>OY728151.1:277031699-279531699 GCA_963277665.1 Viscum album
AGATTGATGCTCTCGACTAGGATGAATTCAAAGGTATGTTTCTTGAAAAGTATATTCCTAAGGCCATTCGACTTAGGATGGAAAAAAAATTCTTCTAATTGAGGCAAGAGGAAGACTTAGTGGCTGCCTATGAAGAAAGGTTCACTCGATTGGCAAGGTATGCTTCAAATTTTATCTGAAACCTTGATAGTAAAATCAATCGTTTTTACTTAGGATTAAAGCCAAAATATTGAAGGGAATTAGCTTCCCGTGAGTTTAAAAGTTATGAAAAGATTGTTCGATGTGCTGAGAAGGTGGAATTGGAGTTTGCCGATGACCAAGTGTTCTATAACAACCAGTAGAAGAAGAGACCAAGGTGGTAGGAGAAAGGGAAGAATTTTTCAAAAAAGTCTGATGGTATGAAATATAAGTTTCTAGTTTATGATAAATGTGGCAAAAGGCATGCAGGGGAATGTCTTATGAATTCTGGAAAGTGCTACCGATGTGGTAAGATGGGTCATAAGGCTCGTGTTTACACTGAAAAAGATCAAGGTGATGGTAAGTCCAAATTTGATTTACAGTTAGTGAAATGTTTTAAGTGCAATGAGATGGGTCACTATGAAAAGGAGTGTCCGACAAAGAGCTACAGTGTTGGGAAGCAGTTATACTACAAGCAGAAAGGGGTAGTGAAATCCTTTGAAACTACTTCAGTAGACATCGGTCCATCAAATGAAGTTGTATCAGGTACATTGTTTGTTTTTTCAGATTATGCCAGTGTGTTTTTTGATTCGGGGTCTACACATTCTTTCATATCTGAAAACTTTTCTAGTAAAATGGGAATACCATCTCAAGAAATGACTCTTGATCTTTTGGTAAAAACACCTGGGGGAAATTTTGAGGAAAAAATAATTTATAAGAATCTTCTAATCCTTATCTATGGAAAGAACCTACTTGCAAACCTTATTGTTCTACCTCTAGCAGAGTTTGATGTTATCCTAGGTATGGATTGGCACTCTATTTACCAAGATAATATTGACTATAGAGCTGATGAAGTTACTTTTCAGAAAGACTTTCAGTTTGTGTACAAGAATGAACCCTTACTGTTGATAACATATCAATAGGCCGAGAAACTTGTAAAAGATGGAAATGAATGTCACCTTGCACACATCGTTGAAAGTAAAGGAACTATTCAGATTAATGATGTGCTAGTGGTAAATGAGTAACCTGATGTTTTTCTTGATGAGTTTCCTGGAATAATACCAGATCGGGAAGTTGAGTTTACTGTTGACTTAGTTCCTGATGCTAAGCCAATTTCAAAACCCCCTTATCGAATGGCTCAAATTGATCTTTAGAGTTGAAGGATCAATTGAAAGATTTATTAGAGAAAGGTTTCATTAGACCTAGCACGTCACCATGGGGTGCTCCTATTTTATTTGTTAAAAAGAAAGATGGTTCTATGAGATTTTGCATTCATTATAGAGCCTTGAATAACATCACTGTTAAGAACATATATCCTTTGCCTCATATCGATGATTTGTTTGATCAGCTCTAGGGAGCTCAGTATTTTTCAATGATTGTCCTGAGATCGGGGTACTATCAGCTGAAGGTAAATGAAGGAGATATTCTGAAGACTACATTTCGTACAAGATATGGCCATTATGAATTTGTAGTAATTCCTTTTGGGCTAACCAATTCACATTCTGTATTCATCGACTTATTGAATAGAATTTTCCATGAGTTCTTGGAAAAGTTTGTGGTGGTTTTCATTGATGAAATTTTGGTGTTTTCTAAAAGTAAAGAAGAGCATGAAAGACATTTAAGGGTTATTTTTCAAACCATGAAAGAAATGAAATTTTATGGGAAATTCAGCAAGTGTGAGTTTTGGTTGCAACAAATTTCTTTCCATAGTCACATTGTTTCAAAATATGGGATAACTGTTGATCCTACGAAAATAAATGCTGTGGAAGACTGGCCAAGACCCACAAACATAACTGAGATTCGTAGCTTCCTTGGTTTGGAAGGCTATTACCGAAGACTTTTTAGAAATTTTTCACAGTTATCTATTCCAATGACTAAGCTAACTAGGAAGGCTGTTAAGTTTATCTGGACAAAATAATCTGATGATTGTTTTCAGGAGTTTAAAAGAAGATTGGTGAATGCTCCTGTGTTGGCACTACCTTCCAGGAATGGTGAGTTTGTTATCTACAGTGATGCTTCATTGAAAGGACTTGGTTGTGTCCTAATGCAGAATGATCAGGTAATTGCTTATGCTTCACGACAGTTGAAAACTCATGACATAAATTACCCTACACATGATTTGGAATTAGCTTCTGTTGTTTTTGATTTAAAAATTTGGAGGCATCATTTGTATGGAGTAAAGTGTGAAATATATACTGATCAAAACAGTTTAAAGTAAATATTCAGTCCGAAAGAATTGAACAAGAGACAGAGGAGATGGCTTGAATTAATCAAGGATTATGATTGTATAATTCATTACCATCCGGGAAAATCAAATAACGTGGCTGATGCTTTGAGTCCAAAAATTAATTCTTCATTAAAAATGTTGCATTTGGAACGTGATCTTTTGGTTAAGGATTTTATGAACTTTGTAATAGAAGTTGTTGGTGCAGGATTTTCTTATGTTTTGTTTCAGGTATCAGTGAGATCATCTCTATCAGACAGAATCAAGAAAGCACAGAAGCAAGACAGTGAGTTGCAGAAAAAGGTAGAGCTGGTTCAGAAGGGTATGTTGCCTGAATTCAACATTGATAATGATTGTGTTTTGAGATTTGGGAAGAGATTGTGTGTTCCTTGTGATTCATAGTTTAATAGAGAGTTGTTATGTGAAGCTCATAGTTCTTCGTTTTCATTTCATCCTGTCTGTACTAAGATGTATAGAGATCTGCGAGAGTATTACTGGTGGGATGGAATGAAAAGAGATATTGCTGATTTTACTATGAAGTGTTTGACTTGTCAACAGGTTAATGAAGAGTGGCAGTTACTGAAAGGGATGCTTCAGCCTTTACCAGTGCCAGAGTGGAAATGGGAGAATATATCCATGGACTTTTTTGTGGGATTACTGAAGACATATCGAGGTAATAATGCAATCTGGGTTATTGTTGATCGATTGACTAAATCTTCTCATTTCCTTGCTATACGAGATAATTTTTCCCAAGATAAACATTCTTGTTTGTATGTTAAAGAGATAGTCAGGTTACATGAAGTTCCTCTCTCCATTGTATCTGACCGTGATCCCAGGTCCACTTCTAACTTTTGGAAAGGCCTTCATAAGTCGTTGGGTACTGAATTAAATTTTAGTACAGCTTTTCATCCTCAATTAGATGGGCAGTCAGAACGAACAATTCAGACCTTGGAGGATATGCTATGAGCTTGTTCGATGGATTATCAGGGAAGATGGTACCAACATATTTATTTGGTTGAATTTTCATATAATAACAGTTTTCATACCTGTATAAATATGGAACCATTTGAGGAGTTATATGGGAAGCGGTGTCGAACCCCAGCTTTCTGGGATGAAGTGGGTGAAAGGAAGGTGATGGGACCAGAATTGGTAGAAGAGTTGGCAGAAAAGTTCAGCTGATACAGAAACACATGAGAACAGCGCAGAGCAGGCAGAAGAGTTATGCAGACAAGAGGAGAAAGGATCTATCTTTTGAGGTAGGTGATCATGTTTTTTCTCAAAGTCTCACCATGGAAAAGTGTGATGCGATTTGGTAAGAAAGGACAGCTGAGTCCAAGGTTCATTGGACCATATGAAATTCTTGAGAGAGTTGGATCAGTTGCTTACCGAGTGGCTTTACCTCCGTGTTTATCTCAGGTACACAATGTTTTTCATGTTTCGATGTTGAGAAAGTACATTCCAGATCCATCTCATGTTTTGAGTCTAGAGGTAGTCTAGCTGGAAGAGAACCTATCTTATGAGAAACAACCGGTCCAGATTCTTGACCATAGGGAGCAAGTGTTACGGAATAAGGTGATTCACCAGGTAAAGGATTTGTGGAAAAACCATATGGTTGAAGAGGCAACATGGGAATCTGAAAATTCAATGAGGGATAAGTACCCCCATTTATTTGATAAGTAAATAAATTACAGGGAAGAAATTTACTAAAGGGTGGAAGGATGTAACATTCCAAGTAAGTGATGAATAATAGATATTTTTATCTATGTCTATTAATGAATTTGATAGTGTTTTAGAGGCTTAAAATGAAAATAAATCCAATCTTAAGCATGGAATACACTAATATTTTTAAAAGATTGTTTTACTACCTTTTGATGGAAAATCATTTTTAAATCTATATTTTGACAATTTTATAAGCTATTTTTGTCAAAATATATTTCTTCTTAATGATTGGGACATCAAAATTTACTTTTTGCTAATTTATGGTATTTTTCTAACAATGTTCATCTTTTAATGAATAGTGAAAAATACTGCATTTTACATCAAAACTTCTTTTTAATATAATTTATTTATATGATTAGATTATATTTTGAGTTGGTATTAAAGTTAAATTATAATATATTTTTACCATTTAATCTAATAGTGGTTGTTGGAATCAATTTCACTTTGGAATTGGACTTAAACTAGTGTCAATCTTTTGATACTTACTGTTTCATAAAAAACATGCTATTTGTCATGATAGCGGGAATTAATTATTAAATTAATTAATTTAACTTATATGAATTGAATTTTTTAAAATAGACATCATTTTTTAATTCAGAATATCAAATATAGCTTAGGGTAAAGTTTTGGTATTTTTCTGAAAAACTTCAATTTTTTATGAATAGTCAAACCACTAAGTGGTAGTTAAAGAAAACTGACTTTTTGTTTAAATGAAACTCTACCAATTTTGTGATTTGATTTTCAAAAATCCGACATACGTGGTTTTAATTAAGAAGTAAAATGTGGTTCAATGAGATTAAAATAATTTTTTGGTGAATAGTAACTTTTATGTTTTTAATCGCGATTAGTGGTAATTAGTGTAGTTTAAGGTAAAAATAATGTTTTAATAATATAATATGAGCTTGAAACATGTCATACCCTTATTGGATGTGTCATGAACGACCAAGAAAATCAATGGGTCAACTTGGAGACCCCATGGAGCCACTTTGGTTGGGAAATGACATAAATAACTTTTTATTTAATGTAAAAGTAAAAATGACACAAACATGAGTTATTATACTAAAACAATTGTTACATGGGGTTATTGAAGTTAGATTTTTGATTATAAATAGTCATTGGAAAGCTAAAAAGATTTCCTACATCATAGTATTTTATTTATAATTTTTATAATTTATATAAATTTAATTATTTATGACATCATGATGATGCAGCGATTAACTCATTAATAAAGGATTTAAATAAAATGAAATGATAATGTAAAATCTATGACCTAAACATGTCCAAAACCTATTGTATGGGTGGATTTCAAACCCTTATCACCTTACCGTTTAAATATATCAATGTGGGACCTTTTGAAATCGAAACGCATTTTAAAATAAAGTAACATTTCTTTACTTTCCAAGAGTGCCCCTCCTCTCCTCTTATAAAAGGCCCCCACCTCTACCTCCTTAACCACAATTAAAAAGCCTTTGGCTTGGCCAAAACCTGACCATTTTGTCTCTCCACTTCCCTCTCTTACTCCTTGAAGCCTCACTTTGAGCATAAGTCTTCCCAATGAATCCTTTGAGCTCAAACCAAAGGGAGTTACCTAATTTTAAGGTAATGTCTTAACTTGAGTCCTTTTGTATTATTTTACTTCTCCAACCCCCTAAACTCTTTTTATTCATTTATTTTGTAACAACTCCAGTATCGTAAATATACTAGGATGTTTTTATAATAAGGATTCGATCTAAACTTACACACACCTACATCTAATGGTTAAAGAACATATTGTTTCCGTGGATGGCGAATTTCAGCCTCCCGAAACGATGATTGTTCAAAATTCTTTTAACACCTTCAAAGGTGGCCATTAAGATGACAATATATTTATATATGATATATAATATGTTATTGTTTTCCTTAAGCTTCTGTATTTTTCATTTTGGGCATACCTTTATGGTTTATATTATGGGTAACACGATATCTTCATTTAAGGAAGTGCAGAATACCACCCCTTCAAAGTGATTTGATTAGTTAAATACCATATGTGGGACTTATAAAGGATGGAGTTATGATATTATATATTATATTACACTAGAATTATAATATACCTTTATATCATTATGATTCCATTCTATAAAATATGAAATAGAAATGAAAGTAGTGTTCATGCGTACGTACAGCTTACCATCTCCTTGAATGGTGCATTTAATTTCTTACCTCTAAATGATTATGTAATATTATAAATGAATGTATATACTGGATATATATGATATATATGATATATTAATCATTATTATAATTCTGGATATAATGGATACATGAAAAACTTGTAATTATAATGGGTTTATTTTTGAATCAAGTACCAATGATCGTTAAAATGAACGTTATTAACTTAAATAATTACATAGTGTTCATGAAATGGAAATAAGTGATATAAAATGAATAATGAACTTGTAAAGGTTCTTAAACAAATAGAAATTAACTCAGGTTTTTTATTCTGGAGATTAAAGAATGACCAAGTCAAGTAGTACCCAAGGTATGGGACTTCGTCTCAATTTCCATTCATTGAGACATATTTTTATACACAACCTTCTATTATACAGTGTCTAAACCCCTTTGAATTTTACGTTTATAAAAAAAGGAATATTTTTTTAATACGAAGCGTTTCACTAAATGACAAAAGGGAATGTTTTGGTCGTACATATGTGGCGAAAACAACGTCTCCGTCACCGTGACCATTATTTGAGTTTCGGCTTCCTCTACAAGCCATACCTTTTTTTAAAGAAAAATAAATACCATGTTTTACTTTTCTTTTGTTTTGGTATTGAAAATGGTTTTCATAATGTTTTTATATCAATGTTTTGTATTGATATCATGTGATTAAAAGGTGGAAATGTTATGTTTCATATATGCATGTTTTATGTGATACAATTATGTTGAGGTTCTTGGGCATTATTATGAAGACGAGTGGTTCCGTGAAAAACTAAGGGTGGGTGAGCCCGATATAGCTCTCCAATGCTTTGGGTAACACAAAGGAGTGAAACGTTAAGGTTTCTCCAAGGATATTTAAGGAATATACTATGATGGGTATTCCAAACATAACCAAGAGGGTTACTCCCTACGTAAGAATGTTATGAATGCCTAAAGATACCTTTATGTCTTATGATTTCTATGATTTATTCGTGATTTAATGAGTTATGTTAAAGTCATTATGTTTTATGGGTAATGTATGATTTCATTCTTATGTATATATGAACTTATGTTTCCTTTCCATATTTTTATAACCCATACTGAGCTTTTTATGCTCATCCCATGTTTTTTTGAAATGTTTTTCACAGGTCAAGGGAAAGGTACATGATATGATGATAGTGTCAAGGAAGTGTCATGAATGAATCCATGTTTTATATTAAATATGTTTCCATTGATGGGAAAAATGAATACTATCTTTATGTAACCATTTTGTTTATATGTGGAATGTAATGCAAGTTTTATGTTCTAATTCTCTAAAACTCTAATCCTGAAAAGATCCTCAATGTGTAATCTTGTAATAACTCAAGATTAAGTAAGGTTTAAGGATAGGGCCTTATAGATGAGGTGGCTAGAGTTATAGATAATATCTGTTATTTTTTACTCTTAAAATATATCTATCTTCTTCATGTGGTATATGAAGTATGTATTGTTTTTATTTCCTATGTACTTTTTTTTTCAAAATAATTTTAATTTTTTCTTGAATTTACCTAATATAAGATTATTGGAAATATGTGGTAGAGGATATACATTTAAAATATTTTAAAAATATACCATGAATCTTATTAATAGTGATGATCTCCACATGTGTATTTTTTATGTAAGTAAATTTAAATATAAATTTATTTAAAGTAATATAAATTCTAGTTATTTAATTTACTTGTTTTCTAACTGGGTTTCTCTATGATTATTGCATCCAAAATTATAGCACGTTCGTTTATTATTCATTATATCCAGAGTGAATTTTACAATTGTGTGATATATGTGTAAAAATATTGGGGATAATTATATATGTGAATTATTTGAAAATAATGATATTTCATTTTGGTTTCTTTTATTTCTTAACATATATGAAGATTATAAAATTATTATGAAATTCTATTCATTATAATTACATTAATGTTGAAATTTTTAAATTTTAGTGGATATTAGGTGTTAGAATAATCTTCTGACATGAATACGTAACATATTGGTTATCCTTTTTATTTGGAAGTTCTTATAAATGTTTTAAATAATTACTAAATTCGTTTGTTATATTAAATTTTATAATATCCTTAATATTAAATTTTTATTTAATATACAAGTTCTAGTAATTGATTAATAAAATAAAAGGTCATGGAAAAGGTAAAACACAATTCAATTATAAATAAAGATCCCAAATAAAATTAAATATGAGATAGTATAGTTAGATAACTTTTAGACTAGTTATAACCAGATTTATCTTACATATATAATGTTTATTATTTTCAAAATGTTTTTTCATAGCCAAAAAGTCATAAAAAAATGAGGATTTGAATGTGGTTGTTATGTTTTAAGAATTATTTATGATATTATCACAACTAGAAGAATGATATATTTTCATAAGGCTAGTTCTATTACAAAAATTATATTGTACACCAATATCTTTTACAGTTAATTGTATAATAATCAGTATTTTGGGGGTTTATGATGTTAAATCATATATGAATGAAGAATTAAACCATATTTGAATATTATTTTCAACTGTTATTTTGGTGTTATTAATTTTTAGATGTAAAGTAAAAAGTTCCTTGTATATTTATTTATTTGTTCTTAAAGGAAAAAGATATTTTTTCTTGTTATTTACAGATATCTTCTTCTGTTTTTTATTATTTTTTGTTCTAAAATTCCTATTATATGTTATATATTTTTTATAAATTTTTTGAAATTAATATTATATTAAGGTCATTTTTGAAAATAGATTTTGGAAGCATGTTTTAGTGTATGTTTAAAAGTAAAATAATATTGAAAGTGTTGGGAAGTCTATCTTTTATAGTTTCAATTATGGTTTGTAGGAAAAATGATGTGGAACCATTCCTTCAATGTTAGTTTTCCAACAAATCGATGTTATAACAACTAAAATAAAATGATTTTAACACATTAAATGATTGTTTGTATATACACCATCTTTGAATGTTTATTTAAATATTGATTTTAAAGAACACGTGTTAAAAATATAATTTTCATTCTAGTTGAATAAAAAACACTTTTTAAACTAATGATAAAAATAATAAACTAAGGTTAAAACCCTTATTTCCACAAGTGTATCTGGCCTAATGATCACTTCTTATGATATCAAAATCTTATTCCATTAATCATTCCATTTTTATAATAATCATATCTCTCGATTTTTAATGTTCTATTAATAAATTCTCTATTTGTAATTGATAGATTTTTAACCCTTACTGAACATTGATGCACACTCCTTTCTTATGTTTCCCTATTTACCTATTTAATCATAGGTGTTAAGGATATTTTTATAAATTTATAACTTTCATTCAATTAATTATTTGATATATTGTTTTATTTATATAGTTTTTTGATATATTATGTACTTTGTTCATAAATATAAAAAAAGTATTTTTTGAATTAATTATAAATCATGTTTTGTATGAAAGTTACCTATGTGATACACCGAATCAATAAGTTTGGTATTGGGGGAATATCATTTGGTATCATAGTGGAGTTAATTTATTTTCAGTAATTTAGATTTGGAAACATTTTTGTAGAAATTATTAGATAGATAACTATTATCCCTATAGTTATATGTTAATTAAAACTAATATGAGGATATAAGGTAATAATTTTAAGTGTATTTAGGCCAATTCAGTTTGAAACCCTATTTTAGTTAATAATTTAGATAACATTAGGGTTTAAGTAATGTGGAATATAAAAATATGTAAAAATATTGATAATATTTTGGTAATGAGTTAATATTACTTGTATATAAATTCATTAAGAATGAGAGAACATAACATCATATATATATATTTTCCAATATTTCTCCCATATATCTACAGTATTCATTCATTTCCTTTTAAAATTAATATTTAACACAAATTGGCCCCTTAAAAACAAATAAATGTGTTTCATTATTAATATAAATTATATATTTTAAAATGATATCGATCATATAATAATACATACACAAACACACACAAGTAACTGATTTTGTGTGTGAGTATTTTCACCATCAAAACTATTAAGAATAAAATTTTAAAATTAATTAAATACAAAATTAAATTGAATATATGTATTTTTAGAAAAAAATACTATAAACTATGAAATCATAATTAAATATTTGAAAATGATAAATATTATTAATATAATTAATTATGTAAAATTAATGATATCATTTTATTCATTGAATGAACATTGATACTATATATTGTGAATTTCATATAAATTTAATTATTTGTATAAGAATCCTGATTTTATTTAATTTGGTTCACATGTTTATATATTTAATTTAATTTAAAAAATTATCTATATGATTAGTTTTTGGGAATCAAAATTTAATCATTAATCAATGGTAATGATACTAAAATAGTCTTTATATATTTTTTGGTATTCTTAGGACCTAGAATACAATGAAGAGTATCTTTTACAGGCATTTTCTTTTATTTTCAATAATGTTTGAGAAGAAAAGAAAATCACTTAACTTTATATACGTCGATGAGGGAAGATAGGAATATTGCAATACTTTCAATTGTAAATCAGATGATTATTTGATGATATATATTTCCCAAATATCATATATATGGAGAACATGTCAGGAAAGCCTTATGATGGAAAGGGAGAGAAAAGTTGATGCCAATAATATTTAGTTTTGATTGGAAAGAATGATGTTGCTGTAAGACAGGGAGGATGTCATACATTCCATTGAGAATTGGATAATGCTAAACGTGTCCGATCAAAGAATATATATCATTATAGATATGGATCATGAGGAATATAGTTTTTTCTTGAATATTCTAGATGACAATAAAGATTCATTGGTGTTCTTGCTAAATACTATTTTAAGGTGGTGCCATTTTCTAGTGTTTTCCATGTTTTTTGGGCATGAAAATCAGGATATGGTGGAATGGAATTTTTTTAAAGAACATTGCGTGCATGTTTGAATATGTTTTGTAATGTTTTTCACAAGTGGATTCCTAAGATATGATCATCAAAATCTAGAAAAGGAAAGATCTTTGCGAAAGATTGGGTTTTGCAAGCAACATTGAAAGGTTATTATAATATTGCGTGCAAGGCCTGATTCAAGGTTAGCACATCAGAAAATATAAATTTTATAAAGTGTGAAAAATATTCAAGAAGTTCAAGAATGTTGAGGGAAATGTGAAAAGGACCTATTCATCTAATTCGTCGTCAAATGGGGTTTTGTATGACACGTCAGGATCCTCACAACGTGACATGGTTTTTGCACAAGGGGTCAGTGATGCCTAAAAATAAGAGGTAACCCCCTCCCATTTGGTAAGCTCAACACATAGAGAAATCCAAATCTTTGAAGTAGAGATGAATTTTATGTAAATGGAGTTGTGTTAAATAAATTTAGTTGCACATAAGAAAGAGATGTTTTATGTAAGAAGAGATTTGCATGAAAGATTAGAGTTGTGTGTAAGAGGTGTTTCCTGAAAAAGTCAAATTCTGCAAGAGAAGAATAATATTTGTCCCCAAAACACATCAAAAGTTTCACAAAAGATTTTATTTTATCACAAGCTGTAAGTTGTGTGCAAGGTAGTTCTTACAAACGTCTAGGTTAGAAAGAGGAGATTTTTTTGAAGCATCAAACTATGAATGATGATTAAGAAGCACTAAAACATTGTTTTTCGATATTTGTGTTTAGAGGGTTCACAAGGTCTTATGTATTGTTTTACATATTCTACACTAGGGTAAGGGTATATCCCACTCATTGTATTCAACACCAAAAGATTGTATTCTAGTGGATTGTGTTGTATGAGATTATTTCCGTACCATACCAAGGATATAGATACTCCTATTGAGTAGTGAAACTTGTAAATATTTTGTTCCTGTGGATGTGTGTTTTGATTTTTTTCAGTAGGGAAATAACTCTTTAACCGAAGGAGAAGGTTTTCTAAAAAACAAGGAAACATAATTGAAAATGATATCACTGACTCACCCCTCCCCATATCAGTATACATGGATCTTGACTGGGAATCATTAATTTCTATCAGGGTGAGGTTCCCTTCATTTGATATTTTTTGACTTTTGGAAGAGATGTTTTGATGGAGAATCTAAATTATGTGACCAATATATTGATTATGATATTTTATGGGAATAATTATCATATACAGAAAGATAGAATTATGCCTTATCTTATGCCTCTTGGGTCTAATGTTCTTGAAGCTAGAATAGATGGATTTCTTGCTATTGATGACAAGGTTCCTCTTACACCTACTAATAAGAAGAATATTGAGAATGATAGAAGAGCTAAAAATGAACTACTCTCATCTATTCCTAAGAGTGAGTTTTTAAGAGTGAAAGGTGTCTCTACAACTAAAGGAATCTGGGATAAGCTGAAGAACATCTATAAAGGAAATACAAAAATTAAGAAGGGAAAAATTCAAAAATGGAGGCTGATGTATGAATACTTAAATTGGTGAACATGAATCTATCAGGGATTTCTTTTCTAGGGTAAACGACATCGTAAGTACAATCAAATGTCTTATTGAAAATTAAGAGGATTCAACAATTATTGAAATGGTATTGATAATTCTTTGTAACAATTTTGATGCTAAAGTTTCATCATTAGAAGATAGAGACCCTGAAACATTATATCTGGATGATTTTTATACCACTTTCATCACTTATGGAATTAGAATGGAGAAGACTATGAAGAGAAAAACAAATGATGACAGAGAAATGCCATTCAAGAATACAAGGAAATTGAAGTCAAATAAAATTATAATTGAAGATAAAGCTAGTGAATTAAAGTATGAAGAAGAGGTTTGTCCAAATTTGGATGAAATTATATCCTCCTTTTCTAATAATGCAAAAACTTTTATAGGAAAATACAAAGGGAAACTTCCCTTGAATTGTTTTGAATATAGAGGCATTGAGAATTTTGAAAATAACTATTTTCAAGGAAACAAATAAATAATATACTTGTGAAGATGAAAGAAGACCAAGATGGTCATGGAAGAAATATGGTGATAAAGACAGATTTTATGCTAGAGGGAAAGGTAAAAAATTCTTAAAATCCAAAAGAATAATCATTCTTCCAAATGATTAAGAAGAAGAGGATAGTCAATTTGAATATAAAAAATCTTTTTATGAGAAATCTAGAGAGAATAATTTTGTCGCAACTATGAATAATGAATAATATGGGAGCAGCAGTTCTGAAGAAGAAGATACTCAACAAGAATATCATCTCTAAGAAGTGTTGAAAGAGTTTTTGAGAAAGATCAGAAGGCTTTAGAAGGAATAAAATATGTTGACAAATGAATATTCCTCATTAAACAATCATCAATGTTTATCTAATGAGAAATTAACATTGGAAAATGAGATTGATGATCTATACAATTATCTTGAGTGTGAAAAGAATTGTAATTAACATCTAAAAGTATAGATGAAGGAAAAAGAAGAAGATTTGGAATTTTCCAATAGAAACATTCTGATGATGAATAATGGAATAAAATTTCCTAAAACTCTATCTCTGAGGCTGTTTAATGTTCTAGAAAGAATAAACCAAAGAAGGATCTACAAAATTTACCTTCAAATATTGAGAAGAAATATAGAATTGGTCTTGACACTAAAAAATATTTAAAGGATATGTATATGGAAAATTTTTTAGAATTCCAGAAAATCAGATGTTCCTCAAAATCACGAGTCTAGAGAGATTTATACAATATCTTGTTCTGATAAGTCTGAACAAAAATATGAGTTGAATAAGAATGTTATGATTGAAAATAAGATGGAATATGGTCATATGAGTTTTGTTAAGAAGGATTTTAGGAATATTGTTCACAACACTAGTATGTATTGAAGTTTCATAGGGAAATATTCATTTTATTTCTACTTTTAGTATTGTGGTGGATTCAGACAAACAAAAAATATGTGTTGGATAAACCAACAACATTAATACTATTACACATGTAATAGAAGTCTTGGTTTGAGGGGGAGTAAATCATGTCAAAAGAATAAGTACGAGAAGGAAGATCTGAATAAATATTAGAAAGATATTTTAAAAGTTGAAAATATATTCTAAACACTAGAATCTATTTTTCAAAGATGTGAACAACCTTGACATCATTCAAAGGGATGTATAGTTTTTTCCCTAGAAAAACAAAGGGTTCTTAATAAATCTCCAAAGCTGGAGGTGATGACTATAAGGAAGAATAGAAATCCATTGTTGATGAAACCACTTTCAATGCTATTGAAGGAGAACACCCATGGGTTCTTGATAGTGAGTGTTCTTCTTATATTATAAGACACATAATGTTGCTGAATAATGTGAAAGTCTTTAAAGAATGAAAAATGAAATTTGGAAATGATGAATCTCTGAGGATTAAAGGTGTTTGATCATCCATCATCGGGAAGGAAAAGGTAAAATATAGGAAAATATTATATATTGATGGGTTGAAATACAATATGCTATGTGTCTCATGACTCTGTGATGAGGAAAACACTTTTATATTTAAGAAATATGGGTTATCTGTGGAAAGTGAAGACAATGGATAGGTTGATACAAATTTCCAACGTACAAATGGGAACTTGTTCGAAGTTGGTGATGTATATATCTCTTGTTACATGTGTATGGTGAATGAGAATCAGTTGTGGCATAAAAGGCTGGGACATATGTGTCAGAGAAAATTGTACATGCTATCAAGATGACATAGTGTCCAAGATATTGCAGATTTATCATGAAGAAGAGATTGGTGTTGCATGACTTGTGAGAAAAGGAAAGATTACAAATTCTATGAATAAGAGAGTTGAAATTCGATCTAAACATCCCATTAAACTTATACACTCTGATATCTATGGAACAATTAGTAAGAAATCAACAAATGGAAATAAGTACATTAATTTAATTTATGAATTTACTCACTTTACTTGGGTTATGTACATGAGACATAAGTCATATGCTATGAAAATGATTATGTTTTTCAAGAGGAAAGCAGAAAAATAATTTGTGTATTCAGGAAAAAAGTTGAGAACTAATAATGGTAGAGAGTACAAGAAGGAATAGTTTGAAAGTTTTCTTGAGAAGCATGGAATTCCACATGAGACCAGTTCACCATATACATCAAAAAAAGAGTTTTCTAAAATAAATAATAGATGTTAGGTTGAAATTGGATGAACAATATTACTTGAACATGGACTCCTTCATTACTATTGAAGGAAAGACACGAGTAGTGTTGTGTATATTGAAAACCAATGTTTCTACATACCATGTTCATATATGACTTCATATGAAATGTTTTACAGAAAAAAACTTGTTTAAAACACATAAGAGTTTTTATGGAGTCCATGCATTATAAATAAAAAAGTTGGAAACCATGGAATGTTTGAGTAAATAAGAGATGATGTAATTTTTCTTGTCTATTCACCAGAAGGAAAATGATATAGATGTTTCAAAAATGAAATAGGTAGAATTATTGATTCGGATTATGTGAATTTTGTTTAAAATATTGAGAAAGAAAATCGGTATTATGATGATATAGAAGTTCAGCAGGATAAAGAATGTTTTGTGAAAATTCTGATAATGATTCCAATATAGTTAATCTTACTCAAAAAGAAGAATCAAACTCAGAAATATTGAGTGATGAGGATGAAATTCAAACAACTCATCCCAAGATGAGGAAGCAAGTAGAGGCTCAGAACAATATTGGAGATCAATACTAAAGGGTTGAAACCAGAAGTACAACGAATGTTGTTACACATACATATTAGTTTTCACAAGGGGAGCCTAATGATGTGAATGAATATTTTGAGTATCTAGAATGGGTTCTAGTGATGAATGAATAGCTTGATCAGAATGGAAATAATGATACATGGTAACTTTTTCCCAAGCCAAATAACAAAAATGTTATTTTTATAGACTTTTTTTTCTGGAATAATTTGAATGAAGTTGGGGAAGTGATAAGCAACAAGGATTGAATAGTGTGAAAAGTTTACTCATAGATTTAAGGTGTTGATTTTGATGATACTTTTTCTAAAGTGGATAGATTGGAAACAATTAGAATATTTCTTGCTATTGTAGCAAAATGAGGCTACAATATTTTTCAAATGAACATTAAGTCCGCATTTCTGAATGGGAATATTGATGAAGAAGCTTACATTAAACAACCTTCTGGATTTGTTATTGGGAATGATTATGGTAATGTGTGAAAGATAAATAATTTTTTTATCCGATAAAATAAGCTCCAAGGGCATGGTATTATAAGCTAGATAATTTCTTAAGAAAGATGAGTTTCAAAAGGGAAGAGATGAAAAGAAATATTTACATCAAGGAATTTTAGGAGTTATCTATGACCGTAATTATTTATGTTTGTGAAATTATCTTTTCTAGGAATTATGAAATATCTAGTGAAATATTTCATGTGTAAATGAATATTTTGTTTGAGATGTCTATCTTGGGAGAAATAAAATAATTTCTCGTGTCGAGAAATTTAAAGAAGAAGAACTACATTTTTCTTTCTTAAGAAAATTATGTGAAGAAACATTGGATGAATATTTTCATTGAAAATTGAAAACTTGAATCCATTGAAATTTCTGTGGGAACCATGTAGTCTAATAATGGAGAATGCAAGAATTGTTATCCGAAAGAGTGTCGAAAGCTGATTGAAAGTCTGAAATATTTTATTGTCTCAAGTCCTAACAATATTTATGATGTTAAATTTTGTGAAAGATTTCAGAGTGATCCTAATGAATCACATTTGATTTCTCGAAAAATAATTATCACTTATATCAAAGGCACAATAAATTATGGAATCAGGTATGATACCTAAGATAATATTGATCTATATGGGTGTTCATATTCTGATTGGGCAGGAAACGTTAATGATAGAAGATCCACATTTGGTGGAGTTTTTTATTGGAAAAAAGTTCTATTAGTTGGCATAAAAACAAACAATGTTCAGTGACTCTTAGAATGGATGAAGCCAAGTATGATGCTTCTACTCAAGCTGCTACCCAAATCAGGTGGATTAAGGCTCATTTGGAAGATCTACATGTTAATGTAAAGATACCCTTAATCATAGGACGAAATAATCAAAGTGAAATCAATTTTACATGGAATCCAGTAAAAAATTCCCCTGAAAAACATATAGACATAATTTACCACTTCATCAAATATCATGTGGAGAATAATTAATTGAATATGGAGTACATTCCAGCATCAGAACAAGTTGTTCACATATTCACAAAACCTTTACTAGAGGAACCATTTTCTGAATTGAGGTTGAACATGGGTGCCCAACCTCGTTCTCATCAAGGTTGAGGTACATGTTTTTTTCTCCTCTCTAATATTACCTTTGGATAGTGTTGTTCAGGGGAGAAATTATTTCATTATCCTGTCCAAATGGGAATGCATGAAGGTGGAGTTGTGGGTATTTTTTGAATCCAACATGTATGTGAGTGAACTTTTCTAACTATTTGTTGGAGTGGTTGTAGGAATTTTTTTTCTATAAAAGATAAAGATATGATAAAATATGAAGAATAAATGATGATGAAATTACACCATCACTAATTTTGGACAACATGGTGTTGGATGTCAATAATTCTTGTTTCATACAATGAGTAAGCTCAAATAGGCATATAAGTGTTAATAAGTATTATATTGAGTGAGGTTTAAATGTTTAGTGATTTATGAATCTATTTTGACAACAAAATTAGAAGGGGAAGATTATTAGGATCAATATGATAATGAAGAGTATATTTTACAGGTTTTGTCTTTTGTTTTCAAGGAAGATCGAGAAGAAATAAAATCACTTCACTTTATATAAGTGGATGTGGGAAGACATGGACAATACCATCCTTGGTAAATCAGATGATTCTTTGATTCTTTTTATCTCTCAAATAACATAAGTTTGGATAACTTGAGTGGAAATAATTATAATGGAAAGGGGGATAATATTTGATGAAAATCATATTTAGTTTTTTATTGGAAAGAAAGAAGTTGCTATAAGACAAGGAGGTTTCAATACTTTCCATTGAAAATATGGCGATGCTAAAAGTTTTTGATAAGCGACTATATATCACAGTAGATATGGTTCATGAGGAATGTAGTTTTTTTAATATGAAAAATGAAAATGAAGCATCATTGGTGTTCTTACTGAAGAATATTTTTATGTGGCAACATTTTCCATGTTTGCCAAAATTTTGGTGCTGAAAATTAGGAGATGGAGAAATGTGATTTTGCCAATTAATATTGTGTGCATGTTTAGAGGTGTATTTTTTTGTTGCGTGCAAGTGGAGTACCACATTCTGAACATCAAAATCTATCAATTGAAAGGAATGTGTGAAATATTGGTTTTTGCATGCAAGATTGAAGGGAGTTTTCAATTTTGCACACATGGTATGCTTGAAGGACAACATATCGAAAAATGGAAAAGGTATGAAGTGTATAAATGATTCAAGAAGTGCATGAAAGATGAGGGAGGTGAAAATGAGACTTAAGAACCCAATATTATGTCAAATGGGGTTTTTAGCAATGAATTAGGATCTTTCATGATGTGCTAGTGTTTTTGCGTGCAGGGATCAATGATACCTATAAATAAAAGGTAACCCCCACTCATTTGATAAGCTTGGCACTTTGAGAAATCTAGAGCTCTAAAGTGTGGTAGAATTTATTGTAAGGGGAGTTGCGTGAATGAAATAGAGTTGCAACTAAGAAGGATAAGTTGTGTGCAAGAAGAGATTTTCGAACAAGATTAAAGTTGCACGAAAGAGGTGTTTCACAAAAAAGTCAAATCTTGCGTGAGAGGCATAAATGTTGTCTGTAAAGAACCTAAAAGGTTATGTGAAATATTTGAGTTCAGAACAAGTAGTATGTTGTGTGAAAGGTAGTTCATACCAGATTTTGGGTAGGAAAGAGAAGAATTGTTTTGAAACATCCAAATGTGAAAGATTATTAAGAAGCAATAAAACTTTGTTTTTCCTTATTTGTGCCAATAGGGTGGACATGTACTTGAGGATTATTTTCAAAGACATATAATAGTGTAAGGGCATATCCTACTCATTGTATTCTACACCAAAGGATTTTTTTCTAGTGGATTTAGTGGAACTGGATTTTTTCGATACCATACCAAGGATGTAGCTACTCTTGTTGAGTAGTGATCCTTGTAAATCATAGGTTCCCATAGATGTGTGTTTTGATTGTGTTCATCAGGAAAAGAACTCTATAACATGAGGTGAATCTTGATTCAAAAATATTGAAACATAAATGAAAATGATATCACATATTCAACTCTCCTCTCACTAATACATGGATCCTGACTGGGAAACATCATGTATTACAAATTTTTTTATATGTAATAAATATATTTAAATTAAAATATATAAAATATATTTGAAAAAATACATCTCACATATATAAATAATTAATTAACAATCATATAATATTTGATAAATAATATCAAATTGGAATACAATCACTTATAGGAAAAGAAATGGTATTTATTCTAAATAAATTATATTTCTTCATTTCATATATGTTTATTTAAAAGTAAAATTTGTCATATTTTTAATTTTAATTTAATTAAATAGACTTCAAATCTATAGTCAACATGTTAAAATTATCTAATGGTGATTTTTGGTATATTTTTAATTTTTTTTATTTTTAAGTGATTAGTAAAAATTAAATTTTTTTATATATAATAAATATTACAAAATGATTATGATATAAATGAGATTAATTAATTTTTTGAAATTTTAACGAATTCAAATTTATGTTAATATAATAAATTTAATTTCCAAACAGTTAAATAAATTTTTAAATCCAAAATTAAATTCAATTATAATAAATAATATTTTTGCTTCTTTATAATGAATAAAATTTTTCAATGATTCTATTGGATATAATGTTTGTTTAAATATAAATAATTTTTTTAATCATACAATATTTATAGTCATACAAATCAGTACTATTCATAGTCTTATGCCGAAATAATAAATTATCAATTGTTTTATTCAAATATATCCCCCTTATTTTCCATTTAAATACCCATTTCCACCTATTTTTCCACATTTCAATGAACTATTTTTTGAATGATTTTATAAATAACTCTATAAAATATCTTATCCACGATTACTAGTACCCAGTTTAACCAAAATAGAAACCCCTAATAGAATAAGTCTAATTTTAAAGGAGGTATCTCAAGAAAAAAAATATCAAGTATTTTCTTTTCAATTCTCATATTATCCTTCTAAGACTAAAGAAATCCATATCATAAAATTAACAAAGTAGTATACTTGTATATAATAATTTTTTTATTTTGAAAAATATTTTTTTGTATAGGTGAGAACCCATACAAAGAATTAATGAACATTAAAATCAACCACCATCCCTCCATCAAAATATATTAACAAGTTATAATTCAATAGTGTTAGTTCGATAAGTCTAGGTAATGTATCAGATATATAAGTGTTTATGGAGATGAATGTTATCATTAAATAAAAGATATTTAACATTTCATTATGTATATTCTACTTTAATTGTTTTTTAAATCCCTCTAATTTGGGATTATGAGATGCCTGTTGGGAATAGGGACGGCCTCGAGATTGTATTGTGGGTTCAAGACACGAAAGTAGAGGAAACATTACCAAAAAGTGTATAGTTCATAGTTGGAACATGGTTAGTATACACTACCAAAAAACTGGGCAAGGCCAGCACCACCCCTTTACCAGCGCTAACAAAAAATCACGGATAGGGGGGGCTTTATCAGCGCTCAAAAAAGCAGTGATAAATGGTGCCTTTATCAGCGCTAAAAAAAGCGCTGATAAAAGTACCACTTTATCAGTGCTTTTTTGGGCGCTGATAAAGCCCCCCTTATCAGTGCTTTTATAAATAGCGCTGATAAATGGTCGACTTGAAAAAAAATTAATTTCCTTACTATATAAATATATTTATTTAGTTATATTGATATAATTATAATATATAATTTTTAAATATATTTTAGATAAGTATAAATGTACATTTACACTTAATATACTTAATATATAATATATTTAGTGAAAATGGCTTCTTCAAATATATAAAAAATATTTTTAATTAATAATTTTCTAATTATTAAGGATTAATAGTCATTTAATAACAATTTGAAGACTAAAAAAATTAAAAAAGATCCAAAATATGTTGAAAACGGAACTCGAACGTCAAACGGCCATAACTTTTGATCCGGGTGTCCGTTTGAGATCTACCACATATCAAATCGAATCCTACGATGAGGTCTATGTCGTTATGACCTGGGGGGAACTTGGACAAGCATTTTTCGAGGCCAAAAAAGGCCCATAGGGCCTCCAAAATTGAGTTTTTAGTCGGGGTACCCAAATGTTTTAACATTTTGTGGATTTTCAGCCTCGTTTAAGGGGGTATTATTGGCTTTTTTGGTGGGTACTGAATTTATTCCAAGGTATTACATTCATATTGATATTATGCCTTTGAAATTTCATTCTTTTTTATAATTCACTGCTATTTATAATTAAATATATAACTATATGTACATATTTTTTATATATTCACAGCTAAAAATTAATCTTTTTAAATAAACAATTAAACGTATTTACATATAAAATATATTATCTTTATCTAAATAATAACTAATATCAATTTTAATTAAAATACCAATATATGAATATTTATATAACTACTATATATTAATATAACTATATATATATATTAATATAACTATATGTATATATTAATATAACTATATATATATTTATTAATATAACTATATATATTAATATAACTATATATATTAATATAACTATATATATTACTATATTAATAAATATAACTATATATATATATAAATAAATAGATATATCATGAATAAGAGAACAAATCAATATAGGGTAGTGGTAAAGGCTTTAGGTGCACAGGGGGGAGGTCTCGAGATCAAATCTCGGTAGAGGCACAGGTGCGCGCGCAAGGTTGATTTAAAGGGATAGTGCTAATAAAGGGTATAGACGGTGCGGGTGGGTGATGGAAGTGCGGGAAAGTGCTAATAAATGGGGGCTCAAGCACTGTAAAAATCCCCCCCACCCAGAGATTGGCAGCATTTTATTTTATTTTATTTTATTTTTATCAGTGCTAATAAATCATTGATAAAAGAGGTCTTTTATCAGCGCTAAAAAAAAGCACTGATAGAAGACCCTTTTATCAGTGATTTGTTTTAGCGCTGATAAAAGGGGTCTTTATCAGTTCTTTTTGGAGCATTAATAATGGGGACCCCCCCCCCCTTTATCTTCGCTGGCATTAATAGCACTTTTTCTAGCACTGTTAATGGCCATTTTTAGCGTTGATAAAAGCCATATGTACTCATTGTGCTCCATAACCAAGTGGACTAGTGGGGGGGGGGGGGGTTAAGAAATTTTGTGAGAAGGCCCCAATAAACCTTCTAGCTTGATCTCCTCGGACCAAGGAAACCACATAGCTTTTCAAACCATGTGGGTCACCATACTAACTGCATGGCTTACATTCCTCTAAGATAGAGGGATTCACATGGTTATTTCATGTTATGAAAAACCACATGACTAAATCACAAACCTATTAAAATTTGAGAAATTTATGTTTTTTCCTTCCCAAACCTTAAATGATTTCACCCTATTTCTCCCAATTTCTTATCTAGAACCAATGCTTATGAATATAGAGATCCCTCCTCCCCAAGGGTGATTTTACCTCAACTCTTAGGGTTTTGGAGTGTTGTTTAGTTCAAATCATGCTATCTATAAGTCTGAGAATCCATTTTCATCCATTTTATGGAATAATCGTTATAGAATATTTACTATCCTTCTAAATCTTATAAACACTATTTCATGTAGAACCTTTATCATGATGGTTTTCAGTTGTGTTGGCTTGAATCAAGGGTCCAGGTGGGGTCACCGTTCATTAATTAACCAAAGGATGGTGGAATATACACTTCATCTTAAATTCTTAGTTTTATTCTTGTGTATGTGTTTTTCCTAATGCACTTCCATGTTGTGAACTTGTTTTATTGACTATGAAAAGTAATTTGGGGATTTTTATTGATGTGTGAGACCCTTCACGAACCCCTTTAGGTCAATTGATGATCTTAATATTGAGTCTTTTGCCACCCATCGGCTGGGTTACTCTCTTGATAATGGTGAAATGTGTTTTAAATTGTGGGATAAATGGGTTTATGATTTTAGGTATCTTAAAAATGAGGTAAGGATTGTTATTATTGTATAACGATTTGTTTTTATTGGTCCAACAATTTATTAACTTATGGAAAAATAAAGGGAGAAGGGGGATAATTTTTAAATTAGAATATTCATGTTGATAACTGGTTTATTAAGATCCCCAATAATTGATTTTTATAAATGGTTGGTAAAAAGAATTGATTATGATATTTGGAAAAATAAATTGAATATAATGGACTATATAAATGATGATGAATGAAAGAGGATCACATGGTATACCATATGAATACAGAATTTTGAAAAGTGAAACAACCTTATTTTCTTTTATATTAAAATGGTTATGTGTTGGACCTTGGAAATGGGGTTTCAATTAAATGGTTCTGTGTGTTGGTAATTGAATTACCAAACACAGTAATTTTTTTGGTCATAAGAATCCACATAGAGGAATTCATTTTGGTCACGGTGTTCCACACCATGGTAATGATGTTAGTCCTGGTGGTCTACATCATAGTTGGTGTTGTTAGTCACAATATTACATATAACTAATTAAAATACTTGGAATGATGTTACTTATGTAGTAATGTATGAATGAAACTATATATGGTTAAACATTCTTATGTAGTATAACATATTTTGGGTGATATGGGTGTTATTATGGAAATGAGATCCCATAGGGGTAGATGTAAAAGTTTTAAATTTGAATCATTTTTTTAACATCTTACTTATAATTCATTTATACTTATTCAGGAAAAATTATTAGACTATATATTGATTTTTAAATAATTTGTGGTGTCCAACTATGTTATAATCACACACTTATCAGGCCACCCTTGGTACCTGAGTATATTTCATCAGTTCAGATCAATATAATGGAAAAGAACCTATACTGGATAAATATGTTATGATATATGTATAGAGGATGGATGATGTGACCAGACTGATGTTAGGACCCATTTTGGAGATTATCATTGTTTTTCTATTTTGGGTTTCTTGACACATGACACTAGGGGTTCATGAAATATTTTCTGTATTTTGTTGTGGTTATTTATCCAGTCTTTTGGAATTTTTTTATATGATGCATGGTTGTTGAATTTTATAGTATTGGTTTTTCTTATTTTGATTGTGGTTGTCATCTTACTCTATAAATGTGGGTATATGCTAACCATGTACCACATTATATCCACACTTCTAGTTGGTAACCTGTGTTGTATGGTGAGTAATTCATGTGAACATGTTGAAAATTAGGTCAGGTCACTGCTTTTGTGGAACTCAAGATAATAAATTACATTAATGTTTTTTAATATTAAATTTTAAACCAAATGATAAGAAAAAATGTTAAATAATTAAACATCAAATTACAAAATACTGACATCTATCTTATGGTATATGTATTTATTGTTATATTCCATTAATCCCTATTGAGGTCATTATTTGTTATACTAATCATGCAAGTACATAGTTAACTCAATTCCAATAAAATGATCAATGTGGATTATTGATTTCAATTAATTTTTAAACATATTGTTCATGTCTTTCATTTTATCTTGGAATTTTTTTGGGAATATGTCTATAATGTCTTTTAAATCATGTTTGTTCCCTTTGAGGATGCGTTTTAAAGTCTAGGACTCTATCTCTCTACCTTAATACCACGATAAAATTCATTAAGATCCTCAGTAAAGAATATGGATGAGTTCACACATTTCCTAGAGTTAGCTATTTGACCTGTAGACCTTATTTCCATTAGATTTAGTAAATCAATGTCATACTTTCAGTTCATTGTTTTTTATCATTTATTAATTTGATGATCCACCTTATAATTAATCAATGAATAAAATAGAAAATATATGGTTGTATAGTAAAGTTTTCTATATCTCCTAGAAAAGGATATAAACTGTATTATAAATGTAATTATTTATCATAATATGATCAGTCCCAAGAATTTTAATTTGAGATAAAAATCATTTCTTTTAATTTCTATTATGTTTTGGCTAGTCCCTGGGGTTTTATTCCAGGAATTTTGTTTATTTAGCCTAGTTTTTACTACTTTCCATGCATCATTCAATTTTTAAAATGATTCCTGGGTAAAATTTTCAAATTGATTTTTAAGATCAATGCGAACAAGGGATCAATTCCATGGATATTCAAATGGAAGGCACTAAAATCAACAGATATATTTGAAAATGAATTAAAACCAAATGATCTGAAGGAATAATGGGATATGAAATATGTAAATAATAAATTATTGACAAATCTATCATCCTTTCCAACTAATAATTATTATGGGTATAACCATCTTTAAAAATTTATTGTAACAACTAGTCTCTAATAATAACTATCCAATGATAAATTATTATGTTGGTACAAATTATAAGGGATACCAACAAATAAAAAAACTAGACTCTTATAAATCAAATCTGATGTTTACTTTATTACAATAATATAAGACAAAAGGGATCACGCCATATGGGATCAACTGGTTTATAAGTCTTGGAAAACAAGATACAAACATGATTCCTATATTACATTAGAAATATAAAAACAAAGAATAAAAAAATATTGAATCCTAGATATAATTTATAATATCCTTCTTTATATCTAAATGAAATAGATAAATAATGAACTCATATTGTCATTAAGGGATGCATACAACAAACACTATAATTAGAAAATAAGGAATAACCAATATTGTAGAGTGGATAGTCAAAAAAATTCAATTCAATAAAAAACCAAAGTTAAATTAGAATCCATGTATAATATAAATATAGAAAATAAATAGATAACAAAAACAGAATTCTTAATAATGGAAATTCATAATTATTGACATTCTTGATCAAGGCCTCTCAACCATGATACTATGAATGTTACAATCATAACCTCACACCAAGACACCATTCTAATAAATGAGTAGTTTTTCAAAATAATACTTATCTATAATGGAATTAATTATGTTCTATCTCATGATTCTTATAAATTCATTGAGAAGATATCTATAATCGAGTTCTAACCATCACTTACATGCCCTATGTATTCCTTATATTTGGAATGATCAATACAATTCATCCAAAAAAAGAAGCATTATAAGTCTAAAAATATCTTTATTGAATCAAGAATAAATAAAATTAATATTTAATCAAAATTGATCATCCATATTAATAATAATGATTGTATCATTTGATCATATCCCCCCAATAACATCAATGATTGATTTAATAGTTAAATATACCTTGAAAAGATTATTAGAATGTTTCTTCAGAAAAAAATATTTTTCCTAACAAAATAAATCATTAAAAATCAATAAATTACCTGAATATTTTGTAAAAAATTTATTTGAAAATAAACAAGGAAATATTTAATGTATTATTAAAGATAAAATTATTCATCATAGTAGGAAAATATTTTTCTGTTGTTTACGTTAAAACAAATATTATGTTCACACAATTAGTAAAAAAATACCTCATTCATAAAATGATATGAAAATCCATTTTAAAATTTTTCTAGAAAGTAAAACATGGGTAAAAATAACATTAATAAATATTTCAAAAATATTTAATACATTCATGAAATTATGTTAAGGAATATATGCACATTGATGAGAAATTTTTAGAGAGAGATCTTCAAAATAATATTTTTAAAAGAAACCCCCTTACATATAACTTTTTGATTCTTGATCAAAAAAGAGAGGAAATGGAAAATAAAAATAAAATCACCAAAATTATCTTTAAGATAAGAAATTATATGGTTTTTATGAAATAAATATCATTTAACTTTCCCAATGTAAATCTAAACATTAATGACATTGAAATAAAATAAGATCCTAAATGAAATTATTCACCTGATGTTTGAATTTCCTCCTAAGTGATTTTATCTTTCTGTATAATAAATTTATTTTTATTATAATGATATAAAATTAATATATAAATAATTATAATATAATATACTAATAACTTATAACATTTTAACACTCTTTTAATAATAATTATCCTTCAAAATCGTTGTTCCTAAGTGTTAACTGTTTTATTTTTCATATAAGTTCTGTATCAATAGTTTTGGTTCTTGAATATCTATGATGGTTACATAACCTATATAATGTTAATAGTGATATTAATATCATATATATATATATATATATATATATATATATTATCTGTCATGATATGTGGACATGAAAAATTAATTTCATCACTTCGTGGAGGTGGTAGTCCACCAGTACAAACAAACAATGTTATCATTTTTTAAGTAGTACAAAAGTATGAAGGTGAAAGATAAATTATATATTTAGAATAATAATTATTTCATAAATAAAATATATATTAATTATATTCATCTTTATAACTATCATTGTAAAATGGTAATGAAATATGAATTACATCACTAAATAAAGATGGTATGTCGTACGTATGTACACGAAATATTCTCATCTAACATATAATATAAAAGAGATGGAAAAATGTTGTAACATATTAATTATAAAATATAATTAAATTATATTACTGTATTAATTATTTAAGTATAGTTTCAATATGGCTATATGATGTATAAGAAGAAATAAATTTGAAAATTCTGTAAAAATCGTTACCTCTTCTTCAATAGACCTCCTTTAGATCACTTCTTAAGGTCCCTTTGAATATAATTTTAAAAATAATATAACATATAATTCTGGAATAGTTATTTTTATAAGAAAAATAAGTGTTTTTGGTCAATAAAGTTAGATTAGGGTGGTCTTAAAAAGACAGGGGTGGGGAGTCCTTCTATAAGTGGAAGAAAAGACACAAATAGAATTACCTAATATATTTAAATGCAATAAATTAATTTTACATTAAATGTGGAAAAAGTGGACATAATCTAAAATATAATATAGTATATAGTTTAAAATATAATTCTAATAATATTTTGATAGGTTTTTGTGGTATTTTAATCGTAATCTTTTTGTTTAACTCCTTTATTAACCATCATTAACCTTAACCATGCCAAAAACTTTTTAAATATTAAAGGGTAATAATTTTACCTATAAGGAAAAACATTGATCATAAATGCATAAATTATAAATTTTTAGAACAACATTAATCCAACTTTAATTCTTTAAATAATTTTTTTTAAATTATTTAATAAAATATTCTTTAACATAAAATACCATTAACGTCATTTTATGAACTATTCACACAATTTGATTTCAAAAAATCTAGAGACCAAATAAATTCAAATAAAATTAATTTAACCACAAATAATACATTATTATAGTCTATAAAATTATTTTTTGACTACAATTTATCCAAAATGTAGTACTTTTAATATTTTTAAAAATATTTCCATTTATTTTTCCACTTATTGCACAAGGACCATACTAACGTTCTATAAGAATTTATGGTAATTATATAACCATTAGAAATTATTAAAAAATTAAAATCATAAAAATAACATTATTATTATCAAAATAAAATTTAAAATTCATTCACAACTTATTTTTATACCTACGTAAACATATTGCAGAAATTTAAAAGTAAAAGGGTGGCATTTTGTAAATTTCTTTTTTTAAAATATTAAAATGATCTTTGGCAATGAAAATTGATCCAAACAGATATATATTAGAAAATATTATGTGAATGTATGAAATAAGATAACCAAAATGGTTAAATTAATGTGTTAGTTATATTTTAAGTCCTTTTAACAATATTTTTAGCCTTTATAAAATTGATTTACCCTATTATCATGGCAACCAATTTTTAATGCTTTTACAATTAATTATATCAAAAATTTAATTTAAAAATATTAACACTATTAATTATTATAATTTAAAATATTTAATTCATTTTTAAATATTAAATTTATAAAAGTTTTACAAATTCATTTGAAAATAATACCATGAAACGTTATTAAAATGGTTTTATGAAAAATACATTTTTAAGTCTAAAAATATATTTATACCAAGAAAAATTATAATATTGATTGAAAATGTGTAAATTATATTATATTTAATAAATAAAAATAATGATATTTTAACAAAAATTATAATTAAAATCAGTATTTTTATAAAATATAAAATAAAATGTCGTTTATAAAAAATCAGTATTTACACTATTCACCCAAAAATCACCTTTTTCTGAATATATCAAAATATTCGCCCTGATATATTTTTTATATGATACTTTAAAAAATGAAATAATTTTAATGGTGTGTAATTTATAAAATTCGATTAAATTAACTATAATATACAAGCACAAAATTCAATAAAAACAATTTTTGAAGAAAAAATAATTTTGAAGTGTAAAATGTATTAGGTGAAAAGTGAGTACTTATTTAATAATAATTAATCAATATATTTTTATTTAAATAAAGTATTATGAATAATTTGATAAAGTATTTAATCATTTCCATACCCACTAATCCAATAGTTACGTGATAACATCCACATATGAATATTTTAATAGTATGTCATGGTTTATTTAAAATGCGTGTTATCTGCAAAGAAACCAATAAATGAAATTTAATTTATTTTACGATGAATATATCTTGAAATCATGGGGTGTTACATTATATACCCATTATAAGAAATTTTATATTGAAATTCGATTACTCCACTATAAACAACTAAGGATACTTATGTCTCATTACATCTTTAGGTTCCGACATAGCTTCTATAATTTGTTGATTTGAGCATAAGACTTTTAACTAGGGAGTGGTGTTGTTTTGTTTTACATAATATCAACGGTCAAGTAAATACATTAGGTTTTCCTCATAATTTATATATTTATCTTGTGGAATGACATCTGAGTTTAGTACATTTTAATGATCTGGTATGTACTTCCCCTAGAGAGATACATGGAACAAATCATAGACTTTGGAGAGATTTGGTGGAAGTTCCATGTGATAAGCTACCATCTTTATGTAATAAATAATTTAAAAGGAATTGATATTTCTATAAATTAGGTTTACCTTTTTTCCATAAATCATATCCATCTTCCATGGATATATTCATTGGAATTCCTTATCACAAACATTGAACACTAGAACACATTGATGATTTCAAGTATAATTTTTTATTACAACTCAAAGCTGCCCTTATGCACTGTAGATTGACTCAACCTTTCTCTACCATTTCCTCTGCTTGATAATGTCCCAATAAAGTTATATATCTATCTTTATCCTAGAATGTTGGAGTTAAGAAATTATTTTTATAGAGGTTTTCATTTTGATCCATATGAATGCTCGAGTGAATGTTATTAATGTAGGAATATTCCACTAAACGAATTGATCCCAACCCCCTTTAAAATCCATATTACAAGATCGTAACATTTCATTAAGAGTTTAAATTGTCATATTTAGTAAACTATATATAAAATTAACATAATCAGTGTTAAAATTCAAATATATATCTAAATTTTACAAAATACATAACCAGAAAATAGAGGTAAACCTAGAATCACAATTAGATATGATTGAGAGTGGTACTCCCTACAATCACAAAAATTACTCAATATTTAATTGAGTAATTTGTTCAAGGTAAAATACCAATATAATTGTAATAAAATACACTACTTTTATGGGGATATCTCCAATAACCCAAATAAATTTGTTCCCTTTAGATTTTTGGGAGAGTATAATGATGAAATCCATGGTACTGGTTTCTTATTTCCATTTTGGTATGTCTAGTGGTTATAATATTCACTTAAAATTTTGTCTCACAAAATTTACATTAAAAAACACTAGGATTATGGGTAAATAATTTGAAATATACTTTTTTATGTTATCCCGCAAAATATATAATTTCAGATATCAATGAATCTTCATACTTCTAGAATGAATGGAGTAGGATGAATTTTGATCTTCATCTAGTAGATCATTTTTAATGTCCAGTAACGACAGAACACATAATTGAATTTTGAACATTATCATTCTAGTATGTTCATGGTTAAACTCATTCCCATTTCTCCCCTTCTACTATAAATCCACATTTTTCATCTATACCTTCTTACTCCTCTCATAGAATAATGGTTTAATATTGATCTAAGAATGATTATATTTATCCCCATTCCTCAAGATTACATGATCTAAATTCTCAAAATCTAAAAATATTGGAAATATTTCAATCCTCATTATAGAAAAAATATTATGGGATTTTCACCCTTGATCATTAATAAACTTGTCCATATTCCCATTTTGGTAATGTATTGACCAATAATTATCTTCGATCAACTCAAACTATATTTTTTGACACGTATTTAACTATTTACATGTATGTTTTTATTTAAATATTTTATGTAAAATATATATATCATAAATTTAAAAAAATATATAATCCCTCTATATCATCAATGGAAAAAATATCATTTCCTTTTCCATGCCAATCATGGGGTTACTTTTCTCATGAATTTTCAATTGGTGAGAGGCATAAGCTATCCCCATATAATTCTGCATGAGGATTTATCCCAATATTTTATTTTATGCATCACTATATATGGAAATCACTTCTCTATTGTATGGTAGTGTATTTTTAGTTTCACTAACCAACCATCTCTTTAATTCTTTGATATTCTCCCCACATTCATCCATACTTATGAACATAACCCCCTTATTGGAAAACATGGTTCGTGGATTAGAAATTTATGAGGATTATCTCACAAACCATTTGTAGTATCTATCTTAACTAAGAGAAATATTGATCTTTATTATCATGGTTGGTCTAGGTATTTGCTCAATAACATTCATATTTGAAGGATTTTAAGAAATAATCATACTTGAGATAATTTTACCCAAGAATGAAATATTCTAAATCCAAGATTCACACTTTTAAAATTAGCATAAAACTCATACCCTTCATTTTGGTTTTTATAAAATTTTTAAATATTCTTCATTCTCTAACATAATCATCTAATATATAAGAATATTATCTAGAAATACTATCAAAAAATAATAATGGTAATTTCTAAGGTCTCATTTTATTAAATCCACGAAGATATTAGGATAATTGGAAATTACAAATGAAATTAATATAAATTCGTAATGACCATACCTCATATGGAAGGATTTCATTGGAATATCCTACTTCTTGGAAATTAGCTTATGATATCTAGATCAAAGATAAATCTTGGAAAAATAGATCTCATCATAATTGATAAAAAAATAAATATAGGGGAGTGGATAATTTTTATTAATAGTGATATTTTTATGTTCCAGATAATCAATGAAAATATGAATTAGCCCATCTTCTTCTTAAAAAATGAAAAGGTGAACCTGGTGGTAAATCAAAAAGCCAAATTAATCCATTATATTGATTATATTGGAGGTTATGCTTCAATTACTATGACTCAATCAAGATAATTATTTGGGTGTCATTAAAATAGGTATAACACTTTATTTGATAACTATTGAAAACTCAAATATACAAATCAGGGGAATAATAGGTAACTATTATAGAAACACATCCAAAAAATCCCATATAATAGGAATACCTTTGATATTGAGTTTTACCCCAACCATTTCAGATAAATATCCCTTATAAATAGGTTGTAAAACCCATATGAAAGAAGTAATTTCCATTTGGAGTTTGGGTTCATCATCAAAATGATAGACAACCATAGGTTGATTCAAAATATGAAATGTAATTTCCCTTCCTAAAAAAATTATTTGGGTTATATAGAGATAGATTCAAAACATTCCCCAAATTACTTAAAATTAGACTAATGGAATAATTTCAACATTTTATGGATGAATATTCTTAAAAACACATATCAGATAGAAGATATAGGTTTGAGTATCAATAAAAATAACATTATAAGTTTTCACTACCAACTCAATATCAAATCATAGAGCTAGTGATTTGATACATACACAAAAAATTATTTAGATATAAAAGGGTGGTTAGAACCTGAATCAAATAAATATTTTCCCTTTTAGAATATATTATATGTACATCGTTCACCACATCATTAGGAACTTACACATTGGAAATTGTAATTATATAATATTAGACTCATCCGATTGGATTTTAATGTGGTATGTTCCCTTGAATCTTGTGAAATGGGTTTTAAGAATTCTCCACCTCTTCATAAAGGAAACATTGGATAGTAGTGTATTCTTTATTTTACTTGTATTCATGAACCTAATGAACACTCTCTCCATACTAAAAAAAACAATATTGTTCCCATTAAGAAATGTATTGGGTTTTTAATTCCAATATTATCAAATGTTGTAAATCCCAAACTCTCTTTATACTTATTTCACACATAGATTCTTTATAGGTTTATAGAATACTTATTCATTTCATAAATTCCATTAAAGATATATGACATAAAAATTATTTCTTATACTTGATGGAACATGAAAATATATCACCTTATGAGGAAACACGTTAGGAAGATAGTTCCCTTTGGACAGTCAGCTTAATATCATAAATTAAATGGCCAATTTTTTTTCTAAATATTACTTATTTAGCCTGAATAATACATGGATAATCTTGTAAAGTTAGACTCATACTCTGCTACATATGTTTTCCCTTCTACTTTAAAGTGAGTAACTTCCTCTCCATTTCATCACACTATTATCAAGGGATGTATTTATTGAAAAATATAACTTTAAAAATTATTCAATCCATGATTATTATATCATCAACATATTTAATCTTCTAAATTAATCAACACCATTGATTGAAATCTCATTTTAAACAATCCCCAATCAGAATAACAATTTCACTTTAAATATTTCCGTAACCCAAGAATATATTTTCGAGGGATTAGATCCATTGTTTATCTAAAGATGAATTTTTTCCATTAAGTGATGGAGGATTTTATCTTATGAATATATTTATTATTGGAATATTAATATATGGACCAAAAAGTTGTTCCATATAGGAAATGTTATTCCTCGTAACCCTAGTTATATTCACAAACACGGTCTTGATCTCCTTAGTTCCTAAACCAGCTATATTGGATTATATGAAAATGGATTCCCTACATTGACTGTGGGTGTTGATTACATTACTTTTATTAAGCACTGTCACTAAGAAATTAAAAACACTGAGTGAACTCCTAATCATCATGCATATTGATCCATAAAATAAAAATCTCTATATGGTAAAAGTTATCAAATGTTATATGTGATTATTACAATTCCTTAGGTATGTTTATTTAACATTTTTATCCTAGGGTTCCTACTAAACATACCCAAAAACCAATAATAAAAACCAAGATCCAGTAACCCAGATATGATATTTACTTTATTACATTGGTATAATATACAAGGGGTCTTAGTAATTGTACCAACATGACTCTAGTAATAAAGAGTCAATGTTTACTTTATTAAATTTTTACAAGATAAAACGTATCTCAATATGTAGGATCAATTAGTTTATATTTCTTAGAATGAAAGATATATACATGATTTCTATATTACATTGGAAATATAAAAACGTAGAACAAAAAAAATTATTTCATCCTTTAAATCATTTATAATATCATTCATCATATCATGGGGAAAGTAAAAAAAATAAAGTGTGATATCAAATTCTCAGTAGGGGTTACATAAAACCAAATATATCAGGAGTAAATAAGGCATAATTTTAATGGAAGAGTGGATATCAAAACACATTTCATTATGTAATTAAATGGATTTCAATGATAATACATGGTAATAGCAGCATAAAAAACACATGTATAATGAAAATTTAATTCTTAACAAATTAAATGTATAATCGTGGACATTCATGATTAGGGCTTCCCAACTATGATATCTTGAATAATATCATCATGACCTCTCAATGGATACCTCTGTATTAATTAATGAGTATGTGTCAACCAAAGAACCATTTTATCTGGAATTATTTAAATTTTAACTCATGATGCCAATTGATTTATCTAGGGGATTTCTATAACTATGCCCCAATAGTCACTTTCACATCCTATGAATTCCATTTATTTTGAATGATCAATAAAATTAATTATAAAAAACATCTTAAATGTTAATTTTATTTATAGAATGAAGAATTTTAAAAATAAATACTTAGTCATCATAAACCATTCATAGAAATAATATCATGGTATCATTTGATCATATCCCGAATAACATCAATTATTATTGTCATAGTTTAAAATACCTTTAAAATATCATTGGAACGTTTATTGTGGAAAAAAACCATTCATTTTAAAAGAACTCATTTAATATAATTTTTTTTTCTATATAGTAGTAATCAAATTTAACTTAAAAAAAATTTATCATTTTGAGTAATATTCACTAAAAATAGTATTTATAATGGTGGGAAATGATGTTCATTTGGTATTCATTAAATGAATGATTCTATACTCACCAATTGTAGAATGTTAATCATTAGGAAAATGAGGAGAGAATCCATTTTATACATTTTTATAGGAAGTAAATAATGGTTACAAATTAATTTTCCAAATTCTTGGATAATAGTAAAAGATTTATTGAAATTATTTTAAAGAATATATGAACATGGAAGAAAAATGGGTAGAGATAAATCATAAAAACGATTTTTCAAAGAAAGTCCCTGATAAGAAATATAAATTTTTATTATTTATCCATAAAGAGAATAAATTGAAAACAAACATGTAAAATAAAAACATAACTATATGAGAATAAATAAAATATTGTTTAATAAATAAGTATCAAATATTATTTCTAAAGGGACTCTGAATATAAAAAATCCCGAAATAAATTTTGATTATAAAAGAAACCCCTTAACTAAAATTTTACTTGACTTCGATGTGTTTTTAAAATCCAGTATAATAAGTTGAATTTTATTATAATTATATATTATAACAATATATATATATATATAGATTTTTTAACATATATGATCATCATATAACATCTTACGTCACATTTATTAATAATTCTTTATTAAAAGCAACATTTATGAGTATTAATTATTGCATTTTTCATGCAAGTCTTGGTTTGATAGTTTTGGTCCTTGAATCATGATCAGGGTTCCAAAATATATATTTTTAATAATGATATAAATATAACATATATTATTTATATAAATATTTATAATCATCCATGAAATTTAGACATGAAAAATTAATCACATTCCTTTAGGGAGGTGGAAGTATACACACAAAAACGAGAAATGTTACCATTTTTTAACAATTAGATGGGTTAAAATGTAAAAGATATATTATATTTACAAAATAATAACTATTTCACAAATATAATATATATTAAATAGCAACATTTTGTAACCATCCAATTAAAAATGGGCTAATAATGAATTACATCGCTATGTAGAAATGGTAAGTTGTATGTACGCACAAGCAATGTTTTCACCATCTATATGAGACGAAATAGGTGGAAAATGTTTTTAAAATAATAAAAATAAAACATAAGTATATTAATGATACTATATTAATCATTTATTTATGGTTAAAAAAATTGTAGGATGTATCAGAATAAATAAATTCAATAGAATCAAAAAACTGATTACCTATTCTTCAGTGGACCTCCATTAAATACCGTTTTAAGGACTAATGGAATAAAATTCTAAGAATAACATAACCTACAATTCATTTATAGGTAATTTTATTATATTATTATGGAGTTTTAAGTTATGATAGGTTGCTCAAGGTGGTGTAATAAAGAGATGGGAGCGGTGTCCTTTTAAAAGTTGGGAAAATGAAACATTTGAAATTGTTAAATGGATTTCAATATAATAAATTCATTTTCAGGTGAATTTGGAACAATGTGGAAATAATATTAAATATAAGATAGGATATGGCTGATATAACTTCAAACAATGAAATTTTTATTGGTTCAAGTGGTATTTTAAATCATATCTTATAGTTTAAACAATATTAAACCAATTTTAACATTAAGCATGGTAACACTTTTTTCCATATTAAAGGGTTATAATTTTACTTATAATGTAAAAATTGGATCATAAATTGCATATGGATTATGTTTTAGAAAATTTATAATCATACTTTTCTTCCTTTAAAGTTTTTTATGATTTTTAAAGAATTAAAGAATATATTAATTAATATAAAATACAATTAATGTTATTTTATGAACATTTTACAAAATTTAACAATAAAAACATAAAGATTAAAATTTCATTTTAATATAATTATTGGAATTGTAAATACAATAATATTATTAAATATAAATTTTACATGTAATCATAATTATTCCAATATATATTACTTTAATGTTTTTAAAATTATTTACTTCGATTTTTCCATAGTGTGTACAATTATCTTATCAGTATTCTATTAGTTTTTAAGGTAATTATATAATAAATTAAAATAAGAAATAAATCACCTTTATGAAAATAATGTCAATATGATAGAAATAAAATTTAATATTTTTCACACCATATTTTTATCCCTATATGTGTAACATCCCATGTAATTAATTAATAATAGATATTCTTATCTATGTCTATTTACAAATTAGATAGTGTTTTAGTGGCTTAAAATGAGAATAAATTCAATCTGAAGCATAAACTTCTTTAATATTTTTAAAAGATTGTCTTACAGCTTTTGATGGAGAACCTTTTTTAAATCAATATTTTGTCAATTTTATAAGCTCTATTTGTAAAAATAAACTTATTATTTATGATTTGGAATTTAAATTTACTTTGGATACATTTTTCATATTTTTCTGACCACGTTCATTTTATAATGAATAGTGAAAAATACTGCATTTTATATCCAAACTGCATTTTCATCTAATTTAATTATATGGTTATATTATCTTTTTTATTGATTTTAAAGTGTAATTAGAATATATTTTTACCATTTAATCCAATGGTGTTCATTATAATTAATTTCACTTTTGAATTGGGCATAAACCAGTGCCAAACTTTTCATAGATATTGTTTCAACAAACCCGCTATTTGTTTTGACAACGGGAATTATTTTTAGATTCATTATTGAAATTTCTATGTTTGTAATTTGGTAAAATGGATTCCATATTTGGAATCATAAGGTCCAAATTATGTAATTAAGAGTCTTGTTTTTGGACAATATGAATAGTAACAATGATAATTATCTTTAATTATCTTGATTAATTAGTAATCGGGTAGTTAAGGATAATAAAATAATTTCATAATGATAATAAATGACCCCAAAATGTGTCTTAATACTACTTGTTGTGTCATTTATGACCATGGGATTCCTTGTGCCAAACTTAGGGATCCCATGGAATCAATTTTGGGTGAAAGTGACGCTTTATCATTTTATTTTTAAAGAAAGGAGAATATCACTAAAAAATGTATCACCCAAGTAAAACATTTTTAATTTTGTCTACACAAATTATCTCTTAGACTATAAATAGTCATTGGAAATATAAATTTATTTAATACATCATAGTATTTTTTTTATAATTTTTAGACATTAAATAAATTAAATTATATATGACATCATGATGATGCAGTGATTACCTCATTAATGAATGATTTAAATAAAATGAAAAGATAATGTAAAATCTAAGACTTAAACTTGTCAAAGACTTATTGGATGAGTATATTTTGAACTCTTACCACCTTATCCTCAAAATATATCAATGTTGGACCTTTAAAATCTGAATATCATATTAATATAAAGTAACATTTTATAACTTTCAAAGAGTGCCCCTCCTCTCCACTTATAAAAGGCCCCCACCTCTACCACATTACCCACACTTCTCAAGCCATTGGATCGGCCATGATATGCTCATTTTAGCACTCCAAATCCCTCTCTTAATCCTAGAAGCCTTACCTTATGCAGAAAGATCTTCAAGAAACCCTTTGTGTTCATACCAAGAGGAGTTACCCGATTTAAAGGTAAAGACTTCTTTAATGTTCTTTTGTTTTATTTTTCATCTCCAACCCCCTAAATTCCTTTTATTCATTTATTTTGTAACAACAGTAGTATCTTAAATATACTGGGATGTTGTTATAAGAATTATTCGAGCTACACTTACACACACCTACATCTAATGGATAAAGAGCATACTGTTTCTATGGATGGCGAATTTCTGCCTCACGAAACGATGATTGTTCAATATTCTTATAACACTATCCAAGGTGGACATTAAGATGTCACTATATTTATATATGATATATTATATGTCTTTTTTTCCTTAAGATTCTGTATTTTTCATTTATGTCATACCTTTATGGTTTCCATTATGGGTAAACCTGATATCATCATTTTTGGAAGTGCAGACTACCGCCCCCCTCAAAGTGATTTGATTCGTTAATGCCATATGTGGGACATATAAAGGATGGAGTTAATGTTATTATATATGATATTATACTGGAATTATATTATATCTTTATATTATCATATTTCCATTCCATTAAATAGGAAATAGAAATAAAAGCAGCGTTCCTTCGTACGTACGGCTTACCGTCTCCATGAACGGTGCATTTCATTTCTTACCTCTAAATGTTATGTAATATTATAAATTCATGTATATACTAGATATATATTGTATATATGATATCTACATCAAGAATATAATTCTGGAAATAATGGATACATGAACAACTTGTAATTATAAAGAGTTTATTTTTGACTCAAGTACCAATGATCGAAAAAACAACCATTATTAACTTAAATAATTACATAATGTTCATAACATGGTAATAAGTGATATAAAAAGGAATAATGAACTTGAAAAAGGTTCTTATTTGAGTATAAATTTTCTCATGTTTATTATTCAGGAGGTTAAAGAACGATCGAGTCATGTCGGACCCGAAGTAAGGGACTTCATCTCAATCTCCTTTCATTGAGGCATATTTTTTTAGACACAACATTATTTTATATGGTGTATAAACCCCTTTGACATTTACATTTATTAAAAAGGAATCTTTTTTTATACGAATCGTTTTATTAAATGACAAAAGGGAATGTTTTTGTCGTACATATGCGGTGACAACGACTTCTTCGCCGTCGTGACCATTATTTGAGTTTCGGCTTCCTCCAGAAGCCATAAATTTTTAAATGAAAAAATTCCATGTTTTACTTTTCTTTTTTTTTGTTATTTAAATTGTTTTGATAATTTTTTTATTATATCAATGTGTTATTGATATCTTGTGATTGAAATTTGGAAATGTTATGTTTCCTTTTTTGCATGTTTTATGTGATACAATTATGTTATGGTTCTTGGGCATTGTTATCAAGAAGAGTGGTTCCATGATAAACTAAGGGCGGGTGAGCCTGATATAGATCTCCAATTCATTGGGTAACACAAAGGAGTTAAACACTAAGGTTTCTCCGAAGATATTTATGGAATATACTATGATGGGTATTACAAACGTAACCATGAGGGTTACTCCCAATGTAAGAATGTTATGAATGCCTCAAGTTACCTTTATGTTTTATTATTTCTATGAGTTATTCATAAATCATATGATTTCATGAGGTATGTTAACATGCTCAGGTTTTATGAGTAATGTATGATTTCATTGATTCTTATGTATACATGTACTAATGTTTCCTTTCCATATTTTTATATCCCTTACTGTGCTTTTTATGCTCATCCCATGTTATTGAAATGTTTTTCACAGTTCAAGGGAAAGGTACATGATGTGATGATAGTGTCAAGGAAGTTTCATGAAAGAATCTGTGTTTTATTTTAAATATGTTTCTGTTGATGGGAAAAAATTAATACTATCTTTTATGTAACCACTTTGTTTAAATGTGGAATGTAATGAATGATTTATGATCTAATTATCTTAAAATGTAAACATGAAAAGATTCTCAATGTGTATTCTTGAAATAACTCAATATTATGTAATATTAATGGTTGGGGCCTTATATTTGGTATTAGAGTTCGGTTTAGATAACATTAGGAGTTAAAATTCTGTTAAATGATTATCGAAAAATATTTTTTTGAAATGATATAGTATTTGAAGATTACCATGTTGCTTCATCTAAGACATGTTTTTTCAGAATGGTTTTCCACAGAGGAAACATGGAAGCAGTTCTAAGAAGGCATACAAAAGGAAATGACCATCCAAATCCACATCCTGAGATGGTCGGAATTGGAACTGAACAGTTTGTTGAAGTAATGGTGCAGTTGACTCAAGCGATAAATGGTGGTGGTATTCATGCACGAGATCAGCCAGATCAACAGCAGAGGAACATGTCAGTAGTAGAACATTTGATGAGGTAACATCCCCCATCATTCAGAGGGTCATCTGACCCTGTGATAGATGAAGGGTGGATTAAAGCACTGGAGAATATTTTTGATGTCATGGGGTGTTCATACAATCAAAAGGTAAGTCTTGATATTTACTATTTGGAGGGTGAAGGTGATCAGTGGTGGTCGATGGTTAAAAATATCAGCGACGAAGATGAGATTGATGCTCTCGACTGCGATGAAATCAAAGATATGTTTCTTGAGAAGTATTTTTCTAAGGTTGTTCGACTTATGATGGAAAAAAAATTCTTGGAATTGAGGCAAGAGGACGACTCAGTGGATGCTTATGAAGTGAGGTTCACTCTATTGGAAAGTTATGTGCCATATTTTATCCGAGACCTTGATAGTAAAATCAACAGTTTTTACTCAGGATTAAAGCCAAAATATCGAAGGGCTTTAGCTTCTCACGAGTTCAAGAATTATGAAATGCTTGTTCAACGTGCTGAGAAGGTGGAAATAAATTATTCCAATGATCAAGTGTCGTATAACAACCAACAGAAGAAGAGACTGAGGTGGCAGGAGAAAGGGAATAATTATTCAAAAAGGACTGATGGTATGAAAACTATGTTTCCTGTTTGTGATAAATGTTGTAAAAGGCATGCTGGGGAATGTCTTCTGAATTCTGGAATGTACTACCGATGTGGTAAGAGGGGACATAAAGATCGTGGTTGCACTGAGAATGATCAGGGTGATGGTAAGACCAAATTTGATTTACAGTTAGTGAAATGTTTTAAGTGCAATGAGGTGGGTCACTATGCAAACAAGTGTCCGAAAAGGATCTCGAGTTATGGGAAGAAGTTAGAATACAAGCAGAAAGGGGTGGTGAAATCATTTGCAACTACTTCAACAGATGTTGGGCTATCAAATGAAGTGGTATCATGTACTTTGTTTGTTTTTTCAGATTATGCCAGTGTTTTGTTTGATTCAGGGTCTACACATTCTTTCATCTCTGAAATCATTTCTAGTAAAATGGGAATACCATCTCAAGAAATGACTCCTGAGCTTGTGGTAAAAAAACCCGGGGGAAATGTTGAGGCAAAAAGATTTAATAAAAATCTTCCTATCCTTATCTGTGGAAAGAAACTACTTGAAAACCTTATTGTTTTACCTCTAGTAGAATTTGATGTTATTCTTGGTATGTATTGGCTCTCTGTTTACCTTACTAAGATTGACTGTAGAGATAAAGAAGTTTTTTTCAGAAATACTTTTAGATTGTCTACAGGAATGAACCCTTACTATTGATAACATATCAAGAGGCTGAGAAAATTGTAAAAGATAGAAATGAATGTTACCTTGTACATATTGTTGAAAACATAGGAGCTGTTCAGATTAATGATGTGCCAGTGGTAAATGAGTATCCTGATGTTTTTCCTGATGAGTTTCTTGGAATAATACCATATCAGGAAGTTTAATTTACTGTTGACTTCATTCCTGATGGTAAGCCAATTTCAAAACCCCCTTATCGAATGGCTCAAATTGAACTTTTAGAGTTGAAGGATCAATTGCACGATTTATTAGAGAAAGGTTTATTTGAACAATAACATCATAATGGGGTGATCCTATTTTATTTATTAAAAATAAAGATGGTTCAATGAGACTTTTCATTGATTATAGAGCCTTGAATAACATCACTATTAAGAACAAATATCCTTTTCCTCATATCGATGATTTGTTTGATTACCCCCAGGGAGCTCAGTATTTTTCAATGATTGACCTGAGAATGGGGTACCATCAGTTGAAGGTAAAGGAAGCAGATATTCTGAAGACCACGTTTCATACAAGATATGGCCATTATGAATTTGTAGTTATGACTTTTGGGATAACCAATGCACCTCTGTATTCATGGACCTTATGAATAGAATTTTCCATGAGTTCTTGTATATGTTTTTGGTTGTTTTCATTGATGATATTTTGGTGTTTTATAAATTTAAAGAGGATAATGAAAGTTATTTAAGGGTTATTTTGAAAACCATAAAAGAAAAGAAATTGTATGGTAAACTCATCAAGTGTGAGTTTTGGTTTCCAAAACTTTCTTTCCTTGGTCATATTGTTTCTAAATATGGAATAACTTTTGATCCTGCTAAAAAAATGTTTTTGAAGAATGGCTAAGACCCACAAATGTAACTGAGATTCGTAGGTTCTTTGGTTTGGCAGGATATTACTGAAGTTTTGTTAGAAATTTTTCCCGGTTATCTAGTACAATAACTAAGATAACTCGAAAGGGTGTTAAGATTATCTGGACAAATGAATGTGATGATTGTTTCTAGGAACTGAAAAGAACATTGTTGAATTCTCCAGTTTTGGCACTACCTTCCAGGAATTGGGAGTTTTTTATCTACAGTGATGCTTCATTGAAAGGACTTGGTTGCATCCTAATTCAGAATTATCAGGTAATTGATTATGATTTACATCAGTTGAAAACTCGTGAGGTAAATTGCCCTATATTTCATTTGGAATTAGCTATTATTGTTTTCTCTTTAAAATTTGTGATGCATCATTTGTATGGTGTAAAGTGTGAAATATATACTGATCAAAAAGGTTTAAAGTATATATTCACTCAGAAATAATTGAACATGAGATGGAGGAGATGGATAGAATTAATCAAGGATTATGATTGTACAATTCATTACCATCAGGGAAATGAAAATAAAGTGGTTGATGCTTTGAGTCGAAAAAGTAATGCTTCATTAATAATGTTGCATTTGGAACGTGATCCTTTGGTTAAAGATTTGATGAAATTTTGAATAGAAGTTTTTGGTGTAGGATGTCCTTCTGTTTTGTTTCAGGTATCCGTGAAATATTCTATATCAGACATAATTAAGCAAGCACAGAAGCAAGAAAGTGAGTTGCAGAAAAAGGTAGAGCTGGTTCAGAAAGGTGAGTTTCCTAAATTCAACATTGATAATGATTGTGTTTTGATATTCGGGAAGAGATCTTGTGTGCCTTTTGATTCACAGTTGAAGAGAGAGTTATTATGTGAAGCTCATTGTTCTCCATTTTCAGTTCATCTTGGCAGTACTAAGATGTATATAGGTCTTTAGGAGTATTACTGGTGGGATAGAATGAATAGGGATATTGCTGATTTTACTTTGAAGTGTTTGACTTTTCAATAGGTTATAGTAGAGAGGAAGTTACTAAAAGGGATTCTTCAGCCTTTACCAGTGCCAGAGTGGAAATAGGAGAATATATCCCTGGACTTCGTTGTGGGATTGCCAAAGACACATCGAGGTAATAATGCAATCTGGGTTATTATTGACCTCTTCACTAAATATTTTCATTTACTTGCTATACGAGATACCTTTTCTCTAGATCAACTTTCCAGTTTGTATATTAAAGAGATAGTCAGGTGACATGGAGTTCCTCTCTCCATTGTATCTGATCGTGATCCCAGGTTTACTTCTAACTTTTGGAAAGGCCTTCAGAAGTCATTGGGTACTGAATTAAATTTTAGTATAGATTTTCATCCTCAATCAGATGGGAAGACAGAAAAAATGATTCAGACTTTTGAGGATATTCTATGTGCTTGTTTGATGGATTATCAGGGGAGTTGGTACCATCATCTTTCTTTGGTTGAGTTTTCTTATAATAAAATTTTTCATTCCAGTATACAGATGGCACCATTTGAGGCATTATATGGGAAGCGGTTTCGAACACCAACTTTTTGGGATGAAGTTGTTGAAAGGAAGTTGATGGGACCAGAATTGGTAGAAGAGTTGGCAGAAAAAGTTCAGCTGGTATAGAGACACATGAGAACAGCTCAGAGTACGCAGAAGAGTTATGCAGACAATAGGAGGAAGAATCTCTCTTTTGAGGTAAGTGATCATGTTTTTCTCAAAGATTCACAATGGAAAAGTGTGATGCGATTTGGTAAGAAAGGAAAGTTGAGTCCAAGGTTCATGGGAACATATGAAATTCTAGATAGAGTTGGACCAGTTTCATACCGATTGGATTTACCTCAGAGTTTATCTCATGTACACAATGTTTTTTCATGTATCAATGTTAAGGAAGTACATGCCAGATCCATCTCATGTTTTGAGTCCAGAGGTAGTTCAGTTTGAAGAGATCCTATATTATGAGGAAAAAACTATCCAGATTCTTGACCATAGGGAGAAAGTGTTACGGACTAAGGTGATTCATCAAGTAAAGGTTTTGTGGAAAAACCACATGATTGAAGAGACAACATGAGAATCTGAAAATGCAATGAGGGATAAATACCCCGACATATTCGATAACTAAATAAATTGCAGGGACAAAATTTTCTAAAGGGGAAAGGATGTCACATCCCAAGTATGTAATGAATAATATATATTATTATCTAAGTATATTTATGAATTATATAGTGTTTTATATGATTAAAATGAGAATAAATTCAATCTTAAGCATAGAATTCTCTAATATTTTTAAAAGATTGTTTTACCGCCTATTGATGCCGAACCATTTTGAAATATATTTTTGACAATTTTATAAACAATATTTGTCAAAATAAACTTATTATTAATTATTGGGACATTGAAATTTACTTTGGATAATTTTTTGGTATTTTTCTGACCATGTTCATTTTTTAATGAATAGTTAAAAATACTTCATTTTACATCAAAAATGAGTTTTCATCTAATTTAATCATATGGTTAGATTATCTTTTTAATTTGGTTTAAAGTGTAATTAGAATATATTTTTACCATTTAATCCATTGGTGTTCATTATAATTAATTTCACTTTGGAATTGGGCATAAACAAGTGCCAAACTTTTCATAGATATTGTTTCAAAAAAACCCGCTATTTGTTTTGACAACGATAATTATTTTTAAATTCATTATTTAAATTTATATGTTTAGAATTTGGTAAAATTGATTCCATATTTGTAATCAGAAGGTCGAAATTATGTAATTAATACTCTATTGTATTTGGACATTATGAATAATAACGACGGTAATAATCTTTAATAATCTTGATTAATTTGTAATCTGGTAGTTGAGGATAATAAAATAATATCATAATAATAAAAAATTACCCCAAAATGTGTCCTAATGCTACTGATTGTGTCATGTCCAACCATGGGATGCCTTGTTCCAAACATAGGGACCCCATGGAATCACTTTTGGGTGAAAGTGACGCTTTATCATTTTATTTTTAAAGAAAGGAGAATATCACTAAAGAATGTATCACCCGAGTAATTTTTTTTTTAATTTTGTCTATATAAATAATATCTTGGAATATAAATAGTCATTTGTAATCTAAAAAGATTTCCTACATAATAGAAGTTTTTTTATAATTTTTAGACATTAAATAAATTAAATTATTTACGACATCATGATGATCCATCGATTAACTCATTAATGAATGATTTAAATAAAATGAAAATATAATGTAAAATATAAGATTTAAACATGTAAAATACCTATTGGATGATTATATTTATAACACTTATCACCCTATACTCTAAATATATAAATTTCGAACCTTTAAAATCCAAAACTCTTTTTAATATAAAGTAACATTTTATAACTTTCCAAGAGTTCCCCTCCTATCCTCTTATAAAAGGCCCCCACCTCTACCTCCTTACCAACACATCTCAAGCCATTGGCTTGGCCAAGATCGGCTCATTTTATCTCTCCAAATCTCTATCTTAATCCTAGAAGCCTTACATTAGGCAGAAAGCTCTTCAAGAAACCCTTTTGGTTCAAACCAAGAGGAGTTACCCAATTTAAAGGTAAAGACTTATCTAATGTTATTTTGTTTTATTTTTCTTCTCCAACCCCCTAAAATCTTTTTATTCATTTATTTTATAACATCAGTATATTAAATATACTAGGATGTTGTTATAATATTTATTTGAGATACACTTACACACACCTATATCTATTGGTTAAAGTCAATACTGTTTCCGTGGATGGCGAATTTCTGCCTCACGAAATGATGATTGTTCAATATTATTCTAACACCTTCAATGGTGGCCATTAAGATGTCAAAATATTTTTATATTATATATAAAATTTTTATGTTTTCCTTAATCTTATATATTTTTCATTTATGGCATACCATTATGGTTTCCATTATGGGTAAACATGATATCTTCATTTTGGGAAGTGCGAACTACCGCCCCCTCAAAGTGATTTGATTCACTAATTTCATATGTGGGAAATATAAAGGGTGAATTTAATGATATTATATATGATATTATACTAGAATTATAATATACCTTTATATCAATATTATTCCATTCCATTAAATAGGAAATTGAAATGAATATAGCGTTCATGCGTACCTACGGCTTACCGTCTCCATGAACGGTGCATTTCATTTCTTACATCTAAATGTTATATAATATTTTTAATGCATTTATATACTGGATATATATGAAATATATGATATCTAAATCATGAATATAATTTTGGATATAATGGATTCATGAACAACTTGTAATTATAAAGAGTTTATACTTGACTCAAGTACCAAAGATCGACAAAACAACAATTAATAAATTAAATAATTACATAGTGTTCATAACATGGTAATAAGTGATATAAAAAGGAATAATGAACTTTAAAAAGTTTCCTAAGCAAGTATAAATTTACTCAAGTTTATTATTCATGTTGTTAAAGAACGATCGAGTCAAGTCGGACCTGAGGTAATGGACTTCGTCTCAATCTCCTTTCATTGAGGCATATTTTGTATTATACACAAAATTATTTTATATGGTGTATAAACCCCCTTGACTTTTATGTTTATTAAAAAGGAATATTTGTTATACGAATAATTTTACTAAACGAAAAAAGGGAATGTTTTTGTCGTATGTATACGGCGACAACGACTTCTCCACCGCCATGACCATTATTTGAGTTTCGGCTTCCTCTAAAAGCAATAACTTTTTTTAAATGAAAAATAAATACCATTTTTTACTTTTCTTTTATTTTGGTATTGAAATGGTTTTGATAATGTTTTTATTATATCAATTTGTTATTGATATCTAGCAATTGAAATGTAGAAATGTTATGTTTCCTTTATTCATGTTTTATGTGATATGATTATGTTATGGTTCTTGGGCATTGTTATCAAGAAGAGTGGTTCCATGATAAACTAAGGGCGGGTGAGCCCAATATAACCCTCCAATGCATTGGGTAATGTGAAGGAGTTAAATTCTATGGTTTCTCTGAAGAGATTTAGGGAATATACTGTGATGTGTATTCCAAATGTAACAATGAGGGTTACTCCATGTGTAAGAATGTTATGAATGCCTCAAGTTACCTTTATGTCTTATGATTTCTATGAGTTTTTCATAAATCTTATGATTTCATGAGGTATGTTAACGTTATCATGTTTTATGTGTAAAGTATGATTTCATTGATTCTTATGTATACATGTACTAATGTTTTCTTTCTGTATTTTCATATCCCTTACTGAGATTTTTATACTCATCCCATGTTTTTGAAATGTTTTTCACAGGTCAAGGGAATGGTACATGATATGATGATAGTGTCAAGGAAGTTTCAGGAAAGAATCCATGTTTTGTTTCAAATATGTTTCGTTGATGGGGAAAAATGAATACTATCTTTCATGTAACCACTTTGTTTAAATGTGGAATGTAATACATGATTTATGATCTAATTCTCTAAAACTCCAAACCTGAAAAGATCCTTAACATGTATTCTTGAAATAACTCATGATTAAGTAATGTTTAAGGCTGGGGCCTTATAATATGAACTTATAAGTGAAATTTATAATCAAGAGAGTGAAATTTTTCATTTTTCTTTAATTAAAATACTATATAGGTCATTATCAAAACCAATGGAATCAAATGGAAAAAATTAGAAAACTAGATAATTATGTATGGATTAAACTCTTAAAATATTGTTAATGATTGTTTTAGGTATATTTTAATGCCTTTTTAAATTATTTTTAACCTTAATTAACCTGGTTTTTATTTTATCATGGTGATAAATTGTTGTTTTATATAATATTTAGGAATACGAAAAATTAAGTAAATATTAATAAATAATATTAATTAGTAAGGTTAAAAGTATTTAATTCATTTTATAATATTTAATTTGTATAAGCGGTGTTAATTAATTTTCATATTAACTCAAAAAACATGATGAGAAACAATTTTCTCAAAGAAATTATTTTTTTAAGTCAAAAATATTTTTAAACCATGATCAAGTATAATATTAATCCAAAAGGTATAAATTAAATAATATAAAAATATATAATTAAAATTTAATTCCAATACAAATCAAAATAGGTATTTTATAATTATATAAATGAAAACTAATTTTTTCTTTATGAATCAGTATTTACACAATTTGCATAAAAATAAGCTTTTTAAGAAAATTAAAAAAAATTAGTTGAATGTCGATTTTATATTTTAATTTAAATTTTTTATAATTTTAGTAATATTAGATTTAGAAAATTTTAATAAATATTTTTATAATATCCATGCATAAAATATTGTAGAAACCATTTTTCATAAAAACATTTTTTAATGCACTAACGATTTTACTAAAAGTAGAGTATATATTATTTAAGAATTAATCAACAAATTTGAATTTAAATAAAATATTTAAGTAAACTTATATTATATTATTAATATTATTCATATCCACAAATCTAATGGCTAGGTTATAACTATCACATAATATTATTTCAATATTATATCACAGTTTAGTAAAATCAAATTTATGTGTAATGAAAACTATCAAAAGAATTAAATTTATGTAAAGGGAGATATATATTAAAATATAATGTTTTCACAATAATTAAATAATGGAGTAAATATTTTTGTTACTTAATATTATATTTTGTTTCGACAGGTCATCTTAATCACATGATCATGAATTTCATGCACAACATCCTTAAAAAATAGGATTGAATGTAATCTCCCAACTTGGGACCACTCATCAGTATCCAACCCTATGCTGATATATGACATCGTGAGAACTTCCCCATATAAAAATGACTATTTATTAGATTAAAGGGCCTAAATCATACACCATGGAGACTCCGTGATCAAATTATATCATAAAAAATAATAAATAGACCAAATATATTCTTGAAAAAATAATTAGATCATGCAGATGAAAAAAACCTCCATGCTATAAGAAATTAAATGTGAAATGAATAAAACATGCATTAAGCTAATATTACACTAGTATGATCTCATATTAAATATAAATAAATAAAAAAACACACAAGATCCCTTACTTCCTTCCCATCCCATCACATTATCAACATCTCTAATACATATCGAGTTACACAGCCTAAACCACTACATATCTTGTTCTTAACCTATAAAGAAAATATTAGGTCTATAATTGTACTAGAGTTCCTATATGGGGGGTGAGAAATAAATCTCATTAGGTTGACACCAATTGACCCTATTATATTCTATCATATACATGTAAGCACAAGGAAAATAAATAATACAAATCAACAGGCACACACATGTGCTTTAGAACATTGTGTTCAAAATGAGCCACCACGACTCCATGATTTCTAGGTCACTATGTGCTATCTAGATCACCATGATACCCAATCATGCCTACTCCAACCTAATTTACAACACAATCAACTTATGACACATGCCTTAGTACGTATCTTCATATTCAGGGAAGGGTGTCACAAAATCCTAACAACTACACAAAGTTACAATGTAGGATCCTACGTACAGGTCATAGACTATCTCTTATCACTCAAAAAAGGTTGTTTTATAATCTCTTGATCATCTATTATCACAAAATTATGGTTACTCATCATGTCCTGGACATTACTTCCGTATCACTAAAAGTAGGTCCTCATGCCACATCCTGACCACTGCCCTTTCACTCAAGGTAGGGTCAACAATCCATGATCATGTGCCAATACATATTAAATCACATTAACCTTCATTTTGACATGTTAAACCGAACCCTTTCACATTAGGTGGGTCACATCATCTGAAAAATGACCTTATCATTCAAATAGGGGTCTGATATCACATTATGATCGTTACCTTATCCCTGAAGGTAAGGCTTGGTCAACTCCTTTTTACAAAATCTTGGTCCAGTATCTAGAACAATACCTTATCACTCATGGTAGGTACAATATCATATAAAAACCTATTTTTTTTCACTCAAATAAGGGTTCTCAAAAAACACATATTCTATCATGTTGAGGATATACCTTAAGACCTATCAACAACCACATTGAGATTTATCACCTATCATATGAAAAATATTAAAACAATCATGAAACAATTAAGATGGGATGCAACACATTTCACAAGATCACAATCTAATAATAGGGAACTATTTTGTTTGAACGTAGCCCCACATCTAACAAATTTCCTTGACATTCACTTATCCACATATTCCAATATTCCAAAGAAAAGTTTTGTCTCATAAACACACTACATTGAACCCATCAGCCTACTCATCTCTCCCATCAGGTTATCCACTAGGGACCTTTATACTCATCTCATTATCTTCACATGGAACCAAGCAGTACCCAATTCCCTACATTGTTCTCACAACACATAGGTTATTTCTTAGCACAATATAAATGCCTTATCCATGTCCTCATCCAATTATACTTCTCAAAACTCACATTCTAGACATGAACCATCATAAAATAACTCTCTCTAACCCCATGGTATTTTAATATAGTGCAATCAACCAATTACATTGACCTATACTCAAGTATGATCATTCATAAACTTAAAGAGATTCTCACTCTATCAAATGAGTAAATCTCTTTTAATTTTACCCCATTTAGTCATAGATGAATCATCCCAATCACAGAACTTTCTAAAAGTGTAATATTACCCCAAGAAGGTGTATCTCATTTTGAGCGAGGTTTATAACCGTACCACCCATCATAATTAGACCCAAGTATCGTTTGATGTCTAACTAGCCAAAGGAATCAATCCTAGACTACTCATGAATCATCCTACATATCAGGACTTACCTAATGAAATTCTTTAACTCCACTTATGTCACCCCTAGGAGACATAGTATCCAAATGATCCCATTTTTTCCAAATAACTAAATATGACTTAATATAACTGAAGCATTATCAATGAAACCATATCTCTCTACATAGGGTCCTTAGATTTATTATCATTTCACCGAGTCCAATGTAAACAAGCAACCATGTATCATAATGTGTAAAAAAATAAACGAATTTATATTATGAGGACTACCTATATGTAAAATACAGTTACTATAGATGATAAGTTATTTTCATCCTCAAAAAAGTCCTTCATTTCCTATTTTAAACTTATACCTCCACACGAGATTCTATATATTTCCATAAAATCAAAATAATAAATTATAAAAAAGGAGAATAATTATTCAATTTTCTATAATGAGGAATATTCTATGGAAAACTCATTGGGATCATCATATAATTGAAAATCCAAAAAATTGAGTGTTTTTATAATTTTTAGGTATCCTATATCCAATTATAGTTAAATATTTAACAAAACAACATGATTCCACATTGTTTTGATGGAATAATGGTCAATTAAATTTGTAAAAGACATTCTAAAATTAGTGTAAATGAAGCACAAGGGGAATAGGGCGATGTAAAAGAATAAAATACCTTGAACACTATGGGAAATTAGTTCCAAAACAACCCACATTGGAGGAGGAGCTAGGGAGGAAGTTAAATTCAAAGATCCAAATAAAAAAACACCCCATATTCCCATAAGGACTAAAATCTGGGGGGTTTATTGATAAATTTCTAGTATACACTAAGTAAAAAATAAGATGGAATCTTGTACAACCTGTCCCAGAAGGTCCCATGTTGTGACTCCCCAAGCACCCCTCCAATTGGATAGGGGCATGTTACTAGCACTAAGTAGGCATACCACTAACATGTGAGTTATTTCCTAAATACCTATAGACACAAACACATTCCTGAGGCCAAAATATGATGAAATATAAAAATAATTTTACAACCAATGCATTTATACAAGAATATCCCACAACCAATGTATGACAGGAAGTAAAAAAAGTAAATAGGGAAAAATAAAATTACACCACAATGATTTTGTAACATAAGTCCAGCATGAAATTAAAGGTATTGGGACTAATATTTGAAATTTGTAGAAACAAACCTCAGTTTATTCGGTCTCACTAAGCACTGTCTAGTCCCGGTCAACCTAGGACTCGATCAAAAGGATGACTGTCTACATAAGACAATACACGTGCATGCACAACTTATATTTGGATGAGTATAAAAATACTAAGTAGGACACCTCAAAAGCACAAAGAATAAATCAAGGAAATATAGTCATCTCAACACTGATATATGTCAATAATACAAATAACAAGAATATCAAGATATACTCATTAAAGAAACACCGTCTTGGAGTATGCCATAACCATAGTATAACAAACCTTGATTCTAGATCAATGATTTGACAAAGAACTCATCCGGGAGAACATATTATTGAGTCTGATAGAAATATCATCATTTTTCCAGGAGGTACTTCTCGTTAGGTCTCATCATGAGAAATATACATGCTAATAGACCGAAGAGAATATGATAAAAAAATGAAGATCACTACCCGAGATATAGGGTGATACATACAAAATAAATCTAAATTAAACCACTAATTAAAGGATATACAGTCACATATTGTTGGTAATGTAGATAACAAGAACTCTATATACGTCATGAATATGAATAAATGGTGTCACTTCAGGCCTCTCAGTGGAATTCCAAGGAATCTATCTAAAAAGTCCCATTGAAGGGATTATAGTTCTAAGAGAAGGAAATGATTCCATACAAACCATAGGGAAAGGGATAAAGGGAAAATAGCTGAAGAAACATGTCCAAGATATTAAGGAAAAGATATCCAGGTAATGTATAAAAGAGTACATGACATATACTTGAGGTTACACACATTATACTTTGACCTCAAGTCCTACCCATGTAAACAGACCTCATCCCCAACCATTTCTATGTAGTACAAAACAACATGTAGTGTGATCATGTTGTCTACCCATATATCAGTACATGACTCCAGCCCGTGTACATCCTCCCATGTACAAGTATAAATCTTAGCCCATGTACCTAGTCCATCCTATGTCGTGTGGGGGAGTACAAACCATGTATGAAACTCATGTACTCCAAATTGTGTCTATGTACTTTCTAAAGTAAAATCCAAGTGTTAGGGGAGGGTCCACATACCATGTGACATGGGGGAACACACTATGTGATACTTATCATCCTCTTAAAACCTTGTTTCCACAATGGGTGACCCACACCACGTGTAGATCCATTTTACACTTTGTGTACTGTTGGATTTTCTACAAACACAGATTTGCTCCCTGGTCATATTCATCTTTGATAAGACAACAATTTTGGCCACAATTATTGGTAAACTCTAAGGGAAGCCTTGTTTCAACCTCTCCATCACTGATCTACATATTTTGGGCTCCCAATCCAGTGGGAAATAATATATCTATTCATTATTTATTATGCACTGAAGAATGCATATATTTGGTTACTACATCATCTGATTCACTACCGTATCCACCATCTCACATCCATCACATCGTGCCAATATTGGATCTATGATTATAGATCATTGCTCGAAGAAATATTTGTGTAATGATCAATTGATTGGGAATTTTTGAGTCAAAGAGGCAAAAAAAGAATGCCCATGACTAACAATGAATCCCCAGAAAAATCCTATGAACATAAGAGATGACCAAACCTCTATAAATTTTCATGTTGATCTCGATCCAAAGATGTTAGAATGGAAATCAAAATAATTAATCTCAAAGATAATTCTCCCAATGATCTTCGTAATCATACCCATCCGGTAATATGATCAATATGCTGATCAATCTATTAGTTGATAGGTCGGTGTTCTTTTTAGTAATAATTAATGTAGAAGAAAATAAAACAAAACATATGGCATACCTTTATTTGGTTCGATCTCTGATGAAGAATGATGCATCTTCTTCATCATTGGAAAGATCTATCAAATATGATGTACATCGACTATCGATCTACAATCTATCATTATTTGCATGATAGGGAATCCTCAAATCTCTCACATAAATTCCTCCAATATTTCCAAGGTTATACAAATAACCCTTAAATATATTATAACAATCTATTTAATGATTTTCAATTTGTTGTGTCAACTAAACTATAATAAAAAAATTCATTCAATTATTATTTTTTATTATCCTACAATCACTTTTATGCAAAAAAAATCCCTTGATAACTACGTTTAAGATGTGCCTTGGGTAAAAACTACATTCTAAACATAACAATTCCATCAGATTTCTTATTTGAGAACCCTTTTATAAATCATTCCACTTTTTTCAGAAAAGTGTGCGTGTGTGCTACTTAATATATTTAATATATTTCTAAGATTTATTCCATGAATACCATGCCTCACAATCGCATGTCGTCTTAGTTCCTCTTCGTGAAAATAATCTATCTAATATTTAAAAATACTACACTAAAAATTCAAGAGATTATATTCCCCCTATCTTGAGTATTTATGTCCTCAAAATGCCTAAATAAAGGATACTTAAACAAATGTGGGTATAGAGCACAATTATGAGTCTCCTACTACCATGTTCTCTCTTTGAGATTCCCATTCTACCACCAGACACACACCCAAGGAATCAACCACCCACAAAGGATTCTCTATTTCCAGTCCTTAATCTCCACTGGGTAACCAGCAAAGGTCACTCCTTCATCAAACTCCAACTATCCCCAGTCAATAACATGTGATGGTTCATGCATGTACCTCCTCAGCTACGACACGTGGAATATGTCATCCACCTAGTATAACTGCAGAGGTAGATTTAAGTGGAACACCACTTCTCCAACTCTACACAAAATTTGGAAAGATTCCATGAACCTTAGATATAGCATTCTGCCCCGAACAAATCCTTGTAGTCCATAATGAGGTGAAACTTATAATAATACATGGTCTCCCTCCTCAAACTCTAAAGGATTATATCTATTTTCATCACAATAGATATGATGCCTCTGTATATTATTCATCCAATCCATATTTGACCTGTACCATCGATATTGTTACTCACACCAACTCTAGGCCCATGAGTGTTGACTTTCCTAGGTCAATAGAATAAATTGGTGTCTTGAAGGGTCAGCCATGCAATGTATCAAATGGTACCATACCAATGGTGGAATTGTATTTATTATTGTATTAAAACTCCAACTATTAATAGTGATTCTCAAAACAACATCCAATGTCTAACACAGATGCTCGCAATACTTCCTCTTGAACTAGAATGCCCCACTTAGTTTGGCCATTAGTATGGGGGTGAATTGATGTCATTAAGAATAACTGAGTCCCAAAATAATCTTATAATACCTTCCTCAATAGGAATTTAAAGTGATCAACATAATAAGAAATAATCTTCTATGAAACTCCATGGAGTTAGACTATCTCTAGAACATAGTGGAGTCCTAATCTCTTTACTAAAATCGTACCCCATATAGCTAAGAAGTGGGACGACATGGTGAGTCAGTCTATGATCACCTAGATGGAATCGTGTCCCAATGACGTACATGGTAATCTCTCCATGAATTCCGTTGTCATCCCATCCCACTACCATTCTAGAATCTCTTGGGGTTGAGCTAACCCATCTTGAAATTAGTGATCATACTTCACCTACTAACATGTATGTAACGAGGAGACAAAATTTGTAATTCCTTCCTTCATCCTTGGCTAAAAAAAACCAATGTCAGATGTCCTGGTACAACATTTCCACACCGAGATTTACTACCAAGAGATATGCATGAAACACTCTTAGGAATTCCACCCACAATTTCATGGGTACCATCCCGTGTCTTCTAAATAGAGAGAAATTCTCCTCACATATATAGTATCCACCAAGATCATGCCCTATTGATATCTAAGAATGTAGGGTCACACAGTCAGTATCAAAAATTAAATCCTCCTTGAATTGCTACACGAGTGGAGGGGTAACAACCACAAACTAGAGGTAAGATTATCTATCTCCATCCGAAAAGGACAACTATAATGAAGAAAACAGCTTTGAGGTATCATTCTGCAATTGTGAACAAGATATCCTACTCAGAGCTTCTTCTAACATGTTTTCCATATCATCATTATAGATAATTATTACATTATAGTCTTAGAGGAACTATATACATCACCATTGTCTCAAGTTGAGATCCTTTTGAGAGGATATATAGTTGCGACTAGCTCTCCCATGATGTAGTGTCACCACATATTCAATGTGAATACAACCAATGGTATCTCTAGATCATGGGTCACATAGTTCTGGTTGTGTGGTCTCAACTAGTGTGAACCATAGTTAATCACTTCTTACCTCTATGAAAGAAAAAAACCAGTCCCAGTTCCTATTGCATCATAGAACACTTGGTACTCAACACCTTAATCCAACAATCTCATGCTGGGAGGGCTCATCAAACACTGATTTAACTACTAAAAATCCTTCAGTAACTTTTGTGAGCACACAATAAGATTCCACTATTGATTCAGAGCAATAATGGGTGCTTATATTCGAATTAAATATTTTTTGAATCTCCAGTAATAGACTACCAAACTAAGAAATCTTTGTATTCCTATCACGCTCTTATGTGGATCCTATGATAACACTGCCTCGACCATGTCCAGGAACACTACCACTCTATTCGTTGAGACAACATGTCCCAGAAAGTGGACCTCCTATATCAAAAATTGATACTTTAAATGATTTCCATAAAGCTGGTACTCTCTAAGTACATATATAACTATCCATAAGTGTCTCAGATTATCATCCCAAAATACCGAGTAGACAAGGATATCATCAATTAATACTACCATGAACTGGTCTAATTAAGGTGAAATGATCCAATTCATGTGTCCCATGAACTCTACTGGGTCATTAGTAATGAAAAAGGGCATTACCAAGTACTCATAGTAACCGTAGAAAGATCATAATTGTGTCTTCACTATATCGTCATCCTTTACTCATAGATGGTGATAACATGATCTAAGTCCAACCATTGAGAACCATTGTGCCCCTCCCAATTGATCAAAGAGGTAATCGATCCTTAATGGTGGATAAATTTTCTTCACCATCATCTGATTCAAGTGATGGTAGTCAAAACACAACCTCAAGATCCCATATTCTTTTATGGTAAACAAAATTGAGGCTACACAGGGAGAACCATTGGGTCTAACATATCCATTCCTTTGAATGTCAACCAACTACTCCCTCATCTTGTGATACTCTGCGTGAGTGATCTGATATCCGATAAAAGATATTAGAGCCATACCTGGGTATAGATCAATGAAGAAGTCCATCTCTCGGTGTAGAGGTAAACCTGGAACATTATCGAGGAATAAATACTTATACTCCACCACCACTATAAGAAACCATAATATCATAAAATTTACTAAACCAAGGGATATGATATCAGACTGATGACTAATCGGCACCACCCTGCTATGAACGAGTCCATACTATGCAATGTGGGTTTCCATCTCACCAACAATTGGGAACATGGTTCCATCAATGGGGACACACTACACCCTACACCTAAAATAATACATATGGGAATGCATTGTAGATAAAAAATCCATTCAAATAATTATGACTTAAGGCCTCAATTCTAAAACCATGAGATCCCAAATTAATATCTGAACTCTAATAGATTGGTCCCACTATTGGTAGATGTACAAGATCACTAGGTCGCCTATAGTAGGAGTCTCCAATAGTAAGGTTCGAGTCAATAATTCAACAAAATATCTTTGTATCTAATGAGATATGTGGTAAGAAAAGAAATGACTTGAAACTGTGCCTATTATTACTACATATAAAGTTGAAAGGACAAATATCATATCATTAATCATTCCCATATCCTCTAGGTTGTAAGGTTCGACCGCCTGCAGCTATCCCCACCCTGTCTTCCATATCCTTGAGTCTATCATGGACCACGTAGGGGTGGTGGTGGTAACATGTCAAATCACAAACCACCACATTCTATTATTTCAGATCCTCTACCACATCCACCATCCTATGGACATACATCCTCCTACCACCATATATTCCTTAGTGGACCAAGTATGGTTTCCCGATAAGCTGTACAATTGTCATATATTCTAAGGCGACATTTAACCTACCATTACATAAGTTTTATAACCTCTCTATAGCCTTACTAGACCTGCCGATGAGCCCTGAGCTATAAATACTCTATTATTGGACCTTCTCCTAAAATGTATTCCACGTCAAGGTCCCTGAGACAATCGTCGACTCCCTACTACCAAGGTATCTAATTCTACTTTCCCATTGCTAACAGCAATCGACTACAAATACTAATCAAAGAAACTCTAGACCCCCAAAGCTCTCTCTAGCACACCAACATAAGTATGAATTCATATATGAAAAAAATGGATGGGTTGTCTTAAAACAGACCTTTCTAAAATATAATAGCCCTAAAATATGATCTTGAACCATATCAATCATATACCTGGAGAGGTTGGTAATCCTAGATGAATACTCAGTCATTCACATATTTACCTACTGGAGTTGTAGAAGCTCTTGGGAATATACAAACATCAGTGTAGCTAGTCATAAATCCTATCTTCAAAAGAACTACAACTATTTCAAAGAAGAAGTCTCATCATCTTATTTATAGGTAGCTAAACCCTCACTATTAACCTGCTAAGCTATGAATAAAGCTCATTTACAAACCCACCATATGATTTTTTGGTGTCCTGAATAGATTGGAAACTCCTCTCATTGCATCAATCCAGTCCTTAACCGCTTCTGGGTCGAGCTCACCTGGGAAATTGATGGGTCACTCTCTCTAGAACTCGTGAAGTACACTCAACCTATGCATCTCATCCATCGGTACTGTGGGTACCACATTATGATCTATAGGTGTTGGTATGGATTTTTCCCCACCCAGAGGTAACATTTTAGGAATTGGCCACTGTATAAAAACCTCCTTACTGAGGGGATCATCATTACAATGATCATGTTGAATCCTAGATGGAATATTTGATAGTGGAAACCTTAAATAAACAAGATGTACAATGATCAATGAGTATATCTGGAGAGATGACTCAAGAAGGATATGTAAACCACAACCAATTCCCATATGATGAATGTACCACTGTTTCCCACCTTGAAACTAGTTTTATCATGTAACGAGTCTAAAAGAAGGTTATTAGATTCTCAGTGTATGGATACGTCAGTCAGAACACCAATAATTTAGTCCCTGACTAGAAATAAGAATTGGAAGCACTTAACACTATCACCAAAAAACATCTCACAGATTCGTGGTCCAAAAGTAGAACCAAGGACTCTAATATTACACTCTCTTGATTCATCCCAATGGACCTCATGCCACAAATCTTGAAGCCCGCCTCCAATAGTCCATGGGTAGGTATCTAGACCTGAGTATGCATGTCACTATCATTAGATGCATCACCTATGTACCTGTACACATATACACATCTCCAATCCCACAAAATGATGAAATGTAAACATTATTTAACAACTAATGAATGCATATATATATATATACCCCACAACTAGAGTATGTTAGGATTTAAAGAAAGTAAACATGGACAAATACGATCCCACCATAAAGAATCTGTAAGACAAGTCCAACCAGAATGTATTATTACTGTGATAACTATATGTCCACTGGAACACACATTGGTCTATACGATCTCACTAAGAACATTATGGTCTTACTTTACCTATGAATATTTCAAATTATTGATCATCTACATAAGACATGTCACGTGTGGACAAGGCCCATGCAAGGGTGAGAATAGAAATACTCAGCAAGACACCCTAAAACCACAAAGCAAACAACAAGTAAATATAGTCATATATACATAGGTATAAGTCTATAATACATATAAAAAGAAATAATAGATATACTCAATAAATACACACCATTTAGGATTATTCCACAACTATAGTATACCATCCCATGATTATAGCTCGAAGATTCCATGCAGCGCTCATCTGGTAGAAGACACTCCTATGTATGATAGGACTATTGATGTATATCCAAGAGGTACAAATCATTGGGTCTTTTCATGAGAAATATAACCACTGATAGTATGAAGAGAATAAGATACACATATTAGGATCAATATCAGGGCCATGTGGTGAAACCAACTATCTCAATCCAGATTAACCCTCTAAGTAGAGGATTGGTGCCCACATAGTGTTGGTCAGGTTGATATCAAGAACTCCACATAGGGTATAAGGATGATTTGATAATCTCACTCATGGCCTCTTTAGTGGATTCTATCCAATATATCCAGAAATACCTACTGAAGGGATCATAGTCCTTGTAGCATGAAACAATTCTATACCAATATGCAGGGAGAGGATATGGGGAACGATCCCTAAAGAAACATATTCACAATACAATGGGAATTTTATCTAGGACCCGCATAAAAGAGTGCACAGTGTGTACATGGTGTGAAAAATCATCTCCCTTGACACTAGGTCCTTCCCATGTAAATTTCCAGTATCTAAAACCATGTTTGTTTAGTACTACATGGAGTATAGTCTTCCCATGTAGTCTAACCATATATCAAGAAATGGATCCATCCCAATAACATATTCTTGTGTACATCTTCCTGATTACTAGTACAAGGATTTACACATGTAACAGGCCCAGGCCTTGTCATGTGGGGGAGAACACACCGTGTAGGTAACCTGTATACTCCAACCTATATCTTTGTACTTTTCACATTACCCACTGATTATATAGAGAGTGTACACATATCGTGTGATAGGGGTCACATTCCTTGTTATACATAAATTCTACTAAAACACTAGTCTCTACTAATGGGGGACCATATAACATATAGATCCATTTTTCACATTGTGTTTTGCAAGATTTTCCAGAAACAAAAATTCACACCTCTATCTACGTAGAAATGAGGTCACTCTTCCTTCTTCGATGAATGTAGAAGAACATATAAATTGGGTTACTATATTATTGGATCTGTTGATAAAACACCCATCACAACTCTATCACATCGTGCCAATCCCAAATCTATGATTTTGGGTCTTTGTGTTATAAAAATGGTGCACAATAATAAATTCATTATTATTTTTCACATCACATAGAAAATGAAGAACAATCATGATGAATGATGAGTGGGGGAGAAAAGAACAATAAAAAAGAATAATAATGAACCTAGAACAATGTTCATGTCAATATCGATCCATCTCTATTAAAAAAGAAATAAAAATATTAAGTTACATAGATAATCTCTTGATAATCCTTGCAGTCATACCAATACCAGAAGACAATCGATATGCGGATCAATATGTTTAATTATTATTCCACATTCATCATAGAAATCAATAAAAGGAAATAAAATCTAATAAAACATATGACCTACCTTGATTCAATTCGATCATTGATGAAGAATTATGTGATTTTGTAATCTTTGGAAAGATCTGTCGAATCTGAGGTGTGTCGATCGTTAATCCATGATCCGTAATCATTCACTTGAGATATAATTCTTGAAGCATTCTCCAATAATCCTCCAATGATTCCAAGGATACACCGTTAACGCTGGAAATATATCATAATAATCTATATAAATATTTTCAGTTAGCTTCATCAATAAAAATGTAATAAAATAATTTATTAAATTATTTTCTCAATTCTATTCCCATGATGAAGTTTCCACAAATGACCCACACCGACTAATAATTTATCATGCCTAGGGGAAAGTACTCATTCTGAACTCAATGGTGACCTCTAATTTCAGATCCAGAATCCCATTTATATGTTATTTCATTTTTTATAACCATTTATGTGCACGCTATTTAATATATTTAATATATTCCAAAAATTTATTCAGGGCACACCGGGCCTCGGAATCACATTCCATCTCTGCTGCTTGTCTTGAATATAATCCATAAAATATTCAAAACTAGTACATGGAAAACATAAGACACTATATAATATCCATTTAATCATAGATCATAGGATCCATAATATAATGCCCCACATCCAGGGATTGCTTATGGTGACTCCCATTAGGTTGTAACATAAATGCCCACACTTGAAACCTCTAGTTTCACAACTCTTAGATTCTAAACATAAGCATCCTAAATGGATTTCCTGATGGCCCATCCTCCTAAGGACCCTCCAAAACAAATACCACTTATAGTGTCATAGACCTTCACTAATTAGTTACATCACAGATCAATTAGTACTCTATGGTATGATTCTTCGTAATCATGAATATTTGAAACTTGATATACACCACACCCCAACATCTTTGGGATACAACATTTTCGACCACCTATATAAATATTCTATTTTTGGTTAATTCCAAACCTTCCCTTATGATTACTTAATAACATAAAACACATCCAAATAAATTATCCACATCCAAAAAACATCACCTTGAGATGTACTGATATTTGGAATCCTAATATGACTCATAGTTCACAAACAATTCCCTACTTTAAGACAAAAAAATTAGGTTCCTCGGAATTTCACAACCCATAATGATAAAGGTAATTAAAAATAAGAACTAGAATGATTGTAATCCAATAAAAGTAGAGGTGGTCCTCTAGATATCATTCCCATGCCACCATTATTATAAATTCCCTATTAACCTATCGTATTCTACCACTAAACATCGAAAGTGCCTCTAAAAAACTGCTCCAAACCCTAAGGTGCATTACTCACAACCACCTGATCTCCCAAATCATCACAATATTTAACAATAATATTTCTCTCAAACATACCCATCTAACATGAGAGACCACGATTCAATAACTATTTAATATCAATGCTTATAGTTCTCCCCAACATATGAATCATTTCTTCAAGGCCAATTCCCAACAATGATTCTCCCAACAATGTGAAATTCTTATCAAGAGAATACATTTGGGGGTTCAATAATATTATTATTTTGGGTTCCACATATATTCATCCAATCCCATAAAAAATTAGTGTTGATCCTCATCTAATTGACATTCCCCAAAAAATGCACAATCACACTCACTAACTCACCATCAAATCTCCCTGTCACGATTCCTAGACTACCATAGTAATTGAAGACTTGTTCAAATACCCAAATGATGTATGAAAATAATAGTCAATGTAATTACATGATTTTAAAATTAACTAACTATATCAACCAACATGGTCTCACTCTATAAACTGCAATACCTCTGTTCTGAATAACAATTAGATCACATCAAATTCCATCTCATTCCAGATACTAGAACTTATACCCCACTAAAAACCACATATGAATATTAAATATGGTATTTACCAAGGAACATAGATCAAATAACATGTATCTAAAATGTGGAATTCTTGTTCAATCTCATCCTTCCATAATCAGTTTCACCACATCCATGTCCATTATAACATGAGGGTTGTTCCTCTATGACTGATAAAATGATCCCCACCTTATGATCATCATCATCATCATCATCATCATCTTCTCATTGAACCAAAATTATTAATCATCATATACCACATATAGTCCATTATTTAATATAATTAATTTACATTTTATTCGTCGTCCTACACATATTTCAATATTAAATACCAATCACCACCCTTTCTCAAATGACGAGGAATTCCATCCTTGAAATCCTCCATAATTAACTAGCATTCAGGGTCACACCCTATAACTTCCAATTTTCTAATCCCCAATATATGGATTCCCATACACCACTTCTAGAGAACTATCCCTGATGAGTCTCATCATTTCATGAGTTTCACTCCTATGGAGCCACACTCACCAATATTGACACCTTGTATTATTTTCATGACCCTGGTCCACTATATCTATATGGATCCCATAAATTGCATTGGTTATTGACAAAATAATACTGAAAATTCCATGAATTAATGGGAATTTTATGAAACTTCTAGACACCACCCTTCCCATATCATGTATTTTCCTGAAAATCTATGACAAACATCACTCCCTTCTTCCCATGTAGAGTAATGCTCTAAGAACCCTCTCACAAGTCCTTACATATTATCCAAATTGTTCTCACCAAAACCTAATGGGTGCATGATCCTATATTATCTAGTTTCACAATTAGACTCAAGCTTCAATGCGTCACATACTATTTAACCAATGATCATTCACCTAAACAAATTAATAGGCCTGAATATTTTTCCATCTCATCAATCTGAAATAAACCCTCAATGCTTTCTTCCAATAATCATGTTGAAACTCCCTCATTCAAAGGATGGCCATAAGATCACCCACCACTTGTGTTTTTTTATAGAAAACCATGCTTTTCAGAAATATATATTACATATTATTATAAGAGTATTCATTACATAACATAATGATCAATGTAGGAATCATATAGGTCTAGTTTATTTAGAAACTTAGAAACTTAAGAAACTAGTTAATAAGATATCTACATCATATCCCACTGTGTTATTTATAAATAGTACCCCTCTTTGACATATTATACTTAGAAAATAATTTTTCATAATATGGGGATATGAAACATAAGAAAGGGTTAGCTCATATGCCTAGTAAGGTAAGCAAGTGAATTATCAATGATCACATAATAATAACATAAACATAAGTGTGTGAAAACATGTAATATCATTTAAAAAACATAGCTTGAATATATAATATCATAATATTGAGTCATGAAATAAATATTGGTAATTTATAAGATTTGAATCATAAAGGAATCAAATATCATGATCCATGACAGCATAATAATATCATAAAACATTAAAATATGAAATACAAATAAGAATAGAAAATCATTTCCATAATATTAAGGATCAATGGAATGTATATAATAGTAGATTGGTTTCACTCTACAAACCATCATAGTAGTCGAGGTTCACTCCCAATACTTTCATAGTGGATAGAGCCCCTACTGGACTGGGTTCACTCCCCATTCTAGTCCTATTTCTCTCATGTGTTAGAAATGATAACATAGTTTATTAGATGGATATATAGTTATGGTTACAACCATAAAATAATCAAATTCATACATATGTGTGCCATATGAACCTAAAAAATTCATCATATCAAAAACCATGAGATACAAATAGGATATATAAATTGTTCATCATAGCATATCCCAGGGAATAGAAAATCCATTCATAAACATTTAATAATTTTAACATATAATAACCAATAGAAAAGGAATTAGTTCCATAAATATATTTCAATTAAAAAATTAATACAACCTAAGAAAAAATAAGTGTTGTACCCTTTGATCATATCCCTAGTAAAATATAATTGCAATCATGTTTTTCAGTCCTTGATGAAGAGAAATACCATGGAAAGATAATTAAAAAATATAAGGAAAACAAAATTTCCACTATGAAAATCATTTTTGGAAAAATATAAATTCACAAAATAGTTTGAAAATAATTTTTCTAAATATCAATGGAATCTTACAAAGGATGGTTTATAATATTGATCAATCATGACAAGGGGAAATTAGGTTCATGAAGTATAAGTTAAAAGAAAACATTACTCCCAAATTTTTGTAATAAATAAAAACATTACCTCATTTGGAAAATGAAAGGAATATTCCCTTGAAACCAATTTTCAGAAGGTAAAGATTTAATAAAAATTATTTTAAAAAATAAATATATAATAGTAAAAACCATCGTGAATATTTTTTAAAAACATTGACATGGAAGAGAAACTATTTTTGAACGAAGAGAATATAATTTTGTTCTCCATAAATAATTATTTCAATCTCAGAAGTTCATAAAGACAGTAAAATGAATTTAAAGATGTATTATGTAAAAATAACCAGATTGAGTAAAATGCATGATATAAAAAATCGTGATAAATAATAGGATTATAACATTGAACGATTACCGCTTTGGTAACATTTGAATTATAAGACACATGGATGAATAAATTAAAATGAAATGTTAAATATCATGGACATGAATATAATCATTTTTAACATGTAAAAGGTCATTATATGCACCTCATAAATTAAAATTGGTGCATTTAATAACAAATATTTCAAAAAAGATAATTTGAGATGATAAACCCTTACTTTGAGTTCCATTTTCTTACAAATCACTCTATACTCCTGTATAATATATGTATATTTATTATAATCATGTTTAAGAATAATTTATAAACATATAATTTCATATATGTTCCATTTATAATATTTCAACACCATTTGATGAATAATTCCTTTTTAAAATTGTCTTTTTTGGGTGTTAACTATTTCATTAATAATGAGAATTTCATATTAGTAGTTCTGGTCCCTATAATCTTATCATGGTTTTATCATATACATAATTATAATAATTATCTAAATATAATATATAATAACTATATATATATATATTAATATATAAATGTTAGAGATAAAAAAATGAATTACACCTTTTATGGAGAATGTATGCAATACGTACGTATGAACACAATATTTCACTTTTCAAAAGATGGAATGAATGAAATTTAGATAATAATTCACCTTTAAAAAATCATTTTTTATATTATATAAATAATTTACATGTTTTATATCTATCTTTTTTTATCATACAAGTAAAATTGAAATGAAAAAACAAATGACATCGCTTCATGGATGTGGTAATCCGCATGAATCGATGAACGACATTATTATTTTTCAAAAGATTAGTTTATAAGAAGGTACAAATGATATTATCATTAAAAAATTATAATAGTTTAATAAATAATACATATAAAAATTAAATTTATCATAATCACCATCCATGAAATATTGTAGTAGGAAACGAATTGCATCGTTACCTAGAGATAATAAGTTGTATGTATGCACAAGAGATAATTTTAATTCCCATTTGATAGAAAGAGGATGAATAATAATAATCTCATAACCATAATAATATTTAATTTTATTTCAGATATATATTTTTTATTTTATTATGAATACCATATATTTTGTGGTGGGAATGAAGATGTAAAATAAATGATCACTTAATGGAATTACATCTTATTTCAAATAAATACTTGACTTATCATTTTAATGATCTTAAAGATAGAATTTGGGAAGGTAATTATATATATTATTTGGATAAGTAATTTGAGGAGATATTTTTCAGTGGTTTTTTGAGTTAGAAGTCCCAAAATGGTTGAAGATGTGAGGGGAGTATGTGCTCTTTTATAATCAAGTTGAGGGGAACATATAGAATTGATTAAAATATTAAAATATAATAAAGTTATTATCTGAAAAAAATATTCCAAATTCATAGGGATACAATTATAATGTATTATGGGGTTGAAATAAAATCTTTTTATAAAATTTTGGTAGCTTTTGGCATCATGTTAACCTTATCATTTTCACAGACCGCTTAGTTAACCAATTTTAACCATAACTTTGGGGATGTCTTTTCACTCTTAAATAGTTATAAATATAATTAAAAGTGAAAAATTGGTTCATAAATGTATAAAATGGTAACCTTTTATACTATTAATTTTCCACCTTTTATAATTTAAATATTTTTATAATATTGAAATAATTTAAAAAAATACATTTTTTATAAAATATTATTATTGTCAATTTTGACACTATACATTTAATGTAACATAAAAGTCATTAAAAAATATGGAATTTAAATATAATACTTTAACAAAAAAATAATATGTCATATTCATCTATAAAATTCATGTCACACTATTAATAAATCAAATTATATCACATTTAATATTTTGAAATTAATTTATTTTATTTATCAATTAAATGAATAAATACTGCATCGACATTGCATATGAATTTAAGGTAGTTATATATTTTGTATAAAATTGAAATAAATTTTAAATCATTAAAATAATTTAATTATTCTAAAATAGGTATTTATATTCATTCATAATTTTCTTTGTGACTTTTTGGGAACAAAATAGATATTTAATACTAAGAGAGTGATATTTTGTAAAATTATTTTCTTTAAATATAATATATGTCATTTTCATCAAAAATTGTCCAATAAAAAATCAATTTCTATACATAGTTGATAAGGTTGGAATAAAATTCATACAATCAGAATTATGATGAAAAATTGGGGCCTTATCAATAAATTTTATCCTATATTAACTCGATTTACACTTACCGAGTGATAAATATTACCACAATTACTATTCATATTGAACAAAAATATAATGGATATACTTACCAAATTTTTACATCATGATTTAAAAAACTGGAATTAATATTTCAATATCAAATTTATATAATATTAATAAATTAACTAAAAAATAATTCGGAAAAACCTGACAAAATCATCTTTTTTAAAAAATGATTTTTTAAGAATCAAACTCAGTTTATTATTATCCTATGCTTATAATAAAATTTTAAATGAATGATAAAAATTTAATTAATATATAATTTATATATATTTCATTAATGTAATTCATTAATTGTAATTAATTTAATTAATTAAGATAAAATTAAACTTCACGCATAAAAATTGTTTAGAAGACTTTTTTTTAAATTATATATGATTTTTTACGAATAATTAATTGAAAACCAATGAATTAATTTTATAGATATGTAACCATAATTTTTTCATAATATAGTTATTAATATTAATACACACCAATCCAATATCATGGTGATAATTGTCACATAAAAATAATTTAATAGTATTTCACAGTTCATTTAAACTCAGTGTTGCGTGTATTGCAAGCTATCAATGAAATTTTTATTTGATAATAAATATTTCATAAAATATAAATATGGGACATTATAAATAAAAAAAAAACTAAACACTATAAATTTATTACACAATGAAAAATAGTTGTGGATATCTCTATTTCATCATATCCCAAGAATCCTAAGTAGCTTCTTCAAATTCAATATTCCTCTTGAGATCTTTTAATAGGTGAGTAGTATTGTTCCATAGAACATTATATATTTAATAAAACAAATCTAAAAGTTATTTTTTATAAGAAATATCATGCCACAATAGAGTAACATTTGTTTTTAGTATATGTGATGGATCATGTATGTACTTCCTCATGACATATATGTGGGACATGTGTGAACTTGAGAGCGGTTCGTTGGAAGTGTTGAGTGATATGCTACCATCCATACTAGATTTGAAATATAAAAATGGTTAATATAACTAGGTATTGACTTTCCATTTTTCCAAATCTCACATCCTTCTTCTATGAATAATTTCAAAAAAACATCCTACCATCTTCAATTTGTAGATCATGATTATGATTGTCATTGTTACATTTCCATCTACTATGAGTTACCTTGATATTTTGTTGAATGAATCTGACATTATTTTCCATTTACTTAGCTATCATATTTCACAATATATTTATTTCTATATATAAATCAAATCAGATTGTATTTCTATACTTCTTTCAATAGATTGATTCATAAGGATCCCTTTGAATGCTGATGTAGAATATATTATTCTATGAAAACTCAACCAAAGGATAGAGTAAATCCCAATCAACTTAGAAATCCATAGAACAAGATTTGACCATATCATCTAGTTATTAAATGGTTCTATAAGACAATACTTTGTTGTTGATGATAATATCTGTTTATAATCAACTCTGTATCTAGATCTAGTTGAATACTTCATGAGAACATCGAGGTAAATTTCAGAACCTAATTAGATATGATAGAATGTGGTACTCCCTGAAACCTAACAAATTAATGTAAATTCTAGATATCTGATCAAGTGAGTGGTCTTCTGTAATGTAAATTATGTTTACTGACATTAAATGTGACAAAATATAATCAATATGGAATTATGTACCTTATATGTTTTGTGGACTCTAATAAAAAGACCACGGTGACATTTTCTCATTTCCATTCTTAAATCTAAAATGGTTATAAAATCCCCTTAAAATTATATCTCTTGAACTTAACTTGCTAACATACTAAGAATTGAGATAAATAATATTTAATGCCTTTCTTAATTCAATCCCACTAGAAACACACTTTTAGATATTTATACATCATCATACTTCTAGGATGAATAAAGATTGATCAATTATGAGCCTCATCCAATAGATATTTCTTCAAATCACGTATGGAAAGAGTACATAAATAGTTTTTAAAATTTATCATTCCATCAAAATAAATGTTTCACTTAGGAATATTTCCCACTTCTTCTATATCTCTGCATATTACTCATCTTTCTATTTAATCATCATATGGATAGATGTACAGATAGTTATTTGTGAAAGATAATATTTCTCCCCATCCTTTGATAATACCACATCCATCCATTGATAATCTATAAATATTAGATCTTTTGCATTCCTCATTAAAGATAATAAAGTATGACCTTTTCAAAATAGATCATCTCCCACCTTGTACACTTTTTCAAGGTGGTAATGTATTCAAAATTAATAATCTCTAATAAACATCCACTATATTTTTTTGAAGCATATTTAGTTCCTTTTGATCGAATAAATAATTTAATATTTTTTTAATTAGTATATATATCATATTATTCTGTATAAATACATATCATCCATATCTTTAATGGAAAATACCAAAACTAACTACATGTAATGAGTTCAGTAATTTTTAATATAAAAATTCAATTATCATGAGGCATAAGTTATCACCATATTGTTTAGAATGATAATGTATCCTAGTTCCTTCTTTGATGAATCACTATAGATTGAAAACCATTATCCACTATAGGGATATTTAAGCACATGTTCACTAACTAACCTTATCTTTATTTCCATGAAATTTTCTTCATATTCATCTGTCCAGAGGAACTTATCTTCCTTCTGAGTAAATATTGTTAGTAGATTATTCAATAGGGATAGATATTATAAAAATAAATAATAATATCCATCCAAACCCTTAAAACAACAGATCTCAGTAACATTGGTTAATCTGGTCTAAAATTCAATAACTCATGTCTTTGAAGGAACTACTGAAATACTCTCAATTGAGATTATATGAAACAATAATGAAACATTTTTTTTACAAAATCTGCACTTGGAAATTACTTCATAAAACTTATCATTTTTCTGGGCCCTTAAAAAATTTCTCAGACGAATTTTTTTGTCATCATTAATCATTAAATAAATAATAATACCATATATAAATTGTAACAAAACTAATCTATTTAATATAAAGAGAGTCTATTAATTAAATCCACAAAGATAGTGGTGGAATTTTTAAGAACAACTAACATCATTATAATTTCAAAATGTCTATACCTTGTATAAAATATTGTTTTAGGTATATACTCCATATTGACCCGAAATTTATGATATATAGAATAAAGGTAAATCATGAAAAATTATTGAGCTCCACATAGTCGATCAATAATTCATCAATATAAGGAATATGATACTTCTTAATTTTTTTTCTTATTATGTTCATGATAATAAAAACATAGCCATAATGTTTAATATTTCAGATTAATAAAAGTAACAGGCACACCCTAATGTGAAAGACTATGATAAAATAATTCTCTGTAAATATTCTCATAGATTTACTTTTTCAGTTCCTATAACTCATTTTGGTTCATTATATATAGAGTATTTGAAATAGTTGTAGAACTAGTTTTGAGTTCTATTGAGAACTCAACTTATGGATTTAGTGAATTATTTGGAAATTATTCTAGAATGTCATCAAAAAAATCCATTTACAGTAGGCATATCTTTTATATTTATTTTATCCCCAACCATCTCAGATAAACATCAATTTTTAATAGGAACAAAGACCCACATAAGGGATTTATTTCAATGAAAAGTTCATATTTAACATCACACTAATACGAAATAATAGTTTGGTTTAGAATTACAAATGTGAATTCCCTTACTCAATAATTCATGTGGTATTTATGTAAATTAGGTCATTACATTCTCAGAACATTATGATTTTATCCTATACATAGTCATATACATTGGGTTCTCATTAATGTTTTCTCATCCCACTTACCAGAGGTTAAATAGATCTTTCTTTGATAATAAATATTTCATTATGGACTTATAAATAGTGAGATATAATTGATTCTTATCCTTGAACTCCATGAAAAGAAACACATCCTTGGTGGGACTGTTACCAACATCCCCAGTGGATACCTTTCCTCATGAATCCCATTGGAATAGACTCATACTTCCCCAATGTTAAAATGCGAGAGTTTGAAAGGATCATATCCTATACATTTCTCTAATACCTACTATAATTATAATAACTTTTACATTATAGATATTACATCTTATACAATGAATATTCATTAAATAACATAAATATCCATGATAAAATAATATGGGTAAAATATAATTAGAAACATATATTTTTATGTGGTGACCTCCCTATGCTCTTTGAGATATAGTAGTGTATTCTAAGCTACGGCGGGGGTTCGTGGACTCGGCCTCTACATCGATGCTGGATTTTTCTTACCCGACTCCCTCAAAGCATGATAGGGCACCCATGGCAGTGTGATTATTTTATGGGTTAGAGTTCTGAGTTCCTGTGTATTTGGGGCTCCTCTTTTCCTACAGTGTGAAAAATGGGAGATTTGTCATGGTCTCTGAGTGCATACTGGTTGGCGGTGATGGGATCTGCATGACAATACTTTCTTCCAGCGTCTGCTTGATGTATATTGGGTGTTGGATTTCTGTTCCACCATTGGTGATTTGATGAAACAAGTGATGTTTGTTCTGTATGATGTTTTAGAGGTGTGGTGGCGATGTACAATGGGTTCCCATCGGCGTTGTCTGGTTGTTTTCATGACCTGGTTGGAGATTTTAGTCTATTGAGTGTCTGATTTTTCCTCACTTTAAATTGTTTTCATTGCGAATCTCCCAGATTAGGTTTCAATGACTTATGAATCATTTTTATTATATTCTTGTTCTATTGGTTGATTTTTATATTGGTGTTGGGTGATTCTGGGTATTACCCTATGGATGAGATTAAGCTAGTAGTGATCTGGTTATTGGATGGATCTGCGGTGAATGATGGTGGTGAAAATGGAGAAGATGGCATTAACGATGATAAGGTTTCTGGTGGGTCTCTCAGACATAGTGATGATGGGGAGGTGATAGGCAAGGTTTTTCGATGCGATGGGCGTGTAAATCGAGGCAGGTGATGTGTTACATGAGGATGACACTTGACTCAAGGTTCATGGGGATCAATATGGTGATGAGGGGTTTGAAAGTTGTAATTTGAATTTGATGAGCATTTTGTTTGAATTGTATGGTTTCCTGCTTTTCGTAAAGCTTATTTTTGAAAATGAAATAAAATGGTTTGCAGTATAACTATTACCCTTATTATATATATCATACTTAATTTCTTTCTGTAGAACATTGGGAAAGGAAACATAATAAAGGGTGATCTTATAAGCTCATCAAGAGTAAACAATATAGATATCAATGATCAAAGAATCATAACATGAAAATTGGGGTATTAGAAAATTATCTTAACATTTGAAAACCATTCCCTCAATATAATTGATCAGAATCTCCATCCATGTTATAAATATTGATATTTCATAATACATGAATCCTTAGGGAATCAAAGAATATGATCCATGAGAGCAAAAAATTTGAATAAGACATGAAACTTTTTCATAAAAATAATATTAGAAAATATTTTCCATAGTATTCAAGGATCAATTATAGTACTATTATATTTAATTTGGATCACTCCCCAAACCATATTAGAGGTCATTTTTCCCTTTCAAGTCTATCGTAGTGGATAAAGTCTCATACTAAACTATATTCTCTATCTATTCCAGCCGTATTTATCTAATGAGATATACATATTTACCTAATGCATTGAATGAATATATAATTTGAAGACTATACATTACATATTGAAAATCATATATATATGTTCCACAATATTAATAAAATAATCATATTAAAACCCTATAAAATAATTGGGTTTCATAAACATTTTATCATAACATAATCCAAGGCAAATAAATGGGTTTCAAAAACATTTCGGAATATAATCATATTATAAACCATGTAAAAGTAAAAAATTTCATAAATATCATTACATCATAAATAAAAAACATCTAGAGGAAATATATAAACAATAACCTAGTATTATATACCCACTAATGTAAAATTATAATCATGAGTTGTTTTCTTTTATGAATAAAATTCCATTATAAGATCATTCAAACATTCTTGAGTAAAATAAACTTTCTAATTTCCTAATAATAATACAGAAACTGTAAATTAAAAAAATATAATGAAGATAATTTTTTAGAAATATATTTTGAATGATATAAAGAAATATTTACTTTATTGAGTGGTCATGAAATATGGTAATTCCATTGATGTTGTATATGTTGAGATAAAATAATCCTTTCATATTTTTTTAAATTAAAAAAAGTCACCATTTGGGAAATGAAAAATAATTTTCATTTTAAAACTTTTTTTAAAAACTCAAGAATGTGTAAAAATGAATTTAAATAGTCATTAAATAATAGTAAAATTATTTATGAAAATATATTTATAATACATGAACATGTAATAGAAATGATTTTTGACCGAAGAGAGAAATGATGTTGGTTTTCCATAATTTTTTTTCAATCACTTGATTATTTAAAGAGGGGAAATTGAATGGATGGAAAGAATTTTATAGAAATAACGAGATGATAATAAAATTATAATTATTCTTGAGATACATATAATGAATTTTATTCATCAGATATATAACTATATCCAATCCCAATAAACAATGAGATTTTAATCTAAAAACCATACCTCTTTGTTAACATTAGAATATTAAGAACCATAAAAAAATAACATCATATGAAATGTTAAATATCATGGCCATGAGTATAATCATGATATAACATATTAGAGTAAAATATATACACATCATAAATGAATATAGGTTCTTGATATAACTTATATCTGAAAGAAGATAATTTGAGACCATGAACCCCTACATTGAGTTCCAATTACTACAAAAACATAGAGCACTTTTACAATAAATTTAAATTTATTATAATTATATATATGAATAAATTGAATACTTATAATAACATATATGATTTATTTGTAACATTTCAATACACATTTATCAATAATTCCATTTTAAAATAATATTTTTTTGGATGTTAACTATTTAATTTATCTTATGTATTTTAGTTATATAGTTTTGATCCCTATACTTTGATCATCATTCCTTTATTTACATAATTTTAATAATGATATAAATATCATATATATTCATTATATATATATATATATATATATATATATATTTAGAGTTATCGATAAATTTTTGAGATAAAAATATAATTACAACATTCAAGGAGAACGTAGCCATACTTACACATGGATACTATTTTCACTTTTAGAAATATGGAAGAAAAATAGTAAATAATAATTCACCTTTAAAAAATAATTATTATATTATATAAATAATTTATATTAAATAAATATATCATTCTCACCATCTAAGAAAAACATAAATGAAAATCTAATAACATCAATTCATAGACGTGGTTAGACACACATATGCATGAGAAATGTTATGGTTTTCCCATAGAATTGAAGGGAAGAAGGCAGATATGGTATTTTCATTATATAAGAATAATTATCTCATGAATATTTCTTATAGACTATAAACATTTCATAATAACCATATATGAAATAAGATGGTGAAAAATGATTTGGATCACTCTATGGAGACGGTATGTCGTACGTATGCACAAGAGATGCTTTCACTTCCCATTTGATGGAATGATAAACAACTATAAAATAAACCTATTTTTGTAGATTAAAATTTTGGAAACAGGCTTGAAAATCATGCCCCTATCCTACGACCATAGTTTTGGCCAACAGTGGACTCTATCATTGTGGCAGTAGCCACCTATTGCCACTATTTTGAAAACTATGGCTATATACCTCAAAAATGGCCACTATGGGGGTTGACCTATAACCACGGTTTAAAATGTGGCTATAGGAAGCTATTTCAGTGGTTAAAACCATGGATATATCCTCAGTAAACCATGGCAATATCCTAAATAAAAAATGTCTCCAACGAATTTCGATCCCTATACCATCACCTTACAATCTAGCATACTCATCAGTACACTGGATGACAATTCAAGTATATATATATTATGATATATATATTAATATAAACTATGGTAATTTCCTAAAAACTATGGATGATGATCTTCCCACATTAAATTTGGTAAAAATTTGGTTTCCCATGGAAGCGCAAGATCCCTATTTCCAAAGTTTTGGAAAACCATGGCTATAGGCCATGGAAAAAATTGGCATATAGCCACAGTTTTAAAACTATGGAAATATTACACAATACCATGTCTATTGCCAAGACCTATAGCAAATATTTTTAAAACCATGCCAATAGGCCATGGAAAACCATCTTATAGCCACAGTTTTAAAACAGTGGCTGTAGCCACCTAGAGACACAATTTTAAAACTGTGGATATAGGCTCGTGGAAGTAGCCTAATTTTCTTGTAGTGATGGATAATAATTGTCCTCAAATAATCATAATAATATTTATTTATATTTAGGAGGGTAAATTTTTTATTTTATCATAGATATAACTTTTTTTGAGTAGGTAAAGAAAATGTTAAAAAAAATAAAGTGGTCTCATTAAGTGACTACCACTTCTTTGAAATAACTCCTTTAGATATCCTCTTAAAGATCATAGGGTTGGTATTTTGGTATGTAAAACACCAGTATAGTGGGTATAAATATGTTTATAATAGAATTTTTATGGTATAGTAGAGATAAAAGACACAATAGGTGTGACTAAATAAGGGGAGGAGGAACCCTAATAATTAAGGGTGGAAACACTTTTAGAATTTCTAAAATATTTAAATATATGAAATTAATTATGTATAAAAATACATACAAAAAGAAAAAAAAAATATAATGTAGTATGACGTTATTAAAACATTTAAAATAAAAATTGTGATGTTTTTTTGTTTCATTTTAAAATATATATTTTTTATTAGCCACTCGATTACCCAATTTCATCCTTAAACATAATAATATATTTTTCAGTATAATAGGGATACCATTTTACATAAAAGATAACAATTTATTAATATATATAAATGGATAAAATTTTAATACATATTTTATCCACCTTTTCCTATTTCGATATTTTTATTATTTCTAAACAATTTCATAAAATATTATTCTGAAAAATATCAATAATGTCAATTTGGCACAATTCGTTTCATTTGACTAAAAACACATGAACTAACTATTTTATTTTGAATAACATACTGTATAACAATAATAATATGTCATATTAATCTATAATATTAATGTAATTTTAATAATCATTCAAATTATATTAATTTTAATATCTTTCAAATCATTTATTTTATTTTTTTATTAATTGATGAAATATAGTACTAGTGTTAAAAAACATTTAATGTAATTTTTAAAATAGTAAAAATTAGAAATATATTTCAATAATTAAAAAATTTCATTATTCTTAACATATAAATTTACAACCTTCTTTTTATCTTTGTGGACAAATACAATATTTTTAAAACAAAGAAAGAGTTATTTTGCATCTTTATTTGATATAAATAATTTGTTGGTCATTTTTATTGAAATGTGTCTATTATAATAATAAATTACAAGCCTAATGTTATAAGGGAAAAAATAAATTCTTCCAATATGACTTAGGGTTAAAAAAATATGGACTTTTCACTAAGTTTTAACCTAGATTAACCCGATTTAATCATTATAGATGTGATAAAATTTACCACATTTATTATAAATACTAATAAAAAAGGGACCAATTTAAAAATATTTAAAATAAAATTTTAAATATGGGAAAAAATTAATGATTAAATTTATATAGGTAGAATAAATTAATTTTTAAAAATTAACATTCAAAACATGATAAAACTATTTTCTATAAAAAAAACAATTATTAGCATAAAATTTGGTTTATTATTATCCCATGCTTAGAAAAAAAATTTAAATGAATTATAAAACATTTTATTCAATATATAATATTTAAATTTAATAAAAAAAAAATTCAAAAATAGATATTAGATTAATTTATTATGATTAAAATACATTGCACCCATTAAAATACTTTACCTAGGAAAAGATGTTATTTTTATTTTTAAATATTCTTTATTTTTTTCTAATTAGTTGATAATAAATGAATTAATTATATAAATATTTAAACATATATTTTTCATAAGTTAGTTAATCCTATTCATACCACCAATCCAATATCATGGAATTTACTCTAAAATTATAATATTTTAATATTATTTCTCAATTCGTTTAAACTCGGTGTATCATGTATTAATAGTTATAGAATAATTTTTTAATTGAAGTGAAAAATTAAAAAAATTCTTAGGATTTTTCTATCATTAAAAAACCACAATGAAAGCATATTCATATAGGAGAAATGATTAATGTGAATTTAAAACATAGTGGAGAATGGATCTCCACACATGAGTAAGGGATATGTCATTTGGAAAGCATGTGAGTGTGAATAAGAAAGGGATATTCCATCAATTTGAAAAATTAATGTTTCTACTACATATGGAAACTATTATTTTTGTGAACTAATGTTGAATTTATGATTATTAGTTTATATAAAATTTAAAAATATTTTAATATTCTCGATATTATGTTCAAAAATATTATTAATATTGTGAGAAAAATCGATTCTTATTTTAGTGCCATATGGGAACACTCTCTAATGATTTTCTTTAAAGGTTGTAATACTCACCCCCTGCATATGCACTTTCATGAATATGAATATTTTTTCCATGATATTGGAAAAGGGAAGGTTATATTATTGTAGTTGTACATTATTATGTACCAATCATGGATGTTGGATGTAATGCTTGGTAGTAGATCATATTTTAGGGGTTTAGAGAAGTTTGACCTTGCTTCCATAGCCTCTCTTCGTTTTTGAGTCTCTTTTTTGGTATATTATTTCAACTATTACATTGATTATCCATATTGTTATACTTTTAATTATTAGTTGAATCATGAAACATTTATATAGCTTTCATCATTTTTATTATATAGGTATAGGTATGAGTCTGTGTGTGTAAAAGCGTAAATGTTCTCCCTTTTCATTGTTAAACACTTGAAATTTAAGTCTCTAGGGATTGTCATATAAGGTTAGTGGAAACTCAAATCGTTCCTCTATAATTTTAAAATCTAGGTTGTTAAAAAAATTCATACTATTAGATGCTTATTAAAGTGCAGTGCTTGATCAATGGTGAAATCTTATTCAGGGGGAAGTTTACAAGACATGCCTCTCGAAAAACCTATATAATGAAACCCACGTTCTATGAAAATAACTTTACTATGAAATTACCACAATAGAGGAAGGAAATATTCTACAGTAATCACATTATTAATTTATGAAAATATGACACTTTTCAAAACCTACATTGTAATATATTTGGGTTACAAAATGTCCAACCACATAAAAAATTCTACAGTTGGCACATCCGGACCTTGACCAATTATTCACTTAATATACGAAAAAACTTCATGGTGATATGTCAATATTAAAAAATATATTCTCAATATGTTCTAACAATTGGAATTTTGATCTGAATCATAGTTCTCGAAACATCTAATACTCTGAGACCATAAAATAATGATTCCCTTAAATATCACAACTAATAATTACACCAGTAGTTACATTAAACCCCTTATCACATTTAACACAATGATCCTATCTAGACATGCCTCCTATTGTGAATTATACTCATCATGGTGGGTAGGGTTCAAATTTACCACAAGGTAAAAATGAGGTGGTAGTCTTGTATACAATACCCCATAACATTATAATTTTAGTAGAATGTATTTCACATTCTTACAATTCTTTGACCATGTAGTTTTATATATTTAGGTAATTATGAAACTAATTAAAATATAAATTTTAAACTTCCATGAAATATAATTTTTTTCCATAAAATCAACGTAACACCGCTCAACCCAATCACCAAGAGCTGATTGTTAGTTATTACATGTAAAATAGTGTACAATATATTAAAATACAAGGATCATTGTTTAGTAGTCTTAAAGATACAAGATACAATATATTACAAAATTAAAACATTAAAGTACATCCCTTTATTCCATAATTATATCCTTGAACAGTCTTAGTATTCCAATTAATAACTTGTGGAAAAGGGGAAAAAATGTTAAGGTGGTGATATTAAATTCTAAACAAGGGAAAAACGTATAGTTGAAGCTAAAAAAGGATAAATATGGAATATGGAACATCATATGTACCAATTAATGAATAATAATGAATAAATAATTATAATCCCTGGAAGAAATAGAAATGTATAATTAACTGGATCAAAAAAATATTATAAAAGATATAATTACATATTGTTGACCATGATAATCATATAATCCCAGCCTTGTGCCATGAAATTATAAATATATGTTAATGAAACTCCCATTAATCTATATTAGTTATCTCATGAGACCTAAAAGTTCCTTGAGGGGATATATAATAATGGGCCCCACCCATCACATAAAATTCCAATGAATTCTATCATATACTAAAATAATTTATGTTATACGAGGAATAATGGCCAAATTTGAACAACATAGAATTATATTACACATCTTTCTAATAGAACATATCATACAACATCTTATTATATAAAATTATAAATTATACATGTCGTAAATAAATTTAACCCATCCAATGAATTAATAATAACTTCTAATAGAATCCATTAAATATATATAAGGAAATAATATAGATTCATAGTTTTTAAAATGTAACAAAAAAAGTGATTTATATGAAAATATATCTATAAGTACTTGTTAAGATATTTCATATTAATTTTTTTGAAAATTATATTTTTAATGGTAGGAGACTATATAAATATATAAATTATTCACCACCAAATAAATTCTAAATTTTTTTATATAAATTATGATAATTATCCATAACATATTCCCAAAGAGTGTCAAACCAAGTGCACAGTAGGGGCCCATTCATCATACAATAAGATGTTGAATAGGATATAAACGAACAACACTTCTTAATGTTATTACCCCTATATGAATATGTTCCAAAAGAAATTACTCTTTTAGTATCCACATTGGTATATATTTTCTTTAAAATCCATACACATTTAACTTAACCATATTAGTGGATTTTTATAGAAATGAAGAGGTTGAAGTGTTGTTATTTCCAATGAATTTGGGAAAATCTGAGTGAAATGAATGATTAAAAGGGTGATATATTTTAAACGTAGAACATATAAATAAATAGATAAAATTACGTGATAATATATTTTTGATTAAAAAGAATACAATTATGGTAATGTAAATATGAATTGTTAAGAGAAAGATAATAAATTCTTACTTCATCATAGTGAATACTTATAGAAAGGTTATAAAGTAATGTGTTTGGGTAAAAAATACATGATAATATTTTAGTTGGAATATAATCACATGGATATATGTAATTGAATAATATAAAATGAGAATTTAAAAAATATTTAAATAATAAATTTAAATATGAATTAAAGAGAGAGAAATATAAAGCCTTACCTTTCATGAGATTCATAGATTCGAACCCAAATTATATCCAACCAAACTCTTAAATATTGTTGGTAGAACAGGGGAGAGACTCATTAAGAGATAAATAATAAGAGAGATTTTAATTTTGTGTGTAATGATGAGATGAGGGGGTGAGCATTTATAGGTCTGTGAGTGGAATTCCATGGAATAATTTATCAATTATTTTATTATTCTACTTTCTTACAGTTCCCCATTATAACCATAGTTCTCCACCAACACCCTTAATGCCCTTATATTGTGTTTAGTGGAAAAAATATTGTAATAAATTATCATTGGTTGAAATGAGTCATAATAACATAATTATGATTTCATAAATAATTTATTTAATGTATTTTACCATATTCCACCATTTTTATGGTATTTTATTATTTTAATAAGAAATTACCAAATATAACACCTTGTTTAATTTTTATGTCTTGATTATATGTATATAATCCATTTAATCAAATTCATTTTCTAATTACCTACACTAAAAATTTTATTTTAGGTTGATATATTCATCAAAAATAATGTATATGAGAAAACATATTTTTAATTTCATCAAATATTTACATTATAACATTACTCAACCCCAAGATACATAACCTATAATCACACAAGAATATTTTCTAAGGGTAAGGTGTGAATTTTTAATCGTTTCAAGGTGATTTTCATCCAAAATTGAATGGTTTTTGATCACTATAAACTTGAACTTCTCACATAGATGTCTCCTTTACAACATTAAATGTTTTAGTTGTACTTGGGATTATTCAATGGATAACCCCAGTTATGCTACCTCCTTACCAAGCTATGATAAAGGAACTTCATAAGGTATTTTCCTAACAGCTATATTCAATTTTCATCCATTCTTTGATAATTAACAATCATCATTACCCCAAATATCGACTAATCAAAATGATCTATTAGTAATTGATATATTAGAAATGGTCATAATGCCAAATGGACAAATTTTCAAGAAGGAATATTAAACACATTTCAAAGCATGAAAAATTCATTTTAACCAATTTTCCATAATCATCAACAATCATATGAATCCTTATATATACAATCCAACATCTAAATCCCATCATATCATTCTCTATGTTCTTACACTATATCATTTTCAATGTTTATTATATTGTTCATAATAGAAATATATCTCATATAATTATAACTCAATTTCAAGTATAATCGAAAATATTACAATATTACAATATTCTCCCACATTTTTACATTATTTATGGTAATATTTTTATCTTTTTTATTTATAAATATATTTAATTATTTTATAGTGACAATATTTGTTGTACAATTATGAATACTTTATAAATTGTTCAATATGAAAAAATCTTCATGTAATTTTTTTAATATTATTGACTCTAAACTATAATATTCACCATAAGAAAAATTCAAACAGAACATTGCAAATAAATATACAAAAATATGCTGATAAGAATTTTTAATAGCTTCTATTGGCTCCCACATTGCCTTTTCAAGAAGATTATTCCTCCAATGATCCTATACCATATGTGTAGTACTACATTGCATCACATAGCCCCCTATATAAATAATATTAATTGGATCTTACTCATATGAAAATATTTGATCCCACTAAACATGATCATAAAATTGAATATAGATTGGGTTTGAAATATTGTTCTTTAATGTGACATTTGAAATACATCATAAACTTGGTATAGTATTGGTTTAATGGCCAATTGATATGGAATCAAAACTATCCACTCCAATACTTCAAATTACTCAATATATCCTGGAATAAATTTCCCTTTATTTCTATATCTCATTACACTTTTCCATAGTGATTCTTTAAGAAGACATAGTCTCCCACAAAGAATTGAATAACTTTACTATGATTTTTATCCTAATTTATTTATCTACTTTGGACAATATGATATTATTTTGGATGGATCATACCTTCTTAGTTTTCTCTTCCACAAGTTCTCAACCCAAATGTTTCCTTTATCTAACTTCATCATAGCACATTGGATTTCAAAATCAGTTTCCATATAAGGATTTATATGGGTACATATTAACACCAGAGTGGTAAATATTATAGTAGGAAAACATTGTAATAGGTAAATATTGATCCTAACATCCTTGTAAGTAAAGGGAGCTTGACCTCAGCATGCCCTTCAATGTATGGATGGTCCATTTGGATTATACATTCATTAAAAGGTGATATACAATGATAATATTTAGCTCTATATTTAAATACGTGGGGAGAATAATCCAATTTTTTTTGCAAATCTTTTGTAATGATTTGAGAACATTGATAGGTGTGTTCCTTGATAACTTCAAATTTCTTTTTTATATAACCATTCAAGATTGTCCTAGAGAAATCTTATATAATTTCAAGGAAATGTGTTCACTTAGTGAGACTGTCAATGATAAAACTTATAGAATCATTCCATGTAGATTTATTACAAATCCCAATGATGAAATATATTTTAATATTATGAAACAACTATTCTAGTATCGGTTCATATTGCATAAATTATTTGGGAAGTTGTAATTCAGCATTAACCTGTTGGAATACTATGTAAATTATGATATAATATGAAATATGTCTCTCCATATTTTCCAACAAGAAGTTCTATTAGATATACCTGTATATCTTGGTACTTCCATGATATATAGAAATGTTTCAGGTATAAGACTCAGGTAGCATCCCAGGTAAATAAAGAAATACAAAATTTTCATATCTATTAATATTTTTGAATTAAATATTAATTTTACCTTAATGGGGTTGTTATGTTTGACGGAATACCCAATACGCAACAACGAGTTTATTTGAAATCATACCTTGCACAATAACAATATAATATTATTCTTTTAAATGCTAGATAAAGTCTAGCCATTGTATTGACAGGAATGAACAGAACTAACTAAAATAATATTATACATGTTTGTTAAATGTTTTTACATTTACCCAATTAAATTTAGAGGATTAAAATGTGAATGAATATAATTTTAATCATTATTTACATTAAAAGGTTGATTTATCACCTTTTGATGATGAACCCTCTTCAAATCTAGTTTTGTTCACTTTTATATTTTAAATTTCACAAAATAAAATTCTTCTTTAGTATCAGGATCTCAAACTTTACCTTGGGTAAATTTCGGTTATTTTTATGATAAAATTCATTTTGTAATCAATAGTGGAAAGTACTATATTTTATTTCAAAACTGCCTTTGGATCTAATACATTTATATGGTTATATTGTCTTTTTAGTTGATATTAAAGTTTAATTAGATTAAACTTTTACCTTTAATCCAATTTTGGTCATTATAATGAATTTTATTTTGAAATTGGACAAAAACAAGTGTCAATATTTTGATAGTTATTATTTCTTAAAAACACGCCTTTTGTTTTGACAGTGGGAATTAATTTTAAATTAATTTCTTCCACTTCTATTTTTTGAAATTGGAAAAATGGATTCCATATCTGGAATCATGAGGTCCAAATTGTGCGAATAGGTATCTTTTATTTTTAGACATTATGAATATTTACTTTAGTTGATATTTTATTTACCATGGTTAAAGGGTAAATATGGTAAATACCGGTAAAAAAATATTACAATAATAATATAAAATTACCCTAACATGTGTACTAATTCTATTGGTTGATACTGTTCGGATCATGTGTATCCTTGGGGTCGATTTTGGGAACTCATGGGGCCAGTTTAGAGTGATAATGGAACTTTATTTTAATTAAACTAAAGGATAGACCAAATATGAAATAAATGAATATCTTTTAGTAAATTAATTTTTACACAGGGTTATATAAGTTATCTTTTAGTCTAAAAATATTGTTTGGAAGGATAAAAATATTTTCTACATCATGGTATTTTTTTAAATTTTAGACAATAAATGAATAAAATGATTTATGGCACAATAATGATGTAGTGTTTAAAACATTAATAAATGATTTTAACCTATAAGATTATAATGATTAAAATAATATCCAAAGCATGTCCAAATCCTATTGGATGATTATATTTCGACTATGATACAACTTATTTTTGACTTTAATATGATTTGGACATTTAGAAATAGAAAATAATTATGTAATAAAATAATATTTTCCCACTTTCATAAAGATCCCCTCCTCCCCCTATAAAAATCCTTCACATCTAACCCATTCCTCACACCCCTCAATACCCTTGGTGTAACACCCCAGGCTTCCACGGTACGTTTCCCTTTGAATAATGCAATAACGTGTGTTGTACGCAACCTTGAGCTCTAACACACACCATAACTAACTAAAATATCCGTTGTGAATAGTAATACCTACTTTTTGAAATTTTATAAAAATAGACTTCATCTGTGGATTCAGAATATCGAAATTAGCCTATGTTGAATTTTTGGTATTTTTCTGAGAACTTCTAATTGTTTTATGAATAGTGAAAAATACTTAAAAACAACTTTTTAAATCAAAATAATTTATAGTGAAAAATTATACTATTTAGTGGTTTTAAAGTATAATTAGAATATATTTTTACCATTTTATCCGATGGTGGTCATTAGAATTAATTTAAAATTGAAATCGGACATAAACAATTGCCAATCTTTTGATATAAATTGTTTCTTAGAAACACGCCATTTTTTTGTAAACAGCGGGAATTAATTATAAAATTAATTAATGAAACTTATATATTTGGAATTTTGTAAAATAGAAATCATTTTTGAATTCGGAATATCAATTATAGCTTAGGGTGAAATTTTGGCTTTGTTCTGAGAAACTTCAATTTCTGATGAATAGTGAAACCACTAAGTGGTAGTTAAATAACTAATTTTTCATTTAAATGAAATATTACCACTTCTGTGATTTGATTTTCAAAAATCCAACATACATGGTTGTCATTAAGAAGTAAAATGTGGTTCAATGAGATTAAAATATATTTTTGGTGAATAGTAACTTTTAAGTTCTTAATCGCAATTAGAGGTAATTAGTGTAGTTTAAGGTACAAATAATGTTTTAATAATATGAGATGAGCATGAAACTTGTCCTACTCCTATTGGATGAGTCATGGACGACCAAGAAAACCCATGGGTCAACTTGGGGACCCCATGGAGCCACTTTAGTTGGAAAATGGCATTAATATATATTTATTTAATGTTAAAATTAATTTGACACAAACATGAGTTGTTTTACTAAAACAATTTTTAATTGGGGTTACACAAGTCCAAATTATGATTATAAATATTCATTAGAAAGATAAAAAGAGTTCCTACATCATAGTATTTTTTTTATAATTTTTACACATTAAATAAATTAAATTATTGATGACATCATTATAATGCGGCGATGACCTCATTATTTAACGATTTAAATAAAATGAGAAGATAATGCAAAATCCAAGGCATACACTTGTCCAAAGCCTATTGGATTAATATATTTCTAACCCTTATCACCTTAGCCACGAATTATATAAGTGTGGGACCTTTAGAATCCGAAAAGCATTGTATAATAATGTAACATTTCAATCTTTCAAAAAGAGCCCCTCCTCTCCTCTTATAAAAGGCCCCCACCTCTACCACCTTATTAACACTTTCAAGCCTTTTGGTTCGGCCAACCTCTGCCCAAATACTCTCCCAACTTCTCTCCCTTCATCCTAGAAGCTTTACATTAGTCATAAAGCCATCCTAAAGAGTCTTTTTGATCAAATCAAAAGGAAGAACCCGAAGAAGAGGTAACATTTTCATCACCCTCTATCATGTTTCTTTCTTCTTCCACTCCCTCTTTGTTTATTATTTCAATTATAAAATTATAACTCCAGTATCTTCTATATACTGTGATGTTATTATAAATATGGAACAACCATATTCAGTATTATACCCATCATTTGAATGGCATGTCACCATACGTGTGTACGTACGGCTTACCGTCTCCACGTCGTGGTGTAATTGTTATTCAATATATATTATTTAGATGGGTATAATAATGATATGAAATTCATGTAAATAATAAATATAACATGATAATGATTCTGTATTTATGATATACTATCCAATTATATATTATTTTAATATCAAAATAATGATATTGTCACTCGTGCGTACGTACGGAGTACCGTCTCCACGAACGCGATGAGATTCATTCTCCGTCGTATCCATTCAAGTATAATTATCATTTGACAATTTAAAAATAATTTTTAAGGAAATGATATCATTCTGGTGATGAATAAGATACAACCTATCCATGAAAAACCTGACTTACGTAACAAAACATATAAGAAAACGAGTAAGTTAACACCCGAAACAACGATAAATCTAAGATATTGTTAACAAAGCAATGTTAAAAGATCATATACGATATCATATGAATGTATATGATTCATGTATAATTTAATAAAAACTATTTCACCATTACACAGGAGGTTAATCTACCATAACCAAGGAAAAGTACAAGGTAAGGGTTATTTCACAATCTCTTCATTATCCAAGGTTGTTTATACATAATAATCTACTGGGATCTCTTTATCATCCACATCCATGTTTCTTCAAAATGTATTTCAGGACATTTTTATTATTTACAAGATTATGGGTTAAAGTCATTTTTACCCTTTTTGACTTTTTATAAGAGGAATTTTTCCATCGTTTTCAAAACAATGTCCTTTTTAACCTTTTCGACAGAGTTGAGGTAAGAATGTCTTTTTAACTTATACAGCGGGTGCGGTTATTTTCCACCATTATAAAATCTTCAAAGCATTACTTACAAGCTTATAAGAATATTTTCAAGAAAATGTTTTGTCTGGCTCTTAAATGATTTCAAAAACAGAAAGAGATATTTCTCTAAAAAGTGTTTTGATTTCATCTATGTCAACATCCTTTGATGGATTTTACGCTTATTTGAAGTTGATTTATTATAATACAAAACTTCTATATTGTATTGAAGGTTTTGTGATATGTTTGACTGTGGATGTGCTATTTTATACCATTCATATTTTATAGTGAAATTATTGACATTTCGTATGCTAGTTTTAATATGAATGTTTATGTTATGTTTAATCCTTTTCATATGGGAATGCATTGGACTTAATATGTGACGGGTGGAGCCCGCTATAGCTCCTCGATGCATCGGTAGGTCTCATGAGACAAACTAGTGTCTTGGAACAAGGCCTTGACAAAATCTTATTTTTAGTCTTGGCACGAGGCCTTGGCTATGTGGTTATGATAGTCTGGCATTATGCATTCCAACATTATGAAAGTGGTTATTGATTTTGAATGTGATTATTCGATTAGTAGAATATCCATGTGAATGGGTAAATGGCATTATTTCATTTTACATTTGCCATATTATGTTGATGTTCAAGTTTAAAAGGATTTTTAGTTATACATTGCATTAAATGTTTATTCTTATTTATGAAAGTTTCCGCTATATTGTTATCCTTTCTGGGCATTTGAGCTCACCCCTTTTCCATGTTTTATTTTTCCCAGGAAGTGAAGAAGTAAATTATGAATGTCCTGCACGGATATTATGAGGGGATAATAGTGTGGACTGTGGAGACATTATGTTGTTGTAGTAGTTTTTCATTTTATGATGTAATGTAAAACTTATGAATATATCTGGTGTTTCCAAGGCTAATAAACCAATCGGTCTTTCGAGATTTGATCTTTCTTATGATCATGCCAATGTTATGTAATAATGCACCAACTATGGGTAACTATGGTCGGGGCATTACAGTTGGTATCAGAGGAAGTTTAGTACAAACCTTGGAAGCTAGATTTAGATAAACTCTGATTAGATCACATAGACCTAAGATGAACTTTGAGGATTAGTATAGAAGAACTTCCTAGAATTTTGGTATTGTAGAGATTTTGTGAGTTTTCCGAGCAATAAATCCCTATCTGGATACGAGCAGGTAGAGGCGGCTCTGGCACAGATGTTCCTAGGGGTAAAACCCGAAAACACCGCTTTGAGCTAGACTCGAACGGGAACTGGTGCACGACAACGGGCCTTGCTGCACTCTTGGTTACGACACTCCCGGGGGATATGCTTAGGATAACTCTCATTTTCTTTACAAATCATTATGAAGGGATTAAGAGTATATACTTCCTCAAAGAAAACATTTTTATGATTATGGATTATATCCATAAATAGTTCAATTTATGTTAAGTGTTTTATAAGTATGGGATTATGTATTTTGATTCATAAACTGATCTAGCTTATGCCATTGTTTAGAAATGGCGCCTAGTGGAAGAAATGGAAACCGTATAAATGCACGCACTCCATGTAGGGATTCCCCTCCTGCTCAAGATAATTATAGTGGGGATGGTGATGCAACTGGTGCCGATCAGCTAATCACCATACTGGTACAACTTACTCAGGTTATGAATAATAACCTTACCCGTATAGAGCACCCTGATCCACAGCGTGGAGGATCAATGTTAGATCGATTCATGAGGCAAAAACCACCAATGTTCAATGGGAGTACAAATCCTTTAGTAGCCGAGCAATGGATAAATTCCCTAGAGAAAATATTTCAGGCTTTGGGGAGCAGTGAAAGGGAAAAAGTTATCATGGCAGTTTACCGCCTCACTGGAGATGCCGATCAATGGTGGTCACTAATTCAAAACACAAAGAAAGATGATGAATTAACAAACATGGAATGATAGGATTTCAAAGAGCTGTTCTTAGAAAAATACATTCCTCGAGACCATCGAGCGGATATGGAAAGGCAATTTCTGAGTCTGAGGCAGAAGGAGGATGAGAATGTCGCAAAGTATGAGGATAACTTTACAAGGTTATCAAGGTATGCTGCAGATTACATACGTAACCCAAGAAGTAAGACTGATCGTTTCTTTGATGGGTTGAAACCATTTCTCCGTCGAGCTTTAGTATCACAAACCTTCTCTTCATACGAAGGTATTGTCTCATGCGCTATCAAGATGGAAAAGGAATTCTCTAAGTCTTATGACTTTAAAGCAAAGAAAGAGAAGAAGAGACCTGCTGATCAATCTGGGAATGGAAATAAAGGGAAGAAGGGAAAGGTTGAATATCCATCTTGTGGTAAATGCGGGAAGAAACATCCTGGTACTTTCTTGAAGGGAATGGGAGTCTGTTACAAGTTTGGTGAAAAAGGCCACCAAGCTCATGATTGCAAGGGGAAGAAGGAAGCTACCAACGTTTGGTGCTACAATTGCTGGGAGATGGGGCATTATGCAAATGAATATCCTAAGCGTCAGGAGAACATACCTCAGAAAAGGCCAAGGGATCAAGGACAGGCTTATGCTATCACTACTGCTGAGGTAGAAGATCCGAAAGATGTGGTGGCAGGTAATTTAATGGTTTCCTCAAGTTTAGAAAATGCATTATTTGATTCTGGATCATCACATTGTTTCATATCTTCCCAGTTTGCTAAGAAAATTAGATATTTCCAATTTGATTTAATAGGGGAGTTGTCGGTCAAAACCCCTAAGGGAAGTATTGTTGCAACAAAGTTTTGTCGATTAGTTCCCATTAGAGCACCTACATGTTCTTTACCTGCTGATCTCATCGTCATACCCATGATTGAATTTGATATAATCCTCAGTATGGATTGGCTTTCGGACCATGATGCAAAAATTTATTGTAAGAGGAAAGAGGTTACGATTCTTGATGATGATGATAAGGAACACCTTATCTTAAGAGCCGAATCATCGCCACATAATTCTTATCTAGATCCACCCCCAGTAGCTCAACTAAATTCAATTATTGGGGAGGAAGAGAAGGAAATTACTGAGGGTTAGGAAAGGAATATTCAAATAGAGGATGTACCTATTGTGAGAGAATATGTTGATGTGTTTCTGGAAGATTTACCTGGATATCCTCCAGAACGAGAAGTTGAGTTTTCCATTGATTTAATTCCTGGATGAAGGCCCATATCGAAGACCCTTTATAGAGTGGCCACTGTGGAATTAGTTGAACTAAAGAAACAACTAGAGGAATTGAGTAATAAGGGATTTATTCGCCCTAGTGTTTCTCCTTGGGGAGCCCCTGTACTTTTTATTAAGAAGAAAGATGGATCTATGAGGTTGTGCACTGACTATAGGGAGATCAATGCTATAACAATAAAGAACATGTATCCCCTACCTCGCATTGATGATTTGTTTGACCAACTACATGGAGCTCAATACTTTTTAAAGATTGACCTTCGGTCTGGATACCATCAGCTGTGTGTGAAGAAGGAAGACGTTCCAAAGACAGCATTTCGAACAAGGTACGGGCATTACGAGTTTACAGTAATGCCTTTTGGATTGACTAATGCACCCTCTGTTTTCATGGATCTAATGAATAGAGTTTTCAAGGAATATCTTGATGACTTTGTGGTGGTATTTATTGATTATATCTTGGTATACTCCAAAAGCCACAAAGATCATGAAAATCACTTACGCATTATCCTGAAGACTCTTAGAAGACATGAATTATATGGGAAATTTAGCAAGTGTGAATTCTGGCTTCATGAGATTTCTTTTCTGGGCCATATTGTCTCTAAGGATGGAATTTCCGTTGATCCTTCTAAAACCAAGGCAATCCAAGAATGGCCTGCACCGACAAGTATAACTGAGGTATGCAGTTTTATTGGTTTAGCAGGTTATTATCGACATTTCGTCCAGAATTTTTCCAGATTGGCTAACCCATTGACAAAGCTCAGACGTAAAGGGATTAAATTTGTCTGGAAAAAATAGTGTGAAGAATGTTTTGAAGAACTAAAGAGAAGATTAGTCAATGCCCCTGTATTGACTCTACCATCGAGGAATGATGGGTTTGTTATTTATAGTGTTGCATCGAAGAAAGGACTTGGTTGTGTCCTTATGCAGAATGATAAGGTCATTTCCTATGCATCACGACAGCTAAAAATTCATGAGCAAAACTATCCTACTCATGATCTTGAGTTAGAAGCTGTGATCTTTTCTTTAAAGATATGGAGACATTACCTCTATGGTGAAAAATGTGAGATTTATACTGATCACAAGAGTTTGATGTATATTTTCACACAAAAAGAACTCAACATGAGGCAAAGGCGATGGCTTGAACTACTCAAGGATTATGATTGCACGATACATTACCACCCGGGGAAGGAAAACAAGGTGGCAGATGCTTTGAGTAGAAAAGAACATGGAGTTTTGAATGTGATGAGAATTAAAAGGGATCCAATTTTCTTGGATCTAGTGAAGATGGACATGGGAATAACTAGGGAAGGTGAAACATCAATGCTTTTTCAAATGGTTTCCAAACCATCATTACTAGAAAGGATTAAGAGTTCTCAGACCAATGATGAAGAATTTCAGAAGAAGATTAAAGATGTGAATGATGGAAGATTGAGGGACTTTGTGTATAAGGATGGAATTTTGAAATTCAGGAAGAGACTTTGTGTTCCCGATATAACTGATCTTAAAAGGGAATTGCTGGATGATGCTCATAGTTCCAATTTCTCTATACACCCTGGGAGCACCAAAATGTATAGAGATTTGAAGGAACATTTTTGGTGGGATAATATTACGATGGACTTTGTCATGGGACTACCAAAGACTCCTAGAAGGAATGATCGAATATGGGTCATTGTTGATAGTCTTACTAAGTCAGCACATTTTCTGGATATACGGGAGGATCTACCACTTGAACGTCTAGCAATATTATATATTAATGAAGTTGTAAGTCTTCATGGAGTACCCCTATCAATTGTTTCTGATCGTGATCCTCATTTTACTTCAAGATTCTGGAAAAGTCTTCAAAAGGCCTTGGATACTGAACTTTTTTTGAGCACTGCCTATCACCCTCAAACAGATGGACAATCAGAACGGACTATTCAAACCTTAGAAGACATGTTGAGATCATGCTCTCTTGACATTCAGGGTATGTGGGATCAATACTTACCACTGGTAGAATTTTCCTATAACAATAGCTTCCATTCAAGCATTCAGATGGCACCTTATGAAGCGTTATACGGAAAGAGATGTCGTACACCAACCTGTTGGGATGACGTTGGTGAAAGAAAAATTGTGGGACCAGAACTGGTGGAAGAAACAATGGAAAAGGTGAGGGTAATCCAAAACCACATCAAATCAGCTCAAAGTAGGCAGAAGAGCTATGCCGATAACAGAAGAAAGGTTTTGGAATTTCAGGTGGGAGATCATGTTTTCCTAAAGGTATCTCCATGGAATGGAGTTATACGTTTTGGAAAGAAGGGTAAGTTGAGTCCCAGGTACATCGGACCTTTTGAAATTCTAGATCGTATTGGGGCTGTAGCTTATCGTTTGGTGATGCCGCCAAATCTCGCCAAAGTTCACGATGTTTTCCACATATCTCTGTTGAGGAAATACATGCCTGACCCAACGCATGTACTCACCTATGAGGAATTAGAACTGGAACCCGACCTTTCCTATTGTGAAGAGCCCGTCAGGATTCTTGATGTGAGGGAGCAGGTGCTGAGAAACCGGACGACTCGTCTGGTAAAGGTTTTGTGGAGAAATAATAAAATGAAAGAGGAAACATGGGAAGCTGAGGAACTTATGATGAAGAACCACCCGAGTCTTTTTATGCAGTAATACCCTAGAAATTGCGAGGACGCAATTACTTGAAGGAGGGGAGAATGTAACACCCCAAGCTTCCACGGTACGTTTCCCTTCGAATAATACAACAGCGTGTGTTGTACGCAACCTCGAGCTCTAACACACACCACAACTAATTAAACTAGCCATTGTGAATAGTAATACCTACTTTTTGAAATTTTATAAAAATAGACTTCATCTTTGGATTCAGAATATCGAAATTAGCCTATGTTGAATTTTTGGTATTTTTCTGAGAACTTCTAATTTTTTTATGAATAGTGAAAAATACTTAAAAACAACTTTTTAAATCAAAATAATTTATAGTGAAAAATTATACTATTTAGTGGTTTTAAAGTATAATTAGAATATATTTTTACCATTTTATCCAATGGTGGTCATTAGAATTAATTTAACATTGAAATCAGACATAAACAATTACCAATCTTTTGATATAAATTCTTTCTTAGAAACACGCCATTTTTTTGTAAACAGCGGGAATTAATTATAAAATTAATTAATGCAACTTATATGTTTGGAATTTTGTAAAATAGACATCATTTTTTAATTCAGAATATCAATTATATCTTAGGGTGAAATTTTGGCTTTGTTCTGAAAAACATCAATTTTTGATGAATAGTGAAACCACTAAGTGGTAGTTAAATAACTGATTTTTCATTTAAATGAAATATTACCACTTCTGTGATTTGATTTTTAAAAATCCGACATACATGGTTGTCATTAAGAAGTAAAATGTGGTTCAGTGAGATTAAAATAAATTTTTGGTGAATAGTAACTTTTAAGTTCTTAATCGCTATTAGAGGTAATTAGTGTAGTTTAAGGTACAAATAATGTTTTAATAATATGAGATGAGCATGACACTTGTCCTACTCCTGTTGGATGAGTCATGGCCGACCAAGAAAACCCATGTGTCAACTTGGGGACCCCATGGAGCCACTTTAGTTGGAAAATGACATTAATATATATTTATTTAATGTTAAAATTAAATTGACACAAACATGAGTTGTTTTACTAAAACAGTTTTTAAGTGGGGTTACACAAGTCCAAATTTTGATTATAATTATTCAGTAGAAAGCTAAAAATATTTACTACATCATAGTTTTTTTTATAATTTTTAGACATTAAATAAATTAAATTATTTATGACATCATTATGATGCGGCGATGACCTCATTATTTAACGATTTAAATAAAATGAGAAGATAATGCAAAATCCAAGGCTTACACTTGTCCAAATCCTATTGGATGAAGAGATTTATAAGCCTTATCACCTTAGCCACTAATTATATAAGTGTGGGAGCTCTAGAATCCGAAAATCATTGTATAATAATGTAACATTTCAATCTTTCCAAAAGAGCACCTCCTCTCCTCTTATAAAAGGCCCCCACCTCTACCACCTTATTCACACTTTCAAGCCTTTTGGTTCGGCCAACCTCTGCCCAAATACTCTCCCAACTTTCCTCCCTTCATCCTAGAAGCTTTACTTTAGTCAGAAATCCATCCTATGGAGTCCTTTTGATCAAATCAAAAGGAAGAACCCGAAGAAGAGGTAACATTTTCATCACCCTCTATCATGTTTCTTTCTTCTTCCACTACCTATTTGTTTATTATTTCAATTATTAAATTATAACTCCAGTATCTTCTATATACTGTGATGTTATTATAAATATGGAACAACCATATTCAGTATTATACCCATCATTTGAATGACATGTCACCATACGTGTGTACGTACGGCTTACCGTCTCCACGTCGTGGTGTAATTGTTATTCAATATATATTATTTAGATGGGTATAATAATGATATGTAATTCATTTAATAATAAATATAACATGATAATGATTCTGTATTTATGATATACTATCGAATTATATATTATTTTAATATCAAAATAATGATATTGTCGCTCGTGCGTACGTACGGACTACCGTCTCCACGAACGCGATGAGATTCATTCTCCGTCGTATCCATTCAAGTATAATTATCATTTGATGATTTAAAAATAATTTTTAAGGACATGATATCATTCTGGTTATGAATAAGATACAACCTATCCATGAAAAACATGACTTACGTAACAAAACATATAAGAAAACGAGTAAGTTAACACCCGAAACAACGATAAATCTAAGATATTGTTAACAAAGCAATGTTAAAAGATCATATATGATATCATATGAATGTATATGATTCATGTATAATTTAATAATAACTATTTCACCATTATACTGGAGGTTAATCTACCATAACCAAGGAAAAGTAGAAGGTAAGGGTTATTTCACAATCTCTTCATTATCCAAGGTTGTTTATACGTAATAATCTACTGGGATCTCTTTATCATCCACATCCATGTTTCTTCAAAATGTATTTCAGGACATTTTTATTATTTACAAGATTATGGGTTAAAGTCATTTTTACCCTTTTTGACTTTTCATAAGAGGAATCTTTCCATCGTTTTCATAACAAGGTCCTTTTTAACCTTTTCGACAGAATTGAGGTAAGAATATCTTTTTAACTTATATGGCGGGTGCGGTTATTTTCTGCCGTTATAAAATCATCAAAGCTTTCCTTACAAGCTTATAAGAATATTTTCAAGAAAATGTTTTTTATGGATCTTAAATGATTTCAAAAATAGAAGGAGATATTTCTCTAAAAAGTGTTTTGATTTCATCTATGTCAACATCCTTTGATGGATTTTACGCTTATTTGAAGTTGATTTATTATAATAAAAAACATCTATATTGTATTGAAAGTTTTGTGATATGTTTGACTGTGGATGTGCTATTTTATACCATTCATAGTTTATGGTGAAATTATTGACATTTAGTATTCTAGTTTTAATACGAATGTTTATGTTATGTTTAAACCTTTTCATATGGGAATGCATTGGACTTAATATGTGACGGGTGGAGCCCGCTATAGCTCATCGATGCATCGGTAGGTCTCATGAGACAAACTAGTGTCTTGGCACAAGGCCTTGAAAAAATATTATTTGTAGTCTTGGCACGAGGCCTTGGCTATGTGGTTATGATAGTCTAGCATTATGCATTCCAAAATTATGAAAGTGGTTAGTGATTTTGCATGTGATTATTCGATTAGTAGAATATCCATGTGAATGAGTAAATGGCATTATTTCATTTTACTTTTTCCATATTATGTTGATGTTCAAGTTTAAAAGGCTTTTTAGTTATACATTGCCTTAAATTTTTATTCTTATTTATGATAGTTTCCGCTATATTGTTATCCTTACTGGGCATTTGAGCTCACCCCTTTTCCATGTTTTATTTTTCCCAGGAAGTGAAGAAGTAAATTATGAATGACCTGCAGGGATATTATGAGGGGATAATAGTGTGGACTGTGGAGACATTATGTTGTTGTAGTAGTTTTTCATTTTATGATGTAATGTAAAACTTATGAATATATCTGGTGTTTCCAAGGCTACTAAACCAATCGGTCTTTCGAGATTTGATCTTTCTTATGATCATGCCAATGTTATGTAATAATGCACCGACTCTGGGTAACTAGGGTCGGGGCGTTACACTTGGCTAATACAAACACTCCCCAATTAAGCTCCCTATATCCCTCTCCTCCACCTAGAATCCTTAACTCAAGCATAATGCACTTCAACAAACCATTTTGGTTCAAACCAAAGGGCGTTACCCAAATTTAAGCAGCTTAAAGAACGAATAGGTCATTTCGGACACGATGTAGGGGAATTCATCTCAATATCCTTTCATTAAGGCTTATTTTTCTATAATACATGACTTTATTTTATACATAGTATAAAAAACATTGATTTTTCATTTCATTCAATGGAAATATTTTTCTACAAGGCGTTTTACTAAACGATAAATATGAATGTTTATTTTTTTAGCGGTGAAAATGTCCTTTCTGCCACCACGAGTATTATTTAATCTATGGATTCTTTAACAAGCATTAAAATTGTGGAAAGTAAAATAAATAACATATACACTTTTAGTTATTTTATTATTGAAAATGGTTTTGATAATGGTTTTGTTATATTAATATATTTAAGTGATATATTGTGATTGAAATGTGGAAATGTTCTCATTCCTTTATATTTGTTGTATGTGTTATGATTTTGTAATTGTAATTGAACATTTTATGGGTGGTTACGTGATAAAACAAATAATGGGTGCTGTCGTGATAAACCAGGATGGGTGGTTATGTTATAACCTCCAATGCATTGGGTATGGAAGTCTGTTGTATGGCTATTCTATTTGGTGATATTTGTGGATATCGACTGTATGGTTAATCCATTTAAGTATGTTTATGACCCAAGTTAACATTATATGTTATGTGTTCTTTATATGAGTTTTACGGTAATATTTTTGTTATAAAAGGGAAAGAAATGAACCTTTTTTAGTAAAGAGTATTTTCTACATCATAAAGCTGAAAAGGATTACTTATGAAAAAGTATTCATGGGTTAACTTTTGTTTTAAAAAGACTAATAGTTTCCCTTCATTGTGTACCCCTTACTGATATTTTTATGCTCATAACATGTTTTTGAATTTTTTTTCATAGGACATAAAGTGGAATCGGGTCAAGGATGGGATCAAAGAAAAGTCATGCTATCTAAAATATGGAACTAGACATGACTCTTGTTTTTCAGGATTTTTTATTTTGTGAAATTTTTTGGAACTGAGTAGAAGTGTATACATTATAAATATTGGGATGTAATGTAATAGTTATGACCTAATTCTATAAAAATATATACCTGAAAATATCATCAATGTGAATTATTCATTTAATTCAGGATTATGTAATGTTTTAAGTATGAGTCCTTATAGTTGGTATCAGATGTCAGTTTAGACAACTTTTAGAGTTAGGGTATTGTAAAATCAATATCCCTAAATTAATTAACGTTAATATTCGAATGATATTGAATTTAAATATTACTATTTTGCTTCACCTGAGATATTTTTGTGTCCATAAGGGTTTTCCATAGAGGAATCATGGTAGTTATGTTTGGGTGACATCAAGAGAAAGAAAACATTCCAAATCACCATCTTGAGATGGTCATAATCAGAACTGAACAGTTAGTTACAGTGATGAAATAGTTGAATCAGGTTATAATTGGTTGTGGTATCCATGAATGAGATCATCTAAGTCAACCAAAGAAGAATTTTTTAGTATTGGATCATTTCATGAGGAAACATCCACCATCATTTAGAGGATTATCTGACCCTGTACTAGCATAAGGGAAGATTAAAGCACTGGAAATTATTTTCAACGTTGTGGGGTGTGCAAAACATCAATGGTTAGTCTCTTTGTTTACCATTTTGAAGGTGATACTGATCAGTGGTGGTCGACGATGAATAATATTAGAGATAGTGAGGATATTGATAATCTTGAATGGGATGAATTCAAACATAAGTTTCTTGAAAAATATTTTCCTAAGGTGGTTTATATAAGTATGAAAAAACAATTACTAGAATTGATGTTGGAGGATGAATCAGTGGCTGTTTATGAAGAAAAATTCAATCGACTAGAAAGGTATGCTCCAAATTTAATACGAGATCTTGATATTAAAATGAACCATTTTTACTCATGATTAAATCCAATGTATTTAAGGGATTTATCATTTCATTAGTTCAAAAGTTAGGAAAAAACATCTTCGATGTGGGGAGAAGGTGTAAATGAAGTTTCCTGATGATCAAGTGTTCATTGACAAAAAATATAATATGAGGTCAATGTGGGAGACGAAAGGGAAGAAATATTCAAAAAAGTTTGATGGTAAGAAACTTATGCTTAAAGATTAATGGGGAATTTATTTTGAATTCTAGTAAGTGCTACTGATGTCATAAAATGGGACATAAGGCTCATAATTGCAATAAAAAATATTATGGTAATGGTAATACAAAATACTATTTACAATTAGTAAAATGTTTTAAGTACAATAAAATGGGTTATTATGCAAATGAGTGTCAAATGAAGAACTCAACTGAGGGAAATAAATCAGACTACAAGTAGAAAGGGGTGGAGAAATCCATTGCAACTACATCAGCATATGTTGGGCCATCAAATGAAGTAGAATCAGGTACATTGTTTGTTTGTTCAGATTATGAAAATGTGTTGTTTGATTTAGGATCTACACATTTTTTCATTTCTGAGAAGTTTTCTCGTATATTGGGCATTCCATCGCAAGATATAAATTGGTAACATATTGTAAAAACACTTAGATGAAATCTTGAAACCAAAATAAATTATAAGAACCATCATGTCCTTGTGTGTGGAAAGAATCTACCTGAAAATATTTTTGTTTTGACACTAGTAGTGTTTGATGTTATTTTGAGTATGGATTGGATTTCTGTTTGTCGTTCTATGATTGAATACTGAGTTAAAGAGATTTATTTTCAGAATGATTTTCAATTTGTGTACAAGAATGAACACTTAATTTTGATAACATATCATGAAGTGATAAACTAGTATTAGATGGAAATAAATGTTACCTTGCACATATTTTTGAAAACAATGTAACTTTTCATATTAAATATTTTTCAATGGTAAATGAGTATCTTGATATTTTTCTTGATGAGTTTCCTAGTGTGATCGAGAAGTTGGATTTAGTATTGAATTAGTTCCGTATGCTAACCTAATTTCAAAACCCCCTTATCAAATGGATTAGGTTGTACTTTTAGAATTAAAGAAGCAATTATAGGTGTTATTGGTTGAAGGTTTCATTTGACCTAGCACATTATCATGGAGTTCTCCAGCCTTATTTTTTAAAAACAAAAATGGTTCAATGAGACTTTTCTTTGATTATAGAGCATAAAATAACATCACTATTAAGAAAAAGTATCCTTTTATCAATGTCAATGATTTGTTTGATCAGCTGCAGGGAGCCTCATATTTTTTAAAGATTGAATTGAGGTCATGATATCATAAGTTGAACGTAAAGGAAGCTGACATTCGAAAGACACTGTTTCATACTAGATATGGCCATTATGAATTTTTAGTTATGCCTTTTGGTTTAACTAATGCACCTGCTGTATTCATAGATCATATGAATAGAATTTTCAGTGAGTTCTTGGATATGTTTTTGGTTGTGTTCATTGATAATTTTTTGGATTATTTTAAAAGTAAAGATTAGTATGAAAGTTATTTAAGGTTTGTTTTTCAAACCTTAAAATAAAAGAAACAATTTGGGAAATTTTTGAAGTGCGAGTTTTAGTTACAACAAATTTCCTTCCAGGGTCACATTATTTCAAAAAATGGCATAACTATTGATCTTGATAAAACAAAAGTTATTGAATACTTGCCAAGAACCACAAATATGACTGAGATCCAATGTTTTCATGGTTTTTTAGGTTATTACTGGAGGTTTTTTGAAACTTTTTCATGGAAATCTAGTCCAATGACTAAGTTATCTTGAAAAGGTGTTATGTTAATTTGGAAAAAAATAATGTGATGACTGTTTTCTGGAATTGAAAAGAAGATTGATGAATGCTCCCATTTTGAAACTACATTCCTAAAATGGTGAGTTTGTTATTTATAGTTATTCTTCGTTGAAAGGACTTGGCGGTGTCCTTATGCAGAATGATCAGGTAATTGCTTATGCTTTATGTCTGTTGAAACCTCATGAGTTAATTTACCCTACACATGATTTGGAATTAGCTGTAGTTTTTTTTGCTTTAAAAATTTGGAAACAACATTTGTATGGAGTAAAATGTGAAATATATACAGACCAAAAAAATTTGAAGTATATATTCAATCATAAATAATTGAACATGTGACAGAGGAGATGGTTGGAATTAATCAAGGATCATGATACCATGATCCATTACCATACATGAAATGAAAATAAAGCGGATGATTCTTTGAGTCAAAAAGTTAATGCTTCATTAACCATGCTACGTTTGGAATGAGATCCTTTGGTTTTTGATTTGATGAAATTTGGTTGGGAAGTTGATTGTGCAGGAAATTCATTGGTTTTTTTAGGTGGAAGTGAAATAATCTCTATCAGATAGAATAATTCAATCCTAGAAGGAAGACAATGAGTTGCAAAAAAATATAGAGTTTGTTAAGAAGGGTATGTTTCCTGAATTTAACATTTATAATGATTGTGTTTTGAGGTTTGGGAAAAGATTATGAATCCCTTATGATTCATAGTTGAAGAATATGTTGTAATGTGAAGCTAATAGTTCACTATTTTCAGTTCAACCTAGAAGTACAAAGATGTACAGAGATATCCAAGAGTATTACTGGTGGGATGGAATGAAAAGAGATATTTCTGATTTTACTATGAAGTGTTTGACTAGTCATCAGGTTAAAGAAGAGAGATAGTTATCGAAAGGGATGCTTCATCCATTACTATTACCGGAGTGGAAATGTGAAAATATATCCACATAATTCGTTGTGGGATTACCGAAGACATCTCGAGGTAATAATGCAATTTGGGTTATTATTGATCGATTGAATGAATATTCTCAGTACATTCCAATTCAATCTAATTTGTCTCTAGATCAACATTAATAGTTGTATGTTAAAGAGATTGTCAGGTTGCATAGAGTTCCCCTCTCCATTGTATCTGATCATGATCCCTAGTTTAAGTCTTTGTTTTGGAAAGGACATTAAGTGTATTTGTATATTGAATTAAATTTTATCACATCTTTTCATCCATGATTATATTGGTAGTAATAATGAACAATTCAGACCATGGAGGATATTCTATATTCTTGTTCACTGGATTACTAATGAAGTTGGGACCATTATCTTTATTCATTTTAATTTTCTTATAATAATAGTTTTCATTTCAGTATGCAGATGGCTCCATTTGAGGTATTATATGGGAATTGGTGTTGAACTCCATCTTTTTGGGATAAAGTAGGGAAAGGAAGAAGGTGGAACCAGATTTTTTAGATGATATGATAGAAATGGTTCAGGTGATTCGGAAGCACATGAGAACAGCTTAGAGCAGGCAAAAAATTTATTCGGATAATTAAAGGAAGGATCATTCTTTTGAGGTAGGTTATTGTGTCTTTCTCAAAGTTTATCCATGGTAAAGTGTGATGCATTTTGGTAAGAAAAGAATTTTGAGTGAGAGGTTCAATAGAAGTTATGAAATACTGGAGAAAGTTATATCAGTTTCATATAGAGTGGACTTACCTGCATGTTTATCCTAGGTACACAATGTTTATCATGTTTAAATGTTAATAAATTATATGCCAGATCCATCTCATGTTTTATGTCCAGAGGTAGTTCAGTTGGAAGAGAATATCTCTTATGAGGAACAACTAGTACAGATTCTTAACCGTAGAGAGAAAGTGTTCTGGAATAAAATTATTCACCAGGTAATGGTTTTAAGAAAAAAACAGATGGTTGAAGAGGCAATGTGGGAATCTGAAAATGCTATGAGGGATCAATACGACCATTTATTTGATAAATGAATAAAATTGTAAGGATACAATTTCCAAAATTGGGTATGGATGTAATATCACAGGTAAATAATTAAATATGACATTTTCATATTTATTAATATTTTTTAGTTAAATATTAATTTTACCTTAAAGGGGTTTCTATGTTCGATGGCATACGAGATACCCAACCATGGGTTTCATTAAATCTCATGTTGCACACTAACAATATAATATTATTATTTTAAATGGTACTTAACCCCTAGTTATTTTATTGGTAGTAATGAATAGAACTAACAAAAATATGATTATACATGTTTGCTAAATGTTTTTACATTTATACAATAAAATTTAGAGGCTTAAAATGTTAATGAATCTAATTTTAAGCATAATTTACTAAAAAAAGTTAATTTACCCTATTTTGATGGAAAACCCTGCTTAAATATAGTATAGGTAACTATTATATATTATATATGACCAAATAAAATTCTTCTTTAGAATAGGGATACCAAAATTTAGTTTGGGTACATTTTTTGTTTTTTTCTGAATAAATACATTTTTTAATGAATAATGGAAAATACTATATTTTAATTCAAAACATCCTTTTAATATAATTTATTTATATGGTTATATTATATTTTTAATTTTTTATAAAGTTTAATTATGTTATATTTTTACAATTTAATCCAATTTTGTTCATTGTAATTTAATTCAAATTGAAATTGGATATAAAAAAGTGTCAATCTTTTGATAGTTATTATTTCCTAAAAAATGTCTTTTGTTTTGACAACGAGAATTAATTTGAAATTTATTTATGCCACTTCTGTGTTTTGAAATTGGAAAACTGGATTCCATATTTGGAATCATGAGGCCCACATTTTGTAAATAGGTAACTTTTATTTTTAGACATTATAAATATTTACTTCAATAAATATTTTATTGATCGTTGTTAAATAGTAAATATGGTAAATAAGGGTAACCAAATATTAATATAATAATATAAAATTACCCTAGATTGTGTCCTTATCTAATTGGTTGATACAATTGCGACCATGGGAATCATTGGGTCTATTTTGGAGCCTCATGGGGCCACTTGGTAGTGAAAATGACACTTTATTTTAATTAACTTAATGTAAAGACAAAAATGACATAAACAAATATATTTTAGTAAATTAATTTTTACATAGGGTTATATAGGTTATCATTTAGACTATAAATATTTTTTGGAAATTTAAGAATATATTATACATCATGGTATTTTTTTATAATTTTTAGACAACAAATAAATAAAATTATTTATGACACAATAATTATGTAGTGTTTACCTCATTAATAAATAATTTAAATAAATAAGATTATAAATAATAAAATAATACGTAAAACTTATCCAATTCCTATTGGATGATTTAATGTCGACCATTAGTCATCTTATCTTCATCTTTAATAAGTTTTGGACATTTAGAAATGGAAAATCATTATGTAATAAAATAATATTTTCACACTTTCGAAAGAGCCCCTCCTCGCCCTTTTAAAAATCCCTCACCTCTAACCCATTACTCACACTTCTCAAGCCCCTTGAATCATCCAACCTCTACCCAATTAAGATCCCTACATCCCTCTCCTCCTCCCAGAAGCCATAATATAGATAGAAGGCATTTCAACAAACCCTTTTGGTTCAAATGAATGTGATTTACCAGAATTAATGGAGATTAAAGAACGAACGGGTCATGTCAGACTTGAGGTAAGGTACATTGTCTCAATATCATTTCATTGAGGAATATTTTGTTTTAATACATGAATTTATTTTATATTCTGTATAAAAACCTTTTACTTTTCATTTCATTCAAAAGGTAATCTTTTTCTAAACAACATTTTTCTAAATGACAAAAATAATGTTTTTTAAGTTAGCCGTGACAATGACCATTCCGTCATCGTGAGTATTATTTGATCTATGGATTCCATAAAAAGCCTTAATGATTTTAAAAGTAAAATAAATAACATATACTCTTCTAAATATTTTTGTTTATAAAATGGTTTTGATAATGGTTTTGTTATGTCAATATATTAAAGTGATATATTGTGATTGAAATTTTGAAATGTTTTCATTCCTTTGTATTTGTTGTATGTGTTATTATTATATAATGGTACATGGAAATTTGATGGGTGGTTACATGATAAACTAAATGAAGGGTGGTGCTGTGATGAACCAAGATAGGGGGTTACGTTATAACCTCCAATTCATTGGGTATAGAAGTCGGTCTTATGGCTATTCCATTTAGTGATATGTTTGGAAGTCAGCCGTATGGTTATTCAATTTAAGTATGTTTGTGTCCCAAGTTACTTTTTCATGTTATGTGTTATTTGTATAGGTTTTATGGTAATATTTTGGTTACAAATATGTATGCAATGATATTTTTTCAGTGAAGTGTATTTACTACTTCATAAAGATTAAAATTATTAATTATGATAAAGTATTTATGGTTTACTTGTTGTATAAAAAAAACTAAAATTTTCCTTCTTTTTGTGTCCCTTACAGAGATATTTATGCTCATCCCAAGTTTTTGAAATGTTTTTCATAGGACATAAGGTGGAATAGGTTCAAGGATGGGATCAAGGAAGAGTCATGCTGTCTGTAACATGGAACTAGACATGACTCTTTTTTTCAAGATTTTTATTTTGTGAAAAATATGGGAACTGAGTAGAAGTGTCTACTTTGTAACTTTTGTGATGTAATGAAACTGTTATAACCTAATTCTATAATACCATAAACCTGAAAAGATCGTCAATGTGAATTATTCATTTAATTCAAGAATATGTAATGTTTTAAGGTCAGGTCCTTATAACTCATCTAACAAATCATTCTTTAACTCATGTATATATGTCACACAAAACCTCTTTCCAAACAAGAAAACTCCATAATCACCAAAGTTAAACTATAATATTCCCCCAATCATCGCAAATTCCATCTTTTTTGTAGATATTTATCGCTATGTTGATATTTATTAATATTATGTATTAAATATGGTTAAGTAATTACATGAAATATGAATGAGGCTTCACCTTCCATTACAAAACCCAATTCTATCCGTATATAGACTTTGGGAATTATATCATTCTTTATCTTTAACATAGATATGGTACTATATTATTTTATATTCAAATAACATTCCACCATTTATTTAAACCCATCTTATTTTCCACATATTAAGATATTTTTGAGTAAAGATATATTTCAAACTCTTTTGGTCTATGTACATATCAAATATCTCTATGTAGAGGTAATGTCTCAATATATTCAGATAAAATATTTTTGCCTCCAATTCAAAATCATGATTTGGATAAATAATCGTAGGACGTTTCAACTACATTGATACATAGGATACAACTCTACCATTTGAATTAGAACACATCTATGAATTTTCTTTAAGGAATCACAATAAATAAAGAAAACATTATTTACCATATGTAATAGACAATACAATATCATTCACCAATATCCTTACTAATTCTTCAAAAATATATTCAAATTCATTTTTACATGTTAATATTATCCCCTTACTTGTTAGATTGGTTAATGAAATATCCAATCAATCAAATTATTCTTGAAATAACATATAGTATCCTACTAACCCATGAAGAATTCAATTTTATTTTATGTGGGAGGGTCTTGAACATTCCGTGACAATAATTTTTTTATGGTTAAGTAAATATTATAACCTTGGATATAATATGAAAAAGGAATGTAACTTTTTGAAACCAACAATCACAATTAGAAAATGTCCAATAAACATTTTTTCCTAAAAAACTCAGGAATAATTCATAAATAAGTACCATGAAACTCATAACTCTTAGAGTATATAAGAATATCAAAAATAAATACCACTATAAACTTATCAAGTAAATATTTAAATACACTATTTCCTCAAAATAATAAACACTATGGGATCATCCATTAAACTAAATGGAATAACTGTGAATTCATAATGACCATACCTCTTAAAGAATATTATTTTTGGAATATCCTCCTTCTTAAATATTAACTGATTTGAGCCATAAAAAATAATTTGTTGAAAATAATAGAGGGCCTTGAACTTTTTAAAAGTTATCATCATTATGAGGAAATGCATACACATTTTTTATAGTAAATCCATTGATTTTTTATAATAAATATATAATCTCATTGTCCCATCTTTATTCTCCACAAACAACACATGTGTTCCCCATGGTGATAGACTTGAATGAATGAAACCTTTATCTCATAATTCATGTATTTTTCTTATTCAAATCAATTAACACATCAAAATACATCCTATATGGTGGATAATATATTGGATTTACATTGAGTATGAGATCAATATTGAATTAAAATTCTCAATAATGGGTTAATCTAGGAAATTACTCATGAAATAAATTAATATATTTACACAAAATTGGTTCCACCTCAATTATATGGAAAATAATTCCCACTTTATATTTAATCCCATACATATACTCTATAATATTTTCATTATGTTGGGATAGTTAGGGTGGTACATGAAAATATTCAGGCAATCACATCTCCCATAAAAAAGTAATTTCTTACTTTCCCCACATGTCCTAACTTTATCCACATTAAATAAATTCTTGAATTATATATTGAGAGAAAATCCATACACTATAATATATCAAATTCAATAATAAGTTGGATGACCAAGTCTACAAATTGGGTAAGTAGACAAGTCATAATGGTGACTGACTAACGAATCCTTTTTGTAGTGTGATTTACACAATGATTCTAGATTGAAAACAACATTACTAAGGTGTTAATGAGCTATATAATTTTCTTGTTAATCATTGTGGATATAATAGAGTGCTAATATTAAAATCAAATAGATCATTAGCAGAATTGGAGTCTTTTATTAATGTACATGCCACTGCATCCATTGGATATTTAACCTAAAATGTAGTGATCATATAAACCTTTACCTAATCCCTTTTATTCTTATAGATTATATTCCCTAGGATACTAGAAAATTTATTACATAAATTCCCCATATCCATACAATTTAAGCATTATACACTATTTTCCTACCTCCTAAATTTATACTCATGAGAAAGATAAACTTTTTATATATATTTTATATATACACTCATTCCCCTAAAAATAGTTACTATATTTTTTGACACATTTATTACATATATGGGAATATGATCTTTATTTATATTCCTTCCCAATAGCACTGTTCATATGAAGATCAATTATTTTTTTCTTCCCTGGTAGAACATTATAATAAAAAGATTTGGAGATCTATTTTTTGGTCTTGCTAACACTTATTTCTGTTTACTGATATTTTGGAAATTTTTGAGAAACCAAGTATCTTTAAATAATAGGATTTAACCCATAAAATATGTGAACAATACTCAATTTTGTGTTTTTAGATAATCCACAACATACCTTGATAAAATTGAAAATGTTTCAACATATTCAGCCACTGTATATTCTTCTTTTTGTATCAGGGAAAATATTTTCCCTTAAATCTCCACATATTTCTTAGGAAGAAAATATTTTTCTATAAAAATAACCACTAATGAATTCCATTACATATTCCCAATCTCCTTTACTTTCTTAGTATTTTAAATTAAGTACTAAAATGGGTCATCATCACCTCTTAGATGATACAAAAACATATTTACCTTCTCCCACATAGAGAATCCTAATTCCTAGAATATTTTCTCTAGTGACTTAATCTATTGTAGTACCTATATATGACTACTAGTAGAACTATAATGTGGTGGTTGTTTACTCATGAAATGATCTAATATATTAGATCACTATGGAGGGGAATTGTGTTTCTTTGTGTGGTCAATGTTATTTTTATGAATCCAATTCAATTGTCATAGAATAGTTAAAATTCTGTTTATAGAAAAATTACCTTTATTATCCTGATTATTTAGACGGTCATCCTACTGTACAATGTTTTTTTACTGGTTTTCAATTCTTATAGTAGGTTCCATTATATAAAAATAACTTTATCATTTAACTAGAAAGCATCTAACATGACATATATAATATACTATTAAAATTTTATAATAATATCTATATTTATTACTAGTTTTAAAATATATTATCTATACCTATATATTCAAATGTCTAATTCCTTAGTTTCGAACAATCCTTCCTCTGATTCTAACTATAACACACTTGGCCTTGGTTGGCGAGATCATGATAGTTATTTATTAAATGGAAAATAGAGTACAAGATATTACAATCCAAGGATTATAGCTTAGTGGGGAATAGAAACATTACATTTTAACTTTTAAAAATAAAATTAAAAGTTTTAATTGCATAAAGAAATCATTTTTCAATGATATTATTCCACTTCATTTCCTAGGGAAAAAGGAAAAAAATTAAACATGGTTATCTTAAATGCCCGATAAAACAAAAAGGTACAATGCAAGAAAATGAAGGATAAATATACTTTAAGAAATGTGATGAGTACAATTGAATCCATAAAAACTAAAACCTAACTATAATACATATAATAATGATAAATGATTAATTACATGGATCAAAAAAATATTCTAAAATATGGAATATTATTAATATGAATATCATAATTATATTATTTGGTCCTAGTGAAAAGAAATAAACATAAGGGTAAGGGCACTCATATTAACCTATCATAGTTGTCCCATGAGGCCTACTAGTACACAGAAGGGATATATAATTTCGGTACCCACCAATAAAATAAATTTACAATGCATTCCATCAAATCCTAAAATAATATATTCAACACATGAAATAATGTCCACGGTGGAACAAATTAGAAATACATGGAACATTTTCCCATTGGAACTCCTCATACATAATATTCATCTATGTAATGATATATTATATAGGTAAGAAGTATATTTTACACAATAAATAATGTAAGAATAATGTCTAAGTGAATTGAATCAACACATTTAAATAATTATTAGGGATTCATTATTATTAAAATTTTCAAACATTAACATATTTATATGAAATTATAGATAATGGGTACTTTTCCAGACAAAGGTCTTTGAATTTCTTTACAAAATTATTCTTTAAATCATTTGTGTCCTATGAAACAAATAAATTTTATACCATCATATTAATGATATATTTTAACAAATAAAATGTATGATAATTTTCCATAGCATATCCTGTAAGAGTGTCAAACTAGTTGCTGAGTAAGGGACCATTCAACGTGTACTCGGATGATTATAGAGATATACCTTACCAACTATTTTTGAGGTTATTACACTAAGATAAATATAATAATATAATATTTCCACTTGTTTTATCCATCTAGATAATTACTTCATTGGAAAATGAAATAGTATTTACTTAACAAATGTATATGATTTTTTGGCTATGAAGACGTTTATGCATAATAATAACATATGAATTATGCATAATATGAGGGAAAGGAATGATCAAAAGGGTGAGATGTATTAATAATGAAAATTAAAATTACATCAAACAAATAATGGTATTATTAATCATGTATTAAAAGGGTACAAATATTTCTATTGTAAATATAAATTATAAAGAGAGAGAATCAACCCTTACTTTGGCACAATAATAGATTTTATAAAGGATATAAAGTACGTGGTTTGGGTAAATTTTCTATGATAAATGTCAAATTGGATGATAATAATGTGAATAAATATCATTAATTCATATAAAATTTTAATTGAAATGATATTACAAATAAAAAAATTTAAATTGGAATTAAAGAGACATTGAAATAGAAACCCTTACCTCTCTTGATCATCTTAGATTGGAATCTGACTATAGATCTAACCAAAATTATCCATAACCAAGAGGTAACTATTCGAGATGATCCTTGAAAGTTAAATGAAGAGGTCAAATAAATTTTGTTTTTTAATAATTATAAAAGGGTGTGGGTACTTATAGGCATGGTGAGAGGAATTTCATTGAATAATTTATCTATTTTTTATTATTCCACATTACTTTAGTGCCACACTATTACCATTGTTCCCTAATATCACCATTAATGGAGTAATACAGTTTTTAGAGATAAAAATAGTGAAATAAAAATTTTTGAATTGAATTTGTCATCCATATAGAAATATTATTTCATATATACCATATCTACAATATTTTATCATATCCCACCATTTAACCACTATTTTCTATTTTATTTAAAATTTACCAAAGTTCACCCCTTGGATAATTTTCAAAACATGATTCCAAATATGAAATTCAATTTATAAAATTAATTCCCTAATTACCTATACTATACCATTTATGTTAGGATTATATATACATCAAAAATAAGAAATATGAGTACAAATATTTTCAAATTATTAAATAATTTACATTATAATTCAACTCAACCACTTGATATGTAAGGGTAAGATTTTAAATGTTTATATAATTATGTGGTTTTTTATTCACCATTAATCTGGTGGTGATCTACACTATCAATAAATTCTCTCAAATACTATTTCTCTCCAATTTCACTTATTTGAGATCTGCTTGGAATTGGTTAAGGGAGATCCCCAGTGATGGTACCTCCTTCCCATAATCTAATAAATAAAATTGACAATGTATTTCTCTACAAGTCGAATACATATTTTCTCCTTTTGTGTTAATTAATATTCATCATTACCCTTAATATAAACTAATCAAAATGGTATATTGTAAATTATTATACCACTAATAGTCATAATTTCCAATGGTGAAATTGACCAATGGTAATATTAACCAATGTAAATAATACAAATGGTAATATTGAAAAACAGTCCATAATCACCAATGGTAATACTAATAATTTTATATACACACCAAAATATAAATCCCTTCATATCATTATATATTTTCTCACATGTTATCAATTTCAATGTTTATTATTTAATTCTAAATAGAAATATATCCAATATAATTGTAAATTTTTATGATTACGATCCACTAATGTATAAGATTAAAAATTTTCCACACATTGTTATATGCTGCATAATAATGGATTTATATTTTTAATGAATTTCATAACATATTGTTTTTTGTGTATCAATATGTGTTATACTATTGAGATGAAATAATAAAGTGTGCATTGTGCAACATTCATGCTATGAGTGGTTTACTTACTTCTAAAGAGTCTTTGGTATTATAAACATGTTTTTATGTTTACACTCCTATTATATTTAAGAAACCTTTTCATTATTTAAGACATATCAATATTTAACCTTTCAATATTCTGACACATATTTACGTCCCATGAAAATGTTTTTAAAACATGACATGAGAAAATCTAGTCTCATTAAGGGACAAAAAATGGAGTAAAAAAATTAATACCTTTTTTAAAAACATGAAAATACATAACTAGGTTTGTATTTTTAAAAAATAAACTCTGATCATAAATATCCTTTCACACACCCATTAAACCAAATTTATCAACAAATTTTTTTCACAAATTTTTTTATCATCAATATATATAGTGACTCTAATTTTTTCGTACTTGAATATTTCACCAACTTAATGATTTAAAATATAATAATTATACATTAAAGGATCAAAAGGGTTAATATATATGTTACATTTGGATCAAAAATCACTTAAAAAATAAATAATAAACATATATTTAAATCTATCTTCTTTACCCCATCTAAAATCTCAGATTCTCTTTAGTACATGTAGTTAGGTAAGGATATACGTCATGGAATGGGGTGAGATAATATCCCTGTTAGATGAGAAAAAATGGATATAAATCAATATAACATGGGCGAGAATAATTATCATCCTCAAATAAGAATAATTGTATAATTATCATAATAATTTGGGAAAAAATATATAAATTCATAGAATGTGTCAATGCATAAAAATGAAACATCATGTCACAATTGTCAAATACTAAATGTTGTTGTGAATAATGTTAGAATCATGTTCCACTTATCATATGCACTATATAATAAAATCTTCATTTTGAATAAATATAACATAATGTTAATGCATATTACAAAATATGTCATGAGATACATCACTTTACCAAATTCCTTATGTGGATATAAAATTCTCAACCCACCTGTGACATCATAATATTTACATAAACATGAATTCCATAAAGAGTGTATAATAATCATAATCTAGAAATAATCCATTGAATGTATTGGGTTTAATAATAAATGAATAAATATTTATTTAATTAATAAAAATTTTAGGATACAAATCAATAAGGAAAAACATAGTTGGAATAAAAATCCTTAATCAAGAGCGAAAAAGAAGCAACTAAATAAGAGTTAAGTTGTGTTTTGGAAAGAAATGTTTTTCTGGAAAATAAATGTATTTGGATTAATAATGAAGTTTTAGACATGTATATTCCGAAATGTAAAATATAATAATAGATAAATTATATTTATTTAATATTATAATAATAACCATACTAAAGATGTCACGAATGAAGGATTACCCAAAGAAAAGAAGTTGGGTTTGAGAATCTGCATACCTTAAATACTACATTATTTCTTTATTTTTTACCTCCTAAATAATAAACATAGGCACATTAAAAGATAGTTCCAAAAGTAAATTATGTAAATTTTCAACACTATTAATCCATTATAATTATTGGTTTCAAATTATAACAATATTGTAACAAATTTGAATTATTTTGATATAAGGTTTTCATAAATTTCCCCATTTTGTTTTGATGTCACTAATTTTTTTCGAGGTCATTTATAAGTGAGTACAATTAATTTCGTAATCATAAAATTATTTATATCATTGTATATAATAAAAATATATTTTAACAAACCATAGGTTTGTTGGTAATAAATGTATTTGAAATGTCCTTATTTGTGATTAATCAATCATTGATGGCACATTTTCAAAATAATAGGAAATGAATGTTTTAAATTTATATATCTCATAAATTTGATACTTATATTAGTTTAAGATCATTAATATATTGTTAACATATTTATTAATTATTTATACATTATATTTTGATGTTATTAGGAAAAATAGCAATTAAAAGTGAAATAGTTAAGAGTTAATAAAAATTTACCCTTTCCCCAATGTATCTTATCTTATATGACACTAAAAATACCGTGATGTTTGGAGTTGGTTTACTCCAAAATGTACGTAGTTATTATAACGGTATTGATATGTAGGATTTGGGAATATATTTGTCTTTGGAAACTATAGTATGAGTGGTTTTACAAGGGGTGGGAGAGGTGTTATTTAAACTTGAGGAGAGAGAATTTTTTAAAATAAAATATTTAATAAAATTCCACATCTAAGGTAGAAATTTAAACTATAATATTTTCTGAAAATATAACCCATATTTTAATTTTATAATTATATTTATATACTTTTAATAACTCAATAATTCTAAATCATTAGTTTAATTAAAAGGAATGGTGGAAAAAATGAGAAAGTATTTTTTTTAATGTAATAATTTAAATAGTAGACATTGGAAAGTAATTTATATTGTATGGAAATTAAGTTTATTTTATTTTAATTAATAATATTTGGAATTAAATATATTTTCATCTAAAAAATTCTATAAATTATTAGTTAAATTGTACATTATGAATGATGTAATTTAAGATACACATTTTATAATAATAAAACATATTTTTACTATTCACCTAATAATATTTGTATTTTGTATAATTAAAAAATAATAATCCTTGTAAAATTGTGATTTTAGGATTAAAAATGATATTTATTATATAAAAATAAAATTTTAACATATTTAATTTTTATGTTTAATATAAAAATTATGACACTCATAAAATAATTTAAAATACAATTTATTAGAAATATATATATATTTTTAATTGTTGTTTTTTATAATGATATTTTTTTTTAATATAATATTTATATATTTTTTTACTAATCATGATAAATATGATTTATATTAAATTTTATTACATTGATGTGAAATGAAAATTCCAATGGTCAGTTTACTATTTCTGATAACCTGGTTAGTATTTGCAATGGACATTGTCTATTCCAATATTCAGGTTACTATACTTATGGCCTACATAAAATTACAACGGTCACATTAATTACTATAAATAACACTTCATTTCTTTACTCAATATTATCTAAAATTCATCCCATGGTTATATATTTTCATTTTATATGATGATGATCAGATTACTAATATTTTGTTTTTTTATAGTGTTATTAATGGGAGGTATGATTCTAGAAGATTAGTGAAAACCATATTATCCCATTATTGTTTTTATATTTTCTATTTTTCACTTGAAATAATTGTATTTTAAACGGGTTTAGTCATCGACTAATGTAACAATTTTTATTAATGAATTAATGTGTTTTTTTCTCTCTATTTTCTATATGTGTATAATAATTATATAATATAATATAAAAATTAATTATTAAGGAATAAATATTTCTTAAAAATTATTTATTTCTATAATATAGGAATAATAATAATATATGTGTGTTTATTGAAAAACATGAAATCTTTTCCATGAAAAAAACCTCTCACCTTTAAGAGATCATAAACATTCCATTAAATCAAAATCTAATTTTATTAAAATATGAAATTTAAATATTTATATAAAACCCCATATTAAATCATATTATAACCTATAGTCAAATTGGGAAATTTTATGTATAAATATTATAATAAATTTGCCAAAGGAATAACTTGTATGTTTAACTCCTTTATATTTCCTTTTGAATAAAATATAATTACCCAATATAAGAGATATTTCCTTTGATAAAATTACATTATTGATAATTTAAAGTAACCATATCATTTATAAAACACATAAAATCATTCATTTAAATATTAAAAAAAATAAAATATGTATTTCATCCCAAATACAAAACCACTTTCTGTTAATTCATAAAATGATTGAAAATATCATTTAAAAAAAATAAAAACATAAAATTACACTAATAATTGTAATATAATTTCCATTTCAAAACAATTTAATCATTTGATTTAATATTAATATTCAAAAAAATTTATGGCATTAAGAATATACCCTTATGTGCTAAATGTTAAAAAACATTGTTTTTCACTTGGGTAAAAATATCCATAAGTAGCCCATATAGAAAATGTAAAAAAGAATAATTTTTAAATATTTTTAAAGAAATAAATATGTTTTTGTAAATGAACATTATTAAACTTTTTATTATAAGTATGAATATTTTTTAAACATTTTTAAGAATAAAGACATGGAAGATAATATTTTCAAATGGAGAACTTTAAAATATGTTCTAAAAGAAAATACCTTACCTCATGTCTGGAATCATTTCATACCTTCTCTAAACATTGAATAATAAAATCAAATTAATTATTTTCTTTATTACTTATTTGTTCAATGTAATTATTATTCATTTTAACTAAATAATTATCATGTTTTTTGTCAATAAATAAGTGAACTTTATATGAGATACTTTAAGGTTGTTCGGTCCAAAACGACATAAGTATGTTGATAATAGTCAAAGAGATCATGTTTAAATAATATCAACAATTTCAATAATTTTATATTTATCATTTTCAAACATTCAATATACTTTTTAAACCATCTTTGTATATATGTAATGAAAAATGAGATGTATCATCTATGGAGGAGGTAATATGTATGTACGAATAAACTACATTTTCATTTTTCTAATAGAAAAATGTAAATAAATAATATTTCGTTTTACCTATATAGAATAATAATAATATAATAAATATAATATTTATTTTTTAAATATATATTTATGACCAACCATTTGAGATGGTAATGAAAATAAATTCGCATCGCTTTGTGAAGTAGAAGTCCACATGTACACACAAATGACATTATCATTTCTTATAGAAGAGATATTAATAAGGTAAATAATATATTATTTTCAAAGATTCAAAATTATGTCATAAAATCATATATATATCCAATAAATACAACATTATAACCATCCATGTTCGATGACGATGAAATATGAAACCCATTTCTTCCTAGAGGTGGTATTCCAATGGTATGCACGAGTAGATTTTTCAATTACCATAAGATGGAAAAGAGGTAGAAAATAGTTGTTACATAATCATAATAAAATATAATTATTTTATTTATTTTTTTATGTTAATATTATTATAATTTATTTTATTTAGGAAGAAGAATGATTAATTGAAAATATCATTTTTTTTCATTTCATGAAACATGTCCAAAATATTTATCTTGACCTAATCATTTTCCATATTTATCCTTAAGCCATATGATTTTTTTAAATATTTTACGATTAAAAAAATAGATACAAAAAGGAATAAAGAAACACATTAATTAAAAAACACACAAAAAGATTTCCTTTTCCAAAAATAATCATTGGGATATGAATAAACATTATATACCCCAAAAGTCAACTTAATTTCATACATATATTCATAAATCATTTAATAATAAATTTTAATTGAAAAATAAATCTCTTAACATTATATTTTAAATCAAGGAAAATAATAAAGAATATATTTTTTAAAAGATTTACATTTTAATTTAATATCTATAAAATACTTTTTATTAATCATAACCTCATTATCCAACATTTCCAAATAATAATATTTTCATAACTACTATAAAACCCCTAAATAAGTCATATGAGTAACTCAGGAAATCAATTTCATATCACAATTACTAAGGGAATAACCTATATGCCCAAATTACATCATCATCATTAGCTAATACATCAAAGGGTAATAATAGAGCTATCTATCCTTGGTATGAAATATATCCACTGGTCCTTAGTTTATAACAAAACCACCATTCTAGGATTATAAGAAAATGACACATCATTGGTTTATAATGTAACCAACCATCTTTTGTTCATAATGGATCCATACACCATCATAAGTAATTAACATGAACAATAACATAATCATATCATGAAAAAACATACATTTTTCATCATTACACTAATAAAAATATTCTTTTAAACCCTTAAGTAAAAAATTATTGGATTTCATTATATCTATTTATTTAAAAACAAAATTATAAAAATGGAAATTCATAAAATAAATGGTATTATTTAATTATTTGAAGAAAAAAATAAAACCATATAAAGGAATCCCAAACAAAAAACAATGGTAATGGTGGTGTGAAAAACCATCGACACCATATACATCAAAATATAATTTTTTTATTCTATAAATAAAAAAAATTGATTCCATCTAAAAATTATTATAATAGATAGATATAAAATATATTTAAAAACATATTTATGTTCTTATAAATTAATTTAAAAATGTCTTATATGAATATAGACATGGAAAAAAGGAATATAAATGAAAATTATTAAAATATATAAAAATATGCTTATAAAGTAAAGTGTCCTTTTACCTTGAGTCTGAAACAAAAATTATGTTATTTATTTTTTTCAATAATAAACTTATATTAATTATTAATTTCATAAGAACATTTTTTATTTTTATTATTATTTGTATTTTATTTTATATCAAATTATACACAATTACTTAATTAATTATGTTTTCATTTAATTTTTTAATGATATTCAAATGTTATGTCAAAAATGGATTTGGAAGGTTGAAAATATAAAAAGTGGAAATGATTCCATCATCTATAGAATTATAATCATAACATAATTATAATTATTATTCATAAATTATTTTTTTAAAAACGCCCATAAATACTGTTATGAAAACTGAACTACATTACAGTCAGGGAGATGGTAGGCCATATATACCCATAAATAGAATTTCTATTTTTCTATGATCATGGTGAAAAAAGGTATGTGTTATTTTATCTTTAAAAAAATATATAACTTAATAAAATTTATAGAATTTCTTTATTTGAGATCCCATAATTCTCTATATAGTATGTTTTACTTACGTTTTAGTTTAAGCTGTTATATTGGTCAATTAAGTGCTTTACAAAGTCCTTAAGGAGGCTAGGTCTGTTTTAAGGGTTTGGGACACAAAAAATGGGGATATTAATTTTCAAGTCTAGCTGCATGGTGTGTTCATGGTTTGTACTAACTGTGTGGGCAGCCCAAGTAAATCGTGCAAGGGAAAAAAATTCGGATAGTAGCCTCAGAACGGTTTGCACACTATTTTAAAAACCATACGAGGGGGGGGGGGGCTCTTTGGGATAGAAGAATTTTCATGGTTTTTGCATAGTTTGGAAAACTGTGTGGGTAAACCATGTGGCCCAGAAACCATTGAAAAATTAAAAAAATGCCACTTCCGGATTTTATAACCAACTTAGGATTTTCCAACCCCTCCTCCCTTACGTCCCTAAGAATGAACCAAAGCGACAAAGATATCTTAAGGATTAATATCCTTCTTTTATAAGACATTTAAAGAACCTTTAGTTGCGGATTGATGAAACAGGTAAGGATAATCTTCCTATTTCCATTCTTTTTGGTATAGGGTATCTATTTCTTTTCCTTCTCCATACAAAGCTCTCAAACCCTAGTACATTCGGTGAGTTTTATGGAAAATAATCAAGGGTTTTTTAAATCTAGACCAAGGGCTTCAGGTGGGAGTGTGTTCTCCAATATATTTCTGGTAGGATGTCTACTAGTAATATCTCTTGGGTTTTGGGTACATTTGTGGATGTAGCCGTTTTTTTCTTCCTCCCTTTTGATGAGTTCATAGTTCTTTTAACATAATATGGGGTAACAAGTGTTTAAACGGTTAAATTTACACCACATTATCTCCATGGGATTCAAGGAGAATGACTCAACCAATTAAGGACCCCTATAGGGTGTGCCAATAGTTTCAAGACTTAGATTTAGCTAAGTAGTCTAAGATAGTTGTGAAAGAATAGTTATACCTTGATAAATATTATAATATGCTTAAATGGATTGGTGGGAAATGCTAAGCAACTAGCTTGTTTTTGAATATGCTTACTCAGATAGGTATGAGAAATGAGAAATGTGGATAATGAGTTATGTTATTAAAAATGAAGAATGTGTTAACGGTTTGGGGAAATAATTTTATTTTCCCATTTATTGATATTCTTGTGATGTTGTAAATGACGTTGGCTATGTTGTTGTGATATGGTGATTTTTGGTGAATGATAAATAAGCATGTGCACATCACTTTTCTATGTCAGGTATTGACTTGAGGTTTCATGCCCATGGGAAGAGTTGGACTGAGGTTCTAGCCCCAACCCTAAATGAACATGTTAGATAAGGATACACAGTTCTATTCCCCTAAAAGTTGCATTTCTCCTGGACTGAGGCTTCGAGGGGAGGACACTATGATTTTTTTTGATATGATGACTAGTGAGAAAGGACTTGTTTAATTCCCAATTGTTGTGAATTTTGATCATGCCTAATCCATTGAACTCACTAAAAGGGAGACCTGATAAATGAACTGTCTTAGTAATAAAAATGGGTCATGTGGTAGGTTAACATAAAGGAACATAAGTAGTGACAGACTATTGAACTATTTACCTTAACATTCATTTATTTATCATTTTCATGAACTATGTACCTTGTCTGATATTTTGTAGACACTATTGGTGGTGGCCTACTAAGTTATACTCACACTCAGCTGAGGCCACCATTGGGTACCTAAGAAGATTTCATGCTTGCAGGCCAGGACAAGGGAAAGGGCCCTATGCTAAGGAGATGAGTTGTACATGGGACATTTTTGGGTGAGGTTCCAAACATATAGTCTGAAACTTTTTTGGGATTATACCATTTTATTAAATTTATATTAATGGTATATTATCTCAACTTCACATATTGGACCCTCACTACTTGTCAACAACCTCTAGCATACGGGGAGGCACACTTGAGGTTATGTAACTACCGGGATTGAAGCACCAGTTTAGTGGATCCCAGGTTGGGGATGTAACAATGTGGTAGAAAAGGTGTTCTTTTCTATTTAATTCTCTTTGGGGATGGTATATTGGAGATTATAAATGTTTCGGTCCTTGGTAAGGATCTCGTTCATGGGAGTAGCTAACTCATGTATGGTAGAAAAACCAAGTCATCCTTGGAGGGAATTGTTGTTCAAATTGGTTGTTGTTACATTTGTTGATATTTCACAATTGGGTGACGCACTCGTTATGTGATTTTATGGTTTTTTATATTTCTATGATGGTGATAAATGTACAAGGTAGTGAATTCATGCATCATTCTTGGCACCTATGTTGGAAATTGACATGCATCGAGATAGGCACACACACGGGATGTGTTTGAATGATATAAATGTTAAGAAGCATATTTTCTTTTAAAAGTAAGGAATTATTCCTAACAAGATGGTATGAATGTGTAAAAATTGGAGTGAAAATTTCAAGTAGTAATTAGAAAATGGTTCTTCATAATGAAGAAAAAGTGGAATAATTTGTTGTAAGGGAAAATTGTTATAGGAAAATGGTTAAAATGGGAGTAAAAGATAAGGGTTGTTACCCTGATAATTAGATACCTCTTTGACCATGTGTTTAGGGAGATGGATGAGGTTTGTGAAATCATTGTGAGTGGGATCTTTGGAGTTGTGTAAGTGAACTAGTTTGGTGATCACAAGTGAAGAGCCTATCTATATCTCTTCCTTTTCATAAAAGTTTTTTTGGTTACGTTCTAAAGTATGTGTTTGGAATTGTAGAGAAATTCCACATCAAAGATGTGTGTCAGTTGGGATACATGGGGACAATGCTGTGAACGGTCCTCTAGTAGTGGACCAAAAGAATGTGTTGGTCTAATGAAAGGGAAGAGTAGTTACTTGATAACTTTGATCGTTCTATGAAGATGATGGAATGAAACCCAGGGTGGGTTGCTCCAAGAATGTCTGAGCTGGCAATGTATTTTTAGCTGCATCACCCTCCGACCTTTACCAGAGATAGTGGGAAAGAAGCACAAACGTTTTGGACAAAGTTCTCCAAAACTATTCTCGACCATCAAGAGATTCCTCTAGAGAAGCGAGTCAAGTTAGTGTCTTATAGGCTGAGGGGGAAAGAAAAATGTTGGTGGGACATTTTAGAGACCCAAATCTTGACGTACATAGACAATACCTTACTTTTGTTGAATACTTAGTAAATAACAAAAAAATTCTCATGTACCGTATTAGTTTAGTGTCTTTGGAAAATCTTAACATAATCTTCTAATCACGGTGAAAGGTCTTCAAAATGTCCCATAAAGATCTTCCCATGTGGTTTTCTTACCTAAAACCTTTCTTTATATCCTGGGGAAAAGAAAGCATAAAAAGGGTGAGCTCAAATTCTCATTAAAGGTTAACATGGAGAACATATGTCAATCCCTAAATATTTGAACATAAGAACATGAACATAAAACATCGAAATCATGAGTAATGACATAAATCTTGGCCATGCATAAGGCATAGATCATAAAGGAACATTAATCATGATAAACTAGAATTTGAATAAAACATGTAATTGTGGCATCCATTAAGCACATGTTAAGATTTCCGTAGTAGAAAAGGCATTGCTGCAAAGACCAATATAATGGACAAAGTCCATTACAAAACTAGGTTTACTTGCCATTATAGACTAGTATTAATGTACCAGATTAACTTGTAATTCTAGCCATGTCTATCTCATGAGATATAAATCTTTACCCAATGCATTAGAGGGAGATATAGGTCCCACCCATCTCATAATGAAATCATTTTTTGTGTTCCACAAAATAAACATAAATCATTCATCATAACCCAAAGAATAATATGGGTTTTATAAACCACTTCCCATCTTAACATAATCTATATAAAAAATGGATATCATTTCATCATAAGAAAAATAAAAAAATGTAAATTACAATGACATTATACTTGAAACATAATCAATCTAAATAATTTCATCTTAGATGGAAAAGAGTTTTGATAAAACACTTGCAATGAATTCACGAGGAAAATATCCTTTCTTCATCAAAATAATTTTATTTTCTCAAGATGACATGAAGTTTTAAAAGAAAAGAATTTTGTGGAAAATAATCATGAAATCTTGTAGAGTATGATGCATTAAAATAAGGAATTATGAAACAATAAAAATATCTTCATGTTATATAAGTTAAAAAAAACATTCTCCTAGTACTTATAACGGAAAAGTCAAAAGTTACCACCTATGGTAAACAAAAGAATGATTCCTTCCATAACACAAAGTAAAAGTAAAAGAGGGGTAAAAATGACATTAAACATACATGGAAGAACATTAAACACTTTATGAAAAACATTTTATGGACATGGATGAAAAATATAACCCATGTAAGTAATTACGGAAAAAAATATCGGATAAGAACGATATTGGAATAATTATCCCTTACCTTATGTCCAATTTCTTCCATATGTGTTCGAGACACTTGTATAGAGGGTTTAAACATATTATTAACTTGTAACAGAACCATAATGATATTTATTATTTCATATATGGTTCACTTACGACTTTATATTAACCGTTCATTTTTGAATTCCACGTTAAAGAAGTGTTTTGGGTAAAATTGTTTCATTTATCATCCGTGTTTTGACTTGTAATTATTCATATGATTAAATAGATCATGATTAATTACTCCCATAATGTAAAACATGATTTATATATAACATATACTCAGAATATACATATATATAATAGATCGATAAATGGAATGAAATACACTCTTCATGGAGACGGTAGGTCGTACGTACACATGAACGTTGTTTTCATTTCCTTATTAAATTGAATGGAAGTTAGTAAATAACATATACATAAATCCAGTAACATTAATATTTCATATATTTCATGATTATTTATTATATATAATTTATAATCATTCTTGAATGGTAAACTTGGAGAATGAATCTCATCATGTCGTGGAGACGGTAATCCGTACGTACGCACGACCGATGATATCATTCCCATAATTATTGAATGGAATCAGAGTCGATAATATAATATCTAAGAATTATTATCATATTATAAAAACTATATATAGTTATTCTTTACTCCATTATACCCATCCATGCAAAGTGGTGTTGGAAAAACAGATTACACCACAACGTGGAGACGGTATTCCGTACGTACCCACACACGATGATTTGATTTTTTGTAGGATTGATAGAAGGTGAAATAGGGTTGGTTCATATTTATAATAACATATATGTATATGAGTGATAATGATTATATTAATTTATTATAAAACAACAAAATAATAGGAAGTATAAAAAGAAATGAATTTGAAAGAATCGGTAAATGATATTACCTCTTTTTCGACGCACCTCTTCTAAAACTCCACTTAGGGTACTAAAGTTGGTCTTTTAAGAAGACCAGGGCCTCTATTATATATCTAGAGAAGTGGGGAACAAAATTGGGTAGGGTTTGGCCGAGGATGAAGGATCAATGTGTTGTGAGGAGGAGAGGGAGGAGGTGCCCTTTTATAAGAGGGGAGAGGAGCACTTTTGGAAACCTCTAAAATATTAATTTATAATAAACTCAAACCACACTTAAAAACATCCAAAAATGACTCAAATCTGAATATTAGATGAGATAGGGTTGTAATATAATCAAAAACTAAGATTAATACATGTTTTAATTTATTTTAAACCTTATCAACTGGATTTATCCTTATTTAATATATTTAATTTAATTTGTTGTAATAATATTCTAAATTTTAAATTGTTATAAATAATTAATTATGTGTTTTGAATTGTATATAATTGAATACTTTATGAAATTCTAGACCATATAAATTTCAATTTATAATTTTTAAATATTTTTTTGATTTTTAAACAATTTTATAATATGTTATTTTTATATAATAACAATAGTGTCAATTTGACACTATTCATTTATTTGAATTTAAAAAAAATCCACAGAGAGGATATATTTGAGAATTTTTTTAATAGACTTATAACACGTCATATTAGTCAATAAATGTTTCAGAGAACATTAATTAGTTCATTTAATATTTTTATTAATATTTTTAATTCCATTTATTGTAGATTTCAATCAATAAAATAATATCTACCTCACTATTATGTCATCATTAAGGAAAATTATTTAATCCATAAAAATTTTAAATAAATTTTCATGATGTATATAATTTTATTATATTTATGGAGACTATTTATATTCGATTTTTTATGGGGATTACCACTAAATTAAAATTATCACTCTTATAAGATATAAGAGAGTGACATGTTGTCACTTTCTTTGGTTTTAATAATAATTATATCATTTTCTTGGTCAGATGTCCATGTAATTAATCTATTTTGACCCTTAGGTGATATGAGGCAAATTTTATTCATCCAAAATAATTTTGGAAGGCCTTATAGTAATTTTATAATCATAATTTTACCCTTAATTACCTGATTTACCTTTAACTATAGTAAATAAAAATTACCGTAGTTACTATTCATAATATCAAAAAAATAATAGTAACCTATTAATAGAATTTGAAACCACTAAATCCAAATATGGAATCCATTTTTTCAAAATTCAAAACATATAAGTTTCAGTAATTAATTAAAAATTAATTCCGTTGTTACGACAATGGGATTTAAAAGTTAAAACATTGTCAAAGATTGAATTGTTTTTACCTATGAATTCAATATAAAATTAATGAAAATGAAATACATTATATTAAATGGTAAAAAATATTATATTTATAATTTAAAACAATTTACTATTATAATTTAACCATATAAATTATCTTGATGAAAAAATTAGTTTTTAAGTAAAATTTAGCATGTTTTTACTAATCACCAAAATAAGAACTTTGTCAGAAAAATATTAAAACATTATCCAATGTAAATTTTTATAACATGATTCAAGAAAAATAGTTTATTTTGAAAAATTGAACTTATATACTTGTCAAAAATCATATTTAAAATTGGTGTGCCATCAAAAGGTGGTAAAACAGCATTTTTTGAAAAATACTTCTCTTATCAAAAAATTGATTTTGTTTTCATATCTCATTCTAGAAAATGTTTATGATGAATTATAATGTAATAAAATTCAAAATTCAATTAATACTATTCATAACGGCTAGTTCATAATATTATAATAATATATCATTGTTTAGTGAAACTTGGTATTGCGTACAACATACGCTATTGAGGAAGGTCACTCTTGCGTGTATTGTAAGCCAAGTAAGGGTTGTATATAGGGAAAGATTTCTTTTCTGTTGCGTATAACATACTCAAAATATAGTTCAGTTATATAGTGGACAAAATCTATACTTGGTGTTGTGTAAAATGAATTTTATTTGAAAGAACTTAAAATTGTGTGCATCACAATCCAAGAATAGTATTGCGTATGCTACAAGCTATTACAATGTTTCATATAGCACAAAATAATCTTGGTGAAGCATACAACAAAAGAAATCAATGAAACTAAAAAAAATATTTTTGATAAAATCTTTGGGTGTTACATTCTATCCCCCTTTAAAATGAATTTCACCCTTGAAATTCATCAGGGTTATAAATGGTTTTCTACTTAAATGTTTCGTTCACAGAAACCCACATCATAAAAAGGAATAATAAAAAATCATTTTATAAAGAAATGTTGGAAACATAACGGATACCCAAAGTAACTCACCATTGGGTTTCCATATAGTATAATATAAGTTAAAATATGGATATGGAAGGGAAATATAACAATCATGTTTTGATGAAGTGGGGTAGAGAACATGGCTATGATAAAAGCCAACAATCACAAAGCCATAAATTTGTGATGATTTAAGTTACCATCTGATTAATCAGATATGATGGAACTGGGACATCATTTTCGATTTTCAAGATACTTTCCCTAATTTTGAAAAAAAAATTTAATTAAAAGAAATACTTACAATATTTTTGTACAATCTCACTATTTTTTTTCCTTGAACAACTTCCAATTCATCTCTTAAAGAAATAAAGTTGAATTTGTCTTCTGTGAGGTTTTATCAAATCATGCGATAAAATGATTGGTCATTCCCTCTGTCTCAAACATAAGGATAGAAAAATATATATACATAAGACTATCTTATGGTGAGATTAATCATATATGGTTAAAAAAATGGATTTATACTTCATCTATCATACTGCTTAATAAAATAAAAATATTTTCTACTTACTAGGGACTTCTTGTAGGCCAATGGTAGGCAAAAATGGATTTTTGCACTTCGGTTTTGGGTTTGATTCATGAAACTTGTCTGAAGCGATGAGTTTTCACCTGTTCTATAGGCAGTCCTATTTCTAAAACTATAGTATTACAACATTCCAGAAATAATATCAAAAATTTTAGCCTTAAACAATACTATCAGATGTCCAACGTAATGCATTACAAACATTTTTTTATTGAAAAAACTTCTATCCAATCTCCTAGTATAACAAAAATGACTACTAGAAAGGTCATCTACCAAGCATGTGAAAACCATAATTTATCCCCCATATATCAGAAGATATATCTTTTTGGTCACATTACAAACATTTGAATTCCTTAATCATGTATTCTCTTGAAACATGTTTTATCATAGAATCTTCGTGAAATACTGAATGCTGTCAAAAGTAAACTCTTTCAACATACCAAAATCCCAAAATTTCTATATACTCAAACCATGATATCACTATGTCCTTATATCATTCATGAGCTCATTAATACTATCAATAATTTCATTATATGTTTATCCCTTCATTATGCGCATATCATCTACTTTAAAAAAATATTTCAATCACTTTTCATGGTTACTGGTACCATACAATTATTGAAAACAACAATAAACCAATACATAGATATTCCAATATCACGATACTAAAAATGATATTCCGGAACACTATTTTGGAATACCGTTACATATACACATAATCATTCCACCACTTAGTTTCCATATTCAACATGACCAATAGTGATCACATGTGGCTTCCCATTTTCCTTTTCCTTAATAGGTTGTTGATATCGATCATCATTAACCCTTGGATTAGGGAATTGGTTAGCATAATGCCCCATTTTCTTACACTTGTACCGTTGAAGTGTTTCTGTTACATTCTCCATAGTATTTTATATATTCACATCATTAGCTGCATTTTCCCCATTACTTTATCACTCATCTGCTCGATGACCTTCTTTTCCACACTTAAAACATTTTCTTTTCCCATTAAGACAATCTCCACCATGCTTATTTCCACACTTTGAGCATAATTTCTTTTCTTTTTTTCACTACAGTTTTGAGCTTTTTCCTTGAACTTCATCTTTCATTTCTTGTCAAAACCATGAGATGGATATGTAACACCAACTTCCAGTTCTACCTTCATTGAAAAATGCACAATTTCTTAATAGCTACTCAAGTCTCTAATGGCTAATTCACTTTGAAGACTTGGTTTTAAGCCACTGAAGAATTGATCAACTTTACTCTCAGGTTGGATGATAATGCCAGATGCATACCTTGAATGCCTTGTATAATTCACCTTATATATACCAACAGATTCATCATCATTTTTCTTAAGCTCAAGGAACTACTTTTTGATCATTGTTCGAATAATACGAGGGAAGTGATTATTGAAAAACAATTTCTTTAACTCGTCCCATCCCATGGATTAAATTTCATCTTGGGGGGATTTTGTTTTCAATTAGAGTCCACCACTAGTATACTTTACCTTCTAACTGTTAAACATACAAAATGAATTTTTCATGCTCTGAACAATAAAGTTTGTAAAATAACATTCCAATGGTGCTGATCCATTTTTCGGCATCAATTGGATAATAAGACCCACTGAAAGAAGGTGGACATTGCATCATGATGGACTCAATAGAATATTGTTCCCTTCTCTGCTCATTTTGATGTCCATAATGACTCATAGATTGTGTAAGTATATCAATATGATTTTTCACTTCATCTCCCGTAACATTGGTTTGTTAAGGAGGACAATCATTGAATTTTCCATTACATTGATCTACATTGTTCCTTCGGGTTCAAGCCATTGTCTAAATCCCATAAAGAATAGTGTGAGAGGGACAATAATACTAGGAAAACAACATAATAAATGGCGAGTACCTTAAATATATAACATCTTAGGTTTAATTCTAACATAATTACCGTAATTCTAGGATTATAACAAAAACTTATACTTAACCTTAGAGACATCCCAAGACATACCATTGAAATATCTCCATGGATTTCACTAATGTTTTTGCATCCTCATTTCCAAATGTTAACTATGACATAGCTCTGATACCAACTATAGAGAACCAATGATTTACATACATAGACATTACATTACTTTTGCAGAGTAGTTAAAACATGACAAAAACAGATTTCCAAATACCATATTAGTTTAGTGTCTTTTGAAACTAGGAACATAATCTTCTAATCATGGTGAAAGATCTTCAAAATCTCCCATAATGATATTCCCATTTAGTTTTCTTACCTAAAACCTTTATTTATATCCTGGGGAAAAGTAAACAAAAAAAGGGTGAGCTCAAATGCTCAGTAAGGGTAAACATGGAGAACATAAAACAATCCCTAAACAATTGAACGTAAGAACATTAATATAAAACATCAAAATCATGAGTAATGACATAAATCTTGGCAGTGCACAAGGCATAGATCAAAAAGGAACATTAATCATGATAAAACAGAATGTTAATGAAACATATAGTAGTGGCATCCATTAAGCACATGTTATGATTTCCATAGTATCCATGGCATTGCTGCCAAGACCATCATAGTGGACAAATTCCATTACTGAACCATGTTTACTTGTTGTTCCATCCCTGTATTACTGAACCAGATTCACTTGTTGTTCCATATATGTCTATCTCATGAGATATAAATCTTTAGACAATGCATTGGAGGGATATATGGGTCCCACCAATCTCATAATGAAATCATTCTTCAGTGTGCCACATAATAAACATAAATCATTCATCATAACCCAAAGAGTAATATGGGTTTCATAAATCACATACCATCATAACATAATCTATATAAGACAAATGGATATCATTTCATCATATGAAAAATATAAATATGTAATTAAAAGTGAAATTATACTTGAAACATAAACATTTTAAATAATTTCATCTTAAATGGAAAAGAGTTTTTATAAATCACTTGAAATGAATTCGTGAGGAAAATATACATTCTTCTTAAAAATCATTTTGTCTTCTCAGAATGACGTGTAATTTTAAAAGAAAATAATTTGGATGAAAATAATCATGAAATATATTAGAGTAAGCGTCATGAAAATAATACATCATGAAACCATAAAAATATATTCATGCCGTATAAGTTAAAAAAACATTCTCCTCGTACTTTTAATGGAAAATTCAAAAAGTACAACGTATGGTAAACAAAAGAATGTTTCATTCCATAACACAAAGTAAAAGTCAAAGAGGGGTAAAAATGACTTTAAACATGCATGGAATAATATTAAACACTTTATGAATAACATTTTATTGAAATGGATGAAAAATATAACCCCAGTAAATACGTACGAATAAACAATATCAGATAAGAACAATATTGGATTAATTATCGATTACCTTATGTCCAATTTCATCCATATGTGTATGAAACTCTTGTATAGTGGGATTTAACATATTATTATCTTGTAACAGAACCATAATAATATTTATGATTTCATATATAATTCACTTATGACTTTATATTACCCGTTCATTTTTCTATTCCATGTTATAGAAGCATTTTGGGTTAAATCGTTTCATTTATCATCTGTGTTTTGACTTGTAATTATTCATATGATTACTTAGATCATGATTACATAATTATAGAATTTAAAACATGATTTACATCTAATATATATTGAGAATATACATATAAATAATAGATTGATAAAGGGAATAAAATACACAGTTCATGGAGATGGTAGGTCGTACGTACTCATGAACGCTATTTTCATTTCCTTATTAAATTGAATGGAAGTAAGTAAATAGCATATAAATAAATCCAGTATCATTTATATGTCATATATTTCATGATTATTTTTTTCATATACTTTATAATCATTCCTGAATGGTTAACTTGGATAATGAATATCATTGTGTCGTGGAGACGGTAATCCGTATGTACGCACGAGCGATGATATCGTTCCCATAATTATTGAATGGAATTAGAGTGGATTATATAATATCTTATAATTAGTATCAGGTTATAATAACCATATATATTTATTATTTACACCATTATACCCATCCATGTAAGGTGCTGGTGGAAAAACAGATTACACCACGGTGTGGAGACAGTATTCCGTACGTACGCACGCGCGGTGATTTCATCTTCCGTAGGATGGATAGAAGGTGAAATAGGGTTGGTTCATATTTATAATGACATATCAGTATATTATAGATATTTATGTTATTACTTTATTATGAAACAACAAAATAAGAGGAAGTAGAAGAAGAAATGAATTTGAAAGAATCAGTAAAGGATATTACCACTTCTTCGACGTACCTCTTCTAAACCTCCTCGTGGGGCACTAAAGGTGGTATTTGAAGAATAATAGGACCTCTAGAATGTTTCGTGGGAAGTGTAGAAGGAAAATGGGAAGGGTTTTTCCATGCTTTAAGGATCAAAGTGGTGTGAGGAGGATAGGGAGTAGGTTCCATTTTATAAGAGAGGAGAGGGGCACTTTTGGAATCCTCTAAAATATTAATTTAGAATAAACTCAAAAACCACATTAAAACCTCAAAATATGACTCTAATCCAAAAAATAGATGAGATAGGTTTTTAATATTACAACTAATAATAATTAGACATGATGTTAGTTAATTTAAACCTTTTCAACTTGATTTATCCTTATTTAATCTATTAAATTATATTTGTGGTAATAATACTCTAAATTTTAAATTGCTATAAATAATTATTTATGTGCTATGAATTGTATATAATTGGATAATTTTTTAAATTTTAGACCTTATAATTTTAAATTTATAATTTTAATTTTTTTTTGTGATTTTTAATCAATTTTATAATATGTTATTTTCATAAAATAACAATAGTTTCAATTTTGACACTATTTATTTATTTGAAATTAAATAAAATCCTCAAAGATGATATATTCAAAAACAAATATTTCATAGACTTTTAACATGTTTTATTTATCTATAAAATTTGTGGAGAACATTAATCAGTTCATATAATGTTTATTTTTATATTTTTAATCCTTTTATTTGATATTTCAATCAATAAAATAATTTCTACATCACTATTGTGTCATCATTAATGATAATTATTTGATCCCTAAAAATTATAAATAAATTATCATGATGTAGATAAAATTATTATATTTTTTGAGACTATTTATATTTGATGTTTTATGAGGTTTATCACTAAATTAAAATTATTACACTTATAATATATAAGAGTGTGGAATGTTGTATTTTTTATGGTTTCAATAAAAATTATATCATTTTCATTATAAAAAGTCCCTAAAATAATATATTTCAACCCTTATGTGATATGGTTCGACCTTTATTCATTGAATATAATTTCAGCAGGTCTTCGGGTAATTTTATAATCTTAATTTTACCCTTAATTACCCGATTTACCTATAACTGTAGTAAATAAAAATTACCATAGTTACTATTCATAATATCAAAAAAATAAAAGTAACCTATTAACATAATTTGGAACCACTGAATAAGAATATTGAATCCATTTTCTCCAAATTCAACACACATAATTTTTAGTAATTAATTTAAAATTAATCTCGGTGATAAGAAAATCGGTTTTAAAGTTAAAACATTTTTGAAGATTGAAATGTTTTTCCCTATGAATTCAATGTAAAATTAATGCTAATGACATAGATTATATTAAATGGTAAAAATATATTCTATTTATACTTTTAAAAAATATAATATTATAATTTAACCATATAACTCTTCTCAATGAAAAAAGTTGTTTTTAACTAAAATTTACCGTGTTTTTACTATTCAAAAAAATAAGAACGTTGTTAGAAAAATATAAAAACATTTTCCAATGTAAATTTTTGTATCCTGATTCAAAATAAGAAGTCTATTTTGTAAAATTTAACTTGTAAACTTGTCAAAATTATATTTAAAAGGGTTGTTCCATCGAAAGGCGGTATAACTACATTTTTTGAAAAATAATTCTTTTATTGAAAAATTAATTTTGTTTTCATATCTTATTCTAGAAAATATGTAAGAAGAATTATAATGTTATAAAATATAAAATTCAGTTAATACTATTAATAATGTCTAGTTCATTATATTATAATAATATATCATTGTGTAGTGAAGCCCGATGTTGCGTTTAACACACGCTATTGAGGAGTGTCAATCTTTTATGTAATGAAAGCCAAGTTAGGGTTGTGTGTAGGTAAAGCTTCCTTTGGTGTTGCGTATAAAATACCCAAAATATAGTTCAGTTAAAAATTGATCAAAATATATGCTTGTTGTTGTGTAAAATTAATTTTATTCGAAATAACTTTAAATTTTGTGATTCAAAATCCAATAATAGTGTTGTGTATATTACAATCTAATACGGTGATGCATATAGTGCGAGCTAACCATGGTCAAGCGTACAAGGAAAGACATCAAATAAATTAAAAAGAATAATTCTCATAACATCTCAGTGTGTTACAGTAATTATGGTTCATACAGAGTAGGCTGGGGGGATGATGTGAAAATACATTCAAGATAATTTTCTTGTGAAATTTTAGCCAAGAACCATGAGGTAGGAGAAGGCTATAGATTTTTTGAGACTGACTCAAGGGACAATGTCGGTAATAAACTATGCTAACCGTTTCACTAATTTAAGAAACTTTTTTCGGACATTGACAGGAGATGAGGATGTTGTGAAAAAACGCTTCTAGGATGGGCTGAGTCATGAGATCATATATCAGGTGAATATATTTTGACTAAAAAGGTTTACTGAAGTGGTAGATCAAGACCTTATATCAAGAGGAAACCTGAAGGTAGTTTCATGTAGTGAGCTTTTGGTGCTTTCTGGGCGATTAAGTGGTTCGAGTTATGATAGTTGGAAGGGGAACTTTGGAACCATTATGTAGGGTGGAAGTGTGAAGAGCAGTCAGAAGATGAGGTCAGCTTATCAGGGTGGTGACAAAGTATTTTTTAGTGAGTCATGTAGGGGAATAATGGTGACCAGTGTCCCTTCCCACATGTTGAGTTTCAAGGGGGCAGAAGGCTAGGAAACATGCAGAGATTCTGCAGGAACCTACGACTGTTTGGGAATGATGGAGGTCAGAGGAAGATGTTGAGTGTAGGAAGGGGTCATTTATCCTATATTATGTAGGAAGTTGGATCTCCATGGGTCGTACTATTTGTGGCGGTGGACATGCAACACTATGGTGGGATCACCCTTACCAACAAAGTCGTGCGGTGTAGGGTACTCAGGCTAGAGACCAGGGTAAAGGGGCAGGTCACCTCTATGGATTTTAGGAAACACCAGAATGTGCTCAAGGAAGACCATCTACTGTTCGACGTACTATTCATGAAGCTTCCACATTTTCAAGTACCTTATTCGATTCAGGTGGTAAAAATTACTTTATTTCCTCACAGTTTGAAGTTATATGGGGCTTAACCATAGAGACCATATGTTGGGTTCTGTGGCTTGATACTCCACTATGGGTGCAAGTCAAGGATATCAGGCAATGTTAGGGTTATTCTTTGAAGGATGGTGGATATTGTTTTCTGTGAGATATGTTGGACCTAGATATGTCATGTTTTTCTATAATCTTTGGAATGGATTGGTTGGTGTTATATCATTCGCATATTGACTATTACTAACATTGGGTAACATTCACATCTCTCGATGGGGGAATTCATGTCCTTCGTGGTGAGTGGGATACTCAGTCTGGCCGTACAGGGCTACTACGCCATTAGATGGGGATGCTCACAACCCCTGTGGTATTCCTTATGATAGATTATGGGGAGAAATGACATATGGTCCTCCCTTAAGTTGTGGACTAGTTTCAGTATGTGTTTTTTGGGGACTTCTCGTGGTTACCACCTGATAGAGATGCTGAGTTTATGACCCAATTTTTTCTTGGAGAAAATCTAGACTCCATTACACCTTACCAAATGGTGCTAGAACTGCTCCAAGAATTGAAGGTTTAGTTGGTGGAATTAGAGCATAAGGGGTTTATATGTACTAGTACATTACCGTGGGGATCTGTAGTGCTGTTTTATACTATGGCTAATGGATCACTAAGGCTATGTGTCAATTATAAGAAGCTGAAACAAATGAATGTAAAGAAGCGATACCCTATTCTAAGAATTGATGACCTATTTGATCATTTTAGAGGTGCCTAAATGTTTTAAAAATTTGATTTGAGATCAGGATACCCTCAGTTGAGGTTGAGACCTTATGACATACCACATATAGCTTTCCAAAGCAGTAAAGGGATGTATGAATTCCTGGTATTGCCAATTTTTTTTACCAATTCACCAGCTGTGTTTATGGCCTTGATGAACTGGATATTCCACTTGTACCTTGATCATTTTGTAGTTGTTTTCATTGATGATATCTTGGTGTACTCCAGAACTGTTGATGATAATTCCTAACATATTGAAATCTTTTTGAGTACACTAAGAGAGAACATGATTTAATCTAAGATATCAAAATATCAATTTTGGATTGATGAGGTGCACTTTTTTGGACATATCATATCTGATTCAGGTGTGTCGGTGGATCCAGAAAAGGTGTAGGCTGTGGTGTCTTGGGAACCTCCCAAGAACATCTCAGATATTTAGTGTTTTTTGGTTTTGGATTTTTATTACTGAACGTTTTTAGAGATTTCTCACATTTGGTAATTCTGCTAATATTCCTAAACAAGAATGGGGTAATGTTCATTTGGTCAGAGGATTTTGAGAACGACATCCATGAGCTGAAGAAGTTGTTGACCACTGTATCAATTTTGATCTTACCCAAACTATGTAAGAAGTATACCTTGATCTGTGATGCATTCGATGTTGGACTTGGGTTAGTGTTGATGTAGGATGACCAGGTTGTAGTGTATGGGTAGAGAAAATTGAGGCCACATGAATGAAATTTTCCTACTCATGACCTGGATCTAGCTGCTATGGTTCATTGTTTAATGTGTTGGAGGAATTATTTCTTGTGGGAACCCATTACAAAGTATAATGACCAGAAAATTCTCAAATATATCTTCTCTCAACAGGATTTGAATCTTCAACTGTGAAGGTTGGTTGTGTTCTTATAGTCCTTTGATTTTTAATTGGTTTACACACTGGGAAAATGGAATAGTGCCGCTGATGCTCTGTGTCGGAAGACTCAGAATCAAGTGGTTTAGGATTCTTGTTCATAGTGGGTGTTGATGGCCTTGTTTGCAGAGATGATTTTGGAGGTATAGGAGGGGAACGTGAAGATGACTCTTGCTTCTATAGTAGTTGAGTCCATACTTTTTAGCCATGTTAAAGAATGTTAGTAGGTAGATCTAGAGTGATTGGATATGATGATAAGTCTTAAATGTGGGGAGTCACCTTCTGGTTAGACCTTCAACACTTTTGAAGTTGCTTATGTACATGGACGTTTCGTGGTACCGACAGGTGTACGAGGGGAGTTGATGTATGAGTTTCATGCATCCATGTGGGAAGTGAAATCGGGCATGATTAAGGAGTACTGTGACCTTCATTAGCTATTTTGGTGTCCCGAAATGAAGAGAGAAGTTTTGGGTTTTTTGAAACGATTCCTTACCTGTCATTAGGTGATGGTCGAACATCAATTCCCAGGTGGGTTATTACAGTCATTGCCTATTCCAAAGTGGAAATGGAATAACCTAATTATGGACGTCATAGTTGGTCTTCCAAGGATTCCTTAGAAGAATGATTCCATTTGGGAGGTAGTAGATATTCTGACCAAAGTGGCCCATTTCATGCCAATTCAAGAAACATATATTGTCGACTAATTGGAAATGTTATATGTATAGGAAATAGAATAGTTTTAGGGTGTGCCGAGAACCATAGTTTTAGATCGTTATATTTGTTTCACCTCCCTCTTCTAGAAGGGACTATATATGGCACTTGGTACCAAGGTGTCACTGAGTACGACATACCACACACAGACTGATGGGCAGTCAGAGTGTACAATTTATGTATGTGAAGACATATTGAAAGAATGTGTTTTGGATTTTGGTGGTTTGTGGGAAAAAAACTTTTCACTTTTTGAGATTTCTTATAAAAATAGTTTTTCGGCTACAGTCCAGATGGCACCATTTGAGGCACTTTACGGGAGACTGTTTGGATCAACGTTGTGTTTTTTAGAGACATGTGAGTCTGAGCAATTAGGGCTGAGTCTTATGCATCATATGTCTGAGAAGGTCTGTTTGATTCAAAAGCATATGAAAACATCTCAGAGTAGGAAGAATCCATTTATAGATCAGCATCATAGACCTCTTGAGTGTGTATTGGGTGATAATATATTTCTTTTGGTGTCACCAAGGATGGGTCACTGTCGAATTAGGAAGCAGAGAAAGTTGGCAATTAGATATGTGGGTCCATTAGATATTATATAGATAATTAGAGTGGTGGCTTATTGGTTGGCTCTTAAATATTGGTATAGTTGGATTCATGGAATTTTTCTTGTTTCAAAGTTTTGTCCAAGTCACCCAGATCCATCTAATGTGACAAATATCGAGGATTTTGAGCTTGAGGATGATGCATCCTTTGTGGAGCACCAAGATTGTATTGTTGATCATAGTGAGAATATTTTGCTGGGTAAGGTTGTGCCCCCAGTGCGTGTTCTACGGCCACATGGATACATTCATGAAGAAACATGGGAGCAAGAATCCTACATGGAAGTTTAGTGGCCCAATCTATTTTCATTAGAAACTCAATGATGCTCAGGAAATGCGTCTTGAGGACGAGTCATTATAAGGTGGGGCGGTAATAAGATCTCAGATTTCCTCGTAAAGTATTTTTTACTTATGTATCCTTTTAATACCTTATTTTGATAAATTAAATGCTTTTAGAAGTCCTTAAAGATTCTCGGGGGTGTTTTGATGGTTCGGGACAAAAAAGGGGGAAAATGAGTTTTCTGGGCTAGCCGCATGGCCCGTGCAGGGTTAGTGCCAACCAAACGCGCATCCCAGGTAAACCGTGCAAGGGGAAAATTTTTAGATAGTAGCTTCTATATGGTTTGTGAACATTTTGGAAAACTATGTGGGAAAAACTTGGGAGGGGGGATCTTTGGGACAGAAGCAACCACATAGTTTGTGCACAGTTTGAGTAACATTACATGTAAACCGTGCGGCCTAGAAACCATTAATTTTTTTTAAAAAAAGCAACTTTGGGATTTTATAACCCACTTGGGTTCTTCCCCCCCCCCCCTCCTCCCTTACATCCCTATAAACTAACCCAAGGGACCAAAATCTCCCAAGGGTCAATCTCCTTCGATTATAGGCTGTTAGGAGTGCCTTTAGTTGCAGATTGAAAATATGGGTAAGGATAATCTTCCCCTTTCCTTTGTTTTTGGTTTAGGGATTATATTTCATTTTCCTCACCATAAAAAGCTATCTAACCCTGCCTTTTCAATGATTTTTATAGTAAATCATCATGGGTGGGTTGAATCAAGACATAAGGCTTCGGTTGGCTGTGTGTTTGCCAACAGATTTAAGGTAAGTGGACTAAATGTTATATCCCTTGGGGTTTTTGTTGATTTGTGCATGTGGGGTTTTTTATTGCTCTCTTTTGATGAGTTTTTGGTGATTTTGGCTTAATAATGGATAACGAGTGTCTAAATGGTTAAATTGAAAACTCTTGATCCCCACGGGATGTAAGGATGATGACTTAACCAATTAGGGCCACCTGTGGGGTGTGCTGATATTTTTCGGACATAGATTGAGATGAGTAGTGTAAGGTAGTTGTGAAAGTACATAGATCACATGATGAATACTTGAAGTTTCTTAAATTGATTGGTTGTAAAGGCCATAAGACTAGATTATTTTTGAGTATTCTAAGTGAAATAGGCTTGAGAAATGGGAAATGGGGATAAAGGGTTAATTAATTAAAATTGATAAATGTGTTATTGGATTGGGGAAATATTGTTATATTACAATTTATTGAGATACCTGTGATGTTGTAAATTATGTTGGATACATTTTTGCGATATCGATATTAGTAGTGATTAATAAATAAGCATGTGAACAAGGATTTGCTGTGTGGGGTGCTGACTTGAGGTTCTACGCCCACGGGATGAGTTGAACCAAGGTTCTAGCTCCTCTACTAAATGCATGGGTTAGGGAAGGGGATAGAGTTCTATTACACTAATGATTTAATTCCAGCTAGACTTAGGCTTCAAGGTGAGGATTTTTGGTATTGTAGTGATATGACACCTAGTGAGATAAGACTTCTTTAATTATCACATGTTGAAAATGTTGATCATGACTAATCCAGTGAAAAATCTATAAGGGTGACAAGATTAATTAATTTTCATATTAATAAACATGGGTAAAGTGGTAGGATAACTTATTATATCATATGTAAAGATACCCTTCTGGACGGTATACCTTAACATTCATTTTTTTTATTATTTTCATACACTATTTTCCATTATAGATATTTTTTAGACATCGTATATAGTGGACTACTGAGTTATACTCACACCCTTCTCAGGCCACCATTGGGTACCCAAGCAGATATAATGCTTGCAGGGATGGACAAGGGTAAGGTAACTATGCTACGGAGATTAGTTGTATGTGGGAATTGTTTGGGTGAGGTTTTACACATGGAGTCCTCACAATTTTCAGGATTCTACAATTTTAATTCTTTTGGGGTATGATCAATTGACACTGTATCACGACATGGAATATTTATCATTGATATGATTATACCCAGTTTTGGGAGTTTTTATTATGTATGTTATGGATTGTTCTCTTATGTTTCCTCTATTTTAGTTATTATCTTATGTGGATTTGGTATTGAGGGTATAGACTATTCATATGACCTACTAGACCCTTGCTGCTAGTCAACAACATCTAGCATACAGAGAGGCATGCTTGATGTCATGTAACTACCCAGCTCAGAGCACCTGTTCAGTAGATCACGAGTTGTGAATGATACACCTTAGATACACATATTTATAGTATCCGTGTGATGTGGATATGAAAAACAAATTACCACACATCACAAAGGTGGTAATACACACATAAAAATGAACAACATTAATTTTAGAGGATAGAAAGATAAATTATATGATGAAATAATATATTTTCAGAATAATGATTATTTAATGAATATCACAAATTAATATTAATTCCATCATTATAAACATCTGTGAGAGGTGTTTATGAATAGTAATTATGTATGTTAATGAGGTGGAAGTACGATGTATACACGAATGATGACTTTTTCTCTATTTTATGGAAGTGGATATGGATATAGTTCAAGAAATTAACAACATAAAATAATATTTTTTTAAAAAAATTCTTATTTGATTATTTAAGAATATTTTATAAATATTTTTATGATGTAAAATAATAAATAAATCAAAATAATTTGTTTAAATACTATAAGTCGGTTAATGTTGGTCTCCTAGAACAAACTGTTTGTACTTTTATTACATGATTATTTAATGTATTTAAATATTAAACATCTTAGTGCATATTTTTTATTATTCTACAAGACTATGATGCAATATCGTTCTAGATTATTTGTAACATATATAAGGTCATCGTAGTTTCCTGCTATAATAAGAACCTTGAAATGAAATAAAAAGAATCTTAAATATAGTTATGTGGTTGGATGACATACTATAATGGGACACATAGTATACAGACCATTGGACTCAAGTACTCATAAGCTGAGTGGACTTCCTCTCATGCTGTTCTCACTCGGAAATCATCAATATGGGAGATTATGAGAACAAACAAAGTAGTAGGAATTCCACATGTTTTGGTTTAATAGGATATTCTTATATTTGAGTGTGTGTGATGGTCCATAGACATTAGGTTTATTATTAGTATGTGCCATGACTCGTTCCATTTTATTTTCTAATAGAAACTGTGACACCAAATGTTGGTAAAAAGTAGGGTTTGTTGGGTGAATCACGGGTGGAATACTATTAACGGATATGTTGAGGAATGATTTTCCCCATCCATTTATAGAAGATGATATCTTGGTTATTTTCTTGAAATAGAATTGTCATGTGGAATTACATGGACATGTTGTATTGAAGAGTTTATTTCAGGTAGTCAAAGAATGATGTATCAAGAATATAGGTTGATGACAGTTTCATGAAACCTTCTTGAAGAGATATTGAGAAAAACAGATTATATTACATAGTGAGCATTAGTATGTGGATGTCATCATTACGACTTTATGTTCGTTCTCTTGGGTTCCTTCAACAGTTGTTAGACAGTACTCATGTACTTTAGGCATGTCTGCCTAATACCAAAGAGAAAGAATCTAGATGGTCACAAACATTGTGTTTCTTGTGGTCTAGATTAAATTCTATTTGAATTTAATTAATGGAGAAAATATTATTCTCTGGAGCATGGAATAATCATATTTATCTTAAAATGATCACATAAATAAAAAATATATTTATTCACCATATTTTGAGTATAATATAACTATTTATTCTATTGAACATTTAATAAATATTTATTTACTAGTTTGTAAATGAAATATTTTTTTAAGAGAATGATTTATTTATTTTTCTATTCAGGTGTTCAATAAATGGATAAGGATTTTGAGTAGACCATGGATGGTCCAATTGTAATATATATTTTGTAATATGGTGAATAAATATTTACCCAGTTGGCATAATTTAAAAAAATAATAACATAGTTATTATTTTGGGACACAAAATTTTAAATTGTAATTTCATTTTTCACAATTTGGAGCACCATAAATAATGACGGGGTATTATTATTATGGGTTTTTTCAATAGTTATGATTGTAAAAAATTTCTTTTATATAATTAAATTTTTTAACAGAAGCCCCATGTATATAAATAGATAGGTACATCTATTGTGCATGGTAAGGAATTTCTAGTGGATTAATAATTGTTGAGCCAAAAAAATTTCTCTCTTCAATTATCTCCTCTCCCCTCTCAAGAATGAGATATGTTCTTCATGACTGAAGAATTGACGATCAAGAACGACCTATGTAAGATACTCTCTTCACCGTGCTAGCACAAGAAGAATGAGTAGTGTCGATTGGAGGCCATTGGAGCACATGGGGATCTATTCTAGAGGGATTTTGGATTGAATATTCACAATAACAATGTGACAAATCTGAAGGGTCATTCTAGGCGGACCACATTATAAATGAAGAAGGTACTTAAGGTCTATTTAAAATTTTGTTTATTAAATTAGATTAATTATAAATTTGATGTGAAATATCCTATCACTCTTGGATCTTGTGCCTTTCTAATTTTTTCTAATTATTTTATTTATATTCATGGATACTATAATTCATCATCATATTGATCCTATATTAATCATCGATTATGGAAAAATCAATGATGGGCCCCACCCAACCTCCACAATTCTGCAGTATCCAGATCATTCAATCAGTATCAGAGTGAGGTCGTTATCATTTATAATTATTTAATTATCATTGTTGATTTACAATTTAATAGTACAATTTTTTAATTCAAGGTTTAATCATTCTACTAATCTGAATTATGGGATCTATTCTTCCCCTTTTTTTCTTGCTGATTTCATAGAAATTAATAATTTTTGGATTAAAAATAAAATAAGAAACTCAACAGTATGCCCCAATGATTCTACCTAGATGTCACGAAAATAAAATCCAGGTGTTTGGACTTGAAAATCATGTTCTATCTCATACACGCAATGAAATTTAGACTATATGCCATGTATTCTTGTACAACACATCCAGAGTAATTCAGAATTTACTCAAGCCATATTCATTTCTTACATTCTTGAGGGTGAATTTTGCACCACGTGTTGACCTGGATAGATAGGCACACAAATACCTGATTACATGCCATGTTGTCCACCAGGCAAGGTGTGTAGTCTCATCAGGTTAGGGTCCAAACCGTGTATCCAATACATGGCTAATCTGGCCAGGAAACATGTAATGGAGAGACAAAAGGATGTGTATCCCATTATACACATCGTCCACTCCAAAATTTAAAAAATATGTCACACAAGCTAAGTCCCTTGGCATGTACTTTAGGAAAAACACTGAAGGTAGTACCCTCCATGTAGCTAGAACTACCCACCGTACAATCTACCAAATTACAGAGAGTTATAATATTAATGTTTATGTAATGTTCAAAATTGATAATCATGTATAAATCATACTCTACGTTGTTACTATATGCATTGAAGTATCATATATGTCATATTCCAGAAGTGTAATGCAGTATACGAATATAATACATGATAGGGATATTTGAACAAGTATTCACCAGCTTACCTCCAAGTTGAATATATGTACAACAATGATAATCTCAAGGAAATTCCGAAAATTAATTATCATAAAAGGATTTATTAATTTAAGATAATAATTAATCGATTTGAGTATGATTTATCCTAATAAAAATGATTACTAAATTGAATTTTAGTTTTGTTAATTGGGTAATTCATTACATGTATGTGGATGATCAAGAGCTCGACTAGATATTTATATGTGATTTATTTCCCTTTAATTTAATTATTAAATTATATTTTTGGCCTAAGAGCCATCTCTTCTCATTAATATGTAGATCCTCCATACCTGTGGTTTCTTGTATGAAAACCCCCTTTTACCCCTCATCTGTGTGTGAGTAAAAAATCATATTAAATATATGGATCTCCCAAAATAGTGGAGGCAGTTCGACCTGGAGCCAAGATTAAACCCATCCTAGGATATACAAATGTGGATTTGTGGAAAGCTATAAACAAAAACCCAAAAGGATAAAAGAGTTACCCCTAGGTTAGAGTTATTTTATCAACTTCTAGATAAACTAACCATTAAAAAATCTCATGATCACACACTTCAATTTATTTTATTTCTCACAGTTGCATCGTTTATTACGAGGGATGTATTTTTTGGATCATATAATTAATGAATTGAACAAGCATAGAAGATTGATCTAAAATAAACCTAGCTTCTGTGTAAATTTTATTAAGAAATGGTTAATCACTTATGTTTTGTCCACTTAATTATACAATCATGTGATAATCATAATAATCAATTCACGCAAAAGAGATAAAAATAAATAAAATAAAATATTAAGTCATAACAAGCCTTCTGTTACTTGATTTATGGGAAAATCCCAATAAAAAATTGTGTTTTACCAACCCTTATTAAATATATACTTTTATATTGGAAGGACTTATGAATTTTTTTGGATTGACTTGACTATATTACATCAATAGGAGTAGCCCTTTCTAGACTTGGTGAAATATTTGAGGCTTGAGTTGAAGAAATCCAAAGTCAGGACTTTCGGATTGGTGAGTCCACACAATAGATAAAGGAGATTCAATCCCATAGTTGGCTAAGACCTACCTACATAAATACCTTCAAACTGCTTGACCAACCCTTATTGGGGTGATTCAAAGGGTAATACAGATCCTTTAAAATATTATTTCATTGAAACCAGACATTTTGAGTTCAATGGTGGGGGTATTGGGACTTGATAAAATAGTGGGAGACATAATTTATTATTTCTCATAAAATGTAATCCAGAAAGTAATAATGATCTGCTCTTTTAATTGTATAATAAAAATGAAAATATCAGCTTGGAAACTATCCCCGCGATCTATTCTAGATAAAGACAACATTCCAACCAGTATTATCTTCTAGGAATTTATTAGATGACTTTTGGTTGTCCTACACCATGCACAGAAGAATAAGATGCTGGAGTCATCCTTACTGGATATGCCTTCCAAAGAGGTGAGTGATGAGGATTTCCCAGTCTATGAGAAACATATGAATGACATGGTCGATGTTCAATGTTTCATTCTATCATCAATGTCTCATGAGCTTATGACATATCAAAAAACATAGATGCTTATATCATGCTCGACCACCTCCATGGTCTTAACTATGAGTGATAATGACAAAAAATGCTTATGTTATCCAAGGAACTCTTTCAGAGTAAGCTTGTAAGGGTTCCCAAGCTGTGCCTCTTGTAGTCAAACTCATTTTCTACATTGAGCTACAAGAGGTTCTAGGGTTTAGACTCCCCGAAGAACTAGGCACCGATCTCATTCTTGCAAATCTACCTCAGATATTCTCTAGATCTACCATTAATTTCCGTATGAACAACATTTAGAACATTCAAACATATCTTTATATCCTAATTATCCAAGTGTACAAAGATATGAAGATAAAAAATCCATCTCTACTTATGGTGAATTAGAGGTAAGGGAAGTAGAATATATTTAAGCCCAAAGCTTCTTCACACCCTTCTAAGAAAAGGAAGATCAATGGGGAGGAAAAGAAATAAGAGTCTCTTTTATTTTCCTATGGAAATAAGGGCCACTAGAAGAAAAATTGTACCCACCCAAAGATGAAAGTTGGTGATTCAGGTGTGTTTGTTATCAAGTGAAATTTATATATTTCTAAAAATTGGGAATTAGATATGGCCTGTGGTGGTCATATATGTATTCAAATATAGGAACCATATAGATTTATGAAAATTTACCTAGGGGAGGTAGATCTATGTGAAGGAAACTGAGCCAGAATTTCTATTTTACCTGTCGAGGAATACCACCTCACATTGAAATTAGGGATGATCTTGGTGTTAAATGATTTATTGGGCCTTATATAACCAAAAACATAATTTCTTTATCCAGACAAGATAAAAATGAATTTTTAGGTTTGGAAATGAATGTTGATTTGTTTACAAATATAACATTTTTTTAGTCAGTCACACTTATACAACATTATTTATGTGTTGGATTACACAATCCAAGTAATGGTAATCGATAATAGAGATTCCTCAAATGACTTATACAACACCCAACATTGGCATCACCGACTTGGTCATGTAAATGAGAAACGCTTGACAAGGTCACATGAAGATGGATATTAGATTCTTTTGAACTAAAACTAAATGGTTTATGTCATTTTTCTTTAAAAGGAAAAATGACCAATGCCCCATATAGTGGGAATGGTGAATGGGACAACGAGTTTCTTGAATTGTTTCATACCAATGTCTGTGGAGAATTTCCAGTTGAAGAAAGGGTTGATTACACTTACATTATAACTTTTAGTGATGATTTTTTGTAGATTTGGATACATCTACTTAATGAGGTATATGTTAGATTCTTTTGAAAAGTTCAATGAATACAAGAATAAATTTGAGAATCGTCTTAGTAAGAAGACTAATAAACACCGCTGAAATATAGGTGGAAAGTATATTAATCAATACATCATTGATTACTTGTGGGAGTTTGGGATTTTAACCCTACTCAGTACTCCTTAATAACCTCAATGGAATTGTGTGTGTGAAAGGATGAACCTCACCTTTTTGGACAAGGTGAGATCAAGGACGAGTCATGCGATTCTTCCATTATCCTCTTTGGGATATGCATTAGAAATACAAACACAAATACTAAACCAAGTACCAACTAAATTGATAAATTGTAATCCATATGAGTTTTCGTATGTGAGAAAATATATGTTATATAACATACATGTATGGTGTAGCAAATCATTTGTTAAGGCCTCTTGAGGTAACAAACTTGCACCCTAAGGTACAAAGTGTTCCTCTATAGGATACCCCATGGAAACAAGGGGATATTACCTATAGGACCCCATAAACAAATGATTATAGGGGTATGAAATTTCATATTGATTGAGAGAGATCATATCTCAAAACGATATAGTGGGAGTGAGATAGACATCGACGAAGTTAAGGCTCATGGTACACATGAGTTGGAACATAATCAGATTCCATAAACCATATGGAAGAATGATCTATTTTAGAGACACAAGTACTATATAGGAGTATAAGAGAAGTTAGAGAATCATAACGATATAGTTTTATAGTTAATGAGGACAGATACTCATTATTAGTTGATAAAAATAATCCTATAACCTACAAGGTAGAAATAAGTGGCACATACATCATATAATGGAAAGATTCCTTGAATTCTAAAATAGATTCCATATACCAAAACAAAGTATAGATTTTTGTAGATCCTCTGGTTGATGTAATGCATGTTGGATGTAAATGGGTATTCTAGACAAAACTGGACATGAAAATACAATTCAACACCTATAAGGGAGAAAAAAAATAAATAAACACATTTATGCCCAAAAATAGAAAAACTTGTTTTCCGAAAATAAGATTTCGGATAAAAATAAATATAAATTTTACCTTAGAATTCAAATTTTTTTAAAAAATATTTTCATTGAACATTTCATAGTAAATATTAATTGAAAAATAAAATCCTAATTGTTTTTTAAAATCTTGTAAAATAATAAAATTATATTGTTTAAAAGATATACATTTCAACTTTAAGATATAAAAAATACATTTAATTAATCAAACACTCATTATCATACATTATGAAATAATAATATTTTCATAACATCTATTTAAATCCAAAATAAATCATACAAGTAACTTGGGAAATCATCTTCATATCCGAATTACTAATGGAATAACCTATATCGTCAAATTCCATAATGATCATTACCAAAAACATTAAAGTGAAATAATATATATATCTTTCTGTAGTTTATAATATAAACACCCCTCCCTAGTTTATATAAAAACCATCAATAATTGTTTTATATCATAACCACACATCAATGGTTTATAATGGAACCAAACAACCAGGGTTCATAATGGATCCATACATCACGATAATTGTTACCATGAATAATAACATAATCATAATAAATAAAAACTCATTTTTTTTCGTCATTACATTCATATAACTATACTTTTAAGACCACATGTAAAAACTTATTTTGTATCAATATATCTATTTATTTAAAAACCCAATATCACAACTAAAATTCAAAAGACTAATGGTAGTATTTTTTTACTTTATGAAAAAATAAATTCTTTTAAAGGAAACCCAAACATAAAACAATGGATGTGGTTGTGTGAAAAACCATTGATGCCATATATTTGAAAATAAAAAATTACTTTTCTCTTTCATAAGTAATGTAAAAATGATTCCTTTTGAAAATTTTCATAATAGATAAACCTAAAATATATTTTAAAATATATTTGGGTTTGTATAAATTTCTTTAAATTTTTTATATGAATATGTACATGGAATAAAAAGGCATATAAATTAAAATATTTAAAATATATAATAAGAGGTTTATAAATTAAAGTGTCCCTTACCTTGAGTCTGAATCATCAGGTATAATATTTATATTCTTGAGTAATAAACATATATTAATTTTTAAATTCATAATTACATTTTTAAATTTTTTTAATTTTTTGATCACTTTATACAAAATTTCGTTATTAATGAAGATTTCATCTGATGTTTTGAAGATATTAAACTCTTATGTCCTAAATGGATTCGGTAGGTTGAATATGCAAAAAATAGTAATTTTTCCATCATCAGTAGAATGATAATCACAACAGAATTATAATTCCTTTTCAAAAATAATTTTTTTTAAAACCAACCATAAATATTGTAATGAAAACTGAACTATATAACAGTCGTGGAGATAGTAAGCCATATGTTCCCCTGAGTAACATTTCCATTTTTTTATGATAGTGATGAGAAAATGTTATGTTTTATTTTATCATAAAAAATTAATATAATTTAATAAATATAATATAATTTTTTTATATAAATTTATGTAAAGAATCCATGTGATGTGGTTATGAAAACAAATTACCACACATCATGGAGGTGGTAATCCACACATAAAAATGAACAACATTATTTATCAATGGATGAAATTATAAAATATTAGATGATATCATATATTTTTAGAATAATGATTGTGTAATGTATATTATATAAGAATATAAATGACATTATTATAAACATATGTGAGAGGTGTTTATTGAAAATGAATTACATCGGTTTGCGAGGCAATAGTGAGTCGTAAACAAGAATGATTTCTTTGTCCCCCATTTTATGGAAGATGATATGTATATATGTCATTCTATTAATAAAATACACGATTAGTATCTTAAAAATAATTATTTTATTATTTAATAATGTTTTCAGAATATTTTTAGGAGGTAATAGAGTAAATAAACTAAATAATTTGGTTAAATACTATACATCTGTTAGAGTTGGTGTCCTAGAACCTACTGTTAGTAATTTTATTACATTGATATATAATTTTATTAAATATTAAACTTAATTTTATAGACTGTTCATTGTTCTACACGATAATGAGTTAATAATATTCTAGAGTATTTGTTGAATTGATAAGGTCATGGAAGATCCCCGTTATGATGAGAACTTTGAAATGGTCTTCAAATATTCTTAAATATAGTTATGCAGTTGGATGAAATATTATGATAGGACACACAATATATAAACCGTAAGGTGAGAGTACATATAAAAATATGAGACTTCCTCTCATAAAGTTTTGACTTTGTAACCTCTAATACAAGAGATTATGAGAATCGACCCCCCCCCCATACGAATTGTGCATGTTTTAGAGTAATCAGATATTCTAATATGCGTGTGTGTGTGTAATAATTTTTAGACTTTATGATTATCATTAATTTGTGACAGGGATCATGCCCTATGATTTACTAATGAAAACTGTGACACCATATGTTGCAGGAAGTAGGTTATGTTGGGTGCGTCATTAGTGGCTTTTTATTAAAGGATAAGTCGAGGAAGGATTTGTATCTTCCATTTATAGAAGTTAGTATCTTGGATCTTTGATTGAAATAGAACCATCATGTGAAATTACATTTCCATGGTGTAATGTCGAATTTATATCAGGTTGTTAAAGAATGTCATATTAGGCATATAGGTAGATGACACTGCCATGAAACCAACATGATGAGTTATTGAGACAAAGGGATTATATTACATAGTGGACATTCATATGGGGATTTAATTATTGAAAAATTATTTTTTTTCTCTTCGGTACTTTGAACCATTGATAGACAATACATACAGACTTCAAGAAAGCCCACCTAATGCCAGTGAGAAAGAATCCTAGATGGTCACCCACTAAATATTTCTTATTGTCTCAATTAAATTATAATTGAAATTAATTAATTGAATAAATATTAATGTCATGTTTATGGAATAATCCTATTAATGATAAAATTAATTCATTAATTAAATAAAAATTTATTCACCAGATTGTGAGTAAAATATAATTATTTATTTTATTGAAAAATTAGTAAATATTTATTTACTAGTTTTTAAATGAAATATTTTTAAGAGAATAAATTGTTTGTTTATTTATTTAGGTGTTCAATAAATGGAAGAGTAGTTCGAGCAGAACAATGCTGGTCTAGTAGTTAAATAATTATTTGTAAGATAGTAAATAAATATTTAACATGTTGGCACAATTTTAAAAAAATAATAACACAATTATTATTTTCTGACACAGAATTTTAAATTATAATTCCGTTTTGTGCAAGTTGGCGCATAAAAAATTGTGATACCGTATTATTATTAATAGAATGGGTTTTATATATGGTTAGAAATGAATTTAATTTCTTTTACAGAGTTAAATATTATATCTAATGCACCATGTCGATAAATAGATTTGTACGTCTATTGTGCCATGTATGGAATTACAGGTGGATTCAAAATTGATGAGCCAAAACAATTTCTATCTCAAATAATTTCGCATCCCATCTCAAGAAGGACATATGTTCTTCATGACTGAAAAATAGGATACCAAGAATGAACAATGGAAGACACTCGTTTCAACATGCTAGCATATGGAGAACTTCTGGTGTCGATTGGAGGCCATTAGAGCTTGTGTTGTTCACCGCTATAGGGATTCTAGTCTGAATACATGCAATCTCAACAAGAAAACCTAGAAGGTTCTTACCAGACAGTCAACATCATCAATGAAGAATATACCAATGATCCAGGTAGTCATTTCTTTATGAAATTAATTAAATTAATTATAAACATGATGGGCAAGATCCTTTCTCTCATGGACCCGTCACCTTTCCTCTATTTTCTAAATCACTGATTTTAATCCTTGGATTATATAATTAATCATCGTATTGATCCCAAAATGGTCCTCAATTATGAAAAAAATAATGTTGGTCCCCACCCAACCGACACACTTCCACTACGTCCAGATCCTTCAAAATATTCTTCCGACAACGTACAATTCATTTGACTTTAATCCCATATACGTTGTTATTATGAAAAAGGAAGGGGTTAAGAATTAGGTTATGTATGATATAAATGGATTTGGGAAGGGATTGGACAAAATAAAAGGATTTTTATGTTTGAATAAAGGAGTAGAGGAGACACCCTTTTATAATACTGGGGAGAGGCACTCTTAGAATTACTTATTATATTAAATTACTATAAATCTATATCAAAGAATAAAATGATAAAAAATGATATAATTAGAATATAAGATAAATATTGGTTGATATAATATTATAAAATTAAATTTTGAATAATGTATATTAGGTTTCTACCCTTATCCCTTTATTTTAAACCACATTACCCGTGTTTTATAATTTTTTGTTAACATAGTTTTTACACTTTAAGGGTCAATATTATTAATATAAATGGAAAATTGGTCAATAAATTGACCATATTTGAAATTTAAACACATATAAAAATAAATTGACTAAATATATTTTTGAGGAATATTAAATGATTAAATAAAAAATATTTATTATAAATTAAAAATTATTTCATTTTTGGAACTATTCATTCAATTTGTCTTTTAAAAAGCATGATAGAAAATGAATTAGAATATAATAAATTCACACATTTCTAAAATTTTATATTGAAATAATTTTTTAATATATAATAATTCATATAAATAATATTAGTTTTATTATTTTTAAAATAATTTATTATATTTATCTATTAATAAATAAATACCATGTTAGCATTATATAAGAATTTAAGATAATTATTTTATCCCTAAAAATTAGAAATAAATTAGCATGATAAAAAAATTATATTTAAAATAAAACATTTATAACTGAAAATTTGCTCTATTTATTCCTATGTCAAAAATATAGAGTTAATAAAACCTAGAGAATGAGATTTTTATCTTATTTTTACATAAAAAATCTAAATGTCAAAATCAAAGAAATATGAATGATGTTTCCATATTTTAGAAAATTGTATGGAAATGTAAAAACTAAAATTATCTTATAGGATTAATACAACTTTGAGGGTATGTTTTTGTCCTTGTCTTATTATTTATAACATTCATTACCTCATTTAACCTTATTGTGGTAATAATTATTTACTAGGAAAACTATTCATAATTGAAAAAAATAAAAGGGAGTATTTTCCAAAAATAGACCTAAGTATTTTATACATGTAACCAATTATTAAATACTAAATTTATATAAGTAGAATAAGTTAATTTAATTTAAGAATGGAAAACTAAATGAATAACAGTTTTTTTCTTCACAAAATTTCCCTTTAAGTATAAAAATGTTTTTTATCAAATTCAATTATAAAATTTATTAAATATATTATAACTCCATTAATTTTTAATCATATGTTAGATATTATTGTTTAAAACTAATGAAAAATATAATTCATCTTTTTTTAGACTTTATATGATAAAATAGTTTTCAAAAAGAAAATTCAATATTTTTCCATATTCATTAAAAATTGTTTCTTTTCTGTAGAATATAAATATTTCACTATAAGTTAAATTTTATATTATGATTTAAATGATTATATATTTTTAATGAAATAATATTTTAAAAATTTTATACATTAATTATAAAATTTTCCCACCAAAACATAATAATAAAAACTATTTCTGATGAAAAAATATTTTTTAAGAAAAAGATTAATTTACTAAAATTAGAGATACCTTTTACTAATCAGTTGTTGGTAAATTTTTATTTTACAAGACCTTTTTATATTTAATAATTTCGTTAATGTTATTCATACTCAGCAATTTAGTGGCTAGGTTATAACGATTATATTTAAATAATATTTTTTCTTGGTTTTTTAGGATTAGTATTAAGTGTTGTATAAACCATTGAATATAGTTATATTTTTAAATTCATTATGTGTTACATTCCACCAAATTAATAAAAAAATTCTTTGAATTTTAAATCATTCTCTATAATCAATTTTATGACCTTTGGATATTCCTTTTTCTAAATCACACATCAGAAAAAGGGTTAATAAAACCTCCACTTAAAGTGACGGATAATTAAATAATAAGCTCATCGACAATAACACAATTTTTCGCTTCTAAATATGAAAAAATTAGTGTGAAGTAAAATTCTGTACATGGGGGTGGAAATTAATTTGTCAATAATAATAGATATTTATATAGATCATTGATAACAAAAATATGAAAGATCAAGAGAATGTTAATGATCACAAATCAATGATGAATGAATAAGACGGTCAATAAATAAAAAATTAAGGTACATGGATAGCTTTTTGTATTTTAAGATCCCTTTTATAGATTTTTGTATTTACAATACTATATATTCTTAGAAAATAAAAAATATATTTAATTGAAAATTATAATTTCACACATTTAATTGTTTTAACAAAAATCTCATCCTTTTCTCCAAACGATGAGTATTCAAGATGATTTTTTATGCCACAAGTAGTAATGTAAACTTTTAATAGATCACATTATCAATAGAATAATAAATAGTTATTTCGATAATCCATAGATATTATCTAAAACCAAAATTCATATCACAATATAGGATAATTCCCTAAAGGAAAAAAACATCATATGATGAAATTCAATATTAATATCCAAAGTCTCAATAATAAAACCCAAATATCAACATAGAACATTTTATAAATAACTAACCTCAAAAATCATCAAAATATTATCGACCAAGTTTGAAATAAAAAAACCAGTAGGATTTGATCATATATTCCATCTATATTAATTTAATATTTATCTTGAATGAACATCAGTCACTCATAAAGTCATATTTCAATAAATTCAAATTCTCTACTAATATAATCTCTATTATATAGAAATCATTACAATAAATAACCTATATCACTATAAATCCATATTAAAATATTATATTATTCCAAAATATAATTCAAGCTTTATTCATCATATTTTTCCATAATTTCAATTTTAACGTAATCATATATGATTTCTAAAATATTGAAATTATTTCAAAATATCATTAATCACACAATTACCAAATCACTTTTCCTTCTCATGGTTTTCTATAATATAAAATAAATGTTCCAAAAATAAACCAAACCATTATCTGTAAAATCAATTATATGTAAGAAAAATATTCAAAATTAGCATGAAATCATGTAGAGTTGTGGTAGTACTTTCCCCCTTATCCCCGATTATGTATGGGTAAAATCTCCAAATCCTTACCAAATGAGATGAGTTATCTCCTGGCCCATGTGGTTTTCCTTTTTTTAATAAAATAACATTATTACAATTACAACAACATTAAAAAATTCCAAGTGCATCCTCGAATAATTTTACTTCATTCTTCTGAAATAGTCCTTCATGTTAACCCTCAGGGTTACATATACGTCATGTTAATAAAACATCACAAAAAATATCATTAATCACTCTATAATATCATCACTTAAAACCTAAAAAGGGATGTTGAAGCCTTTAAAATAATTATAAACCATAAAATTATATACCAATGTTGGTATCCGTAAATCTTATTCTAATACCACATGAAAAAATTGTAATATATATTTTTATATAAACCATTCCTCTAATACTAACTATGAGGTCTTGACCATGAAAGGTACGGAATCTAGAGTTTAAAGAAATTAGTTAATTCTCTTGAATTGGATGATCAATTTAAATTATAGTTTTAGATAATTAAGGCATAATTACATAATAAAATATTACTTCAAAAAATGGACACTTCCACATAGTATCATTTTTTCACACAAAATTAAAATTTTAAGATATAACACATTTTTAAAGATTTCATCTTGTCCTATTCATTATAACTAATCACCACTAATACCGTATTAAAATAATTTTAAAATGCGATGAGATAAAAAATATTATTAATGGATATGAAAATAATAAATGATATCTCATTATCCATAAACACTCATAAAAAAATTCATTTTAAAAAATAAACAATAAGATCAAAATAAAAATTTTCTTATCAATGAAATCGTCCTCTATGCCTAATTATTTAAATATAACATTTTATAACAAATCTTAGTTGAAAAATAAAACACATAATGGTTTCCTTCTCACCACGAAAACTCAAATTTCTTTTAAAATGTTATAGAACCTTAATTCGTATAAAATAATTCCAATTATACATAATCTCATTAGATTACCTTATGAAATAATAATATTTATTTAAAAAAATATCAGGAATAAATATTTCATGATGGTATTGTAGAAAATAATTTTCACACCACTCTTATAAATTGAATGACCCAATATTTCAACTTCCATCAGAATCATTTTCTATTAAATTTGTGGACTATAACAGACCCACCCATCCTGGATTTATAATGGAACCACATGTCCTTGGTTTATAACACAACTAACCATCATTGGGTTATAATTGAACTTCCCATTATTGTTTTATGACTAAAGAACCTATCATCATAAATAATTACCAATAAATAAAAAATAATCGTTAATAATGGAAACATTAATTTTTTATCATTAAACTCAAAAAAACAACCTCTTAAAAACATAAGTATAACATTTTCAGATAAATATATGTAACATTACTATAAAACCCAATTTTAAAAACTAAAATTCCCAATAAAGAATGCATTTTTTTAAAGAAAACATATTTTCTTATAATGGAAGTTAAAATATAAAATAACAGTTATATTGGTGGGGAAAACCATTGTTTGCATATATGTTAAAATAGATCATTATTTTTTAATTTATAACTAAAATCAAATTATTCCTTTTGAAAACAATTATAATACAGTGAAATAAATGTTACTTTATTATTAATTTCTGTCCACCTAAATTCATATGAATTATTTTTAATATTTTGGACATAGAAAATAATGAAAAATAAGATAAATCAATAAAATATTTAAAAAGGTATTTTTAATGTAATGTGTCATTTAACCTGAGTATGACTAATCAAGAATGTTCTTTATCATCTTGAATAATAAAATAATGTTAAATATATAATTGTATAAAATTTTTAAGGATTATTATTCCTTTAATTTTAATCATTATCCTGTTAAAAATAATTACATAATCAATTACGTTCTCATCATATGTTTTGATGTTATTTATATCGTATGTCCAAAATGGATTCTGTAGGTTGACTATGGTCAAATAGGTCATTATACCAACATATTTAAAATTATAATAATTAAATAATTATAATTTATAAAAATTAATTATATCCTAAAACCAACCATAAATATGGTTAAGAGTAATGAACAACATCTCAATCATGTAGATCATTGGTCGTACGTACTAATGAGTAACGTTTATATTTTTCAATATCATGATGGAATTAAGCTATGTGTTATTAAATATTCATAAAATGATTATTAATATCATACTTTTTTAAAATACACTTATTTATAATAGTACCATGATGTGGTTCAGAAAAATGAATCACATTGCTTCATGGAGGGGGTAATCTACACATATACACATATGAGATAATTTTTCAATGGATATAAAAATAATAAATAAAAAAACATATGAAATATTAATATTTAAAATTATTTAATTAATATCACATATAAAATTTAAATCCAATATTATAAAAATCCATGATAGAGATTTATGGGAAACAAACTATTTCTGTTTGTGAGGCAGTAGACCATTGTACACCCAAATAACAGCTTCATTCCCCATTTGATGGAATAAGATATGTATATAGATTATGGAATTAACATAATAACATATAATTATGTTAAATATAATTATGTCACTATATTATAACATTTTAAGAAGATTTTATGGAGGTAAAATAATAAATTAAACATAAGAATTCTGTTAAACACTCTACCTCTTATTCAGATAACATCCTTTTACTTATAACATAAACCCTGTAAGTTTGGTATTATAAAAAAAACTTAAATAACATGGATAGAGATTTAATTATTCTATTTTTATATGTATTTGATGATATAAAAGGATTTTTAATTGTGTATAAAATAGGATATGAGGATTCCCATTATAAGCGACGGGAGGGGAACTGTTAGAATTATGTAAAATATTCTATTAATGTAAATTAATTTTACTTATAAAAGGATTAATAATGACATTATTCAAATATAAATTGAGCATGGTTCCAAATATTTTCATAAAATATATTTTTTACTAGTTTATATTAGGGTTTTACCCTTATAACGTTGTTTAAACACTCATTAACCTAGTTTGACAATAATCACTATAACAATGTTAATACTATTTAAGAGTCAATATAGTTACTATAAAAAGAAAATTGTACCCTAAGTAAAAAATATTTTATTTTCCTAAACACATACAAAAATATATATATATTTGAATATATGATTTTTAAAATATTTAAATCATTTAATAATATTTCAAAAATGGATTTCTGGAAAAATTCATTTAATTTGATTTTGAAAACAAAATAATTGTAAATGAATATAAATATAATCCCTTCACACATAAATAAAATATTAAATTTATCTATTTTCTTAAAAAATATAATTATTTAAAATTTTATTCCTTTTATTATTTTTAATATAATTGATTTTATTTTTCTATAAAATTAATAAATACTGTGTAAGTGTTGTGTGAGTTTTTAAGGTAACTGTTTCATTAATAAAAATTATTTAAAAATTAAAATGATTTAAAAATACATTATATTTCAAAAATATATTTTATAAAAAATATATTGCCTCTATTTATTCCAATGTAAACAATTTAGAGTAAATAAAAAGGATAGAATGACATTTTTGACTTTAGTTTACGTAAAATAATATAAAAGTAAAAAAACAAATATTTTACCATGTTTTCAAATTTTTGAAATATGGTTATAAATTTAGAAAATAAAATCATTAAATTGGGTAAAGGCAGGAGTTAGGGTCATTTTTTGTCCTTATCATATTTTCTATCCTTAATTATCCTATTTACCCTTACCATGGGGATGACTATTTTCTATAGTTAATATCAATAATGACTAAATATAAAAGTAAAATATTTATTTTTTTTTGAAAATAATAATTCCAAATAGTTTTTATATTTTTAGAAATTTAATTTCTAGTATTCTAAGAAATTAATTTATCATTAAAACATAAAACTCAAGGAAGAACATTTTAAAAAATACCTTTTTATATAAGATTGTGTTTATAAAAAATTAACGATTAGAATTCATTTCAATGATTATAATTTAATTATTACTAATAAAAATAGAGTAATTATTTTTTAAAAATAAAAAATTATAGAATTTAAATTTTTAAATAATATTAATGAAAATACAGTTTTCAATAAAAATTTCAATATGCTTCACTATTCATTGATAAATAAAAATTTTCAGACTAATACAAAAACTTCACCATAATATAATTTGATGTGACGATTTCCAAAATGATAATATTTTTACCTACAAAATTCAAAAAATTTATAAAAAATAATTTCCTTTTTATAACCAAAATCAATAAAAACCATTTTTGAATAAAGCATATTTTTAAAGAATAAAATGAATTTTCTAAAAATTGAGTGATTACTTAGTCAAAAGATATAAATAATTTTATTTTAACTTTTAAATGTATATGTTTCATAAATAACTTAATCATATTTATTCCCATCAAATTAATGGATGGGTTATAATGATCACATTTAAATAATAATATTTAATGTTTCATATAGGTTGAGTGTTTCATGTTTACACACTATCGAACATAGTTTTCTTTTAAAAATATTGTGGTGTTACAAGGAACGTTTAGTGGGAGATAAATATACACTATTGGAAATAATTAACTATTAATCAGCATAGATATCATTTTATTATTGGAAGAATAGTAATATATATTTTAGGACTTGAAAACACATCATTTGTTAAATCTCTTTTTAAACCTTGAATTTAACATTACGAGACTCATACCTGTGAATGATTTAAAAACTCATACCTTGATATTAGTGAGATACGTTCCATTTAAGACTCAAAATATTCATACTCCAATTAATTATGTTGAATAATTATTTTACTATCAGTATTAAGAATAAGAGAAAATAAACTTATATTATTTATTTCAAATAAATAAGCACAATTTCCACCTTTGAATGTGTTTCAAGTAGTTTTATATATCCTATAAACATTTAAATCAAAAAGAAAATTAACTATGATGAATTCCACATGCCTGAAGCACTGAAATTAGATATTTACATTTCATAATTTTGAAAAAAAATGAAATGTCATTCCTCAAATTTATATCTATTAACCTAAAAAATAATGATTTAAAAAGTAAAAATAATATAAAATATGAGTAAACATTGACATGGACATATAATATATTAATATTCAAAACCAAAATTAAATAACCGATGTTCTATTAAGGTTATTCTATAAATAACTAACCCTAAACTATTCAAAAATAATCCCAACCAAATTGGAAACCCAATGATTTTAATGCTTTGATCACACATTCTTGCATAATCAACAAAATATTTATCTCTAAACAACACCAATCGATCATAAAGTCACATATAATAAATATCTATCAACTAGTCATATAATATAAAAAATATGACAATATTTCTGATAAATAATCATAATCACTATATCTTGAACCCAAAAAATCATATATTATAACAAAAGTAAGATCAACCATTCTTCCTAAAATAATATATACCACTTTGATCTAAAATCCCAATCTATACAATAATTTCCATGTTACATTGATTCCTATAATGTTCCCAAAAATATATTAAACTATTTCCATGATAAAATTAACTACAGAATAAAAAAATCACTTTTTCAATAACATGGTTATCCATATGTTAAAACATATGTTTCTAAATGTAAAATAAAACATCATCTCAATTAAGTATAATTAATTTAACATAAAATAACATTTAAATCCATTCAGTTACCTATATTTCAATAATTTGTTGTTCTAAAAACAAAATAAGATTCTTCTAAAATATAATTCATCATCTTTTAATAATATCACATAAGTCCTAAAATGGGTGTGTATAATTTTTAAGTTGCGATAAATTTTAGATATTATGAATAAATAATTAAATACCACATTATCATAACTCCTAGAACCCTATATAATGAAACCTAAATAATTCATAATTCTTTAGTAACCATTAATGAGGGATTTCCATATTATCACTTAGTATTTTATTTAAAAAAGAAAAAAACATGAATCACCCCTGAAGATTCATCAATCAAAAAAAATTATTTTTTTTACTTTAAAAATAAGCAAAACTAGTAAAAACAATTCATACCATTTATATGTTATTCATAGTTTCTTTACATTTATTATATGAAATATCTAAATATCTTTTTTTTATCTTTGTGATATCATTTATGAGATTTAATCCTAGGGAATCAATTTTTATAATTAAAAAACTGCCCAAATTTAAAAAATTCAGTTGTTTCATTTAAAATAACATTATTCATATTCATTTTTTAACTAAACACTTCATATTCCTTGGTAGAGTATTTCATAATTTCTAACATCCTATTATTGTTTTTTTTATTGATCGACCCTATTTTTTACCATTTTTTGGTTAGGTATTCTTTAGGGTTTTTTGGGTGATGTTTTGATTTTTTTTTGATGGATATTGGGTTATGCACGGTTGGAAAATATTTTTCCCAAACCATTTTACCACCCAGGGTAAACTGTACCATACCAAACAGTTGGGGTATTCATGGTTGGATTATAGTTTAAAAAACTATGTTACCACATAGAAGTAACTCTATGCCACATCAAAGGTCCACACAGTTAGAGAACACAATTTGAAAAAAAATGAGGCCCTATCAGGATTACCATGCACTCATAATTTTTTAATTTCAAATATTATTTTCAAAATTCTCAAACCCCACTACAACCTCCATGTTGAAACTAAATTTGGTTTAATGAAAATATAATGTCCATGTGGCTCTCAAGAAATATTTTTATCTCTTCTAAAGCCCTTACAAGGAGGATTAATGAATAGAAAACGTCATTTTATTCCTCTCTGGTAAGAGATATTTTCTAGTTTTTTCTCTATAACTCTTACTATATTTATCTATAAGGTTTATTATATCATCTTGTTGAAATATGGATCTAAAATAATTTTTTATATAATTAATCTAGGTATGATTCCTTAATCATCCTTACTGATGTTCTTTCTAAAAAACATTTTGCAGGTGTTTTATTTCATGGTCTTCATGAAAAAGTTAGGTGGTTATATTGAGATTTATCATTTTTGTAACCCTAGTTTTTCATGAATTATTTTGACTGATTTTAGTTAGTTTATTAAATTAAAATTTGTTGTTATTTTTATTTGAAATTTATTTGGCATTAATTTTAGTGAAACCCACAACTTATTACAGAATTAGAGACTAGTGTGTGATTTTAATATGATGGAATTTTCAAAATTTATATGTGAAATTATTTTTGTAAAAAATGAATAATTTTATTTTATAACAACCTATGATTGTTTTTTCTTGAAAAAGGATGCAATTGATGAAAACCGATGTTTTTAATTTTAAATAGAAATTGGCATGTTGAAATATGAAATGGAGAAATTTTATTTTAAACTATTTTGAAATATTATTCCCATTATTGATTCATTGATTGAGCATATGGGAGTATAGGTAGTCTGTGGGTTATTTTAAAAAAACACGCTATGAAGTTATTTCCCTAGAAATGGTTCAATGTTTTAAAAATCTAAAAAATGTGGTTTTGAAGATCTTATACCATGTGTGATGGACATAAATACTCTTAAGCTAGTGTCTGAGGGAAGTGTGTACACATATTATCATCATCACCGGTAAGATATGTGTTAGGATCCCATTCATTGGAACTATCAAACCACATGAAATATGACCACTTTTCTCGTTTTGATAACATTTATATTTATTACATTGATTTTAAAATGTTTTCCTCATGAATATTTATATATATAAACTATTTTATTTAATGTGTTCACTAAATAAATTGTTTGAAATGTTTACATCAATTGAAATGAAAAAAATGATTTATTTTTAATATGAAATTATGTATCCATTCTTGTTTTATTTTAAATTTATATGACGATTTTGTTTATTTATTAGTAAATATTTTTATGGGACACGTCGTTAGAACCTTTCGAGAATTTAGCTCACACAGTAACTTTCCTTTTGTGCATTTATAGATTTCATTTTTCCTGGTTTGAGTAAGGGGAATACATAGGTTGGAAGTATAGGTTATTGTTGATTCTTGGATTTGGAATGGTGTGTCCATGGGGAATTGTATTGTTTTATCTTTTCTTATTATACATGGACCAATTACTTTTTCAGTTTGGATCTACCAATTTGGATTTTTTGTACTATCTCTTTTGGGTGTTTTCATTGAGAATATTGACATGTTTTTTTATTATTTTAAAAATTTTGGAAAAATTGTTCCTAATTAAATATTACATTATACTAGGTGCTTGTCTACAACCCATGGTGATTGGGAATTCCTTTTTAGGATACATAAATATCAGCTTATGTGTCAGGGTACTAGGGTATATTAGCCAGTTCATGAAAAAGAGATAGCAAATGTGGATGTTGTGAATATTTCCTTGATGTGAGTATACTATTGAGAAATGTTGTCGGGACTTAGGTGGTAGTTGTTAGTGTGTTTATAAGGATCCCTCAATGTAAATATCCTTATGTAACCATGGGTGGTTTGGGAATGACGTCTTAAGGATTTGTTCTAGTATTTTCCATATTTTTTATTTTTATAGATTGAATTCGAAATATTGTTTTCTTATTTGATGGGATTATTTTCCCTATTCCTCTTATCTGAGTGTTGATCTGAGTGATCTTTTAATGTCTCCAATGTTATCTATTGATGTTGTGTGGCATCATACTTCCAAAAAGATGTGTGAATAAGATCCTAGAGGAAGATGATGATGAACTATAGTGAAGAAATCCTCATTTGTACTTGTTGTACGTGTTGTCCAGGATTTGGGATAAGAACCTACAATTATTCTCTTTGAGGGTTTAGTTATGGAACCTTAGAATGATGTTTTTCAGAATTATTCTCAGGATTTCCTTCTCTAGAAGCCTCCGTCAATCGGATAATGAAATATTTCTTTGAAGGATAAGGATTGGTTGAGGAGAATTGTGCCTTTGTTTAAGTTATCGGAAATCCCTAATGAGATCACAGTGAAATATGCCACCTTCAAGATAGAGATACCTAACATGATATTTTGTGACATTATGGTGACAGTGAAGAATCCTGGGAGGTTTAGAGTAGTTGGAATTTAAATTTCATTTCTGTGATCATTTTTATCATGATTATATGGTTTTAGATGAAGATATGGGATTTTTAAAACAGAATCATGTTGATTGGACCATGATTGAGTATGAAAGTCACTATAATGAGAATCAGTAGTTTTAACATGGGATTGAATTGAATGAGATTACGAAGACATTATGGTTTGAGATGGGAAATTTATTTAACAATCATTATTATATTTTTTTATCAAATCTCTCTTATTATGATAAAATGTTTGATATAACATAGATGGTTGAGCTTAACCTGGAAGATATGTCTGTGTTGCTGGGATTTCCCATTTATCCTGATGGTAGTTCTGTGAGTTACTTCAATGAGAAAACTAATCATGATGGAACCCATGGTTGTTATCTATATCATTGTTCTTATATACCTTCTACAGTTCCAAGCATAGGCCTTTTTATTTTTTCACTAGTGTGGCAGGTCTGGACACTCCATATGGGTTTTCACTAAGATGCCCAAGATATATGGTTTATGTGGATTCTTAGGTCACTAGAAGAAGTTATTTCATGTCTATTATACTCATGTAGTGGTACATGATGATATGTTCCAAAAATTATGGTGGTGTATACCTATTTTTCATGAACGAAGAGGTTTTATACATAGGAATCTAGAATAAATATTTTTCACATAGTAGACGAGTCCCCAGATGAAGCAGATACATGTCTAGGGAATGTGAGAGGTACCATCACCATTGCTTCTTCTTTAGGGACTTTTTTATAATAGTGTATCTCATTCATTTAGTTACATTCGTATTGTGCATATGTTAATTCATCATATTCATAATATTTCTCACATGATGGATATTTCATCACCCCTAGGATTGAAGAGAGAGTGTGGTCTCATTTTTCCTTCTTATATCTTCTTTTTATTAGAGATTTATCTTACATGGGACTTTACAGGTGTATAAATAAAAACTATCGATGTCAATTTTTGGATAGATTGGATCATTTATTATAAATCCCTAAATGATTTTTATCTTAGATGGATATTCTTTAGCATCCCCGATGGAGAGTCTCATATTTTTCAGGGATAATGATACCTGAGTTTGAGGAGAGGTGGCCCATATTATCTAGATTTTAGGAAACTAATATCAGTTTTTTCTTTTATCCTTAAGTGATAATCATTGAGTGAATTTTTCCTTACAAGGTTCATCAATTTTCATAACATTATTTCTTTATGACTTATTCAGTTTTTCCTCAGTATGGGCTATAGAGTTATATATTTATTTATTACAATGTACTCAACTAATACCTTTTCATTCTTACCATATAGAAGAATCCAAAATGAGAGACCTGAAGACTCAGTTGGATGATATGTTAGATAAAGGCTTTATTCTCCCATTAATTTCAACTTTGACAACACCTGTTCTCATTAATATGAATGTTGATGGGTCACATAAACTTTCCATTAATTACAAGAATATAAATCTTTTTATAATAATTAAAAATAATTTGTTGACATGGATTGTGTTCTGTTTGAACTGATGAATGTGGAAAATCATTTTTCAAATATTTATCTTCGATCTGGTTATCACTAGTTACTAATAAAATAATTTGACTCTAATAAAATAACATTTCAGAGTAGGTATGTCCATTATGAGTACTTGTTATTCCATTTGTCCTATACAATGTTCCAATAGTGTTTATTGATTTGATTTATAGGATATTCCATGAGTATCTTGATACTGTTGTGGTTGTAGTTGTGGATGAAAACATTTTTTACTTTACATCAATGGAGAATCAAATGCCTTCTCTCAAATATATTATAGAAATGTTGAGAAATCACTGAGTTTATTCCAAGCTAACAAAATGTGATTTTATTTGGATTGTGTATGTGGAGTTCCTCGTATAAAGAGAGTTAGAATATGACATCTTATTTGATCCTAAGATGGTTCAAACTTTTATGAAATGGGATAAACCAGGAAATGATTTTAATATTTTGAACTAATTATGTTTAGATGGGTATTATCTTCAGTTTGTAAAGAATTTCTTAATTTTTTCTTTTCTGATGACTGATCCCACAAGTAATGGAATGAATTTATCTTGGGATATGAAATGTAAAATTTATTTTATTTATTTGAAACATATTAGGACATTTGTTCTAGTGTTGACTCTTCAAGAGGCTGGGTAGGTCTATGTGGTCTTCTGTGACACATCGGGTTTGGGTTTAGGATATGTCATTATTTATGGTGATCACATTGTTTCTTATGGCTCACGACATCTTTGGCCACATGAGATGAATTACAAGACCTATGAACTTGAAATCACAACGGTGATGAATTCACTTTAGAGTTAGTGGCATTACCTTTTTAGAGAAAGGTTTTCTATTTTTTCCAAGCATAATATCATGAGTTATATATTTTCTCAAATGTATTTGAATATCCTATAGAGGCATTGGGTTTAGAACCTTTAATCCATTTATATCGATATTTTCTATACCACGTGAAAAGAGAATTTTATTGTAGATGATTTTATATGGAAACTCCCATCCTAGACCATGAATTAATCATCATATGAGTGTAATATGTTATATTTTTTTTCATATTTCATATTGGAGTTCCGTAAACCCAGAAAATATTTTTATTCATCATTTCTTAGTTTACCTCCACTATTCTCTGCCTGATTCTTAGAAAAAACTTCTTGATGAAGAATTCAATAGAATTAGGGACTCTATTTATGGTAGGGAAATTTTTTTTGACTGTCCATTTCTCATAGAGGGTATTCTATTTTTTTAAAATCAGTTTGTTATTTTATTATGTGTGAGGAATGATATGATTTTATATTTCCACAATTCCCAATAGGTTGTGCACCTAAAACCCCAAAATATTTTCTATGAAATGAGTCATCAATTCTGGTGTCTAGGAATTATATTTGGGCATTGCTTATTTTATTCAATCACAGTTATACTTTTAATCTAGTTAAGTTTTGGTATCATATAACTTTGGGATTTCTTCAATCACATTCAGTAGCAACATGGTAGTGAGATAAAATTTTAGTATACTTTGTGGTTGAATTATTATGTACCCATGGAAAGGATAATATTATCTAGGTTGCTATTGATATGGTGACCTAATCGAATCACATCATAAAAATTTGTGATAAAACTAATATTGAAGAGATGGTAAATATAATTATGAAAGAGGTTTTTAATTTATATAGAGTTCCAAATGATATTGCCTCTAATATAGATCCATGTTTTACTTCTCATTTTTAGAGAGACCTTCAAGAGGCCTTGGGATCTCAGGTTCTTTTCATTATAACATTTCATCCAAAGAAAGATGTCCATGTAGAGATGGTAATACACATTCTTGGGGATATTATTCATTCCTAATTCATTAATTTTTTCTATCCTGGGAAGAAATTTTGTTATTAATATATTTTTCTTATAACAATAGGTTATATTAAGTGACAAGAATGGATCCTTTCGAGGCCCTATATGGTATATGTTGTAAATCATTATTGAGTTGGTTGATGATTGGTGAATATTCATTGGTTGTAATGAGTTTGTTTCATGGGATAATAAATATGATTTATCTAATTCACCAGATAATTTATAAAATAGAAATATAATATAAATAATAATCTTATCGTCGCTATAGATTGTGTAAAATTTTAATTGGTACTAATTTTTCTTGAAGGTTTCACATCATTTTGATCATCAATGGATTTAGAGGTAAGCGAAGATTGCTTCTTATTCTATTGTAATTTTTGATGTTTTCTAGAAGGTGGGGAAAGTGGCTTCCAAATTTTCATTTCCACCATTATTTTCATTAATACATCACATATTCCATATATCATAGCTATGAAGGCATATTTTTGATCCGTATCTTGTTTTGAGATAGAGTGATCTTGATGTTAAACCTGATTTATCTATGAATAAATATCCGGTCAAGATAGTTTATTTTGATGAAAAGGTACATCAAGATAGAATGATACCTTTGGTATTAGTGCAATGGTAACATAGTTCTGATACTCATGGGACTTGGGGGAGAGAGAAACTGATGAAAGGGTCATGGCATCATTTTTTGACATAAAGACTTATTGAAAATATTTATTGGGATATAATGATTATATTATATGGAGTTTGTAACATTATATTACTATTTTTAGGAACTTCACAACCCTATATTCAATCATTCTTGGGTTTGGTATCTTTTAGTGGTGCTCTGGGTGATATTTTGAAAATATCTAGAGGGATCTTGGGTTATACACGGTTGGCACACAATTTTCCAAAACCATTTGCCAACTATGGGTGAACCATGAAAACCAAAATAGTGGGGTTATCATGGTTGGAACATGTTTTTATAAACCATGTTCCCAGATAATAGAAATTGTGAACCTAATTATAGGGTCACATAGTATGACAAACCATCCAGCCCCACCCAGCTAACAATGGTCTAATTTTTTTAATATTATCTTTTATTTTAAAGATCACTGAACCCATATATAAACTCCCCATTTTTTCTAAATTCAGTTTCCATGAAATACTAGGTTTATAGGGATATTAATATATATTTCTGGCTCTTCCAAACTCCTTAAAATTATAGATTAAAAATTTTAGAATGTCATTTGATACCACTCCGATTACATATATTCCCTTATTCTTTCCCCCAATACTCTATATATTTCCTCCATAGAGTTTGTTAGATCATCTTGTTATAGACGATCTAAACTCCTTTTTATTATATTTTTATTCTTGTTTGATTCCACTACCTTAGTTGTTATTGTTATTCATTGGTAAATACCATTGTGAGCATTGTGATTCCAGATATCTATGGAAAAAGGTAGGTGGTTCTATTTGGAAATGTCATTTATTAAACTCTAGATTTTATTGATTTATTTGGATTTATTTCAATTAAATTACGAAAACCCAATTCATTGTCAATTGGAATTTGGAAAATGGCGTGGCATGAATTATGTGTAGCCCCCCCTTTTCAAATGTAATTGGAAATTGGGGTGTGATTTGAATTTTATGGAATTTTTGAAATTGAATTGTGTTATTGATTTTTGGGGAAAATTGTTTAAATTTATTTTATAAGAAAAAATGATTGCTTTTTTCTTAAAAAAGCAGTGAATTGATAAAAAATTTATGTTCTTGTTTTTAAATAGAAATAGGAATATTAAAATTGGAAATGGGAAAAATTATTTTAAAATATTTCGAAATAATGATTCCATTGATAAATGATTGACTAAGAACATGAGAGCTTGTGTAATTAGTGGATTATTTTGGACAAACATGCTATTATGGTAATTCCGTAACAATTTATTGAATCTTTAAAACTAAAATTCAATTCCAGTTTGGAAAATCTTATACCTAGTGGTATGTTGGGGAATTTTCATTTTCCTATGTATGAGGTGCATGAATACACATATTATGGTGATCAATGATATATGATTTTTGGGGATCCCATAAAATTGAACTATCATACCATAGAGTAGAATACCATTTTTCTTATTATGATTAATTTGAGGCATATTCCATTGATTTTAAAAAATTTAAACTCATTCCTAATGATTTATATAAACCATATTATATAAACTATTCACTTAATCCTATATTAGAAATGTTTCCATCAATTAAAACAAAAAATATGTTTTCATAAAATATTAAATAGCACTTCCATTCATATTTTATATGAAATTGAATGATTTATTTGGTTTATTTATTTTGGAATCATATTAATTAACACTTATTGAGATCCAACCGTGATTTTAGCTCGTAAACTACCTAATCCTTCAAGAATTTTATGATTTAGTTCTATTATGTTTGAGCAAGGGGAAAGACAACAAAGGGATTGTGGTTGTTGTTGAATATTGGTCTTGAAGTGTTGTGTCTACAAGAATATGGGTTCTTTATCTTGTTCCTTTCATAATTTGATGATATACAGTTTAGATTTTGTTATTTCTATTCGAATTTATAGTATTGTATACTTTTAGAGTATTCATTGTTCATAATGACATGTGTATGTTTCTTTCTCTATTTTTGTGGAAAATCTATTCCATATTTAACTTCTATGATAAATGGTTTTTCTCCAAACCAAGGGAATCAGGAACAACCTTCAGGCTATTTCAAGATCAGCTCATGTTTTTGGGTAAAATGGTATCCATGCCAGTTCTCGAAATTATATGAACAATTACCACATATTACACATCTTTTAGTTCCATTTATACATTTCCCTAGGTTCTTCATCCAACATTCGTGACATGTAGAAATTATAATATTTTTTTATTTATGATCGTTATCATCATAATTCTCAGGAATCATAATTTTACACTAATTTGGTGTGTTAAGAATCTCATAGTAGTTTGTGTTTCTTAATCATAACTTGAGAGAGATAGTTATCCATAACCATAATATTTTTCACTCTAGATCCTATCCCATTTTGGTGATAATTTTGAATAGCACTGTAAAATCTTTTAGACTCAATGTTGTCCTGGTTACTACTAGTTTGATCAATTTTCTAAAACCAAAAAAATATTATTATGAGTATATCAAATAAAATCATGATAAACCTTCTTATGAGGAAGAAAAAGACAAAGATATAATTAACCATTCCATATTTTATTTTAGTCTTTTGATTCAATCAAAACAACTATAATTATTTAAACCATACTAACCATTAATGTTAAATAATAATTTTATCTTATTATCATGAACCATCATATTAACTCTTGAATAATTCCTAGAAAATAACTTCTTAACCAATAAAGATATCAAAAATCGTTACTTTGATTCCAAATTTAACACCCCATAACATAAAAAACTCATAATTTTGAGTTTAATATATATAATTTTAGATTATAAAATTTCTAGGATCTTTTAGGTTTAGAGTTTTAGAGAAATAGGAAAACAATTACATAAAAAAATGTACAATTCTTTACAATGTACATCCCCCCCCAAATAGGCTCTTATATTTACACTTATATTTTATTTATTAAACTTTTTCATCACTCAAGATGTGCCACTATAGAAATTTCAATTGTCATTACACGTCCTTAGGCCATTTGAACAACATTTTTTAAAAATAAATGACAAAAAATCTTATTAATGGATATAATATATTGGAAAACAATTTTCCCCTTTCTAAAAAATAGTCAAATACATAACAAATTTTTGATGTTTATGAAATAAATGTTTAACTAAAATAATAATTTACTTCCTCATAAAGTAGAATTTATTTGCAATGGTTTTTGAAGTATTATTACTACATTCATAAAGGAAAAAAATCAGAATTATAAGTGGTTTATTGAAAACATGAAAATTATCCTTAAAAGAAAACCATTCTTCATTATATGTTCACAAAATTTTCTTTAAATCACAAGATCCTTTTCGTACCTTATGAAATCAAAATATTTTCAAAAAAACACATTTTAAAGAATATAAAAACATATATATACCATGGTAAATAAAATTTATATCACTCATAAAATCACCTTTATAATGGATTAACCTTTATAGTTACTTCTATTAAGTGTCATATTAGGGGACATATCATTACCCAATGCTTTAGAGGGATATATCCAGGTATCATTCATCATCATTAAAACTATAAAATAACACTAACAAGAATGAAAACATAAAATATTTTTTTTATATCCTAAAACCCATAATATTGTCATTTTATCCTACAAATAAAACCAATTTCTTTATCACATACAATTAGTTGAAATATAATTTAAAAAATGCATTAAAATAATTAAATTTAGAGAACAATTATGGTAGGATTGTCATTTAAAATATATGAAAATTTTCAAAGGAATATTAATAATGAAGAAAAATCATGATGTTGGGAAAAAAATATTCATATGGTAAACAATAAAAAAAACCTTTATTTTCCACTTTTACAAAAAGAATAAAAAGTGACTAATATAGACTCCCATTAAATTTTTCACTTATAAAAAATTATAAATAAAATCAAAAGTACTTTAAACTAATATTTAATAAAATTTTAGGAATAAATAATAAAATTAATGATATTTTTTAATGGATATTTAATAGAATTATTTTGATGTGAGATATTTAAAATAATATTTTAAGGAAAATGTGTTACCGCATGTCTAGAACTATTTTTTACTATATAACCCTGGAATAATAAAATTTTATCAAACTTTAATTCATTATTTTTTTCATGCTTATTATTATTCATTTTAAATAATTTAATATCTTGTTTCATTTTGTTACTAATTTATGCATGTTTACATCATATATTTTAATGTCATTCGATCCAACACAACATTGTTATGTTCCTTGTGGTCAATGAGATCACGATTCTATAATATTGGTAATATTAAAGATGTTATAAATAAAATTTTACATATTTAATATATTTTTTATATCCATGCTTATTATTCCGTAATGAAAAATAAGATACTTAATTTATATAGGGGTTAATACGCACATACACATAAGCTACATTTTCATTTTACTAATGGATAAAAAAGAAATATAATATACATATCTTTAAATAGAAATAAAATTATTCAATTTTTAAATATCACATTTATACCTTAAATCTATCATTATTACTAGAAATGTGAAATAGTAATTAAAAATTAATCACATCGCTTCATTGAGGTGGTAGTTCACACATACACACGAATGATGTTATCAAATTTAAAATAATGGAAAAGATAAAAGGTATATAATATTTTATCATAAAAAATTCAAAATTATTTCTGAAAAGTTATATATAACCATTTAATACATATTTATACTTAGTCCCATTATGTGCTTATGGAAAATCAAATAGATCTATTCATATTAGTGGAATTATGCCCATACAAATGAACAAAGTTGCGATTTCATATAGGGTAGAAAATATGAATAAATTAGTTGTTACATCATCATAATAAAATATCAGTAATTTAAATTTAATGAAGTTATATTGTTTTTATGGTTTTATATTATTTTTGGGAGGTAGTAGAGAAATGAAATATGACAGAATTCAGTTTAGGCTTTTACATACTCCATCTATGTCTTCTTTGTCTTACACTGTAAGCCTTATAGGATTGGTGTTTTGTGAGACTAAGACCTTAATGATATATATTGAAATGTTTTTATGTAATTTTGATAGATCATGGATGCGATTGTGGGCATAGTATGAGTGGATAAGTGAGGAGAGGAGGTTCCCTTTTATATGGTAAAGGAGTTTCACCATTCTAAATATTATAGAGATTAAAAATAAATAAATGTCTTTCTTGAGGAAGGTGGATCCAAGGATAAAAAATTTTATAGGAAAATAGTTTTATGTGTAAATAATCTCAATATAATAAAAGATATGAATTTTTTAATGATATTTTAAGCCTTATATATTAGATTAACCCATCAGTTAATCCTGTTAACCGTTATCTTTGTGCCAAAGTTTTAGCATGCTAATAATTGATTATGACTAAAAATGAAATTGAACACCTTAAAAAATTTGAAAATTCTGGTTCTAAACATGGAATACATTTTCTATGGTTGCATTTATATATTTCTTAAAAACTTATCTTTATAATATGTTAACAAAACTCAATGAAAAACTACTTTTTGAAAAACAACATCTTTATGTATAAGAATTAATTTATACCACATTAACAAATAATTTTGGATCCCATGGAATTAGTTGAGTTAGTTAAAATAAAATGATAATTATTTTAATTTCATACCAAAAAAACCCTAAATAATTCTGTTGAAAAATTTATTAAAAGGGAAGATCCAAAAATTGATTTTATTTGAATGAAAACATTACTAAGATTTACTAAATATCAAAAAAAAAGATTTCTAAAATAAAAATAAAAAATAAAAAACCATTAAATTACATATTTCAAATATAAATGGTATATAAAAATTGATTCATAAAATGTCATGAAATTTATAAGTGATAATAATATAAGAAATATGAGATTATTTGTAAAATCGATATTGTTAGGTCCACAAGGCTGACTACCTTGAGAGGGGGGTGGGGGTGAATCAGGGTATGACTAATTTAAAATTAACGCCCATTCTAATCTTGTTTCGCTGTTAATAAAAACAATCTTCTCTCCCTTTCCTGTTGCACAAAGTAAACAGAAAGTAAAGCATGCACAGGAAACACCAATATTAATTGGTTCACCGCAAAGGGCTACATCCAAGGAGCATACGCCGACAAGTTTCCAGTTGTACCAATTCCCCTAAACTTTAATAGCTGTGGATTACAATATTCGGGCTAGATCACTTCTATGCCCAGGCTCACTGCCTTTACAAAGTTTAGGGTCATCTCACTGCTTTTCCAAGGGTCACTCCCTGTTTCTCTCTCTCTGGATCACTGTCGGTGGATAGGATCACCTTCTTCCTCTTCTTAAGCTCACTGCTCTAGAATGGAATCAACTCACAGTTTATAGACCTCTAGGTCTCTTCATTTTCATGAAGGAATGCATCTTCAACTGTAGATAGATGCTTTGTTAAAGTCCAACTTTCATCCACTGATTAATACCTCTTTGCCTCTAAACACCGAGAAATTTCTTTTGGAAACACCATCGCAAAGCACCCTACTTCGCGAAGCTCCCAATTTCGTGAAGATCAAACAAGACTTCGCGAAGCTCCTGCCTTTTCGCGAAGCTCTATCGCGAAGCACTCTCACGATGCACAGACCTTTGCAATGCTTAGGCCATCATGGAGCTCCTGCCTCTCCGCGAAGCTCACTGAGCCAACGTAGGGCACACGCCTTTCACGGAGCTAGAATAGCCACCGCGAAGCTCCCCTTTCACGAAGCACACTGTCTTTGCGAACCACCTCTCCAAACTGAGAGCAATGGATTTTCTCTGAAAATTCTCTCTACTTCTCTCGAGGGGGTCGGCCTCTATTTATAGGCAATTCCACTGACCCTCGAACTTTCCGTGCGAAGTCAACGCCACATCATCTCAAATCGCGAAGCTCTAAAGTTTCAGCCAGAAATCTGTCCAAATAGTGAAGCACCACGATAATTTTCCGTTCGCGGAACTTGACGTAATCGCGAAGCATTACCGTCAACATTCCTTCACGCCTTCGCTGAGAAGCTCCCTCGCAAACCCCTTCACCACCGCGATGCGCTCCAACTCTGCCGTTCGCGAAGCATTGACGTAATCGCGAAGCATCACCGCCTCCATTTTTCTAGTCTTCACGAAATCCAATCCACGCATCCCATATTTGCGAAATTCATGCCTTTTCCATATTAAATTATGATCTTCATGGAAATCCTCTTTTCGCGATGGTCACCAAACTCCAAATTTTGGACCCCAAAATTTTGGCAAACACTTTGAAACGATGCCACCTTGTACTACTCTTTTGTACCACCTCCAGATCGTCCTTTCCTTTTTCATCATTCTTTGTCAACAAGGATTGTCAAAAACTTCTTGGGAACTCAACAAATATTCATGAAAACCTGCTTTCTCAACAAACACAATCATCCCAAAAATAATGCAATGTTACCTTGAGGGATTTTTGCCCAACAATATCCCACTTTGGGTTTGTTGACAACTCTTCACAACTCTGCACAGAAAGATTTTATGCACTTTGATACCTCACTGAGTCTTCTTCCAGCCGCTACCACCATTCGCCTCTTGAGATTATGATAGATTTTAAGGAATCACTTAACACATACTCTAAGCCCACATGAGCAATACTCGGAGTGAGAAACAAGAGTAGTATGACAAGTTCATCAATGAATCAATTCATGTCAAACACCAATTGTCGATTTCAACCTAATACCAATTCATAAATTGATACCAATTGTTGAACCACACTGATCCCAATTCGTGATAGCTGGAAACCTTCTCTCACCATTCCAACACCACTGCTCTGCTTTTATCACGACCCTCAGCTGTTGTGATATCTCTGCTTTTATTGATCACTTCTAGCATCATCAGATTTTATACTCTCCCCCTTTCTCATTTCTCCCCCTATCTAGCGGCTCCACTGGTCAGCTTCTCCCCGTATCAATCATGATTTATCAAATTGCCACGCTGTCTCCACCTCGAACAATCACTATATTCTCCCCCTTTTTCAACGAACCCAAAGGTCACTCCTTTATAGGCTGTAACAGAGTAGAGAACACATATCAGCACATTAGGGAAAAACACATCATACCTCTATGAGAGGGAGGTTACACATCCACACTATTTCAAGTGCGGGATATCGACTGAACTCCCAGAGCCAGTCGATGCATCTCAAAAACTTCCTTGGGTAAGGCCTTTGTCAGAATATCTGCAACCTGTAGCTCTGTAGGCACATACTTCAACTTCCCGATTCCCTGCTCAACCTTCTCCTTGATAAAATTATACTTTATCTCAATGTGCTTTGTCCTAGAGTGATGGACAGGATTTTTTCTAAGATTTATAGCACTTGAGTTATCACACTGGATTCCGATCAGACACTTCACTTCAACTCCCATATCATCGAGCCACTGCTTCATCCACAATAATTGTGTGCATGCTTGAGTGGACGCAATATACTCAACTTCTGCGGTGCTCAATAAAATGAAATCTTACTTCTTGATTAGCCAAGAAATACACAATCCACCAAGATATAATGCACCACCTGACGTTGATTTTCTATCATCTGCTGAACCGGCCCAGTCTGCATCAGTATATCCCAATAACTCTGTCTGAGATTTGTCAGTATATGTCAAGCCGAAATCCACTGTTCCCTGGATATACCGAAATATTCTTTTCATTGCAAGCATGTGGATTTCCTCGGAATTGCTCTGATATCTCGCTGCTTGGCATGTGGCGAAAACAATATCAGGCCTTGTTGCAGTCAAGTACAACAAACTTCCAATAATTTGCCTATATTCTGTGATATTAACTGCCTTGTCATCTTCAACTTTCGATAATTTCATTCGGCTGGCAATCAGAGTCTTCATCTCCTTGTAATTTTCCATTCCAAACATTCTTAGGACATCCTTGGCATATTTAGATTGAGAAATGAATGTTCCATTCCTTCCTTGGGTCACCTGTAGACCAAGGAAAAATGTTATCTCTCCAATCATTGACATTTCAAACTCATTTTTCATGAATTCGGAAAACTGTCTGCACTGAGCATCATCTAATCCGCCAAATATTATGTCATCGACATAAACCAACACCATCATCCTTTTATTACTATCATTACTGAAATAGATATTGTAATCAACTCCTCCACGCTGAAAACCAAGATTCTTCAAGTACCGATCAAACCTTGAGTACCATGCTCTTGGTGCTTGTTTCAGCCCATACAATGCCTTCGTCAGCCTGCAAAATTTGTTCTCATCCTCATGAATGAGAAAACCATCTGGCGGCTCAATGTACACCTCTTCTTCTAGAACCCCATTCAAAAATGTGGATTTGATATCCATCTGGAACACTTTGAACTTTCGTTGCACTACTATGGCCAAAAATAATCTGATTGTCTCTAGCCTTGAAACCTGTGCAAATGTCTCATCTACATCTATTTCATCGATCTGGGAGTACCCCTTGCACACTAGTTGTACTATGTTCTGAATCACTGTGCCATCTTCATTCATCTTGTTGCGATATACCCATTTAGTCCCAATGACATTTTTGTCTGTTGTCCTCAAAACAATCTCCCATGTATGGTTTGTCTCAATCTGATCAATCTATTCATTCATAGACTGAACCCAGTTTTCATCTTTAGCTACATCAGAAAAACATTTCGTCTCCACCTGAGATAAAAACAATGTTTGCTGTAATGACTTCATTCTTCGAGTCTGAACTGGAGCTGTCTGATCACCAATGATATTCTGCCTATCAATTTCAGTTCGACTCTTTGGCTTCCTTGCAGACACAGACTTGACACTTTCTTGTTCATCATCAGTATCTTCTTCTGAGTCAGCTTTTTCCACTTCTGCTCCCCCTGGGTTGCTTACCTCATCATCCCTTTCATCCAGAACTGTTCACTCGATCGTTGAGTATTCTGTTCAATTTCTACTATAGTGACATCATTTCTCTCAATGATTTTTCCCAGCCTTTTGTTGAAACATTTATATTTTTTGATTTTCCCTGAGTAGCCAAGGAATATCCCATCATCTCCTCATGCCTCAAACATCCTGTGATTTTCACTGTTGAGAATGAAACAATACTTCCAAATATTAGAATGTATTTTAGCATTGGCTTCTTTCCATACCACAGTTCATACGGAGTCTTCCCCTGCTTCGGACACAACAGTGACCTGTTCGAAACATAGACCGATGTCAAAACTGCTTCCTTACAAAATTTCTCTGGCAGGTCTTTATCAATAAGAATCGTTCTAGCCATGTTTTTGACGATCCGATTTTTGATTTCAACCACTCCATTCTGTTGGGGAGTTCTTACTTCTGAAACTTGATGCCTTATCCCGTGTTTCTCGAGATACTCTTCCACTTGACTGTTTGTGAATTCTATACCGTTATCTGTACAGAACATCAAAATTTTTTGCCCAAGCATCCTTTCTGACTCCCTCATATACTGTTTTATGCAACTAAACACCTATGTCTTATGGGTAATGAAAAATACCCAGGCTATTCTACTGTAATCATCAATGAAAACAACATAGTACCTTTTCCCATTTATAGCTCGTGGTGAGATAGGTCCACATGCATCAACATAAACCAGATCGAGCACTCTAGTTGATTTCTGTTCCTTTGGACTTTATGTCTTTCTGATGATCTTAGCTTTCTGGCAAGCATCACAAATATGAGTGCGATCACAAGATAGTTTGGGAAGGTCTCTAGCAGCATCACACTTTACGAGATCCTCCATAGATGGTTGACATAGATGACCAAGTCGCTTATTCCACAGCTGTTTTTCTTCCTCTCTGGATATAAGACTTGTATCTTCTTCCCCACCTACAAGGTAGAGATTTCCCTTTGACCTTTTTCCCTGCAAAACAGCTGCTCCATCTTGTCCTTTCACAACACACATCTTCTTGGTAAATTAGATAGAGTGCCTAGAGTCACATAGTTGACTGACACTGAGTAAGTTATGACTGAGACCCTCTACTACCAAGACATCAGCACGTCTCATCTCTTTGCCCCCAAACTTGGCTTTCCCTGAGCCAACAATCTTCAAGCCTTCATCATTTCCAAATTTGACAACTCATTATTTGTCATATTTTATGCCTGTAACAAGATCCTTATTACCCGTCATGTGGGATGTTCAACCACTATCAAGGATCCAAACACCAGATCGATCTGATGCTTTAAGGGAAATATCCGCCACAACGGCCTTCTCATTTTTCTTCTTCTTGGTCCATACTTTTTCTTTCACACTCGGCGTGGATTGAGACTTCTGTTCTTTCTTAGAGTATGATAGGCCAGCCTCATCTTGCAAAGTCGAAAATCTATTCTGCATTTTTAACTCACCAGTCGGTTTATTGACCAGCTGCTTACGAACGTTTTGATTCTACTTTGGCACATTTCTCTGAATGGTTGAAGTGCAGTACCTAGCCATGTGCCCTAATCCTCTGCACCAAAAACAGTGTCCTTATATATATGTTCTGGAAAACCGTTCTCTGTTTGGATGCCATCTCTCTTCCTATTCCATTCTATATCTCTTGGCTATAGAACACACATACTGTGAATGTCCTATTTTCTCACAGCAATAACACCTGATATAGGATAAATTCCTTCGAGATACTTCAAAACTACGATTTTCCTTTTGGGATCTATGGATATTCTGATTCTGTTTTGTGCCCAAATCAACCTTCAATTTCGGGATGAGTGCTTGCAGTCTGACATTAACTGCCACCGATTTTTGTTTCTTATCAAGCCCTGAATCAACCTTAGCGTTTAATCTTTCTTGCTGCTTCACTCATGCTAAACTACGAGCCTCGTCTTTCATCTTCTATGTCTTCTGAATGGCCTGGTTTTCTGATATCACATTGGGGGTCAAGAGTTTTTCTTTATCCTTCATTTTTCATCGCAGACTGACCACTTCTTCTTCATGCTCTTTGATACATCTGACCTGCTCCTTTCTAGTGTTAATCAAACAATCAATTTCCTTCTTTTGTTTCTCAATTTTAAGTTTATTCTCAACAATATTTTCTAAGCTCTCTAATGTTGAGGATTTTAGTCTTTCAATTTCTTCTAACAATTCTGACTTTTCATCATCTTGTTGTTGCAAATAGATTTTAGCATCACAAACCACTTTATTGGCTTTCTTCATTTTGGCTCTTCAATCATCTATCTCATCAAGAGTTGCTTCCAATTCGGCTTCCATATCAACTCATCCTTCAACTTCTTTTTCCTCTTCTCCAACGTCAGTTTCTTCATTTTCATGAGAACTACTGACGACCGCTACCATAGCATTTTTCCTATGATTTTACAATTTTCAAACTCCTCAACCTCTTCCTCCTCAGACTCATATGAACTGTCTATTTCTTGTGGAAGAAGATTCTTCCTCTTGAAGAAATTTCTATTGAACTACTTCTTCCCTTTCACATAGGCTGAAGATTTCTTTTTGGGAATTTCAACTTTATCATCATCATCACCGTTATCTTGAAATTTCTTGGGTCATCTTGCCGCAAGATGACTATCCTTTCCAAATCAATAGCATGCTAGTGGAAGTTTACCATTAAACTTTCCTCTTCCTCTTTATAGATTTGAATAAAGGAATGACATCACCTCATCTATCTCTTCTTCTTAATTAGAATCTTCAATGGTGAGTTTCTTCATGGACTTGAATGCCACCTCTTTAGATATCCCCTTTTCCACAGTCTCGTTATCATCATTTCTCATTTCATATGCAATAAGAGTGTTGTGCAGGTTATCCAATGTCAGTTCTTTTGGGTCTTTATCTTCCAAAACAGAAACATTCGGATTGAACCGAGGTGGAATTTTTCTCAATATGCACTTCACAATTTTTATATCTTCGATAATTTCTCCAAGACCCCGCATATCATCTACCAAAGCATTTACCCTGTCAAAGAATGCATCAACAGACTCATTTGGGTTCATTCTCAGATCTTTATACTTGTTCCACAATACTTGTATCTTGGCCTCTCTGACTTTTGTATCCCCTTCATAAATATTCAAGAGCTTTTCCCACATGGAATGAGATGTTTTTCATCACATCACCTTTGTATATATGGGATTGGAAAGGGATCCCCCTAAGGCATTGATTGCTTTGGAATCAGCATCCACCTCTTTATGCTCAGCTTCTGATAATGCACCACTAGTAATATCAGCTGTGATACCATCCATAGCTGCTGAAAACACATCCATTCCCAAAGATCAGAAATAGTGTGGCATTCGATTCTTCCATATCTGAAAATTACATCTGTCGAAGATCGGAATCCCTCTATGATTAGTGACCTCTATTTGAGAGAAGAACAACTATCAACCATTCGCTCTGATAGCAATTGTTAGGTCCACAAGGATGAATACCCTGAGAGGGGGGTGAATCAGGGTATGACTAATTTAAAATTAACACCCGTTTTGATCTTATTTCGCTGTTAATCAAAACACTCTTCTCTCTCTTTCCTATTGCACAAAGTAAACAGAAAGTAAAGCATGCACATGACACACCAATTTTACTTGGTTCACCGCGAATGGCTACATCCAAGGAGCATACGCCGACAAGTTTCCGGTCGTACCAATTCCACTAAACTTCACTAGCTGTAGATTATAATGTTCGGGCTAGATCACTTCTATTCCCATGCTCACTACCATTACAAAGTTTAGGGTCATCTCACTGCTTTCCCAAGGGTCACTCCCTGTTTATCTCTCTCTGGCTCAATGCCGGTGGAGAAGATCACCTTCTTCCACTTCCTAAGCTCACTGCTCTAGAAAACAATTAACTCACAGTTTATAGACCTATAGGTCTCTTCATTTTCATAAAAGCATGCATCGTCAACTTTCGATAGATGCTCTGTTAAAGTCCAACTTTCATCCACTGATTAATACCTCTTTGCCTCTGAATACTGGGTAATTTCTTTTGGAAACACCTTCGCAAAGCACCCTAATTCGCAAAGCTCCCAATTTCGCGAAGCTCAAAAAAGCCTTCGCGAAGATCCTGCCTTTTTGATAAGCTCTATCGCAAAGCACTCTCGCGATGCACAAACCTTTGCAATGCTTAGGTCATCACGGAGCTCCTTCCTCTCCGCGAATCTCACTGAGAAAATGCGGAGCACAAGCCTTTCGCGGAGCTAGAATAGCCGTCGCGAAGCTCCCCTTTCACGATGCACACTGTCTTCGCAAACCACCTCTACGAACCGAGAGCAATGGATTTTCTCTGAAAATTCTCTCTACTTCTCTTGAGGGGGTCGGCCTCTATTTATAGGCAATTCAACCGACCCTCGAACATTCCGCGCGAAGTCAACACCACGTCATCTCAAATCGCGAAGCTCCAAAGTTTCAGCCGGAAATCTGTCCAAATCGCGAAGCACCACGACAATTTTCCATTCGTGGAGCTTGACGTAATCGCAAAGCATTACCGTCAACATTCCATCGCGCCTTCACCGCGAAGCTCCCTCGCAAACCCATTCACCGCCGTGATGCGCTCCAACTCTACTGTTCGCGATGCTTTGATGTAATCGCGAAGCATCACCACCTCCATTTTTCTGGTCTTTGCAAAATCCAATCCATGCATCCCATATTCACGAAATTCATGCCTTTGCCATATTAAATTATGATCTTCATGGAAATCCTCTTTTCGTGATGGTCACCAAACTCCAAATTTTGGACCCCAAAAATTTGGCAAACACTGGGAAACGGGGCCACCTTGTACTTCTCTTTTGTACCACCTCCAGATCGTCCTTTCCTTTATCATCATTCTTTGTCAACAAGGATTGTCAAAAACTTCTTGGGAACTGGAAAAATATCCCTGAAAACCTGCTTTGTCAACAAACACAATCAACCCAAAAATACTGCAATGTTACCTTGAGGGATTTTTGCCCAACAGATATTTTCCACTATTCCATATAAAATAATCTATTTTTTAAGAATCTAAAAACTAATAATAATATTATTTTTAAATGATTGTGATATAAATTAATTCAATTTTGTAAATTTAAATATTAAAAACTGTGAAATTTAACTTTTAAATAAAAACTAAAAATATAAAAAAAGATATTTCTATAGAAAAATGAGCCTTTTAAACTTTATTTGTTCTTAAAAACATATCTTACTATTTACTAATGAATGATAATTTATTTGATAAATGAATATTAATAATTTATTTGTGTTGACCTACTATTTTAATAAATTACTAATCACTTTAGTGTGGTTTTGTGCATATTACAATATATTCAATAATAATTTTACATAAAAAAGACATGCTAAATTCTTAAGTTATCACATTATAGATTAAACATTGTTTGAAACACAACCTTTTTTAGAAATATATTGAAGATAAAATATTTATAGTAGTTAAATAAATTTTTTCGTGATTGATTAACATGAACCAAAAAATTATAGAAGTAAAAAATGATTTAGGATTACAAAAGTAAAAATTTATTACATCAATATTACTCTTTAATAATGATGTGTATGAATCCCCGAAGTAGTTTAGAGATGTCAATTTCAAAAAAACAATACATTTTATTTTGGGATAAAAAAGAGATCCAGTGATACTCTCTAAACAAAAATACTGATCAACCATGTTCTCTATAATTTTTAGTAAAAAAGTATTCTAAAAGGGAATGGATAAACTAGGTAAACCAACTCAAATAGATAAGGTTGGTGGATATAATTTCATGTGGAAATTGAGTTACAATTAGAAGTGGGAGAATATAAAACTATTGAAGAGATGTAATGCACTCGATTAAGCTATAATCTAGTCATATTTAATAGTGAATCGTATTAATAAATGATTAGGATCAAAAATCCAAACCAACATATATTCTTATAATCCCCTTGATTTATTGAAAAATATGGTAATACCACACAATATTGATTAAATATTGATTAATTTTTATTTATTTATATCTCTTTTAAAAATAGGTATCACCCATTGTTGGTTTATAATAACTAATTTAGTGATGATATTATTTATATGTTTATGTGTTTCACAGATGATTTAATTTTTTCCATGTATGAATAAGACATTAGATATTTATTATAATTATGTTTTATATTTTTTATGATAATATTTGTATCCTATTAATGATATTAAAAATCAATTATAATGGTTTAATTTAATTATTTAAAAAGAATATTAATGAAAAATGTTCTATTATTTGTTATTAAATAATAATTTATTAACATATTTTATTCTGTAATGAGATGAATAAAAGAATATAAAAATTATAGAGATTATTTTCATGTACAGAGAAACAAGATAGTATTTCTCCACACTAGATGCAATGATAAGGATATAGTTCACATGTTATTTTCAATTTTAGTATATGGGAGTTTCACTAATGTGGTTGGAAGTATGCATTACATGATTCTCCTTAAAACATTACTTTTTAGGAATTGGGGTCACTACTCAAATAAGTCCGTGGTTATAAAATATTAGTGAACCTTGTATATATTAAATATAGTAAATGGAAAAAAATAAACCAAATAAATATTTGTGGGATTATGCATGAGTGAACCAATGTGATGGGATGATAAGATCATGAATAAAATAACCCATAGTGTTTAAATATTATTTATCTCCTGAAATAAAGGAATGTTACAATATACTCTATAGTATTATAAACATAATGAAACTGAAAAAAATTATTTCATTAATAAATAATTTTATATTAATAATTAATTAAAACAATAATAAAAAAACATTGAAATTTGAAAAAATATATAAAATCTAAAACCTAAAATGTGAAAATATGGATCACCCCAATCGATTATAATTATATCCCTTACAGAATAATTGTTAGAAAAGAGAAACAAATTTGTAAACCAATAAACATCATATAAATTTATGTATATAAACTTTAAAGTAATTGATTTGAACAATGAATTAAGCAATATAGAGATATTAATTAGAGATAATTCTATACCTGGAATAGTTATGTGACCATTGGAATAGTAACATGAGAGTTTACAATTGTATCCTAACCATTGTGAATTGTAACATGACTATTGGAATCAGAGTTTTACCTTAAAATAAAAAATTGTGATATAAATAATATTCATAATAATTAATTTAGGAAAATATAAATATTAAAATTCCAAAAAATAAATACCAACATTAAAAAAATCAATGAAAAGATACGCTGATTAATAATAAATTGTATTTTAATGTATATCGTAATAATCTTAAATTTTATATTAAATATATAAATTACCTTGATTATAAAGTTATTTTTATAAAAATAATATCATTTAAGAAATCAACATGTAAAAATTTTCTAATAGTGATTATTTGGTAATTTTATGAAACAGTTCAATTTGCAAGGGAATAGTAAAAATACATTTTTTTACAAAACCGAAATATCTAAAACTAGATCATTCATGATGTAATAATGACTCAATCCTTTCTAGATTTTGAGTTCCATAGATTATAAAATTTATTTCATATATAATTTATTATAATAAAATAAACATGAATTTAAAATGTAAAAAACATTTTCCATAACCTAATGTCAAATGTGATTCCTTAAGATAATTTTTTTCCCAAATTCATTTTTATTAAGCTTATTAATTAAAATTAAATTTATTTTTATAGTATTAAAAACAATAAAAATAAATTTATATATGATTTATATTGTAATAAATTCACTATTATATGTTTTACCAATAATTTATTATTTTATTCAATAATTTATTCTTGAAATATCCATATCATCATGTATAAATAACCCTACTTCCTGCCCTTGAATAAACACTCATAACTCAATATAAAAAGCCATAACTCTACCAAAACACTTCCTCTATATCCCATTACTATCTTTTGGGATTTTGTATAATAATCTAGCCCCAAACATAAAGGGAGATTTAGAATCATACAAAAGAAACTATATAGAGGATTAAGTAAGTTTCTATCAACTATACTCTATTTTCTTCTTCTTTTTATTTTTTAACCAAAACATTATAAAAAACCATAAATGAATAATTTTTAGGTTTTAATGTTATATTATGGATGTTAAACTACTATAATTTTCATATTTATTATATATATATAAATTTCAAAATTCTATTTCCCGTTCTCCCGACAATGTCCCATCAATGGTCGGTTAACCACAAATAAAGAAATTTCCATGTCAAAACATATAACTATAATCATTTATCATTGTTATGAATTATACATAATATTTTAAATTTAATTATATTAATTATAATATTTTGAATTAATTATATGAATATACAAAATTCATTCCCCAAAATAGATAAATTTAGGAAAAACATGAAATTTTTAAGTAAAACATGATATCAAATTTACTACCCTATACCCAAGGACATTTAGTAACATAATCAAAAAAATAATTGAAAACTATTTATAAAAAATATAATATTTCACATCTGGAACATTTAAAAAAATCTATTTTAGTTATTCTAGAGCCTTAAAAGTGACAAAATAAATCTGATATTTCGGTAAGGTGATTCTCAAACCCAATTACTTTATTTTTGTTATCCTCTATTCCACGATATAAAAATTCATATTATGAGATTAATATTTCATTTCCCTTTTCCAGAAGGGATATACAAGTTCCAAACATGGAAACTAAATTAAAATAAATTCATATTTTTCAATTTGGCATCTATTTTTAAAAAATAATATTTTACTCATCTTGAAATGCTTCATTTCCACTCAATAAATGACGTTTTATAACCCTGTATAACTTACCATATATTTTTTGGAGATGAAAAGTGGACTCATAAAAGTATGATTTATGAAATCCCAATGAAACCCATTCTCTTCCATTGGTTTATTTAATAAGTATTATTTCTATACAATCTATTTGGAATGCCTGATTATGTGATTATTTTGATATGAAAAGTAGGCCCAGAATCATAGATCCCCACAATTAATTAGCTAACGTGAAATTTCTCCGGAGATAATGTGAATTGTGCATAAACATGGTGCATGATTCGTTCCCAATGATGATGTTATGACTATGCACATATGTTATGTGTGAACATGACCCAATCATTGTTCACAACAATGTGTGGTATTTAAACACCATGACATGATGTTTAATTTTAATGTATCTCCACATTCCATGACCTTATCACATGTTTCCCTAATGATATTAATGATGATCCAAAATTTATGATGCAATGATTATGATTATGATGAACCATGATATATTGATTCATGTCCCTTATTAATCCTCTTACTGGGTCCTTAGCTCACCCATTTAATTTATGTATATACCTAGGTTATTACTTGTATTAAGGTGAAAGAAAGGGGCCACTATGAATATAGAGAATATAGAAATAAATAATTTTTTTATTTGAATGTTATATATGTGATTAATTTTCCCAAGACACTAAACTTTTTTTCTTGGATATATATCTCCATTATTTTTTATCTTAAAAATCATTTAACAGTCATGAATGAAAAAGTAGGGACAATATTGTTCGTATCAGAGTAAAATTTAGTTAAATTGGGAAACAAGATTTAGAAAAATGAGTGATTTCTATAAGTATAAGTCCAATTTTATGTAAATATTGTTATAAAAATTGTTTTAGAAAAGGATAAACCGAGGGATCCCATAATATACACATTTTGTTTTAATAGTTTAAAATAAAAAAAATTTCATGATTTGTTGAATTTCATTTTTTTCAAGCAATTTCAATTTAATAAAATGGTGGGAACCAGGATAAACTATGCCAACAACCCCAGTGAGGGTCAATGTAGAAAGTGTCCAAATGAAATCCCGAATGCCATTGGATTTGGAGTTCAAAACATCATTTAAATGAATATTTATTTTCTGCATCGATGAATAGTAACTTGAATCATGAGGAGAATCCCCCTTCACCTAAGATTGACAAACTAGCCATTGAGTCCTTAAAATGGAAACGAACACCATCATATAGTGGATCATTCGATCCATTATTCATAGAATAATGGTTTAACATAATGGAGAAGATCTTTTTTATGGTCCACTGCTCTGAGAAAGAGAAGCTGACTCTTGCCATTTTTTCATAGACAAAGAGTTTGATCATTGGTGGGAATTGATTAAAAATAAAAACATAATGGGTAAAATGAAAGAGATATAGTGGTATGAATTTAATAAAATATTTATGTCCATGTTTGTCCCTAAAAATTTTAAAATTAATGTTGAAATTTAATTCATAGAACATAATTAAAAGAAATCTAAATATATCATAGATTAAGAGGAAAATGTCACAAGAAATTCAAGATATGGCTCAGGTTTTGTTATAAAAAATAATAGAAAAATAGCTATATTTTTTAGAGTTTTAAAACCACAGCTTTCAAATTCTATTGATTTCAGAGACTTTGGGTGTTTATAGAAAGTGGTTTGATTTTCACTCAAAGTAGAGAGGATGATTGTAGAATGGTTCAATGATTAATAATATAATAAGAAAAGAATGGATTTTTAGGATAGTGGGTCAGATGAAAAATGACGAAATAAGATCCAATTACCCACATGTAAAAAATGCAAGAAGAAGCATCATATGAATTGTCTCAAAGGGAATAAGAAATTAATCAAGTATGTGAGAGAAGGAAATTAAGATCCGGAATGCCGAAGATACAAGAAGAATTTTATCAATATGACGGAGAAAGGGAATTCACCTCATTATTCACCACTCGTAGTTCATTACTTCAACTAATTGTATCAAGGAGTCTAGGAACAAATCTTCACTAAACCATGGGTCCATGAGGGTTATTAAAATAATCAACCAAAAAACTAAATGATCAAGGGAAATATTATTCCATAACTAATACTAAAGTTGATCATGATAATGAATTCATATAATGTACACTTCATAATTCACTCAATAATAGAATTTTTTTTGGTAGATTCTAGTTCTATGAATTCTTTTATATCCAACATGTTTTCTATAACTGTAGTGTAGAACACCAAATACCATGAAGTAGAGTTAAATGAAAAAAAACACTTATTGATGAAATCATTACAACCCAAGTGTTTTAAACTTATCATATAAGTGTATATGCGAAGATTATTCTAGTAAATCATGTAGTACATACATTGGTGGAATTCTATTCTGTATTGGGAATGGATTTTCTCTCATTATATTTTACACAAATAAACTATTGGGAATAGGAAATATTTTTTATATTCTATTCTCTCCCTTGCTCCACGATAAATTCCAGAAATATCAATAATCACCTTTTGATAATCCATCAACTATGTCTGTATTAAACTCTATATACATTTAAATATCTCCTAAATGGTTGAGTCAAATTAAGGTATCAACCTTGTGAAAATTACCATTGTAAAGGAATACATAGATGTGTTTCCTGATATGTTACCCAGACATCCCCTAGACAATGAGGTAGAGTTCTCAATAGAGATCATAACAGTAACTACTGTATTCTCCAAATTCCCTCACCTAATGAACCTGATCGAATGAGAGGAGTTAATGAAAAAGCTTTAATATAATTTGGAAATTTTTTTTAACACCCTAGTTCTTTGCCTTGGGGTTTGTTAGTTCTATTTGGGATGAAAAAGAATGAATCAACGCACATGGGTATCGATTACTAGGAGCTCAAAAACATCCCAATAAAGAACAAGTATCGTCTAACAGGGATTGATTTCATGTTTTATCAAGTATAAGGCACTCATTAGATGTATAAGTTGTATCTTTGTTCTAGATATCATCATCTAAATGTGATGAATAAAGATATTCTCACTACTACTTTCAATACATGGTATGAGAACTATGAGTTCAATTGATTCCCTACAGACTTAATAATTTCATAAAAACTCCATTGATTTAATTAATATATTCCTTAGAGACTATGTCAATATTTTTGTTGTATTTTTTGTCTATGATATTAAAATTTACTCCTTGAAGAATGAGGAACATGAAGAGAATCTAAGGATTGTGTTGTAGAAATAAAGATTTATAAAATATTTTCTTTAATCAACAGGTGTGATATTTGGATATATAATTTCACTATATTTGAGAACGTGTACAAGGTGAGGGAATTTTTATAGACCCTTCAATGATAAATGGAATTGTGGAATGAATGATATGAACTAGTGTCAAAGAAATATAGTGATTTATTGGATTAGCTGGTGACTACCTATATTTTATAAGAAATTTATCATGGGTCTAAAGCTGAAAAACTAAGTTAACATGGATAGGGTTAAAGTATGTTGAGAATGCGAAATATGAAGAAATATATAAGGAGATCAAGAAGAGTCTTATCACCATGCCTATACTCACGCAACCAATAAGTGGAGAAGGTTTTGTGATAAAGAATGATTCATTAATGACTGGATTTGGTTGTGTACACATGAAGAATGATATAGTGATAACATATGCCTCACAATAACTGATGATCCATGAGAAAAAGAACCCAACAAATGATCCTAAGTAAACAAATGTGATCATTGGTATAATGATTTGGTTGAACTACCACATTGTTAAAAAATGTGATATATATACAAATTAAAAGAATCTAATGTATATATTGACACTAAAGGATATAAACATGTGTCAAAAATGATTTTTAGAGCTAATAATAGACATCGATTGATATATTAACTACCATTTGGGAATGGTAAATAATGTGTCTCATTCACTTATGAGAAAATAACCCACTACTCTATTCATGGTGGGGATTGAGGAATATCTTATCTTCATGGATATTCAATGGGTGGATTTGGAAGTCATAATTCTAGTGAATACATCACACATTTACCAAATTATTTTCCTACCATCTATCCAAGAGAAGATAAATGAGGCACAAAGGGATGATTTGGAGGTACAAAATAAGTGAATGTATTAACATAATGGAAACCACATGTGTTCCACATCGATGATGATGGTGTGATTTAGTTTGGAGTGAGGATTTTTGTGCCTTCATCACTTGATATAAATAATAATCTATCGAATATTGCACATAGCTCACCATTCTATATCCATCATGGATATAACAAGATATATCATGATGATTGAGTGAACTATTGGTGGGAAAATATGAAGTAAGAGATTAATGATTATATATCAAGGTGTTTGGTTTGTTAAAAATATAAATAAGAGGGATATAAGTTCAAAGGGATGATGAAACCATTGCCTATAACCACATGAAAAAGGTAGAATGTCCCTATAGATGTTATAATAGTACTTCCAAATACATTTAAAGGAATCAATGTGATATGGGTTTTGGTGGATCGAATGACCAAGGCTACACACTTTATCACTATTCAGGAAGATTTACCACTTGAAAAGGATTCCATGATATATGTGATGGATGTGGTGAGGTTGTATGGGGTTTGAAATTAAATCTTCTCGTATCATGATCCATGGTTCAACACTAAATTCTGGATAAGTCTACAACATTATTTGAGTACTGAATTGAATTTTAGCATGTAATATAACCCCAAAATTTATGGGAAATCTGAAAAGAATATTAAGTCAATTGAAGAAATTCTAAGAGCTTTCTTAATTTATGTTAAAAGGGGATGAGAACAACATATCTCTTTGGTTTAGTTCTAATGTAACATTGTCTTCCACTCGAGTATTCAAACGGCTCAATTTGAAACTATGTATGTGAAGAGATGTAGAACTCCAATTTGGTAGTATAAAATTTGGTAATAAAAGATAGTTGGACCTGATCTTGTGCAAGAGATGATAAATAATGTTCAAGATATCCAACAACATATAAAAACAACATAGAGTAACAAAAATAGAAATGATAACATCAAATGATGGAGCATGGAGATCAATGTTTGAGGCAAAATTATCCTTACATTATTTCCTTGGAAGAGAGTCAAATAATTTTGAAAGAAAGGGAATAATAGCAGATGGTACAATGGCCCCTTCGAGATAATTTATCATATATGATCTATAGCCTATCATATCACACATACACCAAGTATGTCTCATGTTCCTATCATGTTTGATGTATCATTCTTGTAGAAGTACATAACTGATCCCATACATATACTAAATCCATTAGAGATTGAAAAAATTAACTAACATATAAAAATATTCCTATGTCAGTCTTAGACCATAGAGATAAATTTCTATAGAATAAGAAAAATCACCATGACGAAGTGCAGTGGAAGAACCATAAGTGTGACATGGTAACCAGAGGAAATAATTTAACATAAGTATACTCATCTATTCTCAATTGACAAAACAAGTTTAAATTTAGGGGACCAAATTTAAAAGGGTTGGGGGGTAGAATATAACAACCTAGAGTTCATAAATGATATTTTTTTCTTGAAATAAATGGTTTTTATAATATAATATTTAGTATATTAAAGAAAAATAAAACAAATAAAAAAAGTATTTCATTAATAAATAACGTTATGTTAATAAAAAACTAAACCAATTAAAATAATAAACATTAAAATTGAAAAAATTGTAAAATAGAATACATAAAGTTGGAAAATATGGATCCCCCCAATCTAATAGAATTATCTCCCTACATCAAAAAAACTATATATAAAAAACAAAAATTTAGTAAACCAATAAATATATTTGAAAATGAAAATATGGATCCTTGAGAGGAATTTAGGTGAATAATTAATAAAGTAAATAAGAGGTATTTATATGAGGTAATGTTACAATTGGAACAGTAATGTGATCGTTTTAATAGTTACCCAACCTTTTGGAATAGTAACATGACCACTGGAAATATTAACCTCACCACTGGAATAGTAATTTTACCTCAAAATAACAAATTTTGATATAAATAAATTATATCATGTTTAATTTATGTATATTTATATATTTTAATAGTATAAAAATAAATACATTATTAAAAAATGTAATGAAAATATAAACATATTTTTAAGAAACCATATTCTAATTTATTTCATAAATTACTAATATTTATGTTGAAAAATAAAATATCCCATGTTATTAATTTATTTTGATAAAATTATTATTTTTTCATTTGAAATTATAAAATTTAAATTCTCTAACATGTATTTTAATAATATTTTGAAATACTTCAATTTTCATGTGAATAGTCAAAATATCTTTTTTTTCACAAAATTGGTGCACCATAAATTACATCATTCTTAGTGTCATAATAAACTAATAGTTTCTATAAATTTATAGTTCATCATTATATAGTTTGTTTCATAAATTAGTCATTAATGTAATAAAAACATACATTACATACCTAAGAATAATCTTCCAAAACCTAAAGTCAAAATTGACTAATTAAAATAAAGATTTTTCTTTTTTGATAAATTCCTTTTTAATTGAAAAATTATTTCAAATTATAATAAATTATACTTTTTTAAAAATTATTATATTATATTGATATAATATTTATATTGTAATCAATTTAATATTACAAGTTTTACCATAGATATAATATTTTATTCTGAAAAATACCCTCTCCATAGAGTTGTTCTAGAGTAATCAAATACTAAACATCTTGGGAATTTTAGTGTCATACAAGAGAACATACACTATGGATTAAGTATGTTTCAATGAACTATTATCTTTTTTTCTTTTTTCCCATTTTTCATCACCCCTTTCAAAACCAAACAATAAATTATTAATTGGTATGTAAGTTAACATTATATTAATGGTTTAATCCTACTATAATTATCATATTTACAATATATATATATATATCAAAATTCTCTTTCCCACTTCCTGATAATCTCCCGCCAGTCATTGGTTTACCACCAAAGGAGATATTTACATATCAATACTTATAACCATAATCATGTATGTATATAATCAATTATATAAAATATATAAACATGTAATTAATTGTATTATATTATTCATTGATAATTTATACTAATGTATAAATTACATTCAATAAAATTGTAAAATTTTGGAAAATGTGAAATTTTTAATTAAAACATGACATCAAACTGACTACCATATAACCTAGTAAATTTGGAATTATAATCCAATGAACATAATTTAAAAATATTTAAAATTTTAAAATAATAAAATTCTAGCCAAATGTTTTAATAAATATATATTTGTTATTCAGAAGGCGGAAAAGAGAAAAACATAGTGGGAATTAAGGTAAAGAGATTCACGAACCCGATTTATTTTTTTCAGTTATAGTTTATTCCATTGAATGATTGTTCATATTATGTCCTAAAAATTTCCCTTTCTTTTATCCTTTAGGTATATAAATATTCTTACCGTGTCAAAATGTTCTCTATGAAAAGCCTCTTTTTCAATGTGACTTTGATTTCAAGAACATTGTATTTTACTCCTCTTGAAATGATTCTTGTCTACTCAAGAATAATAATTTTTATGTCAATTTATATTTTCCTTATCCATTTGGGAAAAATGTTCTTTTTAAAAGTATTTATATTAAATCCTTATGAAACTCATTCAATTCCATGGGTTTATTTAATGATTTTGATTTTTATATGTTCTATGTGGCATGCATGATTTAATAAATATTATGATGTGATGTATAGACCTAGAATTATATTTCCCTTCAATTCATTTGGTACTCTGATTTATATCAATAGATAATGTCTATTATTCATGAACATGATGCAAGCAATTTTGATAATGATGATGTTAGGAATATACACATATGTTCTGTGTGAACATGATGATATCTTTGTTGACATCTATGTGTGGTATTTGACCACAATTACATGATGTTTCATTTTTTACATTTACACATTACATTACCTTTTCACTTCTTAAATTTTTTTAATGATGATAATATGCATATGATGTTATGATTGTTATTATGCTCACATATATTATATTGATTGATGTACCATATTAATCATATTCCAGAGATTTTATCTCACCGATTTTATTAATGTATATCCTCAGGTGACTAAGTTTATTAAGGATAATGTGAGGGAAACATTGTATATAGATGTGATGGAATTACCTAATGTTTTATTATATAAAATGTATATAACAGCTTAATTTTCCCAAGAAAAAAAACATTTTGATTCTATATTTATATCTCTATAATGTTATATATCATAAAAATGTTATAACAATCACGTAAGAAAAATTAGTGTTTCTATAATGAAATTATTGTGTATTAAATTGTGGCTAATAAAAATTTCAATTACACTAATGTAGTATTGAAACTATAAACCAAAAATCTTGGAATAATCAACATAAAAAACATGAATCTAAAAAGAAAAATATAAATGGATGAAATTGAATATTAATAATTAAATAAACATGAATTTCTTTGTGAAGAATGTAATTAATAAATAAAAATTAGTTATCTCGAAGGTTAGAGGATATACAATGTGATATGGGATTCAAGTTAAGATGTTCTTTCTAAATCACTGTTATTTTCATTTAAAGTTTCATTATTTAAAAAATAATAGTGTTATAATTACTCAAAACCATTGAATGAATACCTAATTATTTTCCATTAATTTTTATATTATTACTTGATACATTACCTCTCTTAAATATTTATAATTCAGACTTTCTATTGTTAGTAAAGGATTCACACTCCTAATCTTTTTTGGTAATTTTCCCATGATCCTCATCTTTGGGATTTAATTACTTTTTTATAACATTATTTCGTAATATTTTTATGTATTATCTACTATATCACTCATATAAATTTTATTCTTGACATTTTTTTGGATTTACGAGCCTTTTTTTATTATAATCTATTATTTATGATTAATTTAGTTTGTAAAAAGTTCATTAGTGGTTTTCCACTCATTAACTCTTAATATTTTAGATTCTTTATACCAAAAATTAATTTGGAGAATTTTAATCAATTTTATTATTAAAAAATTATAATGTTTTACTTATATTAATTTTTATAATTTACAATGAGGTGTTACATTCTTCTCTAATGGATTTATTTTTCACTTAGTTTTATGTTTTAAAAGGTATTTTTTCTCAATCTTTCTATTGAATTGTGTTTTTGTATTCTATGTCTATATTAATTATTTTATATCTATCTAAATGTTTTTGAAATATTTTTTTATAAATTTAAAAAATTAATTTAAATATAACTTTTCGTTTTTATTAAAATTATATTACTTTTATTTCAATGAGATTTGATGAATAATTAAAATATAAAGTTCTTTATTTTAAACATTATTATGATTTAATGTCTATCTTATTAGAGATTCTTTTGAAACAAATTATTTCCATTATATTTTCATGACATAATTACAATATATTTGTATTATATTTTGTTTATATAATGAAAATTATGTTTAAACTATTTTTTTAAAAATTTATTATTTTTCAATATTTTATAAAGAATATTTAATTATTTTCCTAATTATTTTATAATTTTTATTCTTTTAATGAAATAATTTTTAATCCATGATAGTACCCTTTTATATTTAACTATATAAAATATACTTATGTTATATATTTTCTCATTTTCATATTCAAAAGTTTTTACTACTATTAAATAAATACATTCTTCTTTATCCGTTTTAACAAATATATATTGTACTATGTAAATAATATCCATATGACTAGATTGATGAAAAACTAAATTTTCTTTACCTTATCATAAACTATTATAAAAGACAAAAATTCTGACATTTTATTTAAATTATGATTACCCAACAATTTTCTCTTTTTATTGATGTTTTTTCACTAATATAAAAATAGAATTCAATCATCTTTGGAAAACTATTGATTTTAGTGTATACCCCATTAATATTTATTAATCAAATTAAATGTTATTTTCTAGATTTCCACTTAATATATTTGGATTATAATTTTATTTTCATTGGATAATCATGATATTTTTTTGGATGAATGATTATTTTTATGTTAATGTGGCACACATATTTATGGATATATCATTATGTTATAGATTTTCTTGAAATCATATAGCCCTCTGATTCATTAGGCAAAACATTATATGTTATGAGATCACTATGTTATACATAAACATGTTTTAGTTAGGTTTTCTCACTATGTCCTTAATGGAAAATTATGTAGTTATCGTTGTTTAAAATTTTATGAATGAATATTATATAATTTATTTTTTCACTATTTTATGGCTGTACATGATACAATTTACATTATTCACTATGTTTTTCTTAGAAAAGACACAATTACCCTTGTACAATATGATATGATGGGATTTAAAAAGAACCTTAATATATATTATTATTTTAAATTATCATGTATGTTCCTCATTAATAATTTATATCACTGTGATTAAAATTCAATTTATTACAGTTTCACATCTTTATTTCATTATATAGATTATTCTAAAAAGATCATCTTTATAATGATTTTTTTTTGTAATGGCCTGTGATTATTCTATCATTCCCCATGATAACATTTTATTAATTTCTTATTTTATTACATTAGTTATTTCATTCCTATCTTGATTAGGCATTTTAAAATTTTCTGATCTACTTATAACTACCCAATGTATCATTGATAATTTTTTACTCTTTAATTGGCATTGTCATTCTTTCCATTTAAATTTTCCTCATTTACTTTGGTGATCATAGGAGTTAATGAGAGTATAATTTGTTTATAAGTGTAATTTAATTATTTAATTAAATAATTTTATGGTATTTGCATGGTTTTATGATGTATTATGTACATATGTAAACAAAAAACTAACATTTAATCTAATAGTTGATTATAATACATGTTATATACGAATATTATACACATGATTCACTAAATACTGAAGTGTGAGTTTGGGAGTGTCTCATTTAACCAAATATCAAATAATACATCTCATGTATGGGTTTACCAGTTTCCTTATGAAAATTAAATTGATTTTTTAATCTCCTGTAATAATGGTTATTTTACCCTTACCAATGATAATAAGAGAAATTATTATTACCAAAACATTATCGATAAAAATTAGAAGTTATTTACATTTTCTATGGAATGTCTAGAAAAAAAATAATTTAATAGAAAAAATTTACAATCATTAACTAATATATCTTCAATCCATCAAATTTGTTGAATTATTAACCTGTAATCAATTTAGAGTACTAAAATGGTAGGATTTTATTCTATGATTTCCCATTTTGGAAATAATGATAATGTAAATAACAAAATCATTATCTAATGGGGGATAAAAAATATAATCATAGGTTATAAAAAATTGTGATGGGAAAAAAAATATACTAGTATGATGTTGTTTTGGTGGCATTTTATTTTACATAATAACAATAAATTCATTAGTGAGAGGTAATATAGAATTTTTTTTCCAAATTTTTCATATTAATTGTTGATAAAATTTATAAATTTTCTATGAGAGGGTATTTGAGATAATATACTAATTAATTAAATGTTAACATGAGTCATCCAAAATATATCATTAAATTTTTGAATGTTATATCCATCCTACATTAGATTGATACATAAAGGTTAGTTTATGAGTGATTAATTATTTTTTTTTCATTAATAATATCCTCAAACTCCCCCCCAACTTATTTCCATTTTTGTTCCATTAATTTTTTTTGTTTTTTCATCACTATCAAATTTATGATATTGATAATTATTTTCAATAGTGTATATCTTCTAAATTTTATATTTTTATTCTTTTATATAATCATACATTTATCTATAACCAACCTATATTTATTATTTTCTTTTACTAATGTATTTATTCCAAATACATTTATAAAATCAATGCCCTTCTCTAGAGGATTCACCTTGGTTGTGGCAGGAAACATCATCTAGTCTCTATTATTGATTTTTGGTGAAATTTAACCTAATTTTGATACAAATTTATAGTCACATATCTAATTGGAATAATTAATTTGATAAACTTTTGAATCAATCTATGGAAATTTAAATTTTAATATTTCTATAAAATATCCATTGGAATTATAATTGGATTCATTATTTTTGAAATTGAGGTCTTCGAAATAGACTCTTGTCATATTAACATAGTAAGAACATCATATTAACATATATTTTTTCTTAATATAAATGAAATACTACCACAAAAAATGTGTTACTCACACCAGAGCGTACACACATCTGATTAAAAGTGTTGAACTATCAAAAATAGTTGTAGTAGTTTTTTGTGATGGTACATATTATATTATAGAAAATATCTGATCTAGAATTGGATCATGTTATAATATAGATATATCCAAATGATTAAAGAGATTATGCCATAGTTATCAATCCATGATGTTTTATATCATTGATATTTATAACCATAAATTAATTCATTGTCTTAAAAACTACTATCACACAAAAATGCACACCTAAATTATAGAACATCGATAGATAAACAAACTAGTTTCACCATAATGTTATATTATGAAAAATTACTATATAAGTAAATATAGTTTGAATATAATTGATGAATTGTTATTCTAAATATAGTTTGGTGGATTATTATCTATTGTATCAATGATTTTTATGATGGAAAAAGAAAATTTTAGGGGCGGATACCATTAACCTAGTTTCATTTTGGAAAGGTTGGGTACATAACAACTCGGTGTACAAAAATATTTAATGTAAAGGATAGTGTTTTTGAATACTACAAAAAATCTAAAAAATAATTTTCTCATTGAATTATTTTTTATTTAATAATCATTAGTAGAAATAATTTGGTTAGTAAAGAGGAAGACTGTAATGAAGAATATTCAGTTAAAGGCCTTGTTAATATTCTTATCCCAGATAAAAAATATGATACGATGTATATAGTGGAGAACTAAAAAAATTGAAAATGAATATTATGATATACGAAAGGTATTTTTATATCTCAGAGTCAAATTCAGAATAGATATTGGGGATCCTAACATAGGAAGTTAAAAGATTATAATTGTTGGTGGATTTCTGAAAGAATCATAATGTTTTCTTAATAAAAATTATATAGAAACTGAATGTATTGAAAAAATTAGGGTGGGATTTGAAAATGATCAACTGAAAACTTAAGATGTGATTAATTATAGTTCCAAGAATTTGATATAGGGTAATATCAATGATTATATCTATATGGCAATCAACGAGAAAACAATTAAGATTAAAAAAACTAAAGAGGGTATTTTATAACTGTCAATGAATCTTATGTATGAAAAAAATAGATGGATTAATGAATAATTAATACTTTAGAATGTTATTTGATAATTTATTATAAGAATGGGTCGAATGTAGTATAATATATTTTGAGGATGTGTTGCGATCTAAGAGAATTAATTTCATAGAGATTAATGGTCTTAACTTTTGTACTGAAAAATTAATAAATATTAGATAACGTGTAAAGAGTAAGGTAAAGAGAAATTTAATTGAATGTTCTCAATCATTGAGAATATATCAATATTCAAAGAGTTTTTTAAAATAAATTCATATATGGGGATATGGAAGAAAAAAAATATTTACTCTAGTGAATTTAAAATTTTTTTGTTACTTAGTCCGTACAAAATATTATTTTTTAAATTTGAATGTTATTTAAATGGGGAATGAATTTGACCTTATATCAGGTATAAAATAATTGGAATAATTTTATCATTACTATAGAGGTGGAGAATATTTTTGGGCATTAGGTGATTAGTCATATTTAAAACAGATTATTGAGAGTTTGCAAAATTTTAAATTTGATATTGATATTAATTCACTAAAAAAGAGTTCGGTTTTTTTTTGAATTATTGAGGGAAAATATAGTGAGAAAATTATACCCTAAATAATTGATGCAAGTATTAAATATGATAATTTTTTTCCACAAAAATGTATGTGGTCCAATAAATCCAGATGGAAATTGAGGTGATAAATATTTTATTTTATTTATTATGATAAAAATAAGATAATATGAGATATTCTTATGTGTTCCAATAATTATGTTTTAAACTGTATCAAAATATTATAATGATTTGAGTAAAATTAAATTTGAATAAAAATGATGATTCTATTATTTAATAATAGGATAAAATACACTTATATTGATGTTAAAAATTAAACACTGAAGTATGAAAAAAATAAAGTTTTTGTGACAAGGAATCCTCAATATATATATGTTATGGAAATAAGGAAGAAAGTGGTACATAATTTAGGAAAAAAATTATTGATTGAAAATGGTATCTCTAAATAGTATTGAAAATAAGATGTGGAAGTGTATGTGTACTATTTGAATCGTCAATATCTCAGTGTCGAAGAAGAAAAAACCAATATGTAATGTGAATGTATGGAAACACTCATTAAAATAAATTAGAGTATTAAAAATTAAATTATTCAATAATAAAAAAATGAAATAAGGGAAATAATAGTTATGCATTGGATGATGGGGTATTTTATGCTACTCATCAATGAGTGTCACATATCAACTACAGCTATCTAATATTGATTCCCGAACTAGTTTGTATAATATATAAAAGGGTATTCCCAATATTTATGGGATGGAAACTAGTCCCATGGTCATACTAACTAGTTTCCAGACCACCCTTAATCTGATCACCTGATAAGACACATGAGATACCTAAGGAATGTACCTGATTACCCCATGTTATAATCTATTTCCATGTTCATCAGTTAAAAACTCTTGAGAATGAGTTCAAAAAATTGAAAAAAATTAAAAACCAGTGAAATAGTACCATAATTCGAATTCATCCAGTACCAGGATTCGATGTCTAAGAAAAATTAAACAAATTGAAATGTAGAAAAAATCAGAACCAAATAAAAAATATTACATATAAATACAGTACTCAATATAATAAAAAAACCTGAACTAGTATGTTAAATACAATGAATGTTGTATTGATTGATATAGATATATGAATGAATTTAAAAAGGAAAATAAATTAGATAACCCATACAACAAATTCAACCACCATGTGGCAATAAGGTCACCATCCATTCCTCAAACCCATACGGCTCTAAGGTGATCCATGTTAAACCAAAACCTGAATGTAAAATGATATTGATATTTTGGATCACAAATACTAGTAGAAATGACAAATAAACTGCATCCCATGTATGATTTTTAAATAAAGTGTTCAATTATTACATGTTTTAAATACATATAATAATAATATTTTTATATTATTTTTATTTTAAAATACAGTCATTGATTTTTGTCCAGCTTTTCCTTAAATTAGGGTTAGTTAATGCATTAGGGTTTAAAAACTTAGTAGACATTCTTTAAAAAATTTATCATAGAAAGGAATTTTCTTTAAAAATTATTTTATAAGAAGTATGTTATATAAAACTTTTATGAGGGAGATTTAAATCAGTTTCATAAGAACCCTGTTTCTAAATTCATTATTTTAAAACATAAAAATTAAAACCATGAAAATAAATAGTCACAATAATCATAATAATAATGATGATGATAAAAACATGATAAGGGAAGTGGGAAAACAATATAATATCTATAAGAAAAAAATATAATGGTAACAAGAAAAAGATAATTACAAACCCGATATCATGAGGGTACCTAAGAGATATGGAGAAAGACTAGAACACACAAAAATAGGATCCATTCAATTGGTTCCACTGATGAAATATACCACCCTAAAACTCAACATAACAAAAATGTCCTAACTGAGGGGATAAATCACAATGTAGGGATGAAAAAATAATAATGTCCATTGGTCACATCATGAATCGAAACTAGTGTCATGTGGCCTATAGTATTCTACCATGTACTCATGGTTCCAATGATGTTTTCAAAATATAGTTAATCCATCTAAACAACAGTAAGAAATATCATAATTATAAATACATTAGTGTGTTTATATATAAATAGTTATGTGAAACTAAAACCAAAAAAAGTTATTAACCTAAGAACCCCTCTTGAAAATAGTCCCCTTTTAATAAAAATTCCCCATACTAAGAGAAAAATAATTTTTTTAAATGAAAATAAAATCTGTCATACTAAGAGATGTATTCATTATAAAAGTATTCAATAACATTATAATTGAGCCTTATAATAATTTTTTTGAATCAAAACCACCAAACCAACTTTAAAAATGATATCTAATATTATAAAACATTAAAAATATTCAAAACATTTTGAAATTATTTTTCATAAGGGACAATCACACATTTAAAATTGAATAACTCTAATAAAAACAAGTATTAAAACAAAAACATATTTTATAATTTTGAATTCCAATTATAATATCAATTTATACAAATAAATAATATCTTGGTGTGAGAGGATAATCAAAATAGATTTATAAAGTGCACTAGAGTTAAAAAAACCCTTCATATCTGGAAAATTTATGTGGAAAACTTATATTCCTTATACATAAAGCTAATTATAATTATCACTATAATTAGATAGTAAAAAAATAAATTTAAAGGTGTAATAAATAGTGGTTATAATGTACAATGGATATTATGATGTAAATCCTTCCTCAAACTGAATGTGAATGATTTGATTCTTCTATTATAGGATGATTGTGAAATTAAATTTAAATTGTATTCCCTATGTAGGAAGAAACCTAAAAGAAAAGGTCATAACATTACCCTGGGTTTCAACTATGTGAGAATATAATAATGGTAAATGAGGAAAACACGAATAAAGAAGATAAATTTAACCAATAAGGGAGGAGAGTGATTTACCATTATGAACTAGACTCAAATAATGAATAATCACCGTTGAAGGGAGGATAAATATTTCTGAGGATCCCCTTGGGTCATATGTTTTGAATGGGGGAAAAAATAAAGGTCAGCAGTTAAAATTGAGTGTGGTAGGAAAGTTAATTGTATGATTTTAAAAAACAAGAGGACTGTATGGTTTTAAACACAGTTCTTTATAAGGTGTTACAACCATGTGAGGGTTACTAGATTCACTTAGAACCTCACTCAATTTGGATGAAATGTTTTGTAAAACACCAAAATATCAAGTGAAATGGATCTCTATAAGAAAGGATATTTCAAAGAGAGTTTGAATGTGGAAAAATATGTTCATTGAAATATATCACCATAGGGATATCCCCAACATAATAGTTTTTTTCCAGAATACTATTTCACAAAAAAAAATTAAATATCCATCAAAATTAGGATACATGAAAAAAACTATACCAATCTTATGGATTCCATAAAAAATAAATATAATATTTTAGGGATAGCTCTTATAATTTAAAATTTTCATTATAAACCCACCCCAAAACATGATATGTGTATTTCCATAATCAAATACAATGAAAATAAACCGAAATTAATTAAGAAAAGAAAACAAAGGGAACCACATAAAAAATTTAATTAGAATTAAGATCAACAGGTTGGACCTAGTACTCAATTAAAGGGGTCTATCTAGATCCAATCACTATTTATGTATCCCCATTACAAACCCTCTATAGATAACCCAAATGGCCAAAAATTCAACTGTTATTCAGAGATTTCTAATATGAGGGATTCCTACCTCTTTTATTTCCATGTGGTAAGAACACCATTTTCCTACACATGGAAGAAGATTACGAGATATTAAATGGACTATTAACACCAATTCCTATATACTTATCTTCAGGTTAATTCCCCTTCCCTTTATTGATATTCCTTCACTATACCCCATAATTGTGGGAGTATCATCATCATCAATCACACTTTACAAAATCACTTCAATCCAAACCGCCCACCACATTACTTCTACAAAAAATCATACTCTAGGCTATGACACCATTGACATAATATTAGGATGAATGTATCTTTCAAAATACCAAGCCTTAAAAGAATCATTCTCGCCTAATAGTAGGAAGAAAATAAATAGTTTAACAAACAAAAAAATATCCAACATAAAATATTCAACTAGTCGGTGACATAACAACTCAATTTACATCAAAATATTTATAATATAAGATAAATAATGATGTATTAACAACGAATTAAAACATTCCCAAGAATAGTTATCATGTTGATTAATGAAAAAATAGACTTCCACCACATCTAACTTATACCTTCCATCATAAAGGCCACAAAATTTACCTTTAGGCACTCATAAAAAATAATAATTATATTGATCTTATCAATGTTCCATAACCATATTTATACCTCACAAGGATCAAATTAACCATAAAATACAGAAGGATTAAAATTCATGAGTTATAGAAGAAAATATATAGGTTAATCAAATGACGGGTTTTCTTTAGAGAACCACCCACAAATTCCACATTAAAGTATATGGAGACTTGATGGGGGAATAGTCTAAATGAGAAAAAAATAACAACTATTTGTAATAAATAAATAAAACCATTCCTCATAGAAGAAAATTAACTACAAAAAACAACTCCCCAAAAGAAAAAAATACTAGAATATCAAAAAAATCTAAAAATTAAATTCTACAACAACAAATAATCCTAATCAAAACTATCATAAAATCATAAAAATAAATACAACCAATTCCAATATATCCTAAACATTAATATCATTTAATTCTATCAAATGGAATATACAATTTACTTTTCAAATCGAACTCACATTATTGACACCAACTTTTCATATAAAACACATTTTGATCAACCATTAAAATAACACATAGCAACTACTTCTAATATGAGATGATATCATATATTTTTTTAAATCCCTTTTCATGAAAACAATTTTATTTTAAATATACATACCAAGTATATCTTTAAATTAATATATAAAAACTCATTTGACATATTAATAAACTATATCCTTTGTAATGGCCCAAACTTTTATCAAAAGAATTTTTACCTTTTTATAATTATGTTATGTGGTAAAAAAATAAATATCATAGGGAGCCCAATCAAAACATCATTATCATAAATGAAGAATGAAATACGTGATCTTTAAAGAAATTAAGGAACTTATCCCAATGGAATAGTAATATGACCATTAGAATGGTAACATTACTGTTAGAAATAGTAATCTAACAAATAGAATAGTATCCTCATATATTAATGTATAAATAAAATTTAGGAATATTATAAATGAATATATGATTTAATTATATCATAGTATAAGTAAATTAATTGAATACTACGAAAATGAACTCTCCAAGAATGATGAAATTTAACTATATAACTCACCAAAACGTCCATAAATGAAATTAATAAAATTATAATAGATCAAATATATGTATAATAGGTTTTGTATTTTGTAATTAATGAATCTAAGTTTATTATCCAAGATAATTAATTGAATAAACTATTCAAACTTATGGTATGTTGAATCTCATACCCAAATCTTTTTTTGGGGTTATTCCTCTTTAATGAAATTTTTTGTTATAGATGTTTTTTAATAGTCTTAAAATACAATTTCATTTTATTACAATTATATTTTGAAGGATAAATTTTTTTCCAATATTATTTTATGTAATGAATAAATATTTTCCAAAAGAACTCTTTCTTTGAATACATCTTTTACATCGCATGAGATTGTTTTTTCTTCACTCACGTTTGATGATTTTTATAATAAGTATGTTATTAAGTGTTTCTTTTATGAACCCCAAATATTATTCAAGATTTTATGCTTTATGAAATTTTCATGAAACAAATTTCAATTCCATGGGTTATTTTATGAAAAATATAATGATATATTCTATGTGTCATGCATGACTATGTAAATTTTACGATGTGATGGGTGCACCCAAAATTACATTTTTCTCCAATGAATTGTTTAATGTGATGGATATCATTAAATAATGTCAAATATGTATAAACATGATGCTATATTGGTTGAAAATTATTATTTTATGATTTTACACATAGGTTATGCGGGAAAATGATGCGAGATTTATTCATAACTATGTGTTGTATTTGGACACTAAGACACGATGTTTCATTTTTATTCATTTCCACATTCCATGAATTTATCTAATTATTCCTATAATGATTACGATTATTATAATATTTTTAGGTTTTTATGATAATGAATATGCTCACCCATGATATATTTATTCATGTCCATATCTATCCTCTTATTGGGATTTTAGACCACCCCTTTCATTGATATATTTCATAAGTTAACACCATCTACTAAAGATATCAAGAGTATTAAGGAAAAAAATTAGAAGTTTTTTTGAAATAAATTTCTATGTTTTGTTATGGATAAGTGATTTATGGTCCTTAATTTCACAATATACTAATCATTTGGTTCCTAGTATGGTAATTCTATTAGGTTTTTTATATTTAAATTGATGTAATTGTTATGTAAGAAAATGTACAACCAAAATTGTTAGAATCAGAGCACCATTTAATTAATTTTTGAATTATTATTAGATAATTTTTTTGAAAATACATTGTATGAGACTATGTATACATAATAACCAATTTTTTTAGAAAAATTCTAAACATAGAGATCCCATGAGATATGACTTTAGTATTAATTTCAAGAAGAAATAAATTATTTATTGATGTCTTTTGGACCTATGCTTTATTAAGATCATTCCTATTTCTGAAAAATGGTTGGAACTAAGAGAAACAATGCCAAACCCCATGCGAGGGACAATGTAGGGATTATCGTAATGACATTATTAATGCCTTTGAAGGTGGAGTTTCATATTTCGTAGCGATTCTTACCCAAATGTCTCAGGATATGAATAATAACATGAATAATGTAGAATGTCCACCTTCACTAAAGATGTAGAAAATAGATATCAATTGTTTTATACATATATTATCACAAACATTTAGTGGATCATTTAATCCAATTATTATAGGATTGTGGATTAACACAACAGAGAATATCTTTTTTGTGATTTATTTTTTTTAGAGGGAGAAGGTAACTCTAGGCGCCTATCATTTAGATGAAGAGGATGATAAATGGGGGGTGTTGATTAATAACACCAAACTAAAAGATATAATTGGAGATATGGAGTGGGAATACATTATTAAAGTATTTATTAACAATAATTTTCCTCAAACTCTTCATAAAAATATAGAGAGAGAATTCCTAGAAATCAAAAAAAGAAAATTTAATCTATAACAAATTATAAAGAAAATTTACATATTATTTGAACCTACACCTCGGGTTTGGTTATAAATATTGATATAATAATAGATAGATTCTTTAGTTGTTTAAAACCACAACATGGAAAGGCTATAGCTATTTGAGACTTTGGGAGTCATGAAGAAGTTGATTGATTTGCTCCCAAAGTGGAGATAAAGATTGAATAATGGTCCCCAGGATATATAGATAATAAATGAAAGATGGATATTTATGCTTTCAGATCTAATGAAGAAGGTGGAAAAAATATCATCCAACCATGTGTAAAAAAGGTGGGAAGAAACATCATATAAATTTCTTCTAAGGGATGGAGAAATTCTTTTTTCTTGAGGGAGAAGGCCACCAATCTATGAAAAGTTGAAGATACATAAATAAGTGGTCCAATATGATGGATTAATAGAGGGAAACACCAATTATTAAATTATTGAATTATGAGGAGAAAGGTAACAATCTAAGCTTGTGCACCAAACATTTATTTTTTGAGGGTAATCAGCGTCTTCAACCACCAAATTGAAAGGAGAAAGTAAAATATTTCTCCATCATTACTTCTTGTGTAGTGTAAAAATATGAAGTCCTACAAGGTTAAATTAATAATAACTCAATAATGAAATATATATTATTTTATAGTAATTATAAAAATTCATTTATATCATTCTTGTTTTCTAGAACTAATTATCGAATCCCCAAAATCATGAAGAAGATATATTCGTAGAAATACTTAGTGGTGAGATGAACACAACACAACCATTGGACACTTCTCTTGTTAGAGTATGTATGAATATTATTCTCGAGATTCTTGGGATAATTCCCTTAGTGAAATTGAACACTATATTAGGAATGGAATGGATCTCATTATATAGAAAACACAGTAAATTTTGGGAAAGGGAATTTTTTTTTTCAAATTACAACCCTTTCCGTGTTCCTATAAAAAATCAAATTAGACGATGAATCTCATTTGGGAAATACCTCAATTGTGTGGGTGTCGATTCAATATAGAAAATCATACCTCACTTATATAGTTTAGTCAATGGAAGGTATCAACTAGGAAAAAGTTCCCATTGTGCAGGAATACAATGATGTATTTCCTAAAGAGTTACTCAGACTTACCCCTGATCATCAGGTAGATTTCTCAATAAAAATCATATATGGGGATAATCCTATCTCAAAATTTCCTAATAGTATGGATTATATATAACTAGTTGGGTTAAATAAGTATCTATAAGATAATTTGGGCACATGGTTCATACACCCTAGATAACTGTCTGGGGGAGAGATGATGCTCTTTGTAACAGAAAAGGATAGATCAATGCTGAAGAGTATCAATTACCAAGAGATCAATAAGATAAAAATAAAGAAAAATTTTCCTATTACAAGGATTTATGAGTTCTTAGAACAACTGTGATGAGATTAATACTTCTCAAATGAGGACCCTAACTTTAGATATCATCAACTGAATGTGAAGAAGGAAGATATTTAGAAGAAACTTTTCTACATAAGGTGTGGGACTATGAGTTTCTATTGATACCCTTAAGACTTATTAATTCCCTTGAAGTCATTATGGATTTGATAAATGGATCCTTCTGAAAGACCCTTGATAAATTTGTGGGAGTTTTTATCAAGTATATTCGTATCTACTTGATGAGAAATTAGGAACATGAAGAACATATATGGATTGTGTTCTTGACATTAATGAAGGATATATTGTTTGAAAATTTTAGAATGTTTGAATTTTGAATATTGAATGTCACATTGAATGGGAATGTATTCCTAAGTGAAGGAATATTTTTAGACCATTCAAAAATAATTTCAACTTAGGAATGGACAAAACACACAAGTCTCACATATATCTGTTGTTTAATTTGATTTGCAGGATACTACCAATGGTTTTTAAGGGATATCACAAGATTTTATATGACTCTTAATAAGTTTAAAATGAAATGGGTAAAGTATGTTAGGATGGACGAATGTGAGGATTTATTCAAGAATCTAGATAAGAGGCCAATCATTACACAAGTACTCACAATATCATGAAGTGGAGAATGTTTTGTGATTTACGATGATTCATCAAATAAAGGCTTGGGTTGGGTACTCATGAAAAATATTAAATTGATAACGTATTCTTCATGGAAGTTAAATATCCATAAGAATAACTACCCAATGAATGATATGGAGTTATCAACTGTGATATTCACCTTGATGATTTTGTGGCACTACCAACGTTGTGAGAAGTGTGACATATATACTAATCACAAGAGTATAAATTACATATTCACCTAGAAGGAACTTAAAATGTGTGAAATTAGATGGTTAGAGATAATAGTGGACTACTATATATCTATTCACTTCAATATAAGAAAGGGAAAAGCTATTATATGCTCTTAGGAAAAAATAATAAGCCACTCTATCCAATATGTAGATTGAGAAAGACCCAATTTTAATTGATATGAAAAGGATGGATCTAGAAATCATAATGATAAGGAGTATATCATTATTTTCCCATTATATTTCCAACCATCTATCCATGATATAATGAAAGAGGCACAAAAGAAAGATCTAAAGATCAAAATAAGTGGAATGTAGTTAAGGAAGAGAGGCTATAAGAGGTCCATATTGAGGATAATGGTGTGATTTAGTTTAGAACTATGTTTTGAGTCCCTCAATCATTAAATAAAAAGAAATATATATTTGATAATGCACATAAATCCACCTTCTACACCCATCTTTGAAGTAACAAGATGTATCGTGATCTTGATGAACACTCATAGTTAGACAATATGAATAATGAGATTGTAGAGTATATATCAATGAGCATGATATGTCGAATGTAATAGCATAGTAAACTAATTCTAAAGGGACGATGAAACCATTTCTTATAGCCACATGAAAATGGGATAATGTCACTATAGAATTCATCACCATTATCTCAGATACATTCAAAGTCAAAATGTTGTTGGTTGTGGTGGATCAACTCACCAATAATTCCAAATTTATTGTACTCCGGAAGATTTCTTGCTTGAAAAACTTGCCAAGATATATGTGAATTATGTGATAAGGATTCTCAGGGTTCCACTTTTGATCATCTATGATCATAGTACAAGGTTCAAATCTAAATTTTGGAAAAGTATTCAACATTATTTAGGTATTTAATTTAATTTCAACAAGTCCTATAACCCCAAACTGGTGGACAATTAGAAAGGACTATTCAGATGCTTCATGTAATGTGAGGAGCTTGATAAAAGAAATTATAATTGTGATAGTATCAACATATCCCATTATTTTAGTTCTCATACAATAATATCTTCCACCCGAGTATCTAGACGTATCCATATGAATCCCTCTATGGGAAGCGATGTAGAACTCCAACCTGTTGGGATGAAATTAATGAAAGAGAGACACTTGGACCAAATCTTGTGCAACAGATATTATAGAATATTCAATCAATCTTAAAACATATAAAATACACTCAGAGTCGAATGAAGATCTATGATGGAAATCGTCAAAGGTAATTGGAGTTCGATGTTGGAGACAGAATATTCCTTTTAATATCCCCATGTAAAGGAGTTATATAGTTTATAATGAAAGGGAAGCTTTTCCCAAGGAAATGAGGACCGTTTGTGATACATGATAGCATAAGAGGAGTGTAATATAAACATTAACTTCCACTATATACAAATAAATTTCTTCACATATTCCATGTATCAATCCCGAGGATGTATATACCTAAACCCTCACATGTTCTAAACCAGATGGTGGTACAACTAGAGAATGACCTCTCTTATAAATATTAACCAGTAATGATCTTTGGATGAAGAGAAAATGTCTTACACAACAAGATTACTCAACATGTAAAAGTTGTTTGGAGTAACCATATGTAGGAAAAAGTGACTTGGGAATTTTATTAATCAATGAAGGAGAAATACCCTCAACTACTTTGGTTGAATGAAATTTTGAAGGAAAATTATTAAATGGGGTTATGAATTTAATGACCCAAAATTTAATCATTGTAATTTTCCATTATAATTTTATAATAGGTTAGAAAAATAATTCATGGAATATAGATCCTTATAAAAACATAAATTTTATTAATTTATAATTGAATATGTTATATTTAACTAAATTATGGAACTCATCCCGACAGAAAAGTAACATAACCCTTAGAAAGATAACATAGACATTAGGAATAGTAATTGGGACAATATAATAGTAAGGAGATTTACAAAAGAATGTATTAAATTTAGGAATCCTAAAATGGAGAATATGATTTAATTATATCATATTGTATATTGATATTGAAATCACATAAAACAAACACTCCCGAAACAACGAAATCGAACTATATAACTCACCAAAATGGCCATAAATGATATTAATAAACTTATAATAAAACAAATACATATATAAGTGTTTCTATATTTTCTAAATAATGAGTATAATTTTATTATCCACTGTATTAATGTTAATAAATCATTTCGATAAATGTAAGGGGACTCTCGAACCCAACTCCATTTCATGGGGTTATTCAACTTTGATAAACAATTTTAGTGTGTATATTATTTTAATATTAATAAAATGTAATTTAATTTTACATACCTTTTATTTTAGGGTATATACATGTTAAAACTATTATTTTATGAGAAACACTAATATTTTCCAAATCAATTGTTTTTTCTTAAAACACTTCTTTTACTTCACATGAGATTGTTTATTATTCACTCATGAATGATGATACTTATACTAAGTATGTTTTTACCTTTTTAACATTGGAACTCGAAAGTGTAATCATGAATGTATGATTTATGAAATTATTATGAAACCCATTTCATTTTCATGGGTTATTTTTTGACTAATATTTTTATTCATTCTATGGGCCTTACATAATTATGTAAGTGTTATAATGTGATAGGTTCACCTATAATTATATAATTTTCTAATTCCATGGGTAATGTAATTTAAGTTATGAGATAAAGTAAAGTATATATGAAAATGATTCTATATTTTTTTCACAATTATTTTGTCATGATTAAGAACACATTTTATGCATAAAAATGATTTTATAATTTGTTCAAATCTTTGGGTTGAATTTTTACACTATGGTATGATATTTCATTTTTCTGGATTTCCATATTCCATCCCTTTATCTGATTCTTAATCTCATGATTATGTTGATGATATAATTATTACCTTATGATGATGATGAGAATGATCACCCATGCTATATAGATTAATGTTTTATATATCCTTTTATTGGGATTCTAGATAACCCCTTTATTTGATGTATATTCTCATCTGGCTGCATGTACTAACAACATCATGAAATCTATTGGACAAAATTATATAATATTTGAATAAATTTTTTGGTTTTATTTGGAATAAGTGATGTATGTTCCTAATTTTACCATGACACTAACCCTTTGTATATTGATTTTGTATTGATATTATGTTGTTTATCTTTAAAATTATGTAATAGATATGGATGAAAAAGAAGGGTCACTATATCCTTTCCATTTTAAACCAGTATTTTAAAAATGTAAAACCAGGTTATAACTTAGTAATATAAATATTTCATAATAAGAAAAAAATAATAACATGTAAATATAACACATAATTCAATAATGGGATAGTGTTTGTGTGAATCAGGACACATAGATTGGAATACCATGTTCTAATTAAACAGTAGTAAATGATAGTCAACCTAAACCAAACAATATTGCTCTATATGGATTTCCAGGCACTACAAGTTCACTATGAACTACTATTATAACTCCCATTTCATTATTTAATGTTGAAAGAATTTTAAAAATACAAAAAACAAAAATTAAAATATAAAGAATACAGAACAATTGAGAAATACAAGAATGAGAGTTAAAAAAATTAAAATCCAAAACTCAAAAACCAAATCCAAAAGTCCCATTATAACTGATGCTTCAGTACTAAATGTTCCTCCAACAAATTTAATAAACCTATAAACTGAGTCTCTTTATTCCTATATCCAATATAAGATTTATAGCCATATAAAAAATGATACTCTAGAACATAGGTTTTCTATACAACCTAGATGATGATTCCATTTTTTTCAAAACAAAAATCAAGGATACCCATGATATGGGAAATTGATCTAACCTCATACATGCCCTAGGAGTGTCCTCAATCACCCATGTTAATAACTAGTACCAAGGAAATCAGATAAGAATTCATGGGACCAATTTTACTCATCAAATTATATTTATAATTTATCATAATCATACCGTAATTCTAGAAAGAACTTTATATATGTTAAATGTCCACACTAAATCAAATAATAAAATTCAAAAAATTGTTGAACCAAATTGAAGATAACAAATAAAAATAAAGAAGATTTTATAATCAAAATAAATATGAATTCGGATCCTAGAAATAGTAGAATCTATCTTGTCAAGTTTAGATGAACCTACACATTATAGAAAAGGAAACTGAAATGGATACCCAAAACACCAAATATGACTTACATATAACCAAAATGTCAGCATATATTCCTCACCGCATTATTAATATAATATGATCCTAGATGAACTAAAACCTAAATCTGATGTTATAAACAATGTCTTAAACACAAATATAAGTGGTCATTCCAAATAAATAAAAACCCATGTATTACATTAAAAATCAGATTCCATCTAGTTTGAAATATAGCTTAATAAAATTGGTTTCTATTTTAAATTTAGTTTTAATAAAATCCCAGTCCATTACCCTCCATTTTTTATAATTGAATATCTTATACATTAAGGGTTTACAAATTTAGGTTATTTTCGTTGAAAATAACAACATTTAAATCAATGTCCTCAAAATATTAATTTAAGAAAAGGGTTACATTTTAAAAATAAATTAGAGTGATTAAAATAATTTTTCACAAAATACAAAAATAATATGTCTTTATTTTATAATAAAATCAGTTCAGTGGTGAAAAAAATAAAATCTTCACCATCATAATAATAAATATATAAACAACAATAAGATTAGGTAAATTAGAAAATGTCACAAATTCTATCAACATACAAATAGAGAATAACAACCAATATAATATGGTCATATACAATAGATCGTAGAAGTACTTAGGTGTTGAGGAGATCATGGAAAACAAACTAAAAATGATACATAAAATTGGAGTACTATATGCAATATACCACCCTAACACTTGGTCTCACCCTAATGGCCCAACTAAGGGGAAAATACCAATGTATGAAGGACACCATACTAATGAATACTAGTTAGATGATGATCCTAATCGTGCATAGCATGTGATCTTGAACATTACCTTGGATACTCCAGATTCCCATGACATATATAAAATGGAGGTGAGACAACTAATAAATTAAATGATATAGAATGATTATATATATATATATATATGCTTACATGAAACCATAATCACAAATAAGGCCTCTCACATGAGCACCCTCATGGTTACCATTACTTATTTTTAAACACAACTTATGAATAATAAAATATAATTCATTTTAAATACCAATATGAGGGGCCATTCCAAGTGAGTTTTCATTATTAAAATAATCTCAAAATGCTAATAGATCACCATAGTCATTAATTTGATTATAAATGAAAAAACAACATTAAAACTGATATATAATATTTTGAAACATTCAAAATATTGTATATATTTGAAAATACCCTTTAAAAGGACAAATAACACCATTGAAATTAGACTACTCCTTAAACAATAAGTTTTAAAACCAAAAAAACAATTTTTTGATTTTTAAATCCCATTATAAAATACATTTAGAAAAAATCATCAATCACTTGGTGTGTGAGGTTGAAAAAAATAGATTTAAATAGTGTATTTAAGTTGAAAACCCCTTTTATGGATAGAATTAAAATAAATAATCCATATTATTTCCATAAAAATTTCTAACATATTTAGTTGTACCATTATATAATAAATTTTTTTTATGGAATAAGAAATTATATTTTTAATATCTAATGGATCATTGAAGGGAAATCATTCCTTAAACTAAAGGTTAACTATTAGATGCTTACAAAATGAGATGAATATAAGATGAAATAAAACTACATACTAAAACTAATAAAAATGAGGCAAAATAAAATTTTGTCACCCTATGATTTCTATAAATTAGAATAACAAAAGGGTATCTGAAAAAAATATAAATAATGATGGTAGAAAGAAAATGTAGATAACTATTGGTATTTACCTTGAAAAATTATACCGAATCCATGAATATTAACCATTTCAAATATGAGTAATTGAAGGTTAGATCCCTATAGATATGACATATTGAATAGGGGAGAATAAAATGGGTTATGATAAAAATCATGTGAGGGGGGAAAGTTGTTTAATCATTTTTCAAATATGGGAAGACCACATAGTTTTCCAAATCGAGCACTAGCTGTGTAGGGTCTACTTGATTCACCATTAAACTCAAATATTTTAGCAAAAATGATTTGAGAAACTATGAAAAATTTGTTTGATATATATATATATCAAATGGAATATTTCATCGACATGTATTCTAAATTTTTTTAATAACCACGTGGGATAACTCGGTACCCTACACAATAACTCAAAATTTAGAAAACTTTCAAATGGGTTGACCCAAAAATCAAGGAATTGACTAATGATCACTAAATCGATAAAATAATAATGATAAAGAGGAATTTTTTATTGTGATATCGAGCATCAAGATAAAATACTTTTGAATGGTTTCTGATAATTAACCGGAAAATATATACATTGAAAGCTGATTTATAAACTAGTATGGCTAATCCGTGTCATACTTTCATGAAAAATATTTATGAGGTTATAAAATAAATGAAAAACTAAATGAAAATTATAAAATTAAAATGAATATCATATCCATTTCATAAGATAATAATAATAAAGATACACGATATTCTCGATGTTATTAAGACACAAAAATGGACAATACCAAAAAAATACTATAAATTAATGAAAGTCTAAATTCTAAATTTATAATCTCCACAGATCAAATTTTCGCCCACTAATGTCAGTATATCATACAACACAATGAGAAAACCAAAAGAGTGATTCCATAGAAAGAATCATTTTTAAAACATGAATATAACCTAGAATATTTATATGCATTGAGGTGAAGGCCTTGTAGGTTTTCTCCCTATAATCCATACCTAACCACTAAAAGTAAATCCTCTGCATGATATTATGAAAATATAAATAACTATAAATTTAATATTTCTAATTTTTTATATAAATAATTTTGATCAATATCCTTAATTTAATATCTATAAAACAAAAATTTTATCTATTTAAATAAAATTTTTTCACAAACTGTTTTAAAAAGGAAAATTATTTTTTAATAAAATGTCGTGTTTGAAAAAAAAATAAAAAAATAATAACATTTCAAAAATATAGAAAATAACTCTATTTTCCGAATAACTTTTAATAACATTATTCATGTTATTAAAAAAATAATAAAACAAACAAATTTTAAATACACACATATAAAATAACTAAATGCAGGGAATAACAAAATAGAATAAGAAAAAGATAATATAAGTTTTAATATATGCATAAATGTAATCCAATATCAAATGGATTTTAAAAAAAAATAGACAATAAATATATAAAAAATAAAATGATATAACAATAAGTAAACAATATTATAGGAGCATCCTTAGGGAAACTAAGGTCATAGAAACCTAGGTCCCTACACTATACTAGGGATCAAAGTAGTACATGTACACCTATGTGAAACAACGAGGGGTCCAATCTCATTGGACAGTGAAATGAGACACCCTAGAAAGTGACTCCTTAATAATTTAATTATAATGTTTGGTTGGTGTTTAGTTATAATTTAAGGATCAAAATGATTCACAACAGTTTATAGTGAATTAGTTAGAATTCCCTACGCATGTTCTTAGGTTCCCATGATCAAAGAAAGGGGAAGGAGTGATATAATTTTATAATCAAACAAATAACAAATAAAAAACTGATAAAAACACCCCTCACCCACTCTCTAAGAACCCCACACTCCAATAAAACATTATCATTTATAATTCAACATTTAGTATAATCCTAATGTAGCAATTTAATAATAAATATTGACTAAGTCCAAAACAAATTAGAAATGATCATATTTGGCATTGATACCTCTTCAAAGTCAACTACTGAAATTCATATAATATTATTAAAAATCAGACCTAAATCTTTAATGAATGATTTAAAATAATAAAAAAAATTAAAAATAAAATATTATTTCATACATCAAAAAAATATTTTTAACCAAAATTATGTACTTTTTATATGATAAACACTTTTAACCCACATAACAAAACCACCAAAAAACTTTTTAATATTACTACATATCTATGAGACTAAACAAAAAGTTAGAAAATGTAAAATAAGAATAAGGGGACACCCCATATTAATAATAACTAATTTCCTTTTGTAAAAGACTATTAAATTAGGAAACTACGCAGAAATCTTGAGTGAATGTTTTTGGAAATCATTGGAAAGTCATTAAGAATTATAAAATTATTTTAATTTTTTTTTAAATAAATTAATGTGGAATTTTTTCCAATACTTGGAAGAATTAAAAAAACCTTTTCAACACCAATATACCTATAATCTGTTGAAATAATCATCATTACATGACTTAAAAATCACAACGAATGTTAAACCATCATATAGTTATCAAAAATAGTATAACACTATATATTTTATATAGATTAATGTGTTTAAAAACCATAAGTAATTGATATTTTAATTTTTAAAATAATTTTACATGAATAACCTACCATGAACCAATGGAAACAAGTAAACTTCTGTTAAAAATGTATTAAATATTGTCAAGACAATCAATACACGCCATAAACACCAAAAACACAAAATAAAATCAACCCCATGAACTAGGGTTTTACTACCATAGTGTACCTTGGAGAGAAGAAAGATAAAGAGGGAAAGATTGGAATGAGAGAGGGAAATGACACACAACCATACAGAATCTTACTACAGTCAATGAATAAGGCATGGAATCCTTAGATGAATGGAGGAGGCCATGCCTAGGGATCCTCTTTGCAGGACTTATATGAATTGGGAATAATAGAGGATTAGGGGGGTTAAATTGAGGGAGGGGGATTGTAAAATATAAATTTCAATATTTTTAAAAAATGGAAATGTGTCTTGGTTTGGCCGTATTATTTACCAAACCATGATCTGATAATGTACCCTTCACTGAGTATAAATATAAAGTCGCATAGTTTGGTCTAACATTTAGAAAAACCATTCTCCCTCTATGTAAGGAACTACTGATAAGGATATGCATGTGCCTCATGGGTAGGGTATATTTTTAGCTCCATCCAAGAACCAATATTGTTCCTTATATAAAAACCTCAATATTTTAATTGTCCTATTTAATTTTAACCTAAAATAAAGGAAATGGTTCAAAAAAATATGTAAACAGAAAAATAAATAAAATTGAAGGATTATGTGCATAAAATACCCCCACTATACCACTTTCTTCCACTATAAGTTCATAAAAGATTGAAATAAAAAATATCATATAAGAATTCAATAGTAAAAATGAAACACTATATAATATAACTTTTAGAAACTATAGATATTGAAAACTCATCACCTCAAAAATTTATCCCAGAATATTCAATGATATAGACCAATATAAAACCCTTGTAAAAAACTATAGGCATAACATGAACATCTATGCATAATAATACAATAAAGGAACTAATCCGGAAGAGAAGAAACACTAGATGGTACAGTTACTATATGTTAAAAAAGTGGGTTCCCTATACCCAACATTATTTTCAATTTTGATTATAATATCATAAATAGATCTAGTTAGACATTATTTTTTTCTTTCCATTTCAGGGTAGTCATTTCTACATTCACTATTAATTGATGATTTCATAGATTATTTTTCATATCAAATGGTTACTAATGACCACATGTTATAATTATAACCTCAATATACTATGACATTAATCATAAATATATTTATTATGATCTAGAGACCTTATATTTACTTGAAACAACATATATCTAACAATTATGTTTTGGGCGATCAGTAGAATTTTGACTTCTTCTCATTAATTTTGCACTTGGTGATGTATAGTGGTGGAGATCACGAGGGCTGAAAAACCAATATTAACACCACATGATTTAGGTTTCATTTGTTATTCCTATCTATGTATATGTGTATTGGTCTCTTGACTTGAGATCATTACCAATTTGTGCCATTTGATCACGTACTTTGATGAATGGATGAAATAATGCTAATATAATCAATGCAAGGTGGCTTGTATTGGGTGTGTCATTAGTGGTATGGAATTAGATGAATGGTTAATATAGAATTTATCCCTTCTGAGATGACGGTGTAATATTTTTTGTAAGGTTTTTAACACCCCAAGCATCTACAGAAGGCTTCTCTTTGAATAATACAATAGCGTACGTTTTACGCAACACCGTGTTCAAGAACACCATGACCTATCAAAATAGCCATTTAGAATGCATTTATCAATATTAATAACAACATTTGGAATTATATATATACCATAAAATTTTAATATCATTTTTTTTCTTCTTAGACATAATATAAGGACAAATTAAATTTTTCAGATTAAAAAATTATTTTTCAAAAAATGCAGTTTTTCTGCCTTTTAATGGATAAACCTTTCTAAATCTGATATTTGACACTTTTATGTATTAAATTTCGTGATATTAAATTATTGTTTAAAATAGTTACATAAAATTTTATTTTAGATAAATTTTTGGTGTTAATCAGATAAATTCTTATTTTGATGAATATTCAAAGGTACTAAATTTTAATTGAAAACACATTTTTTAATCAATATAATTTATAGTCATGAATTATAAATTTGAATGGTTTTGAAGTATAAATAAATTATATTTTAATCATTTAATACAATGTTAATCATTATAAGTAATTTCACTTTTAAACCAGACATAAACACATTTTAATCTTTTGATTGTTTTTACTTATCAAAAAACCGCTTTCTAGTTTTGACCACAAGAATAAATTTTAAATTAATTAATGAAACATAAATTTCTCTAATTTCATATAATATAACTCCTTTTAGGATTTGGTATTTCAAAATTATCTTAGGTTTAATTTTGTGTATTTTTCTAAAAACATTCAATATTGGATGAAGAGTAAAAAACACCGCATTATTGTTAAAAACTGAAATTATATTTAAATAAATATCTATTTAATTTTTATTTTAAGCCAAAATAGATACATAATACCTATATTAGTTAAATTAAAATCACTGAATTCATTTTATAAAAAAATTACATGTATAAAATTTTATTTAATTTTTTAACGTCTTTTTACCTCCTTCTATGCACGTTAACAAATTTATATAAAACATACTTTTACTGATTATGTTAATTGAATTTAAAAAATCCAAGACACAATATTGACATTAATATGTAAAATATCATTCAATAAGTTGGAAATATGTTTTGGTGAATAGTAAGTTTTGAATTTTATTGACCACAGTTTAAAGTAAATAAGGAAATTAATGGTAAGAATGATATTATAATTACCCTAAAAATGTCATAATTCTATTGGATATGTTTATTTTGACCAAAATAAACTTTAGGAATAAAATATGATCTTATTGTGTCCACTTTTATTAGATTAGGACATTTATTATTGTTTACTTTGAAGAAAAGTTAAACGTGTTAAATTTTAATTTTAATAACTAATACAATTTTCATTTCGGGTTATATATAAGATAAATTTGAATATAAATATTATTTAGAAAGCTAAAAAAATTTCCAATATTTTTTTATTTTATTTATAATTTTTAGAAACTATATAATAAAATTTATTTATGAAAAATTATGATGCAATAATTACATTATTAATGAATGATTAAAATAAATGATATTATGATTATTAAAATAAATGTAAATTTAGTCTTTTGATACATTAAAAAAAATTTCTATGTTAATATTACATTCTATGTTATATTCAATTTATTTTTTTCGAAGAAATCAGATTGTTTTGATATTCACAAAAACAAAATACAAAATAATGTCAAAATTGACAAAAATAAGTTTTTAAACAAAATACTATATTATTAAATGAAATAATAATACTAATAATATATGTACCAGAAAAAGGACATTTATAATAATATATTTCTCATTAATGAACCACTTGGGGTTCTCTTGGAATTTTATTGTAAGATTATTAACCATATAATATAAAAATATAAGGAGACTTGGAAAATGTTAAACTATTTAACCATGAGTTAAATCTAAAAGATAAGGATAATATGGACAACAAATCCTATATAAAACCTATTAGTGGAGATATTTTTACCAATACCCACATTATCTTAAAAATAAATCAAATTTTATCCATTATAAACAAAATATTACTTTATAATAATATAATATTTCAACGTTTTTCTAAAGTGACCCTCACCACTCTTATAAAGGTGTACATACACTTCCCTCAAAATCACACATCCAATGCCATTTGGATCAAAAAACCCATGATAAAAATATCCTCCCAAATATTCTCACTTCAATCTAGAGGCATTACTTTGATTAGAAAGCCATCTTAAAATTACCTTTTGATCAAAACAAAAGGAAGCACCCAAAAAAGATGTAGTTATTTCATCAGCTCTTTCAATGTTCTTTTAGTCTTCCACTTCCTATTTTTTTTTTTGTAAATACAAAAATAATAAATCCAATATATTCTACATAATTTTATGTTATTATAAATTTTTTAATACCATATTCATTATTCTATCAATCCGATAAATTACAAGTCATCATACATGTGTATGTACGGCTTACCGTCTCCACGTCGTGGTGTAGTTTGTTATTTAACTCATAATTATTTGGAATGGTATAATAATGATTATAATTGATGTAAATAATATATATAACATTTCAATGATTATTTATATATGAAATAATTTCCAATTATATATGATTTCACCATTAATAGAATGGCAATGTCACTCGTGCATACGTACATATTACCGTCTCCACGAACGCGATGAGATTCATTCCCCATCATAACCATTCAAGAATAAATATAATTTGATTATTAAAAATTAATTTTTAAGAACATAATATCATTAATTATATGAATAAAATATATCTTCTCAATAAAAAACATGACTTACCTATGAAAACGTACAAAGCAAAATGAATCAGTTAACACCCGAAACAATGATACTACTGAATTATTAATAACAAAACAATATTAAAAGATCATATATGATATAATATTTATTTATATGTTTCTTATATAATTTAATAACATTTATTTCACCATTATATATGAGTTTAATGTACCATCAACTAAGGAAAATTAAAAGTTAAGGGGTTTCCATCACAATTTTATTCTAGTGAGATTCATACTATATTTTCCACTGTTATATTTTGTGCGGTGTATGTACTTCCCAAAATTTTATTATCTATGTAATATAAATTTATTTATGGGTATTTAAATCATCATTTTATTATCATTATCTCACTGGGTTTATGTTTCTTTAGTTTCCCAAACAGTATGGGAATTTCAATTTTCAATTTTCACTCATTGGATTTTATGAAAACTTCATTTAATTTTTTACTCCAAGATTATGTGTGAAATCACTATTTGTTTAATGATTTAGTAAATAAAACTCCCATTTGTGTTGATATACTTTTCATACAATAAATAAATCCATTTATAAATTCTTAATTAATCGATATTAACTTGATAAGAGTAATTTTAACTCAATTTCTATTCTTCGAATTAAACATCCAAGTCATCGGTGTTGTTTTTAGAAGAATATGATTCAGTATCCTAGGATTAATTTACACTGAATATAATATCATATTGAGTGTATTTATATTTTAAACACATAATTATTTCATTTATTTATCCTTAACCTAATGATATAATCTTTTTAATGGATTTTATCTCAATTTACATTTCATTGAGACTTCTTTGTTGTTATGTGCCAATTCACTTTTATATGTTGTAAATATTATTCATTCACATAGTATATCATGAATACCTATATTCTAATGATATTATAATTTTTTATTACATCATTTAGTTGTATTCAACCATCTTTCATTTGGTTAGGAACTCAAACCAAAATATCATTTTAAATGTTTTAATGATTTATTCTTCTAAATATTTCTCATTAGCTTCCATGTTTTAAAAATGGTTTTATGTAATTTTTTTATATAGAAATTTATGTTATTTTGTTAAAATTACTTTTAAAAGTTTCAAAGTGGAATGGGACACTTTGATTCAAAAATCTATTTCATACGGGTTTTTGATAAATAGTGAGAATTTTAAATGTTTTCAATAAAAAGGGGTTATTTATCTCAAATATTTTTGATGATCATTTTAATCTATGTCAATATCCTACATAAATCTTCATTGAGGTTATTTTATTACAGTAAAATGTTTATTATTGTTTTTAATTAGTTATATATTACTATGGATGTGCTAATTTTATACCATTAATAGTTTGTGGTTAAAATATTAACATTTTGTATGCAAGTTTTAATACAAATGTTTAGATTATATTTCAAACTTTTCTTAAGAGGAATGCATTGGTCTTAGTAAGTGACAGGTGGAACCATCTATAGCTCCTCAATGCATCGGTTGGTCTCATGAGACAAACAAATGTGTTGTCACAAGGCCTTCACTAAATCGTAATTTTAGTCTTGGCACGAGGCTTTGACTATGTAGTTATGATGTCCGGCATTATGCATTCCATCATTATGAAAATGACTATTGATATTAAATTTGATTATTCTACTAGTGGAATATCTATGTGAATAAGTACATGTCATTAGTTTATTTATCTTTTCCATATTATTCTCATGTTTATGTTTAAAAGTCTAGTGTTTTATTCTAATACATTTCCTTAAATATTTATGCTTATTTATGAATGTTTTCGGAAATATTGTTATCCATATTGAGAATCTGATCTCACCCCTTTCTATGTTTTATTTTTTCCAGGATCTGAAGAAGTTTATCATGATTAACCTATAGGAATAGGCTAAGGGATATGAGTGTGTTCAAAGGAGACACAATGTTGTTTTTATTTATTTCATGATGTAATGTAAAACTTATGTATTTATCTAGTAATTCCAAGGATAATAATCTAATCAGTCTTTTCGGACATGATCTTTTGTGATCATGCCATTGATATGTAATAATTCACTAAATCTGGGTAACTAGGGGTGGGGCATCATGAGGTTTAATATGTTATTAGTACTTTTAAAAATCCATCGTAATGGAAGTCAATGGTAAATCCATATAGTTTGATCAAAAAATTACAAATCAAGAAAGGATGATGACACAAGTGTGCATCATGCTTTATGAGATACAAATGAAAAATAGATTATATTATAATGCTCAAGGTCATAGGATGGTTTTTGCTACTATTTCTATTCCTTATCTTATTATGGGCCGGGATGGGTTGCTAGACTCTACTTTTGGTCTATAATAATTATTCGCTACAATCAAGATAAGGTCATAGAAGGCCACACTTAATAGAATATTGAAAAATAACTATATTCTGATAAATAGTTATATACGACATGGTAGAACCTATCCTTGTGGTTTAGGATGTATCTGAGGATACACGATCACTATGGAATAAATAAATTCCTATTTTAATGTTCCGAATAATTAGTATTTAACTTATTTATTAGATGTATCTAAAAATACTGACTTAAATACATGGAAAATATTATATGAAAAAATATAATTTTAATATTCAAGGTTCCTTTAATATTTGCAGGAATGAGGATTCGAGTTAATAACATGATTTTATTATTTAAAATATTTATTATGCTACCAGTAAGGGATAAAAACATAAATGATTTTTATGACTCTGTACAATTTTCATCATATTTCATTTATGGTTTATTTAGTGGGTAATAAATATTTGGGGGGATAAGGAGACTTTTTAGGGTAATTTCATAACACACTATATATAGGAGGATAGAAGACATCACTTGAGTAAAATTCACTATGATCTCCTAAGAGATTATATCTCCTCTCTTGATTTTTTAGAAATTAGATCTGAATCCATGTGGTTGGATTGAGATCTCCCTCTCTCATTTCATGAACATCAATGAGGTGATCATTGGGATGTGGAAGACAACGCTAGATCTCTGCGCTATAACATCAGATTCAATGATCAACATTCCTGGAGATTTTGAATGTGTGTGTGGATGACCTCAATGAATTTGACTACGGATTCATCGATTAGTGTTTCCTATAACTAAAGGATGATGAGCACATGAATTCAGATCAAACCAGGTGGTTATTTTTTGTTTTTTTTCCTAAACATTTCACGCAGGATCCTTGATCTCTAATGGGGGATGTTCTTAAGCGATGATGACATTGTTATATCGATTAATAGTAGAGATAATTATTTTCTTGTCCCATCAGCTTCCAATGTGAACCATGAGACCATAAATTGGTATCAATGGGATATTTGAGGATTTTATTTCATTGAAAAAAAAATTAATTTTTCCTCAAACATTGATGAGGCGATCATTTTAGTCCCAATGTCGCAGAAATGTTTTTTAATGCAACCCCAGATGACGAGTTTGAGACCATATAATGTTTTAAATATGGAATGTAATTGTTTTGGGTGTGTCAATTTTTAAAGAACCTATTTGTATATATTTAATATACATGTTATCTTTTACATGAAAGAAACAAAATAATTATTTTTTTGGTGACATCTTCAATCCCATTCAGATATAGATGGTTGGTATAGTTTTGTTCTTTCTCTTGTCACTTTTATATTTTTAGTAAATTTTAGAATAATTAAACGCACTTTTTAAAGGGTAAATACTATATCCTTGGATTATTTTTTAATTTTAAAAAAATAAAAAATAAAAATCTTATATCATATGTAGTCAGGTATGGAAATTTATTCAAAAAAAATCATATCCCCTTAATGGGGGTGGCATGGTCAATCTTTAAAAACCGAAATAAAAGACTTTTTGGGTCAATGGTGGGGGAAATAGTTGTTTCCAAATGTATAAAAATATAATTGAATTCACATGGAATCCAAATGGCCTCCATCGTGTTCTCTCCTACCTAAGCCACCCTGTCGAGCTCATCCTATCATCAGTGTCCCCTACCCTCATGTCCAGGACGGAATCACCCACTTCTCCACATAGTTCACCACCACCAACGAACCCTACTAGAACTACCCACCCCCACTCAGGAATGATCCTATAGCGCATCATTTTTCTATTGACTCTTATCGGACATCAGCTGACTGCTATATGCAGCCGTGGCAAGATCAACTCTCTCATTCAAGCACTTGCAGCTGCCACAGATTCCCTTGTGACAACACACCATGGTTCCCCTCCTCACTATTCAACCATAGGTCACGACACCCATCTCCCCACCCTCAGGATGATCTAAAGATTCCTCCCTATTCATTTTTAAATTCTCCATGTTTAATTAACTTTATTTAGGTATTAAATTAAATTAATTTTATAATTTAAATTTGACATTAAAATTAAATTAATATCGAGTTTGAATGGCCTGAATGTTTGAATTAAAAATCAAAGGGAATTTTTATCTCATTAAAATTACCCTCAAAAAAATTATTGCAATTTTTATTTTATATATACATGTTATTTATATAAACATTCATAATTTGTATTGACTGATTAAAAGCCATAGACCAACCAATTCATGTATGATGTTTTTTTATTATTATTTTTAATTAATGTTGATGCATGTTTGTAATAATTAATTTAATAAATGATGATCAATGTGTCATATTTGTGTCATTATTTCTAAATGTTAATGAACAACCTAAAAGTTTTTATCTATATTATACATTCTTGAGATTACCTTACCTATGTGTGAGTATTTTTCTATAATCATCAGGACATCAATGACGTAGTTCGTGTCAATATTATTAGAAACACCATACAAGAGTTTGATGCGCTGAATGTGTGAGTTATAAAACATTAGTGGCAAGATACATGACTTAAAGAGTTACAACAAGGGTCTATATTGATCTATTACAGACTATATGAATCAACCATTAGTATTATATCCTTATGCTACTCGTTGGATGAAATTCCTTAACTCGCTTCATGGGATTGATTTTATAGCTACCCATACTTACCGTGAAGTGAATTCCGTTGCTGATGCTCTTGCCAACAAAGGAGTTCACCAGCGCATGACTTGGATGAACTCCCTGCCTGCTGATTTATTTGTTCTTTTTGATATAGATTGTAAAAAAATCCCCAATTTTAGACTCTTGTAACTTTCTTAATTTTCAATAAATTGTGATTTGGTCTTTGACCAAAGCATTAACTTTAAAAAAAGTATCATCTCCTTATCACATCATAAGATTTTATTTTTTTGATACTTTGTTATTTTATGTATGTGTATCATTACGTGGGATCACATAAAATAATTTTAAATAATGAACATATAAAATGAACTTGTGATGTGATGTATTGTTTTTATTTATTTCATGGTTAGATGTGAGTAAGACCACATAGTATGTGTTAATGTGTTAGAAAATTATTTAATTTCCATATGTATTAATAAAACCCTCAAAAAAATATTAATTTTTAAACACCATACATTTTTTTAATTCATTAAAACATGGAGTATGTGGTTCTTGATCATCTAATATTAATGATGCCTCCAACTATCGGGGTGTTCCTATGGGAGCATTGGGCTGACTGAACCGAAGTTGGTTGAAATGAGTTCGCCAAAGTTATCTTTCAACAACAATAAAGCAAAACATTAAGTATAAATTTTTTTTTTAATTTTATTAGAATATAATTCACTCAAAAGATCAAGGAGTCCTCATTTAATTTAGTTGGATAGTCAAACACCTAAATAAATCTCTCTATTTAGTGGCATAAATAAATCTTATATAAGACAATGGGAGGTCCAAGGATCATTTCCCCATGAAAAATCAAGAGACCAAGTATTCTAATTCTAGCCTATATGGCTTCTAGATCCTATTGAAGTAGTGGGGGACATTTAATAATTTAATTTATCAATCTGTAATTTCGTAATCACTAATCATGATAAAAGTACTAATCTTCTAGATTTTATTATTTTTATAAAATGAAAAGTAATACCACAAGACATAATTAATTATTTTTTTGATAAATTTAATGTCCTATCCAACATGAGTTTTCAAAGGGTAGTAGTATAGGCACATACACAAAACACGATGACATCAAAAATTCAAGGTTTCAGTGACCTCACATCTAATTAATCAATATTAATAAGTGTTGACACTTAAAAATGATTATAGGATACTCATATATTATGAATATAATGGTTTTTTCATAATATAATCATTAAAATTCAATGTGTGTTGTGGATAAAACATCCTGAAATGGATGATTTAAAAAGTGTTCTAATATCCCAGAATATTGTAAGGATAATGTAATGCACGTATATGAATAAGAGACAAGTAATCTAGATAAGTTGAAATTGAAAAATATATCATAACATTTCAATGGATCCCTTTATTATTTTAGCCATAGTACTCTATTTTTTTATGACCAAAAACAATAAGTATGGAGAAAATGATTCCTTAACTTCTAGGTAAGGTTATCCATGTAATAAAAAAAATAATGAAAGATTCCTCATTATTTATTATGAAGAAAATATTGAATGAAAATTATAAAAGGTCACTAGAAACATTGAGGTCAAACTATCCGATGTAACATCATCCAAATAAAGAGATATTAAAAAGAGGCTTCACATATCATGGAATGATTCTATGGATATTTAAATGTAGTTAATTAATTTTAAGAACAAAGTATTCACTTATTCTTCAGGTATAGTAATCAATTGTAAATAATGATTCTATCATAAATCATGGGTATTAAATACAATATTCCTATCACAAATGTGTGTTGAAATAAAATAACCATGTAACTATAGAAATGTTATTGGAATTAAGGTGTATTCTCATAGTGTATAAGAATGAGTGGTTCCTAAGTTATTGGAGAGAATCACGCTACTTATAATTTCCATGTTTAATAAATATTGTGGAACGTTTATTAATTATCACTAAAATTTTAATCTCATGTGTCATTTGTACTTAATAATTCAAAATTCCAGTTTTATAATGAATGTATTTTTGGTTTCAATTAATAATGTAATAGTTCAGTGATACATGAATCATATACACCACAAGATGAATATATAATGTAATACATACATACAAATTTAGAGTAAGGTATTTAATATTCATTTAAAACAGAATGTGGAAATCAAGGATATTCCCACAATGGTATTTAGAATTAGTGGATTTAAACACCATAAGTTTTATTGATGTATATGCTCATTTTTATGAAAAATAATCCTTTATAATTAAAGGTAAAAAATAATGATTACAAAATTACTTATTCTTGAGAGAATGAACAACTCCATGGAAAATATAATGGTATGTATAAATAATAATAATCTTTTAAGTGTTGAAATAATAATATATTGAGGCATACTATATGTATGGTAAGAATATATTTGTTTCATCTGGGTGAAATGATGAAAAATATCATGAAATGGAATTCATCAATCAATATCATGTGTCATGCAGTAATTCATAAACACACATTACCTTATCCAAATCTGGTATATATTATAACTAAAGAAGATAAATGATTATAATTGATTTTTATCATTGATAAAATACTATAGATTAGAGTAATTTTTAAACACACATTTTCTAATATACATTAGAGTCATGATTTTTTAAAATTGAGAATCAATGTTAAAAGTCATGCGCTATAGGTTCTCCCATATTTTGAGACAAGATTTGAAAATAATGGTGTTATCTCATAACTATATTCTATGTATCATGAACAATTGACATCATATGAGTTATAGTATGATGGGAATCCATTATATCATAAATTAATGTTTTATTTAAATGGATTTTCTCATGATATAAACAAACATGCATCATGTAAAACATAATGTGAATCTATAGTAATTATATTAAAAGTTTCATAGGATATTATAGAAATACCCAAGATATAATTTTTATAGCCAGTGATATACAATATTTCAATAAAATGATGAAAATATCAATTTGATATTGTTGGGAAATGATTGACTTGGGTTTATAAAATGAATGATATGCATAAATAGTTGAAATTGTAACAATTTCCATAAGACCATTTTGAATATGAATGTTATAGAGAAACATACTGCATAGGAAAGATAAAACCATGGGGATGGTTTTTTATTCACTTTTCTGATGATACATTCTTCTTTGAGAATAATACTTCATTCAAGTAGGGGGTATATTGTAATTATATAAAATTGAATAGATCAAATAAAATTCAATAATGGATTCCATGCATCAAAGTATAAGGTGATTATTATTTTAAATACTATGGTGGTTATTCTTATTATATTATACATGTATAATGCCAGCATGGTACTGATAAATATCTATTGGTAATACCACAATTTTAAGCCTATATCCATTATAATTTTACTTTTAATATCAAACATTTCTTTAATCATATTTCTGAGAATGGGATGTCAATACCACCAATCATGTGTGGCGTCTATATGATGCAACCCGAAAGGGATTCTAACATCAAAAAATTCTAATAGGGGTGAAAATTACAAAAAAAATTAATTTTGGATTAATGTAAGCAAAAATATCATAAAACAATCATTTTGAATGAATATTTTCCATCTTTCCACCATATATTTGTGGGATCACTATTGTTTTCCATGTAAGGTATGTTTGGTAAAAAATATAAAAGAAATATTATTCTTACAATTAGTTAAGTCCAGAATAAATTTAAATCCCCATATATTGACTTAAAATAGAAATCAATGTCCTAAGGAATTGGATTCAGAATGGTAGATATAATGGTCACTTATACCAAGTCAATAGTGCATATACTAACATAGTATTCAAAAATATAGCTTGGAGAAATTTGATAGAGAATTTTTACCAGTGTCACATAGAATACATCTCTTCATGAATATATGAATAGTCATTAGAAGAGATTAATGTGGTGAGTTGAATTTACATACACTTATGTGATGGATGAATAACATATTCCATTATATGAAGAAGAAATGATGTTACTAACATAAACTTTATGGTAGGTAAATATCAAATATATCTAGGATAAATGCATGGGAATTAGTCATAAATTTCAAATTATACTTGAGAATTTAAAAAATATATTAATGTGGTAAGGGGTCAGGAAGGGATACTACTGACAAGGGGACTAAAACAAGTTTATCTATCAGATTAATGTTTTATAATATCATAGTTAGGCAATGGTAATGTGTAAGAAAATCTATATCATGCTTGTGGAATCCATGTCTAAAAATACCAAGTACGTTCTAGCTTTTGAGGAAGCTTAAAGGTAGAGTACTAAATCCAATGATTTTTTCATGTTTGTGGATGAAAACATGTTAATTAATGTATTATCATTATGTAATTTGTTATCATTGTATTATCAAATATTTTATGTTCCAAAAGTGAAAAAAATAATTCACCCATGGTTTATATCTCATAAAGTGATTTTATCAAGGAGATGATGTAAAACATAGTTTAATATCCATGAAATGGAGACATGGAATACCCAAAAACTAATACCATGACTTAGCATACATGATTTTAATATTGTGATATCTATCAAGGATAGTCAGCATGTTGGCTAGAGTGAAATTTGGATTGTTCTAAAAGTGGGTTCCCTAGACCCAAATTTTTTAGTAATTTTGATTTTTATATCATGTTTACAATGAGTTATTCATGATTTTTACATGCCATATTAGTGTATAAATTTCTATGTCCACTATTAAATGATAAATTCCATACACCATATTTTTGATCAAAATATTATAGTAGATCTTGAGCTATAATGAAATCCTTGATATATAAAAAATTTACTCCTAAATATATAATTTAAAGTCTAGGTACATCATATTGACTTGAAAATGTAGATATCATACTATTAGGTGGAGGGCGAGTATAAAAATAAAGAATTATTCTCTTGACGTTCGTATTTGGTGATCTATAGTATTTGAGATCATGAGGACATACCTTCCAAAAGGAACACCACATGTTTCATCTATCAATGGTTGTTCGTATCTAAAAACAAGTTTATTGGTCTCCTAACTTGATATCATTATCAATGTTTTATATTTGATCACATACATATATTTAATGAAAAAACCTTGATAATGAAATTATGGAGAGGTAGCTTGTGTTGGTTGTGTCATTAGTGGAATTCAATTGGTTGAATGGTCAAGATAGAATCTGAGTTAAGGAAATAATATCTTATGAAAAGTTTATTAGGTTGGTAGAGCCATTATAAATCTATGACCAAGGTAGTCGAAGTGAATTCAATCCAATTAGAACAAAAAATAATAAATAAATTATGGATACTAAAATAACCATGAATCATATTTTATGAGATATCGAATGAAATAGAGATTATATTAAACAATGTGTGTTTGTAGGCTGGTTAATGTTTCTATGACTATTACTTTTCCTTTTAGGGGTGTTGATGAGTTCCTAAAATCCACTCTTGGTCTGTGTGTATTATTCATAGCTATCAATATAAGTTATTATAAGGTCCCAAAAAATTTCATATTCAATGATTTACCTATTATAATAAATATTAGTTTAGGAATTGGTGCCCCTTACCAATGGGATATGGGAAATTTTTGATGATTCACAATCTCTATGGAATAAATAAATTCATATTATTTTTGTTCAGAATAATTAGTATTGAAATTATTTGTAACATTTTTTACAAATATTAATTTAATTACAATAAAATATTATACCAAAAAAATATTATTTTCATATAAAAGGTTTTTTTATTATTTTTGGGAATGATGAGATGAGTTAATGAATCAATTTTATTACAAAATAAATTTATTTAATTGCATGTATGAGAAAAAAACATAAATGATATTTATAACATAGTAAAAGAGTCGTAATATGATATTTATTTTATATTTAGTAGGTAATAAATATTCAGGGTTTGTAAATCATATTCTGGGTAATTTCATTACTCACAAAATAATTTTGGAGAGAGTATCTTACATTAGTGCTATTAACTATGAGATCATGTTGGATTCATTATCATATCCTTCTTTTTAGAGAGATACACTCTTGATCAAAGGGATCTGATCATGATCTCCCTCACGAATTGTAACAACATCAATGTAGTTAACGTCAGGAACTCATAGGTATTATTGAATATTTATGATAGCTCCATAAATTAAATGATCGATTTTCAAGGATATTTTTAAAGAACATGTGACTTCTTAAGGTGATTTATTATTAGATTCGTAGACCCGTAATCATTCGTGATGAATGAATGAAAAATTCATGGATTCTGACCAAACTGGGTATTTTTAATTTATTTTTGAACTATTATTTTTTGTGTCCTCTTCAGGCTTAATTTGGTGTAGAGATTAATCATTTTTGACATAGTTTTGTCGATCATCGGTGGAAAATATTGAATCCCTAGTTCACTTTATTTTTCTACATGCCTTGGTACCTTCACTATACACTCCAATGCAAGGAAAAAATGTATCAAAATGTTCCCCTCAATCCATGAATGATCACCTGATGTGACGACACACAAAATATCAAAAACCCAACCGCCTTGTGCTGATTCAATAAAAAAAATTAAAGTCCAATTAAATTAAAAGGTATCCCCATCATTTAATGTCACATGATCACAATAGAATCCAAGGAATAATTATAAGGAAATAGGAATCTCTCAACCAAGGTGGAAAAAATAAAACAATAACTTTAATGGTATAAATACGCCCATATAGAAATAATCATCACCTTTAAAATTCTAAGATGAAAAACAATATAAAATTTTATAAAAATAACTCTATAATTAAAAAAATAATACAAAAGAACATGGGGAAGAGAAAGAATGAATGGAAAGGTAGATAAATACCCTGATCCCACTCCTCTAGACTAAATCCTTGATCAATTAATTGATACCATAATTGTTATAAGATCAATAAGGACACATATAATTAAGAAATTAAATTTCCTCTTTTTAATATAGAAATGGTATTTTGGATACGGGGATTATAAGGAAAATTTATACATTGTACAATAATAACTAAGGGTTCCACCCACACATAGTTTCATTTGGACTCTTGCATTTACAACCACTTAGCTATTTAAACCATTCCTAATTCCATGGATAAGAACCTCATCTACCCTTTCATGGACCAATATCCCCTCTTTATGAAAAAAAAATAGAAAGGCATGGTTATCAGAATTATTCTTCTTAGCATTTGGGTCTCTGATCCCAACCATCACTAGGAGGTTATGTCTTCGTTGTTTGCCTATCCCATGGAACAAAATAGTTTTTGCTACACAATATGTTACGGCACCTAAATAAGGAACTTCATGAATGGTTTTCTAAATACCCATCCTCCTTCCATGTATTAGATAAAATGAATCCTAATATTGAACATATGGAATGCAAATAAATGAAGGAGTGGATGATGATTTGTTCATTGTTCTTAAACAAAATAAAAAGAGTCTTATTGAAGATAATCTCAAAATTATTGAATGACTAGACCGTGAGATGTTCAAGGTTAAATGTCTATGAGAAGGGGACTTTAAGACATACTATTTACATGTTTTCATCAAGGAAATGTGACATGTCAGCAGTCCCAATATTATTCAAGAGGATGTAACCTTTACTGGTTACATTGATATTGATGTATATATGGTAGAAAACCCTTTAAATATATTCTTACATTCACTAACCACTCCACAAATAATGGGTTTCCATGATTCCACTGTGAAATATTTAATGATATTCTAAATTTCGTGTCATATTCCTTCAACAATCTCCATGAATATTCTCCCAACAAAAAAGATATGGGAAGCAGTTATTTCTCATAATTTATAGAGTTCTCTAGGCCTAAAAAATTTCCAGGGTCATTTTGTGTGGCTACCATGGATATCAAAAAAATTATCTTATTGAATTTGTGCAATATTTTTTTTTGAGGTGTGAATCTCCCCAGGATGGATTGGGAAAACACCTTGATGCTTGTCCCCAAAGTCAAGGACATGACCTCCCTTATGAAATTTCAGCCAAGAAACATGTGTAACATACCTATTACGGTGCTTTCTAGTGTGGTTAATAAATTATGGTTAGAAAAACTATATGTATGGATATATATGGAGAAACATGATTTCTTATGGGATGATTTGTTTACAGGTCGATCGGTCTGGCACAAGAAACTATAGTTGACATCATCAAAAAAACCCAAGGATCCATAATCTCCATTTAGGTGGACATGGGGAAATCCTATTGAAGTCTTGAATGTTGTTTCATCATAATGGTTATAAGCTATATGGTATTCTATTATTGAATTATTGATATTTTTGTTTACATGTTTTATATCTCATTGGTCGTTAATCATCTTCTTGGGAATCAAAATGTGGTTTTATTAAATCGATGCATCATTTGAGATAAGGTAACCCCATATCACCTTCCTTTTTTATCCAAGTACAAGATTCTCTCAATGGTTTATTAGATAAAAAATATGGGAGTAGTTATTATCTGACCTTTTCATTGAAGATCCATCTTAAATCGGTGTCTTATCCCATGTTTGTAGATGACGTGGTGTTTTCTCTTGATGACAGCTTCAATTCCGTTAAAAATATGAATGTTGTTATGAACTATTATAGCAATTGGAGTGGTCAAATGATCAATCTAAAAAATATCATCGTATATTTTTGAAGCATAATCTTGGAGAGGTGACTGAGTCCTATGGAATCAGAAATAATTTTTCGAAGTGGGATCTCTATCATCGACTACTTAGGATATCCTATATCATATAGAAGGATCTACATCAAACATCTAGATAATTTGGTAGACAAGATCGCTTCTTGAATCAACAATAATTAGAACATATTTTTATCCATTGGTTGTAGGATCATTTTTATATATAGCATGATAACATATATCATGATGCTTGCCCTATTGGTGATTTGAGATCCAAAGGTGGTCATCTGGAGCATTGATATTTTTTTAACCTCTTTCATCAAGTAGTCCTTCTCAAAGGGAAGGTACCACTGGGATTCTTGAGATAGGATGCATTCTCCTACAAAAGATAGTGGTGTTACTATTAGTATAATGGAATACATGATGCACTTCCTCTAGGAAATAATTTCAGGGATGTCACTTAAGGATGAATTCTATGAGATCATTTCATAATTGTAAAGTATGGTAATAATCTGGGGAAACCTATATGATTTGCATCTAATCCGTGGAAGATACATCAATGACACACACATTAGATTTAGAATATTTTTTTTGGATAATTTAAAATTGTGACCTCTACTTCTGGCATGAAAACTTGGTAGGTAGCATAGTCGGCATTCCTTGATGCATATCCCCTGAATAATCATTCAAAAATGCATGTTATCATCACTCCTGCATCCAAGTAGTTATAAATAATGATTAGAATGTAGACTTATGAATCATAAATTTAAATTATTATCTAGGCAATTCTATCTTCGTGGTGTTTTCCTCAGGTGCCTTCATATTTATGGATTATGGATAAATTCTACAGGACTCTTCAGATCTTGAGCCATGGTGTTATATCCAATGGCTCAAAGAACTCCCACTAGAGTACAACTTCTTCATATGGTGCTTATGTTACAATGAAATTCTAACTAATGAAGTGGTGTATCATAAATTTATATAAATATATTCAATATGTGTCTATTGTTCCCCACTCGAAAACTGAGTCGATTGATCATTTATTCCTTGAAGGAGAGTGGGATAGTACAATATGGCATTCTATGTGCCTGTTCACTAGTATGTTATCTTCAATGATCCAAGGTGTCAACGTCATACAATGATGGTTCTAGGGAGTGGTATGAAATAAATCATACATTAATTCCCATGCTATCTATTTATATTTTGGATAATGTGTTATCGAGAGGATTAGAATAAATCCCTTAATAAACGCACTTTAAAATCAATGACGTCCTTCACTGAAAAAGCAAAATGGGATATTTTGGACCTCGGTACTCTCATGGATCATTTAGATGAGTCCCGATCTATCCATATTATTTATGAACACATATCATTCGATCCTTAGTCAAGGGGACCCTCAATGAGTGATGGATTAACTTGACCCTACATGTAACTGGGTTAATAAACATTGATGGATTATGTTCTGATGGAAACCTGATGGTGATAGGTATAGTTTGGGATCCCAATGGTATGATGATTTTTTTACTTTAGTGCTTATTTGGGGAAAGTGGATCCACCTCAAGAATAATCTGGGGACTTTCTTAATGGTATGTAGGTTTGTGAATCTAGGAAGATCACTTTTAGAGTGGCTGAAACTGGTTCAATGAAAAAATACATTTCACTCAACAATAAAATCCAAACTCTGTGGTATATATCATACCATATCATTATTTTTTGGACTCTCATCAACTCTTGGGTGAGCTTACAACATGCATGGAAGAAGGGTAATATGGTTTAAGACTACCTTTCTTTAGGGAATTCTCAACATGAAAACTTCATTTTATTCCATTGCATGAGATCTCTCTCCACGACTTGTTTGAGCCTTATTACTGGAGATTCATATAATTTTCACTACATTAAAACCCTCATAAATCCTCAGTTTCATATTCGTGTTCCATGTTTTTTTATTTTTTCTTATGTTTATCTATTATCCATGTTTATTTTTTTAAAAAAAAATTATTATTTGGTGGTGTTTGTATTTAAAATAAAATTGAAAAATTATTATAAATCATAAAAACATTAATTCAAAAACGAAAAACAATATAAAAAACTCTATTGAGTAATTAATATAAACCAGTCAAAGAGATCAATCATTAGTAAAAATTAAATGGTATATTTTAAACCCTTTTAAAACCGTAAGAATCACATGAAACATCATTTTTATTTTTCCCATTTCTAAAAAAAATCATTAAATCCCTCAAAGACATCAAAATCATTTCAATTCACTTCTATATGATTTTTTTTTAATTTCAAAACTGAGATCCTAATATTAAGACTAAAAATTCCTAAATAGGCTGCAATTCAAACAATTTTTCATTTAAAAATCATTTAAATTTACTAAAATATAAAATGCATTTCAATTTATTTTAGAATACCACTTTTTAAATTTCAATACATCTATAATGAACCAAGAATTAATTTCAAATATCTATTAGTGAAAACATTTTGAAACCTGAAACATAAAATTCATTTCATACAATTTTATAGAAAAACATTATTAGGTTAGAAACATAACATTTCGCATTTATAACAACATTTAAAAAATAAATAAATAAAAATATCAAACTAAATATTATTTAAAAACATTAAGAAGACTCATTAATTCATTAGAAATAGATTATAATCATAACCCAAATAGACTCATATTAAAAAGGGTCAGATCAAAAAAAAAAAGTAATGTTGGATTAGGGGCAGTACATTGTTTGGATGACCAGTTTGGGTGATCATGCACCAATTTCAAAATTACTAGTGAAATTTAAATAAAACCATGTTCACGAGTTGTAAATACTATTATGGGACATATTTTTCTCTCCATAACTCAATAAATATTGAAACAACGATCATAATCTCAATATAGTCTGTGAAACCATCAATTCATACCATAATACACCATAATAAATATTGAAAATTCTCAAAATAATAAATTTTAACCTAGAAACCCATGGTATCTTGAGGCTCAGGATGAAAAAGGGAATCTAGACACCCCCACACCTACTTATTGAGTTACGACATTCCTATCTACAATCAGCTGTTATTTCCCAAATAATTAAAACATATCAGATACAATTTTCATGATACTACCTTGGTTATCCTAACCCAATACCAATGCCTTCCAATGGAAATTTCCAAAGAGTATTTTTGTTTCAGTTGAGCTAAAACTAGTGCATAATAATCTAGGAAACAAACTTCAGAACAATTTTAACCAATAAACATAAATAAACATATAGAAGAAGCTTATTGATAATCTCACATGAGTCATATATTTTTAAGAATTTCTTAAAAAAAATAAGTATTTTTGAAATAAATGAAAACTGAAAAAGTCATAATAAAAAATAAACATACATATTATATTCATATCATAAGAGAAAAAATAAATTTGGAGGAGTATTATATTTTAAGGATGATGAAATTGAAATAAATAAATCATAAAATGAACCAAATAAGTCCAAGATTCAAAATCTACAATATTAATATGTGTTCATCCCAACTAGTGTTCCACACAATGGTTACCTAAGCCGGTATTCCATATGACCATAATCATGCCTCCCCATATTAAATAGCACACCAACTAGTAGAAAAGGCCAAATATATAACATGGAGAGACTATAACCTCTTTATCAAAGTAGTAAAACTAAATAAATAAATATACTATAGCCAAAATATAATAAATATTACTAGAATAATTCATCTATAACATGATAACCAAAGATGATATAACAACTAAAACTAAATTAGTATATTTAAAATTCCATTTAAGTGTCATGTGTCAAGTTGAAACCATAAAATAAAGACACCAAGAATACCCCCAAGAGGTTACAAACACCATGTCTTATTTCATCATCCATAATCCATCCATACATATCCATATAACATAGTTATGTGGCCCTTATACCGTCCGGTAAACATGAATTCTATTCAAGTATCAATTTGGTAGCTCGAGAATGGCGTGAGTTACAATTCATAGGCCATCATCAATGATATCTAAAACAATATCCTGTCAATAATAGTGTCTGATGTTGTATAAAGTATAAAGAAAAAATGATACAATAATATATTTACAAATTTTATAATAGTTAATTTAACCACATAAATCAAAAGGACACCAAGAATTCCCAAACCATCAATACTTACTTCAGCCTATGTCAAAGTTTGAACCATATCACATTTCAATATCACATATCACATAAATACAATGTTTTCAATTATCATTTCATTTCAATTTTAATATGAAATCTACTTTGAACCATAATCTAATTCAATCATTTTTCTCCTAGAACATATCGAATGTGATACCATGGGAATTTGAAGTATTAGTCAGTGTCCCAAATCCCATTTATCAATTAATAAAAATTCATATTTTGAATCATATTTTAGTGCCTCACACTCATTATCACATGAAAGAATTTGGGCCTAGAACATCTTGTCTTACAACCAATGGATATTTGAAGCATTATTCAGTGTCGCATAACACATTTATCAATCAATCATAATATATCACACATACAAAATTTTAAAATGTAAATGAACATAAACTATCTTATCAATATTTCATATCATGGTATGTCATTTCAATTATCAATTCAAACATGTTTCAACTCTTGAAAAAGATGTAATAATATTAGAATTCACCATTAATACATATATCAAAATTTAATCATAATAACTATTAACCCACTAAGGATAATCCTCCCATCCCATAATTCCAAATAGTCAATCAATTCAACACCACCTTAATCAACCAATTCCACAATCCCATCAATTTACCAAGTTCAATTTAAATAGATATTCCCATTGCATTATCACATTCAAAATAAAATAATCAATTCCTTCGTTCCAATAATCAATAATACAATTAATTAATAAAATTAAAGGATCAATTTAAAAGAATTGAAATTGAAATTCAACAATACATAAATGCAATTATAATTCAAGACTATGGGATTTTCCCTATTGATGGATATCTCATGATCGTTGATGAGTATTCACCAATAGAATTTCCTAATTGACACGAGCTGATCAAAAAAAATAAAGAATGGGATCTACATCCAAATTCCAGAATAAAGTTCAAATGAAACAAAAACCATAAAATTCAATATCTAAAAAATCACCAACAAGGAAAAAAACAATTATATTTATCTAGAAAAAGATATCTGAGGAAAAGGGAATCAACACATGGATTTATTTTCTATTGGGAGAAGTGATGATCTAACAATCATACTTTGATTTATCATGAAATGTGTCCAAAAGGCCATGTAATCCGTCCACATGCGACCTATTTTGAAGGGAATCAAGTTGGGTCTGATCCACAGTGTTTAGGGATATAAGCTATGGGTTCAAGAATTTTTTAATGAATTTTATATTATGTAATTTTCCATGTTGATGGTTTCCTAGAATGGGGCGCATGGTTTTACATACCATGTTCCCATAACATGAGCCTCATATAGGGGTCACATAGTTACCACTAATTGAAAACACAATTTTACAACCATGTTAAAATCATGGAATCCCCCTATAACTGGGGTCACTTGGTTTACTAGGGGTAGACGTATGGTTTTATGAAAACAAGCACAAACCATGTATTGTGCCTTTTTCTTCCAAAATTCTCAAATTTCACCTGAAACACCCTACAGTAATAAAGTAACCAATTTATAACAAAAAAATATAAATGAGTACCTAAAAATGTGCTCAAGGCATCAATAGAAAATGGTCATGATTATACAATCTACCCACCTTATAACAACACATTCTTGAAATGTAATCCCAAAAATCACTAAGATTATGATTTAAAACTATTGGGCCACTAAAGTTAATATCTACTATTATATCTAACATTTCTTCATAATCATGTCCTTGTTTCCACAATACAAGAACTATTTCCATAGTTATTCCTGATAAATTTTCTTAATTTATTAAAACAAACATATCATAATCTCTTTAAATTCACATCGGTCACAAGCTCCACATTATCCACATAGATCACATGAGAAGGGCTGGGGTAATATTACTAATATAGTGACACACAAAACACACTTTTCATAGCACTATACTTCCATAGAGCAGCTAATCAGTATGCTACCAGACTGATTTGCTCCACGACCTAAAATGGTTAAGGAACCTGGGAACCAAATTTATCAATATTTAAATCCTATGGTGACCCAATATTTGTGATACCTGAAGGGAAAAATGATCACGCTATGTAAAATAAAGGGGTATTCAATGTCTATTATCACAATAATTCTCCCTTATCTAAGCCATAACCATACATTTGTAAATTAGCTAAACTCGATCCATGTATCCTGCATATGACTTGGTCCCCAAATGTCTGAGTCACATACCTCCAACCAGCATAGAGGTTATCTGTATGACCATCAATAAAGTGACTCATATCATGCAATTTAAATAGTCTCAGGATAAATATTATTATAGGAGAACTCAATGAGCTCTAATTTATTCTCCCAATATGCACTAATATATAAGACACACAACCATATCATAACTAAGAAAACATTCTTAGTACATTCTGATTTCCTATCTATATGTGGGTGGAATCCTGTACTCAGCAACACTTGTTTGACAAGAGCCTTCTATAAGTCCTTCAAGAAGCATGAAGTAACGTGACAATCACAGTCTGAATCTATGATCCCTACTATCCCATACAGTCTCACCATATTCTAAATGGTAATATCAATCAATTAATCAAATGATAAAGTCTCTTATATAGGATGGAAATGCACTATTTTCATCAATCGGTATACTACCACTAAAATAATGTCATTTTTCCTGAGGCATGATGGGGAAACCCAATAAAAAATCCATATTAATGTCATCCCATGATTATTTTGGAGTGGGTAATATCTTTATTAAACCACCTGGTCATTTATGCTCAACCTTCATATATTAACAGGTGTATCTTCGTGTTATGAACCATACAATCTCATTTTTCATGCTTGGACACCAATATTACTATCATATGTTATAAAACATTTTGGTCAAAACTAGATGTATTTCACACTTAAAGGAATTAAAATAATTCATTTTCTCCCCCACATACTCATTGGAAATACTACAAGGCCGCAATCATAGGTTATCTCATCATCCTCTATGGTCCAAAATAAAGGTGACATCCCACCTTCAACGATTTACCTAACTGATAAAAACTTTAGATACTGATATTATTAGTCTCTAATATGGATTAAAAATGTATACTCCACTAGAAATGATATTAGGTTCATCTACTCCTATTAATCCTAGACCAAAACATTCATCTTAGCCAGTAAATTCACTATCTTCCACTCAGAACTCGACCCCAACCTTTTTGAGTCTGTATATTCCAACAAAAATAATCAAATTCACTATATCCCATACCAGTAATTTATTCTATCTCAATTTCAAATGAATTCATATAAAAATCGTTCCTATAATATCATATATAACGATTTATAAATGAGAATATGTACTTTAAGAACTTATGGTCGATATGCATTGAAAACTTTTCCCCAATGGATAATTCCACCAACACTTCAAAGAATAAACCATAGTTACTATCTATAGATCATGTGCAGTTTAATCCTTTTTATTTGAACTCAAATGATGTGACCCATACATCACAACCAAATCACTCCACCTCAACATTTCTTCATTTCTGATCCCATATTCATCAAAAAATATGTATACTCTTCACTTTGATCGAGCATGACCAAGACCATAGTATTAGTCCAACACTTCTTCAACTCCTGGAATGATTTATAACATGATCTAAACCATTAATAATTTACTCACCTTTTGTTAAATCTATAAATAGGTTCCTCTATGTTATAGAATTTTGGGATAATCATATAATATTACCCCACCAATCCTAGAAAACTATGGATTTTAAAAACATTATTGGGTTTCTCCCAGGAAACCACTCTCTGAACATTATACAGGTCCACTAACACAAATTATCTAAGATGAAGTGATCCAATATGTGTACCTTTTCATTCCATATTTGACACTTATAAATATTATCATATATCCATTTCTCTATTAATTTACTCATGAAAATTTAAAGATATTTTGTGTGACCTTCATGAGTCCTTGAGTACATCCAAATTTCATCAAAAAACTCTACCACAAACTGATCTAAGTACAATTGAATGATTTTTTTATCATTTCCACAAAAACAACATGAGCATTCACCAACCCAGATGAATTAAATTAAACTCATAAGGGCCATAACTAATTCAGAAAAATGTATAGGGTACTTTAGAAGCTGTAACACTCAAGTGATGATGCTATGATATCAAGTCAATCTTTAATAAGACACACGCTCCCATCAATTGGTCAAGGAGATCATAAATATACAGGATAAGATACCAGTTACTCACTATCAATTGGTTTAGCATCCCGTAATCAAAACAAAAGTGAATATTACCATCATCCTTCTTAGAAAATATGAAAGGATAAGCCCAAAGCGATGTAATTGGATGGATAAACCACTTATCCATAAACTATTATAGCTGATATTTTACTTTTGAGTCTCTTTCTCTAACATTATATAGGGTGGAATAGAAATCATTTCAACCCCTAGCATTAGAGAAATTGATAATTCCACATCCATCCCAGGTGGCAACCCTTGTAAGTCCTCAGGAAACAAATCAAAGAACTTTTATTGTACAGGTGGAAAGACATCATGTATTACACCCTCATCATCTAGTAAAATGCTTGAGACCTTAGCAGTGAGGTCCCTCAGTTTCCAATGAGTTATCCCTGCATGTCCAGATGAATATCCCACTCTCAATATGAACATAAATTTCACCATTATGAGACATAAAAGTCACTATGTTGTGGTAAAACTCTATGTGGGCTCAATGTACTTGTAACATGTTCATAAGAAGAATAAATCAACTGATGGCATGTATTTAATTTAGCAGTCCCAATGGAAATGATACTCTCCAAACAAAAGGGAACACCCCTTTTACAAATATCTAACTCTTGATCATACTATCTATATTGTATCAATCATCATTACCGCACTCAAAATATCAACTGTGAGTCTCAATCCATTAACATATTTCGAAGATACAGAAGAATTAGAGGCAATAGTATTAAGTAAGGTAATATAAAGTATAGAGGGTATACGAATAGTGCATCCAACTATTTATGGTCCAACCTCTCTATCCACTTGTGTAAATTTTAGTACATTAAACATTCCTATCCCCATCCCTATGATGCTGCCTGAGTCCTCTGATCAGAACCACTCTGCTGATACATGCACTCTCTTCTTGAAGTACCTTGTCAACTACATCGATCACCACATTCATTAGTTTAACAATTTTCAAACTACGATTGTTTTGAATAGCCCATTTCGTACTCTTATTCTACATGGATCATACACCGAAACCCAGATGAGGTGGGTTCCGTACAAACCGTTGATGATGTACCATAATGTCGCAAGAGAATCACTCCCCTAGTGGTTGGTGAAAATGTCTAGGAATGTGACAAAACCAACCACATTACATTAAGATCACTCGATTAGGGTCCTAAGTAACTAACCCTTTCCCAAGGACACACTTCTTTCCACTTATCTATTCAACATTCCCCTAGAAATTTTTATTTATCTCGAGATGTGTACCTTCTAGTCATCCAGTAGAAAACACATGTCCCCCCTAGAATCTTCATTTAGGTTCCATTAGGACACGATATGCTGCTTCACCACCTCTAAAAATTTCTTCCTATAAAAGATGTTAAATTTGGACTTAATTTCACACTTATGCCCATCTGGAAAATATTTCTCTACAGTATCCTCTTCCCCTTCCAACATAGGGTCAAAGCATTATAATTATTTAATGTGACCAACATAGTCCATCACAAACATACTTCCATGGGTCATCCACATGAACTCTTCCACCACCTTCTTACAGAGTATCTTAGAGTGAATGTGCTTCAGGAATATCCCTGTAAATTTCTTCTACTAAATATTTTTTTTAACTATCCATCCCTATTATGGATTCCCCACCAACTCTTCGCTTAACCCTGTAACTTATAAGATGAAATATTGAATCTCTTCTCAGTAGGAGTCTCCAAGGGGTCAGAGATATTTTAGATAGACACAATTCATAACTCAAATACCTTATCTCCACCCTCAATAGTGAAATTAAAATGGTTCTGTAATTGAATCTACCTCATCAAGTTAGAAATACTCTTCACAACCTGTATGGGTTCTCTTTACATAAACTACAAATGTGAGAAAATTTCTCACAAAACATCTCTTCATCCTCCTCAGTTATAACTATTAGAGCTCCATCTTTAACTACTTGTGGATCATTTCAATTAAAAACCTCTTGTCATCCTCTCAACAAGAGTCATTGTATAAGAGTATATCTAAAATTACAAAAAAATTTCCTAGGACCCATAATACACCATTAACACATTTATATAAGTGGTTTTCACATGAATCCATAATAAATCATTCTCCAAAACCTATCACATGCTCAATACTAAGACAATATCACTACCCTTAAACATCAATCACATTGGTCTTGATTATAAACGGTTAAAAAAATTCTCATTCACCCCATTTCCGAGTAGAAACCAATTTTCAACATTTATCAAATGTTTTTAGATTTTTAAAATTCTTGTATAGCACAATTTTTCCTTAAATTACAGAAGAAAAGAAAATAATTTCAATTTAAGAAACATACTTAGAACCATATTTTCTATTCATTTATAAATCATTCATGTCATAATAAATCCTAAGTCTCAAAAATGATTCAATCATACTTAACACTAAAGCCATAATAGAGCATGATTAAAATGATATAAAATCACACAAACAATAATAACATCAGGAAAAAAGTGCAACACATGAGGTGAAATAATATCCAACTATAGGAGTAAACATCAATCAAAACACTCCCACTTGGGTAGTTATATTTAAGCCCACAAACATTAATTATATAATATCATGCACAATATATTTACATAGGTTTAACACATAGTAATCTTATATATACCTTTCCAAAATATGAAGGAAAAATTTAAAGATAAGAAAAACCCCTATAATACCTCACTGTGATTTTGTGGCCTAGGTTCCACACATTGATGTCCTAATCCAACCAACCAAAAGGCATCAAGATGCCTCTATATGCACCACATGATTCGACTAGTATCATGTGTCTAATATATTACATGTGGAGACTATACCATCTATATTAACAGAACACAATAGTAGAACTAAATAAAAAATATCCAAAAGATAAAAATGATAATCAGTATTAAAAAATATCACAAGAAAACAAAACAAGAGACAATAATAAAAAGTAAATTAGTAAATATATAATTCCATATAAGTATCAAGGGTAAAAATGAACAAACAAAATAATAAAATTGGTAACCCCATCATGCGGGTCCCAAAAACATGTCATGTTTCCTAATCCATGCTCTAATCTTGACTTATCCATCTTACATAAGTATCTTTACTATATACTGAACTACAAACATGAAATATATTTGGGTACCGATCAGGATACCTAATTAGGTTGTGAGTACAACCTCGTAGTCCACCACCAATGATTTCTAAAACAATATCCATTCAATATCAGTGATGTAGTATTATAATGAATAAAAGAAAATTGATTAAATAAGTAGTTTTAATACAAAATTATTATTATTTTGAACCACACAAGTCCCCATGTTCTTGAGGACACCTGAACCACTAATAACTTTTTCATCCCTTGCTAGAGTCCAATCCATAACCAATAGGGATATCATATATCATAGAACTCTTGAGTATTCAATTATTAATTAATTTTTATTTTAATATCACTTCTAATTGAATCTATATTCCAATGACAAAATTTTGGCCCTAGAACTCCATGGCTAGGATCTATTGGGTATTTGAAACATTATTCCATGTCCCACAACCCATTTATCAATCAATCGTAAGTGTTTTTTTAATAATATGTTATTGTATCAGACTAATTATCACCTTCTTGAATTTGGGCCAAGAACATCATGTTTAGCTCCCCATGAATATTTGTTTCATTAATAAGTGTCCCATAACCCCATTATAAATCAACCACAATATATCAACCATATCAAATTTATCAATGTCAATTAACATTGACCCTATTAATAATATCCAACCTCATGGTGTACCATATCAATTATCAATTCAATTATGGTCCATCGCTTTAGTCACAAGGAATGATATAAAAATTAACCATTTATCCATTTATAAACATGTCATAAAAATAAATATTAACCCATTAAGGTTAATAAAACATACCATAATTCTAATTATTTTATCAATTAAATATCCTATTAATCAACCAATTCCACGATCCCATCAATTAACCAAATTCAATTTCAAATGTTCAACAAAATTATTTATATTATAGAAAATCAATTATTCAATTTGAGGGTGACACTAATTAATTAAACAATTTATCTATCCAATTAGAGATTCATTTTTTATCTGGGTAAATTGAAATTAAATAATAATTTTATGGATTTATAATTAAAAACTAATTGATTTTATATTTAGAACACTTACCTCGTGATCATTGACTATCATTTTTCAAAATAATTCTCCAATTAAAATAGAGTTATCAAGACCATGAAGATGAATTTGATCTTGAATCAAATCATAGAATCAAGATCAAATAGAAAAAAAATTATCAAAACCTACAACTAAACCTTATCTAATAAGAAATAAATAATTACTCTTAGTCCCAAAAGGCTGATGAGATGGAAATAAATAAAAATGGGGAGATATTTACTACTAGTAAAGGTGAAGATCCATCAATCAGACCTCCAATTAACCATGAACTATGTTTTTATATACATGTAATCTATCCAGGATACTCTAATATTGAAGGAAAATAATTTATTCTGAAGTTAGAGAGATTAGGAATATATGCTGAGGGTTTGGGAATTTATAATAATTTTTTTGTGTTTTGATTTTCTTGCATGCAAGGTTTCCTGGGATGGGAAGAATTTTTTCCAAAAAGTTCCCCCTATCCATGATCCTTAATTTTGGGTCACACGTCTAATGCAAATAGGTTTCGTGGTTTGACAGACCGTGCACCAACCAAAAAATCTTCCTCTATTTGGTGTTGTATGGTTTACTAGGGGCTGGCACACAGTTTGGGAAAACAATGAGACAATATTGCTCTTCCCCTTTATTTCAAAAATTACAATTTTCTCTTAAGACACCAAAAGGTAATCAAACAACCAAAATATAACCGAAAAAGGAAAACATTTACCTGAAATGAGATCTATACATCTCTAGATTTTTTTGGGATAATAGACTGTGGCCAAGGGTCACCTTCTAATGTCATTATCACAAAATACACGACAAGTGACCTGAATGAGAGATTCCATAGTTATGATATCCTCAAAAACATGATCAATACTTGAAATATTTATAGTCATGATAAAAAATCTTCAAATTTTACCTCCCCACACCCCATGAATAACCATTAAAAGTTATTCATTTAAATATAAATTTGAAAATATATATCTATAAATATGATATTTCTATTGTATTTTAAAGTAAATGATGTGGAACCATATGCATAATTTACATTGTAAAAAACAAATATTTTATCAATTTAAACAAAATCATGCCTTAAAATGTTTTATGAAGGAAAGTTCATTTTTAACGACATCAACTATTTCAGGATGAACATATAATATAATAACATTTCATAAAATAAAGAAAAATAACACACTTTTTGAAATAATCTTTCTCACCATATTTCCCATTAATAAAAATTTAATAAACATAATAACATTTAAATAGAATCATATTAGTGAAATTAATGTAGACAATAATGAAAACCACTAAATAAAAATATAAGGAAAAACATAATGTTTGCTGCAATATCACAAAATATTAAAGGAATACAATAAAATAGAAATATTATATATATCCAAAAAAATAGAATCTAATAAAATTAAAAAAAATCATGAGAGTGGAATTATAAATAATATGTTAGAGAAAAGTAGGACACTACACTATCTTAGTGATCAAACCAATCCATGACTAAAAGAGTACACTCACTTTGGAGACAAATATCATTTCTTAGAAAAAGGGGACACTAAAAAAATTAATTCCCTACTCATATAGTGGAAATGTTTTTTAGTGTTATATCATAGCATAAGGCTATTCATGTTTCACCACAATGAGTATTTCATTTCCTAACATTACCTGCCAATGTTTTGGGGTTCATATGATCAATGAAATAGGGGGAAACACATAGGTCAAAAATCAATCTCATGACATATCAATCACAAATAAAACACCCAAAACCTCTTATCCCATGGCACAAAAACAAAATTATGTGTTCTAATCAGACATAGAACATCAAATATAACAATAAAGATCATACCTAATAATAAAAAATCTATTTCCATAAAACAGTCACATGGTGCCAACTAAAACATAATCACACTTTAAACAGAACTCATGAAATTACCCTAATGTTTCTTTGAAAAGGGTTTAAATATTCAATCAAAGGTTTAAAATATTGAAATCAATTTTAATTATTATATATGATTCAAAAAAACATAATTGATATTTTTATAATAAAATTAAACCAAATTTCACTGGTAAATACATTATATACAATTAATAAGAATCCCAACCATCAATAAAATATAACTACCTTTCCAAGAAACAAAATAAAAATAAAAATCATAAAATAATAATAATAGGGCAAAAAATCTAAATAAAAATAATTTCACATTTTTAAAATAATCCAATAAATTTCTAAATTATATCGAATTATTGAGTGATTTTTATGAAATAATTATAATGTCATTAAGCATCAAAATTTTTATTTTAAAACATAATTTTCTATAAATAAATCATTTATTACTTTTATCAAACAAATTGAGGGATTAAATTTTTTTCCATGATATACCATGGATACATAAAAATTCTCATTTTACTAAGACTTGAAAATCACCAAGAATGGTAAATCACTATATAGTAACAGAAACATGATTAATAAAATGTATTTTAGAATCATGATAGGGTTTATAAAGCTTATGAAATCATTGTTTTAAATTTTAAGGACTTATCCTTTGATAATCATACGTCTAAACTATGGAAACAAATTTCGGACAAAAACAATTTCTTGAAAGAGTCTCAAGATGATATCTAAACCCCCAAAATACTAAAATACCGAAGTAAAAAATAAATATAATGAACATGTTTTTGGTGACTATGGCCTATATTATAGAGAATAAGATTAAATAATATTTAAATAGTGGATGGAGATGGGGAAATAGAATCTATCCTCAAATAATACCCTTGGATTCAAAGAAGGACCCAAGGAATCCATAGGGGAGGATTTCAAATCCACACATAAGAATTCTCTTAGCGGACCTAGTGTGAAAGTGGGAGAATGTAGGATAAAGGTGGTTAAAATTATGTAGTGGTAAAATATGGATTTGAAAAATTGTAAAACCTTGCCAGGTCACTTGGTTTGAATTCATTGTTTGAGAAGTCATCCTCCAATCATGCATCCCTCAATATAAATACATAATAAATCGCTTTTTCCTGATCAAGTTATAAAACTCTGATAATAATATGAAAATCTCTACTGCTAAATATATTTAGGGTTTTCATAGGACGAAAACATGATTATCATTAGTCATTCACAAACTGTATATCTTGTGCCATAATCTAATTATTATTGAAAATTGAAGATAATATTACAAAAAACTCATGGAAAACATAACAATAAATAAATAAATAAAATAATAAGAAAATTAGAAGGATATAATCTGAAAAAGAGTAAAGAACATATTTTTTTTAAAAAAATGATAACAAAATATTTGAAATAATTGATTTGAATGTTGATTCATAAGAAGATAAGGAAAATTTTTAAAATTATTTTCTTCAATAAGTGATTAAATTAAAATAAGCGATAAATTCTGATACACATAAATATGAAAAATACTATAAATTATGATGATTATAAATTTACATAATATAATGATCATGGTGGATATGGATGTTTTTCTATGACAAAGTAGAAATTATAAGAGTTATAGTTGATCAATGAATTTTTTTTGAAGAGATATATTCTCTAACCAAGAAATGAATAATAATATGAATAAATATTAATACTCTTATATAATATTTAAAACTGAATTCATTTGAAGATGTAATGAAGGATTATTAATTTGTGATACCAATAAATGAATAACTATATCGAATTAACAATAATTAACCACGTGAGTTTGTAAACTGACATAGACATCACAATGTTATTGGTCAAAATTGGATGTTTAAAATAAATATGTCAATCATGAATGACTTGTCTAAAATGAATAAATACTAATAGGAAATTGATATGTTCAAATTGAAGTAATTTACTTAGATGATATTTCTTCATTAGTGTTGATAATGGAATCAATCAAGAATTTTCCTTATAGTGGACATACAAAATAAGTTTACATTTTATTAAATGGATATGAAGACAAAAATTTTAATAGAGATTTGAATGAATAAGTATACATCAAAAAATATATAATATTTCTTATTTTATATTAATTTTTTATTGTTTTTCGAATGAAAATGGATTTTTATGTACTGACTTACATGCCTCATTTGTGGCATCTATGGCTGGACACATATCTTAGAGACTTTTTGTTCAAGAGTAGTGTGGTTGATCAAAACCTATATGAGAAATTATCCAATGAAGATATGTACGTAGTGTAAAAATTCCATTGATATTATTTCACAGTGGATGATATTTCTATATTCGATGATAGTAATTAGAGTGATGATTTGATTTCTTAGGCTATATGTATATCATAATAAAAGAAACAAATACATAAAACATGACAAATTTGTAATAGTGTTGTTTTAGATGTTCAAAATAAATTATAATAGACTTGTTTAATCTCCAATAGTGGATTTAAATATAATTAGAAATCATGAAGATATAAAGGTATTGGATACAACATTTTATACAATAATTTATGGGAGTGTACTATATATCATTATAATGAGGTCTGATATATTTTAATGCAAATGTTAGGAAAAATTATTTCTGGTGTTAAAAATGAATAAAATTTATTTTATTTGAGAAATATATTGAGGTATTTTAGGGGTTGGTTCTAATAAATTGTAATTTTTTTTATTTAATGGATTATTTATATGTGGGTTGGGCTGGTGATGTCCTGGATGAAAAACCCATAAGCGGCGGGGATTTATTTATTGGAATAAGTTATATATAATAGATATTTAAGAATCTAGATAGTGTATCCTGAAGAAAAATAAGGTTAGAATGTATTTCAATTATTGAGGCCTATATATATTTAATGAGTATTCATCAACATTTGTAATATCTTTTTGAAATAATGTGTAATTCTGTAAATTAAAATCCATACGAGGTTCCCCAAGCTTGTTGTTATCAAGCCCTCAAGCGTGCCTCCCCATATATTAGAGGTTAAGGAATAATATTGAGGGTCCTAAGTGGTATGATGGGAAAACTATACCCTTATAATAATATTATAATAATATTAGAATAATCGAATAAATAGAAGAATCATAATTATAATAATAGAACAATGAAAGAAAATAAACCATATAATAGTAATAATAGTCAATCCAAAGAAGCACCATATTCAAAACGATGAGTATATCATGGGGCTATACAAAAATATAAAAGTACATTGAAGTATAAATTCACCACAATATGCGAATACAAATAAAAAACAAAAAGGTTATCTCCAATTGAATAATGATCCAAGGATCTATTATGTGCTCCGACTCTCTCACGCTACAAATAATCAAGAATCCATGATTGGTATTTTAAATATTCACTAATTTCAATCATGAATTCTATTCATGTAACATAGGATACTAAAATAGTGTGTGATACATACACATTAGGCCACAAAGATCCATTTCTGTAACATATATAGCTTTTGAAAATAAACAACTATTATCTATAGCTATAACAGGTTTGATGTAATGTATAAATTTTTTTAAAAAGTCCAAAAATATGTTTTAATACAATCAGGTTATAGAAGATGAGAAAAAATATATATAATGTTTCAATAACATATAATAACTATCTCCCATGCACCATGTATGAATAAAGGATTAGACTAATATGGGGTAGGTCTGAAGGTAATAACTAGGGAAGCCTCATCAATGGTAAGGAACTCATATAATGGTTTGATTTGAATAATATTATACATAAAAAGGCTAGGTTTAGAAGTAATAACCCGGTAGACCTATATCCATAGGTAAGAATTTATACAGAGGTCATAGGTTCAATACGTCGATCACCATCATGAATCCTATATTGTAAGTAATAATTCATATGAGTCATAGATTATAAACGTCGATCCCCTAGTCATGTCCATAACACAATGCAATTTTTTCCAAACCATAAAAAATTTGATTCCATACCGATATGTCAAAAATTAAGAATGTATTTTAAAATTACATGATCATTTCCAGTGTCTATACCCAAAAATTAATCCATATAAAAATCCATTGTACAAGAGAATATCCATCTCATTCCATGTTCTCATCTAATTCATTCAATACACCATTTTATAAATATTTGATATTATAGTAGTGGAGGCAAGTCCATCTCGAATTTAATTTAATATAGGATCCCACTATTGTAGGTATAGCTAAAACAGAAAAAGGGGAGATTTAACACAAGTTAGATAATATAACCCCCATCTAATGTTGTTTGAGTTGAGGTTCACAATCCCAACAATGTCTAGGTACTCTAAGTGCATCACAATATAGGTTCAATAATTAATTTAAGGCTTAACATTTAATTTATGAGCACTATACATAATGTCCACTGTCTGCCACATTGTTTATATTCTAATAATATCTGAAGTGATAGGGAAAATGTATAGATAACCTACCTTATAGTGGTAGAGGATAATTCTTCATGTTTCATCCGTTGGTTCATCTTAAACTAGAAGAAAATTAAGGAACAAGAAAATATACTAGAAATAGGACATATTATATATCACAAAAAGAGAACTAAAAATGGTAACAAAAACTATGAATGGAAGGAAGTGGATCAAATCTCTTACAAATAGAATCTAATCTAAAAACTAGTGTCACAAATAGACTCCATAAAAAGTATATATCTTAGAGTGTAGGTTAATCATAGAGGAGAGTTTCTAATTTCTAGAGGGATGATGGACATGGATGAGGAATGAAAAATTGATCAAATTTATTAAAGATAAGATTGGAAAAGTAGTATTTTCACCCAAAATTTTAATGGTCGCAGGGTTTAGAAAAACGGTTGGCCAAACCATGTATCCATCATGTGCACCCTTTTTTTCTTATTATAGAACCTACACATATTTTAGCCTATGATTTGAAAAACCATGCATAGCTAATGAAAAAACTCTTCCATGGTCTTTTATATCCCAATACATATTTGGACTATTCATAAAAAACATGTTTCACCCCTACAGGTTGTTATTGATTGAGGTTCATGGTTTGAACTAACTGGGTTCTTAACATCCCCCTCTCCAATTTTAAATGAAACCTCGATCTAAGGGCTCTGGAAATGTTCTAGATTACCATGAACAATTCCATAAACCATATAAAATATTTATAAAGATTGAAAAAGTGTTTATACAAATAATTAATGTGGCCATAAAATACAAAAAAATTAGGATCATATAGTCCACCTCCATAAATAAACTCACCCTCGAGTTTCCCTTCCAGCGGTGACAAAAGGTTGTCTAAGAATAATTATGGCCACTGAGCATGTATACCAGCCTATATATCCCAAGTATCATCCTCCGGAAGGGTTTTTCTTTATATTACCCATATTAATGGAACTAACATTCCTCAAATATCCTTCATTCTCTTGTTTATTAAATGAATTGGTTTCTCCTCCAAAGAAGAAGAAACATCCAGTTCCACCTCATTATGCTATAATACATGAGACGAGCCTATGTATTAATAATTTTTTTTATAAATTTATAAAAATCATGGATAGATTGATATATATCAGTATGTGAAATCTGATATATAACTGATATGATTCTCTCAAAGACATCAAAATGTCTAAAAACATACGAAATATCTTACCTTACCATTTGTTATATTGATTCTCAAATATAATCGATATGAATAGAAATCCTAACCCTTTAACTCAAACTATATAGGTCATTTGTGATGGTCTACATATGATTTTTTAGACTAATCTATATCGATTCGATTTTGAATTATCCTAACCCACTTTGTGGCCTCTTAAAAGATATGAGGTCCATGTAGTGCTAACTCACGGACCTATAGGAAACCCAATGGCGAAAGGAATGAAATAACATATTAAGACTAATAAATAACCATAATAATTGTATATATAAATACATTATTATGACATAATTATGATAAGGGTATATGTTTCTCCCAATAACCACAAAATTCAAGGATTCATGGTCAAAGCATGTCCTCTAACACCTATATGATCCATTCCCACTAACCCTAAGTCTGAGGGTAAAAGGGTATGTTAAAAAAACATGAATAACAAAATATTTATATAATCCCTACTAGAACATAGCTGTGAAAATTGTGTCCCTATCAGAAATGAGAGTATAAAGTACCCAGTGTTGACATTTAATCACATAGATATATAGTTTCTCATGCCCATCCACAATAAAGGTCTCTTTGATATGTAAGAAGTGAAAAACCTTCGTGATCCCATTAATGATCAACCATACTAAAACACTGCTTCATTGAGACCTCTATAAACTACTCGAAAAAAATCTATCACAACGTCACAACATTGACTCATGGGAGTGGGAAATAGTTTTATATTATCTTCTGGTCACTAGTGTTCTTCCATCACTTGTTGCTTGGTGTAACTCTGAGATACAAAACCAGCTACCTACCTTTTCGTGTAAGGACACCAAAATCGGTTACATATATAATGATAAATCCTTGTAATCTTACTGTGTACCCAACCCACAATTATTAGAATGAGACTCTCACAAAAATATTTCATAGATGTTTGTTGGAACCCAAATGTGTCCTTGACTGTGCAATACCACAGCCTTGTCAACTATACAGGTTAACAATGAGCCCTCACCTAAAACAGACCCCCTATGGAATATGGCTTCTAATCTTGATAACTACTCCATATTCACTCTCTCTTAGAGTGAGGATTTCACAATAAAATTTGTAACTATAGACTTTCCAAGATGGTCCTTCACCTATAGGTGTTTCTTAGATAATAGAGGCATAAGATTCCACTCACTACAAGCCTCATGCATAACTTTTCTTTATATCCTCTTATTCAATGAATCTGCTACAACATTTTAATTCCCATGTGTATAATAAATATACAAATCAAATTAATATTGGTATTAAAACCAAATTCTCTTACTGAGATTCAATTCACACTGTGTAAAGGTAAACATGTGGCTTTTGTGGTATGTATATTCCACAAAACACTCTCTTGGAAAATCATGTATCCAAATACACATGGTATGAACCATAACATCATGATTTAGGCCATACATTGGGTAATTACTCTCATGTGGCCTCATCTAACATGGTCCGTAGGCCAAAAATTTATATTATTTTATTAGAAAATCATGTAGATTGATACCAGATGCATCATACGATAATGTATAATTACTTCCTCACTAAGACAGAATTTGGATTGGGGCTAAAGTTAGTTTTCATTTTAGCTCCTAAAAGGCTGTCTCACTGGCTTGTAAATATTTAAATTTGATTCCCTTCTTAGTAATTCCAATGATAAGTTCTTCGTGTTATGAAAATTATTAAATAATTCAACAGTATTATCCATCTATCCTTAAGAAACATCATATGTAAAAAACATTCGTGGGCTACTACCAAGACACCATGTTTTTCACCCTCTATAGTTCAATAGTAACTCCTTCTTCTGGGATAATATAACATGGGAAGTGAACCTTATCAATCCAAAAGTGGAATGTTTTTTATCATAATATACATATGATGATTTCTTAGTGTATTCATTATTATCTCAATATGTTTTTCATTGTAATTTCATAAGAGATAATAGAATGATATTATCTAAAAAGGGTAACACAAATGAATCCAGATACTGGTGGGAAACCCAAGTAATCAAATCTTGAAAAGTGGTGGGAACTTTCATGAACCTGAATGACATAACAAGGTACTCATAAATAACCTACATACTGTTGAAATTTTTTAAAGTATATTTGATCGTATAATACATACTTGATGATAGCCCGACCTCAAAAAAGTTTTAGACAAAACCCAATATCCTCAGATCAGATCAAATGGGATATGTATATCTAGAAAATGATATCAATTATTAATAATAATCTAGTTTAAATTCTGGTAAAACAAATAAATCATGAGGTCCCCATCATCATTTTTAGAAAAAAGGACCAGTGAACTTCATGGAAACGTTCTAGACCATACAAAATCCTTAAATTATAAGTCTTTTTACAGTCTCTTGAGCTCAAGAAACTCATTAATTTATATTATATAAGTAGGAATAGATATTGAGGATTCTCTTGGAACTAACTCAATAAGTAACACAACCTATCTCTTAGGATTCAAATGAAAAAAATTTAGAGAAGACATCACTGAAATGATCGACTACTGGAGGAATTTCTACATGATGCATCCCTTGATAACTTACATGCATGCCATACTTTTTGACTTTCATTCTATCTATCCAATGACGCTAATTTTCTCCTCTACCAGCCTAAATAACCAATTCAGTGTGAATATATGTTCTTCCCTCTAGTGATTGGAATGATATACTTCATCAATAGTAATTGACATAGGCATGACAAGGAACTTTCCAGTTCATCCTAGTGATGAAATGAAATCCAATCAACTTGGTGAAAAATAAGTTCTATAAAATAGATATTTGACTAACTCAGTGGGTTAACCCTTATGTTTCAACACACTATATGAATGTATACCCAAAAGAGTGTACATAGTAATATTCCAACATAAGTTATGAGTTTCATGTTTCTGGATTTCCATAATAGACATAGAAAATAAGAAATTTAAAGTTCCTATTTAAAATAGATAGAAACCAATTTACATTCTACTATAATCATACCTCAAAATGATGAAGGTACAAGAATATTATCCCAAAAATCATTATTAACTACATAATCCTAGCCAATTATATGACCTAGAGAAACAACATCATTGCCATGTGTTGTCTTACTCTACTGATATACAAGTAGTGTGGCCTCCCCCAGCCACAACTACCTCATCAACCAAATTGACGAGTTGATCTCAAGCTCTCTTCCTAACGCAGAGCTGTTGATCCCAATCCTGGACTCAATGTCAATTTTAATACTCTATCACTATCCGTTGGAGTAAAAAATCAGAAAGACTACAGTAAATAGACCATACTTCCATAGAATCTGTATTCAATTGGTTCTCTATCACATCGAGGATTCACATTCACATATTTTACGCATTGATGAAATACCAAAATACTACCATCACATGCACTCTCACTTGTACTTCCATCATGAGAGGTCTTGAATTGTAAAATACTACCACTAGATACTACAATACATGGTCCGGATCATGGACCACTTTAACTCGGAACTTCATATTCCCAAGATACATTTGGTAATGAGAATGAAGTTTACTATATCATACCCAATATCCTAATGAAATAATAACACCCATGATTTAATAGTTTGTTGGATCCCATCCCCAAAAAATATCTCTATTGGTAGATCAACAGTGGTATAGATTCTTGAAAATCACTAATGCTCTATAAATAAATATTAGTAGTCCATAACAAACATAAAACCCTACAATATGTTCTTGAAATTCATAGAATGTTCAGACCTCAAAGGCTCAATGGAAAATAATTCATAAATGATAGAATAAAAATATGTAGAAACCATCTCTTTGATGCTATATGATTGGTTATAAACAACCCACCATCATTTGGATGATCCTTGAATAATATATGTAGTGATCAAGAATATACTCTCAGGATTCATCTATAGATGAATTGGAATAGTCTTAATGATCTCAAGTCATAACTATACATTCTTCAGGAAATCATCCCCAACAAAACATATGAGGATGCAATTATTAAAACTCTTACACCAACTCTACCATTGAATATACACATCATATGGCTCCCTACATAGTTTTAATAATCCATAAAAACCCTAAAAAAACTAGGCATAATTTCCCACATGTGGAATATCAGAAGGTGCCTCAGGTGGAACTAAAGGAGGTATCATTGTTGGATTATGTTCCAACACACCTAGAGTATTTTTTTCACAACCGTTTTGGGACTTAAATCAATGATAGCAGGGTGGAGTTTCACTAGATCTTCCATGAACATAGCTCATATTAGATTTGATTATAGAAAATATTATATTCATAATAACAAGACAAGAAAAAATAATTCCTTACAAGAGTCACACTACTCTTTATACTCCTAATTATTAGTCTAGTGGTTAGATAGATTATTAGGAATAATGATAGACACTACCTATTACCCACTAATAAGGTATTGCCTAGGCCAAGATCTCTATTCCACAAAAAGGGTCCAAGAATAAGGAAAATAAATTGTAATATATAGAGAAAAATACTATTTATGTTTCCATTTGAACTCGCTTTTAATTGTGAATGTATTTTAATTTAAAATTGATAAATTTTTACATTCAAATTTCATACCAATTAAATAAATTACCACTTCAAATTTATATAAGTAACCAATTTATAAATTACAATCAATCGTTCATTAAATTGTATCATGATCTTTACATTAAATAATATAATTTGTCTAGTAATAGGAGATTATTTGACTAAATAAATCACCATACCAAATTTATAGAGGCCCATAGGCTATTTAAATTAAAATTCTCATACATTAATTAAAAAACTATCATTTCATTCTATGTATCATATAAAAAAACCCAAAAATATGATAATTTATTAATTAAGGTTTCATCATCATACTATATGGGAAAAACCATTTATGATGATTGTGAAAATTTAATAGTCAATTATTTAATCATTTTCCATATAGAAATTTTATTTTCCTAACATACATATAAATCTACTAACATATAATAAACATAATACAATTATTCAATGCACCTACATGTGATGAAATAATGCACGATATAAAAATACTATAATGCGACTATTATTATTTCTGATCAATGCTTCCTTACAGTACTAGTCTAGTGAATAAAATTCATTTAAACATAATAATAATAATAAATATAATCATGTCTCATGTTTATTTCTCAATGGTGAAATCCAAACATCTTTAATAGGTATAATCTAGGCCATAAAATTCCATCCAAAGTATTTTAGATTTTTTCTTAAATGTTGGTTAGATACATTTGGGCATATGATTATTAAAAATTACTAAAACATCTTTGTCTCCTTTCTACCATACCAAATTGTAATGAAAATAAAATAAACCACTTATACTGATATGTAATTCCCTGAACAAAAATATGTTATGTAGTGCTACGAGTTGGTTGGTCATAAGTCCTCATGTGTGCATCACCGTACACCAGAGGCATCCTACTACTAGCGAGGTCCCATGGTTGTATGGTGGGGAGACTATAAATTCATAATTTGAGTATCCCAATGGCGGAATAATGTAATAAATAAAGCAATCCAAATAATAAGAACTTTATAATTAAAGTAAATCATACAAAAAATAATTATTATTATTAATCCAAAGTGGAATCATATACAAAATGATGAGTATGTCATTGGGCTATAAAAAAATGTTATAAATACACTACAGTAGGAATCCAAAACAATACATGATTCAAATATATAAAAACCAAATGTGTATCACTAATAGAATCATGATCCAAGGCTAGGTCATGTTCTCTGATTCTCTAATGCTATAAACATGAAAACATCTAAGAGCAGATACTTTCCCTTTTCCCTACAAAAAATCATTAAGTTTGTTTGGGTACCATAGGTGTTCTGAAATAGTTGTGATACATAATTAGTAGGCCTCTACCAATAACATCTATAACAGATTCATTATATAGAAATACGTTATAACCATGTGCATGTATTATATGGAAGTTGTAATGCATGAAAAATATAAAGAAGTCCATGGAAGATGCTATAAGAAATGTTGGCTATAAAAGAATGACATAAGTATATATAATGTGTAAAAAGAAGGTAGTAATTTTCTAAGAACGAACAAACTATGAATAGATTATCATACATGCATGGTCCAGGTCTCAATGTGATAACCAGGAGACCTAATCTAGTCCAGGAAACTAAAAAAATGGTAATATAAGAATAGTATCAACCTACATGGGCCAGGACCTAATGAAATGACTAGGGAGAAGAATATACATACATATGAATATATAAAATGGTCTTAGGTCCCATACCGTGACCCCCCTCATTGGTTTCATACCATAAGTAATCATACCTAAGACTCATTGGTGCCATACCTAGATTCTAATCCTAGAGAGATTCCATAAAAAAATTTGATCCATACATTTATAATAAGTCCATATCATACAATGATTCCCTAAATTAGTAATGTAATGTAAACATTCATAGGCTATGTTAGTATCCTTACACAATAATAATTATCAATATAAAAATGAATTATCTAAGAGTACATGCATCTCATTCCACATTTTTATTTAATTCAACCATTAAACTATTTGAAAATACTTTATATCATGTATATGGTGGCATGTCTATCTCTAACTAACACATTTAATTTAAAATAGGCTCCCACATGTAGATGGTGAGATCACACACCCAAATGGGTGGATTTATCATAGGGATGAAAATAGGACCCACCTAAAAGGTTGTTTTGATTAATGTAGAAAACCACCAACCACATCTAAGTGTTACAAGGGCATCCAAATTTAGGTGAAACAATTAATTTAATGGTTAATAATTAATTTTGGAGCTACATATAAAAGGAATATTGTGCGAAAAAATAAAGATAGCTTAAGAAATGAGGAACCCTTTGGGATATGGTATTAACCAGCTACATTATGGCGGTAGAGAAGAACTCTTATAGTATTGGCATTTAGTTTAACCAAATGTTTATGAAAATGGAATAATTGAGAAATAACCTAAAAATAGAGCATATTAGATTGAACCAAAATTTTTCTATAAATATTGAATTTAAACATTAATGGAAGGTGGTAGGTTAAATCTCTTACTGATGGAGATCGAATGTGAAAAAATACATCGTAAATAGAGGCCAGACAAAGTGGATAGCTCAAATCATATTTTACTCATCGAGAATAGCCTTGAGTGTTTGGGAAATACTATATTTGGGGGAGGAAAAAAATAGGGGTGTGGTATTAAATATAATAATGGAAAAATATTAACTTCATCAAAATTTTATCGGTAACATAGTTTTAAATAATGGTCAACCAAACCATGTGCTAACTACACACACCCCACTATCCAAGTGACACACCCCGCATGGGATGCTACACACAGTTAGACTAACCATACAATGCTCGTACCCACCCTCTTTGACATGAATTATTATCCCAATGATTCATTTCATTTTGTAGTAAATACAATTGTAATCCTTATTGTTTTACCTGGTTTGAGTTTTATGATTAACAATAACCATGTCCTATCTTAGCACCTCTAATGTTTTCTCTAAAAACATGGGCATCGAGATCTAAACAAGACACAAGTTCTACTGATCCATTATTTAATAATTTGTTAACATTTATAAGAATATATACATGGGTTTAAACTAATAATTAAAGGGTTCATAACATTTGGTAAAAACATATATCTTAAAAATGTGAAAATTGGAGATGATTTAATGCGATAATAATAGTTCAAATAAGTGGACAAATAACATGGTTAAACACTCTCACATGAAACATATTGAGATTTGTTTTTAATTTATAAGGCATAGGGTGGTTTAAAATATTATATTATAGATTTTTGGAAATTATAATCATGTGGTAGATATGTCTACAAAATTGTTTGTTGTTATTTCATTTAAGAACCTTTGGATGGACCCCATTGTTCAACTGATTTCATCAAATGATGGAGAAGAAAACCCCCTTCCAATTGTACATGTTTCTATAATTGGATAATGTATGATATAATAGATGTTTATTTTTTATTTATTATATTAATATATTGATATACCCAATACATGAGAAATTATAAGTAGAACTAAAGATCTATATGAACATATTATTAACATATATATTACCTTTTTCATATGATGAGCTTCAATAGAAGTAGGTCAATAGTGTTGTTTAATAGATACATTATTAGTGAAGAAAAGATAATTTTTTTCCTAAATTATCATATGTAATAAGATAAATTAATATTAAAACACTGTTAATTTTATTACCTATATTGGAGAATTATAGTATTGGGAGGCTCATATTACTAGTGGGGTGCATGGGTGGATGTATTAACTAGGGGAAAGGTAATATTTCTATAGAATATGGATTTCGCATGGCAATGGATTTATCATGGGAGGATTGAAATATAAAAAATGTATTTTACATGGTATTGGATCTATCATGGATGGATATATGCATGGATTGAAAATAAAACCCAAAGTGGAGAATATTGTATCAAAAGGTTGTAATGATTGATTTTTGGTAAATTTGAGTTAATTTGATTTGTTTATCATTATGAGATTGATGGTGTGAATTCAAAAAAAATTATACATTGTTAAGTGATGTAATTTGAATAATTCACACCATATGGACAATGATAAATCCATGAATTAATGGATTTAGATTAATAAAGAGGTATTAATAGAGTTTCATCAAATTAATCTACTATTTTTCAAAGGGACGTGTGATAAAATCATGATAAATGGGTTTATCATTCTTCAAAAAACTTTTCCAAGATCAACTCAGATAAAACATTATATTATTTAGTTTTTATTGATGATGTTTGAGGTATGTTCATTCAATAATGTTTTTTATCACACTTTGTAAAACATGGTGACCAATATAAGATCAATAAAACGTACCAAAGTTTCTACTGTGAAGGTACATTCCATGTTATAATAAAAATATTTTTAGGAATTATACACACCACAGTATAAGGATTTCTCCATGATTAAAGATATAATACAAAAAATGATTATTCAATGAATGTTATGTTATAGGTTTTTTGGTAACACAAATGAATATTATCCTGTAAAACAACCTATCATATCTCAATGACTTTACCAGATAGAGAAATATATTAGAGAACCCAATCAGATTACCTATAATGTCCGATTCCATTTTGTGATGATTGAAATTTTAATAATAAAAATAAAATGGACGAATTGGAACTATCAATATGTTTCAGAGGTTTTTGTGTTGAATATGTAATACCTATATTAAAATTTAGGGTAGGGAATTACCTGGAAGAAATTCCATGGATAGATTTTAGGAAGAGGAAGTCCAATAGGGAAGTAGGAGTGAATAAAGTAAATATATATGTTTTTGTGCTCTAAACTTTTCTTTTTGTTAGTTTCTTCTTTTATGATAGTAAAATATTTAAGATGACTTTGAAAACAGAATAACAATATCTATTGGAGTTTGGGATAAGATGAAATTTGGCGACACCCAAAATCACCAAATTTTAGGGTATATATTGGGACCACTATATAAAATATACATTTTATAATTGAAGGCCCCAAAATCTATCTTTTTTTTTGAAAAAATATATATCTTAATGAATGTGTTGAGACTATTTTTATTGATTTGAAAAACCTAATAACAATTATTTTTTAATTAATAAATACCTCATTTAAATTTCATTTTTAGTAAGACCCTTTATAGTTAATTAATAAAAAATACTATTGAAATATATAATAATCGAATGTTCATCCTCACTATAAATTACATTAAATTATGAAAAAATGTAATATTATTTAAATTGATAGGTCCAATCACTTTGTGTCAAACTAATACATAAAGGGATTCATAAAATTATTTCATATTGAAATTATCAAAGACATTCTATTATATGATTGTCATTTTTTTGTTCTAAAATCTATGAGAAAATGGTTCTTACAATTATTTAAAATTGTGACTGAATTTATCTTCTAGAACTATCATAGATTCAATTTGATAAATTTTAAAACAACTATAATTTTAATCATTTTTAGGGATAAGTGGTTTGATATCTGTAATAAATGAATTTCTAGTATTCATGTAGTATCAATAAGTAATTGAAAATTTTAGATACTAAAAAAACTAAAAAAATTCCCTAAAAAACATTTTAGAAATTATGTATAAGAGAATTTGTATAAAATATCCCTTCAATAATTCAAAAACATCCCCAAAAATAATAACAAACATTAACATGTGTCAGTCAGCAAAATATGTAAAAATTGAATATATAACCCTACACTATGAAAAATAATCTCAATGATGAAGGGTTGAAATATAAGGAATGATGATTTTTTCTTTGGATTAAAATTGAACATTTATAAATATAAAATAATAAAATAATCCATTTGATGATGATGGATTTTTAAAAGAAATTAAATGGATAATATTAAAATAACTATTTCATAGAAAACCAAGATAATTAGAGAAAGTATTCTATAATGAATTGATAATTAAGGTGAATAATTATTGACATAAATTAATAAAATAATTATAATCTTAAATGTATATTTTTCATGAATTGCTTAATTAATGATACAAAAATAGTAATTATCATTATCAATGGTAATTAATTATATTATTTAACTAACATTAATTCTCTATAAAGCTAAGGAATTTATCCAAAAATATAAAATATTTAATTAAATCATTTAAAAAATATAATTATTATTAAATTTATAAATATTTATAATAAATTTATAATTAAAATTATTGTACTGATATTTTATTTTTTGTTAATAGTAGTTATTTTTTTATTAAAATATAGTATAATTTAATCTTCTATATTCACTACATCAATTACTCTCTACAAATAATTTATAAAAGAATACTTTTATGACTACATATTTATTTAATATTAATCATGTTAGAGAATTAACGGGATGTAATTTTAATGAATTTAATGACTAACCATTAAAGAAAAATAATTACTTATTAATGAAAAATAATGGGACATAAAAAATTATCTATATATTACATCAAACTATGATGTTGATATATATATATACATATAGAAAGATCAAATTATTAAAATAAAATAATATATTATGAATTTCATGATAAACAGTTCAATAAAAATTGAAAACTTTGAAAGAATAAAATATGGAGTGAAAGAGTTCCCAATTTTGTTTCTCTATAAACTGATGTAGTTTATTGAATTAAGAAATAAGTATGATAAGTATCTATAGTATAACTTTTTTTCAAGAAATCCTAAATATATTACTTATTTATAGAGATATATAATGAAATAAATTTGTCTTTTAGTGTTAAAAAATAAATTTGTACCTATTTTATGTGGACTAATGATTATTGGAAATCCTCTTATATCAGTTGATTTCCCCAAAAGTTTGATAACCTCATGTATATTTTCTTGCAACTCTAGATCGTATATATTCTACCCTTCTATTTAAGAAATTTTATATCTCTTAGATCTCTCTTTAAGTTAATTTAATAATTAAAATTCAATAATATCATATCTATATTAGTGGAGAGTATAACTACGATCGATCTGAGTTGATTCAAATATCATAGTCCTAAATTTTGGTTTCCATTCTCAAAATTGATGCTTGAACTCAACATGATCACATTCAAGAATTATTTTTTGAGGTCTATCTCAATATTAATATTTATTCAATCTTGATAAAGATACCCACTTAGTTTTAATTTCACTTTATTAAGATATGTGGTCATGATTTTAATTCTAATATCGATATTGCATTAATTAAACAAACACTAAATTTTAGTTGATGTTTTTTTCAATATTGAAACTAAATAAATTTATATTTTTAAAAAAACATATTAAAATATGAAACACTGGATTATAGATATAAGTTACAAAATTAATTTATTTTAATACAGAAAACTTGATCAATTTAATTCCCAATTAATTAATGCATGAGCATTACTCCAAAAATTATGTTAAATTCAACTTTTCATCAATCTATTCTCAAATAGAGCTTTATAATGAGTCTATCATTTAATCACATTGCGGATAATATGTATGTGAATTCAATAATTTTATATTAAATAATAATTCCTCCTTTGAATTGCCCCTTGTAACCATGTAAATCGTCCAAAACATATTCTTTAGAATTTTTCTATAAACTCCGTCGTTTATGTTTCTAAATAAATTCTTTTTTTGTTATTTTAATCTACCATTCACTTATTACACATCCTCTCCCACTATTTTGGACAAAACATTTTCATTTTATTTATCTACAAGCATATTTTAAATAAAAAAACCTTTCTATAACATATGAAGTTTCATTAAACCACCAATAACATAATCCCTATCAATTGGGAAACTTTAGGAAATGATGTTTATTGTAATGAACTCCTTTAGAAACCTCACAAGTTTAAATTTTAAAAACCTATGATATCACATATAATTATGTTAAAGATTAATTGATAGAGGTCCAAAAACTCATGGTCCTCTAATATATAAATGTAAGGTGTTAAAAATATTTGGGGTGATATTTGTGGTCTAAAGAGGGATTTAAACTAAAATTTATAATGACAGAGAAAATTGAACCATGGATCCTTACTCACAATGCTATGGTTTTCTTCCCATTTCATGGTTGTCTATCTATTTTTGTGTGTTATTGAAGTTCATACAGCTGAGACATGGAATTATTGATCGATTTTTTAAGAAGGGAGTAATTTCATGTTTCTTCTAATATGACTTTTTAGTATAATTTTTCAATTTAATATATATTGCTTTAGAAGTAATTTTTGTGGATATTGTTTGAAAGGATGAAGAGATAAATGTTTTTGTTATTCACTATGGAAATTAAATGAAATAGTTTTGAGATAAATCGATAAAAGTTATCTTATAATGATATATTATAAATAGAAGAAAATTTACATTATTTTTTAATGAATCAATGGTTTTGATTAAAGATTTATTTTTAGGAAGAATAAAATGAAAATATATAAGGGGATTTAGGGTCAAAGTCATCATGATTTTCATATTTTCATTGACTGAACCAACACATGACATTGTTTAGGGAACAACTCTATGGTTGGTTATTAATAATTTATAAATAAATATAGGTATATTCTATTTTTCATTTTAACTATCCTTATTTGAGTAGATTTAGCTTGAATATATCCCTTATTTGTTACGATTTGATTGCATTTGGTGAATCATTAAAATTTTCAACTATTGAGATTTAATATACATCTTTTTATGTACTATTTTCTGTTTCTGTATCCCTTTTATCTTATTATTTATTCTTAAGGACCTATGGTAGTTCCTGTGGTGCCATAGTGATTGAATATGATTTGGATGGTTGGATTATAGGTACACTAGAGTTTATTTATTAGAATATATAATTTCTTCATTGGAAATTATTTATATTTTAATGTTATAAATTATTATATGATATAAGGTGGAATAATTAAATGTTTTCCTTGTATATATTATTACTGATGTGGATTTAGAAAAATTTATTATTTTTTAGGTAGATTGATGATACTACATCGACATATATAAACTAAAATTTATCTTTTGTAGAATATGATGTTTGATGAAGTTATATATGTGATATTTTGGTATTGTTTTCCATATTATACATATATATATATTACTATAGAATAAGGAATCTATGAGAAGCATGTTGTGTGATATTATAAATGTGGTTAAGGTAAGAAAAATGGTTGTAGTTTATTTAGTATTGAATTTTATCAGGGTTTAGGTGGATCATATGATTTAGTTGAACTAGATATGGATATAATGTATTTAATGAATTAATTGAAAAATAATTAGGATTTTATGTTTGTGAATTTTTTTAAATTAATTCAATTACGTGTTAAAAATATTTATATCAAAGTGGTGAGTAATATTTTTTGTAATACTATAGTGAATACATGGGGAACTAATTTATAAAATTGATAAATTATATGGGATGTAAATAATAAATTATAAAATAATTTTTAATTTTTTTAATGACCAATATAATGTGCTTAACAGTATGACATTTTAGGTTCAAAATTAATTTATAATTTATAATGGTAATATGTAGAAATTGAATTAGTTGATTATTTGTGATTGATTTTAAAACATCAATAATTTGGAATTGAATTGTGTGTTAGAAGTGTTCTCCTTACGGTGTGGTTAGTGGGGGGAGATGGTAGTTGTGTGATAGTGTCTAGATGGGTTATTTATATTAGTGGTTTTTTATGATATAGACCCTAGTATGGGATCATGTGATACTATAAATCATCATATGTTTTTTTTCTATAATGTAGCACCACCCAGGTTAGGTAACTTGACCGATTACAGTATAGGGGTTTGGATATCATGTGGACCCCAATAATTGATGATTTTCGTGGTATAGATGACTAAATACACATATGTAACTCATCCTTCTAGATGTGGTAGTGGTTATATTGTATATTTTATATGGATATATTATGAGGTATCGTTATGTGTATGTGGTGTTTGATTATGGTATGAGTTTTTGGTATATTTTAATGGGAATAGATGAGAGAACCATGATACATGATATTGGGATGTGAGAGTTTATTATTAATTATGTATGTATGGGGTGTTTAAATTTCTATATTTTATCATTTACAATATTTATATTTTATATTGACTTATAGAGTGATTCTATAGAGGGATGGTTTTGTATTTGACCTTGGATGTGAGACAAGTCAAATTTCAAATTTATTCACCATGTCTTATGTATGAATCATTGAAATTAGAACAATAGTTTACAGGTGGGAGAATATACATGTTTTCTAACCCATATTTATATATACCATATTAAAAAACATTCAAGACTATGCGGGAGAATGAGTTAGACCATACAAGCTCATGTCAAGCTGATTGGTGGATATTAGAGGAGTTTTTGTTTTTGAAAAACACTTTTTCTTTTGGTATTGAATTTTGAGATAATATATTCTCATTATTCATATGACATTATATGATGTTTTGGAGTATATTAATTATTAGTGTTTCGTGTTGATCAATGATTTTACTTTTCCTTAGAGGATTAAATTCTACAATGTAACATATACTGCATGTTATATACCATCATTGCATGTTTTCAACCCATGGAATAATTTAGGTGGGATTCATGGACCACACCAAACATAATTACTAGTTTAAAAAGAGTGTTAGTGGATATGGATCATAACATAGTTGTATCATTGATAATGATTATATTATGATGATGTATATAGTAGGAACTAGTGAGGGTTGAATATGGTTTTGGTTGGAAAAAAATGACATTCAATTATAATATATAATATGTATTGAGATACTAGTTATGATATATAGGGTTAATTATATCAAACGTATGGACTATAATAGAATAAAAAATTATTATGAAAAAGTGTATTGATTTTGAGGAAATAACCTAATGTGGTCTATTCATCATCTCTGTTTTCACATATTTTTGAATTCTATAATGTTTTGAGAAATTAAATTAATTCAATTAAAATAATTTTAATTATTCAATATCCATTGATTAAGTTATTTTTTTGTGTTTATAAATATGGATGGTGGGTGAATAACATTCATTTTTTATGTTAGAGAGGCACAACCGGATACTTAGGTAGATTATAGAAGGGTTGGCGATATAGTAGATGATTCGTGGTAGATTAATTTTTAGATGTTATAGTGATTGAGTCTACCAATGTATGAAAAATATATATTAGATTAGATGAAATATAAATGAATTGTGGTGGTGGATATTTTATTTAGGTTTACTATAGCAAGAGGTGAAAATTGGTGTCTTTTGTAATTTATATTCTTGAAAGGTGTACCATTTCATTACTGTTTCCATTATTATTGTGATCATTGTTCTTTAGACCTCACGTGGAAGGAAATTAGGATCTATTTATAGACATAGTTATAGTAATTAATGGAAAAGGTAGAATGATAATAGGATATTCTGTATATTAAATAGGGATGCTTAAGGATTATTGAGTTTAATAATATATTTCTAAAACATTTACATTATTCTCTTTATCCCTTATCATAAAAGAAGGTGAAACATATACATTTTGACTTGGATTTTTTCTTATATATTGAGTGATAGGTGAACCCATTCATAGAGCCAAAATATTTTTAATTGATTATGAATTTTGAAGTTGTGGAAAAGTAAAAGGAATAAAGAAATTATTTTTAATGGAATTCGTAATATTTTTTAAAGGAGTAGAGTTGAAGAGAGTATATACTAGTTATCAAGGTTGTGAACATTTTGAATGTTGAGGTTGTTCCATCACCCATCCTCTCCTAATTTCTATAAGGTTTTTATTTAAGAATATTTTACCATGAATTATTGCATAGTATGATATAGTTTTTTTTTCAAAGACTATATCAAAGGTTCATGTGTGAGAAATTTCTCAGCGGTGCATATGAATCCATTAAATTGGGAATAAATACAACTTATTGGTTTTTCATGTAGCATCATCATCAGTTACCTCCATGAACTTATTAGTAGTATCAACAGGGAATTTGAACCACTAATATATGGTATAGTAGATAGATGAAAACTATTAAAACTCTTCATCATTTAAGAAATTGGGTTGAGAATATACTACGTAGAGATTATCATTATAGGCAACGAGGTAGGGGTATACTGTATTGGAAGATGAAATCTATGGAGTTTATAGAACTTGGTAGAATAAAAATAAATTGATATACCACTTGATTATTTTCATTATCATCTTATGATTGGATAAAATCATTATCTTTATATTAATTCATTTTCCCTAATTATGTCTTATCACTATGATTAAGGTGGATAAGATTCTAATTCCTTTGGTGTAAACTATTCTAGTTCGAGGTCATTAATGTTTATGAGAGGCATGTCAAGGGCTGCGAGGAGATGATGGGGTGGTATATATCAATTATATATATATATATATCCATTTGAAAAAAATAATTGTTTTTATTTATGTATATGAATTAATTGATTTCTATCAGAGGTGAGTGAGATTCCCATTTGTCGAAAGTGCCTATGAGATGTTTTTAGTGAGAAGATGAAATATATACATACCATAAGTCACTATTTTTGGGAGATAAATTTGGGGAAAATAATATTTCACCATTAGGACATATCATAAAGGCCATGAAATTTTTATTGTCATTTAATTTTAATCACTATGGTATAGTATTATAGAAATTGTATAATAAAACATAAAAAATGATCATATATTATACTATACATTTGATTGTATTATATACTTAATGGTTCATTAAATTATGATATATGAATGAAATAATATTTCATTGAAACAAACTTCATCATCCTATGGAAGAAGATTGTACGATTGCGGATTATGTTATATGGTATAGAGTATACCACTTGATATAACTTCATGCTTGGTGGATCATTGATCTTCCATGATTGATATCATTTTAGTATGCAATAATTGAGGTGTAATGTAAATAGATATTCAAATTTATTATTACAATGAATGAAATTGAAATAACAATAACTCTTGTTTTATAAAACTTAATTTAATGCATTCATTAGTTAAGAACCATCCCTAGATCTTGATATATTGATGAGATTCCCTATCACTGAAATATTTATTACTATAACCTATTTATCACCATCAGATGATTGCACACCATAGTGGATAAAAATTCCCACATATATGATGTGTGATCAAGTTTTCCCATCAATACGTCCATAAGTGATATCCAATTAGATGACACAAAAACGATCATATCTAGACATATTCAATGGTGATATATAGTTATTTAGATGATACAATGGTTTTTCTGTGTATGATATGGATTATTTTTTAATGTTCTTCATTTCTATTATGCATGCATTAATTTATCTATTTAACTGTGATATATTGGTTGAGTTTCTATTTTCTTCTACTGATTTCAAATGTTTTTTATCAACTATAAATCCTATCATTGGTATAAAATTTTCCTATGTTCTTATATTTATGAAATCATTCATCGAATGAAGGAAAGTGCAATAACATTGTTTATCACATGGAAGTAATAAAATATGACATTTTTAAATGTATTTCGTATTCTATATCATAACATATGTAATAAAATATCAGGATCCATGACACGATATAAATACATTGATTTATTTTGTTACTATAATATGATATTGAGATATAATTGAATATAATCGCTGTGAATTGTTTTCAAAAACATAGTACAATATCACCAATATGATAATATATTATATTTTACAATAATATTTTATTAAATCCATATATATATATCATATATATTATCTCATGATATCAATATCTATCATTGAGTATAATAGAACAAATTCTTTCTTTGAATACCATAACATAATCATTTTATAATTATATGATTTTGAGAAATTATTTCATTACTTACATTCACATGGAATTTATAGTTTACAAATTAAGATAATTAGTAACATATATAACATAAAAACCATCCATCTTCTATCAAAAAGAAATTCATCACACTAATCTAAACTATTTAAGTGATACACCTACATTACTTTGTTTTAAAAATATTATAACCTAAACTTTGACTACATAATTATTTCTTCTCATTCTACATATTCGTTAAAATATATTAAAAATATGGTATAAGCACATAAAGCCTATTAATCGTTATAAATGAAATATAAATCTTATTAGGTTATCAGAATAATTGTTCAACCTTGAAAAATAAAATTTTTAAACAATGAACATTGATATTGTAAAAGAATATAAACTTAATTTCAAACATGATATCAAGATCCTTGCTAAAAATGATTATAAAAACATTTTCAAAATATACCATAAAAGAAATAGATTAATGAGGATGGTAACTTGGAACATCATATTCTTATATTTCATAATAACTTTTAATGGAATAAATTACTTAGTTGATTCTAGGAAAATCGATAATATAATAAAATAAGTAGTTAATTCAGATATCATAATCCCTTAATGAAATAACATAAGTAGTTAATTTTGATATCATATATGTGGTGAATAAATCAATACCCAATGTACTAATGAAATATATTGGACCAACCAATCATCATATACAATATACAAGAACTATAATATGAATAAATCACATATGATTTTTTAGTTAACCATAAAAATCATAAATAATTTCATTTGAATCCACTCAAATATGATTTTTATTTAATATACTAGAACATGAAATACCCATTATGATATTAAGAAAATTTATTTCAATTTTTTTTATTAAAATATTAGAAAATAAATGAAATAAGACAACCCTGAAAAATGAGAGAGGAATATTAATAATGGTAACCTCAGGTGATGGAGGAAAATTAAATCATGTAAAATGAGTTTAAAAAAAATATTCCTTTCACTTTTTGGTAAAAGATAAATAATGACCCATTTAAAAAAAAGAAATTTTATTCCAATCATTAATTTTTAAATAATGTCGAGGGAAATTGAAAATGACATTACGTAATCATATATTTATAAATAATTAAATTTAAAATATAAAATAAAGAACATGAACATGGATGAGAGCGATATGATATGAATCCATCAAAATCATTAGCATAAATGTTTATAGTAAGAAAACTTTACCTCATGTCCAGACTCACCTTGTACATCATATACACAACATAATAATAATGTTATACTAATTAATATCTTCTTAAGATAATTTTTAAAAACTATTATACCTTTTTATTCATTCATTACCACGATTCATTTATGTACTAAATTGGTATTATTCACATATATTATTTTGATTTCATTAAGTTCATAACCTCCAAAATTGATGTGGTATAATTATAATTATTAATATTAATTGTATAATTATTTAATAATCTTTTTAATAATGATTTTAGTTTAATATTAATGGTATATTAAATCATTAAATCCATTTTAATTTTTTGGATAAAATATTTATATTTATGAAAACATTATCGTTCAATTAGGTAGTGTAAAACCAAAATAGTGAGTGATGTGTTTGAAAATATTTTAAATGAAGAGAAAACCCAATGAAGACATGAGTTTTATAAAAATTTATATTATAAATAAAATATTTCAAAATGGTTTCATTTAATGTTTTTTAATTTTTTTTAAAATATATAGAGAAGAGTTATAATGAGGAGATCCAATGTCATAAAGGCACAAATTTGGGCATAATAATAGCTTATGAAATAGATTGGGGTGAATGTTAATAAATGACATCACATAATTAATGATTCAAATAGAGTCCATTACATATTTAAGGTAATTAATAAAAAATATCATAATTTATAAAATATTATTATCATAATTAATCATAAATAAAGAAGGAGAAATGGGGTTGGAATCCTTTACATTTCTTATTAAATCACTTCCTTTTTACTAAGATTAAATCAATTGTAGGATGGGACCTTCGAAAAATAAGGCTTTATAAATGTGGAAAGGGATCCTTAGAAAGGTATTTTTTTAGTATACAGTGTGATAACATAAACTTATATGTGTTTTGGAGAGGTTATAAAGAGTCCCCTTAGCAAATTACTATGGAATTTTAATAAATATTCTATATTTAGATGTAGTGAATGTATTTTTAAAATGGATATAGGGTTATAATTAGAAAAAGGATATTATTATATACCATTGTCCAGCCCCACGTTAAATACAACATTTTTTAAATTATAAATAATTTAACATTAAATACTCTAGAATGTCATATCTAGTGTTATAATACTAATTTTACATTAAAAATATCTATATAACAATTGAATTCTGATTTAAATATTGAAATAATTTCTCAATAGGCTTGTTTATCACTAAAAATTATGAACCATAATAATTCATCCCAATCATATCATTTTAATATTTTTAAATAATTTTTTTTCTTCTATTAGAAAAATTATTTCTTGGATGCTATATAAGAATTTTGAAAAATTATTGTCTTATTAAATATTAAAAATAAATTAATACCATAAATAAATTTCATTATTCATGAATATAATTATCTAAAATTATTAAAAATATCAGTTATTTCCAATTATATCATGATAATATTTTTTAAAATAATTATTTTGACTTTTCTAACATTGGATAAGAACTAAGTTAGAATTTTGATGAATATATTGTTTTATAATTTTAAATTCCAAAATTATATTTCAATATCATTGATTAGTCATAATGTTTATCACTTAAGTTAAAAAAATGACCTATACTTTCCTATATAAAATCTTATTCACACCATTTTTTAGTTTTTTGAAGGTTTTATAGGTACTGAATCTGTACAAATACATGTTTTCAAATTAATAACGACATAAAATTTATATTTTATTAATTGAATAATATTTGGATATTTTGAGTGTAATATAATTTAATAGATATTTCATATGATTCATATAATTTTAGGTCATATTTATATCATGATGGTGTGATAAATTATATACTATACACAACAAGTTTATTTTTTATTCACCAAAAAAATAATCTTACTCAATAAAAATAAAAAAAATCAACCCTAAGATAATTTCGACATTATTATAAAAATGAATTCTATTTTATTGAATTTAAATTAAATATTTTTAGAATTTGAACCAAATATATATATATAGTGCATTGATTTTTTTAAAAATAATAAGAACAATAAATTTTTCAAATGAAAAATTATATTTTTACTTCATCGCTTCATAATACTATTTATAATATTTTCATAATTATGAATATTAATATTATTTCATATAATTTTATTAATGATGATAAAATATATAAAATAATTAGATAATTTTTAAGATATTTCATGACACCATACATAAATTGATAGCCCTCCAAGGATTATAAAAGAGAGAGATAATTACACCCAAAGCCTAACTCCAACAGGCGATGAGTTGATGACTACTATAGTGAGTATATAAATCACAAACATGGGATGCATTTACCACTATTGAATTTTAAATAGTAGGAGATAATATGAGTAACCACCAAATAACATCATTTATAATTAAATAAGCATTCCCAATACATGTAATGTCATATATAAATGGATAAAATTGAAAATAAAAATTAAAGTGCCAAAAAAATCATCAATAGTGACTAGGAAGCACCAACAACCACTATACAACCCCAAAATGCCTATAACTCCAAAGAAGTCATTAAATAGTTCACTTAGACCTGAAAAAATTGTTTATATATATTTATGGTTATAATTATATGTGTAATTATTTTAATCCTCCAAGAAAACTCAGATTAAAAATGTAAAACAAGCATACTAAATACTGATGAATAAAAAAATGAAACCAAATCATCACCAAAACAAGTAATGAAAATTTTCCCATCCTAACCTATAATACCTAGTTTTATTAATTTATATATTCTTTGAAAATAAAAATATGTTTGTTATCATATATGACATACAACACTGAGTCTATGCAACCACGAAATAATATTTAAATTTGACTGTTATCACCTACATGTGAGGTTATCAGGTTTTAATAAGAACAATAAAATAATGAAAAATATTTGATATATTTATCATAATTTTTTATTAATTTAAATAATTAATTCAACTAGTAATTTAAATATTCATCTCATATTTTTAAATATAAATTGAATATGAATAAATTAATTTAATTCCTTAAAATAATTTTCTTTTAAAAATTGGTTATATGAATTTTATATATATGTAATTAGAATTTTTTTAATTTATAAAATTAAATGCATTTTTAAAATCATCACATTAAATTTATTTATTTTGTTTTTTGGGAATTTATTTTGAAAATAGTGATTTTTGGATGAATTTTGATTTATACATATTTTGGTGAAAACCCCCAGTTCTTTTAATTAAACCAATAAAATTAAATGTCAAATGGTTTTTTTGGTTTTGTTTTAAATTAACATATGATCCATTTTATTAATGAAATATAATCAACTACATATAAATTATAATTATATTTTTATAAAGTCATTTTTATGTTTAAAAAATATTTTTATGTAACTGTTTTCGATGCGTATGTTGTACATTTTTTAAAAACATTCTTACATTAAGAGGAATTTAAAATTTCAATATGGATTTTATATTTAGAAATACTATGATAATATTCTTTAGATCAGTCAATTTCATTTTTTAATAATGAATAGTAACAACTATAAAAGCTTCTTACTACTATAATAGTTAAAATATACTAATTAAGGATAAAACCAAGGGAAAAGTCTCAAAATCAATTATAAAATTTCCTTTATTTAATTTTATGAGAGTAATTATACCATTAAATTCCTAAATTTGAGTATTTGTACCTTCAAGTTTAGTAGAATTTAATTATGACCGTATATTATTTTATGTTAAGAAAATTTACAAAATGTAACCCAATTTCATTCAATATATCTAACATGTTGTCATTAGGTTAAAAAGAATCTATAAGAAGTTAGAAATGTTTATTTTTAATATTTATAAATTATTTTTTTATGAATATTTAATTATAAACTTTATAGATAGTATAATTACCTTGACTGCATACGCAACACTAACAAAACACATGTGTAAGCAGTAGAAAATTCAAATAATTAATTTAAAAACTCGGAAAGTAATGTATTTTGTTTCAATTACATTTACCAATTAATTACATAGAAAATTGTAATTTATATGTAGTGTTTTAAAATTTTATATTCAAGTTATATTGTAAACTTCATTCCTTGAATGTCCATATATGTGAATAGTTTTGAAAATGACATAAAATGGTATTTAATGTTTAATTTTTTTTAAATCATTATAAAACAAAAAAATTAAATAATTAATCAATTTAATTGTAATTTTTTATCCTATATTTCATGTTTTATATATTTTCCTTGTTTAATTTCTAAAATTACATTCATGAATCATAAAGAGAGAAAAAGTTGCTGAAATGATTAAGGTTAAATAGGGTTCATGAGATTGTTAAACATAAAGTGAATATTAAAATTACACCTAAGATTGAATAAATTTTTTTATATTATATTTTTCCATTAGCCTCCTCATATTCTAATATATTCTATTTATATAAATTTATTAGGATTTATAAACATATTATATATTAATATTTTAATTATTTATAGTTTTCACACCATCCTAACATATAAAGGTGCATTTATTATCATCTATTATTCAAAACAATTAATCCAATTAAATAAAAAAATAAAACAATAACATCATTTATTATATTCACACATCGTTGAACTTTTTTTATATCATTAAGACCATCCTATTTAGGCTTTATGTGTTATCAAAAGGATAATTCCAAAAAAGATATATAACTATTAGTAGAGTTCTTACATTTTATTTCCTTTTATAACTCATTCAATTCCAACATAAGTATGATTATAAAATAACTTAATTATATTATATATACTAATTTTTTTCTATAATAATTTTACAAAAATTTATCATCTCCCTTTTTATCATATGGAATCTGAAAACACCACTTGTACACACATGAATATTATTGTCTCTAAATATCGGAACAATTATTTTTTTCATCACCACTTTACATGGATGGATATAAATATATGATTTATTAATATATGTGAAATTTATAAAATAATTATGATTGAATAAATATAATATATCATCTACCTTATTACTCATCCGTTCATCTAAATTTGATAACATCTCCCATTTGTACATGTGGACTACTACCTCGGGGAAGATATGTGATTCATTTTTCTATTACCACCCTGAATGAATTATTATAAAATTTTTACAGTAATAAAAATTCATGGAATTGTTTAAATAATTGAGATTCTGGTAATATCTCATTACTCTTTTAACAATGGATGATAAAAAAATGTAATTTTGGTTAAACTAAAAAAACAACCAAATGTGTTCTATATAAGGATTAACTATTGAATGAATGGATTTTGAATGATTATAAAAGGTCCTTAAAAATTGGATATAGGTGAAAAATGTTATTATGAAATTTTTTAATAAATTTAAATTAATTAAATAGGAGTATTAAACATGTACACATAAGCATAGAAATATGTTATGATATTTCAACTATAAACCCATTTTATTTTGTGGATTTTTATTTTTAGATTTTGTTTAAGAAATTCATATGATCTAAATATATTAAACCATATCTATTTTATTCTCCTATTGTTATTATTGTGCTTTACATGTTAATTTTCCATATATTATCTTGTGAGATCAATAATCAATAATTTTGTAACATATAAGTGACTAACATTTAAAAACATATGTTTTAATGTTTCCCATTAAACTCTTTTACTTCAATGTCATCGTTATTTTAAATATTAAAGAAAAATTATTATTGTTTACTAAAATTATTATTTTATGTCATTTTAAACCACATGTAACTTTCTTTACAATGTTTTAAAAGGAATATACATGTTTTTTTAAAACAAGGTACTTTTGGACCCTTTTACCAAATGTGTTAAAGGAATATTTTATTTAACACTTAATGTGTGATTGGAATTTCCTATCTTCTTAATAAATATTTTTATTATTGAAAACCCTAAAAGTTTACATGGTTATTTTAAATAAAATCATATTTATCAATATTTTGGTATTTTTTTTTAATTTTTTTCCAAATGGATGTTTATTATTTTATTAAATGAATGAAAATAATTTGGGAAATTATTTTTTAATTATTTTTTATAAAAAATGTTAAATTTCCTAAATATTATTATTTTAGATTTTTATCCATTTTCACATATAATTCTAAAAATAATTTAAATTATTAAAAAAGAAATTCCATTGAATCGGTGCTCTCCGTTCTTCCTCTATAGATTTATGGTTTTGTGGTCATCAAATTTCTCATAATCTTATTTTATATAACACTCTAGATTTTATTGGACATTATTATTTCCACCATGTTCGTTTTTTATGTATTGTGGGATTTTAAGTAATTATTTCCATCAATTATATGTTTTATTAACTACATACCATTTATATATATGGTATTAATTGATTGAATTTGGTTAGGAATGTTATTGCATTGATTGGGGAACTATTTTTTATTCTTTTTTCAATATGAATATTTTTGTTTTAATTTTTTTTAAACGAATTGTATTGATTATTAAATATATTAGGAATGATTTTGTTGTTAATGTGATTGGTGGGGCTCAATTATATATATAATCTCAATGATTTGAAAGGTATCATAGACAAAACAAGTGGACACATTTTTTGGGTAATTTTCATCGGCATACCTATACAATAAAATTTCATTGGTCAATGGCTTAATAGTATGATTCAATATATCTTGGAAAATGAATTGACTGTAAGATCATTGATATCCAAATTTATTAAATTTCATTTATTTATAATTTATTTTTCATTATCCATTTTATTTTAATGTTGATATTATCTATTGTTCTACTTTGATCTCAAGTTATTGATTGAATTGAATGTCTCTTAATTAACCACATATCAATAACAAATATGCCTTATTTATTTATAATATATTCTGTTGCATGAATCCCTTACTAAACCTCTATTATCACGATTTATTTTTTTCCATTCCCCATGATAAAAATAAGAAAACATTTAATAATCTTTAATGATGAAATAAGGGGTTTTATGTAATGTTTTATTTTTATAATATAATATTGAAATCATGTTTGTATCTAGATTAACAATACTGCAAAACAAATTTATCTACTATGGTTTAATCCATTTTATCTTATACAAATGTAATAATTCATCACCAAGTCTTTAATTCTAGAGTGGTGTTTCTACTTTTGGTGTAAAGGTACATTTATTAGGAACCTTAGGAATTATATTTTAGATTAACATAGCTAATGTGAGCATTATTATAATCCATAATAGTATTTTGAACTTTTAGGGATCATTATTACATGGATCAATATTCATGATGAATTTGGTCTAACAAAGTGAGTTCCATTATTTGGTGATGGTTCCTAGTGTATGGAAGACAATCATAAACCATGATCAATTTAGGGATTACCCTAATATGAATATTGATATATCGAGTATTCTATTTTAGTAGTTCATAGACATATTAGGGTAATTTAAAAGGGTTATGTTTAACATCATTAATGATTGGATCAACTAAATAGAAAACATTCTTGATTAAAGGATATTATGATTATCCATATCCCAATATCATGAGTTGTGAAAAAATATTATCCTAACTAAATTTCATAATAATACAAGAAAAGTGGAGTTATATATGAATGTTTAGGTAAAAAATATAATCAATGGGAAAGGTTAAACTTTCAACGTGTTAAGTGAATGGTAAAATAACATGGGTAGGCTCATAAATATAAGGATAAAGTTTAATGTGTAGATAAAAAAGGACATTATTATCTTGATATAAAATGAAAGAACAAAACCCTCAATTTATAATGATTTAATTGTATGAATATTAGAAATTACGAAAATAAATTCCCCGATCATTAAGGATTACCATGATAATTATGTTTTAGTATTAACTATTGATATCATGATATACTTAGAGGGTTATGAATAGAATAATAATAAATTGAAAATAATTTATTTATATTTTATATGAAAAGTGTTTTTTGAGAATGTACTAACTGTGAATGTTGATTTTAAGAATATTCTGGATAATATTATCTGCATGGATGGTATATCAGTTGACCATTAAATATAAATGACAATCAATGAATAACCCTAATGAATGAATATAACCATTAAGGATTTGTATGTAATTTTGGTTAAATTGAAGATTATATTATTATTTTTTAGTCGTATATATCAATGGTTGTTTAAAATAATAAGTAACAGGGAAAACACAAGGAAATTTTTAATAATATCTTATTGTATGTAAATTTTAGAAAATATAAATTTTTGAAACAATGTAGAATAGAATGAATCGCTATGATTTTTTTATTTACATGTGATATTTTTTGAGATATTCATTGAGGAATTTATAAATTACCTTTAAATTTATCATGTGGTATGATATGTTGTTCCCTGGTGATTTTTACTACATTTGATTACAGTTTTATTAAGCTCATGTAATTTAGGAATATACATATTTTATTGATAATGGTTGTTTTGGGATAAAAATCATTGCTCAATTTGGAAAAATAACATATCAATCCAACATGATTTATTTCGTTCAAATTTAATCAAAACATTTTCTAGAATTTAAAATTAATCTTCTTTTTCATTAATATTTTGGAGACTAATTTTTATGAAGTTTTATTCATATTGGTTATTACATTACCTTGTTTTTACCATTTCTGTTTTAGGTGGGAGGAATATTTTTTCATTATTTTATGAATTTTATAGTTTATTGAAATATTATTATAGTTTTTTATTAGAGAAAAATTCACCACTATCATTATGATGTCCATATATAGATGAAATCAATTCAATAATATTTATCATAGCTTTCTGTTTCAATGATAATGAAATTTCTGAATCTCAATAAAATTGCAGATAAATATATTGAGTCTTATGTGGAGTTTAATAATAAACTACAGAGGTATGTTTTTTGAAATTAATTTGAAATTAAGAGTCTTATATACATACATTCATAGTAATATTCTTTCTCTTAACCATGAAATTGATGATCTAAATAATCTATATATATATATATATGAATTTATTAATATTTATTGTTTATTCCCTCTATAAAATATGGATGTAAGGGATGGATAATGTAATAACCTAGTATTTTGGTTTATATTTTATTTTAAATTAACACTTTGTTTTATAATATGCACACCACGTAAAAATGAGATTAAACGAATGACAACATAATATTTTAATATCGCTGGTATAAACCAGTTGTTCAGTTGACGTGTATGAATTTGAATAATCACATTATGATATATATATATATATATATATATATATATATTATACGTTTTAGTTAAAATAAATACTAAATTAAATCACGAAATATGAAATTCGTCTATTTTCTATAAGTAGTCAGAAAATAATAATAAAATCAATTTATGTTTTAAAAATAATTTACTATTAGAATACTATTTTAGAAATCATATATGTTAGTAATTAGAATTGATTTAATATAGTTTTATAATTTTTTTTGTAAAAATAACTTTATTTTTGAAATAATAATAAGTAAAAAATATAATTTTATTTTATTCCAATTTTAATGAAATGATTAATTTTTGGCTGACTAGTGAAAATGCTAATTTTGGTGAAAACTCTCATTCCAATTTATTAAATCATGAAATTGAAAATTATTTTTTTGGATGTATTTTTAAAGTAAAATAAGTCCAATTTGATAAAATATAATCAAAATAATTTCCTATTAATCAAACGATTATTTTATTGGGTATAAATTCTCTTTTACGCATAAAAACAAATTATTCTAGAAACTTTTTACGATTATTTTTTCATACATTTATTAAAATAAAAAATTTCCATTTTTATTAATTTAATCTAGTTATATATATTTAATATATATATAATAATGCGGTAATATTTTGGTAGATAGGTCAAATTAATTTATAGTAATAATGAATAGTAACATGGCTAAAGTCCATTTCCACTGTAAAGTGTAGAAGAAGTTAATTTGGTATAAAACTGTGGGATAAGTGACCCAAATAAACAAAACAACATTCCTTTACTTCATTTTATGTGATTAGTTTGAACATAACAACCACATATATTAATAATTTTCATTATGGATCTAACTTCCATTGATTATGACCTTTACATTTTTTATGTTCAGAAACATTATTAATTGTCACTCACTTTAATTTAATATATAAAATATATTTTCTTTTCTATAAAAATAAAATATGATTTGTTGTAACTATTTATTTTAAATATTAATAAATTATTCAAATTATATAAATTTTTCTTATATTTTAGATATATTATAATTCCCCTGACTTCTTACACAATGCCCACACAACACTTGTGAAACCTATGGAAAAATTGAATAAATGACTTTAAATACATTAAAAGTACTATATTTTGGATGAATTATTGTTTAATAAATTACATATATATTTATAATGTATATGTTTTCATTAAAGATTTTATGATTGAATTAAAGTTTTACCATGATGCTTTTAAATACAAGATATTTGAATAGTAAAAAAATACCTAAAATGTCATTTAATGATTAGAAACAATTTTTTAAATAAATATTAAATTATAAAAATTAAATATTGACAAAATTTAAAGAATAATTTTCTATTCTATCATTCTGGGTTTATTTATGTTCTATTTAACTTTTTAAAAATTAATTACATGACATGTAAAGATTGATTTTTTTTTACAATGGTTAAGGTTAATCAGCGTTAACGAGGTGTTTAAACCAATTGATAAGATTATAAATAACATAGAAACATGAAAATGTTTATTGGTTTCTTATATTATAAAACTATCATCGGAAAATTACAATATAAGTCAGTTATTTTACATTTTACATTAGTTAGACATGGATTATATAATAATATTTCAAGTATTTCAAAGTTTTCTTCCCACCACACTTATAAAAGGACACATTCACTCCAATATTACAGAAAATCATTAATCCACTTAGATAAAAATTCCTGTAAAACTAAATTACTAGATAACGTATAAATATACTAGATATTGTTTTTTATATCTAATATCATCCTAATATGTCATAAAAACTCATCCAAATGAGTATTCTAAAGAAGAGGTATAACACTTGTCTGAGTTCTTTCATTTTATTTCTTCTTTTAACTATATAAAATATGTACTATGATTTTTGATAGAATAATATTTGTAGACTCTATTATTTTAATGTAATAACACTAATTCATTTAACTTTCCATCATATGGAAAATAGAAACATTGCTCATGTATAAAAATGGAATATTGTCTCCACATAACAGTGTAATTCGTTTTTCATAGACAATTTTAATGGATTGTTTTAAAGATATAATTTATGAATATGTTTTATATTTAGGAAATAATTATTATTTTATGAATATATTATATCATATATATTCTTACCCATTAATATGTTGGATAATACCAACTTTTCACGTGAATACATGTGGACTACGACCTCAACAATGCGATGTGAATCAATTTTCTATTTCCAACATGAATAGATGACTATAAAATTGTATATATTCAATAAAAATTATAAAAATGAAATTATTATAAAATATATGTGATTAAACTATTTTATAACTCTATTAATCATGGAGAATTTACTAAATAAATTTAGGGGAAATATATTGGACAACCTTAAGTGGTTGATGTATGAACGAAATTTTCAATAAATATAATAAAAATAGTTATAGAAAGACCTTAAAAATGTAATACAAATAAAAACATTAAGTTATAAGTTTTTTATTAAAATAAAATTTAATATATAAGAGTATTAAGAAAATACGATTAAGGAAAGATCCAAGGTAATGGATTTCTATTTCAATATAATTTTATTTCGAGATTGATTAGGTTTATATTTCCTTGGGGAAAATTATATGATCCTAATATCATAAACCCCATATATTTTTTATCTTATTGTAATGTTTTCATTTTACATGATTATTTAAATTTATTTTCTTTTGGATAAATAATCCATATGTAAGGAACATGTATGAGTTATTTTTTCTAAAAAATTTAAATTTCAATGTTTCCATTCCAACTCTTTTTCTTCCAAGTCAATCTTCTTTTAAATTTTACAATAATTTTACTATTTATACTCAAATGAATATTTAATTTACATTATAACCATCTTTTAATTTATTTATATTTCTTTAAATGTAATCTTGTTATCATATTCTAAATGATGTAATTTTGGAGAAAATAACAAAAAGTGTGAAATGAATCTTTGTTTTAAAATATAGTGTATGAACAAGATTTCACAGTGTCGTAATAATTCTTCAAATTAATTTTTCATTTAACATCTTTCATTTTTATGTTAAAATAATGTCTAAATATTATTTGAATTTTTTTAAAAATATTTTAAAAAGAAAATCATATTATTTTCTTAATGTAATGAAAAATACTTTTGAAATGATTTATATGTTAATTTTTACAAAATAGATAAAAATTATTTAATGATCGATATTTTTAAATTTTCACATCCATTTTACTCTTTAATTAAAATATAATTTCCTTTATTGTAAACCTTTATTTTATATGAATTAGTGTTCTTCATTTATCTGCTACTAATTTATGTTTTTATGGTCATTAACATTATCACAATCACATTCCATATCCCACTCCATAATTTCATTATACAATATTTTATCCTCTATTTCCATATTTTAACGATCTTGTATTTATATGACATCATTTCCAAAAAAATATGTTTTCTTAAACAAATAGAATTTCATTATATAGTATCTATTGAATGATATTTATTAAGAATTTTATTTCATCAATTGTGGAAATATTTCACATTATAGATATAATACAAAGAAATGATTATATATAATATATATATATATATATATATATAGAATTATATTGATTATTAAATATATGAGGAAATAATAAGATATAATAGTGGTAAGGGGGATGGTTATAGATATCACAGTGCTGTATTAATAGGTATCATGATTCAAATTATGCGGCCACATTAGTTGGGTAATTAGTGTATACCTACCCCAAAATTTAAAGTGTATTAGAAATGGCATTAATCTAATGATTCATGAAATCTTGGATGAGGAACTCATGTTATTATCATGATTGTGTGAATTTATTTACTTATTCTATTTATAATTTAGTTTTCATTATCCAAAATATTTATATATTTGTATTATCCATGGATGCACATTGAAATCGAGATTTTTGTTGAATTTCATATTTTTTTATCCAATCAACCATGTTAATTATGACTTATTTACTCATGGAATAGTATACTATAAAAACCTCTGCTGTGAATATAATATCACCCACTATTTATTTTACATTCTCCGAGATATAATTATGGAATAATTGAATGATCTTCATAAATAAAATAATGTTGTCCATGATATGTTTTATTTTTAAAAATAAATATGGAAATAATATATGTATTTAGATTACCAATAATGCTAAAATAATCAATACAACACAGTGTGATCGATTATATATTATACCAATACAAGAAGTAATAACCAAATCCATTTAACTATAGTTAGGGATGATACATTACAAATGCGTACTAATTATGTAACACATATATGTTAACTTTTATATATCGAAACCACAAACACACACATATATAACTAAAGGTACCCACTACTTCTTCAAAACATGTTTATTTTTATTGTTCCATAATGGATCACATAATGTTATTATTAGTTTTTGTTGTCTTGTCATCCATAATGTGAGTCAGGACATGAACTTAAAACTATAGGCCCACATACGGCCCAACATCTCAGGTTGGAATCAGTCTATATATCCAACTCATCATCTAAACTTGTAACTCAGGAAATACCCTCAATCATAACATTGTAGTAGTCTGGAATCCACAATATTCTGCATAAAATAATTATACCTCAATCCATCACAAACCATGCTAGAAAAACCAATAGAAACCACAACCACTAGGACAAGATTCATTTTTGAGTTATAACTCAATACAATACAACCCACTCACAAATGCATTGTAAAATAGAGAACCTTGATGGGATGGTTAGGAGTAAACTGTATACTATAATCATTTATTTCCCATGATATTCCTACTCATAGCTATGAACAAAGATAAAGCGAGGGATAGGGAGAAGTCATCCATCCGTTATCTCAATATTTTTAATGTTAGATAAAACACCCCAACATATTTGGGTGCTATTTACCCTACCAATATAGGTTTTGAAGTGTATGAAATCATAAAATATATAATATATCACATGTTACCAAAATAAAGTAAATTACCAAACCTTATAATCATCTACCATGTCACGAACCAACCTGGGTCGACCCTGAACCGGTCACCCGAGCCTTCCCGCGACATGGCCTAAAAGGCGTTCTGGATCCTCCCAGGCTGGCGACAAGCACCAGGGCATCAAAAGAGAGAAATAGGGAATGATTTCACCCGATAAAATAAATAAGGCAGTGGAAGGAAAATAGAACACATAGTGAATAACAAAAACAAAAATAAAGAACAACCAACAATTACAAACTAACCTGACCATGACTAAAACCCCTCGCGATCTCGAGAGTCGCCCAAAAAACCACAAGCAACTCTCGCCCATGGTGAGAACGCTCAAGTCAAACCTACAACATAAATTAAAAATAGTAAAACATTATATGTGTGAGATTTAATACTCAGTACCATTGAATAAAGAATTTTTCAATTCCAGGTTTGAATTAATTATATAAAATATTGGTTTCCACACACACTTTCATTTCTAAATAAAGTAACAATCTTTTTCCCTTTTTAATTTAGAACAATTTTAATGTTGAAATAAATAGTTGAATTGAATTTTAAAACATTTTATGATCAATTTAGAAATCCAAACATTAGTTGTTATTTAAAAGGAAAATCAAACACAACACCCAACACACACTAAGGGCAATGGAAAAAGTGGAACACATGGGTCAGCAACTGAACATGACCTCTAAATGGTCTACCACATTCAAATAAACACTAAAAGTAACATGGGTCGAACCTAGGAGATCGTGAACAATCCATAACATACCATACATGTGACTCTTCTCGAAAGCATGCTCTAACTTGATGACGTCATAACGCCCTAACACCGAGAATAACCCTACATGGCCTAACCGAGGGGCCCAATCCCCATAGTAGCAATAGCTTAGTATTCCCCTACTATGTGGCCACTAGCTAGTACGTATTCTAAACTAGTGCGACAATTGTTCTCAGAAGATTCACTCACTATCCCAGGTTCCCATGTCAACACATGCAATAGAAAGGGGTGCATCCAAAATGTAAATCAATCTGTCATGATGCACAAACATCACATACTGCTCACGCAATCAAGGCACACAAAAGATCACACATAAATGGGTTTTCAAAAAAAATTATTTTATTTATGTGCCAAACGTGCCTTCACCAATTTTAAAGAAAAACCGCATTTCTCGAGAAAAACCAAAACACTTGTTCAAAAAAAATCATTAATCATTTGAACTAGAAGTACGTTTTAAATTCCGTGAATTATCTTTAAAGGCTAAATGACCATTCTTTCCATACTGGGCATCTGCTCGTCAAGAAAATGTTACGTGTTCGGTATAAAATAAATGGATCTTTTCACACCAAATAATCGTTTAAAAATTAATTATATTATATTATTTCTCATTCAATAATATTAATAAAACATCATGCAATTAATAAATTCTAAATTTGAAGGTGAGTGTAGTGGGGGGACCTACATCAACTCACAGTCGAAACATGATGACGCGACACTCCTCGAGCAGGTACACAAGCACGCACAAGCTCACGAACTCAATTTTGTGGAATTACCTCACCAATGCACTGCAAAAAACGCACAACAACCAAAATACACAAACAATAACATAAAACCACCAAACCGAATAAACAGAAAAAAAGAACCACCTCGACATATTTTCAAAACACAACTTGCACCATCCACATAATTTACTAAAACACATAAAAAAAGATATAAAGAAATTCCAAATGAGACACCCACAACTTCAAATAAACCAAACCGACTCAACAAAAACCTTTTTTTATCAAATGCACACCTACAACCTACTAAAATATTATACACACCACTTGCATGGTTAAATAATTTAATTTCATAATTTATAAAAAAATCAATTAAACAACTCAGGATTAGTTTTCATAAAAACACATCTTAATCCACATGAGTATGCGATAAGATATAAAATGAAAACTCAGTTCATTTAACAAAACTAAACATCGCACTAAACTAACTCACCAGAAAACATGCCAAATCAATTAATCATATAAAATAATTACCCAAACAATGTTTTTGGTCCAGAAATTAATAATTTCTCCCAAAAAAATATTCATGAAATCAAAAATAATAAATTAATACCAATGAAGGTGAAAAATGAAATCAATCAATGTGTTCATAAATTTAATGGGGAAAAGAAAGGTGATCCAACCTTAATCGTCGAAGAAACCTGGAACCTAATGTGAAACACCAATCACACAATAATTTCTCCCGTAGGAAGATGAATCTAACCCAATACACCAAAATTTGAAATGAAATTTTAGGATTGAGCAAAAAATTTAAACTCTAACCATGAATAATGTTACATCCAAAGAAGGGAAAAAATTACCAAAAATGGATGGATATTGAAAGGGGTTTTGGCAGTCTACTATAAAAGGGAGTGAGTTGGCTTGAAAGGTGTGTGGCGGCCAAAGAACACTAGAAAGTGGCCCACCCGTATGGGAGGCGGGTTGGGCGGACACGCCGAAAGCCTCGCTACACATAAGCGGGAGGGCCAGGTGAGAGTTGGGGTTGCACACTGCGAGCAGATGGCCGGACGAAGGGGAAATGGGGAGTGTGCGGTGCCGGTTAGGAGAAGGGGCGTGCTGTCGGTGTGAGGTGGAGGAGGCCAAGGGAAGATCAGGGGCGCTGCAACAAGGGAGAAAAATAGCGGCTTTTGGTGAGGGAGAAGAAGGGCGGTCGACGGAGGGTGGCTGGGGAGCTGTAAGGAAGGAGGCTAGGAAGGGAGCCTATATCGAACGGGAGTCGGGGCTAGGGGCACTCGGCACTGAAGAAGGATAGGAGTTTCAGGAAGGAGGTGCGACTAGATTGGAGGCACCATGCAGGAGGTTAACAGGAGGCACCGTGTAGGTGGTGCGGCTGGGTGTGCACAGCGTGAGGCAGGCCGAGGGGGAAGATGGAGTAGGCCAGTGCCGCGTTTGAAGAGAGAGGGGCACAGGCTAATGGAGATCATGGGGTGGCGGCAGAAAGAAAAATAGGGTTACATGGTGTGTTTTCTATGACAAGGAAAGCAAAAGGGGAGAGGGAAAGTGAAAATAGAAAAAAAGAATGAAATTAAAATAAAAAGATGGAAGAAAATAACTAAAAAATGACATAATAAAACTAAATAAAAATAAAATGATAATAACGTTAATAACAAAAAATATTAATAATAGACATAATAATAATAAAACATCTTTAGTAATAACAATAATAATAATAAGTACCCTTCTTAATGATAATAATAAAAATTTTAATAAAATTTCCCTTTTTTTAACTTGTTTAATTTAATTTTATTTGAACGACTCAAACTCCATAACTGCACGGTACTCAGGCTGATCGCACGGCTTCCGCTAGTCGTACAGAGCATGTGCACTGGCCGGAAAAAATAATAATAATAATAAAACTAATAATTCATTTTTTCATTTTAAAAATATTATAAAATTATTAGAAACGAAAAAACATTAAATGACACAATAAATAACAACATTACCCATATTAATTTTCTGAAGGCGGGAGAATCGTGCAGATGTTTATTCGGCGCTGCGTGAGGTATCCAAAACACACTCTGCCCTGGCGCCCAGCGACGTCAGCTAAAACACACACACTTTTTAACATGAATCAAAAGATTTTAGTCCGGGACTCAACCCGAACCCCAACAAAATCATTAAAAGTTATAGAAAATTATAAATTAAAATAAAGGGTAGTTCAGGGTGTGACAATTCCCCCCACTATAACGCTTTCCACCCCTAGAAAGCTATGATAAATTCAATACCCAATGATGAAACTCATTATGTGCCACTCACCCCAAAATGTTTAAGCACCTCCAGTTGATCGATCCAAACAAACACTGAAAAACCATGACACACAACTCATCCTTAAAACAAGATCACTTTAATCATCACCAAACAGAACCCAAACCATCTATTTCAACCAAGGAAAGACCAAACTAAAATCATCTCTGAGACATATCCCTATAATCTTCATCCAACGAAACTGTTGGGTGTACTCCAATCTCAAAGTTTAATCAAGAGGACAAACTCATGATTAGGGGGTGCCGCACGAGACCACCTACACCCCCCCCACCGATACATTAAAAGAAACTCTGATACTGAAAGGGGGAGGACCGAACGGACTCCCCACTATAAGGATCGGGCTAACGCTAAATTAATTTCAGTGTAACTCTGTGAGACCCATTGTGGGTATCCCCTCCATAAAAACTGATGATATTAAATGAATGTAATAACTTTCCACATGGACCATAAACCCCCACCATGAGGTGGGGGGGGGGGGAGAACGAAAGGGCATGACTGATAGAGCACCAAAACTATTGTCGTCTCACCATCAACAACGTCGCACCCTCAGAAACACACATACCATGCCACACAATGGACTAAGATTAAACCAAGGCCCTTCTTCACCACTGGGGTTCTCCTGACTATGCACCAGCTTCACTTTGAGGCCTATAGATGGAGCACTGAGGATTGAAGCATCTCCTGCCTTACAGTCAGGTCTCAGAAATCCCCAAACATAACACAACAACTAGAACTTCACCAAACACATTCCAATAATATAAAAGTTTCAAAAAGTTTTAACCACAACCATTCTTACAACTGAAGGAAAAGAAACAATGGAAAACACTACAAAAAATGATTACCACATCCAAGAAACACTACAAATAGGAAACCTCGAACTGATCCCCAAACATCACCATACTCCTGCTGAACTGATGAGGTGACCTTCGATGAACCAGGTATGGATTTAGTACGCTTCTTGGAAACACCTTGGTAGAATCATTGTATATGACCCAGACATCCACAGGTGTAGCAGGGTTTCAGAGCATTGGGGTCATTGGCCTCTTGTTCCCCCACTTACTGCACTTGTGACAGATCATGGAATTGCACTGTGAGGAAGATGACTAAAGGATTGAAGGTCTCTTGATTCTGGTACCAGAACCACTAGAATTAGGTCGCTTCTCATTCTCCTTATCACTATCCTCTGCACTGCTTCCCAAAGCGGGAGGATTCTCCACCTCAAGTCCTCCTGTTAACACAGCCTCAACCAAAAAGGCTTTCCCCACAACATTCGAGAAGGTGGTTAGGTTGAGATCTTCCACTTTCGATCACAGCTCAGGTCAGAGTCCAGACTCAAACTGTCGAGCCTTCCTGGGATCATTCACAATAAACCACTGATCAGACGGACCTAGGTCTATGAAACATCGATAGAATTCCAATACTGATTCAACGCCCTACTGAAGACAACACAACTTCATCCTCTTTCTCTGCTTCATCAACTCATAGAAGTGTTGTTGGATGAACGATGACTTGAAAAACTCCCATGTTAGATCTTCCTGTGGCTTTTTCCGAGACATGGACTTCCACCATTTCCATGTTGGGCTTCCAAGCATAAAGGTATCCAACTTCACCTCTAACGACTCAGGCAACCCGATAAAACTGAACTTCCTCTCAATCTTCTGAAACATCTCCTCCGCTTCAAGTGGATCTTCTTTTCCATAAAAGAGAAGAGGGTTCAACTTCCGTAACTCTAGAACATTGTCGATGGGATGATCTACTAGAGGATTCGCTAGGGGCGCACCACCTGAAGCTACTCCTTGGGTATCCGTCAAACCATCGTGGGGGTGAACACTATGGAACAAATAAACACAGGACATAATGAAAACATGGTCATTTCCATTTCAATTTCCACTTTTCACAATTTCCTAAAAAAAATTAAAAAAATCCAAACGAAGGAAAACTCAAACGATTCACTAGGGGGAAACTAGTGATGATTGGTGACTTGGACATATGGTTGGCGGCCATACGCCAATCATTAATCCATCACAAGGATAGCTCTAGGGTAATGTCTCTGGCTCTACATGGATTTCTAGGTCATGCGAGCTCATAGAGGGAACATTCCCAACTCGCATTTTATATCCAAATAAAAAAAAACCTATGAAAAACCAAAAAGACACAAATAACCCAAACATCCCATGGTAACCCGAGGATCTATATGAGCAAGGGTTCATGAAGTCCTTCTCATCCGTACGCCTCAAGTACCAAAATTCTACACCTTATACCATGACAATCCCAAATAACAATGGGTGCTATGAATATCAAGGTCTTCTCTGGAGCCAACCACCTCTGATACCATTTTGTCACGAACCAACCCGGGTCGACCCTAAACCGGTCACCCGAGCCGGCCCGTGACATGGCCTGAGAGGTGTTCCCAATCCTCCTAGGCTGGAAACAAGCACCAAGGCATCAAAAGAGAGCAATAGGAAACAATTTCGCTCGATAAAATAAAAAAATAAGCAGAAGGAAAATAGAACACAAAGTGAATAACCAAAACAAAAAGAAAGAATGACCAACAACAACAAACTAACCTAAACACGGCTAAAACCCCTCGTGATCTCGAGAGTCGCCCAACAAACCACAACCAACTCTCACCCTTGGTGAGCAAGAACGAGTCAAACCTGCAACAGAAACTAAAAAAATGAAAACACTATAGGCGTGAGTATTAAAACTCAGTAGGTATGACAAACTAATTCTATTCCCAATTCACATACCATTAAATAAAGAATTAATCAATTCGAGATTTAAACTAAATTATATAAAATATTTGTTTCCACACACACTTTCATTTATAAAACATGTAAGAGTCTATTTCCCTTTTTAATTTAGAACTAGTTTAATGTTGAAAGAAACAGTTGTGTTGCATTTTAAAACATTTTGCGAACAATTTAGAAATCCAAATATTAGTTTTTAGTAAAAAGGATAATCACACACAACACACAACACACACTAAGGGAAGTGGAAAAAGTGGCACACAAGGGTCAGAAACTATACTCGTCCTCTCAATGGTCCACCACATACAAATAAACTCTAAAAGAAATGTGGGTCGAACCTAGGAGATCATGAACAATCCAGAAATTACCATACATGTGACTCATCCCGATAGCATTCTCTAACTCAATGACATCATAACGCCCTAACACCTAACATAGATCTACATAGCCTAAACGAGGGGACCAATCCCTATAGCAGCAATAAATCACTATTTCCCTGCTATGGGGCCACTAGCCAGTGCGTATTCTATAGAAGTGTAGCAATCGTTCTCAGAAGATTCACTCACTATGCCATGTTCCCATGTCAAAACAAGCAATAAACAGGGGTGCATCCACAATGTAAATCAATCAGTCATGATTCCCAAACATCACATGCTACTCACGTAATCAATGCAGACCAAAGATCACCCCTGAATGGGATTTCAAATATAATTTATTTTATTAAAGTGCCAAACGAGCCTTCACCAATTTTAAAGAAAAATTTCATTTCTTGAGAAAACCAAAAACACTTGTTTAGAAGAAATCAATAGTCATTAAAACTACAAATACGTTTGAAATTCTGTGAATTATGTTTAAAGGACAAACATGCATTCTTTCCATACTGGGTGTCTGCTCGTCAGGAAAATGAGTGTTCGGTATAATATAAAAAGTTCTTTTCACACCAAATAATAATTTAAAAATTAATTTTCTTATATTATTTATTATTCATTAAAATTAATAAAACATCAAGAAATTAATAAATTCTAAATTTAAAGGTGAGTGCAGTGGGGGGCCTACCTCAACTCGCAGTCGAAACACGATGATGTTACATGCCTCGAGCGGGCACACAAGCACGCGCAGGCTGACGACCGCAATTTCGTGAAATTACCTCGCCAATGCGCTGCAACAAAAGCACAACAACCAAAATACACAAACACTTACATAAAAACACCCAACCGAATAAACAACAAAAAAATAACCACCTCTACATATTTTCAAAACACATCTTGCACCATCCACATACTTTACTAAACAAATTTTAAAAAAGATTATGATGAAATTCCAAATGAGACACCCACAACTTCACATAAAAACAACTGATTCAAGAGAAACTTTTTTTATCAAATTCACACCCTCGCCCTAATAAATTAGAATATGCACCACTTGCTTCGATAAATAATTTAATTTCATAATTTATAAAAAACTCAATTAAACATCTCTGGATTAGTTTTTATAAAAACGCATCTTAATCCACATGAGTATGCGATAAGATATAAAATTAGAACTCAGTTCATTTAAAAAAATAATCTTTTCACCGAACTAACTCACCACAAAACATTCCAAATCAATTAAGTAGATAAAATAACTACCCAAAAAAAATTTTTTGACCAGAAATTATTAATTTATCACGAAAAAATATTCTAGAAATCAGAAATAATAAATTAATACCAATGAAGGTGAAAATTGAATAAAATCAAAGTGTTTATAAATTAAATAGGGCGAAGCAAGGTGATCCAACCTTAATCGTCAAAGAAACCTGGAACCTGATGCAAAACACCGATCACACAACAATTGCACTGGTAAGAAGATGAATCTGACCCAACACACCAAAATGTGAAATGACATTTTAGGATTGAGCAGAAAATTTAAACTCTAACCATGAATAAACTTACACCCAAATAACAGAAATAAATTACCAAAAAGGGATGGCTATCGAACAGGGTTTTGAATGTCTACTGTCAAAGGGAGTGACTCGGCTGGAAGGGTGTGTGGTGGCCGAACAACACTTTCTAAGGGATCAACCGTATGAGAGGCTGGTCCGGCGGTAATGTTGAATGCCTCACTGCACACTAGGGGGGGGGGGCAGGTGCGAGTTGGGGTGGCGTGCTGCGAGCAGATAGCTGGACGAAGTGGAAACGGGGAGGTTGCAGTGCCGACTAGGAGAAGGGGCGTGCTACCGGTGTGAGTGAGAGGAGGCTGATGGCAGGTTAGGGGTGGTGCAACAAGGGAGAAAAATAGGGGTGTGTGGCGAGGGAGAAGAAGTGAGTTTGGCGGATTGTTGATGGAGAACTATAAGGCAGGAGGCTAGGAAGGGAGCCGGTGTCGAACGAGAGTCGGGGCTGGGGGTGCCCGTCAAAGAAGCATTAGAGGAGTGTCGTGCAGGAGGCGCGGCTGGATGGGAGGCACCATGCAGAAGGTCGACCGTGGGGGATGTAGGAGGTGCAGCTGGGCATGCGCAGCGCGAGGCAGGCTGAGGGGGAAGCCGGAGTAGGCTGGTGCAGCATTTAAAGAGAGAGGGGCGTGGGCTAAGGGAGATCAGGGGGTGGCGGTGGAAAGAAAAATAGGGTTATAGGGGGTGTTGTCCACGATAGGGAGAGAAAAAGTGGAGAGGGAGAGTGAAAATAAAAAAAATAATGAAATAAAAATAATATGCGAGAAATAACTAAATAAAATGACATAATAAAACTAAATAAAAATAAAACGATAATAACATTAATAACAAATAATATTAATAATACACCTAATAATAATAAAACAACTTTAGTAATAACCATAATAATAATAATTACACTTCTTAAAGATAATAATAATAATTTTAATAAAATTTCCTTTTTATTAAATCGTTTACTTTATTTTTATTTGACAGACTCAAACTCCGAAACTGCATGGTACTCAGGCTGACCGAATGGCTTCCGCTAGCTGTGTGGTGCATGTGCACTGGCATCAAATAATAATAATAATAATAATAATAATAATAATAATAATAATAATACAAATAATTCCTCATTTAATTTAAAAAAACTTTATAAAATTATTAAAAATGACACAAACATTAAATGACACAATAAATCACAAATTTACCCATATTAATTTTCCGAAGGCGGGCGAATCGTGTAGATGTCTACGCGGCACTGCGTGAGGTATCTAAAACGCACTCTACCCGGGCACTCAGCGATGTCCATTGAAAAATTCACATTTTTTAACATGACTCAAAATCATTTAGTACGTAACTCAACCCGAACCCCAACAAAGTCTTTAAAAGTTAAAGAAAATTATAAAATAAAATAAAGGGTTGGTCGGGGGGTGACCAACCATTACCACTATAACACCTTGAATCTAGTATCCAAGAACCGATATCTATAATATTACATTGGCATATGATATAAATTATATCGTCTTGATTGATAGAAAATTTAAATAGTATAGTAAAATTAGATAGATAGATGATTTATATATTACATTGGAAATATAAGATACATAGTATAAAAACATTCTTAAATCATTAATATTATTCGAAATATCATTATTAATATCTTGGGGAAAAGGAAACAAATAAACCATGAGATAAAATTCTTAGTAAGAGATACATAAAATAGAAGCTTTCAGGAATGAATAAGGAATAATAAATATTGAAAGGTAGTTAAATAAAAACACAGTCCAATTTTCATAAAATTGGGTAACAAATATGACCCTGGATAATAGTCATTCAGTAATATAATAGTTAATAATAACCAAATTCTTAATGATGGAAATTATTAATATTAGAAATTATGACATTATATGTCATGATATATATCCTATCAAATCCTTGTACTTATATATTTTAATCTATGGTTAGGTATGCACCAAAACACAGTGTATTATTCAATAATAATTTTTATCATGAGAACTGTCAATTCATTAACGAGATATCTATTACATGGAACCACTAGGAACTATATATACAATGTGACCCTCATTTATTTAATGATCAATTAATTTCATAATAAATATACCTTGTCATACACTATTTATGTTATGTAATTAATACAGATTTATCAATGTTTTCCATTGTTAAGTATAACAATTTCATAATAAAATAGCATATATTAAAATGGAATGATGTTTAAGAAATAATGTCATCCACGATACAGTAAATAAAGATATTTAAGAGAAATTTAATATCCAATGATAAAAATAATGTCAATGTTTTAAGGGAATGTTAATGTTCAAAAAAATAACCAAGATATGAGAGATGACTATTAGAAAGGTTGATTTTTTAGAAACAATAAATGACTTCAAATATTAAATGAAAATGGAAATGAAATATTTAACATAATTTTTTTAAAAATAATCTCCTTTTGAAAATAATTTTAATATTATAGAATAATCTAAATGGTGTAAAATCGTTATAAATATAAAAAATTTCACTATATAAATATACATTAAAAATAAAGGATTAATTTTGACACGTTATAAAAATGTTGAAATTGAATCTTTCAATGAGAAAAATTATAAATATTCCATGAAATGAATTTAATATATCCTAGATAACTTATAACATCCTTAATAAATAATTGAGTAATAAGACGTATATTTGTAAAACAATTTTGATAAAATATGGTTATGAAAGTCAAATATACCCAATCAAAAAGAGAAATAATGTCAGGTTTTTTTAAACATTTATGTTTAATGAATAACTTTAATTAAATAATTATTATTCATGAAAAATTAATATTAATGGTTAATACCTAAATGGGTAAGTATTTGTCAAATATAATGGTAAATAAGTGCATATTACCAAATTCGTCTAAATAGGGTGGAAATTGACATGAAATCACTGTCCTTCGGATTGAATGCTAACATAATTTCCTTATCTCCTTGAATAGTAAAATTATGTTTATTTTTTAATTTATTAATAACCTTTTTTATATTTTTTATTCATTTTATTTTAATTATTTCATGTTTTATATTATTTACATTATCAATTAATTTAAAGTTGAACATTTTGATGTTATTTGGTTTTTAGGTCCAAAGTGGTTTCAGTATGTTGATTTTGGAATAAGTGTTCATTATTACATCATATCCAAAATAATTATAAAGAAATAATTATCATTTTCAAATTTCATTTCTTCTTTTAGTACAAACCATGTGAGGTGGTTTTGAAATATAAATTATGTTATAATCACATAGACGGTAGGTTGTATTTACTCACGAGTAATGATTTGATTTCTCAATGGTCATTGTGTAATGAATGTAAGAATTATTTGGTATTTACATAATTACAATCATATAATAAATAATATAGTATATATTTAAAAATATTTATATATTTCATCGATGTGATGTGTTGATGAATAACGAATCACATCTCTTCATCGAGGTGGTAATACATACATATCGATGAACCACACTTTCATTTTTTAATGAATGAAAGGATATGAAAATAGATTATATATTAATTATGAATATTTAAAATATTTTATCAATATAATATATAAACAATAAATTTAACATCTTGACCATCCATGAGATAATTTTATGGAAACAAATTACATCGGTCTACAAGGCAGTAATCCTCTGTAGACACGAACGATGGTTTTGTTTCCAATTTTATAGAGGAAGAGATGGATATAGGTTATATAATTTACATAATATAACTCAATTATATGGGATATTATAATTTTATTATATAATAATTGAATAGAATGATTTTCAAGTAGTCGTTAGAATAAGGTAAATGAAAACACTTGATTAAGAAATATACATCTTTTTTTCAGACAACCTCTTAATGATTAACCTAAAATCTTTCCTATGTCAGTTTTATGATAAAAAAATTACTCATGGAAATGGTTAGGGATTTTAGGAATGTATAAGGGTATAGATTTTTTGAACTAAAAGGTTTTTTATGTGTGAAAAAAATATGAGTGGAGGTACCCTTTTATAATGGAGGGGAGGGGAACCCTTGGAATTTCATAATGTATTAAATTAATACAATTTATTTTCAATTTCAAATGGATCAAATTTAATAATATAAAAACCCAATATTTTTATGAGTATAAATATTGTTAAAAATAAATATTGTTTAATTTTAGGTGACGTTTTTCACAATTATCTTTTTTTAAATTATGTTAACACATGTTGATAATCATTCTGCTATTAATGTTTTTGGTCTCCAAAGGTCAAGAAAGTTACAATAAAAGGAAAAACATAATATAAATAAAATAAGGGTGATATTATAAATAATATCTCATTTAATTGGACAAATATAATATTTTTTGTAATTTAGAATAATTTAATAATACAGTAATTGTTATATAATATCATTAATGGCAAATTTAACACTAATAATTTAATGTGAAATTTAAGAAATCACCAAAAATATGGAATTATAAGTTTAACCATTAATACACAAAATATGATAAATTTATATATAGAATTCAGAGATCTAATTATTCCTTAAATTTATATTATTTTTAATATTTTTATGGAAATTTAGATTATTTTCCTTTTATTAAAATTAATACTGCTTTGTTGTTGCATAATAATTTAGGGTTATTACAGGGATAATAATTTTTTTAGAAAAGTAATATCACAAAAAAATTCATTTTTCTCAAATTACCCATGGATATTCATTAAAAAATTGATTTTTTACATCTACTAACAGACAACTGATATTTAAAAGCAAGAATGTGATATTCTGTCATTTTCCACACTTAAAATATTATATGGGTAACATTAATGGAACTGTTTCACATAAAAATGAATAACATTCCTAATGTGATAAGGGTATAGGTAAATTCATCCATTAATATTTATGTTGAAAATGGTGGCCATATAACTTAGTATTAAACTCTGTTAAAAACATTAACCATTTTACTGGGGCGACAAGTTTTTTTACTATTTTTACTATTCATTATGAAAAAAATAAGATGAACTTATTAAATAATTTTATGTATTAATATTAAAAATATTTAACCTATTTTACCATATTATATATCTTTAATTAGAATGTTTTATTATATATGTGTCCCGCAATGCACAACAACAAATGTTTTATGAAAACATGCCTTTCTAAGTCATAAAGTATTTTTATACAATGATTGCATATAGTGTTCACTATTGAATAATTTATTAGATTATTTATAAATAATGTTTAATTGTATTAATTTTTTATAAAATTAAAAATATTATGGGGGTTTTTTGAGTGTAGATAAATTACTATTTTACTGAAATTAGTATTTTGTGCCATTGACCAGAAATTAAATATATTTTTAAAAATCAAAAAATATCACCTTATGTTAAAGTTGATATGATGGTATAATAAATGAATTTAATTTTTTGTTATAGGATTTATAAAATTTGAGTTAATTAATTATACAGAATAAAATGTATTTTTGATGAATAATATGACAAAAAAATTTAATGATTATTTTATTTTTATTAATTTATACATTTTTATTTAATAAAATTTTTACATATATTTAATAATTTTTTTACTCTGATTAGTATCATCTAATTAAAATACTATGTAGCAATGCTCTTATTTAAATAATAATATTTTTTTCTTGGTAGGAGCTCATTGTTGCAAGTTGAATACACTATTGAATGTAATGTTTTTTTTAAATATCATGATATTAAATTCTTTTCACATAAAAAATCAGCATTGAAAATATTCAATATTATAATCATTAAAAAATTGAGTGTGGTTTTTCATCAAAACATCCTCATGTTCCCTCACTAGTTCCTCGATTTTATGATTTTTGTTATCCACCTTCTCTACTCGAGTCATCAGATTACGCAATAACTTATCTATACTGTCATGAATATGGAAAATATTTTCAATTTAATATATAATATATTCCCATTATATTTTGTTTGAGGTGAGAACATGCATCTATGTAACAACTTGACCTGAATGACACTAAATCTATGCTCTGACCTAGGTCATTATGAGGTCTAATGTGTGTGTCTCCATATTTTAAAAAATACTGAATAATAGTAAGGGACTAGGGTGTGTGAGTGGATAGAAAATTCTATCATATTACAGTATAAAATGGTGTAAATACCTAGATATCATCCAATAGTAATAAATATATTAATGAAATAGTAAATAAACTGAAATAAAACATGATGTAATAATTATAGAAATGATATAAAATCCTGAAATGCCATGTCATACATATAAGAGTGGTCACCCACTAGGTCGACCATATAGGTAGGAGTACATATATAAAACTAAACTAAAATTATAGAGTTAAACTAATAACTCTGATCTTGACCGCATACCTAGTCTCCAAACACATTCAGACAACATCATCCCAGTCATAAGAATCCACAAGAACAGCTCCAATCGATCAGGCAACATTGGTCCTCAACCCTATTGATCATGTTACTACTCTTAACCTGAAAAAATAAATAAGGTCTACATGCACACCTTGGTTCATGTATATGGGTGAGAAATAATTTTAGTATGACACCCCAAAGATTAACATCCAAATCTAAATTGATAAGTGAATTAATAGGAAATATTCTCTACCCAGCCGATACATAACTAAGAAGATAAACAAAACAAATCACATGAAACCAAAACTGATCCCCGAGATAATGATCCTAATCAAATGGTCAAGGTTATGTCATGGTTATCCATAATAATATATATATATATATTCCATATATATATATATACATAAATTAGTATATCCATGAGTAGTGTGAAGTAAATAACATAAACCATAATCAATCAATCATTGGGTCAATAATCATGATCTCTTAAACCCTATATGAATGGGAATTGACCTAGATTTTGTACAAATCAAGCTATGTATGATAAAATAATTCTCCATGTTCATAATAAAAATCGACAGCACATTCCTCATCCAGTTCCAGAATGTCTCCGAGTAAGACACGTCACTACATGGGGATACTTTTCCAAATCATGTGCTCACCCATACTCGTCTCCAATCATTATAATGAAGGATTTTGGGTAAGTTCATCGAGAAATTATTTGGGTGGCTTAGATCTAGATTCTATTCTACTTATTCCATGTATATCCCATCTAATTTTTTATCCTCGGTCCCTATCAATAGGTTGTCACAACATTGACACTCAGATAGTGACTAAGGTGATGTACCTTAGGAGATCTATAAGGAGAGATCACCAGTGAGACATCATTCCAACCAATCATGGTCTATAATCATAGAGAGAGAAATCATTCCTATCATGCAGGAGAGTGTAATCAACCATGAGTATCCAATGATGTGAAATTCCTTGTCCAACACCACATTCAATTAATTGACTAGGGAGAGTATAATCATCTCGATCACTCGAAATAGTGTAATCATCCATGAGTATAATTATATTGATTATAACATAATATCACTAATCACAGATCACTAATATAAGAGAGAAATACTCCTTGATATATAATAGTTTTTGGAGAGAGGAATCATCCTCGTCACTTCAGAGAAAATAATAATAAATAAGTACCAATAAAAATTACACCATTCTTATATATCATAATCATAGGCTAATAAGATGGATACTTAGAAGAACATCTAGAAATAAAAATAATAGAATTGCTTAATATATAGACTCAGTATCTTGGTCATATTTAGTTCATCTAGGTATGCCCACTAATATATGAAATGAATATCAAGGAATCTAGATCACATGGAATCTTGTATGGGTGTCCCAATGAAGAATAAGATGGATTACAAAAACAACGTTCGGGCATCCCAAATAGAAGGAATGATTCATTGCAACAGGATCATCATCTATAACCAAGGAAGAACCTCTAGATTTAATATCATCATTAGTAATTAAAAAGATAATTTATAAATGAATTAGTTAGGGTTTATGAATTCAAAAACTAGCCACTACATCCACAACATCATGGGATTGCAATTTTGGTACGAGTTCTATGGTGACACATACTACAATCTCTACCCAAAACCCCCAACACACTAACTCAATGTTTGTCAATCATAGGGGAACCCATTTATTCCTCAAGTAAAATAACATAATAGTAATTATAGTAGATATACTTAAGGTTTAAACATTATAAAATAAATACTAATAGGCATCCTTATCAATGAAGTTAAAGGGGAAAATCCAACATGGGATCCTAAAATAATAAGAAATTAGTGGAATCATACACAATATTCTTAGAATGGTATTTTGGAAGAGTAATCATACATGGGATCCTCAAGAATAGTATGTAGGTATTGGGGCCCCGTAATGGAATCCCTAAGTAAATAAGTTAGTGAAGTCATCCCACATGGGACCCTTGATAAATGGAAAATGTAGAGGCATCATATACAAGATCCTAAAAAACAACTAATATATGGACTCAACATTAAAGGTTACATAATATTGAGTTATGTGAAGAATTCACATTAAGGGAATTTTTAGTTTTAGATATTTAGTGAATTAGGCCACAAATATTAAATAAAAAACATTCAACTACAAAATTGACACTTCCAATAGTATCTGTTTCATCCATAATATAAAAACGTCTAAAACGAAAAATGGTTTATTTTCATGTTTAATCATCATAACTTTTCCTTGGTTCCATAATTGACTCTATTATCCCATAAATATTGTGAAAAAATTGAAAAAATAGTATGTAAAAAGAAATTTCAGCAAGGGACACAAAAATAATGAAAAACCAATAGTCTAGTTTGAACCTAATAAACCATTCAATCTTCTTTGAGTGAATGAAACATAAAATTTCACACAAAAAACACTCATACTATGTTCTCAATTAAAAACACTAAAACAAATGTCATGAAATTTAAAATAAATTAGGTGACTTAAATAATAATATTCATAAAAATCAATCAAGCATCTTCCAATTGGAATAACATTATTGTTGACTTCCGAATTGGTGAACTATAATGGGGATCACCCTTCGAATAAACAATTTCGTGATCACTTATGAGATATAATGGGAATAAAAACATCTTATAAGTTGTTTTAGGCTAACCCATGTGATATAATGGGGCTCAAACCATCAAATAATCTATATTGGTCTCACAGGTTTCATGTAATTATCATGTACCACATAATGAATAAAACACATTCATCATAAAACTACCTTTTCAATATTTCTTCTAATCACATATGAAAAACATGTTTGTATAAAGAATACCATTTTTATTTGAGAACCCATTTTAAATTCAAATATACCAATACAATAGAATAATGTATTTATTTTCATTTTCAAATATATTAATTCTTATATAGGAATCCAAATATCAGATAACGTTTTTGGTGGTGGAGAAGTCGTTGTGGTCATATACATTAAAAACATTCCTTTTTAAATTTTGTAAAGAAAGTAAAATCATTCAAATAAAAAGGATTAATTTTGAAAACATTAAATGAAATTATAGAATGATATAAAAGTTTCTTATAATCCTTTTATAACCATATTAATAAATATTTAATTTAATATCATGAAGAAACAGATTTGATAATAAAATCATTAAATGTTCAAGTTGTCCCATAAAACATTGAACATTTAAATATTAATATCAATGATTTAATTAAAAAAACACTAGTATTGATGAAATATGGATATTAAATGTCATTGTGTCTTTATAATCACCTTATAATAGAACAATGGTGAATATTATCAAGAAATTCTTCAATGAAAGGAGATTGTGACAAAGTCCATTACATTGAGTCTCACTTGTCTCGTTCATTATTTAATTTAATGAATAAAAATATTAGGATAATTTATAATTTCATTATAACATGTTTATAGTTTGTTATTAATTTCATTTTAGTTATTACCATGTTAAATAAATTAGTTAATTATTTGAGTTCAAATCAGACGTTTTGTTCATTTTCAGTATTGAGTCAGTAATGAACTTGTTTTGACACCAATTATCATGGTCTTCATAAGTCCATTATCTCCTGAATATTATTAATGATTTAAATATTATATATATCTAATATATATGTATTTTATAATGTTAAATAACATTGGGAGATAAGAAATTAAATGCACCGTTCATGGGGATGATAGGTCGTACGTACGGATGAACGCTACTATCATTTCATTATCATATTAAAGGAATGTAAAACAAATGATAAATAGGTATATAAGAATTCCCATATAATATCTATATTATATATGTTACATAAGTTCATTTACACTATCTTTTATATGTTCCATTTATGGAATGAATGAGTCAAATCACATTGAGGGGGAGGTAGTCCACAATTAATCAAATAAAATAATCATATTTATACATTATAGAAATTTTAAAGGTATATTAAAGATAAAAATTACTGAATCATAGAGACAATATTAATATAATATATATCATATTTAAATATAGTTCCATCATAAATTGCCTCCATGGGTGGTGGTAGGAGAAAATTGAACAATCATTATTTCATGAGGCATTAGATTATCGTACATAAAAATAGAATGATCATATCCATTAGATGGATGTTTGTGTATGTTTGGTTAGAATAATACTCATAAAAAATCTTAGTATATTTATGAAAATATTTTTTTATGTAATCATAGAACAAAAATATCATAGGATGTGGATAAAGAAAAAATAATTGAAATGATCTTGAGAGAAGAGGCTACCTCTATATCGGGTATCTCCTTTTGATTTGAGCCAAAAGGGTTTCTTTAATTTCCTTCATCAAAAAGTATGGATTGTAGGAGGAAGATTGGGATGATGGGATATTATTTCATCAAAATTTGACAATAAAAGGGGCTTAAGTGGTGTGAGTATTTGGGTAGAGATGGTGGACATTTATAAAAGGGAGGATGGTCACCTTAGGAATGTCTTGAAATATTATTATTTTATAAATTGATTTAAGAATTATAATAGTTCCAAAGTGATAAATTTCTAGTATAATAATAGGATGGTTATAAACACTCTAAAACAATAGGTTTTAGACATGTTTAGGTCAATAAACTAATATTATCTTATAGCTTTAACACTAGTAAAAACATTCACTCTTACCATGTATTCTTTTATTCTCATTATATACAGTTATTATATTTACTATATAATACCAATAGAACATAAATTGGATCGTTAATAAATTTTGTAACATTAGATAAGTCATTTGGCCAAACCATTGTATTTTAGGACTATTATATCATTTAAAAAAATAGTATTGTTTTTAAAACTCATTTATGTCAATTTTGACACTATTTAGTAATTGATTTTTGCAAATGTCAAGAAGGCATTAACAAATCCATTACATTTTATGATCATCTAGAATAATATATTATTAAATAAAAATGTTAATTTACATTTATTTTAGTGTTTATAATTTTATTTATTTGAATCTTTCATTAACAACGTAGTCACTGCATCATAATTGTGTCATAAATAAATTAATTTATTTAATGATTTAAAATAATAAATGAAATACCATGATGTAGGAAATATTTTTATATTTTTAACTAATATTTATAGTTTAATTTATATTTTATAAAATCCAAATAACATTATTTTACTTAGGAGGTGCATGCTTATGTTATAGTTCCCTTTTGTTTAAAATATAAATTATAAAAGGTCATTACCACACCCACATGGCTCTATAGGGTCCTAAAATCATCCTAAAGATACCATGGTCGGCCATATATCTTAAAATAGTATAAGAACAGTTTTTATGGTACTTTTATATTATAATAATATTTTTTTACCCTTATTTACCTAATTTACCATTTAACCATGGTAAACAAAAATAACTACTAAAGTTATTATTCATACTGTTCTAAAATAAAAGATTCATATTTACACAATTATGACCTTATGATTCCAAATATAGAATATATTTTCACAAAATAAAAATACATTGGTTTCAATAATTAATTTAAAATTAATTTCTATTGTCTAAACTAGAAAGTGTGCTTTTAAAAAGTAAAAACTATCAAAATATTAACATGTGTTTTTGTCCAATTAAAATTTCAAATTTAATCCAACAACCATAATTAGATTAAATGATAAAAAATAACTCAATACCACTTTAAAACCAATTTAATAGAAAATATTAATATATATAAAAATTAGATGAAAAAGTAGTTTTGAATTAAAATGCAGTATTTTTCACTATTCTTTAAAAAATTGATTTTATCAAAAAATCACAAAAATATAAACAAAGTAAATTTGTGTGTCCATCATCTAAATAAAAAGTTTATTTTATCATATGAAACATATAAAAATGAATAAAATTATGTTTAATATTTTTTCTCCGTCAAATGGCTATAAAAATAACCTTTAAAAATATTAGAGTATTTTATTCTTAAAATTGGATTCATTCTAATTTTAATCCACATAAATTAATTTGAAAAATCTAAAAAAAATTAACAAAGGTAAAAAATCATAATATTCTTAATTCTGTTAATTTCGAAAAATACAATGGCTAGGTGTAAACTACCATTAAAAATAATAATATTATTATTTGTATTATTTTTCGGTATAACTCAATGTTGTGTGAAACCTATCACATTGGTGGAACCTATTGTTGTATGACAGGTAGTCTATCATAAATCATGTTCCCTTAAATCGAAAATTAATATTAATTTCAAAAACAGTTATATATATGAAAATGTATTATTATATAAATACATGGGACGTTACATCATTCGCCCTTTAAGAAACATATTCTTCGCAATTTTAAAAGTGGGCTTAAAAAAATCATTGAAAATCCTACTCCAAAATAGAAGATAATAAAATTTTCACATTAAAAGAAACAAAGACAATTAAAATGGTACCGAATATAACACATACATGGGCTCTAGGTAGGAAAACTTGAATATGGAAGAGAAACTGACCAACTTGTTCTGATGGAGAGTGATATAAAAAATGACGAGGAGAAAGCTAACAACTAGAAAACCATAATCTTGTTATATATTAAATTGTATTTAATTTCACAGTAGGAAAAGTAAACGAAAACTGTTTTTCCTTTAATATCATTTTCATAACGTTGAGTAATTTATTTACGAGAATGACTAAGAACATATAGAAACATAATCACATGATGTATTTATATTTTATAATCACAATTTCATCCTCATAATATTCTCATAATATGATGTACATACCAAATAATAACATTAATTATAGAAAATCACACAAACCATAATTGATATAAATATCTTAAAATAGAGGTCAAAAAGTAAAGGTAGACCTCCACATTAAAAAACATAAATAAACATAACCCCACAAATCATCTCCTATAAAGTCCCTTTATAACATATTATCACATCAAATAATACCTGAGAAATTGTGTCTAAGTACTTGAACTTATGTTGATCCTTCAAAATATTTTTGGATCTCAGGAGCTTCAATAACTTCACCAGACGTCTCAACATCAACTGCAGCAGCAGCAATGCATTTTCCTAAAACATTTTGTTTCCAATCATACTAATGTATTCCCTATATCATTACCTTTTTAAACATATTTTCATAATGTTCCAACTCATTATATAGCTAAAGCATCTTACTATAGGCTCTCTATCTATTATCTCATTATTGGATTGTACAAGACCATTTTCTTTGTAGTCATGAACACTGTGACCAAACATAACACACCAGTAAAACTTTCAATATCCTGACATACATTCCCCAAAATTTATTTTACCATGCATGGAACCATTTTTGGTCTTACCTATAGAATTTTATTTTTCTTGCATCTATATTTCATGGCACTATTTCTTAAACTTATCATCTCAAGGAACATATGTACTGGAAAAATCCATTTCAAATTTCATAGTATAACAATCCACTTTTTCATTACATTTATATTTTTGAGAGGGTAAATATCCTTCTATCCATAGTTTCAATCTTGATTAAAATCTATTAATTTTACAATCAATGCCTAAAATAAAATCTAGAACCTTGCTAGCCGATCTTGTGAAGTTTTCTTCATATGCGGTAACTGAATCATAATCCTTTTTCTTTAATTCAATGAATTATTTCTTAATCCAAAGCCACATGACCATTAGGAAATATTTCCCATAAAAATATCCTTATATTCAACCCATTCCATGGCATCAAGCTCATTTTTCTCTATAGTATTCTTAACTAATTACCACAATCGATCACATTCAACTTCGAAATGATAGATCCCAAAAGATCCCTTTTTACATTCTAATCATAGCATGTCCTAAAAAGAGTGAAGTCCTTAATTTTTATTGATTTTTTGATATCCCCCATTCAAGGGATGATGAAAAACCCTTAAAAGGAATGTAGGCTTAATGATTACTTGGCCCGTAGGCTTAAGAAACATTACATGACCCAAAGGAGTTAGGGAAATCAACTAGTCTATAACTACAAGGAATTGTACCCTCACTATATTAAACGTCTTGATTGTAGATCTTCAACTTTGCATGGTCTATCTTGTGAAGCTTCCCATGAAATCACATGCCGATATCAATGGAATATCCATACCTTCTCATTATTCCAAATCCATTTGTTCCGCTTGGGTGTGTGCACTTCATCTGAATCCTCCTCTGGGGTTGCTTCTTTTTGTATAGTCTGTCTATGATAACTACATGGATCAGGTTGATCGAAGGCCTTATGGTGGCACAAAGGACATAAATGTGGCCCAAAAGCCTTTCTGGCCTGATGTCCTGGGTGGTTAAAAGGGCTTAAGACTCCATGTCCAAACAGGTGGCCCAAGGTGAATAGTTCCGACTTCTGTAGTACCAAACAGTACCTGCTACCAAAACTGCTACTTTAATATCTATAGAACCTAAATAGTACTACTACAATACCTGCTATAGTACTGCTACAATATCTTAATTATTCCCTTTCCTGTATTTGAACCTAGGATTCTTGGATTCACATAGAGAGACCTCACCAACTTGGCTGAGACTCATGTGCCATTTTGAATATCTCATAACCACAAATATCTTCTCTATGGTATTGATCCATCATCCAACAACCACTAGGTCAGACGATACCTTGTATGACGGGTGATGATGCCCCATAAATTTCCCAATGATGACATATTCATATGTGGTTGATCTGGATGATCTCATGCATGGATACCACTATAATTTATATCATGTGTCAATTGCTCCATCACTGCTAAAAACTGTTCAATTACAATTCTAACAACCTTATGTTTCTGATTTTAAAGGTTGTTTTCCTATCAATGCCTTATCATTATATCTTTATTATTTCCTCTGCCAAATCTATTATGAAAATACATAGTATAGATGAAGTAACATGGTGATCTTAAAAAGAAACATAATTTCAACTTAACTATAAAGTAATATAATTTAAATGAAATAAATTAACACCATCCTAATCCTAATGTTATCTAAAACAACCTTTGAGACCAACTATAAGGTCTCATCTTTAAACGTTACATAATCTTGAGTCATGTCAAGAATTCACATTAAGGATTTTTCAGGATTATAAATTTAGAGAATTAGGGCATTAAATAACATAACAAAAACATTGAAATATAATGTAGAAACTTCCAACAGTATATATTTATACCATAACATAAAAACTTCTAAAAAGATACATGGTTTCATTTCTTGTCTAGTCATCATAACATTTCCTTAATTCCAACTTTAACTATATTATCCCTTAAATCCTCTGAAAAAATTTTAAAACTTTTTATGAGCACAATAGTCTCATTAAGAGAAATAAGAATAAAGAAAAACCAATAGTCCAGTAAAAACCTTATAACCCATTAAATTTAATTTTAGAGGATGAAACAAATCATTTTCACATGAATAACACTAATACTTTTTTGATATATGAAAAACACTAAAACCAATAGTGAGAAATTAAAACACCTTTAGGTGACTTAAGGAATCATATATATATATATAACCCTTTCAATGATCTTCAAATTACAATTACCATATGGTCATCCAAACTGGAGATCTGTAATTGGGATCACCAATCACATATGTTTTATCAGGCTCACCTGTGAGCTATAATATAGCCCAAAACTTCTTATAGGTAGTTTTGAAAAAAACCATTAGATATAATGGGGAAAATCCCTTCGTATAAACTATATTTGGATCACCAATTTCATATAATTCTCATGTAACATTTCATGAATAAAACATGTTCATCACAAAACCCCCTTTTGGAAGCTTCTTCTAATCCCACTGGAAAAACAATTCCAGATAAAAAAATTCCATTTTACTTTAAGAACCCATTTTCAATAACAAAATATCCAAATAAATGAATAAGAGATTTATTTTAATTTTAAAATACATTAAGGATTATATAGGAATCCAAATATCAAATAATGGTTATGACAACAGAGAAGTCATTATTGTCATACACGTTAAAAAACATTCATTTTTTAATTTTGTAAAAAAGTAAAATGATTCATATAAATATATTCCTTTTGAAAAATTGAATGAAATTAAATATTGACATAATTTTTCCTATATATTCTTTTTATAGGCATATATATAAATATTTAATTTAATATCACGAAGAAAATTATTTGATAGTTATCTTTTTTAATGTTCAAAGTTTCCCATAACACATTGAACATTTAAATATTAATCTATATGACTTAATATAAAACGTTACTATAGAAAAAATATGGATATGAAATTTCATAGTGTCTGTATATACACCATTTAAATGAATAAAGGTCTATATTATCAATAAATGCCTCATTTGAAAGGAGATTGAGACGAAGTCCCTTACCTTGAGTCAGATTTTTGTAGTTCGTTCCTTAATTTCCAGAATAATAAACTTTGGTTGATTTTTGTTCACATTAGAATCTTTTTTATTTTTTTATTCATTTTATATCACTTATTACCATGTAATCTAATATAATTAATTATTTGAGTTCATATTGGATGTTTTGTCGATGTTTGGTATTTGAGTAAAAAATGAACTTGTTTTGATGAAAATTATCCATGTGGTCATAAATACATTATCCAGAATATTATTCAGGATTTAACTATCATATATATCTAGTATACATTAATTTTATAATATTTCATAACATTTCTAGATATGAAATGAAATGCACTTTTTATTGAGACGGTAGGCCCTACATACGCATGAATTCTACTTTCATTGTGTCTTCATTTTAATGAAATGAAAAATAAACGATACATAGGTATATTATAATTCCATTATAATATCTATGATATATATTTTATATAATTTCATTAACCACATCCTTTATATGTTCTATTAATGACATTAGTGAGTCATATCATATTTTGGGGGAAGTAGTACACCTTTCCTCCAATGAAATTATCATATTTACACATTATAGAAAGAATAAAGGAATATTTTAAATAGATATTAAATAAGCATAGAGACTATATAAATATAATATATATAAAAATTATAAATATAGTTGTATCATAATGGCCACCATGAGTGGTGGTAGGTGAATATTAACCAATCGTCGTTTCGTGAGGCAGTAGTTCACCGAACATAGAAATAGTACATTCGTATCCATTAAATGACGGTGTGTGTAATTGTAGATCAAATTATTCTAAAAAAATCCTATTATATTGAATGTACATGTTTTTTTAGTCATAGAATATGAAGATAATATGGAGTGGAGAAAATAAAATAATGGAAAGGATATTGAGTGAAGACGTTGTGTCAAAATCTGGTAACTATTTTTGACATTAAACAAAAGGATTTATTCAATTGCCTTCATACCTATGTAAGGATTATATAAGGAAGGTAGGGATGTTAGAAGACTATTTTATCAGACTTCCGATGATCTAAGTGGTTTTATATATGTGATTTAGTTGGTAGAGGTGGTGTCCTTTTATAAGAGTAAAGAGGGGCACTTTAGGAATGTCATGATATATTATTTTATTATAAATATAATTTCTAATTATAATAGTAAAAAAGTGATGAATTTAGAGGATAATATGAGTATGGGTATAAATTATATCAAAATATAGGTTATAGTAATGTTTAGGTTACATAATTTACCTTATCATTTATCTTAAATCATTAGATAAAAATATTAACTCTTACCATGTCTTATAGTATTTTCATAATATATGGTCACTATAGTTACTACAAAACTAAAATAGAATAAAGATCTCATCATTAATAAAAATTTTAACATTATATAAGTTATTTGGAAAAATATTATATTATTTGGACTATAATATCATTTAATAAAATAGCATTTTTATAAAAAACCCAATTATGTCAAATTTGACACTATATAGTTATTGATTTTAGATAGACCTAAAAAATTTATTCTATCTAAAAAAGGCCTCAAATAATACCTAAAATTTAATTTTCATCAAAAAGAAATCATGAATGGAATAAAAATTATCAAATTATGTTTATTTTAATATTTAGAATACCATTTATTTGAATAGTTCATTAATAAGGTAATGGCTGCATCATCATTATGTCATAAGTAGATTTTTATATTTAATGATTAAAAATTATTAATTAAATTCTATGATTTATAAAAATTATTTAGATTTATAATGATTATTTATATTGTAATTTATCATTTATATAAACCAAATTTAAAAAAATTAGTTAGGAGATACATTTTTCTGTTACATTTCCATTTTTATTTTAAATAAATAATACAGAAGATTATTACCACACCCAAGTGGATCGATGGGGTCCTAAAATCGACCATGGATGAACATGGTCGTCCATATATTATTAAATAGGATTATTACATGTGTTAGGGTAGTTTTATATTAATAAAATTTTTATTTTCATCCTTTTTTACCTTATTTACCATTTAATGATGGTTAATAACAATAATTAATCAATTTACTATTCATAATGTCCAAAAATTAAAGGTACCTATTTCAGAAATTTTAACCTTTTTATTAAAAATATAGAATCCAATTTTCCAAATTTAAAACACATAAGTTGTAGTAATTAATTTAAAATTAATTCCCATTATCAAAACCAAAAAGCGACTTTTATGATGTAAAAACTATCAAAAGATTGACATGTGTTTATATCCAATTTAAATGTGAAATTAATTCAAATGACCATAATTGGATTAAAGATAAGAAAATTAATCCAATTATACTTTAAAACCAATTAAAAGAACTATCTAACTAAATACAAAAAATTTATCAAAATGCAGTTTTGAATGAATATGGAGTATTATTCATTATTCATAAAAATATGGATTTTATCCAAACAAATAACAATGTATCAATCAAAGTAAATTTTCATTTCTCTATTATAAATTAGAATTTTAATTTATAAGATTTATCATTTAAATGTGAAAATAACTATTTTTAAAAAGGGTTCTCAACCAAAGGGAAGTAAAATGACTTCTAAAATATATTAGAGTATTTTATGCTTAAAATTAGATTAATTCTCATTTAAGGCCTCTGAAATTCATTTTATAAATGTAAAAACATTAAAAATATATATGTAAAATTATAGTACAGGTAATTCTATTTATTCACAACAATACAATGGCTAGGAATTTACAACAATATAAAATAATATTATTATTATGTACATTTTTTTGGTACAAATTAGTATTGTGGGCAACGTATGATTTCAGAGAAACCCATTGTTTATTGTTAGGAAAGCAATCATACATTATTTCCACTTTAAACTAAAATTATTATTTAATTCAAAAATATTAATTGATTGGAAAATGAATTATTTGATAAATACCTGATATGTTACAACTTTCCTCAGGTCCTCCTAGTCAAAAAGGAAACATCTCACATTGGAGACACTCACATTGTATGATTTATCAACGCATAGGTAAAGATAGATCACTCATGGATAATATTAGATCAATTATCTTAATAGAAACATTCAACTTGATTCAATTATCGAAGGAAAAATGTTTTATTTAAGAAATGTTTGAAACTCCATATTAGAGTCCCAAAATAACCCCAAGGGTTTTACCATGATGATCTAAATGGAAATATACTTATATTGGACTTATGATGTATCAAATTATGACTCATGATCTTAATTCTAGAAAACTCTCAAATTGGTAGCAAGGGAGGAGTAAAGGACGTGTGTGCCCTAGTACAAGACATGTAGCCTCAAGGCCCCACATGGGTGTATTCTCTATCAAAACATGGAATTTCCAATCAAATGTATATTACATTAAAAAATATGGGGTACCTTATTTGGTATCTCACATTGTCTATCCATATATAGATTGTCGCTGTATACTTTTAAACGGTGTGCAACCCACATAGTGTATAGCCATGTACTCCACATGACCGTTGTGCCCCTACAAGGGTTGTTTGGAAGGTTGCATGGCTACAAAGTCATGTCATAGTACATGAAATGTAATTATAAAAGATAATTTTTCCCATATAGGTATAACACAAGGATTGTGTTCATGAATCTAAACATAGTGTTATTGTGATTCCCAAATGGATAATCTGTCAAAACAGCCTGAAACCCCGTTTTCTCTATGAAGGTTATAGATCATCATAATGGGGGTTTCAATAAAGAATATAAGGGTTTTAAAAATTAAAAATTATTAATATATGTGGATTTAGGATGAATCTCAAAAACATCCTTCCTTGGCTAGAATCTGCCGAAGCATCACCCATCTCCACACTCCACATCCACCGTAAGATAATTGGGTGCACCCCGAGCTTCACGGTACAACATCTCCTCCACTCTCTCTTCATCTCCCCCTATGTCTTTAATATCTTGTTCATGTGAAAAATTAAGTGCCCCATGGGGGTGTGTATGTGAACATAGTGAATAAAAAGAAGAAAAAATAACAGAAAACGAAGAGAACAAAAAAATAAAGAAAAAGAAAATGGGGGGCTTGGGATGACACTAGCATCAAAACTAAGGTTATACCCTATATAAGAAACATTAACCTTATAAACTCAATAGGGAAGACATAATATAAATTTGAAACACCATTCAAAAGATATGTCTGAACATACTTATGAGAATGAATTAATAGTTAATTAATTAAATAATAATTATTAATTATTCAACAATTATTCAAATCACTCATAAATCAACCAAAAAATTGTCCAAGGGAAATATCCTTACTTTGGATCCAAAAGAGTGTTGAAAAATATTATATTATTTCATTTAATGGGGTTAAATTACCTTTTCACCCCATATAATAATCCAAAAAATAAAAAATTTTATCAATATTTCAATATAAAAAAACATGGGTCCTTACCATATCCAAACCATAAAAATACTCATCCTAGTAAAGCCTTGGTGGAGAATTTAGTATCCACGATCTCAACCCAAGAACCTACAAAACAAGGTATATGAACTATAAAACAACAATTCATATAACATTAACATAATTTTTCACATCAAAGACACTGAACAATTCCATATCTGGTAATACCCAATATAGTAATTCTCGTACCATCATCTCTGAACCAATATTCGAGCTTAACAACCCTCATAAAATTAAAAATTTTGACTAAAAATGAGGGTTAACACCCTAAAATTGGTAGTGTTTCACTCCCCACCACATATATTAAATTATAGAACTCTTTTATTATAACCTCAATAAGTTTTCATATCATTCGAGAAAGGTACATAATCTAAGGAAGATTGACGTAGATGAGAATATCGCTCTTCATACTCACGATGATGTAAAGATAGATAATGATTGCTTCTAACTAAGAGTACACTATGAATTTATAAACATGCATGTACATCTCTCTTTGATCCATCCTTAGACCAAAATATCCTATGCATTCCTTTTACTAACACCTAGAACCATGTCCTGTGACAGTGTGTGTCTATGTCTAATATAGCACCGAAATGTTTTTATAAAATATTTTCTTTTCTTAAATGGATTTTGTTGCATGTAATTATGTGAATAAATTAAAGAAAACACTCCCATAATATTAAATGACCATTATAACCAAGATATTAGGTTAGCAAGAACAAATATAACTAATTTATGAATGCGTATTGTGAATTCATTGGCAACTAATTATTTATGAAAAATATAAATCAATTATATTTTTATTTTTATATGAATAAATTGAGTTAATTCCTATTATTTAATGAAATTATTGATATATATATGTTATATAACTAATAAATTATTTTTATATTATATCGTTTGATATTTTTGTTATAGGGTATAAACAAAGCCAATTTGATCTATAAAAACATATATTTTCAAAAGGGTACATTTCTGAATTTTCTATAAAACCCTTTTTATATTAATATTTTTACACATTACTTATTTTTATATGACATCAAAAATACTTTTTTTGGATGTGGTATATAAAAATTTACAATTGAATAATTTTTGAATTTTTTTTGGAAACATTCTTGTTTTGATGAATAGTAAAAATACATTAAATTTTAATTGAAATCATTTTTTTATCAAAATTATAAATAAATTTTATTATAGAAAGGTTTTAATGTATAAAATGAATATAATATTATAATTTAGTATCATATATGTCATTTTCCTAAATTTTACTTTAAATTCAAATGTAAGAACATTTTAATAATTTTCAATGTTTTTTCTTTTTAAACTCATTCTCTCATTTAGGAAATGAGATTAATTTGAAATTAATTATTGAAACCTTAGTGTAATTAATTTTTAAAAATATATTCCATGATTTCAATTAGTATTTCCAAAATATGTAAACAGTTTTATTTAAATTTTTTTCATTATGAATTGTATCTTTTGTAATTTTTATTAATTGAGTAAAATGTTATATTAGGTAATTTAGTGTAGTAATAATATTTTTAAATTACCCTAATGTTTGTATTAGTAAAATTTTATGAGTATGTTTTTACCTAAATAATTAATGGCTTGAAATTATACCCATTGGAATCCACTTGGGAGTGATTAAGACAATAAAATTATTATATTTTAATGAAATCATAAATATGCCTTACACAAATTTTTATAACTATATAATTATTAATATAATGTTATATAGAAGATAAATTCAACTATGAAAACTTATTTTAGATAAAATATTTTTTTCATTATCATGATATATTATTTGATAATTTTTTTGTAAAAAATAATTTCCCTAAATACTTATACTTTGATCGTGTAGAAATTATTTAATTAATGAAAAATTAATAAAATAATTATTATAAAAATAATACTAACCATTAAAATACCCAAACTCTTTACCAAATCTTAATATTTTAGTATATCTCAACCATAATTATCTAAGGGTCTAGTTAGGGACCATTTTAATCTACTTGGGAGAGATAATGACAATAATAATATTTTATTTAATGTGACGTTGAAGTTGTCACATTCATGTTTTAATTAATGTTATATTTTTAATGTTGGATTTTATAAAAGATATTTATTTATAAGTATTATTTTGAAATATAACTTATTTTACTTTTTCGTTATATTTTTTTTAAATTTCATTCAACAAATCATCATATTTAATATTTACAGAAAATAGTTTTAGATGTTTTTTTATCATGGTAAATCTCAAATAAATATTATTAAAAATATTAAAATAAATATAATTTTTATAATTAATATTTCCAATGAATATTCAAGATGGATTCTACCAATTAGTGATATTATAATTTTTTTAATTTAACATGTTATCTTAATATTTTTAAAAATAAATGAATTGAATAGTATCATAATTGGCATTATTTATTATTTATCAAAGTATTGTATTATTAAATTGTTTAAAAATCAGAATTTATTTTTAAAAGATATAATAATTATTATATTGTTTAAAATTTAGTATTTTATTTATTTATGGTGTCATTGATATCAAATAAGATAATATTATAACCTTTTAATATTATATTTTTCTTACCAATGTAAACAATTAAATAGAATAACTATGTGTTAATTAAAATTATAAAGTTAAAATTAATATAAAAACATTTCTAAAATGTATTTTTTTGAGGATATTACTAAATTATATCATCTCATCTTTTAAATTTGGACATTATATAGATTTTTTATGTGGATTGATTTGATTATATATTACTATTTTTTAGAGCTTCTAAAAGTTCCCAACACCTCAATTATATAAGGTAACCTCCACCCAATGTTATTCACAACTAATTTTCATTAAATACCTTCCAACCAATTAAATTTTCATTATAAACATTTCTAATAACATTATTTATGTTTTTGTCTTCTTCAATGACCAAATTTGTCTTTTAAGAGGGGATTTAGAGAGAGTACGTCAAAGAAGAGGTAGTCTTCTCAAGTGATTCATTCCAAATTTGTTCTTCTTATACTCCCTCTTCATGAATTGTTTAATTATAATTTTACAAGTAAATTATCACTTATATACATATTTTTTATTATGAATATGAAGAAAAATAAAATTCCACCTAATATATATCCTATGAAAAATGAAATCACCGTGCGTACATACGTATGGCCAACCATCTCCACGCCGTATGTACTCCATTGTGTTCACCACAACGTTATTTGGATGGGTATAATGATATAAATAATAAATATATATTATTATTAGGACATGATATCAATTATTAAATATTATACACCTTCCCCTTCAATACAATTCAATAATTATGGGAATACTATTGCTTCTCGTGCGTACGTACAACCGACCGTCTCCATCATGCAATTGATTCAATCTATATGATCTTCATTAAATCGTGTATATATAAATGAATTGAATGAATAAATATTATATATATTATACTAATATCATTCAGTAATGTGGGACACATAGTTATCCGACAAAACATGATTAAAAATTAATGTGGTTAATACCCGAATAATGAGTAATAATGTAATGTTATTGACAGATGGATGATAATATGATCATATATGATTTCAAAAATGAATAGAATTCTAAAATAAGTATATTATATTATTTAAATCTTTATAAATGAGGTTCATATCAATATAATGGAAATTTTACCCCTGGTAAGTCATAATTTTGCAATCTCATTATTATCTGATATTGTTTATATGAAAATATTTATTGGGTTATATTTATCATCCATGTCCTTGTTCCCTAAATATGTATTCCAAAATATTTTTTATATTCTTATTAAATTTTTTAATGTCAATTTTACAAAGTGTTGAATTCTTATTAAATGGTAAGAAAGGAAAATCATTCCATTTTTGTCACGAGGTACTTTTTCACTTTTCAACAAAAGTATGAGTTGAATGGTTTATTTTAACTAATACCAAAGGATATTTTTATGTTTTTATAACACCATATTTTAATGAAACATACTATATATGATTTCATGTTTATTTTAAAATTAATTTTTTTTTAAATTTCATGGAATTTTTAGAAAATAAAATTTTTATTAGGAAGAAAGGAAATTTTTATGAAGAATAAATTTCAATTGATCTATCAAAATTACTTTCCATCGAAGATAGTATTATGTAATATGGTTATGTATCTAGTATAATATCATTTTTGTTCACATTATTTTATTATGTTTATGATGGAATGTTATTTATGAAATCCATTTGTATAAATGGATTCTCATTTAATAAAATTATATTTAATAAATCCATTTTATTTATTAAGTTATGCTATGAATTTTGATTTATGTTAATATGGAACATTTAATAATTATTTCATTATGATATTGTTTATTCCTATATCTCTATCCAACGTATTTGGTATAGAATTATATCTCTGGAGATAGACATAAATAGAATGGGAACTGGTCTTGTTTAAGTAATACAAGACTTGAACTAGGAGTGAACTCGGTTCAGTAATGGGCTTTTTCCTCAATTATGGTAATGGAAATGAACCTTGACTAATATCAAATGATTTTATATACTTATGTGTATACCAAAATTTCCATGTCTTGTGTTAGGAATATGTTCATTTATTCTTTGTAAACATTTATGATTTATCTTGTGACATGATATCATGATCTTTTAATGAAGGATATGATTTTCAAATGTTATATTCTTATATATTATGATTATGATATGATTGATATCTCCATGGTTTACCATTAATGATAATCTGAGATCTCCATTTCATATGTTTATTTTCCCCAAGTTGTGAAGAAAAGTATTAAGTTATATATATTGAAAAGGGTCCTAGTAATTAAGGAATTATTAGGAGACATTTTAGATTTATTATGAACTATATGTTTATATTTCCTAGTTTCTAATGACACTAAACCTATACGGTAATCACATGGTTTTTTTAGTATTTGTAATAATAATTATTCAATTTTGAAGCAATGCCTATTTTTTTAAAGTATGCAATTTTAAATCTATACAAAATTCATCCATCTTATGTAACCTAATGTATCCACAATGTCTCTTATACAGTATAGGAACATTCAGCATTTAACCACATATTCCGAGAAACCATGATAATGAATAGTCATGAAAACATCTTTCCTTGGATCACAGATGACGATTCAGTAATTTAAAAACATCAAATGGAACCACACACAACGAGAGTATATTTTTACCAACTGAATCACTCTCCCGAGAGTCATGAATTACAAGGATACGATTATTGTGCTATATGAAACATTAGTTCAAAAAATTCGGAAGCTCTATTAGAATTAATCTTCAAAGTTGGGAACCACACATGTTCAATAATTTATTCAATGATCACCAATCACCCTAAATTTTTATAGTCATGAGAATCCACCCACACTCCAACTACATTATCAATACTAGAATCATTGTTAACCGAGCCATGTACCCAAATAGTCAAACCCAGTAAAGCTAGTCGGGATACCAAAATACCCTAGAATCTTATAGAAGAGATAAAGTCATCAACATGAAAATATCAAAAAGCTCCATGATCTACCAGGAATTTGTAACAAATGAGCATATAACCTATATTAATTCATTAAAAAAATATACAAACATGGGTTAACCTCACTCATACATGATTCCCAAGATCAAAATGAAAATCAAGAAATAAGGGTCTGAGTCAAAACTATGGTCCTCTTGGACTCCCTCCTAGATCTACAAATAAACTCCCATATGAGGACGATAATTTCAAACCATATATCCCAACGTATAAAACCTCACCATGTTATGTAAATATCAAGATTACCTACAAGGTTAAAAAATGTAATCATGACGTACAATCACAAGATCACCGCCAATGTTCCTCATAATGAACTACTCCCTTGATGTCCTAATGTCAACAACATATAGATATTTAATTGACACTTATTTAACATATTTATATGGTAATACACCATCAAGGACCAATTCATTAGAAATACATTAAAAACTATATACCATGTACATAGTGATCCAATTAGATAACTACAAATGATTTTCGTTTAAGTAGGACTTCATTTTAATCTATACATGAAAGCACTATATAGACTGTTACGTACACTTTAAATAACTGGACCTAAAAAAAACACCATAAAAGTGGTATAACATTTGGTAATCATGTTCTATATCAATATACTCAGGTCTCTACGCCTCCCGTGCATGAGGAAGGAGTCATCAGACCCGCCTTTAGAAGTCTCAACATAGATCCACATCACAATCCATCAAAAGGAAATACATAAAAATAATTAGCCTATTTTAGTTCAATTCCACCAAAAAACTATAATTGAAAACACTAGTTAGGTTATTGATGAAAATTTAAAAAATCGGCCTCTATTGTTAGTAAAATCACACACTAGATGGCCTATAACATGTGAACCCTACATGAAAAATATGATGCAGGAGATTCCTTTTTTACTTTACAGGACGAAAGTCAAAATCAATCCATGGCCTTTATCCATAAACAATGATCCAAACCGCCATAATAAAAATTTACACCCACAAAAAATGAACATCCTTTAATGTAAAAATCATATAAAACTTGTAACATCGATGACCAAAACACCAATACCATATCCAAGGAAACTTTTACGTCTTACCAAAACATGTTTTCTCAATCAAGTAGTCCAATATCCATCATAGGATCTAACAAATTCCTAATACTAATATTTACCATATCCAATAGAGTTATTTTATATTAAAGTAACAACTCTGATACCACTTTGAAATATCTTGAACTAGATTCCACTAAGTCAGTGCTTCCACAGGGTTCATTACAAGACCTCAGGATTTCGTCTACATATCAAAAAGGATTCTGAATAGTTGTGAGGGACTGGGGTGTGTCTTTAGAGAGACTATTACCAATGATAAGAGTAAAAAAATAAGAAATAACTATATATCATCCCAAAATTTATAAAAAATTGTGAAATAAGTAAATAAACTCAAAAATAACATGATGTTATAATAAATGAATTAATATAAAATTCTACCAAACCATGTCATACATACAACACTGGTAACCCAATATTACGAATATATATGTATGTTTATATTAGAAACATAATTTTTTTTAGTAATATACTACTAACTATAATCTGTAATGCATCCCTAGTCTCCATAAATTTTCAAACTTTTTCAACCCGATCATATGAATCCACATGAGTTCTTTTTCTCGTCATTAAATTTTGGGCCTCTTCCATAACCATTAAGAAAATATGACATACCTAGAAAGAAGACATAAAAACTACACTCACACCAAGGTTCATGTACAAGGATAATAAAAAATCATATTATGTAACCACAATTAAGAACCTATGAATCATTGATCATATGTTCATTCTCATTCAATACAATCTTCCTAGCCAAGAAACAACATAAAAGATATATAAATGAAATAATGTAAAACCACAATTGATCCCCATATCCATGATCCAAGTCCACTAAGTAAGGTTCCATCTTGGTTATCTATATTTATATGATTATATATATATTCCCACATATATATATAATAAAATTCATATCTATCATTAAGTAAAAACAAATAACATAATCCATCAATAGTCGATCCTTTGGTCCACAATCCCAATTTCATTGACATCCTACAGAAGTGAATTTTCTTGGATGTCATACCACTCAAGCCATGTATCAATAAGTTAGTCTATAGGTCCTTAATAATAATTGACAATACCTTCTTTATCCAAGATCATAATGTCCCTAAGCATGCAACATCCCCATAGGGGGGTACTAATTTAAGCACTTTGTTCACATGTACTCACCTAAAATCAATTTAATGAATTATTTCGGAGAATTATATATAGAAATACAATAAATGGACTATATATGGTTGTTGTTCCACGGACGACATATAAATAATGTCTAATTTAAGTTCCATAGGTCCCATTTTGTATGATGTAACAACTTTATGACTTAGATAATCCCTAAAGGTTTGACCCATAGGAAATCTATAATGAGAGATCATTGATGTGATGTCAGGCCTACCCCTAAAAGTATCTATTATGGGAGAGAGTTATCATCAATTTTATGTAGTAAAGTGCAATAACCCATGGGTATCCAACGATTTTAAGTACCATTTCATACACTGTAGTGTAGTAATAGATCGAGGATTGAGTTATCATCCCGATCCCTAGGGATAACATAATAGTCAACGAGTATAATCAGATTTAGGGGATAATAATAATCCTCATCACAGGTCCATTATATGATAAGAGAATTATCCTAAAAAATATAAATTTTTATAGATCCTAATCATCATCATTAATATGAAGAGTGTAATAATATATGCATATCAATATTAAGTACTCTATACCCATATATCATAATCAAAGGCTCAAATGATTTATCCTAGGAAGCACCTACAGAAATACCAATAATATTATATTTTAATATACAAGATCAGTATCCAAGTCCAAGGTAGTACCAATGGTTATTCTAGTAACTATAATAAATAACATGCCTTAGATGAAATATTATACTAAATCACATCTGGGACTCCCAAGAACAGATAAGACGAATCTCATGTAGAATTTCCTCGAATACCAATGAGAATGAATGACACGTCATGTTTACCACATCAGCCAATAAATAGGAAGAACCAATGGATATCATAATTTCATACAAAATAGAATTAGTTAATGTATAAATAAATGGGTGAGGGTGGATTAATGCAAAAACCCACCACTTCAACCACAACCCCATAAGATTATAATTGATGTTTGGGTTCTATGCAGACTCCCACTACAATATCTTCCAAAAATTCCTAGTGCACTAACTCATGGTCAGTAAAAAATTAGGGAACTCATTGGATCCCTTACTTCATCAAAAAAAAGTGACATCCTAATTAGGATCCTCAAGGTCCACACATCAGTGAAGGCATCCTACTCAGTATCCTTAGTAGTTAAGGTAATGGGTGGAATCCTAAATAGGATCCTTTAACGGTACATATTCAATGGAATCTGAATTGGGATCATCAAAATTTTACATAGGAAGAGGGGTCATACATGGTACCATAAATAAGATAATTTTTATAGAGGGTTCATAAAGTAATTATGTTATTATGAATGGCTATGAACTTATCCAATAGGGGACCCTTGGTAATATTAAAAATATTTAGGGGTCTTATACAGGATTCCCTAAAACAACTAACCTCATATCATTCTAGGCTAGAAGGGAATACCTCACATGGGAGACATTATAAAATGAATATTTATTAAATCATAGTTCAAGATAGATATATCTTGGATAATCACAAATTAATTGTATCACAATCATGAAGAACTTGTATTTAGTTACTAGAGGAATAACTTATCTGTTTACAAAAATGATTGAAATGCCAACTAGGAGTCTCTGAATCACCTAAATGGTATCACAATCATAGTATAAAGAGAAAGATACTAAAAATAGTCAATTCATGTTTCTAATTCTGATTCTAACGAAAAAATAAGAAATTGCCTCAAAGGTTCTTTTGGGAGGTGTACATGAGGTTTGGTCTAACGTATAGGGTGTGTGCCCTAAATTATCCCCATTGGCATGTATTTCAGTCAAACATGGTGTGTCAAATCCCATTTACATGGGTTGTTGACACAAAAACCATGTTCCATAAAAGGTTACATTCCCATGTACATCATATGTACTATCCGTGTATACAATCTACCCTTGCAGTTCTACTCAGCGTGCAACCCACACAGGGTCTATCCATGTACTCCCCCCAACCATGTTCCACTAAACAGGTTATCTCACCGAGTAATTGGTTATATGGATGAGTACTTGTACATGGAATGTATACTCAAAATAATAATGTGTAATTTTAAAATATAATATTCCACTAATAGAATAAAAATGTGAAATTTGTTCCTAAATCTACCGACTATGTGGTCGGGATTTCAAAATGGGAAGACCCTCAAATCCACTCGAAACCCACCTTTTCACCTCAAATGTTAAAGATCGATAGCTAGTGATTCTAAATGATAATATAATGGATTATATAAGTAAAAAATGATGTATCTATAGTGATTTTTAGAAAAACATAAAAACCACTTACCTTTGGGGGGAATACACTGATGATTTGCATGTTTCAATGCTTCATGATGTCGCACAGTAATATGACGTATCCTGAGATTCAGGGTGAAACCTCTCATCCTATATATATCTCTCTCATTCTATATACCCTCTACCATTTCTATATTGGTCGAAAAATGAAGGAGATCCACCCTAGGGGAGTACGGAAGTCACTAGGGAATGAAAAGAAGAAAAATAAAAAATGTAAGAGAAGAAGAAAGTAGATTAAAAAGGAAATGAAAAAAGGGGGATCGGGGAAGCCCTGATGCCCACCTAAGGTTATCCCCTCCTATTTAATACTCTACATTCTTTAATCAATAGTGAAAATGAAATATGAATCTGATTTCCCATTAAAAAGATATGTCTGAATGAACATAGAGGAATATATCAATATTTTATTAATTAAATATTTAATATCAATTATTATGATACAACTTTAACATCTTATAAATCAACCAAACTATTATACTAATGTTAATGTCGTATTTCATTACCAAATATTTGGTAACCAATATTATCAGAGATTATATATGAGTGGAAAAATACCATTTTACCTCTTATAAAACTCCTAATGAAAAAATTGAAATTTCTAATCAAGATTTAAGTCTAAAAAATCATGTTTATTTTGGTCTAGAATATACTTCCTTGGCATATATATAAAGAACACATCATGTACACTAGTAATAATTGGTGTCATTTCTTAATAGTAATCCACATATACTAATATTGTACAATTTTAAAAAAAGTTTATGTACTTTTTTCTCAATTTATATTTCCTACCGAACCCTATAAAACTCTTCCATGTAGATATTTTCTATATAACATGATCTCCCACTTCGAATTCCAAATCATATCTCTAGTTATTGACATAACTCTTTTTTCTATTTTGATCCTATATAAAATCAGTGTGAATAGTATTTACCTTTTTCATTGATCCATCAACATGTTCGGGTCCTAAAAGATTCTTTTCTCCAACTTCATTTGAATGAGTTTTGGAATGAAGTATCATTCTATATAATTCAACATTTTATGACATTTTAATACTTTAATGGAAGATATTGATATTGTAAATCTATAAAACATGTAAATATTGACACAATATACCTTGAATTTATGGTGAGAATGACCTCAACATTAATTTTATTGTTGGAATAATCCATTTGGGCCACCCATTATATTGAGGACGATAGGTGATGCTCAAATGAATCTTTGTGTAAAAACCATTATGATGACATTAATATAATTTCTAAGAAAAATTTGAATCATTATTAGACAAAATTGCTATTTTTACTCAATGAAATCATAAATTTTCATTAATATAGATCCATGTATAAAACAAAAAAGTGAAATATTCCCCTATAGTGAGAAAACATGCATATTTTTTTAAGATGATCATCAATAACCCATGTTTTATCATTATTTATGTGATTCCTTAGTAAACTAATGAAAAATTACATAATAATGTCATCACATATTCTCATAAGAATATGTAGTGGTTGTGTCAATCCTCTAGGATTATATTTCTTAGCCTTTACCTATTGGAAAAACAAACATAATTATAAATAATAAAAAATTTCCCACATTATGTTATCTCACCAAAAATATTCCTTAAAATCCATACATATCATAGCTCTAATATGATTTATAGTGAAATTTGTTTATTGATAATAATTAAATAATTTAATTCTATAATCAAGTATAGATGATAAAACTATCCTATTTTTAAATACTATAATACCAAATTTATATACAATGTCTTCTTATTTCTAAACATTCAATAATTTATATTTATTTTAAAAATTCTCATCATCTAGTTGATAATTTTTTATCTTTTCTACTAATTATGGTTTAAAGATAATTTAAAAAATGTCTGATGTTTTCCCTTCATGAATAATTCCTAGATTTATGTTTACTATATCCAAGAAAACAAGATCTACATTAATCATCATTTTGTTCTGGAATTAATGATATTTCTAGATCAATGCATCATATTCCTTATTTCATATCCTTGGGTGGTAGTATATTAAGAAATCATAATGCATAAGAATCTAATTCAATCATATTTTCCTCTTGTTGATATATTTATATGATAATATGTATTTTAAACTCATAAGGTATTTGTATGTATCACATATTGTTCAATTTAAATAGTGTCCCCCATCTTAAAAAATGATTATGGCTTTAAACACAAGATCCTGAGTAAGAAAGTCCAGTTCATGAGTATTTAGCTTCCTTAATGTTCATGCAATAAAATTATCATTATGCATATGGACCCAACCAAGTCCCTTATTCACATAATCACAATATATCATGAATCCATCATTTACTAATGGTAGAGTCAAAACCAAAGCATAGAAAAATATCCTCTTCAATTATTCCCAAAAATCATAAGATTCTATTGTAATTATGAACATAAATCCTATACATGTAATCTTTGTTAATGGGTTAACCAATAAATAATTTTTTGGGATAGATCACTGATAGTAACATCACAATAAAATAAAACTATGTACCACAGTTATCTTCATTTGTGTAAGATATTCTTTTATATACTTTTTCATCACATATTCATTTGAAATTCCATTACTGAAAAAAATATGGCCAATAGAATAATATTTTTTAAAAAGTTATTTAAAATTAATAAATTTCCAACATAAAACTTATCTTGTAAGAGTATAATTAAATTATTCCAAATTTATTATCATGATCTTAATTTAATTTTAGGTACACCAAGAGAGAATAAATAAATACCACACAATATTATGATGATATTACATGAATAATATATTCATTTGATTAAAAAAAATTGGTTCATTATTCAATAAAAATGGAATTTTTGGATAATGCATAATATAAATACCTTTTATAACATGTTTTCATCACAATAGCTTCTTTATTAACTCACAATTGATAATAATGAGAATAAAAGTCAATCATTGAAAACTTTGGTGCCATATAAAGTTGAAAAAATATGTTTACAATGCATTTAATATGAGACATTTTATTTATAATAATACAATTTATTTACCTATAATGAATGAATATCCTCATATATCAATCTTTCAACCTAAAAAAGAAATATGGTATTGCCAATGTGAAACACTAAGGATTACAAATACCATTCCAGAAAACTCCTACAGTGGTATCTTTATCTATACAAATTACATTGTGGCCATTTGATAGAGAGTATTTTATATAGGTCTTCCATCAGAGAGTAAATTAATATAAAATATAACTGCATGATCAAGTGGTTGTCTAGGTAATTCATGAGGAAATATATCTACGTATTCCGGGAAAATACATTGATACTCTATTTTAGGGTTACCATTTCAATTTATAGGTTGTTTATTCCCTTAGTCCTTACGAATATAACTTTTTAGAGCTATTTATATTGGATAAAGAAGTGAATCAAATTATGAAGCCTCCCCTATAATGAAACGGGATTCTATATATTCATCAAGAATCTTAAATTCCTTCCCTTTGTAAAACATATTTGAACACTATTTTGAAATATGTTCTATACCAAGGATTATAAAAAAATAAACCATAGGTGTTATATTAATGTTTTAAAATAGAAATTATATATGATTTATAATGGTAACTCTCTAAACCATCCTTATTGATGTGATATTTCCACTGATATTTTTGAATGAAAACTCCATTACTAAGGTGTAATGGAAATATTTGACATTACAAGAAAGAAATGTTGATTTAAAAGAATTTAACGATCAAGAATAAAATAAATAAATAGTTAAATTTTTTGTTATGATTAATGTCCCTTCCACCAAATCATTAGGAACATAAACCTTAGGATTAGTTATCATTTATTAATATTCTTCTCCCCTTAGCCTCATTTGTCATAGATTCCCTTGATTCTTACAAAATTAGCTTGAATAATTCCCCAATTATTTATAATTGACACACTAGATGGTAGTGAAATCTTTATTTCCTTATAGTAAATAAAAAAATAACATTATCTATAAACATACAATAAAATTTCATAAAAATCAATCATTTTATCGGATATTTCTTTCCATAATGTTTAAATAATGAAAATTTCTACACACTCTTATTCTTGTTTGTTTGTTTCCATTTTTAACGGTTTTCATATAAACTCCTCATATCGTGATTTCCCATGAATATATATGATCTTAAGAAAATTCCATATTAAAATAATTTGATAATATATAATTATGTGATAGAAAGTTTTAAGAAACATGTGCCTACAAAGACACGGCTTAATCCCATCAATGAAACATTCAATATTTATTTTTAAATTATAAATTTAATATGAAATACGTTTATATAATGATTTAAATTTATCCTCATACTCCGTAACACATTCTTCTCCCTTTTGATTTAATTTTAGTAAATTCATCTCTATTTTAAATTTTTTTCATACGGGCTGTATTTATCAATGAAAAACACATTAAAATTTATCTACTCCATGGTTTCTATTTATTGTGCCTCTTTGGTTTTTTTGAACTATTAACATCATTTATCATCTTCTACATTGAAATAGTACGCTACCAGAATATTTTTTTTTAAATTCATTACATCCAAAATCAAGGAATATATTTTTTAGAGAAATAATATAAATCTCTTCTACCAATTGATTAATAGTTATAAATAAAATTATAAGGCTTATATCACATAAACTTTTCCAAAATTGGAGAATGACACAATGAAACGACATGTTGCTCCATTTATAAAATGTTATTTATGATAACATAAGTTATATAAACTAATATGGATATGATATTACTAGTTCAAATAAAATCTATATTAGAATGATCAATAGTAAAATATTAACATTGATTAAGATTATTGATTCCAATTTATCCATTATGAACTATCACTGAATAATGGAGAACACTAAGTCAGCTCATCATCGTCTGGAATATTATTCCATAATATAAAAATACCTATAAAAATAAAAATTATCAAATACAAATATGTATTACGATAATTATCATGTTAGATATTTACTTTTAAAATACACTTCTTAAGGATTCTACGAAACATTATCTGATACCAACAATAACAACCAGAGAATATTAAATAAGAGCGATGTCTATATTGTAAAACAAGTTTTATATATAATGGGTCTCATTATAGATGACTTATTAGTTAAGTAGTAATGGAAAACTAGATACAGAAATGATTCAAATATTACATTGGAAATATAAAATACATAGAAAACAAAAATCTTACATCCTTGATATTATTCATCATATCCTTCCTCATATCATCAAGAAATGGAAAAATTACTGGTGAGCTTAGATTCTCGATAAATCTTACATAAAATAGAATTTGTCATAATTATATAAGTCATAATCAATTATGAAATAATAAATAATTAAATTCACATGACATTTAATCAATAACTAGTGAACACAATGCATCAATATATAATATCAATTGCATAATCTCATTGAGAACAATAAATGAATTCTAAATCAATGAAATGATTAATAATATACATAATGTTTTAATACATAATGATATCTATACACTCAAATCCATATGAATATAAAGCTTAATAGATTGGTATGTATACACCAGACACCAATTAATGCTAACTTACTGATTTGCCTCATGAGCCCCAATGATACAATAATGAGATAACTATAACCCTCCCCCTCACAAAACATCATTTCCATAGAATTTCTAACATATTTAATGTTAAATAAAAATCATAAACAATATTACCTATCATCAAATATCCATATTATTTAATGAATATAAATTCATCATGGATTTACCTAGTTAGGTAAATAACATTCATAGTAAAACATCATATTTAGAAATGATATATAGTTTAAGAAATAAAAACCTACAAATATAATGAACATAGATATTTACGACAAATGTAAGTTAAAATGAAAAAAAAGAAATTTAATGTTTCTATATAAATTTAACGTTCAAAAAATTAATCCAGTGGTGAGATAAAACTATTAAGAAAGTAGATTTTAATGTAAAATCAATTCATTTAAAATTGTAAAAATTGGAAATAAATAATTTAAAAGACCTTTTTATAAATAATGTTCATTGAAAAATCAATGAAAAATTATAGAATAAGCTAAAGGGTTTAAAATTTATATGCTAGGGTGAATGTATTTTAATGTAGTATTCATTAAAAAGAAAGACGGAAATATATTTTTACTCATTATAAAAAAATTAAAAATGACCATTTTGGGGGAAAAATAAAAATAATCCTTGAAACATTTGTAAAAACACATGGTTATATTTTAATTTATTCAATATGTAATTAGAATAATAATGAATTTTTAGAATGATTTTGAAAAAGTAGGGTTATGGATTAAAGAATGCAATATCAAAAAGATAAATAAGATCGTATTTAATTTTTAAATTTTATCTTCGAATAATAAAATTATATTATTCATTAATAGTAATGAATAATAAAATATTAATGTTAAATCCCTAAATGAATTATTCTATATAAAATATAAGATAAATAGGTACTTAATACAAAATATGTATCACTAGAGTTGGAATTTTCATGAAATCCCTTACCTCTGGCATGAACCATCACATATATTCTTTATATTTAAAAATAATAATCCTATTCCAATTATCTAATTTCATAAGATCCTTTCACAGTTTTTATATTCCTTTATTATTTACTTTCATTTAATATTAAATTACATAATAAAATTAATTCACGTTAGTTTTTTTGAAAATATTTGCTTCATATTACCCAAATGACATAGATTGGCTAACTATGGAAAAAGTGGTAATTGATACATAATATCTTTTGTAATTATCATGAAATAGTAATTTTTATACAGAAATTGGAATTTTAAAAAATATAATGTAAAATGATCTATGTTAAAACCATAAATATGGTTGGTCATACATATTCATGAGTAAAGTTTTCATTTTGAATGATAATTATTGAAAAAATGTAAGTATTAATTTATACTTCTGTTATTATAATAATTTCGTATTTTTTTAAATATTGAAATTAATATTATCCATTTGATGTGTTTATGAAGAAAAAATGCATTGCTTCATGGAAGGGGAAGTCCCCACATACCCACAAACGACATTGTCACTTTACAATAAATGAATATTTTTTTGAATTGATGATAAATTAAATCAAAATAATGATACAAATGTCATGAATATAAAAAGTATGTATTAAATACATTATTATAACCATCCATGTGAAGTGGTGAGGGAATAAAAAATATCCGCTCATGAGCCGATAGTCCACTATAAAAAAATTGATGGTTTTGTCTCCCATTTGATAGAGGAAGAGGGGGATATAGGAAATTAAATATACAAAATTAAATATTGGTATATGAGACATACTGGTATCATTAAATCTACATTGTTGAAGAAAATTTGTTAGGAGTAATAATAAGAAATAAAATGAAAATTCTTGACTACGGACTATACATATTTTCAGAAAACCTCTTAATGTTAACATAAAACACATTACTATGATGGTGTTAAGATAAAAAACAAATCTAGGATGTTTTTATTGATGTATCTAAATGATTTTGTAATGCATTTTATCAACCAAATTATTTATTATGAGTTAATAATAGAGGAATGGAGGATTCCATGTATAAGGGAGGGGGAAGGCACTCATTAGTTTTCTTGAAGTATTAAATCAACATAAAATAATTTTTATATTAAAATGGATTTAGATTTATAATATTCAAATCTAAATACTAATGAGTCTAAATAGTCTCATACAATTGATATTGGACAAGTTTAGGTTATTTTTTCAACCTTATATTTTTGTTTTAACTAGTGTTAACCCTTTTTGACTATTACCATGCATTAGTGTTTTTTATTTAGGGGTAAATAGAGATACTACAAAAGAAAAAACATCAAAAAATGGACCATGGGTGATATTATTAATCCTATCCATATTTTTATTTCTTATCATTATATTTTTTTATGAATTTTACATAATTTAATAAATCATTATTTATTATAAAATAACACAAATATTAATTTAATTTGACATTAAAAAGATTAAGGAAATGTTGGAATTTTATTACACTAATTGAAAACACCACAAATATTTTATAATTAAACTCAAACATTTTGTAATAAAAAAATTCATTCAATTTATATAACATTTAATATTTTTTTATCATTAATTTTGTTTTCCTTTTTTTAATATAAACACTGATTGGGTATTGCGAAAACATTAATTGTGATTAATTTATTAATAAAATTATAAATAAATTTTAGTCACTAAGAATCATTATTCCCATAATATGTATTATGTTTCATTCAAAACTATTGTTATCTTTGTGAACAAATTAAAATATTTAAAATTAGGTTAGTGTCATTCTTTTTTTTTCTTTATATAAAATATTATATAAGATAATTTTATGAAAATGTGTACCATAAAAAATATCAATATTATGTGATTAGGGTTGAAATAAAATTATTTAATATGATTGAATATGAAAAATTATTGCCTTATCACTTAATTTTAAACCAAGGTAACCTAACATACCCTTTTACTGTGATGATGAATTTTTTTACGATTTTTACTATTTACTATGATAAAAAATTAAGTTTACATTATTAAATAATTTAAACATTGATGTTTATAAACATTGATTAAATTTCTCGCAATTAATAATATATAATTGTTAAAACGTCATTTTATAAGTGCATCATAAAGCACAACAAATAAAAGATTTATTAAAAATGGGTTTTTAATACTCAATGTATTTTTATACTAAGATCCCATTTTATGTTGAATAATATGTAATTAATTATAATATTTATAAATAATGTTTCTTTATATTAATTCATTATAAAATTCCAAATCTTATTTGGATTTTTGTAGGAAAAATGTTATTTTTACCAAAATAATTATTTTTAACTATTCAGTAAATATTTTTCAAAAAATCCCACAATTTCATCCTACAGTAATTTTTTATGCTAATTTTATAAATATATTTTATTTTGTTAAATAATATTACAATATTAATATAAAATATTTATAATATTTTATCACAAAAAAATAAATAAATATTAATTATTTGGTTTTTTGGAAGAATAAATTTACTTTACAAATAATTGGGTGTTAAATTTCCTATGAATTAGTAAATAAATTTATATTGAATATAAAATTCATATATATATATTTATTTTTTCTTTTTAATTTTATTCAAGTGCTATAATTTTTTATCTATATTGTAATGGGCATGTTTAAATAATAATATTTTGCGGTTCCTTTAAACTCAATTTTGTGTGTTGTATACCCTATCAAACATTATGTTATATTATAATTTCATGATTATGAAACTATGACATATGAAAAAAAAATATTAACCTAAAAAAATTCAATATTTCATCACGTAGATAGGAATCAACATCAAGGAAGTGAAACAATCTCATAAAATAACAAAATCTCATTACAAAATCTCATCATTTATGAAAAAATTAGTAAAAATGTATATTGAGAAAACATTTGAAACTTCTTCTCCGAATATCTCCCTTATAAGTCAACATGATTCCATGGGACATGAACCAAAGAAATTATATACCCAAAAATCACCATATCCTAACAGCATTGAATCTTAGTAGACCATTCATTGAATCTCACATCATCTTTTACAAATTGATCTTCCTAGTCAATTATGTGAGAAATATAATAAAGATATGGACAAAAATGTGATCTATGGGCGACATAATCAACCTAAATCATATTTAGGGGTAGTTCTAACCAATAATACACAACTCCAATTGATTTCAAAAATATTAATGGTCAAATAATTTGTGAGAGAGCTTACTCACATGAACAAATCATCCCTGCCCATGATTAGGTGAAACATTAAACAACACAATGTCACTAATATCAAACACAAAATGACACCTCATATAAGTAGTATATGACATATGAAAATCTTTAACTAATATTATTTTCTTGTGGATAACCACTATCATCTCTATTATACACTACACTATTTCTAGCCCACAAATAGCATACTCTTTAACCAATTTCCATCTCAATGGGGATCAACATTTCCATATATTCTACGATAAAAATTGAGTGATACCAATAGAGGAGTTGTAACTATTATTTCAATAAAAATATACCAATGATATTTCACCCACCTATGATGTTATAAAACTGTGAATTCAAGGACACAACATATCCTCTATTTTCTAGATGGTCCACTATATCTGACCACCCAACTACCGATGAAAAGATGTTTAAAGGAATAACTGGTATCCATATGAATGATGGGACCCCTATGAAACCAGGAGATGAACTAAGTATAATTATAAAATTTGATCATCATTATATCTCCATAAATCCTCAACATCACCTGTAGATACTAGATCAATAAGACCACCATTGATCTTGACTACATAATTTCATTAATGTGAGATGAAATCATCCAATAATCCTTGATCACGTGTATATCATCCTGAATACTATAAAATCAATGTAAATTGGTAATGAAGTAGATAAATATTCCCTCCCATTTAAACTAGGTGACATAAAGTGGATGAGAAAAACATCTAAAACATGATATTAAGGATTCTCTCTCCGAGGAATTTAAAACCCAAGAAAACTATAAAACTAAGTTATTTATTCTACAATAAAAAAGGGGATCTTAGAAAATGATACTTCTTCATCCTGAATGGATGAACCAGTAAGGGTGAACTGTGAAACTTATAGAGAACCACCTCACAGAAGGGACCAAAATATTATACTTAAAATACACTAAGTATTATCCATCATATGAACATCCCTCTGTAGAATCACCACAAACAACATTATCACATTATCATCTACCTTATAAAACCTCTTCCAAGACTCCACAATATATTGTTTTAAGGATGAACATACTATTATTAGATAATGATTACCACAAAAATACTCTACTCATATGTCATGGTGTAATGGATCCCAGTTATCCATCCCTATCCAATTGTCCCCAAACAGACATAGGTCACCACCATTGTAACAGCCCAAGATTTTATAAAAAAAAATATAAATATTCTTTTTAATTTTATTAATGTCTTGTGTTGTACGCTACACCCAAAGGAGCTTGCACAACACACATCCTTGACTTGACTTGCATTACACGCAATCGCGACCTTCCTCGATAGCGTGTGTAGTACGCAATACCGAGTTTCACTAAACAACGATATGCTATAAAAATATTATTAAAACTAGCCGTTATGAATAGTAATAACCACTTTTTGAAATCCAGTAAATCTTATTTTTCAAAATGAACTTTATTTTTGGATTCGGAGTATCGAATTTAGCCTAAGGTGAAATTTTGGTACTTTTCGGATAACTTTCATATTCTGATGAATAGTGAAAATTATTAATTATAATTAAAAAACAACTTTTTTAATCGAAATAATTAATAGTGATAAATTATTAATTTGAGTGGTTTTAAAGTATATTTAGAATATATTTTTACAATTTAATACAATGTTGGTCATTGGATGTAATTTCACATTTAAACCAGACATAATCAAGTGTCAATCTTTTGATAGATATTGTTTCTTAAAAACACGCTATTTGTTTTAACAACGGGATTTAATTATAAAATTAATTAATGAAAATTCTATGATATTAATTTGGTAAAATAGACTTCATTTTTGAATTCGGAATATGAAATATAGCTTAGGATGAAATTTTGGCATTGTTCTGAAAAACATCAATTTTTGATGAATAGTGAAACTACTAAGTGGTAGTTAAAAAAACTGAATTTTTCATAAAACTTAATTTTGCCGCTTCTGTGAATGGAATTTCGAAAATCCGAGAGACACGGTTAATATCAAGGACTAAAATGTGGTTCAATGAGATGAAAATAATTTTTTGGTGAATAGTAACTTTTTACCTTTTTTACCACGGTTAATAGTAAATAGGGTAACTAAGGGTAAATATGATATTAATATTACCCTAACACATGTCCTAATTCTATTGGACAAGTGTAATTCGACCAAAAACAAACTTAGGAATAAAATATGACCATTTAGGCCCACTTGGATTAGATTAGGACATTTATTATTAATTTATTTAAAGAAGGGTTAAAATAGTTAAAATCAAAGTTTAATAAGTAAATAATTTTTAATATGGGGTTATACATAAGATAAATTCGATTGTAAATATTAATTAGAAAGCTAAAAAGATTTCCTACATGATGGTATTTTATTTGTAATTTTTAGACATCAAATAATTTAATTTATTTATGACACAACGATGATGCAGTAATTATCTTTTTAATGAAATATTGACATAATTGATGTTATAATCACCAAAATAAATGTAATTTAAGATTTTTTATGAATTCCACTAATTTTCTAGGTTACTATGATATATTAATGTTGATTTAATCAACTTGGTTCGAACATTTAATTCTGTTATGACTTTCACAAAAATCATATATCAAATAGTGTCAAAATTGACACAAAATAGTTTTTAAATCAAATATTATATTACTAATTGTTATTTTATTCCTAAAAATCTAAGGTTCGGCCAAATGACTTAGATAAGGATATATATATTAATAATAAACAATTTGGGGTTCGTTTGGCATGTTATAGTAAGTGTATTAACCATATAGTGAAAGAAAACAAAAAGACACGGTAAAAGTTAAATTATTTAACTTAGAGTTAAATCTAATTGATAAGGTTTAAAATAATATCCAAACATGTCTAAATTTGATTGGCTGATGAGATTACAACCCTATCTCATCTAATCTTCGAATATGAGTCATTTTTGGAGGTTTTTAAGTGGGGTTAGATTTATTATAAATTAATATTTTTAAGAATTCCTAAGGTGCCCCTCTCCTCCCCTATAAAAGGACACCTCCTCCCCTTCCTCCTCACACCAATTTGAGCACTCAAGCTCGGCCAACCCCTGACAAAATCTCTTCTCCACTTCCCTAGAAACATCCTAGAGGTTCTGGTCTTCCTCAAAGACCAACTCAAGTGCCCTAAGAGGAGGTCTCAAAGAGGCACTTCAAAGAAGAGGTAATTACCGTTACCAATTCTTTCATCTTTATTTCTTCTTCCACTTCTTCTTCTTAGGTTGTTTCATTATGAAGTAATAACATCAGTACCACTCATATACTGATATGTTATTATAAGTATGAAACAACCCTATTTCACCATCTATCCATCCTACGGAAAAAGAAATAACCGCGCGTGCGTACGTACGGAATACCGTCTCCACGCCGTGGTGTAATCTATTTTCCACCACCACCTTACATGGATGGGTATAATGGTGTAAAGAATAACTATACATAGTTATTACAACATCATATTGATTCTGATATATTGTATAATCCACTTCAACTCAGTTCAATATTTATGGAAATGATATCATCGCTCGTGCGTACGTACGGACTACCGTCTCCACGACGCGATGAGATTCATTCTCCATGTTAACCATTTAAGAATGATTATAATGTATATATAAGAAATAATAATGAAAAATATGACATTATAAAGATACTGGATTTATTTATATATACATATGTATGTCATCTACTTACTTCCATTTCAAGACAATAAGGAAAGTAAAACAACGTTCATGCGTACGTACGGACTACCGTCTCCATGAACGGTGTTTTTCATTTATCTACCTATTATATATATATATATACTGAATATATATGATATATAAATCATATTTTATATTCTGGAAGTAAGTAAATCATGATATAAGTAATAATGATGTCAAGAACAACAAGTCAAACCACCTACGATAAATGAAACGATTTTACCCAAAACGCTTCTTTAACATGGAATTTACAAAAGAACGGGTAATATAATGTCATAAGTGAACCATATATGATATCATAACAATGAATATGATTCTGTAATAAGTCAATAACATGATTTAAATCATTATACAGGAGGTTCGGACACTTACAAAGAAAGTCGGACCTAAGGTAAGGGAAATATCACAATCTCATTTTTATCCGAGATTGTTTATTCGTAAGTATTTACTGGGGTGTATTTTATCATCCACATCCATGTTCCCTCAATATGTAATATTATTTCCATCCACCTACAATTGTTTAAATCCAATTTTACCCTTCTATGAGTTTTTAGTAAAGGATATGAAAGGAATCTTTTTTTCGTTTTTCGTACGAGGTACTTTTTGACTTTTCCGACAAAAGTACGAAGAATGTTTTTTTTAACTTATACGGCACGAACGGATTTATACTGTTTTATAAAGCCTTATTTTCATGAAGCTTCCTCTAAAAGATTTCATGACTATTTTCAATAAAATCTCTTTCTTTTAAAATTGCATGATGTTTTGAGAAAAGAAATTGATTTTGAAGAAGAAAGGATATTTTCCTCAAGAATTCAATTCAAGTGTTTTATCAAAATTATTTTCCATATAAGATAATAAAGGGTTCTGTTTCTATCCATATTTTTACATTGATTTGACTATGTTGTGATGGAATTATGTTTATGAATTCCTTTATCTTATATGAATGGTTTTATGATGTCATGTTGTTTAAGAATCCCATTTTTATTACATGGGTTATGCAATGATGTATGATGTATGATTTTGTGGCACACATAAGAAAGGATTCATTAAGAGATGGGTGGGACCTATATCTCCCTCCAATGCATTGGGTAAAGATTTTATATCTCATGAGATAGACATGGCTGGAATGGTAGGTTATACCGGTTCAGTGAAACAGGACTGAAACGAGGATTACTCGATTCAGAAAGGGACTTTGTCCACTAAGATAGTCTTGGCAATGAGTCTTGACTAACAAGAAATGATTCTCTATGATTATGTGTGTATGCCACAATGAGTAATGTTTTAAGTTATGATTTCATTTCACTACTATGATTTATCCCATGTTATGAAATTATGCTCTCTTTTGCAGGTTAAGATTTCCAAAAATGTTATGTTCTTATGAAAATTATGTGATTGATATTTCCTTTGTTTACCCTTACTGAGCATTTGAGCTCACCCTTTTATGTTTTCTTTTCCCCAGGATATAAAGAAAGGTTTTAGGTAAAAAAAAAGGGGAAGATCTTTATGGGAGATGTTGAAGATCTTTCACCACGTTTAGAAGATTACGATCCGAGTTTCCAAAGACACTAAACTATTACGATCCTTGTGTGTGTGTTTTTGTTATGTACTAAGTATTCCGCAAAAGTAATGTAATGTCCATGTACGATAAGCTTCGGGTCTCTACAGTTGGTATCAGAGGAAAGGTTTAGTCAACCTTTGGAAACTAGGATGCGAAAAAGTTAGTGAGATCCCTAGAGATATTTCTAAGGTATGTCTAGGGATGTCCCTAGGGATAAGTATACGTATAGGTTATAGTAATAGAATTACGCTAACAATCATAGAATTAAACCTAAGATGTTGGATATTGAAGGGACTCCCCCTTTATTATGTTGTTTTCCCTAGCATGATTTTTGCCTCTCACACTATTCTTTTGGGGTTTTAGACGATGGCTGGAACCCGATGGAACCGTGTTAATGCAGAATGTGATGGGCAATGCAATGATTGTCCCCCTGAGCAACCAAACGATATAGGAGCTGGAATGCAAAATCTTGTAGCCATGCTCACACAACTTTCTCAAGCTATGAATCATGCAGGACTTCCAAACGAGCAAAGGAAGGAGCAACATTCTGTTGAATCCTTCATGAGGCAGCGTCCACCTTCTTTCAGTGGGTCTACTGATCCATTAGTTGCTGAACAATGGATTAGTACTACTGAAAAGATATTTTCAGTTCTTCAATGTTCTGATCATGATAAAGTCATCTTAGCAGTATATCGTTTGGAAGGTGAAGCTGATCAATGGTGGAATCTTATCAAGAATACGAGGCCAAGAGATGAAATTGAGTCCATGGAATGGGACGAGTTCAAGAACTTGTTTTTCAGTAAGTACTTCCCTCGTATTCTTCGAACAAAGATGGAGAAAGAATTTCTTGAACTGAAGCAAAGGGACGATGAATCTGTTGGTACCTATGAAGCAAATTTTACAAGACTTGCAAGGTATGCTTCTGGAATTATCATCCAACCTGAAAGTAAAGTTGATCGATTTTTCAGTGGCTTAAAACCAAGTCTTCGAAGTGCATTAGCTATAAGAGACTTCAGTAGCTATGAAGAAATTGTGCGTTGTGCTATCAAGGTAGAAATGGAAGTTGGTGTTACATATCCATCTCATGGTTTTGACAAGAAACGAAAGATGGAGTTCAAGGAGAGATCTCAGAATAATGGTGAAAAGAAGATGAATGTTTCCTTATGCACAAAGTGTGGAAAGAAGCATGGTGGAGATTGTCTTAAAGGGACTAGAAAATGTTTTAAGTGTGGAAAAGAAGGTCATCGAGCAGCTGAGTGTCGAAGTAATGGAAAAAGGGTTTCTAATGATGTGAATAAAGAAAACACTGCAGAGAACGCACCGCCAACACTTCAATGCATCAAGTGAAAGGAAATGGGGCATTATGCTAATAATTGCCCTAATCCAAGGGTTAGTGATGATCGACATGAGCAACCGCTTAAGGCAAAGGACAAAGGGAAGTCACATGCGATCACTATTGGCAATGTTGAATATGACAACGATGTGGTGGAATGATTAAGTTTTTATGTAATGGGATTCCAAAATAATGTTGTATCATAGAATATTTGAATACTTATGTATTGCTCTAATGTGGTATTCAAAGTGATTGAGATATTATGCAAGGAAAACGAGAAAATGAAATGTTTAACAGTATTCATGAGCTCATGATTGATATAAGGACTAAGTGATATCATGGTTTGAGTATATAGAATTTTGAGGATTTCGGTATGTGAAAAGTGTTAACTTTTAACTGCATTCAAGTTTTCACTAAGGTTCAATGGGTATTCAAGAGAGTACAAGATTAAGGCCTTTGAATGTTTGGAATGTGACCAACAAGATATATCTTATGATATATGGGGATCAATGACAGTATTAAATCTCTGGTAATCGTTGTTACTATATTATGAGAGTGGACTGCAGTATTATGTATAAGCCTAAAGATTAGACTGGATTATGTTGGACATAAGTTAGTATTGTTTAAGGATAGAAGATTTTCGATATTATTGATGGGATGTTATAGTAACATAGTTTTAGAAAAAGGACAACCTGCAGGACGGGCGACAACCCATCGCTTCGGACAAGGCTGTAGGAATCGAACCCACAACCGAAGTGCGACTGGCCTTTATCGCCTACCACTGACCTACAGGAAGTCCCTGTTTAGTAGAAACTAGTGTTATTATATTAAGCAGTATGATATATGAAGTATAAGCCCATTTTAGGAACCATATATGATTAATCCCACTATAGATCGACTTATGTATATAAATTTTTCTAACCTTTTGAGACAGATGGAATGACCCGTCATTCTATCACATGATCTGCTAACACTTCACGAATAACAAATTCAACTTCATTTATTTAAGAGATGAAGTGGAAATTGTTAAAGCACGAACAACAGTGAGATTGTACCAAAATAAAGTAAGTATTTATTCTAATTCAAATTATTTAACTTTAGGGAAATGATCTTGAAAACCAAAAATGTTGTCCTAGTTCTCTTATACCTGATGAATCAGATGGTACCTTAGATCGTCACAAATTTATGGATTTGTGATTACTGGATTTTCTATAGCCATGTTCTCTACCACTCTCCATCAGAACATGATGGTTAGATTTCTCTTCCATATCCATATTTTCACCTATGTGGAAACCCAGTGATTAGTTTATTTGGGTAATCGTTACATTTCATACTTTAGTTTTTTAAAGCCATGTTTTGGTATTCCTTTTTACGATGTGGGTTTCTATTAAAGAAACTTTGAAATAGTAAACCATTTATAACCCCGACTAATTTCGAGGGCGAAATTCATTTTAAGGGGGGTAGAATGTAACAGCCCAAGATTTTATAAAAAAAAAAATATAAATATTCTTTTTAATTTTATTAATGTATTGTGTTGTACGCTACACCCAAAGGAGCTTGCACAACACACATCCTTGACTTGACTTGCATTACACGCAATCGCGACCTTCCTCGATAGCGTGTGTAGTACGCAATACCGAGTTTCACTAAACAACGATATGCTATAAAAATATTATTAAAACTAGCCGTTATGAATAGTAATAACCACTTTTTGAAATCCAGTAAATCTTATTTTTCAAAATGAACTTTATTTTTGGATTCGGAGTATCGAATTTAGCCTAAGGTGAAATTTTGGTACTTTTCGGATAACTTTCATATTCTGATGAATAGTGAAAATTATTAATTATAATTAAAAAACAACTTTTTTAATCGAAATAATTAATAGTGATAAATTATTAATTTGAGTGGTTTTAAAGTATATTTAGAATATATTTTTACAATTTAATACAATGTTGGTCATTGGATGTAATTTCACATTTAAACCAGACATAATCAAGTGTCAATCTTTTGATAGATATTGTTTCTTAAAAACACGCTATTTGTTTTAACAATGGGATTTAATTATAAAATTAATTAATGAAAATTCTATGATATTAATTTGGTAAAATAGACTTCATTTTTGAATTCGGAATATGAAATATAGCTTAGGATGAAATTTTGGCATTGTTCTGAAAAACATCAATTTTTGATGAATAGTGAAACTACTAAGTGGTAGTTAAAAAAACTGAATTTTTCATAAATCATAATTTTGCCGCTTCTGTGAATGGAATTTCGAAAATCCGAGAGACACGGTTAATATCAAGGACTAAAATGTGGTTCAATGAGATGAAAATAATTTTTTGGTGAATAGTAACTTTTTACCTTTTTTACCACGGTTAATAGTAAATAGGGTAACTAAGGGTAAATATGATATTAATATTACCCTAACACATGTCCTAATTCTATTGGACAAGTGTAATTCGACCAAAAAAAAACTTAGGAATAAAATATGACCATTTAGGCCCACTTGGATTAGATTAGGAAATTTATTATTAATTTATTTAAAGAAGGGTTAAAATAGTTAAAATCAAAGTTTAATAAGTAAATCATTTTTAATATGGGGTTATACATAAGATAAATTCGATTGTAAATATTAATTAGAAAGCTAAAAAGATTTCCTACATGATGGTAGTTTATTTGTAATTTTTAGACATCAAATAATTTAATTTATTTATGACACAACGATGATGCAGTAATTATCTTTTTAATGAAATATTGACATAATTGATGTTATAATCACCAAAATAAATGTAATTTAAGATTTTTTATGAATTCCACTAATTTTCTAGGTTACTATGATATATTAATGTTGATTTAATCAACTTGGTTCGAACATTTAATTCTGTTATGACTTTCACAAAAATCATATATCAAATAGTGTCAAAATTGACACAAAATAGTTTTTAAATCAAATATTATATTACTAATTGTTATTTTATTCCTAAAAATCTAAGGTTCGGCCAAATGACTTAGATAAGGATATATATATTAATAATAAACAATTTGGGGTTCGTTTGGCATGTTATAGTAAGTGTATTAACCATATAGTGAAAGAAAACAAAAAGACACGGTAAAAGTTAAATTATTTAACTTAGAGTTAAATCTAATTGATAAGGTTTAAAATAATATCCAAACATGTCTAAATTTGATTGGCTGATGAGATTACAACCCTATCTCATCTAATCTTCGAATATGAGTCATTTTTGGAGGTTTTTAAGTGGGGTTAGATTTATTATAAATTAATATTTTTAAGAATTCCTAAGGTGCCCCTCTCCTCCCCTATAAAAGGACACCTCCTCCCCTTCCTCCTCACACCAATTTGAGCACTCAAGCTCGGCCAACCCCTGCCAAAATCTCTTCTCCACTTCCCTAGCAACATCCTAGAGGTTCTGGTCTTCCTCAAAGACCAACTCAAGTGCCCTAAGAGGAGGTCTCAAAGAGGCACTTCAAAGAAGAGGTAATTACCGTTACCAATTCTTTCATCTTTATTTCTTCTTCCACTTCTTCTTCTTAGGTTGTTTCATTATGAAGTAATAACATCAGTACCACTCATATACTGATATGTTATTATAAGTATGAAACAACCCTATTTCACCATCTATCCATCCTACGGAAAAAGAAATAACCGCGCGTGCGTACGTACGGAATACCGTCTCCACGCCGTGGTGTAATCTATTTTCCACCACCACCTTACATGGATGGGTATAATGGTGTAAAGAATAACTATACATAGTTATTACAACATCATATTGATTCTGATATATTGTATAATCCACTTCAACTCAGTTCAATATTTATGGAAATGATATCATCGCTCGTGCGTACGTACGGACTACCGTCTCCACGACGCGATGAGATTCATTCTCCATGTTAACCATTTAAGAATGATTATAATGTATATATAAGAAATAATAATGAAAAATATGACATTATAAAGATACTGGATTTATGTATATATACATATGTATGTCATCTACTTACTTCCATTTCAAGACAATAAGGAAAGTAAAACAGCGTTCATGCGTACGTACGGACTACCGTCTCCATGAACGGTGTTTTTCATTTATCTACCTATTATATATATATATATACTGAATATATATGATATATAAATCATATTTTATATTCTGGAAGTAAGTAAATCATGATATAAGTAATAATGATGTCAAGAACAACAAGTCAAACCACCTACGATAAATGAAACGATTTTACCCAAAACGCTTCTTTAACATGGAATTTACAAAAGAACGGGTAATATAATGTCATAAGTGAACCATATATGATATCATAACAATGAATATGATTCTGTAATAAGTCAATAACATGATTTAAATCATTATACAGGTGGTTCGGACACTTACAAAGAAAGTCGGACCTAAGGTAAGGGAAATATCACAATCTCATTTTTATCCGAGATTGTTTATTCGTAAGTATTTACTGGGGTGTATTTTATCATCCACATCCATGTTCCCTCAATATGTAATATTATTTCCATCCACCTACAATTGTTTAAATCCAATTTTACCCTTCTATGAGTTTTTAGTAAAGGATATGAAAGGAATCTTTTTTTCGTTTTTCGTACGAGGTACTTTTTGACTTTTCTGACAAAAGTACGAAGAATGTTTTTTTTAACTTATACGGCACGAACGGATTTATACTGTTTTATAAAGCCTTATTTTCATGAAGCTTCCTCTAAAAGATTTCATGACTATTTTCAATAAAATCTCTTTCTTTTAAAATTGCATGATGTTTTGAGAAAAGAAATTGATTTTGAAGAAGAAAGGATATTTTCCTCAAGAATTCAATTCAAGTGTTTTATCAAAATTATTTTCCATATAAGATAATAAAGGGTTCTGTTTCTATCCATATTTTTACATTGATTTGACTATGTTGTGATGGAATTATGTTTATGAATTCCTTTATCTTATATGAATGGTTTTATGATGTCATGTTGTTTAAGAATCCCATTTTTATTACATGGGTTATGCAATGATGTATGATTTATGATTTTGTGGCACACATAAGAAAGGATTCATTAAGAGATGGGTGGGACCTATATCTCCCTCCAATGCATTGGGTAAAGATTTTATATCTCATGAGATAGACATGGCTGGAATGGTAGGTTATACCGGTTCAGTGAAACAGGACTGAAACGAGGATTACTCGATTCAGAAAGGGACTTTGTCCACTAAGATAGTCTTGGCAATGAGTCTTGACTAACAAGAAATGATTCTCTATGATTATGTGTGTATGCCACAATGAGTAATGTTTTAAGTTATGATTTCATTTCACTACTATGATTTATCCCATGTTATGAAATTATGCTCTCTTTTGCAGGTTAAGATTTCCAAAAATGTTATGTTCTTATGAAAATTATGTGATTGATATTTCCTTTGTTTACCCTTACTGAGCATTTGAGCTCACCCTTTTATGTTTTCTTTTCCCCAGGATATAAATAAAGGTTTTAGGTAAAAAAAAAGGGGAAGATCTTTATGGGAGATGTTGAAGATCTTTCACCACGTTTAGAAGATTACGATCCGAGTTTCCAAAGACACTAAACTATTACGATCCTTGTGTGTGTGTTTTTGTTATGTACTAAGTATTCCGCAAAAGTAATGTAATGTCCATGTACGATAAGCTTCGGGTCTCTACAACCATACAATTAAATTCAAATGGAATTTTCCAAAATGATTACCTTTAATAGGTATAAAGGATAATTTTAAACTTTTTATACTTTTATAACACCATATACCATTGTTCTTGTAGATTCAAGTTGTAATTTGGAAAAGACATAATTAAAAATCATATGATACGTGAATACCACATATATTCCCTAATGATATAGTGATTCCAAAAATTTAACCAAGTCAAAAAAGAAATAATATTTAGATCATTGGTGGAACAGTTACATTCATGGGGATGTAACTACCATGACCAATAATCTATGGAAACCCTTTGAGCCATCAATAGAAAACCCAAGACATAACATTAAAAAAAAATAAACATCTAGTACAATACCATCATCTAGGAAATGTTAATAATACCATTGACAAAATTATCCAAAAAATATACAAACAAAGAATAATAAAAGTGATTCTATGAAAATCCTTGATCCTTACCTGTAAAGAATATTATACGAGACTTAATCTAGGATAATTCATCCCTTAAAATCCTATAATAGTTGAAAATACCAAGAGAACATCATACTACTAGCAAATTTATGGGGGATATCAAAGAAACCACTACCTCAATTACTAAGGGACCTCTGACTACTCTACATTGAGAGATTATATGTCCCATAAAAAATACCTCATGGTAAAACAAACACAATTTTATTGCTTCATTAACAAGCAATAAAACCAACTAACTCGCAATATTTTTTGCAAATATTTACTCTCTTATTCTCTATCCTAGATAACAAATGGATAATGTAGATAAAGACCAGAAAATAATAGTATATAAAATCATCAAAACATACACTCATCAATCTTCTGAACAATGATTGAGTGTTTGATACAAAAAATAGCATAAAAAAATAATAATGAAAATAATTACATATTGAATAAGTATTTTGGATATCCTCATCATTCACTAACATATAATGAAATCCAAACCCGATGTCAATCATTGAGAACCAGCTGCTCACATAAACAGATTTACTAAATCATAAATTTACAAGTGTGTATAGGTGTTCTTTATCATCATGGGATTCAAATGACGATAATAATAACAAAAACACATACATTCATATACATTTTTACAAATTTAATTGAATCACCCCAAGGATACAAACAATGATAAATGTATACTCTCTAAAATAAATCTCATATTTAAAATTATATATTCCTCATGTTATATGGGGCCATACAATACTAAGATATTGATATCATAAAAATAGAATGACTTAGATCAATCCCTAACATGATATATCCTTGTGGTGAAAGATTCACATCCTCTTGAGAGATAAAATAAGATTATTCTTATTAAAACCTGAGAATGAACACAAGAAAATCCATTGAATAACTCAACATCAACCATACTGTGAAAAAATGATAAAGAATCAAAATTCATTTGTACAATTTGATGTTATCTCATTATATCAATCACTACTTATTTTTCTTAAACTTCATAGAATATGATGTGATAGTAGAAGAAATCCACAATAAGAAATAATAAACACATAAAATCCATGAATAGGATTCTTCCGTATGGATATATCCATAAAAATAGGAAGTATTCCTTGGAGTAATTCTTTTGTAGGACCAACTCACAACCTCGACACATATCAGGCCTTATATCTCAACCATAAACTAGTGTTTTCATTACAAAACGAAGTGGAAGACTATCCCCTTATGTCCCAAATCATAGACTGGTGCGGGTAAAAAAAAGGATAGATAAATCTTGAATTAGAAAATGTTTTAAAAATGTAGAAAATAGGCATATAATACCTCATATTATTTTTGTCTCACTCAGCAATGAAAAATACAAGGTACGCATCTGCCCATGCCCAACTCCCCATACACCATGGTTATAAAGGATACCACCTCCATGGTTGTGCTCTAATTACTATCCCTACGAATCAGAGGAATCCTAAAGTTATCATTTTCTTATTTTATCTCCTCTCTTTGAACCATAACATAGATAATCTAGTTGTAGTTTCTACCTCATGTGGTACTTATTTAGTGAATAATCCGGAAAATGGTCACTAGCTTCAATATGACTAATGTGGTAGGCCATATACACTCACTATTAATGTCAATGAGCTCTACAAGAAAAAAATCCACACCCTATCCAATTGAGGGGATATAAGAACACCTATTCCTAATGAAACAAGTTGAAAAAAGATGAAAACTACATCCTATTGACTAAAAAATAGTATTTTATCTAGTTAAAAATGTACACCCAAGCATGTCATTAATCCATGGAAAATATTTTTAATTCCTATATCACGATTGTATAGTCCAACCTAATATGATATTAATATCCTCCACCCTTTCATGTACCATTTTATATTTATTTATCACAAATGGGGTGACCTAGTGAAGGATATTTATATGGAATTTAAATGCCTCATAATATCCAGCAAATTTTTCATAAGGTATGAAGTATTATTTGGGAAGTGATTATATTTAATGCTAAATTTTGGAATAATACAACTACCATGTAAAAGAATAACTATTTCCTACCAATAGCATGCCTCATTGTCCATGAATATAAACTACTTCATCAAATTATTTTGAACCATCACCCATCAAAAAATAGATTTCTCAAAGTACTTGCAGAATAATATCCACCACTACTAAGCTAACCAAAGCATCATCATCAAATCCAAAGAAACCCAATGACCTTTATAAGCATGAATCTAATTTAATGCTATATCCACCTCCTATAACATGTAATATATATAATAATCCAGATAATAATCATCAATATTTTTCAGACCCAAGTGATGGAACTCTTAGACAATCCTCCTGTAAGTTACATCGTTTCCAAACATCAGTGTACAACAATCCAATGGATCATCCAGAAAAACCAAATTAAATTGAACATAATTAGGAAATTGATTGGGAGACATATCTATAAATGAAAAAAACTAGGAACTTCTAAAGCCCATATAAAATAACAATCCGGGTTATTTAATTAATTTTAATTAACTAAATTCTCATTATATACCCAATTAGAACAAAGACATAAATATTGTTTTCATGATCCTTTCCTAGGTCATTACCACACATATAACAGTATATTGCATTGAATTTTCAGTAAATTTGATGGTCCTTATATAAGATCAAAGGGGAGCCTAAAATCCCATTTTATTGATGGTCTACATTTTTTTTGCAAAAGGTATTAACCCCTACACCTACTATTTCACTACCAACAAACTCATTTTCACTAGAACCTAACTCCAAACTCTATCCTATATCTCAACCATCCACTTTGATACAACACTATCAAAACCTCTTTCTTTGAAAATTAACCCTCGATGGCTGGAAATTAGTAATGGGAGAAAAACCCCAAAAATTGCACATCTAAATGGTCATGTCATGACAACTTGCACCATGGGTATTTAAATCCTGAATATGAGAAATATTGTGCTATATACAAATTGAAAAAGAAAAATATATCATAATAAACCACCAACCACCACCATATATATATAAATATGAAATTACCATATATTAAATTTCATATATAAACAAAAATAACTAGAAAAGAAAACTATAACTTCAAGAATAAAGTCATATATGGCAATCAAAAAGCTCTAAAAACTGTTAAACCACTCACACAAGTTAATAACACCCTACCCGATATCCAAGCATCTCCTATGGAAATAAAGTACATTTTTATATATAGAGGGTGAGAATAGTATTCATACTTATCAGGATCCTCCCTGAATACTAGCATAAATTTTTTTTAATAAGAACAATATCCTCGGTGAATAAAAAAATTGAAACAAAATCATTTTATAAATAGGTATATCTATTTCAAAAATCCACTCCACTGCTTACAGACAATGGAAACAAAATAAGTGAACCATTCAATATCAAAAGATTATACATCAATAGAGGTACCTTAATTATACTTCCATGCTAATTTAAAGATGTCATTCTCAAATGAATCACCTCATGTACTCATTCCTTCTAATAGTAAAGTCACACATGATGTGATTTAGGCCTCAACCCTTCCTACCTTCATCCAATATAAGGTTTAATATCCCATTTTCAAATCCATCGATATATCATTTGCATCCTTCCATTTTATAAATTATGAAAACATCTCCATCATAACATGGTAGTACTATGAATCCATTATAGCCTATGTAAATGAATTATACCTCAAATTATGACAAACCATACATGGACACATAACACTATGAAAATATACAAGAATGTACTATACATTAACTCTTATATATAGTCTATAAATGTATAGTAAAACTAAGATACATTGTTTCCCGAAGTGAAACATAGAATATATTTTAAGCCATTATATCAAATGATTAGTCTACTTAAAATATATATCTAGATGGAGAGAATGAGAGAGGGATTATTCATCCATCCATTCTCTAATCATCCCAAAATTCAGATAAAGCCCCCCTAAATAATTTGGGATTCAGTTATATGATTATTATAAATGGTTAAGCATATGAAATAATAAAATATAAAATATATCACAAAAAGACACACTTATGGAAATTATTTAGATTTAATATCATCTACATCTAGAATTACACATGTAACCTAACATCGACATCAAATGTCTAGAACCCCACAGGATTAAAATAATAAATTTAAATACTAATTAACTATTTAGAAAATATTAAATTTTACTTCGTAGTTATTTCCATGAATAATTGGTCAATCATTCATGTGGAATAATATTAGAGAAACATTTATTTTTTAAAATATAAGGCAGTTATTTATAATCTGAGGTTACCATGAACCATCTATATTCATTTATTAATTAATTCAACACTCCATGAATATATAGGCACTCCATGATTTTATACTAAGATACGATAAGCGATATTATTTTTTCCTGAATGGAGTTAAATGAAATGAAGAATTTGGAAACTAATCATACAAAATATATCTAACTGGTCATTTATACAGATCAAGAAGGAATACATGTCGGTGAGAAATCCCCAACACATAATCATCCTGATATCCCTGATTTCATCCCCACTCTATTTCACTAATAATAATTCAACCTTCCACCATCGACATCAGCAATCACTAAATCTCTTGGCCTTCAATCATTTTCTATCTAAACATTTCAAACTATATAATATTAGCATCAAAACACATAAACATATTAATTACCTATAAAAGGGAGAAAATTATTTTTAATATGACTCTATCACAGGTAAACTAAGGTAAAAAAACCAGGAAATACATGAAAAATATTTATTGTTAGCACAACAAACTCCTCAGGAAGATAAGTCTATAAAACCAAGGAATATAAGAGTTTTATAGAAATAATGGGAATTCAAAGCCCAAAATTTGTTATATATAGCAACAAAAAATTCATAATTCCAATATTGAATTAACTAGTTTATTATATATAGGTTTTCATAAATAAAAAACCTATAATTTATTAGAAACCAATTCTTATGAATCAACATACATGCCTTAAATTTACATTCATATTTCATCAAATTTCAAAGAATAATATGTTTCAAATCATATAAATATTTATTAATTAATATTATCATAACCACATTCCTTTATCTATTTTATTCCCATCATGTTATCCATGAAAATTGAATAAAAAAACGTAATAATTATATAAAAATATATCTAGAAAATGAATATGAATCCACATGATTGTGAAAATATGCATGATATCCCAAAACCCATTCCATATTCCATTATACATTCATTCTAATACTATTTCCATTATTATGTTAATTCCATAATTACCAAAAAGACTAAAGAATTATAATACAATAGTATTTGTTAATGTAAATAAATGTAACGAATTACCTACCTTTATATAAAGAGCTCAATGTTCTATATTAAAGAATAAAATAAAAAGTTTTAATATCATATTATCTCTACTATAGGAATCCAATTATCTATTATAATTAATCCTAATAAGAAATGAATATCATTAATAAGTAGGAACAGAAGTAATATTTTGCTAAAAAACCACCATATCATGAAAATTAGAGAAGAAATGAGAAGAAAACCATTGTATTAGAGAACGATAATCTTAGGTCCCCAAGAAATGACATCTAGAGGCTATGTGAGTAAGCCATGAAATGAGGCATGAAATGATTCAAAAAAAGTACATTGTTTTTTCAAGGGGTTATATGTGGAATTATAAATTATGAGGATTTCAAAGGCATCTGAGAATCTAAACATATTTATTAGAAAAGGTGACCCAAAATTAATAGGCAATGCTAATAAAGGTATGATTTTACCTAATACTATAATATGGAATGGATAAAAACAACATAAGAACCCCAGTAAAAGACACCTTCTGAATTTGATGATGCGAATCCCCACATATATCTCCTTTCCAAAACCTCGTTAAACTCAATCCAAAACCTCTCATGTGAAAATAAAGAATATCCACCATTTCCATGCCAAAGTAACCTCTAATTGGAAGAGACACCCTTAAGGACTTTATGATATATCCTATGGCAACATTTTGATGTCCCTTAAAAATTAAGTGACACGAATACCTAGCCCTCATGTTTATACACCATATCCCACCATCACCCTGAAACCACCTCTTGGGTGTTAGAGGTGGAAAAATTCCACATATCTTGACCATATTCCGTAGTGTCCAAAGCTAACATATAAAACAAAATCCAATAGTGAATCCTTATCCTCTACATGAAAAATTGGTCCTCAGGTAATATATTATTTTAACTACTCCCCCACTCATCTATATTCTTCCCAAACACCTTCAATCCCTATGAAACCCAAAGTGATTTATAAAAATAAATATCTTACAAGATTGATAAAAATAAAATTCTTGTTAAGGAAATTTATTTAATAAATTTTATGTCATCATGTAAATATAATAGTCATAATTAAATAATGTGATTATATTATATTTTATGAAAAAAATAATTATATATACATTTTAAAATAAAAATTTATTGTATAAATATAAATTCATAATATGAGTATTAATATAATACTAATTTTCTATTTATACCATATAATAAAATATTTTCTTATTTTTTAAGATCTCATAAAAGATATGCCAAATAGATAATTTATACAATGATAATCCAAAATAATATTATTTTCCCATTATAAATAACCACATATCCTGTTTTTTCATTTGAACCTAAATATTTATCCATTTTCATAGTTATTTTCCTCAATTTGTTTAATTATATTTTGTGGAGTTGTTTTTGTTAGAGACTATGATGATGAAAATTGTAGACATACAGTTATTTTGTATTTTTTATCATTATTTTATTATACTTTTACACATCATATTGGAATATATATTATCATAATAACATCAATTTCTATTTTAAAAAACAAGAATTATTATTCTATTTATAAAACAATAACATATGATAATCCTTGATTGTCACATTATCCCCTTAAAGATATAGAATTCTTATAATTTTATTTTATTATTAATAAAATGAGTAAATATTAAAGTACTGATAATGTCTGTTCATTATTTTATCAATAAATTTAATTTCAGGGTTAAGATAAGGAAAAAATAAAATTTATATAATAATGTTTTCCTAAACAAAATATATTCCTTTAGAAGACTCATATTTATGAATAATATTCCAAAGGATTAACTTGACAGTTAGGTGATGTTTCTAACAAAAAAAATCGATAGATTAATAATATTTTTTTATTTCATTTTAGTATGTATTGTAACATTAAGATATAAATTATGAAAAAAATAAAATTTATTTCTTTCTATTCTACATCTACAATTTCATATTTTGTTTTTGTGTTTTTAACTAATAGAACCACTAATTCATTTTTTATTCCAAACCATGAAAAAAGGTGATTTTTTATGTTTAAATAAAAAAATAATAAATGATTAATAGACTGTGAAATCCCCTAAATTAAAATATACTACATTAAATGGAATATTTTTTTTGACATTTTATTCCTACGATTTGATATTTTTTTCAAAAAAATGGTTTGTGTGATTATATCAAATAACAACATAAAATATCACCATACGAATAATAAAAATAAATAAAAATAATTTCAAAAAATATTCACATTCTATTCAAAGATATTTTTTTAACTTAATTTGATTTATAATTTAATAATTATTAATATAATCGAGAAAAATAACCATAATTTGTATTAACATACCATCTTCTATGGTTATATAGTAGTTACAACTTTTGATATCAATTTAACATATTAGTCCATTATTATATATATATTTTTAATTATTCTCATTTAACAACAACCTAATATATAAATTCATCTAAACCCTAATATAATACAAATTTTAATGGTCCAAATGTATTCACAATATAATACATTATTTATGTAAAATTTACATTACTTACATTATCATGACACACTGGGATTTATTTTGTAAAGAATCATTAATATTCCTTAAAAATCAAAAACTATAATTTCTTTCCATGTTAATCATTATTCCACTAAAAAACACTTTAAATGAACCACCTCCTTTAGTCATTGAAAAAAACCTCATAACTAAAATGTGGACATCATAATCAATTCCCCTAATCATTTATCCCTATAGAAATAATTTGAAATTTTTTATCAAATAAATCACAAAAATGTGTACAAATGAAAGAGAAATAAATTATTCTAATGAAATGCGTGAAAAACAAGAAAAATTAATTCCTTCAAAAAATGAACTTTTATCATGTAAAAGATCATAAACATACATTCAAACATGAAATCACATTATTTAGTAAAAAACATCAATAAAATAATATTATAATAATGAGTAAAATAAATACTCAAATCATTAAGGTTACATTTAACATGATATTAATTTCAATCATTATAACTAATAGGGGAATAAATTAACTTGTTAATTATAGGGAGAACCTTAATTGAATTGGATAACAAATTAGTTAAAACATTATAAACCTGTAATTTTATAACATAACTAGTTAATTCCAACATTTATATATATATATATATATAATAAACCATTAGTCAATGTATTTGAGGGAGATATCAGACCCACCAACAATCATATTATATTACAAAGTACTATATCCAAAATAAATCTTATTGGATATTAAAGTTAACCCTTAAATCATAATAATTGTACATTTAAACCCATAATAATGAGATTTTTTAGTCAGCACATAAAAATAATAAACAAACTATACGATTTTAAAAAAAATAATTGAAATATATATTTTAAATAATTAGAACAGAAATTAAATATTAAAAACCATAATAATTAAAATAGAATATAATTTAAGGAACCAAATTAATATAAAGATAAAATGAGATCATATGGATCTAATTTTAATAAAATATCCCCTTAACAATTTTTTAATTAATATAAAATAACCATTATGAAAAACATAAACAATGGTTCTTTTTATTCCTCCATTCTGAAATAAAAGTCCAATGGAAAATGACCGTATAAAAATATATAAGTATAAATAAGAACATTTATGAAATTAAATAATTAATATGAAGATGGATGAAAAATTCTAGAGAAAAAAACATCATCACATTTAAAAAAATGGTTTTAAAAAAATCACTCATTACCTCAAGTTTCGATACGCCTCATACTTCCTCTACCATACTGAATAATAATATTATATTAATTATTATTTCATTAAAATAATATTTCATTATTATAATTAATTTTTATTCATTTATTACCATATATCATTCATCTAAAAAACGTTTATTTTCCAAATTGGGCATTTTGATGTCATCGAATCCATAACCTCTAAATCAATTTTGGTATAATTGTATCAGTCAATGGTCATTGAAAAATTGTTTTATAATCTATATAATATTGGAAAAAAATTAATATTAACTCTATATACAATCATTTAACTTGTTTTTAATAATATCTATAAATTATATTTGTTTATAGAAACATCATCATTCACTTAGGTAGTGTAAAACCACAACGGTGAGGTTTGATTTTAAAAAATATATAAAAGAAGGTAAAACCAAATAAATATTTATGTTATATAAAATATTAGATTATAATTAATATATTTTTTAGGATTTGTTTTATATGTTACCTAGGGTTTTTAAATGATTAATATGATATTTGAAATGATAAGACAAGGATTTAGAAAAACCCTTATTTTGACATAATTAATGCTTATGAAAAAGTGTTCGATGTATAGTTACAGATGATATCTCATCATAAATGGATAAAATAGAGGACAATAACGTAGTAAAAGGGTATATTAAATCAAGATAATTTATTTTTAATGTATTTTTATAAAATGAAATCATAAATAAGGAAGGAGAAATAGGTATGAAAACCCTTAAATCACTCTTGGTATAACATCCTTCGTGTTGAGCATAATGATTTAGAAGAGGAAATATATAAAATACTACATTATTGTGAATAATAAAATGGGTTTTTAGAATGTTATTTGGATAGGATATGAATAAAAAAGTAATCCATATATATTTTTTGAAAAATGTGGAACAAATCCACTTTTATAAGAAAAAATTAAATGACTCTTTCATAAATATTCTATCATCAATGGTAAAGAATGTATTTTTAAAATCGATATTGGTTATTAAATTGAAAATATATATTATCATAAACATTCACCATAAACAAATTACTTAAGATAATATAATATTTTATATTTATTTTATAAATCATTTTAATATTAATGACTCCTTAAAGTAATTTTTAGGGTCATTCTCACAGTCACATTTCAATTTTAAGATATGACTGAGTTTGAGATAAAAAATATAATGAGGAAAACATCATCATAATTAATTTTACATTATGAATTGGATATAATTATTTATTAACTATTTATAAATATTGTTAAAATATATTTTCATGATATTTATATTATTAAAAACATTATTTAAATTTAATCATTTTAGTGTTTTTAAATCATTTAATAAATATTACAAAAAATTAAGTGTTAAAATGAAATCTCAAAATTATAAATTTATATGCAATTTCTAATAATTTAAATATAATGTGTTTATATGAAAAAATATAACTGTAATATAAAAATTGATTATAAATTATAAAATCCGGCTTAATATAATGTGTTCATATTTAATATAATTACGAAATGTTTATAATGGTTAATTTGTAAATATAAAATAAAAATAGTTTTATTTAGTAGTAATTTGAACATTATCAAAAAAATTATAGATTTTTTTGATTAAATGATATAATATTATTAATAATTGATATATTATTATATAATAGAATTATAAAATTTAAATTTAAATATTAAATGTTCATATTTCATGAAATATATTATATTAAAATAAAATACCATATAAAAAATAAAATTAAAAATTAATATTATATGATGAATATAAAGATTTAAAATACATAATTAACGATTTTCCACAATTATTAATTATTTCATGTTTAATAAATGAAATGTTAATTTATTTAATATGTTTTTTTGTAAATAATTCATTGATATATATTTAATCATAAGAATTATTGTGTATGATTTAGTTTAAATTTATTGAAATTATTTATAGAAAATTATAAAGCCTGATATTTTATTCTAGGTATGTAAACATAATAATTAGTTTTATACTGCAATGATGTCAATTTGTAGTTATTGTTAATAAATTAAATTTATTTGTTTAATTTTGTATTGGAAATTTGGGTTCTCAAATTATGATTTATTGGATTCCCTATCGATTTGTGTATTATATGATAGAGGGACTAATGGTTGGATTTTCCTCTAGGAAATAAAATTAGGTATAATTCTAAAAATATGGGGGTTTTCTATATATGGATCTAATATTACATAAAAGGATATTTTCAATTTCATATATTTTTAATCCTTTATATGTAGAGTTCACGTACCTTATGTATGATATGTTTTACGGTACTTGAATATATGTTTAGATACTATTTTTGGGTGTGTAACACCAATAGTGGGAGATGAAAAAGATTTTTATTCCCCCTCTCCCTAAAAAAGTACCCCTCCATGGGCATAAATAAGTGAATCGAGATAGTGAGAACATGTGTCCTACCTTCAATAGGCCATGGGATGGAGAAAATCAATGAGGTGTGCTATAGATACGAATGAGATTCATTTCTCTCTAACATAATGTGTGAAATGAGATATAATATGATTACAACAATCCCCCCTCATAATAATAATGGTTTATGAAATCCAATGTACATGAATGTAATTCTCTAAAAATTAGAACAACTAGAAAGGGAACTATATGTACCAAAAGATAAGCCAGACATCAGTTAAAAATCTCAAAAAAAACACCTAAAAACCTATATGTTATAAATATCTAGCCTGATATCCCACATGATCATCTTATAATAAACAAATTATATAAGTTGGTTGAGAATAGAATCTACGATCATTGGGATCCTCCCCAGAGGATCTCATGATAAATATAAAGGGAGAATTCTAATTCTGATAGACAAAATGTGATGCCAAATATTCACCTAAATTGGTATACAGTGATCCAGGAATCATCATGGATATATCTCCCCTAAAACACATATAATATATCATATAAACTAATATTAAAATATGGTAATCTGGTACAACTTCCCCACTATTTTGAAGATCAACCCCAACATAGTACATCTAGATCCATATATTTCCAAAACATGCCATCATGAAGATACTTGGAAAAAATTATCACAACATAAATCCTTTGCATCATAATATCTCATCATTCAAATCCACATATCCATATAGTTACGGAGTAGTTTCTGAGATACATTGTACCTCATATTTTTTCTATTATACATCAGGAATTGTAACTCAAGCCATCATAACTAAAATGTGTAACAATGTACCTTAATCCATCAAAACTCATAATTATAAATATATTAATCCTTAGGATAATATATTCATATATCTATTTGTGTGAAATAACTATAATCTATTAAAAATAACTAAATACATATATAGTAAAAACTAACCACCGTGCATACCAGCACATAATACTACCATGAGAAGAGAGAGGGGACAGAGGGTGTAGTCATCCATATGTTTACCAACAATATATATATTGTGGAGCACACATCCTAGAGTTTTTTGGGAATTCAGTACCCATATTGACATGGTTGGGGTTTTGTATGAAATCCTAAAACCTACAGGAACCACACTTTTGGAATTAACCTATTCCTTGGATCAACTATAGTTATTGTAACTCTGAGACCAAACTTCCACATCTATGGACTATATATTCTATAAGAACATCACCATTAAAGAAAAATCCCTAAATTACATCTCTATTTTTTAGAATTTAACCATTCATTAATTCTTTCAATATCCATTAATAAATATTACATCAAATTCAAACTTATTAAAAATTAGTTATGTATACATGTCCTCAATAGAAAATGAAATAAGTTCATGGTTCATTAAAATTAATATATTTATCATTTAAAAAATCACCAACCCATTGGGTTAAAACATTTATTAATCATTATTATCCTTTAATAATTCTAGTTACTCCCTGTAATGTTTTAATCTACTATATAGAGATTCATGTACTGAAAAAACGTGAGGCCTCATGTATTGGGGAAATGAATGAATATAAAATAGAATTAGTATTAGGCCATCAAAAAAGGTTGTTAAGAATAATGTGTCCGGCTTTTAGCACAACGAAATGAAATCCTAGCTTCAACCCATTCCAATAGTCTTTTTTCCTTCCCAAAAATAATCCCATAGGTCACTATAAATCACTCAATCAAATGTGTCAAATCCTACCAAATGTCATGGCATCCTCTATAAAAACATGTCAAACAAATAACCATCCTATGTTAACATAACATCACATGGAAAGACTCACATCCAAAGAAACAGGGAAAGAAGAAAACAAAAAAAATCAACATGCCATCTAGTAACTAAAAAACCAATAATTATTCAATCATTTACATAAAAAATCTATAATGGGACAAAATATATATCTTTACCAAAAAAATCAAACTTGATTAACCAAATCATTTATCATAGGTAAAAACTATGGGTACCTTATAGTCTCAACTATTAAAATCTATAAAATTAATTAAACATTATTCATAGGATAAAATAAAATTCCATTAATCTATAGGGAATATCATCTAATTAACATGGAAATAATTTTTATCCACATCTAGCATTCCAACATCATGTTCTTTAGCCAAACAATTGTTTACTAGTGTTATGTTATTTAAATTTTGTTTTAAATTAATATCTTATCACAATAAGAACAAAAATTATTAAAATATAATAAACATATATAGCACAATATCTATAAAATAAAAAAGAAAATGATTATGAAATTTAAAACATGTTATCTCTGTAACCATAAACAATAAAATTTTATTAATCATATATAATCTTTATTACACATAATGCTGCCAACACCCAAAGACATGAAGCGTGGTAAAATTATGATTCCACATAATAATAAAAGAGAATAAATAAATATCATATCTAATGACATTAAATGTTATTGGATGAGATTGAAACAACAACATGGATATCCAATCACCCCTCCCTAAGGAATCAATACCCCTCCGAGAACAATATTCCAAAACTACAATAAATTGTCAAAATAAACACCAATAGAATAGAAGATATAGAACACCATAACATAGAGATATAATATGGGATGAAATATTAATAAATGAAGAATAAACCGTTAAATAATTGGAAGAAATTACCTAAGATCTCCATCGATAAAACACGTGAATCTAGGGATCAAATATAATTGAAATGGGATTCAATGGTCTTCAATAATGTCTACTAGGTTCAAGGGGTTTGAAAAATAAATATGGGATAAATGTTGGATTATAGGTGTTTGGGTATTTATATTAATTATATTAGACATAACACCATAGCATAGACCCATTGACGATGCCACATAACTAATGTAAAAAGAAATAACTTCTATGTATTGAAATTGACTACTCTATATCCAACCTAGAAATACCATGTAAAAAACTATGTCACTGATCCATAATATAGATCTTATAAAACTGAAAATGGGATATGGATCACCAAAATTCATCATGCCAAGAACCCCATTTTATAAAGGAATGGCTACATCATAACCAACACCCACTGTGAAGCTACCCATAATATGGTAGAACACCCCTCATTATACTATAGTGGATCCAATTACTATACTGTATAGAAACCAAAAAGGCTATACTGAAGACCTTATATATTATTTAGCTACCCCTGATGTAAAAAACCACCAAAAAACCTCCCCCAAAATCATATTCCCTAACATATATCTCCATACCATAAGGAACACCCATATAGGTTATCACAAGGCTCCAGAACATAGACTCCCATACAATAGATATTTTATCTTGACTCCCCCTCTCCACCTCGAGCATTATCTCAACACATCAAACTCCTCAAACAAAGAAGAAATGGATACTCCGATCTAGGTTAAAAAAGCAGATAAAATTAAAACTATTATCTTCATGGATAATTTAAAACCAATCCAGTATAGAAAACATAGATAAATGGTTCATCATATCAACCACCCCATGAGATACCAATCTACAATCTCACCACCATTGGAACTCGACCACATCACTTTATGAAATAATGATCAAAACCATGAAATCCAACCAATGACTACTAAACACTCTCTAGTGTGAGATACACCTCTAAAAAGAATGAGGACACCAAAAAATCGAGGGTTACCAATATCATAATCCATCAATGGAAAATAATGAAAAAATGTGAAATATTACATGATATGATATAAATAACTAAATAATCATGTAACACCACAAGATTTTCTGAAATATATCATTTCAAATGAATTTTTCCATTTAGATATTTTTCATTAAATAACTATATTTAGATTTCATTATATTCAAAAATGATTTTCCTTGTCTTGCGTGAAACACTATGTTCAACATTAATTTCATGCATCACATAGTCTAAAAGAAACATGATATATTAAAAAAATATTATTATTTAATATAGTATTTATAACCTATCTTTAATGGGCCAGTCCAACCAATGGTCTTGATATTGTCCACCTAGGCCTAGACCACACAATTTTTCTTTTCCTTATGCTATGGCTCTCATGTATCCCCCAAAAATTGTCCCCATGATAGGAGAGGTATCCACACCAACGTATAAAGAGTTTCTTCATTAACCACCTCTATCGATGTGGGATTTCTATAACCCACCCCAATAGAAGGTCCCAACATCCTCACTGGAACATAAAATGGAAACTGGATTCGATACCATTTGTAACGGCCCAGTCCCGTCCACTATCATGATACTCTTTGATTTGGGCCTAGCATGAATTTTTTTTCTTTTCCCTATGATATGGACCTCAAGAATCTCCCCTAAAATGGTCTCATTATGGGAGAGGTATCCACACCACCTTAAAAAGGGGTGATCCATCCTTCTTCTCCTTCGATGTGTGATTTCCATAAGTAACATCCAGGTTTCGGGTGCTCCAAAAGATTCCCCATACTAGTTGGTCACAAGTCCTCAAGCGCATTTCCCCAAACTCTAGAGGATTCCGACTAGTAATGAGGTCCTCAGGTGTGATTGTGGGGAAACTGTTCCCTCATTATCATAGTTACACAATAGAATAGAAATAATATTAAACTGCATAAACAATAATACCATTCAATAAGCAAATAATAAATAATAAAAGTAAATACACAACTGGAGAACATAAATAAATGATTCATGTTACATTTGTCTAGGAAAGAAGACAAATATGTATCAACTCAAGAAATACAGTACTAAACCAATGTACGCTGAAAACAAGAAAACTCCAGCAGCATCACATGCCTCAATATGGTCCCATTCTCTCTATCTCCACAACCATCAAGTACCTGAAGTATAAGGGCGCTTTACCTTCTCTATATCTATGTTTCTATATTCTATTTTGGCCCCAAAACATGACCCAAACGGGTGTGAGAGGAATCCGATTAGGAAACCATCCAAATAACTAAGCCCAACTATCAGGGAATATTTAAAGTAGGAAAAAATAAAAATGAAGTAATAAACAAGGATGTACTCAAAAGTAAACAATGCTATAGTTGAAAACTTCATTAATTTAACATTATTAATATTTCAACCAATCATTCACAAGAAACCCTCTAGTAATGTTCTCACAGTCTAACCCCTCTAGATTCACAAATGAAAAGACTCTCTAAGGAAGCAATAACCATCAATTACACATGTGGTCTTTTAACGATAACTACATACTCTATGAGGAATCACTAATCATCCTTTCACCATGTGGTCTTCTATGGGTATACTATATAAACTCTGAGGGAGATCCCATATTTCATCCCCCGCATGGTCTCTCAATGTAAAAATTATAACAGGAACTATGGTGACTCCCTCAATGTTAATTCCCTCTATGTTCTAACTACACTAGGATCTCCCAGAACTATGTAATACAATCTTACAAAAATGGTATCCAAAAACCAAAGTAATATCATTTACTATAATGATATGTAGATTAAATTCATATCATAATCATGTTATATAATATAAAATCCATCCTAAATGCACTGGACATAGAAACAAAATAGTCTAACGAGATGTTCTAGACCAACCGACCAATATCAAACAAACATGGGAAAACACATCCTCAAATTGGGTAATAAACCTAAATCATAATCAATAGACTTTATCAATAAAAAAAATAAAACCAGCATCAAACATGGTTAAATATACAAACCATTCAATACCCTAAACAAGGTTATTCCGTACTTTTTGACCATATAATCCCAATACTACTACGTAAAGGCACAAACCCCTTACCTCGACGTTTTACGATTGATATAGTTAAACCCAAGCCATTTAACCAACCTCTAACATTGTAGAACTAAAAAACATTAAAAATTATCAACCTCATGTATCTTATGAAATATGGGAAATTAGGAGTAGAGACTCTATCAGAATGAAGAACTCGTTTTGGGGATTCCAACGTAACCGAAAGTGTTTGATTCGAAGAACCGACAACAGATCGAAGACTTGAATAATAATCTTTTCTCTCGGTTACTTCTGGAAGAGATGGGGTTATAAGAAGACAATTCTATGAATTAGGCATGACCCCATCCATTTTAACAAATAAAAATAAAAGTACAAGGCATGTTCATTTAATGTTCACGTTGTGTACATGTCATAATTGGCCCCTACTTTAGGCTGTTTCCAAGTAACCTCAAACAACCATGTACTCGGACATTACACAGCCTGTATAGTGCTACCTACAGAAACTGAAGACATGATGTGTACTCTGATGTTCATATTATGTAGTTAAGAATTTGCAGAATTCACTAATTTTTCTAAAAAACACCCAGAACATAGATCCAAACCTGAAATTAAGACAGGGGTTCCAACATGAACCTTTGGAATTGAGTAAATGAATAATATTAATTAATATATATATATATATATATATATATGTTTTTTTAATTTATATACAAAATTTCTTTGGTGAAAAATTAAATTGAAATGAAAATATAATGTATTTGAAGACAAAAGAAATATTTATTTAAAACCCATTTTTAGGATACAATTCATTAAGTTCAATAAACTATAAAACCCAATTTGGTAAAATTATTTCTGTGAAATTTATATGTTATATATTTTTAAAATTTTTAAAATTCATCTTAAGAATTTTCTATATAATATAAAATAATAAATCAAATTTTAATTTTTCAAACTATAATTTTCTAAAAATTAGTTTATTCAATTCTCTGTGTACATTAAAAAATAATTTTGGAAAAATTTATAATTTTTCTATCCAATATAATTTTATTTTTGAGTCATTTGAAAATGATGTTATTGTTAATATTGGATAATTTTTATAAAAGGTAAATTTTTCTAGGAATAACAAAAAATATTCATTTTTATTTAGATTTTTCATTTAATTAAATGATTTTAATTTATTAAAATTTATTTGAAGACTGGTTAAAAAATATTAAATTTATATATATATATATATTCAAATTATTTTATTTGAATAATTTTCATATTAAATTTTCATATAAAGACATTTTAAACTATTGAACATTTTCTCTTTGAAAACATGCTTTTTCATTGCATTTATCTGATTTATTTTAAGTTAAATTATTCCAATTATATGAATTGAATTTTGAAAAATGGAATCCATATTTGGTGTCAAAATATTTAATATTATCTAATATGTTCAACTTATTTTTTAATATAATGAATAGTAATGAAACAAAAAATTATTTATCGTGTTTAAGGTATAAATGGGTCTCAAGGGTGGGGGGGTAATCTAAATGGAAAAGGGAAAAAAATAACCCATTATTCTTAATAAAACCATTTTATATTAATATTTATACCTATTATCTTCTATGTTCAATAACACCCATATTGGAGACATATGTGATGCGAAAAACATTGGTACACCGTTTTCTTTTAAAAAAATACAACTGTACCACTCGTTTCACATATAAAAAGACACATACTATCCTCTAATATAAAAAATTCAAAATACAATTATCCAAAACCTAAAATAATCCCAATATTAATTCGCTAATCTAATCCTAAAATCCTTTTTTTTTTAATCCATGCTAATTTTTTTGCGGGAACCACATTATTTTTTTAGAAGACAAGATAACATCACAAATTAAACATGTTATTTTATTTATTCTTCCACCTACACAAATTATAAATAATCCATGATTTTATTATAAATTTATTATATTACATATACTATGGGGTTATTATTTTAATTTAATAACGTATATCATGGTATTTTTTTGTCAAATGGGTCAGCGAATCATCATTTGTGTGTACGACAGGCTACCACATCACAAACTAGTGCAATTCAATTTCAACCTCCACCTCTAATTTCTGAATTTAATTATTGATTTATTATATATATATATATATATATATATATTTATTATTATTATTTAATAGTTATATCACATGTTCCTTTTTTATATTACATACTATGGTAATATGATAACGTCAGCCATATGTACGTCAGACTACCGCCACGTGAAGCAATGTGATCCATTAACTGTTTACATGTACGGTAATAAATAGGGGTTTAATGTGTATATTTGATATATATGAAATATGAATCATTTTATAATGAAAATATATCATTTGAATTTATTTTATTCCTTTTTTATGAAAATGGGAACAACGTTCATGTGTTCGTACAACCTACCATCTCCATGCAAGTTGTATTTCATCTTAAATCACCAAATTTAATGGATCACTAAAAATTATTTTAAAATGAATATATATGTTATTCTTATCATATTTATCATTATTTATATTATGTAACCAATATTAATGTTATATGAAAAAATAGAAAATAAAAAAAATACTTGAAAAACAAGAAATTATTTCTTTAAATGTTACAATAATAAGGAATTGATGATAAAAGTGTAATGAAAGGATACATGTAAATAATATATCATATAATATATATGTATTATTTTTAATATTAATATATATAATTATATTTATTTTAAATGGGGTTCTAATATGTATGAAATAAGTCGATATTTATAGAAACAGATTTCTAGTCTCTCTTTTATTTATGGGAGACAAATTCAAATTAAAAACTCATTTATTTTTTGTGTTTCATATATTACCCCTATGAAATTTTATATAATTAGTATAAATAATTTCATGATATTAAATGTTCCATTTTATGTTATACTTTTTTTAGTATTATGATCAGAAATATTACTAATGTAGTAAGTATTTTGATATAATATTTTTACTTCTGAGAGACACATTCTATATTGAAAACGTATTAAATATATATGTTCTATAAACTAACAATTTATTTATTTTTTAATAATTCTCCTTTAAATTATTTGTATTTACATTTCCATTTTAGTATATCTTGTTCATGGATTTTATAGTTCAAAAGAAACTATATCAGTAAGATATTTTTGTCTCAATTATCCTTTCTTAAGACATATATTATGTTTGGCATATATTTTATTCTATAAGGAGTATATTGAACCACATTAAAAATTAATATCATGAATATAATAATTAAACTAATATTTTAATATTCATTCAATTTTATTCCTTCATGGGGCTTACAATTCATACATACCAATGTGGAAAATAAGTTATGTCATAATATCATCATTTATCAGGAATTCTTATAATTTTATTCCAATGATAAAATATTATAATACATTTCCAAAGAAGCAAAATTATTTTTCTCATACTCTGTTTATTTCATAAGAATACATGTTTTCCATTTTATTTACACTCTTTATGTACTCAAGAGTTAGAAGAAAATTTTTATGAAAATCATCTATAATTCTCTCTTTGGTCGAAAACACTTTATATCCCAAACAATGTTTTCTAAAATTGAATTGATTTTTTTAAATTATTAAGTTGATTTATTAATGAATTTTTTACCCATATTTAACTTTATATAATTTTTTGAAATGAAATTCAAGCTCATTTTTAAAAAAAATTATAATTTGGATTTTACCAAAAAATTAAAATGAATGTTTTTTAACATGTACGACATGATTGAAATTTCCCACCATTATGAACATTTTTTTATGAATCTTAATTAATTATTATTAATTTTTATTTTCAAGGAAAAGGATTTTGATATTTTTTTTCTATTTTAAAAAGTTATTTTCATAGTATTATATGATAATTTATTCAAGTAATTTTGTGAATTATTTTATATATATTACTATATATGTTTTATGGTTATTTTCACAAAAAAAATGATATCCATTTTTTTCTGAAATTTTTGTTAAAAAAATGAATTTCAAAGGAAATTTATTTTCCTCAATATATGTTCCATTTGTCTTTTCAAAAAAATATTCAATATAATATGACATATATTGATATTACATACACCTTAATGGGGATATCATCCAAGAAATACAATTATTATTCTTTCTTGGAATGGGGTTGTTTGTGATAACATGATGTTTATGGAACATATTTATCCTGTATTGGTTACGACATGAAAATATAATTGTGAAACATACTTCTTTTCATGGGTTATAATATGTTGAGATGATGAATTTGTTATAAAACATGTACTTTTTCCATAGGTTATGATATGATGAATTGTTTATGAAAACCATTTTTTTCAAGGATTACGATATAATGAATGTTTTTTGATAATTTGTCACAAATATTTATGATATTCATTATGAGAAATGTGGGACTTATATATCCAAAAAATTCAATGGGTAAATATTTATATCTCCAGAGAAAAATAGTAACAAAATGGGGAGTGAACTCAATGAAATAAGGGATTGTTTACCATGATAATCTTTTGTGTGAACCTTGACTAATATGATAGTTTTTGGAGTAAACCCAATCCAATATTATAGTCTTGGAAATTATCTTTGAACTAGTAAGGAAATTAATTTCAATGCTTATGTGTATGCCACAAATCTATGTCTTATAAAAATGTTATAATATAAAGGCTCATCTTATTTTATTACCCTATGATTCATGTATTTTTAATTACTAATAATTATTACACTACTAAATAATATAACCATTGATATACAGGGTGTGGTTATAACAAGTTATTAACTTTATTTCATACCCATATGTTCATGTTATGATTATGTATATGTTTTTATTACCCTTACTATCATTTTATTTCAACATTTCATATGATTACATTACATAGTTTATGTATAAAATATATTATGAATGATATGTCTTAGAAGGGAGATAGTTATGATGAACATTTTGGTAGATTATGTACCTCACTTACGGACAATTTGTTTATGTGTCTATGTTTCTAATGGCACTACAAAATTATGATCATAAGAAGTTTATTTTTGTAATGTAATAAAAGGTTATCTAAAATATTTAAGTATCTATATATTAAAATCCTTGGTCACTATAAATGTTATCATTTTATAGGTTTTGATTACAATAGAAAAATAGGATGAGAAATAATTAGTGAGATCCTAAGGGTGATATATATAGCTATGTCCCTAAAGATTATTATTTGGATGATTCAATTTATTGTAAAAAGTATTTGATTTTTCATAAACAAACAAAAAAGGGGATTCCAAACAATTTCATATATTTCAGTATTCTAAAAGTGGATGTGGCTCTAGAGAAGTGTTACCAATTTGAAAAAAATCTAAAACAGATGAATTGAGTTGGACTCGATCCTCACACAGTTAATGAAAATGATACTTATTTGACACCATGTTTAATAAACCTTTGGGATATGATTGATTAACTCACAATCTCTTTATGAACCATCATAGAGGATTTAAATAGTTCATCAAAAGAATTTTCTAAGATAAACATAATAATTTATAGATTAAAAAGAATTTTTCATAATTTAGACATCCTTTAATCAATTTTTATTATTACTCACTATATGATTTTTTTAGTCAATGGTGGTAATAAGATAAAATTTGATCAACATTGAATGAGGCGGCCAATGTGCTAATTAGAAACTAAATTTGGTCAAAATTGGAGTGTAGTATGTTGTGATTATTCCTAATTAGTTAGCATGACATGTGATTAATGAATTTTACATTAACCAAATATTTTATTCACTAAAGAAGTTAAGAAAAAATGGTTAATGTTATTAATTATTGAGTTTAAAACATTGTTGATTTTACAAAATTTATTCGATAATCTATGTTTTTATTCAAGGAATAATAAATTATTTATGTTTTAATTACTGTATTATTATAATTTTTATTATTACCATGATTCAAATAAATATATTTTTAAGGTATTAAAATATTTTTTAAGTGATAATATAGTGTAAATTTAAATTGATAAAGCACAAATAATTGATGATATTATGTTTAGGAAATGTAATATAATCATGTAAGTTTGTCTTCTCATTAATATTCCCCAATATTTGGTAAAGGATCATGAAAAACATTCCTATATATCATTTTTGATGATATCAATGTCCTTTACATATTTATTAGGTTTATGGATTTGTGTTTTTCAAAATTCTCTTAATCTTGTTCTCTATAACTCTCCATCAGTATTTGGGTGTTTTGTCTCTTATTTCCATGTTTTTTGTATTCCACCTATGTTATCCTAACAGAAAAACAAGTGTTTGTTGTTATATATATACATGAAACAACCCTTTCTCTCTTTCTAATAAAAATTTTTATTAACCCATTACACAATGTGTGTTTCCTAGAAAGGGGGTTTCTATTGTCAACCCCTACATTATCGAGCACATGTTGAAATTCCAAAGGAAATATTTAGTTAATTGGGATAGAATGTAACACCATGTGATTTTCTAAATTAATTTTTCTAATAAATTTAGTTTTTTTGATATTTTCATTACATGAAATACATACATTATCTTTTTTTATGCATAACACTATGTTTACTTTTGTTACAAGAAATATTGGATGTATCTTGTGTTACACAGAACCCCAAGTTTAATTGAAATGTGACAAACTATTGAAATATTATTAATGAATATGCATGTTATCACCTAGTTAGTGGAATATATTTTATGAATATTATTTAATAAATTTGTAAAAAATATTTTTTAAAAAATTACATATATTTATTTCTTTGGTGACAAACTATTATGAAATCAAAGAAAAAACTATTAAAAATTAATTTTTTTTCAAAATATCTATTTTTATGAACTCAAAATCATTTTAAATAAATAAAATATAAAAATAAATTTAGGAGAATTATTTTAAATTAAATTACATTTTATATATTCAATAAACTATTTAACAGTAATCTTACTTGTTTTCTAGGCAAGCGATATGAATACATCATGTTTTACAAATAAAAATAGTTTTTTAATATGTTTTTTAAAAATTTATTTATAAATTATTAAACTATTTTTTAACCAATAATAATTTTAAATTTTTTTTTTACTATTTTGAATATTAATTTCAAATCTATAATAATGTGAAATTTTTTTGTATTTTCGGAGAACATAATTTTTTCAATGTATAGTGAAAAAACTAATATTTATTAAAAACATAATTACTTATTATGATTTTAAACACATTAAATTGTTTTATGGTGGGTTCAAATGAAAAATTAGTATTATTATATATCTATAAATCAAACTTAGGAAATTGTTATTATTTTCATATTGAATTTTGTTATAAAAATATTTTGTCATTTTGAATATTTTTTCTTTGAAAACCCAATTACTCGTCATGTTTGCGGGGTAAATTTTAAGTTAAATTTTATCAATTATGTGAATTTAAATTTGAAAAATTGGTCCAATAATTATAATTATAATAATTTCTATTATCTAAAAGTTTCAGCTTAATTTTTTATCATAATAAATAGTAAAAAAGTCATAAAATATTTATTCTACTTGTGGTATAAATAGGTTTACTAGGTGGCCAAATTTAACATTCATGGGTTAAAAATGACAAAAACCTTATTGGAAAAAAATTTTAGAATGTGTTTATAACTTAACACTTATAGGTACGATAATGGACCATTTTATAGCCTCTTTGCAAATGTAAAACATGGGTCACCCTATTTCTTTTGAAAAGTTATAAGTGTGTCACTCCCCTCATGTATAAAAGGCCACCCCTTTGGTATCCTCTTCGCACATAAATAACCATTTATATTAGACAATATCAAACTAAATAAGAACATTAATTCCATAATATTATCCTATAATAATAATTTTAGTGAGAAATCCAACCTAGGAAGGCTTTTTTGCAAACCAAAATATGTTTTCTGAAAAAGAGGCAAATTCCATAATCAATTAATTTTTTTATCCTCACCTTAATGTATTATTATACCATTTTGATATAACAAAATAAATATATTAAATATAATTATTTTTTATTATATTAATGGAATAATAAAAATCATTCACCACTTTCATAAAATGGGTTATAAAATCATTACTCTTGTGTCCAAACGATTATCACCTCGTGAACCAATGTTATTGATTTTAATTTTCCACCCATATTGGCTTGATGTAATGAAAATTTTATATATTTTAAATTATATTTATTATATTATTATTATTATTTAATCATTATATCACATTTTTTTCTTCGTATCAATTTTCTTGGAATACTATAACGTTTTTTGTGTTTAGTTTAGACTACTACCATGTGAATTGATGGGATACATTCACGCTTCACATAAAAGATAATAAGAATTTTTTTAATGAATATTTTATATATATATGATAAAAAAATTATTATTTAATGGTAATATATTATTTATTTTTTTAATTTATTTCCATCAAGTAATTGGAAACTACATTCATGCGTACAAACGACCTACCATCTCAATGAATGATATATTCCATTTTCTATATGTAACTATTATAAAACAGTATAAATGTAATTATAGAGAATATATATGATATTAATTTTAGAATTAATATCTTTGTTATTATAGAACCATGACCAAATTATCAGGACCAAAAATTAGAATTCATAACACACATTAAAAAAGTAGTTATTACATAAAATGAGACTTTAACATGGAATGGTTAAAACCTAGGTAATGAAATGTTATATATAAATCAAATAAACTATGTCATATAACAATGGTAATTTAATATATAAATATATATATATAATAAACTTCTATATTTTATATAGGAGTTTCGAACATGTTTGAAGGATGTTGATAATTACTATAAGGGATTTCTAATCTCTCTTATATTTCTGAGTGTCATATGAAAATGCACAACTCCTTTATTTTTTATGTTTTATATAATAAATATATGAAATTATATATCATTAATAAAATTATATTCATGATATTTACATTTTTATTTGTTTTTATGCTTTATTGGGGATTATGATTAAAAATATTATTACTGAGGTAAGGGATTTAGGTTTCAAAATTTAATTTTGTGAGACACATACTATATTCTCCACCTATTAATTTTATTTGGTTGATATACTAAACAAGAAATAATTTTCTGATGATTCCCATGAATCTTATTATGATTTATTTATCCATTTTAGGATCCCTACTCCTTGGGGTGTATATTTTAGAAGTTACCAAAATGGTAAGGAATTCTTGTAATAATTTTTCTTTCTAGAGACATGTGATATGTTATAAAACCATACTATTCTAGAAAGTGTATATATTGACTTTTTAACAAATAATATCATTAATTTATTTATTATGATTATATTTTATGTTTATTTTAAAGTTATTCCATCATTTTTCATGCAATTAAATTTTATAAAAGTGGTAAATATGTTATGTTAAAATGTCATCTTTTATAGAGAATGTTTAAGATTATGTTTCTAATTATAAATTATTATGATCCATCTCTCAAGAGACTCATGAATTTTATACTACTCTATTAATTTCATATAAAAAAATTTTATTTTTTCATTTCCAAAATTTTATATAAACAATATTTTTAAAATATTATTTTTAATAAAAATCCTCATTATTTCTCTTTTCATCCAAAAAAAAAAATTTCAATCCAAAAACATAATTTCTAAAAAAGTTTAAAAAATGTTTATAACATTACTAAAAATATTTATTAATTTCATTTACAACCAAGTTTTAATTTTTTATTTTTCTTATGATAATAATATTCATGTCATTTTCCAAATAATTTTTTATTTGGATTTTACAGAAAAAGAGAAATGAATATTTTTTTACATGTATGAAATGAAAGGAATTTATTGACTCCATGAATTCTATTTTATTTTATACATCTATCATATGTTTTCATGTCTATTTAATTTTAATAGGATTTTCGAAATGTTTAATGATCTATAATGTTCTTTTTACTGTGGAATGCATATTTTTTAGAATTTGTTTTAATTTAGTTTTAATTATTATAGTACAAGTTCTCATGTTTATATTTAATGGAACGGATTTAATAATGTTTTTTATGAAATTTGAGTTTTAAAAAGTGATATTGAAAGAAAATATTTCTTCATAATGGAATTTTTCAACTGTCTTTTCGATGTAATTTTCCATATAATATGACATCTGTTGATGTGACCTATGAAATATTAGGGTTATGATCCTAGAAAACCATAATTATTATTTCATTTTATGGTTTATTTATAATGTAATAGTGTTTATAAAACCTATTAATCTTCCTTGGGTTACCCCATAAATATATTCTTATAATAAATGATTATTATAAGGGTTTTTTCTTTGATGAAATGGTGAAGTATTAAGAAACCTATATCATTTCTATATATTTATATATGAACAAATGTTTCTGAAATCTATTTCATTTAATGGGTTATAATATGGTCATTTATTTATAACCTTATTTAACACATATTTATTATTTACATTATAGAATTGTTGAGACCTTTATCCTCCTCCAATGCATTGGTTAGTGATTGATACCTCATGAGATAAATAGGATTGTAATGGAGAGTCTCCCCTATCTAGTATCACACTACATACACTTTGCTAGTCTTGGGATTTAACCATGACAACAACGAGGGTTTTTGGAGTGTACCCAATACACTACAATAGTCTTGTAAATAATCATTGAACTTATAAGTAAATTATTTTATATTATTATGTTAAAATAATGAATTTATTTTTATACAAATGGAATTCTCTCATAGTTAATGTTACCTGATTCCATTATGAATCATGTCTTATGAACTACAAATATTTATTTTATGACTCAAGATTATTACAACTAATATGGTTGTTAATGTTTTCATATATCATGATGATGTTCTCATACCCTTTTGTTTATGTTATTGTTATCTGTATCTTTTTTTTACCCTTACTGAGCATATGAGATCACCCATTCTTTTGTTTCCACTAATTAGGTTATAATGAAATTAATTGTTAATGATATGTATAAGTAGGGTGATGGATATGAAGATCATATTGGGATATTTCATAGATCACTTATTGAATTTTTCTTTTTGTGTCTATTTTTACAAATTAAATATAAGTTTATTATAACACCCCATGTTTTTATGGACCATTTTTCTCTTGAATAAATTAAATGTTCATTTATGTCTTGCGATGAAATAAATTAGACATTCATTTCACATGGATCAAAATTGAAATAAATTAGATGAAAATATACTTTTTGTTTTTTATATATAGCATCAACTTTGTGTACGTTACATACAACACCATCTTCGCATATGTTACCTACAACACCAATGTTTCTACAAAAGATCATTTTACTATTGTAATTATTTAAATAAGATAATCATAACATAGCCATTAAAATTATTAATATTAATATTAATAAATAATTTTAAAATATTGTGTATAATGGTTTTATATAAATATAATATATTGATAATGAATGATATAATTGTTGTTAAAGTCCTAATATGTTAAAAAAATATAATTTTATCCAATGAACTCCTTTTAATGTTATTATGTGAAAAATAAAAAAATTAATTTTAAAAAAAATTATTAATTCTATTTCATAAAATAAAATTAATTTTTTTATTTATAAAATTTGAACTACCTTAGGTATAATTTTTTGGATTTTTCTAGGAAACATAAACTTTGAATGCAATGTTAAAATACCGAATTTTAATTCAAAACTAAATTTTCAAAGAAATTACATATATGGATCAATTATATTTTAAATATAATTAAATGATTAATTAGGAAATAGTTTTATCAATTAAACCAATTTAGCTCCTTGGAACCAATTTTACATTGAAATTTCATTTAAAAAACCTAGAATTTTTTTTATCATTTTTACTGTAAATACCCGCAATGTTGTATCATCAGTGGGATTAATATTAAATTAATTTCATTTAATTCTCGGTTTAAAATTTAGAAAAATGGACAAAATATTTTCATTCATCATAATTTAATATTTATAATAATTTAAACATAGTTTTTAAAAAAATATATTTCAGAATTTAATTAAAAATAATTATATCGATTAAGGTAAAACTAAGCTCAACTAAAGTTTATACCTTAAATTTAAGACTGATAATAACATACAAACATATAAAGGAGACATTTTACAGACATACATCTGTACTATAAATAATTTTATTAAATATTTTACATTATTGTATCCACTTGTCTTGTGAAAAATATGTATGGAATTTTCTTGTCAAAATATTTCAAGAGTGCCACTGCTCCTCCACTTTAAAAGGAATCCTATCCACCCACTACCTCATATCTCTAAATCCCAATGAATTACTCAAAATATACTCAAATAATCTACCAAAATTACCGAATTCTTAATATAATACCCCCAATGGGAATAATGTAATCCAAGGAAATTTTTGTACAAACCAAAGGGAGTTACCAGATTAAGAGATGATGTCTTCACTCACGATTCTTTATTTTATATTCTTCCTCCACACCATACACTATTTTCATCACAACATTGTATTGAAAAATAGTATAAAAAATATACTATGACATTTTTATTCTATTGTTTCTACCAATACTTACATATTCTTCCATTTAATAGTTAATTGTCATACTGTTTATGTGTATGAAGAACTAACACCTCACAAAACGATGATTGTTCATTTTTTATAGCCTATCATAGAGGACATTAAGATGTGATTCATTCACAAACTAAATAAAATGTATTATGAATGGGTTTAGTGAATATATATTATGTATAATATAACAAATATTCATTAATATATATATATATATACATATTTCATTTTCCAACTTTCGTTCAATACGATAAATAATACAAAGGCATCATTCATGCGTATGTATGACTTAACATATCTATGAATAATGTATTCAATTTATTAATTATATATTCTATAGATTATTATAAGGACAACATACTAAATATATATGATATTAAATCATAATTTATATTATTTGAATCATTATATAAGTATAATTACCGGTGATATAACAAATTAGGAGACAAGCAAAGCACAAAGTGAATATTACTCGAAATGAATCCTTAACATAGGATGGTTAAAAGGAGGGTAATATAGGGTTTTAATAAAACCATAAATTTTAATATATATATGAATATGGTTATTTAAAATATTTATGATAAAAATATATTTATTATATAGGTGATTTTAATGAGTACAGTAAATGTCATGGAACATGAAAAAGGGATTTCTTCCCACTTTTTATATATGTGAGATACATGTCTTGTTTACTACTATTTTATTTTTTGTTGTGTATGTACTGTTTATGAATGTATTATATGATTATTATTGTTAAATTTTCAGATATTTAAATAATCATATCATGATATTTCTTTCATGGTTTTTAATTTCTCAAATGATACAAAATCGATAAGTCAGATTTTTCCTAATTTTCTATTTTTGAGAAATATGTTTATTAAGAAGAAATGTTTTATAGAGAGGTTTATATAATTCCAAATAATATATAATATTTTTATTCTAATTATTTAAATGATATTTTAATCTACATGTAATTTTATTATCTTAAATTAAGATTTTGATCTCATGTTACAAAATGATAATAGTTTATTGAAACAATCTTTTCACTTTTCTAGATTGCATATAATTGTGCCTCTATTATGGAAATATAACAATTAATAACTTAAGAAATAACATTTTTTTTATTTTTCTACGTGTACTCAAGATATTTCATAGTATTAATATTTTTATTCACTCTTTGGTACTTAAAGTAATGATAAAAACGTTTCTCAGAAAAATTTGATTGTATTCCTATTTTTATTCGAAATTTTTTTTGATTTGAAAAACCATATTTGAAAAAAAATTAAAAAATGTTTTAAATATTTTTTATATGTTTTTCATGAAATTATATTAAAAATGATTCAAATTCCACTTTATAAGTTTTCAAATATATTTTCAATGAATTATTTTTTAAATGGTTTTATGTTTTATGATGTACTTCTAAAAGAAGAAATGATATTTTACTGAAGAAATATTTTTATAAGACATATCAAATTTACTTAACATATAATATTACATCAATTGGTGTTAATCACGCCTTTCTCTTGAAATTATTCAATTTTTAGATTTATATTATTTCTCATAAAGGTTGAAGTTTTTATGGAATGAATTTAATGATAGTTATTTCACTTTAATGGGTTATTTGATTTTTGAAACACAGTTCTTTTAGTAGGTTATTATTTTTATGAATGGGTATGAAACTAGTACATTTTCTACCAGTTAAGATATGAAAACATATTTATGATACCTAGTACATTTCATGGGTTATGATGTAATTTTTTTATGATCTTGTGGCCCATTTATGTATGACTACATTTAGAGATTGGTGGGACCTATATCTTCCCCTAATGAACTGTATAAAGAGTTGTATATCATGTGATAAAATAATATGGTATTGGGAGAAAACATTGACTATTATGATGGCCATGGGAGTGAATCGTGTCTACCAATATATTATGTGGTGTGAACTCATGATCTTTAGAAGTCCACAAGAGTGAACAATGACAACCAAGAAGGTATGGGGAGTGAACCCATACTACAATGATGATCTTAGAAGTTATGGATCGGTGAATATGAAAATAATATTATATTATTATGTGTTTTCCATAGTTCTATATTTTATTCCTTTATTAGGATTCAATGGATTATGTTATTTTCATCCTTATGATTCAAGTCTTGTGATCTGTAAATCATTATGAAATGATTCATTTATATGGTATATGATATGAAGGGCATTATATTACATTTTACTGATCAACATCTCATACTCTTATTCTAATGATTATGCTTACAAATCCCCCTTGTTTACCCTTATTGACCATATGATCTCACTCTTTTTTATGTTTATATCACATGGATATGAATATCTATATTATGTATGATTTTTCTAATAGGGGTGCTTTCCAAAATGAACCTAGTGGGTGATAATTTATCTCACTTTTTTACTAGTTTCAATGTTTATATGTTTACCAAAACACTAGACTAATACGTTCATTAGATGTTTGTGTGATTGATGTTTTATATATTCCAAAATGCTATGTAATGTTAATGTATGAGAAGATAGGGTATCTATTATTAGTATCATAGAAATTGTTTTGTTAACCATTGGATGATAGGTTGATAATACAATAGTGAGAACCCTATGGACATGTATAAGGATATGTTTAAGGATAAGAAAATGTATAAGAAATTTTCCTGAAACTTTGGTAAAGGATAGAGTAAATGGTTTTCTAGAAATAAATCAATGCCTGGATACTACAAGTGGATGTGGATCTAACACATATTTACAAAGGGGTAACAACTCTTACAATATCTCATGGGCCTCACATTTGGAAATATGGTACATACATATATACCTTACTGCACACCAATATTGACACTCCCAGGGATAGGATTTGTAAATTCACAAGCCCTTCATCAGCCCTCTTGAATGATTAAAATTAAAATTGGATATTAATAAATTAAGAGAAAATTATGTGTTCAAATATTATTTAAGGCTTCATAATATAAAAATAATATAATTGACATTTCATGATTACTTGGTTCCTCAATATGATTACTACTTCTCATTCTATGATTTGGGTTTTTATAAATGGAGGGAACCTGAAAGAACCACATTAATGGTTACTGTGATGTACAATGCAATGAATATCCTCCTGAGAATCCAAATGCTACTAGAGATGAAAAACCATGTTCCAATGCTCAAACATCTTTATGAAGCTATGAATCCTAGTAGACATCCAAACGAGAAATAGAGGGAACAAAATTCTATGTAGTATTTTATTAGGAAAGGTACACCTTCATTCAGAGGGTATTCTGACCCACTTGTTGCCGAATAATGGCTTAGTACTACTTAAAAGATATTTTCCATTTTCCAGTGTTTGGGGCATGTGAAACCCATTCTATCTATTTATCAATTAGAAATAAAAGTGGACTAGTGTAAGAATATATTCATGAATAGGTGGAAACAAGATTATATTGTATCCATTGAATGAGATGAGTTTAAGAACATAGTTTTCAATCGGTAAATATCTCGGATTCTTCATACCATTATGAATAATGAGTTCCTAGAGTTTAGGAAAGGGGATTATTAATCACATGAAATCTTGGAGGATATTTTCATGAGACATTCACAACATTATTTATGAATCATCAACTTACTCGAAGTTTATTTTGATAGGTTCTTCAATGGATTAAATCCAAGTCTTAGAAGTCAATTGGCTAGATGAAAATTTAGTAGATATGAAGATATTTTTCAATGTGAAATCACGGTGGAAATTGAGGTGGGACTTAACTATTAATCTCATTTCCTTAACATTAAAAGGAAGATGATGTGTAAAGGAAAATTGAAATACCTTTCAGAGAAGATGACAAGAATTCTATTATGTTCAATGTGTGTGAAGAATCATGCTGGAAATTGACTGAAGGGGTCTAAAAAATTTATTAAGTATGAAAGGGATTTCCTTCATGCATTTGATTACTGAAGTGATAGGATGATGTTAACTAGTGGTGAGAATAGAGGAAAATCCGCAAAGAATATTCCTCATATGATTCAGTGCTAAATTATAAAGAGAATTGGAATTATGAAAAGTAGTTCTCAAACCTTGGTGCTGGTGAGGATTAGTGATGTCAGAAACCTCTTATGCAGAGGGACGATTGGAAATATCATACAATCACTATTCATGAAGAGGGGTTTGATAACAATGTATTGAATGGTACAAAAACCATCATCTTGAGAATTTATAATTTTTTAATTGATTCTGTATCTAACCACTATTTAATATCTAATGAATTTGATAAGGATTTCATGATTCCACCAAAACAATTAGATGTAGAATTAACATTAAAATAGATAATGGTATAATTATTAAATCCCAAATCTATGATTCATCTCCAATTAACATTTTTTGGAATGCACTTCATGAAAATCATTTCATTTATCTGATGGTTGATTTTTTAAAAAAAATTAGTCTTTTATTGGAATTATCTACAGAAATCCCACATCAATTTTTGAGATATTTAATTTATGTTAGAAAATTCAAACCCTCATATGAACATCCATTTATGTAATGATAATTGTGTAATTCCTTTAGATATTATATCCAGTGCATGGGTATTCATTCCTATTCCGAAGGGAAGTATATCTAAAATGGTTTGGAAAAAAATCAACAACAATTATATGCCTATTGTTCAAGAATTTGTTGATGTATTTTAGAAATATTTTACTAATATTCCACCAAAATTTGATGTTTAGTTCTTAATAAAACTCATATCTAGTTCTACACTAATTTAAAAGACTCCTTATAGAATCGCTCTAATTGAGTGAAGGAATTAAAGAAGAAAATATAAGAAAACATTGTTAAGGGATTCATTCGGCCAAGGTTGTCACCATGGGGCACAATAGTTGTTGTTTTTTAAATAAATTTGGATCACCGTAGTTCTATATTAATTAACCAGAGGTAGACATGATAAAAATAAAGAAAATGATTCATCTTCACTAGATTACAAACTTGTTTGATAAACATCATGGAGCTCAATAACTTTTCAAGATGTACCTTCATTTTAGATATCATAAATTGAGTGTCGTGAAAAAGGATATAACCAAGACAAAAGTTTTTATAGGTTATGGACACTATGAATATATATTTATGCCTTATTTCTTACTAGATCCCCTTTTATTTACATAGATTTAACAAAATACATCATTAGATATTACATCTTTCTATGTGTGGTTGTTTTTTAAATGATATTATTATATTTTCAAATAGAAAGGAAGATCATTGAGATCACATGGATATTTTACAAAAGTCCCTAAAGAAGGAGAAATTACATGAAAAATTTTAAAATTATGGATTTTGGCAGCAAAAGGGTTCATTTTTGGGTGAAATAATCTCAAGAGATGGTATTGTAGTAGATCCATCAAAAATAGAATCTATTTAATGTTTGACTAGAATTACCATAGTGACTGAGATTTGTAGATTTATTGTTTTATCTTATATAATCCATGGTTTTTAGGGAATTAATCAGGAATATCTATTATTATGACCAAGTTAACTCAGAAGGGCATTATTTTTCTCTAGATAGAGGAATGTGAAAAAAAATTCAACGAACGATAGAGCTATCTAGTCAACATAATAGTATTTACATAACCCTATAATATAGTATGGTTTTTAATATATAATGATACATCTATTATCGTATTGGGATGTTTTCTTATGTAGGATAACATGGTTATATATTATGCCTCATGGAAATTTAATATTCATTTGAAAAATAACCCAACTAATGATTTAGAGTTAGGATCGGTAATATTTTTATTAAAGATGTCACGAACAGTTCCTTGGGGCTCGTTCCGTGACTTCCCCTTGCCTGCCTTCTATAGGACTAGGGCTGGTGACTAGAACCAAAGGCAAAAATCCCTAAAACATGAAAGGAATTGCCTTTATAATGTGTAAACACACACAACAGAGTAAGATCTGGAAGTAAAACATAAAAAAAACTATATACAAAGGAGTACCAAAAAGTAAAATGGGCTGAAAATACAAGCCCAACAGGAAAGTATAAGTACAACTCAAGAAAAGGAAAAGCAGTTACGAGGTCATCCTTTGGGGATTTCTACCTAAATGGTTGGTACATATACCCTCCTCAGCACTCCTCGTCCATCAGTCACCTCTGTGTAGCGACTCGTCATATGGTCCATCTCTGGGTACCGTCTAATCCTGCAAGTCTAATCCTTAGTAAACGGTGTCCGTCATCTATAACCAACACAATGAGGTATGGGAATATTCTATGCAGGGTTGAGTATAACGATACTATGTAGAGACACTGAGACCATCAAGGTCTCACAGAATCAAACAAGATTAAGCCAAAAAGTATGAAATCAATAGATAACATCACATAGGTATATGCCCATACATATTACTGAGTTACCAATTAATCCATCTCAATCATGAGATAAACACAAATGATAAAGACTCAGCTCAACCAGGATTTTATTCTAGGGATTATATCAATCAAAACTCTCGGCTGCAAGAGAACTCCTCCTATATTGAGTAAAGTGGGCCCGTTGCATCACAGGGAGACACTTCCCACTAACCTTGGACTACTGAGGTACTCCTCTGGTCGAGTGACGTGGGTCTGCTGTGCTCATCTAGAGGAGATCCCCACCCTGGGTCTGCCGAGCTCACACAGAGGTGCTCCACCTCGTAGCCTACTTAGGTACTCCTCTTGTTGAGTACAGTGGGTCTGCCGCGACACCAAGGCACTTCCCACAACGAGTCTACCATGACACCATGGTGCTCCCTGATGGGGTAGTAGAATCACTCCGAGTCAAATGGTTAGTAGTCGTCATGTCTCAGCCATCTACTAGGTTCCCACACAAATTTTCACTAGTTCCCGATAAATCCACTCCAAAAGCTACATTTCGATGCTCCAACCACCACGAAGTCTCATGAAAAAGTAACTCAAAGGTCCTCCATGTTATAGAGTACTCAACGCAACTGAAAACGCGTTAATCAGATGCATGCTCTGTGAGTTATTAGCCTTTCAGTCTCAGGGGTCCGGTTGTATTCGTGCACAATCTGACTTGACGGTTTCTCAAACATACCCTGAACTCATGTGGGGTATTCTCAAAGGGACTTTTGTGCTCCAAGAATACCAACCCTGCTGAAGGCTCGTTAAACAGTCATCCAGCGCCAAAGATATGTCCAAAAGAAAGTAAACGGTTGTGTTGGGCCTGGTTCCGGCCCGACCCGATCTAGGTCAACCTAGTTAGTCTTGGTGGTTAGGGCTAGCCCATTGAGAGGGTCAGCCTGTTAGGTTCGGCCCGACCCACTTTTCCCTACCCAGCAGGCCTTGTGGGCAGTTCGGCCTGGGCTCGGGGCCGGTTCGGCCCGGAGCGTCACGAGGTCACGACCCAGCACAACTCAGCCCAGAGGCCGCGACCAGGGCGACACGGCTAGGGTGCCGCGAGGGGGCTAAGACCCTGGCTTGCCTGGGAGGCCACGAGGTGGCCAGGACATCGGCTCGGCTGGGTGGCCGTGAGGGGGTACGGGACGCCAGCTCAGGGAGGCGCGCACGGCTCGCGGAGGCAGACAGGTGGGCCGGCAGCGTTCGGTCGGGCAAGGCGCGGCCATGTGGGTCTGGGGATGGGAGGCAGCCGGGACGGCTGGTTCGGTGCGGCTCGGGCCGGCACAGGCTGACAGTGTTCGTCTGGGAGCACTAGAGCACCATGGGGGTGACGCGATTCCCATAGGTCGTGGGTAGCGCGACCTTTGTCGTCGCCGCATTCGTCATTCCATCACCTCAACCCCATGTCGATGTTCATCATAAACAAGATCTGCAGAGGGGTCGGGCCATGTTTTTTTGGCTTGCACCCATCATGTTTAGGGTGGAATCATTTGGTTCGTGAAAGAATTATGATGAACAACAATTATTTTACAATATTCGCATCGGTTCCTTTACAACTAGAGATGAGAAGATAAAAGGACTAATTCACAAATAAAACCCCCTACCTTTTATTATTGGTCATTGAAGTTGATGTCTCGGGAAGAAGACGAAGGATTTAATCATTCATTTTTTTCTCCGCACGCTTCTAATCCCATGTTATGTTTTCTATAGAATATTCTCTATGTCAGTATGATCTGAGGAAGGAAGTCGATGAAGAATTGTTGTCATCATTCTTCATTGGAAGAATGTGTTTTTCGTTCTTTGTTCTTCGGGGGGAGAATTCTAATCCTCCAATTCTATACTCTTCCCCAACATCCACTAAAAAGCAAAAGTTGTGAAAAATAATATATTAGAGTATCAATTAAATTGTTGGAAATAATTCAAAAAGAATGAAATAATTACTTGGATCCACATAATTAATGTGAAGGGTTGGCACAAATTAATTAGAGGAGATGGAATAATTGAATTGAAGGAATGGTCAAGAAGTTCTCCCTTATTAATGAGGGAGAGTGGAGAGGTTTTAATCTCTTCCATCAATAAGCAGGTTAAACCCCATGTGGTCCCCATGTAGTATCCTCTCGTGGGAGGTTATGTTCAGGTGGGCCCCACCACTATAACCTCTCATGGGAGGTTAAGGTGTGGTGGTCCCATCTCCAACTTCTATTAAGAAGTTTTAACCACCAATCACCCACCTGGAATCTCAAATAAAATAAAAGGATGGTCACTTTATTTTATTAATTTCCATGAAAACCCAAAAATTATATTTTATTCAAGACTCTCTGACTTTTAAGTGAAATTCTTCTTAAGAAAATATTGGCACTATGAGTTCAATGGTTCCTTAATATTTCAGTTCCTAGCTCCTGTTCAAATGTCATAAAAATTTGCTTGTACGTTTATTGAACATACCCAAACAAAATGTCAGAATTTGATTCCAAGAACACCGGGCTACAGAATCATTCCCCATCAATTTTCATAGACTCGTTAAATTCCCATGTAGTAATAAAAATTAAACGGAATTTCCGAGTCTTTACATTCTCCCCACATAAGGGTTTTACGTCCCTGTAAGCTACTACTCGAACTAAGGGAACAAGTTGGGGTGCTGAGCACGCATCTGAGTCTCCCACTACCATTTGTTCTCATGGAGGTTCCCATGCTACCAGTGAATGTGAAATAGAGGTATCGACCATCCACATAGGACCCAGTCATATAAATCCCCAATCTCCATTTTAACCTCCATGAAAGACACCTATCGTCAATGTCCACCTCTCCATGGTCGATATTGTGGGAAGGGTCGTGCACGTATCTCCTCATCTAAGATACGTGGAAGACGTCGTCCACCCTAGTGAAACTATGGTGGAAGAGGTAAGTGGTACTCCACCTCTGCAACTCTGTTGAGGACCTAAAAAGTTCCAATAAATCTCGGAGATAACTTGCCGCCTCGGCCAAATCTCTATAGACCTCATCCAGGTGAGACCCGTATGAAGACGTGGTCGCCATCCTTGAACTCTAGTGGTCTTCATGTCCTGTTGGCATATGACTTCTTCTCAATCTGTGCAGTATTAATTTAGACCTTGACGATCTGCACCTTCTATGTGGTAGCTCATACCATCTCTAGTCCAACTAGTGGTGACTCCCCTGGAACTGTCCAGCACAAGGTTGATCTGAAAGGTCGCCCGTATAATGCCTCAAAAGATTCCATCCCTATGGTGGAGTGATATGTTTTTTGTATGAAAAATCAGCCAAAGGTTAGTGATCCTCCTAGATGTGTCTGAATTCGAGGACACAAGAATGCAACAGGTCCTTGAGGGTCTGAATGGTCTGCTCAGTCTGACCATCTGTCTAAGGATGGAAGGCGGTGCTCAAATGAAGTTGTGTCTTGAAAGCCTCCTGCAACCCCTTCTATAGCTGGGAAGTAAACCTCATGTCATGATCAAAGACAATATATGAAAGTATTCCATGTAGCCACATAATCACCTACACATAGAGGCATCCCATGCATTCTACAGAACATTGATATCTGATATGTAGGAAGTGGGAAGACTTGGTGAGTCGGTCAACGATCACCCTAATCAAGTCATGGCCCCTAGAAGTATGTGGAAGTCCTATCATGAAGTCCATGTATATCACATCCCACTTATACTCTGGGATCTATAAGGGATGAACCAATCCTACTGGTACTTGGTTCTCTACCATCACTTGCTAAAAAGTGTGGCATTGAGAGACAAACTATGCTACTGCCTTCTTCATACTTGGGAACTAGTGCTATCGTTGAACGTCCTAGTACATCTTAGCCACTCATAGATATACCTCTAAAGGGGATGTGTGGAACTCCCTCGACACTTCCTCCTAAAGTGATACTGGTTCCATAGTACGTCCTCTGATGTGGATGACATGCTCTTCACCTTCAGAAAATCCATCAAGTGCCTGTCTTGTAGATATCTGAGCATGTCGTGTCTCGTAGTCAGTGTCCCTAGGATGAGCCTCCCTGAGTCGTTGAAATACTATGGGAGTGACTATAAGAGACTGTAGAAATAATGTTCTATCTCTATCCACAAAGGATATCTGTAAGGCAGCAAGCTACTATGTCTCCTCTCCTAGCAGCTGTATACCCGATCTCTTGCTGAGTGCATCTGCTACAACGTTCCCCTTCCATAGAGTGTAGACTATCTCGAAGTTAATGTCCTGGAGGAACTCAATCAATCACCTATATCTCAGGTTTAGGTCATTTAGGGAGAAGATATACCAGAGACTCTTGTGATCAGAGTACACTGTAAAATTCTCTCTCATCAGATAGTGTCGCTACATATTCAAGGTGAATAACACTGCTGTTAAATCAATGTCATGGATAGCATAGTTCTTCTCATGCTTTCTCAGCTACCATGAACCATATGCAATCACTGCTCACTCCTGCATTAGGAAAAACCCGAGTCCAGTCCCTGATGCGTCGTAGTAGACTGCGTACCCTACACCTTCCTCAGGAAGCCTCAAGATGGGGGCACTAGTTAGCCGCTGTCTCATCTCCTAAAGCCTCTACTAGAATTTCTCAGACCACATGAAGGGTTTCCCCTTCTTTATCAAAGCTGATAGTGGTGCTATAACTCTGGAAATGTCTGGCACAAATCTCCAGTAGTAACCAGCCAAACCCAGGAAACTCCATACCTCCATCACACTTATGGGTGGCTCCCAAGCTAGTACTGCCCTAATATTCGATGGATCCACTACAACTCTAGCCTTCGAGATGACATGTCCCAAAAAGTGAACATCTCAAATCCAAAACTGGCACTTCAAGAGATTACCATAAATCTAGTTCTCTTGAAGTGTGTCCAGTACTACCCACAAATGGTAGGCATGCTTCTCCTTAGTAGTCGAGTAGATCATAATGTCATCGAAGAAAACTATGACAAAGAAATTGAGATAAGGCTAGAAGATCTTGTTCACGAGTCCCAGGAACACTGCTGGAGTGTTGGTTACACCGAAGGGAATAACCAAGAACTCGTAGTGGCTGTACCAACATCTAATAGTCATCTCTTGCACATCCCCATCTCGAACTCAAAGCTGGTGATAGCTTGATCTGAGGTCTATCTTTGAGAACCACCATGCTCCCTTCAGCTAATCAAATAGGTCGTCAATCCTTGGTAGTGGGTACTTGTTTTTAACGGCCACTTGGTTTAGGAAACGGTAGTCAACACAAATCCTCAAGCTCCCATCATCATTTTTGGCGAAAAGAATCGGGGATCCCTAGAGAGAAACACAAGGCCAGATGAATCCCTTCCCCTGTGAGTCCTCTAGCTATACCCGCAGCTCACAAAGCACAGCGGGAGCAATCCAATATGCTGGTGTAGATATCAGTGTTGTCTCGAGGTACAAGTCAATGTAGAAGTCCACCTCTCTATGAGGAGGTATACCTGGGACATAATCAGAGAAAACATCCATGTACTAGTCCACCACTATAGGATTAGTAGGACTCTCCACATCACCAGCTCCGAATGTAAGGCAAGACATCTGATGAGTGATTGGCTGCACCCTCTGAGTAAGTCTGTCCTGTGCAGAAAATGCTCCTTTCTTACTGGTGAAGGTGAACATGGTCCCATCTGTGCCTACACATAGCACTTTACACCTAATACAGTCGATCTGGACATGGAATGTAGATAACCAGTCCATAACCAAGATGATGTTGTAAGTCCTTGACATCGCTACGAGGAGATCCCAGCCAAAGCTCTCGCCTCCTAGTGTAAGCTCACACTGCTGGAACCAGTGCGTAATCATCGAGTATGCTCCTGTTAGAGTATCTAGCCGTATGGATCGAGCTAACGACTCTGTCAAAATCTCTGAGCTCCGAATGAGGGCAGTGGAAATGAAATAGCGACTGGAACTTGTGTCTATAAGAACTAAAACTATGGTGGAGTAGACACAGATCGTACCTCGAATCATCTCCAGAGTTCTATGATAGTAGGCCTCTAATGCCTGGAGCTGAGCTCTCCCCTGTCCACCTGCTTCTTGAGGACCGCCCTGATTGAATCTCTATCTCGGCATGGGCAGTCCATTGACCGTCTGATGATCATCTGAATGGTGGGTTCGACAGTCACAAGCCATGTGACCATGCCAGCCACATGAGTAATAATGCCCACTTATTGGATGTTTCTCTCTACCCCAGGTGCCTCGTACAACGGATACATAGTCATACGGTCATCCACCCGTTGATCTGGTCCTCTTGGACCTCTGCGACATCGGTATAATACAATCTATAGAAGACTCTACTACATGTCAACTAGAGGTGGGTCTCACTGCTAGAGACTGCTCAGGAAAAAAGAATTCCACTAAGAGGGCTTGCTCCAACACCCATTTCTTCTTCAGGATGCTGAGGGAGATCATTGAAGACTTGATATCACACATGAGCCCCTGCTCGAAGGTGTAGGCCCTGAAGAGTGGGTCCTGCACCAAATCTATAGAGCAGCGCAAGAGGCCGGTAAACCTCACTGAGTACTGTGCCACCGTCATTCTATCCTACTACAGATGAAGTAGCTCATGTATCTGTATTCCATGAATGATGGATGGGACAAACTATGCTCGAAACAAGATCTTGAAGTCTTTCCGGAGTAGCGTCATCTAATCATGAACCCGGAGCATCAATCTCCACCATCTTCCCACTGTTGTGTATAGAAGGCTAGCAGCAAGAATCACCATAATGTCTGTTGGTGTCCCTACCAGTCGAAAGAATCTCACCATAGCCTCAAGACAATACTCAACTTCATGTGGGTCTGTCTCTCCCCTGAACCTGGGTGTCTTTTGGCACTGGAAATCATGAAATGCCCTCAAGCGTCGTGCATTGTATACTGTTGGGGATGGTGGCATCAGTGGCCCAACAAGGAATGGTACCGCCAGTTCCTCCACTAGAAAAGGGCCCTGCACTAAGGCCTTGTTTCTCGATGGGATATCTATGCGAACAAATCTTGTGTGTCATCCTTGGGGAGGAATCCTGAAAGAAACAGATGCGGCACAGTCAAATATTATACCTCGTGAGATGACCTGGTTGTTCTGACTTAATGGAATACTTTTGAAAAAACACATTCCATCAGTGTTTTAGTGCACTGAGTTAGAAATCAGTAGTCAGGGTCCTCATGTATGGATACATCGACCCCCACACCAAAAATGGACTCCCAGAATTGAAAACCACACTCGACAGCCTTAACATTATTGCTTCATAGAAAAAAAAGATCAGAGTCCTATGATATATGGTAGAACTGACTTCTTTGATACCAATTTGTCCTGACTTGTTCCCCGGGACCCGTTCCGTGACTATCCCAAACCCACCTTCCATAGGCCAGGGGCTGGTGACTAGCACGAAAGGCAAAAATCCCTAAAATAGGGAAGGAATTACCTTTATAAAGTGTAAACACACACAATAGAGTATGAGAAAGAAGTAAAAAACTAAGAAAAACTATATACAAAGGAGTGATGGAGAGTAAAAGGGGCCAGGAATACATGCCCAACAGGAAAGTACAAGTACAACTAATGTATAGCTAAAGCATCTACTAGGTCGTCCTCTGGGGATTCCTACCTGAAGGGTAGGTAAAAACAGCCTCCTCAGAACTCCAAGTCTATTAGTCTCCTCTGTGTACGGACACATCATAAGATCTACCTTTGAGTATTGTCTTGTCCTACTACTCTGATCCTTAGTCAACATTGTCCATCATCAACAACCACCACAACATGTTGTGGGCATAGACTGTGCACCGGTGAGTATAACTATACTCATTAGGGACCCCGAGACACTCAAGGTCTCAAAAAATATAAGGACATACCAAAAGTATTAAATCAACAGATAAACTCATTTAGTTATATGCCCATACATATAACTATGTTCCCAAGTAATCCATCTCAATCATAAGGTAAATACAAAAGTTATAAAATCAGCACAACCAAGATTTTATTCTAGGGATAATATCAATCTGAACCACTGTATACTAAAAAATTCTTCCTCTATCGAGTACAGTGGGCATGCCGCGTCAAACAGAGGCACATCCAACAAATCCTGGACTGTTGAGGTACTCCCCCTATTGACTACCATGGGTCTGTTGTGCTCACATAGAGGTGCTCCCCACTGTGGGCCAGCCGCGCTCACATAGAGAGTCTCCCCCTTGTAACTTGATGACGTACTCCTCCTTAAGAGTATTGTGGGTCTACCATGACACCAAGGCACTCCCCATTGCGGGTCTTCCGAGACACCATGGTACTCCCTGCTGGGCTAGTATAATAACTCCGAGTCAAAAGGTCAGCAGCTGTCATGTCTCAGCTAGCTATTAGGTTCCTGCACAAATGCTCACTTGTTCCCTGTAGATCCTCTACAAAACTATTGGTTGATGCTCCAATCACCAGGAATTCCCACTAAGAAATAACTCAAAGGTATGCCACATCATAGAGGTCTCAACACAAATGATGGCGCATCAATTAGACTCCCAGTCCGTGAGTTATAAGCATTTTAGTCCCAGGGGGCCCGATTGGATTTGTGCACGATCCAACCTGACCGTATCACAACATTTCCCAGAACACCAGTGGGGTATACTCAAAGGGACCATCGTGATCCATGAATACCAGTTCCTCTGACGGTTCGTCAAATGGTCGTCTGATGCCAAAGATTTGGCCAATAAAAGTAAATGGTCATGGTGGGCCCAGGTCTGGTCCGACCCTGTCAGACTGACCTAGTCTGGGTCCACCCAGTCAGACCTATTGGGTCTAGCCTGGCCCATTGAGTGGGCCAGCCTGTTAGGATTGGCCCAGAATGCTGGGCCCAGCCCAGTAGGCAGATAGGGCGGTTCGGCTTGGGCTCGGGGGCGGTTCGGTCCGGATCGTCGTGAGGGCACGACCCGGTGCAGCTCGGCCCAGAGGGCATGTCCGGGCCAGCACTGCCAGGGTTCCATGATGGGGCAAGGACACCTGCACTTCTAGGATGCCGTGACGAGGCCGAGACACCGGATAGGTCGGGTGGCCGTGAGGTGGGCAGGGACGCCGGCTCGTGGAGGCTTGCAAGGCGCGCGGAGGTAAGCAGACAGGCCAGATCGGGGAGGCATATGGGGCGCATGTGGAGGTCGGCTGGCGGGCCAGTGGCGTGTGGCCAAGAAGGGAGAGGTCAGGGGCCGGCGGCTGGGAGGGGGCAAGGAAGGCCGGGTCGGCACAACTCAGACCGACATGGGCCGACAGTGTTTGGCCTAGAGCACCAGAGCACCGCGGTGGTGGCGCAGTTCACGAAGGTCGTGGGTAGCACGACCTTTGTAATCGTCGCCTTTATCATTCCACTGCCTCATCACCATGATTAAGTTCATCATAAACAAGATCGGTAGAGGGGTTGAGCCATGTTGGTTTTCCCCGCACGCCCTACATTTATGGTGGTATAATTAGGTTTATCAGAGAAGTACGATGAACAACCACTATTTTACAATCCCCGCATAAGTTCCTTTCCAACCGAATATGAGAAAATAAATGGAATAAATCACAAATGAAACCCCTACCATTGATTTTGGTCATCGACGTTGAAGTCACGGGAAGAGGATGAAGGAGTTCGTCATTCGTTGCATCCGCCGAACGCTTCCAATCCTAAGTTGTTTTGGCTGTGGAAGACCCTCCACGTCGGTAGGATCCGAGGAAGGAAGTTGAAGAAGTATTTTAGTCGGCATTCTTCATTGGATAAATGAGTCTTTTCATTATTTTTTCTTCGTTTGGAGAATTTTAATCTTCCCAATCTCTCTTCTTCCCCAACTTCCACACAAATGCCAATGTTGAGCCAAATAATAGATTAGAGTATGTATTAAATCATTGGAAAGAATTAAAAGAGAATGAAATAATTACTTGTCTCCACGTAATTAATGTGAAGGGTTGGCACAAATTAATTATGGGAGTTGGAATAATTTAATTAAAGGGATGGTCAAGAGGCTCTCCCACATTATTGAGGGAGAGTTGAGAGGTTTTACTCTCTTCCATAAATAGGGGTTATGCCCCGTGTGGTCCCCACGTTGTAACCTCTTGCGGGAGGTTATGTTCGGGTGGGCTCCACCACCATAACCTCTCTTGGGAAGTAAAGATGTGGTGGTCCCACCTCCAACTTCAATGAGGAGGTTTTAACCACTAATCACCCACATGAGGGCTCAAATAATATAAAGTTAATGTGACTTTATTTTATTACCTTCCATGAAAACCCAAAAATTATCTTTTATTCTCGACTCACTACGGTCAAAGAGAATGTCTTCTTAAGAGAATACTGGCACTGTGAGTTCGACGGAGCCCTCAGATTTAAGTTGCGACCACCGATTTCAAAAGATATAAATATTTCCTTGTACATTTAATGAACGTACATGAACAAATGATTAGAATTTGATTCCAGGCACACCGGGCCTCAGAATCATGCGCAGTCAATTTTCGGAGACTCGTAAAATTCCCATGTATTAACAAAAATTCCACCGAATTTTGTGTCATTAAAAAAAAATAGTGCCACTATATTTATAGGGAAAAGTTTGATATATATATATATATGGTTCATAATTGTTTGAAATTTGTATTGATACCAAATTAGTTGAACATGCAAGAATGAAGATGATTATAGTTAAATAATGGTTATGAAACATAAATATATTACCAACATGGGAAAGAAAACAAGGTGGATGATTCTATGAGTCGAAAGGATCATTCTAGATTATCCATGATGAGGTTCATTAAAAATCCAATATTTATGGATTTTCAAATTATAGAGCTATAAATCCAAATTTAATGTAATAAATTTTAACTTACTCAAATGAATAGTGAACCATAAATCCATGTGAAGAGTAAGGATGCATAGAAAAATGATGAAGAGCTTCAAAATAAAGTTAGAAATGTTTCAAATTTTATCCTTGATTTGAATGGAATGACAATTTTCATGAACCACATGTGTGTTCTATCCATACCATATTTGTAAAAGGATATATTCGTGGAAGATTATAGTTCCTAATTAACCTATCATCCAGGATGTATGAATATTTAAAAAGAATTAATGAAACATTTTTGATTGAATGGAATGAAAAGAGAAATCATAGAGTTTTTATCTCATTGTTTGATATTCTAACTCGTTAAGGATGAAAGAAACAAGTCTAAAGGGATATTGAATCCATTACCCATACTAGAAAGGAATGGGTAGAACATCACTATATATTTTGTCATTGGAATACACAAAAACACTAAAGGATTTAATACAATATGGATGGAAGCCGGTCAAAATTCAGAATCATCACACATAATTGCTATGAGATATGAATTCTCTATGAATCATCATCCCATGATATACATTAATAATGTGGTATGAATTCTTGTAGTACCACATTTATTGTATCAGATATGGAAATGAAGACTACCTCTATGTTCTGGCGAATTATTAAACAAGAACATGATGCCAAATAGAGTTTCATCACTACTTATCATCCTTATATAGATGGTCAGTCTGATGAAAAATTCGAACCCTAGAGGATATGTGGAGATAGTGTTCTCTGGATTAAAAAGGTGGTTGGGATCAATACTATCCTCTAGTTGAGTATTCGTACAATAATATAATTCACTAAAAAATTTATATGACACCTTATGTGCCCCTCTATGAGAATAAATGTAGAGCTCCAATTCACTGGGATGAAGTCGGAGAATGAAATCTATTATGACCTAAGGTTCATGAAGAAACTGCTTAGAAATTTTTTGCCATTCAATAACATATCAATGAAGTTAAAAATAGATAGATAAATTTCACTAATAACTATCAGAATGAACTACAATATAATATTATTGAGAAGGTGTTTCTATGAATCTCAACCTAGAAGAAGGATATTAGATAAAATAAAAATGGGAATCCAATCCCTAGGTGTATCTGTCACATTGAAACTCTTGATCGTATCAGGATGGTAGCCTATCTCTTGTAACTTCATCTATATCTCTATCACATACATGATGTGTTCCATGTGTCCCTCAACAGAAAGTAAATACAAGAACCATAAAATGTACTAAAATCATATGTCATACCACTAGAGAAGGATCCTTCATATGAAGGACAACCAATGGAAATTATAGACTGATCAGAGAAAGTTCAATGAAATAACACAACTTACATGGTCAATTTTTTGTGGAGAAATAACAAGATATAGGAAGCTACGTGGTAAATTTAGGATATGACGAAGTATTATTTCATCATTTTTTTACAATAGAGGAAAATTTTGAGTGTGAAATTCATTTTACGGGGGGGGGGGGGGTAGAAGGTAACACATTAAGCTTTTAGGGACCTTTTTTCTCAACTAAATTAAAAGTTCATTTATGTCTTGTGATGCACTAAGTCAAACATTTAATTCAAATGAAACTGAATCCGGATAAATTAAATTGAAACTTTACATGGTATCTATTACATGGATCATCAACTTTTAGTATGTTACATGCCACACTGACATACATTATGTTACACTCAGCACTATTGTCTCAATGAAACATCATTTTGTTGTTATAATTATATAAATGAGATATTTATAAGCTAGAAACTAAGAATAGTGATATAAATAGTAATAAATTCTTTTCAAATATGGTTTATAATTTCTTTATATTCAGAAAGGATTTTGATATGGAAAGATTTAATTTTTGGTAAAGTCCTTATATGTGTAGAAGTACTATTTTATCAAATGAAATGCCTTTAATGTCATTCTGTGAAAAATAATAAAATTAATTCAATACACATTTAATAATTTAATTTGATAAAATAATATTCATTTTTTAATATATATTGTTAAAATTATTTCATGGTGAATTATTGGAAGTTTGATGAGAAATGTCATTTTGGGATGAATAGTGAGAAATACAGAATTTTATTTCAAATATAATTTTTATCTAAATTATATATAAGGAAAACTAATATTTTAAATTTTTAAAAATTTATTTATATAATATTTTTTATAAAATGTATCCAATTTAGGTAATTTTAACTAATTTAAAATAGAAATATGATATAAAAAACATAGAAAATTTTTGATCATTTTCACTTTAATAACACACAGTGGAATCTAGTTAGTGTGATCAATATTAAATTAATTTATGACACTTCTATGTTTTTCATTTATAAAAATGAATTACATAACTTCAATCCAAATAATTTATAATTATAATATTGTAAATTAGTTTTTTTAAAAAACTGATTAGTAAATGTAATTAAAATTAATTACATTGATTAAGGTAAAATTAATCTTAACTAAGGGCTAAACCATAAAATTAACACCCAAAAAAATAAGACACCGGTCAGAGATCCATTGGATGGAAATATTTATAACATATCACCCCATTTCACTTATGTTGTCTATTATTGGATCCACTTGGCATGTGAAAATTGTGTTTGGAATTCCTTTTCAAAAATATTACTAAAGTGTCCCTCCCCCACTATAAAAGCCCTCCCCCCACATAATGAAACCACTCAAGAACCTTGGATGGCATAAAATATTCGAAAATAATATCTTAACATCCCTAAATTCCACCAAGAATTATCTCGGATGAATAAAGCTATACAAGGATTCCTTTTATGCATGAACCCAAAAGAGTTATCCTATTAAAAGGTAACATCTTCTCTTAAGCTCCATTTATTTATTTTATTTCCCAACCCTCCGCGCATTTAATTCAATTATTATATAAAAACCAATTATATTAAATATTCATGGAAGTTTTTATGATAATGTTTCAACCTACACATATACAAACCTCCATCAAATGGGTAACGAATATACTATTTATGTGTACGGTGAACTACCACCTCACAAAACCATGATTGTTCATTTTGTACCACCACTCATAGTGAACATTTTAAAGGGAAAATATATTTATATTGGTCATATATTATTTTTATTACAATTTTAATATTATGTAATCATTTTACCATAAATATATTTACACTTTCCATTTCATTTAACTATGATAATTTTGATTGGGGGTAGTGTGGAATACTGCCCCATCAAAGTAGTGTGATTTGATCACACACTATTTGGAATGAATTAAGAAAGATTTTACTGAATATGGATGATATATCTGGTATAAAAAATATACTATAATTTATATATATATATAAATACTCATATGTCATTTAACTTCTTTCTTTTAATACAATAAAAGATTCATTATTCACATATACGTATGGATTACCGTCAACATGAACTGTGTATTCAACGGAATAATTCTATTTTCTATAGAATATTAAAATAAAAATATACTAAATATACATGATATTAATATTATTTGGTAAATTCTTGAATTCATGTTATATTTATTTTAACACACCTAGATTTTATGCGATATATTCTTTTTAATTTATTTGATGTCTTTTGTTGTACGCTACACCAAGATAAGATTTCACTATACAAAACACCGTATTAACTTGAAACAGACACAACACTATTCCTGGATTATGTTAAACGAAATTTCATGATCATTTGATAGAATTAATTTCATGAAAATTTGAGAATATATTTTTTTCAATGAACAATGTTTGGTTTATGTTATATGAAACACCAAAGTAATCTCGTACTATACGCAACATTGACTTGTCTTGCGTTACACGAAAGAGAGACCTTCCTAAATAGGTTGTGTAGTACACAAAACTGAGTTTCACTAAACAATGATATATTATTAAAATATTATTATATAATGTGATTTCAACTAGTCATTATGAATTTTATTTATCATATTTTTTATTTTAAATAAAATTAAAAATAATCTTATATATTTTTTAACATGATATAACAACAAATTCAATTTATCAGATCAAAAAAGTTTTTTAATGCGGTTTTCCCACCTTTTGATGGTGCACACATTTGAAATATTATTTTTAACACTTTTATATATTATATTTTACAAAAATAAATTCATTCTCAAAATAGTGATAGAATAGTTTATTTTTTTTTGATTTTTTGGATATAAAACTGATAAAAATCATATTTTAATGAATAGTTAAAAATGATTCTTTTTAATTCATATCACCCTTTTCATCTAATTTATTTATAGAGTTAAATTATTATTTTAATTAGTATTAAGTTGTTATAGTATTATGTTATTATCATGTAATCCAATTTTGGTCATTGGATGTTATTTGACATTTAAATTTTCTAAAAACACATTACAATTTTTTGATATGTTTTTAATTCAAAATACCTGCTTTTTTGTTTTTGACAATGGGAATTGACATTAAATTAATATATGCCAATTATGTGTTTTGAATTATAAAATATGGATTCCATATTTGGTATTAGTGGGTCCAAATTATATTAATAGTTTACTTATTTTGGATATTATGAATAGTAACTACTATAATTCTTTTTTAGCTCTCTTAAAGGTAAATTGGGTAAATTAGTGTAAAAAACAATATAATATGGAAAATAAAATGATTATAACCCCTAAAAAAATCGTATTCGATGAATTAAATTATACTTTTAATATATTGGGTTCAAAATTTAGTCATTCAAGGGCCCCCTGGAATTGAAAATGACATAGAAATTAATATGTTCAATGAAAGTGACAAAATGTCAAATTCCAATTTCTTATAAGTGTAATAATTTTAATATACTGATAAACAGTTGATATCTTAAAAACAAATTTTCCTTGGAAATATTAATGAATTTCTAACATCATGGTAGTTTATTGTTAATTTCTCTGAGATTAATTATTAACTTAAAGTCATATAATTTGATGATGTAAAAATTAATTAATTGATGAAATATCCATAATTTTTTTTATTAAAATACTAATAACCTTAAAAACAGATAAACACATAATAATATCATATTGGTCAAGTAAATCTCGATCATAAAAATCTAGTTTCTGATTAACTGACCATTTGGAGATTTAAAGAAGATATTATTATATTTATTTTATTTTATTTAAAGTGTTGTTGAAGTTGTCACAATAAAATATTAATCAGTATATTATTTTTAATGTTTTTTTCCTAGAAGATATATTATACAACATAAATTATAAATAAATCCTTTAAATATATTTTCATCATAGTATTTTATTTCAAAAAAAATTTCTACATATTTGTATATTAAATTATTACACAATATTGATGTCGTGATTATTTTAGTAATAGAGATATCAAATAAATGTTATTAATAATATTAAAATAATTAAAATTGGGATAATTATTTTTTCCAATGAATTTTATAAGTGAAATTGACACATTAAGGATATAATAAAATATTATATTCTAAGATAACACCTAATCTTGATATTTAAAAAATCCATGAAATGAGTCATGTCAATGTTGACAAAATTTTTCTTTTGTAAAAATAATGTTTTATAAAATTATTTAAAAATAATTAAAAAAACTAAAAATAAATTATAATTATGATATCATATAAAATTTCCTAATTATTCATTTACGGTTTAATTTAAATCAAATATGTAAATATTTCAACCTTTTAATATTGAAACATTTGTTATCTTAATTAAAATTAAATAGAATAACTAATTGTTAATGAAAATGATAATGTTTTAATAGACATGAAAACTTCTCTCAAATCAATTGGTTGGTAATATATCAGTCATATCATATATTATCTTTTATATCTCATATTCATTTAGTATTCGTATTTGTTTTCAAATTATTATAAATTAATAGTTTCATAAATATCAAAACTATCCCCCGTAGAAATTATAAATGGACAACACCTCCTTCATTTATGTACAACTCCTTAAGCCTTAAATATCAACTATAACCAACCCACATATCTTCCCAAATTACCTAGAAACATTCTAGTTGTCATAGTATTTTTTAAATACCATTTCTAGTGCTCTAAGATGAGATTTAGAAGAGTCACGTTGAAGAAGAAGTAATATCATTTACTGATTTTTTCAAACTTATTTATTCATCTACTTCCAGCTCATGAGTTGTTTCATCATAAATTAATAACATTAGTAGACAATATATACCTAGTGGTAATTATGATTTTAAAGACAACCATATTCTACCTTCTTCTCGTCCTATAAAAAATGAAATCATCACGCGTGCATATGTACGACTTACCATGTCAACGATGTGGTGTACCTTGTTTTTGAAATATCTCTGAATTTATATGTATTTTTTTAATTATATGGAATTATTTAAAGATCTTACACTTTAAAGGAAAAAGATTTTGAAGCTTGGGGTTTTGGAATTTAATTTTTAATTTATTTTAAAGTACGTTCTATAAACGTGAAATCAGGTTTTTTAAATTTTCGAACTGATGTATGAATCAAATATATGAGGGCATCGTTGAACTAGGAATGAAAAGATTCACCAAAAAATGACATAACATTTTCTAGGAAGGTTTGGATAGAGAAATTATTTTTTTGAAATTTTCTGAGAAATATTAAAATAACAGTAAAAAGTTTTTTAATTTTCTTTTTCATCGTTGAGTAGTGGATAGTGATGATATTGTGCGGCAATGAGGCGACAACATGGAGCAATTATAGAAGCCCCTTAATGGATCATTTTGTAAGAGTAACAATGAAAATTAATAGCTTAACATAAATTCTATGACATCTTTCTTTTTATTAAACGACCACTTTGGAGAGTGGAGAATTAAGCCGTGGGAAAATCTCTGACAAACCTATAGTGATATTTCTCTCCAATATATAATGACGAACGTCGTTGGAGCATCATCAACATCGATATACCTACAAGGATGAAGGAGAAAAGTGATTAACAAAGTTAACCCCTTGGAAAGTAAAATAAAGAATCCTACAGGAATAAACATCAATCAAGGTAGGGGATTGAACCATTGAATGTTCCCCATACATATTCCAATGGATGAACATGTATTGACCAATGAACATGTTAATCCATATATCATGCATTCTTGCTGTAGGGTGACTTTTTTTTTGTGATTTCTCTATCTGAGATTATATTGTAACTTTTTTTTTGTTGAATTAAAATCCTTGAACATCTCCATGTTTTTAAACAACCAACATAAAGGACACATGCCCACAAAAACAAGCCCTAAGTCCCTCGACATCTATGTTCTTAGTGATGATTTCTAAAAATGGAAATAAAGTGTGTTTGAAGATATCATAGTGAAGGTGACAGTTTAAGGATTTCATATATGTAGGAAGATCTAGAAATGGACCATTGGAGAAACTCTGGTGGCCCGAAGAAGAAACTCATCGGCGCTGGTGGTGGCTAACGGTAGCAGCCAGGGGCAGAGGGAGGTGGTTTGTTCGTTTTCTCCCTGAGGATGCAGAGGGATGTGGCTTGTTGGCCGCAATGGCATGGAGATGGCAGACCACGTTCATCCAGCCCGAGTGAATTTTGGAGGTCGCGGTCGCTTTACAATAGTTCTAGAGATTTGCACCACCACACTAGTGAAAGTTTGACCGAGTCAACCTGTAGACATAGTCTGCTGGTGATGTGGAGGACACGACCACTCAGCCACATCATAGACTTTGTGTGACATGGCACGCGGTGGGCTGCGATTGCTCGACCATGGTGGAGAGGAGGCTCCGTGCCTTTAGGGATTTAGAGGAGTCAAACGTGGCTCCTAGACACATCCTGGCCAGGCCAAATGGCCAGTCCGCCTCAATCAGAGCAAGAGAACTTGCGGACTAAACCTACTCTACAGGGCTACACCCACCTTACTAGGCTGGACCCAGGTAACCGGGTTGGACCAGCACTACGGGGTCGGACCCGCAGCTACTGTGCTAGACTTGTGTTACCGGGCGAGACCCATGCTACAAGGCCATCCTTTTTCTAATGGGTCAGGTCAAAAACCTGGCCCATTGGCCAGGCCCAGGCTGGAATAGGTTGGGTCCGGTCAGAAAGGACCGAGACCCAACTAGCCCCAGTTTCACAAAAAATGCATGTATTTCTTAAACTGAGGTTCTGATTAGTGCACCATTAGTGGAGTTCGGACCCTTGATATGGGGATATAATTTTAAGATAATATGACTAAGTTTTAGCAGAAATAGTTATATGGCAGCATTGGATCAGAATTGAACCAAATCGGGCCCTTTTTACAGAAATACCCATATCTTACAGATCAAGCATCTGTTCGACACACTGTCTATTGTGTTGGGAAACTTATGAAGAGATAGTCCTTTGGGTTACACTATGTGGGAATTTGTGATGGTTGAGGTATGGTCGATGGATTGAGGATAGGATCCTTCCCAAATCCTTCATGCTATGTTTGGGAATCTAGTGGAAAGCAGTGATGTGAGGAATGAATAGAGATCCTATGTGGGTCAGCCCCTAGATATCATGTGTGGGTTAGAACCTAGAGATTATGTGTGGGTTAAAACCTAGGAATCATGTGTGGTTCCAAACCATGTGATCCAGTGTGGGTTAGTACCATGTTACCCTGTGTGGATCAGTAGTAGAGGCTCTCAAAAAAATAAGATGTTATTGCTTTACGACAAATCATCTTTACTTCTGTACATGAGTTATATCTGATATGAGATATACCTTTTACATTGTGCAATGTGTATGAGATCTGTCTAGGTGGTAGTACTTTTGTGTTATTTACATTGTGGTGTTTTCCTTTGTGGATTACTGAGAGACCATTGGGGGTCTCAGGGTCCCTAGTAAGTATTGTTATACTCACCCATGCATGGGCTTTGCCCGAACCACTTTTTTCTTATGTAGAAGATGCAAAGCATTGACCGAGACATTAGTGTTCCAAGGTTAGATGGTTCTCCAAGGTTGATAAATAGAAGTGGTGTGTTGCATTGACATCTAATAGAGATCTATACATAAACATTAAGTTGTATCATTGTGGAATGACCTCCTGAACATGTACATCTTTTGTAGTACATTACTTTCAGTTTGCCTTGTATTCAGGCCCCATTACTTTTAGTTAACACATAATAATAATAGTAGTGTTAATTTTTGGGAATGTACTAATTTCATTCCTTTTTGGTTTTCTTGGTGCGGTATGACATGTTTGTGTGTGTGTGTGTGTGTATAGGTTTAAAGGCATTGCCTTTCATTTTTGGGATATGCCTTTTCGGTGCAAGTCACCAGCTTCTGGCCTATAAAAGGAGGGCTTGGTGGAGTCACAGCATGGGTCCAATGGGATGAGTCATGAAAAAGTGAAATCAATTTGTTGTTAGTTAAACCATAAGAATTATTCATCTATAATATTCTTTGGGGCTGATAGTGTTATGTTTCTGGAGTTCATTTTTCAGTATAGGGAGTGCAGTGTTAGTGTGGTGGCCGACGTATTAAGACACCAAGATCATGAGTTATATTTTTTGACTGAGTACTCAAAAACACTAGTTTCATGTGTTTTGATAATGTTTTTCTCTTAATCCCTTTTGAGTTATCTCACTAGGTAAAATTTATTTATCATTGCGCTTCTGTTTCCCAACAGGTTTCCTCTACGAAGACATCCTTCTAGGATTCTAGTGAGAGATATTAAAGATGGCCCACTAAGTGATGAGGCTTTGATACGGGGACCACTTACAATGATAGAACCTTCGAGTGGTGTACCATCAGTACCCCCACCTAGAGAGAAATAATTAAAACTAGCCCCAAAAATAGACAATGCATGCCAACTGAGAATGATGCATGCGTTCCATAGAAAACATCCTCTAAGGTTTCAAGGCTAGGAAAATCCTAAAGTAGTTCAAGATTGGCTGAAGGAAGTTAATCAGGTTATTCTCCTGGTAAAGACACCTACAAATTGGATAGAGATTGTAGACACTATCTTTTTCAGGACACGGTAAGGATATGGTGGGTCGTGAATCAACAGACATAAGAGGAGGCAACTCTTGTATTTTCAGACATCGAGAGCCTCTTCAGGGCATGATTCATACCAAAAAAATTACATTCAGTGCATATTCAAGAGTAACTACACCTACAACTGGGCTACCTGACTGTGACCCAGTACTTAACGAGGTTTACCAACCTCTCTCACTACTCCACCTACTTGGTATGAGACACGTTCTTCTGGGATTAGAGATCAGATCATGGACTCAAATGGGAGATTATAGCATCAATGATTTTTCTCAGCATCACCACACATACTGTAGAGTTATTTTGAGCCCTACTAGTGGAGAGCTTCCTAGCTGAGCATGCATCGACTGTGAGAACAACCACTGGATGACAGGTGGCCATGTCATTGATAGTAGGTAGTATGTAGACGATGTAGATACCGAAATGGGCCAGACATTCTAGAGGATGACCCCATGATGTAGTGTCAGATGTGAAGATCAACCATGGTAGAGGAGGAAATCTTTGTGCCATCGTTTATTACTCTTACAGAATATTGGGTCACATGGCTCGAGACTACCCGACTCCCTCCACCGATGACCAGTATCCAGTCAAGGGACAGCCAATACTGTAATATAGGTTCGAGCGAGAAGGTCCAAAGGGGGGTGAATGTCATAGGGGAGTTGGCTGAGTGGCAGGTGGTGGTCTTCAGTTCAAGGTACTACCACCACGACCGGTAGGAGGTCCACCACAAGCTCTCAGAGTAGGTCGACAGGGGTACAACCAACTTCAAGAGATGGAGGTCTACGACCATGGTTCTCTGGATAATATTATAGGTATTATATGTGTATAATACACCGTATCTGAAATTTTTTAAAACACTAGTGGCTGTCACAATTTCATTGCCACAAATCGTGTTTGAGGCTGAAGATTTCGATGGAGTTGTTGGCTCGATCATTAATATTAGATACTCCTATGGGATGGGATATGATTATTACACACTAGTTCCAGTAGTGTGAGCTTACTCTATAAGGGTAGAGGTTCATATGGGATCTCCTTTTAGAAGTATCGAATCCTTATGACATCATCTTTGGTATTGAATGTTTATCTATAGCCCATGCTCAAATCGACAATTTTAGGGGAAATGTGTGGTGTGTCTATGAGGATGGGACCAGGTATTCCTTTATAGGATAGAAAGAAAACCTTGAAGCGGAAGATGAACATTCATGGAGGAGGAAGCATCCTATAACTCCACAGTTGGATAGCCTGGGCTCAATGGGGTGGACAAGAGGAGTCCCAATTTTCTTTTAGTGGTGGATGAGTATGAGAATGTCTTTCTAGAAGATGTCCCAAGACAACCTCCTCCCAGATATGTTGAATTATGCAATGAATTATACCAAATAATGACAAAAATATCTACATCAACATATCATATGGTCAACACAAATTTCTAGGAGCTTAGGGTACATTTGGTGGACTTGTAGAGGAATGGTTTCTAAGGACCATTGTTTCTCCGTTAGAATCACTAGTGTTGTTTTCAATGAAGGCACACAAGGGCTTGAGGGTGTGCTTGGACTTCTGGTGCTCAAACTAGGTGGCCATGAAGAACATGAATCCACTGAGGAGCATTGAGGAAATCTTTGATCAGATGAAGGAAGAGAGGTGGATCTTGAAGATCAACCTATGATCGAGCTATCATTAGCTTTTGGTATTGGATGAGGACATGTCGAAGACAATATTTAGATTCTGATAAGAAAATTATAACTTCATGGTGATGCCTTTTGGTTTGTCTAATGTCATAGAAGTGGTTATGGGACCCATGAAAAGGATCTTCAAATCTTACCTCGATTGTTTTTTTGGTATTCTACATTGATTCCATATTGTTGTATTTAGCATCGGTGGAGGAGCCCACTACACAACTACAGATAGTCATAGAAGCACTCTATGAGTAGAAAATTTATGCTAAGCTCTCAATGTGTTAGTTCTAGGTATAAAAGGTCCACTTTTTGGGACACGAAATCTTAGAGGCTAGAGTTGCAGTAGATTAGATGAAGGTAGATGCAGTTCTTTCTTGGGAGCCAACCAGAGGTGTGACTGATGTACTATGTTTCATGGGATTGGCCCGATACTACTGGAGGTTCGTGATCGACTTCTTTAGAGTATAAGAATCCATAAAAACATTGATAAAGAAGGTAACCCCTTTCATGTGGACAGAGATGTTCCAGCGGGGCTTCTTGCAACTGAGGTAGAGCTTGTATAGCGCACCCATCTTAAGGTTGCAAGAGGTGGGAATCAACTATGTGGTATACTGTGATGCATCAGGGATAAGACTAGGTTGTGTCCTGATGCAATAGAGAGTATTGATCACCTAATGCTTAAAAAAGTTTAGAAATCATGAGTTGAACTACATGACCCCTGACCTGGAGTTGACAATAGTGGTTTTTATTTTTCTTGGAATATATGGTGGTACAACTTGATTGGTGAATTATTTACAATATACTTTGAGCGCAAGAGTCTCAGGAATATCTTCTCACAGAACGACCTGAACATGAGACAGTTCCATTGCTGGAGTTACTCCAGGAATATGTCTTTAAGATAGTTTACAATCCTCGGAAGGGAAACGTAGTGGCAGAAGAACTGAGTAGGAGGTCTGGTTTACAATTATTGTGTGAGGAGATAGAGAAGCTAGAGTCGATGTATATATACTTTTCAGATTGTGTTGGAACAGATTACCTTCAATATATGACTATCACTCTCCCACTCTTATAGATATTTATGAACGTAAATCTTATGGATGTTGATTGTGAGGCCCGACATGCTCAGATATCCTCAGGATAATCTCCTAATGAATTTTGGATAGGTAGAAAGAACATCATCATTATCATATTATAAACCATAATACTAGTGAAGTTATAGGAGGTGGTGTTGAGAGTGTTCCATACATGCAATTTAGTGGTACATCTTAGTGTGGTGATAATGTACTATGACCTCTGACATCCGTATTGGTGACGAGGGATGAAGCAGTTTCCAAGTTCATTTCTTGATGCCTCACTTGTCAGCATTGAAGGTCGAGCATCAGGTCTCAGTAGGTTTGACCCTTCCAATTGAGAGACCAGAGAGGAAGTGGGATGGTATCTCCATGGGAATTGTGGGGGGTTACGATGCACGTCCAGGGGCCATGATTTTATCAAGGTGATCGTTGACCGACTCACCTAGTCGGCTCATTTCCGACCCATCCAGGAGTAGGGATTTGTAAAGGGATTGGGATGCCTCAACGTCAATAAGATAGTGTTGATTCATGGGGTTCCTTAAATGATCATCCTAGACTATGATTAACTCTTTACATTCTGTTTGTGGATGGGGTTGGAAGAGGCATTCAAGACTCAACTTCTCTTGAGTATAACTTTTCACCCCCTGATGGATGGTCAGGCAGATCAGACCACACAAACCATAGAGGACATGCTTCGCGCTGGTGTCATGGATGATGGTTGTAGTTGGGAGGACCAATTACCAATGGTGGAGTTTTCGTACAACAAGAGCTATCAGTGAACAATTGTCATGGCACCGCGTGATGCCTGAATGAGTGGCCATGTCGATCACCTCTATGCTAGAAGGACCAAGGGGAGTCAACACTCATGGGTACAGAGGTGGTAACGGCTACTACTAAGAAGGTGAAGATTATCCCAAAGTGGATGAGGACTACGTAGAGTAGGTAGATGTCGTATTCTGACAAGATATGGAGACCCTTGGAGTTTGAAGAGGGATACTATGTTTTCCTTTGGGTCTCCCCCAATAGGGATTATGGAGAATTTGTCAGGGAAGAAATTTATCTTTGAGGTTAATCGGACCATTCTAGATCCTCAGTATAGTTAGCAAGGTGGCATACTATGTAGTTATTCCCCCACAGAGGAATTGGGTGCATGATTTCTTTCACGGGTCGCAACTGAGGAGGTATGTGCTTGATCCATTGCACATCATCTATTAGGTCGAGCTGGACATTGATGATGAGGCAACGTTTGCGGTGTTCCTGATGAAGATATAGGATCGACATGTGAAGATCCTTTGTGGATGGGTGATTCTTCTGATGTGTATTCGGTTGTTGCATGAGAACCTCCAGGAGAGCACATGGGAGTGGGAGGCTCAGATTCCTGCTCCGTACTCCCGCTAGTTTGGTTTACCCTTGTCTTGGATTTCAGGGAAGTAAAGCCCAAAGGTGGAGATAATCTAATGTCTCATAATTTCTATGTATTTTTATAATTATATGGATTTATTTTTACACTGCTCACTTTAACGTCTCGTGATTCTGAGGCACATAGTTCCCAAAATGTGAATTTAAATTTATTTTCATGTATGTTCAGGATCACTGAGAGTGTGTTTTTTGAACTTTTGAACCGGTGGTCTGACAGAAAATCTGAGGGAACCAAGGAACATGGATTGTCAGGATTCTCCTAGAAAGTACTAAACATCGACAAAAATGTTTGGAAGTGAAGGTTGATTTTTGGAACATTTCCGAAATATAATAAAATAAATTTAAAAAGTTATTTTATTTTTCTTTCAAACTGTTGAGTGGCGGATGAAGAAGCTGTAGTGCGGCAATGAGGCAACAACGTGGTGAAATTGAGGAAACCACTTAATTTCATGTTGTGCAAGAATTACAGCTACGATGTTTCATAAATGAAATAGTGTAACAATGCAATGTAGTAGCATAATAGAAACGCTGCGACATGTTTCTTTTTATTAAACAACCACGTTGGAGACTAGAGAATTAAACCATGTGAAAATATCTGATGAAACTATGCTGAGATTTATCATCAACAATGAATGTCGAATTTTAGTAGAAAATCATTGACTATAATGTAACTCAAAGGATGATGTGGGAAAAAACAAATGATGTCGAACCCATGAACCCTCGAAGATAGAATGCTACAATGACGAACGTCGTGCATGTTTGGGGTTTGAACCATTTAGTGTTCCATGTTTTTATTCTAAATGACTAACGTGGATGAACCAATGAACATGTTAATCCATGAACTCTATGTTCTTTCTGGAGGGTGACATCATTTTTTAATTTCTCTATCCAGGATTATGTTATCACTTGTGTTGCTTGAATTGAAATCCCAAAACCTCACCAGTTTATTATACAACCAATGCCGAGGGCGCGGGTGGAAACAAACAAGGCACGAGCCCTTCTACATGTGTGTTCTTCTTGAAAATTTCACTAAATTGTGGAAAATAATGTTTGAGGCCATCATAGTGATGGTGAAGACATAAAAATTCTGTAGATGTAGTCAGATTGAGAAACAGACCCCCAATGAAACTTCGCTGGCCTACAAGGAAAAACCATAAGCACAAAGGGATCGGTAGTGGCCTGCGACGATAGCTGCGGGCGAAGGAAGCGGCCCACCCATGTCGCGCCGCGGTGGTAGAGAGCCATATTCTACTGGCCGTCAATGGGGAGATGGTGGCCCACATTTAGGATTCACACGTCAATGGTGGAGGTCGGAGTTGCTCAAGCAAGGCACTGGAGATCCAAGACACCATGATGTTGTCACGTTGACCGAGTCAACCTAGGGACACAGTCCAGGGGTAATGTGGGGGATACAACTGGTCGGCCACATGAGAGACTATGTGGTGTGTTGTATGTGGTGGGCCACTATAGCATAACCAAAATGGAGAGGTGTCCCCACATCTACGGGGAAGCAATAGTGTCGGACGTGCGTCCCAGCCATATCATGGCCATACCAAAAGGCTGATCCGCCTCTGGATGACTGTGCAATCAAATTGGATTGACCCGCGCTACCAGGATGAACACACAGCCCAAAATACGGACATAGGTCGGACTAGGCTAGGGTAGTTCTCTCCAAATGGGTCAGACTAGGCCTGGACCCAACTAGCCCCTGTTTCATGAGGACCCTCGTACCTCTCAAAACAGGTGTCCAATTGATGAGTCATTATTGGAGTTGGGACCCTTCCGATAGGGCTGTCTTCTTGAGACACAGAAAATGAGTTTTGGATGAATTTGGATTATGGATGGGTTGGATCCTACATGAATCCAACAGAACACTTTTTACTAAAATACTTATATCATACAGACCCAGTGTCCTTTGGTCACATTGTTTTTTGCGCTGAGATCCTTACGATGATACAATACTTTGGGTTTAATCTATGGGGGACCTCATGGATGTTGAAGAATGGTCGATGGATTGAGGAGGATATCCTCTTAGAATCATGTGTGATAATGCAGGAATCTAGTTTCTGGATATGACGTGAAGAATGATTAATTATCATATTTGTGTTAGCTCCTCGCAATCCTTTTTTGGGTCGGCACCAAGAGATCTTGTGTGGTTAAACACATAGAGATCCTAAGTGTTTAAGAACATAGAGACCATAAGTATTGGATCTAAACAAAATAAGATAGCATAGCTTTATGACTAACCATATTTACTTTTGTACATCATTCATACTTGGTGTGAGCTGTGTCTTTTACATTGTGCTATGTGTTTTAGATCATGCTTCGTGGTATTGCCGATGTTAAATTTTCATTGGGGTGTTTTCCTTTTTGAATTACTAATACACCTTCACGGGTCATGGGTTCCCTACTGCTTATTGTTATACTCACTCCTACATGGGCTTTTCCAGCACTGGTCGTGTCTTGGGAAGACTGTGTACAACTTTGGCCGGGACTTATGGAAGGTAAGATTACATTGTGATCGAATGTGGACCGATAGAAGTTTTGTGATGTAGTGACATTCGACAGAGAGCTATACCAACCATTTAGGTTGGATCCTTGGAGGACGGCCGATATAGGATTTATGTATTTTCCTTTATATTCCTTTTAGTTGGGCTTGTATTCTGGCCTCTATTATTTCATTTTACACACTTTACTCTCAGTAGTGATACTTTGTTGTGGTTATACTACTTTCTTTCCCTTGTGGTTTTCTAGGTGCAGTATTCCATATCTCTATGTGTATAGGTTTAATGGCATTTCATTCACTTTTTGGGATATTCCCTTTTTCTAATAGTCACCAGCCTCTGAACTGTGGAAGGCGGGTTTGGGGTAGTCACAACATAGGCCCCAGGGGACGAGTCTTGACAGTTTTCACCACCGTATTACATGTATTTGTATAATTATAGATGTAATACCTATATATGATTATTAAAATAAGATATTGTTTCTGAAATTTAATATACCATCCACTTTAAACCCATTTAAAACTATTTGAATAATATCGTTGCCTGTGCATACGTACGACCAATCATCTCCACAATGTGATGTGATTTATTCTACATGATATTACTTAATGAATGATTATATAAATGTATATAATGAATATTCATGGTATTTGTTATGTAAATATGAATTTATAATTATATACCTCTGACTAAAGAAAGAGAACCAGATCTTTTTTAACAAAACATTCATAAGAACATAAAGCAGTTAACAACCAAAAAATAAGTAACAATGAAATGTTACTTATGAAAGATGATAATATGATCATATATGATATAATAAAAATGAATTTGGTTTTAGAAGAAGTCATTAGCATTATTTAAATCATTATATTAGAGGTTTAGATACACACAAAGTCAATCAGACCTATGGTAAGGGATTATTTTGTCCAATTTTTATTTCTGTGGGACATATGCCTTATACACCATAAAATTATTTTATGTGATGTTTATGTTACCCATAGTGGTTTTTATTATTCATAGTTTTAAAGTTATTATATTTTAATAATCTTATAATTTTCTTTCTTCAAGGTGGCATAATATTTTACTTATTATAAATGGGTAAGTTCTAATTTCCCATTTTTATTATTTTCTGAGATTGATTATACATCTGTATTTACCGGTGAATACATATCATCCACATACATGTTTCCAAAATATATAATATTTTTTTTTATTATACTATTTTAAACTCAATTATACTCATTATTGAATATTTAATAAACATTGTGGAAGGAATATTTCTTTCCTTTTCCAAACGAAGTGATTTTTTAATTTTGCAGGAAGAGTATGAGAAGAATGATTCTTTATCGTAAATGACATGAATAGTTTTTTACATTTTCATTATGCTTCATATCCATGAAACATAATTTACAATATTTTAAGTTTTCATTCAACTAAATTCTTCTATATTAATTTTTCATGGAATTTTGAGAACATAAAATGTTTTTTAATAAGAAGGGATATTTTATTATGGAACTAAGGTCGTGGGTTTTATCAAAATTAATGTCCATCTAAGATTTCACAGGGTTATGTTTCTATCGCTTTGATTAATTTTATTTGATCATTTATATGACCGAATAATTTTTATAATATCCATCTATCAGTTATAGATTATGTTATGTTGAAATGATGTTTAAAAGAAAATTTTTATGGGTTATGCTATGATGAATGATTTATGTTTTTGTTGAACATATAAGAATGATATAATTATGAGATGGGTGTGACCTATATCTCCATACAATGCATTGGGTGATTATTTATATCTCATGTGACAAGCATGACTAGAATGAAATGTAAATCTCGTTTAGTAATACAGGGTTAGAATGCTAGGTAAATCAATAATACATGGCTGAAATGACAAGTAACTCAAATTCAGTAATACATGGATGGAATGGAAAGTAAACCTAGTTCAATAAAGGTATTTTTCTACAATGATGGTATTGGATGCAATTCCTTGGATACTATGGGAATTATATTATATTATTATTATTTTTCACAATTCCAGGTTTTATAACAATGCTATTTTATCATTGTTAATGTTCTATTATTACCTATGACTCACTTAATTCCATGATTTATTTCATGAATCAAGATTTTGATATAATACATTTTTGCTCATGTTTATAAATTGTTATGTATATGGTTTGTTTTATGTTCTCCATATTTATCCTTACTGATTATTTTATCTCAAACTTCTATATGTTTTTTTCCACATGACATAATGAAATGATTTAGGTAGGAAAACAAAAGTGAAAGATCTTTATGGGAGATATTTAATATCATTCACCAAGTTGGAAGATTATGTTCTGAGATTCCAAAGACCCTAAAATAATATTGTCATTGGGAATTTGTTTGTGTCGTGTATTATGTATTCTCAAAAAGTAATGTAATCTCTAGGTACATCAAGCTTGTGTCTCTATAGTTGGTATGAGAGTGATGGATTAGTCAACGTTTGGAAACTAGTATGTGAAAATATTAGTGATATCCCTAGAGATATTTCTAAGGTATGTATAGGGTTGTCATTAAGGGCAAGTCTAACTATAGGTTACAGTCCTAGAGTAATGGTAAAAATCATGAATACCCATCGATTAATCCTATGATGTTAGATATTGAAAGTACTACCCTTGATTATGTTGTTCCACTAGTAGAATTTTTTCCTCTCATGCTATTCCTTTTTAGTTTTAGAAAATGGAAGGATATATAAGGATTCATGATTATGGATTATATGAGAGAAAATTGAATGATATTCTTAATGAGAATCCAAATGTAATTGGAGTTGGAAGGTGAATCATTGATATTACGCCTAATCAGAAATCTCATAATATGTTAAATAAAATATATATTGGTGACTTTCATGACCCATATAATAATAGAATGATGGTGTTTAATGGTGATCAGAGAGGAAGGAAAGTTCAATTTTCCTCATGTAAATCATGTGGGAAGAGGTAATAAGGAGAACGTTTCAACGGAACTGGAAGATGGTTTCAGTGTCGAAAATAAGAATAAATTTCTAGTAATTTCCAAGTAGAAGGTTCAATTAACACAGTGGACATAGACAATGGTATTTATTAGAAATAAAAAAGGGCTAAATGTTTATAATATGGAATATAAAGTCATTATAATAATCGATTTCCTAAGGGAAAATATCATGAAGTGAATCAGCATGGTCATATGGGTAGTATTTATGTTGAGGAGGATAAAGAGACTAAAAATGATATATCTGATGAAATAAATCTTGAGGAATAAAACAATGAATTACAGTCAACGATTTAAGAAGATAGTAGAATGATTGCATGTTTATCAAGAATAATGTTGTATAAGTAATTTTATGGTACTATGGAATTAAGAAACATCTAAGGATGTTTACACTATTGTTTTTCATTAAGTATTTATAAGTATTTGTGTTATTTTACCGGTAACCAAGAAAATTTATTCAAATATTTTAGGAAATCACATGATATGCACATAATGAATGGATAAGGATATAATGATATTTTTGATAGTACTAATGACCTCATTACTGATATAAGGACAAAGCGATATCATGGTTTGAGTATATAGATTTTTTGGTATATTTGGTGTTTGGAAGGAGTTAATTTGGGTATAATTCATGTGTTCACTAAGGTTTTATATTAATTCATGTTATTATCATGTTTTAAGAGAACACGTGACTAAGGTATTCACGTGTATGGAATGTGACAACAAATAAGTACATTATGAGATATGGGAGCTAAAAGTTATATAGATTTAGTTCACCTATTTATAAATTTTTATATTTTCTATTACTGGAAGGATTGTAATGCCATTCATTTATGGATAGTATATTTTATATTTTAGTTGACGTTTTTTAGACAAATACATTGACTCGCTATAGGTTGATTTATGCATATTTAATTACCTGTGGTAAATTATTTTTGAGATTGATGGATCGTCCGACAATTATATCACATAATCTACTAACACATTATGAATAATAAATTCAACATCATTTTTTTAAAGAATATATGATATGGAAATTGTTGAAGGAATGAACAATTGTGGGATTCTACCAAAATCTAGTAAGTACTTATTCTAATGTGAAACTATTCATCTTTAGGAAAATGATCTTGAAAACTAAAAAATTTATCCTTATACCTTTTTATCTGATCAATCAGATGGTCCCTAAAATTATTGCAGATTTATGGGTTTTTAGTATTCAACTTTCTCTAATACTTATTCTCTATTAGTATCCATAAAGAACTTTATGGTTAGATTTTTCTTCCATATACAGGTTTTCACTTCCCACCTATGTTATTTTATATGTAATCCTAGTTATGAGTTACATAGAGTAACTATTATATTTTTAAATTTCTTTTTTAAAATGATGTTTTAGTATTCCTTTTTTAATATGTGTGTTTCTATGAGTGAAAATTTTATGTAGTAATCCTTTTATAACCCTGATGAATTTCAGGGGAAAAATCATTTTAAGGGGGGTATAATGTTACACAACAAGATTTGATGAGATAGATTCTTTTTAATTTCATTGATTTCTTGTGTTTTACATTACATCATGGTTACCTTGTGTTATATGCAACATTGTGTTAGCTTATAGTATAGGAAAAACTATTCTTTGCTTGTGAAACATAGAATTTCAAGTTTTTTTGATAGAATTCAATTCACATAACATTATGTATAGACTTTTTTCAATGAACTATGTTTGGATAATGTTATATGATACACCAAAGGAATCTTTCACTACATGATATATTGACTTGGATTTTGTTACATGCAACATCAACTATCCACGATAGCTTGCGTTGGATGCAATACCGAGTTCCACTAAACATCAATATATTACGAAAATATTATTATTTAATGTGATATATTCTAGACATTATGAATATTAATAAGCACATTATTAATTTTATATAACACTAAAATTCATTTTATATACTTTGTAGACATGATATAAGAAAAAATTCATTTTTTTGAGATAAAAGTTGTTTTTTTTACAAAAAATGTTATATTGCTGCCTTTTGATGGTGCACTAATTTGAAATATAGTTTTTAAAAACTTAAAATATTATATTTTGATAAATAATAATTTTATTTGGAAAAGAGACATAAAAATTTAATTTTTATTTTATTTTTTTATTTTTCTGATAAAATTCATATTTGAATGAATTGTGAAAAATACATCATTTTAATAAAAAACTACATTTTCATAAAATTTATTTAAATAGTTTTATCAAATTTTTAATTGGTTTTAATGTTTAATTGGATTATATTTTTATAATTTAACCCAATTTTGGTCATGGGATGTAATTTTACATTTAAATGTGACATAAATACATGACAATATTTTGATATTTTTTTAGTTCTTAAAAAGATTCATTTTGGTTTTTGACAACTAGAATTAATTTAAAATTAATTTCAACCAATATATGTTTTTAATTATGAAAATTAGTGTCCATAATCTGAATCAATGATTAAAAATTATATTAATATCTTATATTTATTGTTTTGGATATTATCAATGTTAAATATGATAATTTTTATTTGACGTGGTTAAATGTAAATCAAGTAAATTAGTTCAACAAACAATATTATAAGGAGAATAAAATGATACTACCACCTAAAAATATCCTATTGGATGAAATAAATTCTACCATTAGTCAGATAGGTTCTAAACATATCCATTTAAGAGCTAATGGGAATTGAAAATGACATAGATATTAATAAAACTATTGAAAGTGACAAAATGTCAAACTCACATTTCATATAATTATAATAATTTTTATATAGGGATAAACATGGGATATCTTGGAAAATAAATAGTCCATATAAATATAAAATAATTACCTACATCAGGGTAATTTATTTATATTTTATAGGATATTAATAGTTACTTTAATGTATTATACCTTGATGATGTAAAAATTAATTAATCTAGGATAAATCCCTAAAACAACCTATATTTAAATATTAATAATAGATAAAAGGCCTAAAAATATGACCAAATAATATTTTTTGTCTATATATAGTCCATAATAATCCACTTTCTGAGCAAGCGACCATTTAGAGCTTTGTAAAATTGATTAAGTTATTTATTTTATTTTATTTAATGTGATGTTAAAGTTGTCAAATTCATACTCTAATACGTATAACATTTTAAATGTTTTCATTTCCTAAAGACAAATAACATAAATATATTCATATAAATTATAGTAAATATATGTTTATCAATGTATATTATTTAAAAATATAATTCGAGGAATAATTATATTAAATAATTATACAACAATCGTGTAATGATAATTTTAATAATGGAAATATCAAATAAAAAAGATTAAAAATATTAAAATAAATATTATTTCTATAATTGATTTTGAAAATTATTTTTATAAGTGAAACTGACCCATTTGTGATATAATAAAATAATTTTTTCAAGGATAACACATTATCTATATATTTATAAAAATCAATGAATTGAATAGTGTCAAAATTGACACAATTGATATATTGTTAACATAATGTTTTATAAAATTATTAAAATATAATTTTTTTTAAATAAGTTATAATATTCATGATTTGTTTGAAAATGTTCTAAATTATTCATTAATGGTATAAATGAAATCAAATAAGTAAATATTTCACCGTTTTAATATTGAAATATTTGTTTTTTAATTAAAACTAAATAGAATAACTAGTTATTAATTAAAATGATAATGTTTTAATTAACATCAAAACATTTCTAAATTATATTGGTTAACAATATTTCAATCTTATAATTTATTATCTTCTAATATATATCATTTCTAAGGTATTTTTATTTAATTTCAAATTATTATAAATTAATAGTTTCATAAATTCCAAAAAGTGAACCTCACCCAAATTATAAAAGGACACCATATCCCTCATTTATCCACAACTCATTATGCATTCATGTTCATATATACCATTAAAATTTCACATCTCAAATTATGTAGTAACACTATATAGTTCTTCGTATTCTTCAATGACCATCTGTAGTTCTTTAAGAGAATATTTAGAGGTGCCTTTTGGAAGAAGTGGTAATATCATTTATCAATTATTTCAAACTTCATTATTGTTCTAAATCAACCTCATGATTTAGTTCATTTTAAATTAATAACTCTAGTATTACTTATATACAGAGAGGATATTATTATTATGAACCAACAATAGTCCACCTTCTACTAATCCTATGAAAAATGAAATCACTACGTGTGCGTTTGTACGACTTACAGTCTCCACAACGTGGTGTACTCTATTTTCCACAACCACCTTACAGAGATGTGTATAATAATGCAATTAAAAATTACATATGATTATTATAACATGTTATTGAATCTGAAATTTTATACACCATCCACTTTAAACTCATTAAACAACTATGGCAATGAAATTGTCACTCGTGTATACGTATAACCTATCATCTCCATGATGCAATGTTATTCATTCTACATGATCTTAATTAAATAATAACAATATAAATGTTCTGAATCAATAAAAATGGTATCTATTTCTTTAATATCATTTTATAATGATATTACAATGAACATAGAAAAATAAAAAGAACATACTCAGTAGAACATGCATAAGAACATAAAGCATTTAACACCCGGTTAATGAGTAACAATGAAATACTACTAAAAAATGATTATAATATAATCTTATATGACATCAAAAAAAATAATATTCAACTATAATATTTAAGAAATATTATTTAAATCATTGTACTATAGTTTGAGATACATATACTGCATATCATACACAATGTAAGAAAATAAATTTTCCCACATTCATTTTTGTCGGACATATGCCTTATACCCCATTTAATTATTTTTTGTGATGTTTAGGTTACCAATGAATGTTTTGATAATTTCTATTATTATGGTTATGATATTTACATATGAATATAATTTTATATATTTTATTAGGCCTATTATTCATACGATTATAAATTGGTAGGGTATAGTTTCATAATATTATTATTTTATGATATTGTTTATACATAAGTATTTACTAGGGGGTATTTATCATACATATCCATGTTTCCTAAATATATAATTTTATTTCTATTATTGTACTATTTTTAAAGTAAAATTTTCCCATTGGTGAGTTTTTATAATACGGTATAGAAGGAATCTTTCTTTCGTTTTCCATACAAGGTAAATTGTTTACTTTTCTGAAAAGAGTTCGAGAAGAATGTTTTTTAACTTATATAGGACGAACGAATCTCTAAATCTTCATAATGCCTTATTTCCATGAAGCTTACTATACACTATTTAAATTTTATTTTAAAAAAGAAAATTATTTTTATTTTGAATATTATTGGAATTTAGAAAATAGAAAACATTTTTTAAGAAGAAAATGATAGTTTCCTTAGGAATTAAGCTCAAGTATTTAATCAAAATTATTTCCCATCTAATATGAAATAGGGTTATGTTTCAATACCTATAATTTATTTGATTTTTTTGATAGAATTAGTTTTATAAAATAAATTTAAATATTTTGTATTATGTTTTGATGTAATGTTGTTTATGAAACCCATTTTATTTCATTGGTTATGCAATGATGAATTATTTAGGATTTTGTGGAACATGTAAGAATGATTTCATTATGAGATGTATAGGACATATATATCCCTCCAATGCATTGGGTAATAATTTTTATCCCATGGGATAAATAATAATATGACAACAAATAAATATTGTTCAGTATTATATGGATTCAATGGAATGTAAATCTGGTTCAGTATTATAGGGCTGGAATGACAAGTAAATCCAGTTTAGTAATAAATGGGTAAAACAACAAGAAAACGTGGTTTAGTAAAAGACATTGTCCACTATAATGGTGTTGAAAGCAATTTCATGGATACTATTAAATTCATATTATGTGATTATTTTTTTTCCACAATTAAATGTTTTATACCGTTATTATTTTTTCATGGTTAATGTTCAATTTTGATTTATGTCTTATGTACTGCTAATGTTTATTTTATGACTGAATAATTTGATATTTTAACATTATAATCATGATTTTATATTCATATATATATGATTAGTTTTATGTTATACATGTTTACCCTTACCGAGAATTTGAGCTCACCCTTTTATATGTTTCCTTTCTCTATGATATAATAAAAGGATTCAAGTAGAAAAATTGAATTGGAAGATCTTTATGTGAGATGTTGAAGATCTTTCACAATGTTAGAAGATTATGTTCTATGATTCCATAGACACTAAACTAATACAGTCTTTAGGAATCTGTTTGTGTCATGTAATAAGTATTCCAAAAAATTTATGTAATGTTGATGTCTGTGAGGTTTGGGTCGCTATAATTATAATGAGAAATGATATAACAAATTAGGACACAAGCGAAGAAGAAAGCTAATATCACCTGAAATGAAACCTTACCAAATGATGGTTAACAAGAGGGTAGTACATGGTCATAATAAAATCATATATTTCAATATATGTAATAATATGATTCATTAAAATATTTATAATAAATTTATATTTTTTATACAGGTGTTTCAAATGAGTATAATGAGAGTCAAGAAACAAGGTACAAAGATTTCATATCACTATTTATATCCATGAGATACATGTTTTATTGACTAATATTTTATTATGTCTGGTGTATATACTGAGCATGAATGTATTAAATGATTATTATTACTAAATTTATTATTATTTAAACATCAATACCCTCGACGTTCATTCATGGGAGTTATATTTTCAATAGCTAAAAAATCGGTAAAGTAGTTTTGTCGCAAATTTCTTCATTTGAGACACATATTTTTTTTATGAACCTAAGTTCTTTAATGATGTGTATATAATTCAAATTGACATGTTATCTAATTAATATAATTATTTCCATGATATTTTAATCTTAAATTAATTTTATTTTCTTAAATGAGTAGTATTTTCCCATGTTACAATGTGATAAGTGTTTATTGAAACAATCACATATCTTTTCAGGATTACTTATGATTATGCATCCATTGATGAAATATTATGATCCCTATCTCTATAAAATTACTGTAATTTATTCAACTATATTTAATCAAGATATCTCCATGTATTAGTACCATTTCACCACTCTTTGATTCATAATATAACTAATAAGACGTTTTTATGAAAAATTTGATAGTATTTATGTTTAATGTCGGAAACATATTTTTTTTAAACAGTATTTTAAAAATCTATTTTTAAAATATTTTCAATATTGAATTGAAAATTTTCAAGGAAAATTCTTTTAAAGTATTATTTCAAGTCCCCTTTATAACTTTTTAAATATATTTTCAAATATAAATGGTTTTAAAAGGTTTTATGTTATACGAATCATTTATCAATGATCAAAACATATTTTACTCAAGAATTATTTTTAAAATATATAAAATAAATATTTACCATCTATGATGACATTCATTGGTGTTAATCATTTCTTTCTATTATATTATTCAATGTTTCTATTCATATTCTTTTTTGGAATGGTTTATATTTTGATTGAATGACAATTATGATACCTATTTCTACTTCACCTCTTATATACTTATGAAATCTACTTATTTTCATAGGTTTTGATTTTGATGAAGTGAATATGAAACCTATATCTTTTTCCATAGGATATAAAATGAATACATGTTTATCAAACCCATTTCATTTAATAGGTTATGATATGATTGTTTCTGATTTTCTGGCACATATATGTCTGACTTCTTTATGAGATGGGTGGCATCTATATCTCCCTCAAATGCATTGTGTAAAATTTATATCTCATGAGATAGATAATGATGGTTTTGAGAGTAAACCCTGACTAATATGATGGTCATGTGAATGAACCATGACAAGCTAGATGGAATGAGGAGTGAACCCTTTCTACTAAGTTGGTCGTTGGAGTGAAGAACGAATAACAAGATTGTATGTGGAGCGATCCCACACTACTAATATGTTCTTCGTAGCGATGCCATGACTACTATGTAAATTATATTATATGTGTTTTCTCTTTTCCCCTAATTTAATGACTTATTCCTATATTATTCTTTTATGGTGTATATTATTTATTACCTTATGATTCATGTCCTATAAACTTCCATGATTTATTCCCTGATTCATGTATATGTTCTTTAATATGTTGGGTATGATCTTAAATATTCTTGAACATGTTCTTATACCCTTATGCTAATGATTATTCTTACATATCTCATTTTTTTACCCTTACTAAGCATCTTACCTAACCAATTTTTATGTTTCATTCCCTAGGTTAAGAATAAATGTATTATGTTCAATGTGTCTAAGAAGGGTGACAGTCAATATGAACCTATTGGGGGATAATATATCTCACTTATGTACCATTATTCATGTTTCCATGTTTCTAAAGTTACAATTATAATATGTTCATTGGGTGTTGGATTATTTGTGGTTATTATGCATTTAGAAATATTTATTTACTATTAATGTATGAAAATATAGGGTCACTATATTTATGATCCTATATCATGTGTTTGTGTAATGTAATGAATATTAATATAAAAATATGTAATATCTATACATGAAGGTCTTAGGGCACTACAGATCAATTTAAAGAGTTCATATATAAGACTCATATTCTCATGTATTCTATTTTACACTATCATATCTCCTAAAGAGACAAACCAGGGGAATAACAAACCCACTCAACACCTTCTCCTGATAGTCCTCGATCTCCACAAGATTGTCCTAGAAGGTTATATCATCCTAGACATTGAAATTTTTGCGACCAATCATGTGAGTGCCATAATTAAGTAAAAAAAGGAGCTATGAAACATGGAATATTTCATGTATCTAGTCCCCATGTAGGGGAAGTTCTATCATATACTGCATGAAACGGATGCTTTCCATTACCTCAAAAGGCCTAAAAATCGGGGGGAAATATTACTCCTAGAAAAAAACCTTCACTAAATATGATGTGGAGTCACCTTTAGAAACACATGTATTGAAAATTAAAACACTATATTTGTCCTCCTGGGATCAAGATAGGACATCAAATGATCCATTGATACCTTTATCCCTTTACAAATCACCTTAACCATATTCGTCATTTTCTGCACTAGTTTTTAAATTATAATCATTTATTCACCAAACCTAGTACAAAAAAATGGAGAGCAGAAATGTCATCCATAAAAATATTCAAATGGTTCCATACCAATGGTGGAGTGAAAACATCTTCTTATGAAAATATGAAAAAAGTGAGATTAATCACCCCATAACCTCAAAAATATAGGAAGACAAATGCCACGCATCCCTAGGATATTGGATAATGCACCATATATGGCCATCTATTTATAGATTAAGTGATGTTCTAAGGAATAATTGCGGTAAAAAACATTATAAATACCACTTCACATCCTGAATGTAGAATAAGAAACATGATCAGATATGATCATCATATGGAATCCATTGAGTCTTGAAACCTCATATAAGAACATCCTCGATAATACTCACACTGATATCATATAATTTATCGATTTGAATTTTGTTGATTTGATTAAATTATATAATATTACCGATATATTATAAAATCCTCCCAGAGATTGAGGCAAACTGGAAATGTAGCCTTTAGACGTGTCCTTAAACTTCAGCTGAGTAATAACCAAAAAATTGATAAAACCACATAGAATAAAGTTCATGAGAATTACCTTATTTAATTATATACACTGAGACACAAACTCTATAACTAAATTCTTTAACCCACACCCAAAGGACTGACCACTAATAACTCATTACATCATCATCATGACATAGTTCCCTTAATACTACACTATCATGATGATCCATTTCTCACAAAAATCCTATCAACAACCTGTAATCTCACAAACCCATAAAAATATATGGATAGAATAAACCTGGGGTATTGACTTGGGGTATCTGGAAGAAAATCCTCCTCAAAATTCTTCACCATATCCAATTAATATAAAAATATATTTGATTCATGATAGAGATGGGTTTGAAAATTGTTACTGAAAACCCACACAGAAGAATTATCTTTTAAATGGTTAGAATATCATGAAAACTAGCCCAATTTTCAATCAAAGAATAAAACTAATCTTAAAAATAGTCCATGGCTTTCTCTAATGACACCTTTGACTCCCTGAGATCCCAAAAGAATAAGATCCATCAATAACTAACTATTGTATATAGCATTGTCATTTCCAGTGATACTCTTTTGTCCATGTATGCATTAATTACATTGAAAGTGATCTCCTCCAACCAAAACCAGTATTCTAACACTGAGTTTAAAACAAATCATCCCTACTTATATAGAATCTAGTGACTAAACTATCATAGTTTCTTCCTCCATCTTTCATCAACTTCAACCTTTACTCTATGTAGATCTACAAGGATGTATTTCTAAATATCATTAGCAAGAACCTGATGGGGACATTAACTTGGTGCCATAACAATAGAGGAAAAATAATTTAGAGGCCCCAAACCTAGAATATGGAATTTTTATGATTAATCAATTAAATATTTATTTAAATTTTAACCTAATCCCATGGTCTGCCCGTTTCAATCACAGGTGGGGAAGGAGTGATCAATGATCCATTCCTATGTCTATACATTCAAATGAGTTTCACTTAATTTAAAATGATTTTTTATGAATAAATGGTCCATTAATTATGTAATAGGGTCCCTAAATACCCATGTATCATCAGTTTTCTCGTGTTCTCGATTCTCAAAAATCATAGGTGACCCCATTTACATATTATCTGATGACATCCCCACTCGTTCCTACCACCAAAGTCTATAATTTCCCTTAACTTGAGGCTTTGATCCCACTCGTTTTTGACCCATCCCCTTATGTTTCCCCTACTAGGTCAGGAATGAGAGAAAAGAGATAGTGACCTCTCAAATCCCACCTCCAATTGGAAATGGTTGGTGAGAAGCACTGATGGTGTATAATTCGTAAAAAAGTGTGGCATTACCCACAAATTAATATGGAAAATGACAAATAACAAAAGTAAAACAATCAAAATATTATCATAAAGGTCAAAGAAGAACCATTTACAAGAATGAAATTTTATAAAAAACTAGAACAACTAAAAGGGTAATTATAATTAAAAAATGATAAACCCTACAATGACCACTAATCTAAAACAGTTCCTGCAAAACCATGAGATAGTAATATCTAGCCTAATATCAAAATATTAGTATAGTGATTTGATAAAATATTTATATATAACATGGCGATCATAATAGGTATACTCAATAGGATCCTGTAGGGATTCTCTTATTCAAAAGATAATGAAATCATACTAATGTATAATGAACAACACGTGAAACAAACTCATCTCCTAAACATGTGTTACAAGATACCAGCCTCACCATGTATATCTCTCACCATGTAATATTAAAAAGATATTTATTAATATAATATAAAAAAGAGATACTATACCACAAATAACCCAATGGTTTTTTTATCATCCCCAGTATCGAACACCATGAGCCATCTCTCTCGAAAAGAATCCATTCTAATGATAGATGGCCTACAACATCACAACATGAATGACATGTATCCCATAAACTCATCATCACATGGCACATATCTATATAGTAATAGAGTAGTTTTTAGGATCCACCACAGACCTTAGGTCATATATCACAAATCAGGTATTGTACCACAAGACATCACTACCCATACACCATATAATGTACCTCAATCCATTATAATCTGAAAATTTCATAATAATAAAAATAATGATAGAGATAGAATATCTAGAGATGTATTTTTGTGAAATAAACACAATCAATTACATCACTGTACACACATTTAAGGGGAATGATAACCACCATTCATGCGAGTCAATAATACTTGCATTAAAATAGAGCATGTCCAGTGGATATAGATTGTCATTCTTTCCCTACCAACCTGGATGTTGGGAAAAAACACTCCGAGATTCCACTAGGTGTGAGTCTTCTAAGAAAAATAATAAATGTATCATATGAAATCAAAAATAATATAGGATATAATATATCTCAAAACTACACAATTGGATTTAACCTAGTCTTTGTCTAAACCACAAATATCATCACTCAAACACCCAATATTAACTACATAGTACTAAATTTCCTATAAGAACACATCCATAAAAATATCTTCCTTAAATTAAATATTTTTTAACATTTAATGTTATGTTAATGAATTCTATATCGATTAATTAATATTACTAAAAATCAAATTTTATATACCATCAGAGTTATGTCCATTCCCTCTAGGGGTAATCTAAAAAATTCCATGATTATTGAAGATTAATAAATTTTCTATTCCAACAGGAACCAACCCCTTGGGTTAAAAGAATTATTAATCATTATTATAATTATATAATTCTATGTAATTTGTGAAACATTCTAATCCACTATAAATTGATTCACAACCAAGAAGAACCATGCGCCTCAAGTAGTGTGGAATGAAATAAAGGTAAATATGAAACACAAAAATATAAAATTTAAATATATTATTAACAAGAAATAATATATCATTCTGAAAAAATTGGTAATTACCTACTTAAACATATCCCATACATCCTGGATCCATCCATTACTCTGTTAAATATATCATTATACTTGTCATCATCACATACGTTTAATCCTACCACAAATCTGAGCCACCCCACCCATGTCCCTTCAAACCATTCACCATCTCAGTCTCACAACAAATCATATAACAAGGATCACATTAAGAGAAACAATAAAGAAAAAAACCATAGTCACTGGGGAATCTATTCCCTTAATAACAACAAGGCATATATCATTTACATACAAATGGTGTCTCTTAACCCCAACCATTTATCATTATTAAACAATGATTTTTTATTCCATAATGATTTAACAATTAATTTTTCACATGTTACACCTATGGGTACACTAATTCAATGACTATTAAAATCAATACAATTTTTTAGTAATGTTTCAATGCATTTATTTTTGTTTCATTAGACTCTAGGGAAGACCATATCATTAACATGAACTTAATTATTAACAACAAAAACTATTATTACAAATTTTTGTTCTTAACCAAAAAATATATTTCCATCATTATTCTTTTAACAATTTTCATTAAATTAACATTATAACCCAATAATATGTATTATTATTGAAAAATGTAGATATAAATAGCACATTTTTTATCAATCAAGAGGCAATACATTATCATGGAATAAAACATGTGATCTCTACAACTATAAACCAAAATTTTTCATTCCCGTGGTTTAATATTTATTATGGATAATTCGACCACCAAAAATATAACAAAATCATGCCAACATTTTAATTTCACTTAATAATAATGGAGAAGACATGAATCCCCTGCCTAGATACTTCCAAAAATATTTGATGAGAATATAAAAACAATTATTATTTTTCATCAAAACCTCTACAATGATGCTACAAATTTTCAAGAAAATCACACCACATCATCATCAACAACATTAAAAGAACCCAGATTTGAATGATGGAGAAAAAAATATTTTTCCTGTTGAGATATTAAATAAGGAAGAAGATAAAATAATGAAAAAATATTATAAGTGAAGATAAAATTAGATTTGATTAGCTGAGATCAAACATGGGTAGTCAAGAATCGAATTATATTGAAATGGGGTTTAAATGACATCAAAAATATTTCTTGGGTGCCTATGGTACTATAGATAAATATAGAATATTGTTCCGATTATGTTTTCTTTTGGATTTATAGGATATTTTCAAAACAAAATAGAATAGAACAACTTACTTGACCACACCACATAACCGACAAAAATATGAAAGAATATGGTGAAACATTACGGACTAAACCATAGCCTCATTTTTAAAACCTAATCTAATAAACATGCTGAAAATACATAGTATATATCCTAAAAAACATAAAAGGGATTGCACCGCTGATGAATTCACCATGCTGTAGAACCCATTTTTTAAAAGGGAGGATGCACAAGAAAACACTGTGTTGTGAAAATGCTACCACAAATTTGGATGAAAACCCCTCATAGGACTACTACATTGCCTATTACTCTATGAATAAAAATACCCAACCAGACTACACCACAACCCTTCTCTACACCATAGCTACAAAAAATTGAAGTCCCCCAAAAGTCCTCAAATGAACCACTAATCTACAACCATCCTCTCTTGGGAATAGTGGAAAATCTAACAGTGTTGCCCAAAACTCAGTGCTAAAGAAACCTTTGTACAGTAGATTTTACATTGAATACATTTCTCTACCAAAGCCTCCTCTCAATGTGGTTAGGGAAACATCAATATAAACTAATTTATTTATGAAATATGGATCACAACCCACTAATAGATATGATTTTAATAAAAAGTGGTAATCAATTTAGAGGGATCCTTTATAGTAAATGTTATTATGAAATTATAATGAAGTATGATACTCATATATGAAAATATTCTAATGTAAATAAATAGAATTATTATAATCAATATTAGATAATAGATAAAACCCTGATTAATTTAATTGAATCATATTATGGTAACATAATAATTTTTCTTATGCAAATGTTATTTTATGTGTTAAAAATACACCTTCATAATATATCATGTATTGAAATTATTCAACAATAAAATACAAATGACTATTAAAATAAATGAATTAATCACTTATGGTTTAAAAATAATTAAATACGTGATGACCTAAATAATTTAAATCTGTTATACAAAATATGATTCAATGAATAAATAAATACTAAATATGGTTGAGTATTGAAATTAATTGGTGATGGTATAAGTTTGTATTATTTTTGTAATGGAATTTAACTTTTTATCAGTGATGGATTTTTTTGAAAATGTGAATGTGTTGTAGAGTAATTTATTCAATATTTTCAAGAGTTATCAATAGATATAATGGGTTTATGATTTATCAATTATGGTGATGTACTAACTACACAAGCTGGTAATAGATGAAAATATAAGAAGAAAAGTCCATTAGAGAGACCAATAAAGATTATTCAAGTACCTTGTTAAGGTAATTGAAACCAATCAGTTTTTCGAAAAAATTATTGATTTTATAGAATATAATTTTATGAAATACTAAAATCTTTTTTTCCATAGGGATTATTAAATATGATGGTTAATTTTCTCACTGCTAATATGTGACATATTTTAAGAAAGTATTTCATTTAATTGATAACAAAATAAACACATAGAATAACAAATGTTGTTTATAAAGAATATGCTATTTTATAAATATTACTAATCAAAATGAACATAATATTACTTTTGGACCAAAAATATTTTCAGTATCTTAACATTACATTCCAAGAGAATATAGTTTCTAGGAGATGAGTGAGATTATTTTGAACCTATATATGTTCAAAGAATAAAATTAATGATTTTTATAGTATAAAGTGATTTAAACTAATATCCTATTTTTTAAGATTATTTAAGTTAAGGAATAATGTTATTATTGTAATTTAATTACAATAATAAAGTGAATATCATTATTTCAAAAATTATTAATCCCACCACTATAATGTCAATGTCACTTGATTCTAATTGAGTTTAGGATATACTATTCAATAATAATGTAAATAGTTACATTATTACTATATGAAAACATTTGATGGAATAGGTTCTGTGAATGATGAAGTTATTATTATAAAATTTCTAAATAGTGAAAATAATTAGAAATCATCACAATTTAGGTTGTGAAGATATGGAGTATAAATTTATTCAAGCGCTTGTACATTAGGAATAAGATTCTTAAATCTCACCATTATTATTACTTTTTCTTTATAGATGTTACTCTATAATAGGTTTGGTGGGATATTTTTACTGGATAACCACATATATATAATTATGTTGACTAAATTACATACATACATACATACATATATATATTTAATCATTCGTAATTACCCTATAAATTTTATGCAAAATTATTCTTATGTGGGAGTATTTCATTTATGATATGAAATATAGATTCTAAAGTTGGTTTTTTTAAACAATTAATAATTTCTTTAATAATATAAAATATATAATATAAAATAAAAACATAATTTTATTAATGTTAAATATTACATACATAACTGTATACAAATTGATATATATGTATTGAATAGAAATGATTATTGACTTCTCAATGTATGTCTACCTAAAACCAATGTTGATCATAGTGTATTATCTGTTTTTGTGCAACTATAAAATTATCATGAGTTTGATTTTTTATGGGATATAATATATGATTATAAGGCATTAAAATAGTTCTTTTGGGATGGACGAAACACTTGGTATAACTAAAGGAGTGTAATATACAATGACTTTGATATAGTATGGCTATATGGATCACCTATGATTAATAATTACCTAAGGTTAAAAAGCTACCTAGAATGAGAACCATCATACTTAGATATATTTCTCATGAAATAAATTATGACTTATGTAATTCTGGGATTTTTTGATATTTCATTGACCGTATCATTAGTTAGAGATCAAAAAATATGGGTTTATTCCTCTCATAGGAGTAGTATGAAATCTAGGACAATGATTTAGATAGATTAGGGAGTGTGAAACCCCACATGCCTAATATATTTTCTATACTTTTCTACTTGTATGAGGGGTATGTGTTGTAATCATCACTAAAGGTGAATGAAATATGATGTATTCATCGACAGGGTTAGTCTATACATAGTGAGTCATGAACATATGAGTTTGAAATCGGGTATTGAAATAAATTTCATCCCACGGACACCGAATGTGTTGGACATTGTGAATATTTTAAAATTCACGAGGGAATGAGATGTGGATGATAGAAATAGTTGTAATGATACATCTGTTTTATAGAGATCACAATAGATCTCTTTATATATTTAGTAGAATTAAAGCATTCCTATAAGTCAATATTTTCTTACATTTATAGATATAATTATTTATATTAATTTTCCAATATATAATGATCCATGTTCTCACACAATGGGGTTAACAAGATGGGGATTGATATTTTTTTATTTGACTACTATAATAGTTTTTTAGAGTATATTTTAAAGAGTTGTAGATGGTTACTCACAAGGTACTATGTATGATGGGAAACAAAGGTGAAGTGAATGATAACATATCAAAAGTGTTAGGAATTATATTAAATAAAGCTTTGGATATGGTTTTATGAGTTATTTTAAATGATATAATATAAATTGAAATAGTACATAATACTAATAGTATTTAGTGAATGTGGGACATTGAAGAATTTTTATAAGTTAGATCCTCATTTACATGAGATACATTTCGGGGTGATCATTTTTAATAATTGGACCATATCACAAGGGGATGAAAATTTGATTTCCATGTAACTAATATAAATATAATATACTATAGTAGAGTGGGTATAATATATAATAAAAAATGTTAATGTATTCTAATATATGTTTTATTTAATTATCAGACTGGAGGTGTTATAATGCTTGATATATGAATGAAATAAGATTACATACAATGAATCATCATCATCCACGGATATCATATATTATAATTGTATATTTTATAGTATGAAAAAGATTATTCTATTTCATTTTGACTATATGTGTTTTTGAAAATTGGTATTCCATGATTATTACAATTTATGTACATGTAACATGAGATTTAGGATAGAGTGTTAGTTTCATCTATACATATAATGCATGAACACTACTATGAATTAACTCTTTCACTATACTGAATGAGTTAATACACAATTAACCAAATATAATACTCCAGGGATGTTATAAAACTCACATTAATATAATAACCTATGTATTGATATTAGTTCGATTCTTGACCGAAACTCCCTCTGAAAATATTATTTATTCCTCTTACCTCCTTAGCACCATGAGATTATTTCACATCGTAGATGGCAGACAATCCAATATTTATGAAATGTGAAAGGATACTTCTAGTAGAGGAGGTGTATCATTGGATGCCACTGTAGTTATAATCATCACATATATTTGAATGTGTTCAATGGTGAAGAATATGATACAAATATTTTTCATCCTAGGAATAAGTGAATTTAAAATTTTCTTTTTTTAAACTACAAATGATTTTCATATATCATTTCATGTTGACAGGTGGGTTTGGAATATTATTACATAAAATGATTATCATGTTTTTTTAATGGCTAATAAATTACATATATAGGATCATTTTAGTGTTTCTATATATTTGGATTAAATTAATTCATAGATTGTAAGATTTATTATGAGTTGGTGGAATCCCAAACAAAGGAGTTTCTGAGATTTATAGAGGATTTCACATAAAATTTCCTTCAAGTGGTTATGGTGAAAGCCCCTCAAAATAATTTAATCAAATGTAAATATCTAAAACCTAATACTTCATTTATTTCCATGTTTTTTATTAGATGGCCCTTTTATATACATTGGATTTGTGGATACTAAATAATGTTTAATAAAAAAATGGATTATTTTTATCAACTAATGTTCTTCAGTAATATCCAAATTTGTTTTCAAATATTTTCTATAGTTGATTGTTCTTTTGAATATATTATCGACAGTTAAACTTGGTGATGATGAAGAACCATTATAAACTATAAAATATTTTTGACTTTTTAATTAGTTGATGTGAGATTGAATGTTTTTAAGGATTTATCTATCATCAAAATATCATAATATTAGGGTGAAAGGGGTTGGTATTTAATGTCCCACCATTAAGAGTTTCTTTGAACATTATTAATTTATGGTGATGATTTTTGGACTTATGAATTATATATATATATATTTATTTGATCGATGAACTCAATGTTTCTTGAGATATTGGTTAATTTTAGGGTTTTTTTATAAACAAGATCTAGGTGAATTTGAAGATAGAGTAAGAGTATGGAAAATATTTTAAGGATATAATAGATAGTCTAGATTAACATAAGTTATATGGGCTGTTATCTAAGTATATGTTTTGGATACATGAGGTGTATTTACTTATGAATGTAATGTATCAATAGGGGTTTGCTATCAATTCATTGAAGTGAGAGGTCATTTTTTATTTAGAAGAACCCAATAATTTGATTATATATTATAGTTTTCTTAATTATGTAGTCTATTATAGGAGGTTTTTATATGAATAATCTCAAAGCATAGTACCTTTAAATACTTAGAGATAGAAAAAATATAATTTATTAAGGATGGACCAATCTATAGTGGTGTTTGAATATCTAAAGAAAACATAAAATATTATAGTAACTATTATTTTCCATAGGAATGAGTTATTCTTGAGGTATATATTGAGTCATATCATCTAATCCAGGAATGTGTATTGATAAATGAAAGGGAATCAATTTATGAAGTGTCTTGATAGTAACATCCTCATAAATTAAATTATTATTCCTCTAACCTCAATCTTATAGTCGCTATATTTTCACTGTCATTTTGTGATTTTTTGTTATCAATGAGAGATTTATAATCTTCATGGATCAATAGAGCCTATAAAATATTTTATCTCATTGTTATTTTAATTTTTATAAGTAAAGATGAGAATAGTTTTTTCATTTAAACAACCTTTAATTTATATTATACTCTATAAAAAGGTGATGTGGTAGTTGATGTGAAAATTACAAATAAATATGGTGAGGATTCCCATGAATATAATGATCAATGTGGTATGCTAGTGGAGATTTTAAATTTTAATATAGATATAGAGGAGATTAAGAGTGAAGTTTTCCTATATCAAATGACGATGTATGTAACAAATTATATTTCAAATGAACAATTTCTAAAAAAATTAGTTACATAATTAAATATATAATTGCTAAATATATTTCACTGATTTTGTAGTTAATGATATTATCCATGAATTTATGTACATATTTTTCACCTACATTGTTTCTTTTGGACATTTTTCTTCAAAATAATAAATTAAGTGCAGTAGAATTTTATGAATAATAACTATTTATTAAAATGTTTATATAAATAAATTTTATTTCATTCATGATTATTTTTATACATATAGTTTTATTTGATAATAATTATAATTTTAATAATAATTTTATTTCCATGTCACCATTGCAATATTAATTAATCAATAATATATAACTGAGTTAAAAATAAGACACAAGTTTTCATAGCCACCAAAATATACATATAACCCTTAAAAGTAAATTTATATAAAATTTTAGGTAAATAATGTGATAAAATAAATGGTGAAATGTAAATTTACACTAAAAAATTATTTTATTATACATTATTACTTTAGATAATATTATATTTTTTTAAATGATTATTTTCACATTTTATGTATATGTTTTTTACTCCTTTTCAAACGTTAAATAACATATTTTATAGTAAAATATCATTTTATATTATTTATTACTTTTATTTTAAAATATAATTCCTCATATTTATAGTGATATATTACTAAAAATTTATTATAATTTTTGGATTATGTTTTTCTTAGAATCTAAAATATTCATTGATATAGTATTATAATCATGGTCAACAAATGTCATTACACTACATTTTTTCTTATATATGTATTAAAAAAGATAAATTATATTTTACTAAAATAGGAATTATATGAAATATATATTTTTGACGTCTAAAAATAAATAATTATAAATATTATTTTAATAAAGTATTAAAAAAATAGTAACATAATTATTCATAAATAAATAAATCATTTTTAATACAAATAATTTTTTTTTATTTATAAATATTCTGATTTTTATTGAAAGATAATTTAATAAAATTTTAAATTTTAATTTCATTAAATGATCAATTTTTTATAAAATAATAAAAAAATAATCATGATGTGATTTCTTTTAAAAAAATAAATATGACTGATAATAGTAAAAAGGTAGTTTTTACCAATTACATAACATTTTGTCATCATCATGTCATAAATATGGCATTAAATTTTATAAAAAATATTTCAAGAATTAAAATAAATTTTAGAAGTAAAATAATTTATTTATAAATAATTATGTGAATTTATCAACATATAGTATAATATATTATCTCCAAATTATGATTTATTTTAATTCTATAATTTTTGATTCCTTGCCTTTTATTATGTGTTTGTAAGGGGAAGTTATGTTTTTTACTAGTTTCAATGTAAAATAATCTTATTTTTTAATTATGAACCGATAAAATTCATAGAATTCAATACCATTAAAAATATTTGACTTAAATTATAAAATCATCAGTACATTATTATACAATATCCCTCCCTCGTGGCTGCATAAACACCTTCCTCCACCCCATTCTCCCAACTTCCTTAATTCCATCCACTTTTAAAAATACTCCCAAATCCCTATATACACTAACGTTTCAATGTACATAATTCCATATTGTGCAAAACCCTAAGTTTGATTGGATGAATATCAATTCAAATGAGGCATCTCAAAGAGTAAGGCACTGTTTCCAAGTCCCTTTCACCTTCATTATTTTTGGTTATCATTCAATAAAACAATTTATAACACCCTATTGTGCTACTAAAATTATTCTAATAAAATTTAATTAGTATAATTTAATCCATTATATATGATAAATGTCACAATTCCTCTCATGAAACCAATTTTGAGAACTCGTTGGTTGGTCAACATAACGGTTTATTAATTATCCTCATTTCCCCTAATAGTGATTACATTGAGAAGAACTCATTTAAAAATCACTTTGATATTATTTCATGATTCCATATTCATGTTATTATTTTAATTTATATTTATTATCGAAGATTTATTTACAATTCAATCACATGAAAAAGTTTTTTGTATGTAATTTTTATGATGCAAAAAAAATTTCGGAAAAAATATACCTTTTATAAATTATCCTTTATCTCCATGGAATAATACCAGAAATATATAGAAATAAATAAATATATTAATATTAATTTTAAGAAAATTTTATTTTAAATATAATATGTTTATTGAGATTTCTATCTTTTAATATTTTTTTGAAAAAACTAGCTCACCCATGATGAGTTTAGAACCCCTAAGCGAACAATGATGTTTTATTATTCTTCAATTAATATTATTAAGTAATTATTTCATGATTTAATTATAAATTAAAATTAAATAGTTTTTTATTTATTAATGGTAAAATATACATGGAAATAATGAAATTATAATTAATCAATAATAATCATTTCTGTGCCTCTAAAATAGGCATACAATCGGAGATTCTCGGATTTTTTACTATTTACTAATTTAATGAATTCCGTAAATTATTGAATGAAAAGAAATATATTTAAAAATAATTTAAAATCTTATATAACCCATGTTAAATGATCATTTACTATTACCATTTTATCAATGATATTTTGGAATGATGAACTGAACTACCTCAAAATGACTGACGTAAAAGAAATAAAATTTACAAATATGTAATATATGATAATAAACTAAAATAAATATATATTAAATAATAAATAAACCTGAAAAAGTTTCTTAAGTAGTAAATATTTGATAAAATTTTGATACTATAGAAATTAGGGGACATATACAGCGAGCAGGGACTCGAGGTATGTTTTTTTTCATAATACAACTTCTTTAAAATTATTTTTCCTTTTTGTTATTATATTATACATCTCATATCCATGGTCCTGATTATATTAATTTATATTTTACCTTAATTTATAAATAATTAATTTTCATTTTTCATGAAGAAAATATTTTTTATATGTTACGAAGTTTATAGGGGATTTTCCCACCCATTTTCATTTTTGATGATACATTCTTGATCACTCTCTATCTCTATCACTTAATCTTTAACTATTTATGATACTCATAAATTATATTATTTTGGATTATTTTCTATTATTTTTCATGGGATAATATTTTCATTATGACTCTAATCATGTACTTCGCCAATTAAAGTCTTATAATATTTGTAATGTAACTTCCTACATATTTTCTTATATTCCTATTGATGATTCATAAATATTATCTCTATTTATTTTGATAGATATGTTATTGTAAAATTTTATTAATAATGTAATTTCATAAAATATGTATTATATAATATTTAAAATGGTTTGTCAAATGTGACTCATATATGTGTTTTTAAGAAAATATTATGACAAAATATATAAACTCTTCTTGTTTTCTTATTTATTTTCTATTCTATTCTAATAAAAATAATTATCTTTCAAATAATTTTTTATTTTATATTAACTACTTATTATTCAATTATAGAATATAATTTCTATTTTAATATTATACAATATTTTTAACTTCGTTAAAAGAGTCATTTTCGTTATTTAATTAAATTTTCTTTAAAAACTAAGTAATTTTTTTCTTAAAAAATTTAGAATTTATTATATTCAATTAAAATATCCTTCATATATGTTAGTAATCCTCTATTTTCCACCCATTAAAAAAACTCATATGTACCATCTCGATGGATTTTATCATTTTCATTGAAGGAAACCATGTTAAAATAATTTTTTAATTCATTATTCAATTTCCTATGTATATAAAATTTGGATGAAATGAAATATCAATAATTTAAATGATCATTAATTGATACCTTATTTCATTATAATTAACATTACATAAACATGGAATCTCTATATATTTATTTCCACTATGAATACCATTATTTTTTTATTCTTACTCAAGACTGTTCACTTAGTTACACATATATTATATTTATTTTTTAATTTATTAACTCAATAACATACCCAATATTCTATATGGTGTAAAAACATTATAAATAAATTTTTTCGTCAAATGGTATTTTTCATGGAAGCTATTTATTCCCTTATATACCCATTTTATTTTCTAAAGTTAATTAATTTATGGTTTTAGAAATATTTATGATTATTTTTTCATGTTCATATGATACACACATCATGGATGAATTATGACACAAATTGTTAGCCCAAAATTATATATACTTAAAATTGATTTGGTAATTATTTAAAAATCACAAGATCATTATGTGTGGGCTAGGTGTAATGAGCCTCATCCATAAGGTTATTCAAGGGATTGGTGTGGTAAGCATCATCCAAAATGTTATGCAAGGGATAGGTGAAATAACCATTTTTTACAATTTTATGCAAGTTACAGGAGAAGTAAACATCATCCATAATGTTATTCAAGGTTAGTTATTACTTAGTCTCGTCTATAATGTTTTTATTCCTTGGTAGTGAGTGACATATTTTTAGGATGATATACCTTTAATAAAAAACTATTACATTTTTAGACATAAAATTTCTAATGGATTTCGATCCCAAAAAATGTTTTTACTCTAGAAGACAATCATATAAATGTATCTAAAATAAAAAAACATTGCAACTATTCTATAAATATATACAGTATCATAATTTTTTAAAATTTATGAAAGTCAATTATAAGTAGTTTTGGTTAAAAAATATTTATGATGAAATCATAAATTTGTCAAAAATAATAATTCATGTATGAAATAATTTTCCATCACATATAATTTTTTGAGACGAATTAATATTTTTATAGAAATTTATATTTTATTTAAACTATTTGTGAAGGAATAATATTTATGTCAAAAAATATAAATTAAAAAATAGTAAATATTATAAAATTGAAATTAATATAAAAAAATTCATATATAATAATTTGTAAAATTTTACTTCGGGGGGATGATGTAACACCCCTATAATTTATATAATATTCATTTTTAAATAAATTTAAATTTATTGAAATATTGCAATACACGTTACCCTATGTCTAAATTAAATCTAATATAATATAGCATTACAACGTACCATTAAATTTGTTGCTATGAATAATATTTAACAATTTAGAAAATATATATGTATAAAATAAAATCATTTATTTTCAATTGATCTCAATACGTACCTAAAATCATTTTAATGTAAAAAATGGTTTTTTATAAAACAATCATTTTGTACCCAATTTGTTTTTGTGTTAATAAATTAAATTATTCATTATTGGTGAATGATTTTATTAAAATGGATATTATATATATATATAATCAAATATATTATCAATTGTCTCCTGTATTTAGGCATGGGATAGGAATTACTCTAGCCATATGTATGAAAATGTTTTTGTTCTAAAAGGATCATTTATTTTCATTTTACACACTAATTATAAAATAAATTTCTTCTACTTATAGGTTAGGAATTTGTGAAAATGGATTCTATATTTTAACTCATGAGATTAAAATTTTGTAAATATGTGGTTTTTATTTTTACTCAATATAAATAGTAGACATGGTGAGAATTATCACCTCGATAAATGGTAAATGGTATTAATACGGGGTAAAACAATGTGTAATGGTCACCATTTTTAACCCAAATTCATATTGGAATAAGTTAGTTATAACCTTATCATGTTAGGCTCGATATGAAAATTTTTAATTGAAAATTGTCAACAAAAATGACCTATATAATTATTAAATCAAAGGAAAATATAAAAATCCACTATATTACTTTTATTTTTTATGTGTTTATATAGTGTCTAAATAAATTGTTGAAAGAATACGCGTATTTATTTTGAGCAGAATAAAATTATTTTTTAAAAGATAATTTATGTATATATTTTTTCTATTATATAATTACCTTAAATTGTTATGCAATATTGACATAATATTTCTTCTATTAATGGAAAAATATATAAAATGTTTTAAAAAAATTTAGAAGTAACTCAATATTTTTTTAGTTTTTATGATAAATTATTTTTCAATAAATATAAAATATTATGGATATGTTAACTATCAACATTATAATTAAAACTTTTTCTTCATGTATTTTAAGTTAAATTAAATTAATCGTGTAATGAATTAGATCAATGATATTTTAATAGAATAAAAATTAATTACATTCTTTAAAAAAATTAAAAAATTGAATTTGGAAAAGGGGATAATATATTTTTTAAAAGTTCTTCCCTTAAAAATTTGATACAAAAATTTTACCTTATAAGTAAAATTATAATAGTTTAATATTGAAAAAGTTGTAACTGTAGTTATGGTTAAAATAGGCTATCATATTGGTAAAAGAAAGATATAATGTTTAAAATATAACTTAATACTCTCTAAATTTTATATGATGATTATATTTAATCCATACAAAACATTATATTCAAATATATGTATATTTGGAATAATTTTTCTTAAGAGCATCTTAGTTAAATTTTAATCTTTTAGAAACTTCATAGTGGGTCATTTCAGTCCCTTATAAACCAAAAACCCCTTCCACAACTTATTTACACACATTTGAGAAACCTATATTGACAAAACCAATAAATTTAACTTATAAATATAAATATAAATGTTATTTAGATTATGGTAAACATAAAATACAAAATATATTTTTCATATGAAAGGAAAAAAATGTGGTCTTCGAATGTGTAGGTAATCATCTTCCCCTACCACATTCAATTTATTTATTCTATTAACTCCTCTAAATATCTATAATTTATCATTAAATATCAATTTTAGAAATTTAAATACAATTCAATGTTTTTATTGTTATGAAAAAAAATAAACCAGCCATTTTTCCATAAAAATGATAGTGAATATATTGATTGATGGTATGTTCAGCTTACCATCTCCACCCAGTGATATAATTCACTTTTCATCAAAATATTTTGGTATTGAAAGTATGATGAATTTAATATTTATATAAAAAACTACTTAGATAATTATATTTATGTAATTTTAATTTAATATATACCTTTTTACCTTCTAATAAGTTGGAAAATGATAACATCGCTCATACGAAAGGGTAGAAAACCACCTCTTTAAAGAGATGTCATCAATTTTTTAATTTCCATTTTTTATAAATAGTTATGATGATTGATATAAGGAACATATATTATGTATATTTTAGAATAAGGATTATATAATGGTGAATTAATATATACCATTCATTCATTCAATCAATCAAAAAGTGAAAACAATGTTCTTGAGTCCACACGTCCTACCATCTCATCAAACAGTTAATTGAAATTTATATATCTACATTTTATATATTGCTGTAAATAAATATATATTTATTATATATGATATTTATATCATGTTTAATATTTTTATATGATGGGACAATGATAAATGTAACTCCTTTAAAATTGAAAAACCATAACATACTTGAAAGATGAAGCATCTCTAAACTGAAATAATGATTACAACAAAAAATTATTAATAAATTAATGATAAAATATCACAATTAAATCATTTATGGTATAAAATATATGATTATTATTACATATTATATTTATAATAAATCAGTATTTATTATATAGGATGTCTAAACACATATGGGGAATACTAACATTAGGTCACAATCTAATAATTATTCAATATTGTTTATGTTTAGGAAATCATTTTATAAATTATTTGATATTTACATATTAATTAAAATAATATTATTATCTTATGGTTATTTCTATAAATAATTTTTTAATATCATTCTCCTATCTTTATTTTCATAATATATTGAAATAATTTTGTTAAAGGAATCCAACCTTATTTTCCTAATTTTTTATGAATTATTCTATTCCATGTTAATATTCTTATTCAAGGGTCAAAAAGAATGTTATTAGAATTAAAAAATTATTTAATAATGATATTTTTACCAAAATTCCAAATTTAATAGAATTTTTAAAAAATGAATCCTCCTTTCTTCTTTCAAAGGAGGTTTCATTTTTTCTTCTTACCAAAGTGTGAATGAAATATTTTTAACATATATGGAATGAATGGAATTTACCCCCATAATGAATAATATTTTCATTTTTTTCATTTAAAATTTTATATAAATTTTCAATGAAAATATTTTCTTTAGTATTTAGGAAATATTTATATTTTAAATAATTTATTTCAAAATTAGAAAGTTCATTTTCCTCAAGAAACTTTTCTGTGAAATTTTGAATGTATATTCATGCATTTCAATATGAATTATAAAATATTATATTTTAATAGGTATATAATATTATGAAACTATCCTTTATATTTCCTTGGATTGTTTATATTCTTATTTAATAGATAATTTAATGATATTTTTTGACTAGTTATTTCAATAAAAATAGTTATTGTTTTTTAAATCATATTGAATTTGTAATATTGTTAATTCAACATGATTAATGAATTGGAATTATTATGTTATGGATAGTGACTAGAATTACATATCCCCTTGAAGCATCAATAAGTATCATAAGAAAACTATAATTGATATTTTTTTGAGGATATAATATTTATATAGATGTCTTGGAAAGATCCATTGATGGTATTTGAGGATGTCTTCAAACAAGGCCATGATGTTAAGTTTAAGATGTATGAAATTATAAATTCTTTCATTATGGAATCAGATATTTTTTTCTAAGAGTTTATTATAATAGTTTTTATATCAGTGAATATTTTTTCATCCCATGTGATTGTTTGTATGGAGTAATTTGATCATCATTTATTCATGTCTTATTTTTCCTGACCTATTTAGCCCCGATGTATTAATTTCCTTACCAAGAATATCATATCACCAAATTATAATGGCTCTATTACTAGGGATGTCAATTAATGTTTTATTATTGACATTCATGATTATTATAGAGGTAATGAATATGATATTATTGAAAATAGTCTTTTATATTTTATTTTTTCAAATGTTACATCTGATTGAAGTATCAATACAATTTACCAGTATTAAAAACTCATTCAGTCCTTTGGAATTCAATTTAGTGTATTTAGTAACAATGTAAAAAACTAAACACCAGCTTTGGGATATAAGGGTTTAGATCTTTATATTTTTTTTATCAATGTAGGTTTAGTAGGAACATTAGGAAATATTTTTTGAAAATATTGTTTTTAGAATGTTAACATATAATAGACATGGAGAATATTTCCCAAAAAACCATGTTTTTTATATTTAGATAAGTTATAATGAAATATAAAATTTAATTTTTGTACTAGTTTTGAAATTATGCACTATGATTCAAAATTTTGTGCACTAATGTGGTGTGTGTGGGGATGGTTTTTTCAAAAAGAACCTAGAGGAAAGAATGGAAACCATATTAATACATGTAATCCATGAGTGGATTTACCTCCTGATAAATATATTGAATCTAGGTGTGGAGTTGTTTCTGAATATTAAAAAGTATAACTATTTTGTTTTGTAGATGAAATAAGTCATAACCTATAACATTTCTTGTATATAGAAGCCTAATGATCTATAATTCAGTGTAACAGTGTTGGAATTATTTAGGTGTTAGAAACATCAACTATTCAATTGGACTAAAAATCCATTTATAACTTATAAATTCATTAGTTCGTCATAGAATATATTTCATTCCCTGGGAAGTAATGATTGAGACAAAGTTGTCATGTAATTTTATCTTCTCTCATGATATAAAGATCAATTATGGTCATTGATTCAAAATAGTAATGATGAGGAGGAAATAACTAGCATGAAATTAAAGTATTTTATATAAATTTTATTTCAAAAATAATTTCATCACAACAAATGAGTGGATAGAGAGAGACAATTATAGAGTTTTAGTTAAAATTAGAAGGTAAATTCTTATATGTATGATGGTAACTATACAAGGTTTTTATGGAATTATTTCAATCGTGTATATATTCTAAATAATAATACTGAACATTTAATTGATGGTTTATAAAGCCAATCATTCACATGATAATAGTCTCTGAAAATTTTCATCATATACTATCTTTTGTTATAAATATAGAGCATAAATTATAAATGTCATATAAATTCAATTAAAATAAATAGAAGAGGGGGAGACAGAAAAACAAATGCCTAAGGGGATAGAGGTAAAGAGTAATTTTACAACATGTGATACTTGTGGAATGAAACAAATTGGTACATTAATAAAAATAAAATATTTTTTCATCATGTGTGGAGAAACATTTCATCACACTATTGAATTAAATTGAACATGTTTTGTCTTCAAAGTTCAATGATTTAAATTAGAGAAGATATGGAGCTAATCCAACCAATTCCATAGACATCAAGGGAAATTACCAAAAAATAATCTAATATTATAGGTACATTATTATGAAATTACTAAAACATAACTGTAATTTCCTCGAGACATGAAAAAAGGTATACTTATCATCCCTTCCAAGATTGAAATTTTTTTATTTTATATTGTTTATACTATTTTTTTATTAATAAATTTTTTTATAATGTTTTTATATCACATACTAAATAATTAGATATTAAGTTGGTGGTGATGACTCATAATGGTAGTACAACCACATCTCATGTTTATAACTCATCTCTGAATGATTTTCTTATGATGGTACATCATATAAATATTTTAATAAATTATCTAGTTGAATTTGATGTGATTATGGGTATGTAATGGATCTAATATTTTAAAACCCATAAAAATTATTGATTAAGGGATGTTACATTTTCAATTTCAAATCATATTTCAATCATCTATTAGTTGAATGATGAACCAAAATTCCTAATGAAATTTATATCCATTATATGGTTTTTTCTATTTTTTAATGAGTGATAATTACCTAAAATACTTAGGGAGAACCTCAGTATTTTAAATGTACCTATTTGTTTAGAATAATCATACGTATTTTATAAGAAATTTCTTAATATTCTCCTTAGTTGTGAAGTTGAGTTTCAAATAGGACACATACATAGTGCTATAACTATTTAAAAGGCCCCTTATATAATGGCCCCAATTGAGTTGTTGGATTTTAAGAGGTAACTCTAGGAGAATCCAGATGAGTGATTCATTCATCTATGCTATTTACCAGGATTACTGAAATTACTTCTTTTTAGAATTGAAAATTGGTCAATGTATCTTTTCATTGATTATTACTAACATGAAAAAATTAATTTTATGGATAAATATCTTCTACCATATATTGATGGTATATTTGATCAATTATGGGAAGATAAATTTCATTACATGATTTATCTCGAGTGATTTTATTATTATCTAAGGATCAAGATAGAGGATATACCTAATTGGAACTCTCGTATGTGTGATGGTCAATATAAAATCATTTTAAGGGAATTTTTACGTACCAATGATCCTTCAATCTTGATGGGTTTAATTAATTAAATCTTCAATGATTTCAATGATTAGTTTTTATATGTTTTTATAAATTATATTCTTTTATATTAAATATTAATGGAATAACATGAAGAACATTTTTAATTATTATGAATACCCTGATAAAGGGAAAATTTAAGAAACATTTCCCAAATGTTATTTTTAGCTATAAAATGTTTCATTTTTTGGTCATATAATCTCATGTGAGGATATCTCAATGGATCCTTTCAGTAAAAATATAATTTATAGGTTGTCTAAAACAACCAAGTAACAATAATATTTAGTTTCATTGATATTTTTGTATTATAAAAATATTTTTTGAGAGATTTCCCACAAAAATATAATACAATTTACAAGATTACTTGAAAGGGGGTTATGTTCTTATATATAGATAAATGTGAATAGAGTTTCAATGAATTGAAGAGATGGTTGGTGAGTGTGCATGTTCTTATACAAACATTTTATGAAGAAATGTTTTTTTATCTATAGTGATTCATTAAACTAGTTAGTGGGATACATACTCATGTATAATGATATGTTGATACCCTTTGCATCAACCTAAGTGATGCTTCAAGTGAAAAATTACACGACTAATGATTTAGTATTAGCATCTGTAATTTTTTCATTTAAAATTTTGAGGAATTATTGATATGAGGAAAGATTTTATATATATAATGATAATAAATGAATGAAGAATATATATATACATAAAAAACACAAATATGTTCTACATTAGATGGTTGGAGAAAATCAATGATTATGATTTCTCAATACATTACCACCCATAGAAGGTGAAGAAGGTTGTTAATTCTCTGAGTCAAAAAACAATGAAAGTTTTTCCATGATGAGGATAAAAATTGATATAATATTAATCTATTTATAGAATAAGAATATTGAAATCATGAGATAATGGGATTGATCTGACCTTTCTTGGATGAATGTCCATCAATTATTCTAGGAGTTTACTATAAAGTCACATTATACGTTTTTTTAATTAGATAAGAAGGAAATGATTTTTATTGAGTTAATTAGTCATCATACTAGTATTATATGGTTCAGGAATTGAGAATGGTTCCCATCAATAATCAATATTATGAAGTTAATTGACGAGGAACATATTTTATCGTTCTCTATTAATCTTAGAAATAAGAATTTGATTTGAGATTTGAAATAGAACATATGGCAGGACAACATGAAGACTTATATTCATGAGTATGTATCTCATTTCCCAGTATGTTATAAAGTAATGTATGATCCAGTGATTTCTGTGGGGATGATACAAACATTACAAAATCATGAATGTAATTGCGAAAATATTACCATAGATATGGTAATAAAACTCCTAATTAAAAATACATAATGAAATTTGTGTTATAGTTAAAAACCATAACAATTAAACATAATTCACTTTTATTAGAAAATAATTCCATATTGTTCAATATTCATGAAGATAAATTAAGGAGATGGTATGGTTGCATGGAGTACCACTCTCTATCATATTATATCATCATATTAGGTTTACCTTGAAGTTTTATAAAAGTGATAATTGAGATATAGATACATAATATGGTTTATATAATTCTTATAATACATATAAAGATGGTAATTTTGATAGGTAAATTAAAAATATACAATAAATTTTGAGGGCATTTTTTTACCAATTTCAAAGGAGGATGGGATCAATACATTTATTTAGGGATTTTTTTTACCATAATAGCTTTCATTCAATCCTTTAGATGTCTCTTTATAAAGACCAATATGGAATGAACTGTATAAACAAAAAATTCTAGAATGATGTTAGTGAAGGAAAGTTATTTTAATATAAGATAGTATTGAAAATTGGTAGAGAAAGTTAAAACCATTTAATATCACATCAAGGTTTCTCCAAGTTGACATGAAAGTTATGATAACAATTATCTGACAAATATAGATATTAAAGTAAGGGAAAACTTTTTTTGAGTTCAACCATGAAATAAGGTTATGAAATTAATAATGATGGGGAATATGAACCATTGGTATATTGTTCTTTTTATGATTCATTATCATTTCGGGATGGTAGTTTATATCATAGAGCTCCCACCGAACCCCTCAAAAGTTAACGATGTGTTCCTTATATTCATCTTAGGAATGTACATACATGATCTATCATATGTATTAAACTAAATGGAATCACAATTAAAAATTGACATTTCTTTTGCATAATGTATGGTATAAATTGTTTAACATTGAGATGATGTTTTATGTAACAAGACGACTAATTTGGTTATTGTTCTATCAAGGAATCATAAATTCATTGAATCTACATGGATACATGGGTATATAATGAAATAAATACATCCATATTGGTTAATATCAGATTTATGGAGATTTGATGGGAGTTTTTTTAATGTGTGTAGAATGTAACACTCCTAGAATTTATGATATATTTATTTTTAATTAATTTTAAACATCATGATTATCATGTGACACACTAACCCTAGAGTTTATCTTCACCATACTGCGGTATTAATTTTTGAAATAGACATCAAATTATTAGGTATTAATATTATTAAATAATTTATATATATAAAAATTCACTGAGTATCTGTTGACTAGAAATTGAAATAGAAACCATTTTAATATAAAAGAGACGATATAATGATTTTTATGTAGGAAATGTTTTTTTATATTAAAAATATTTAATAACTATTAGTGAATAAATTTAATGTAAATAATATATAATATATTCAATAAAAAAAGTTTAACAATCATTTCATGTTTTTTTGCATGACATTGCAATAAATCCATTTTCTTTGATATTTTTTAAAATGCAGGTTCATCGCTTCTTGTGAACTAATTATAAGAATAATTTAAAGCAATTATAGGCTATGAATTTTATAAAAGTTATTTTATATTAGTAATCATGGAGCTCATAATTTTTCAATTGGTCTCTTTTATTTTTAGGTATTATGAATAGTAAAAGTGGTAAAATTTATCACCTGGGTAAAGTGTAAATTGGGTTAATATAGGTGAAAACAAAGTGTTACATTCAACATTTTTCAAAAAATTTATATTGGATGAATATAATTCCACATTTAAAAATTAATTCTATAATTTAAATATTTAATGGACAATTATACATGAAAATGACAATATAATATTTATGGCAATGAAAATACAAAATGTAACACTCGTACTTATAAATATCTCTTATGTGTACACTTACAAAAAAAATAATATGGTGAATGAATATGTACTTTTATTTTGATCATAATAATATTATTTTCAATAAGGTAATTTATTTTTAATTTATGTATTATTTATTTTACAAAAAATCTTAGCGAATGTTGAAACAATTTTTCATGAATTACTAGAAAAATATTATAATGATTTTAATTTGTTAAAAAATTATAACAATTTGAGAGATTTATTATGATCAATGATTTTAGAAGTTAAATATAAAATATTAGATATATTTGAATTGTTTATATTCTACATAAAAATTTTAATTAATGTAGTTGATGTTAAATTAAATGAATAGTGTCACGGAAGTTGATGGTGAAAATTTATGAAAATAAAATCTTATTAAACTATATTAAAATTATTTAAATATTTATAGAGGACAAGGGGGGATATTTGGTCAATAATGTCTAACATTTTTTTATTTATGATATAATTTTACCTTATATGTAAAATTATAAACCCATATGATTGAAAAAAGCATTACGAGGGAAAAGGATATAATAGGTTAATAAAAGGTTTAAATGAAAACATAAGAATTAATATATGGTGAAAATCTATTGAATTATTTTTAAACGATATTTGAACCATATAATACCTTATCTTTGTATATATGTCAACTTGGATGAAAATTTATTCCAAATAACATAGTCAAATTATAATATTTTTAATAATTACATGTCTGTATTTTTACTCACTTATAAAAGGACACTAATTCCATGACTTATTTACAAAACATTGAGAAACCTATTTCTACCATGCCCTTAAAATTTATTTTCTTAACAAATTTATAAAACGTTTAGATGCATTTTTATCCTTATTAGACTATCCCTATATTATATAACAAAATGATCAAATTTTAGTCTCCCAAAGAAGTGGTAATCGTCTTACATGACCACTTTCAATATATCTTTTATTTTACCACAAATAAATATATGGAGCTTATCATAAAATAATAACATCATAGTCATAAATATATTAAAGAGTAATTTTTATTAATTAATATGACTATTTATCCTCTTTTCCATTATATGTAACGTGAATGTATTTCTCGTGCGTATATACACCATACTATTTACTCAAAATGATATGATTCATTTTTATTAAATTTAATTATTGATTTTTATTATGATAGGTATAATTTTTCTATATGATATTTTGGAGGTAAATTTTCTTATATAATTATAATTTCTTGTCCACCTTCTTACATTTAAAATCTCTGGGAAACGATAACATCACATTGGAATAAGATTGGACTACCACACCCACAAAGTGATGTAATCCATTTTTTCATTCCCATATTTACAAACAACTTTAAGGATATATTTAATGAATGTATAAGATTTATATGTTTTATTATTCTTAATTATTTTTAAATATTCTTTCACTCTATCCATTCAATGGTGAAAAAAACATTTATGCTTACATGACTCCTACCAACGTCATTAACTATGTAATTTATTTTCTTATCTCTATATTTTATGGAGTAATATAAATACATATAAAATGAATATATAAAATTTTTATATAATGGTTAATATTATAGAGATTATGTGACAAAGATAAAAGTAAAATTATTGGATCTAACAAACCAAAACATATATAGAAAACGAAGCTGTTATCACTCAGAACAATGATTTTAACAAAAAATTATAATTAAATAATAAATTATATAGGGAATGATATATATTAGTATTATTATATAATATATATATTATAAATCATTATTTTTTAAACATGTGGTTCAAACACATATATTGTAATTCTAACATCTGTAGTGTATTTATTTTATAATGTCATCATTAGTTGGTATTGTTTATGTTTATTTCACCCCTAGGGAATTTATTTTATATTTATATATTAAAAAATTTAGTTTATTATTCTTTATTTATATATATAAATTAAAAAATTTAATTTTATTTCCGGCTATTTATTTACTCATGATACTGAAATAATGTTTTAATGGAAAGTGAAATTGTTTTCTATATGGTCAGAAATCTTTCTCTTCCATGTAAATATATTCCATAAAATTTATAAAATAATGTTTTTAAATTTCAAAAATGATAAAATAAAGAAATATTATTCAAGATTCAATTTTTTAATGTTTTAAATGGATTCATATTTTAATTATCTGATTTTTGTGATATTAACATTTCTACCAATGTGTGAAAGGAATATTTTCTATCTTTTACAACTTGAAAAAGTTCCCACCAGCATGAACACTATTTAATTGGAACTATACATTTATATTTTAAATGTTATATTCTATAATAATAATTTCCTTAATATTTTGTAAATGTTCAGATTTTATCTTGGGTTTTTCAATGTGAAAAATGTATTTTTCTCATGAACTTTTCGAGTTATTGTTTTGAATGTATTTTCATCAATGTCAATATCCTTTGTTGAATATTGGGACTTATGATTTCAATAATATGATGATAACATCTACCGTGTTTCATTAGAATGTTTATTCTCATTATTATTGGGGAAATTTTCATATTTTTCATATTTTAGTTCCTTAAATATTTATACTTACTAATTTTTATTTCATATTGATTGTGTTTTACTATGTGTTCATAAGATATATGAATATTATTTATTAAGTGATGGGTGTAGATAGAGACTACATATCTCCTCAATGTGTTTTTTGGTGTCATGAGATAAACTTGATTTTGTATTTGGTTATCAAATAACCTATTTATGAATAGGTCTTGGAACACTGAATTGAATGTACCTTTATATTACTTGGAATAAGGCCTCTATAGTAATTTTTAGATATCCAGACATATTGATTACTTCAATATGAAATTATTTATTTATTTCCATGAGTTTATTTGAAATGTTTTTATATCCATGAATATACTTTTAGACACAAGAGATTATTTATATTGAGATTATGGTTCATCATTTATCCCTACCATATTATTAATTTCCTATTTTTATTCAACGGTATACATTCACTTACTAAGAATTTGATATAAAAACATTCTTAGGTATAATATTTAAATTATTTCAAGAAATGTATTATGATTGATATGGAGGGACACAATATTTGGAATATAGAAGATAAAAAAGAAAAAAATATGATTTATTTTATGTTTTCAAATGTATTTTTAGACTCAAGTGTGTGACTTCTTTATCAATACTTACAAACTATTTGGTCCTTTGGGATGTGATTTCTCTTTTCAATTACTAATGTAATAAGATAAAGATCAACATTAGGATACAAGGGTTGGGGTATTCAAATAATATTAGGTTTATCAAGGGCTAGTAAATCAGGTCAAACTAGATTATGGAACTCTATATCTAAACCACATATGATCCAATATATATTCTATAACCTCGTCATGTTGTTGATCTAGATATCTTAATTTCTCTTATAAATATCATATAAATATCTATGTGACCTCATCATGATATCAAAACCTCCCCATGTTCTCTATAGTAGAAAATTATAATTATGAAGAATCTCCCAATGAACTATTTTATTACATAATTATAGTTCCATAAAAATTAGTAGCAATTAGTCATGAACCAATACAATTCAATTGAACTTTTTAAATTCCACAATCTCTTTCACACATCTATTCCATCTAAATAAAATGTAACTTTTATGATACCTTCTTCAAATATATGAATATAAATTATGAAGATAAAATAATATATTATGTTAATTGAAAAAACTAAAAAAATACCAACCACAATATATATGTATTTCTCCCTAGTTATCTATCCAATTCTATTATTATACATCCTATCATACACACAAAAATATATAACATTTAGATCATCTTTATATTGAAAAATTTCATCAAATTATTTTTTTATTAATTATAATAATAAATATAAATAAATAAATATATATATATATAATTATTACATAATATTACATACAAATGAAAATCATGTACACTAAAAGTATGAATCCATTCTCTGTGTTTGACAACATATCTCTACAGATTTAGTAGAATATAATTGGTTCTCCATTGGAAGTCCCCTCCAATACATTATGTGATAAGTCCCTCCCAAACATGAAAAGGAAAAAATAATGCCTAAAAGGCCAATATGACTCATCAAATAAGAAACATATTCTCTACATAAATATCTAATAATGTCTATGTAAAAAACAATGGAACTATCACACATGAAAGCTTATGATTCTTATGAAATAAAGACTCTAATTCTATAAAAAAAGCAAATCAAAATCACAATAAATATTTTATAATTTATTAAAAATTAAAAATTAAAAATTGAAATTGAAATTCATTTTTTATATATCAAACAATGATAAAACATACATGTAATAAACTCCTTAAAGGACAAATCCAATGAAACCCTTGGAGGTAAAAAATTGATTCTAAAAATAGAGCTATCAAAAATGAAATTTAGATATGAAGAACTATGAAGAGTGTAATAATTAAAAACATAAATAAAAAAATAAATTTAATTGGAAATAATTAATATTTTAATTCGGACATACATCCTATGAGAGGATCAATGTCAAGAGATGAATGTCACTCTGGAGCAAGATATCGAATCACCAGTCATGCTTGGACCCCATCCATCCTAGTATTTTCTATGTTGATAGAACCCATAAATATCAAATAATTATTATTGTCATGAGTTAATATACCATAATTCGTGGAATGAATCAAGTCATTATAATTTTTGGACTTCTAAAAATATAAATTAATTGGTAATAATTTTATAATTCTAAAAAAAATATATATTACAAATTAAAAATTTCTAGAAAATAAATATGATTAATTTTTTTACATTCAAATCCTTTTAAATATAGATGTAAATTTTTTAGAAATAATAAATATTTACTAAAATCAAATAAAACACCATTCATACTCTTCATCTTCGTATTCATCATCAGTTTTAGTTTCATAAGTTTCCACATATTCACATTTATCCTCCTTTACATAAACATACCCATGATCCTCAGTTTCATAATCTATATTAATATAAAATTAATTGGTTAAATCATTAACATAATTATCACAACCAACCCTTAATTATGGGGTCTCATCATCAATAACTATATCTCTATGATTATTATATATATTTTGTGATATTTGTTGATAAAATTTCTGATCGCAACATTTAACATAACTACTTTCATGTTCTATAAAAGTATTTTCATGTGATTTCATTTTTTATACACTCCAAAAATAATTTAAATATTTCTTAAAGAAATGGTAATTTACATAATGAACGTTATATTATTTATATGATAATTTAAATGGTTTAATATTTGTCAGAAAACTTTTATATTAGATATTAATTATTACATATCATAGATGAACATGAAACCATATATCCATATAAAATATTATATTTAATAATTTTTACATATTTATGACCAATATAAATTCCCCAACTCCAGTAACAGGAATATTATTTCTACATGATTACATTGGATCTAAACAATTGAAATATCATAACAATGGAATGAAGAACATGGTATTATTGTTAAAATAGATGAATAGTTGAAAATACACATTATACTCTAAAATATAAATTAGATATTTTTTCATTCAAAAGAATATTAATCCACTTATCATATCAATCTATATCTATCTTAAATCATTTCCTAGTATCATGTGAATAATAAAACATAATGAAGATGTGATATTAGATGCTCAGTAAGTGTATACATATAATGGAGTTATCACTAATAAATAACCATAATCAATATGGAATCAAATGCAACTAAAAAACATTCCATTTAAACAATAACATGATAGTAATAATTTAGGAATAAATCGTGGTCAACTAAATCCATAAAAAATAATTACATGAGATTGAGAAATATCCATGAATATTATCAAAAATAAAATAATATCATTTACACAAAAAACTAATATCTTAATGGTGGAATATATAATATTGAACATCATAAATATAATATAAAGACGTTTCACAGGATAGAATAATACTATGCGTAAACACCCATTTAATTTGTCTAGCGGATTTGCCTCCTATGATTTTTAGATGCATCGAGGGTATATCTATAACCGCTCCCACCCATAAAATCACTATTACAGTGTTTACCTCATATAAAAGGGGTGGTAAATAAACAATATCAACAATATTATTGAAAAACATACATGGAAAATTTTGATACGTACCACAATCAATAATCATAATCATAAACCTTCTAGAGTAATATAGTTGATGATAATAAAACTTTACATCCTTGGTCAATGAAGACATAAACCAACTAAATTAATAATTATGATGAAATAAATAATAAATATTTTCAGTTTGTTATAATTAAACTAATAGGTTGATCTGGTTGATGAATATAAATACTTTAAAGATTCCATTAAAACATTTTGAAAAAATAACCATTTCAATCTTAATTTTCCATAAAAGTAAAAAAATAATATTATGATAAATTTAGATTAAATTAACCATTGATAATAATAATTTATCCATTATAACATTTATTTCTTATAACAATAATAAATTCCATTCAAGGAATACTCTTTAAAACATGGATTTCATTCTAATTTTTGATAAAAGCCAAAGGGTCCTCATTTGAAAAATGCGCTAAAGATTCCTTTAAAATTTATTAAAAAATTAAGTCATTGGTAAAAAATTTTATAACAAATAATTTTGAAAAAATAAAAAAATATGAAAATATTTTTAGAAAACATAGATATGGAGGAAAAAACATTTTCTACCTAATAGAGAAATAAAGGTGGAATTTTTTTTAAATGATTTATTAAACATTTTTGGTACCAAATAGATTTAAAAATTGTACAATAAATTGAAAATATAATGAATATCTAAATTATATTAATATAAATTCAGTTATAGTTCATAATACATTATAATTTCCCCAATGGTGACTTAAACAAAAATATTCTTGAACTGTGATGCGATTGTGAAATAAACCTTTACCACTTCGGTAAATTCTGAATCATAAGAACTATAAATGAAATAAATTTATATGTTAATTTAAATACATTGAATATAAAGTGATTAATGATATAAAATATTTTATGGGTCATCATATACTCCACACAATGCAATAAGTGGTGAATAGGGTATATTTTCCACATATGTAAATGTTGGATGAGAAACCATTACCACAATTTTGAATTCATGTATATGTGTTTGAAACTAATTTATAATAAATAATGGGGTTTTATAAATATATTACATTACTATAATAATATATCAGATATTATTTATTTATATTAATTTTTAATCTCTTTATTAACAATTCTATTATAAAATCAATTTGTCGGGTAATAATTGCTTAGTTTTTCATGTATTTTTTTTATTAATTTTGTTTAATTTACATTTATCATGTAAAAAAATATAAAGAATGTAAACCATTATATAAGAATCATAAGTATTCATTATATATAATTTTATTGTAAACTATAAAAACTAAAATATAGAAAATGTATTATATAATTCATGGAGACGTTATATCATACAAATGTATTGATGTTGTCTATATTTTTATCAACAGATACAAAAAAATGAGGTTAAATAACTTATACTCTTTATATATTAATTATGATGTAATATATTTCAAAAATATTAATTAATATTTTCATTATTACCTTCCATGTAAATAATTTGTTAAAAACAAGTTATATAACTTCACAAGAAGGTAGTCTTCCATACACACCAGCATTGTTACAACATCCCAATAGAACAGAATGGAAGAAAACATAAGTGATATAATATTAAAGGATGTATAATTATTTTACCAATATCATTGATATATATTTAATCTATCATTATTACCTTCTTAATAAAAAGGGAAATGGGAACAACCCATGACATTACTTTTTGAGGTGGTAGTATGTCGTATAGACGAGCGACATTATTATTTTTCATTAGGTTGGAAGGTAAGAAGGTATATTAGATATTATAATAAAATAGGTATATCAATGTAATAAATAAAATTTTAATATTATAAATAAATAATTAAATTCAACCACTAGGGGTGGTGGGGGAAATGAATTATATCGGTTCACGAGGTGACAGTCTAAAGTACACTTGATGCAGGGGTTAGTTCCACATTTGGAGGTAGTGGAGATGGATAAAGGTCATGACCATAAAATAAAAAAATATAAGAATGTTTAAAACCAGTTTTATTATATTATCCTTTAATCAGAATAATTTAAGGAGTTTGAGGAAGAAACGAAATAAAAATTATCATTTAAGAATGCTACCTCTCTGAAAAACTTCATTAGGTTTTCACCAAATGACATAGTAGGTAAAAATTATGAATAAAATGATACTTTTAGGATGATTTTATGGAACAAAGGGAGTGATTCAGAGAGTTCACGGACTATACAAATGTTTTTTATATTTAAAGATGGTAGGAGAGAGGGTGGACATTTATAAGTGGGGATGATGACATAGATGGAGTTTCTAAAAATAAAAACATGTTCCCACATTAATAATATTACAAAAGGGTACAAAATCAGTTATTATTGAACCATAGAGGTTGTAATGTCAATATATTTCCATAAAATTGTTTTTGGACAAGGTTTATGTTTTTTTAACCAATACATTCTTATTTTACCCCCAGTAAACCAATTTTCCCAATAACTCAGTTAATTATTTTGTAATGTTTTCATTAATTATTATAGTCTAACATTATATTGAAATTATTATATATTATAAATTATTATGATACAAAATGTCTATTTTCCCCAAATTTAATTCAAATAAGTTGATGAATTAAATTTAATATAAAACAAAAAGTCACGTCAGAAAAATTGTTTTTCATATAAAAAATATTCTAGATATTGAAATGTTTTTATAATATATTTAAATATAAAATTAATTATATTGACATAAATTAGTTTAATTATAATATAAATTAAGTAAATAACATTGAAACAAATTTAAAATACAAGTTTAGTTTTTATATTATTTAATTAAAAAGGTCGTTTCAAATAAAAGAAAATATTTTTACTCTTCATTAAAAAGTTGATATTTTCATAAAATTATCAGAAAAATCCATAAATAATAGAACTTTTAAAAAATAATTTATAAGTTGAATTTTATTATTTTGAAATAAATTTCTTATATATTTTTAAAATTATTTGAAAATTTTTATTCCAAACAATGACTAAACTACCTTTTATGAAAAATATAGTTTTCAGAAAATATTTCTTTTTCATTAAAATGGTTATAATTTTATTCATAATAAATAGATAAGTATTAAATATACATCGTAAATATGTATATCATGAAATTATCATAATTTAAATAGTCTTATTTACACCTACCAATATAATGACTAGGTTAAAATGGTCATGTTCAAATAATAGAATTTTAATAGAGTATCACAATTCAATTAACACATGTGTTACATTAATCAAAAGCCATATAATACATTGACATTATTTAAAATGAAATATTTAGTAAAGCATCAGGTTGTTTGATTCTATCCCATCAAATAAATTAAATCCTTTTAATTAAATATTGATTTCATAAATCAAGTGTTTGAAATTTGAGAATACCATTATTGGAAACCCATATAATAAAAATGGTTAATAAAAAATCCTCTAGATAAGTAAGAAAGGGATGTATCAAGGTAATATTGAATAACACATTACTAGGTTTTCCAGAAGGTGAGAACATCGGGGAAAAGAAATCATCAACACGGTATAGAATATTGATTCCTAATGATTAATATTGAGTGACATAGAATTTTATCATGTGAAATTTAATCACAAAAATGATAACTATGTGATGATCCTAATGTCCTTTGGTTTATAAATACTATAGTAATATGATCTTTTTTTTGTTTCCATATCCTTTTCCATGAGTTAAGGGATTATTTTACTATTTTGATAGAGAACACTAGAATATATTCATACAATTAAATCCATTATTTGTTCTTACATCAATTTACACTACACTTCTTATATAATAAATGAATATGAATGATTTTTTTATTCTTGATGCACAAAAATTAAAATTTAAAGGAAAATAAGACCCATAAAAGGGTAATAAATTATTCTACCTATCATTACTAAAACCAATATGTTTAGAACAATATATCCTATTCGTTATATAAAAATCTAGTACATTAGTAGTAACTCCAAAAATTCAACATTATACATTTCATAAATGTATGACCTTAAGGCTCATCAATAAAATATCTGACCAAATTCAATGTCAAAAATATAAATTACAGGATCATTAAATTTATAAAAACAAATATAACATAATATTATGAATGTACCTATAAATGTAACATACTAAATATGATATTACTTAAATCATTGAAAAAACTTAATAAAATTTTCCATGACTCAAAAATTCAATTCACATTTTGTTTAATATATTAAAAAACTATTAAAAACATAGTACACTTCCACAAAATAACATAAATCATTATAAAATTTAAAGGCTACTAAAACTATCCAATAAAATTTTATTTATCATTATTATCTCATCATCGGCCACATATATGGGGTTATGTTCTTTCATTTATGTGTTTTCCAAAAGGATAAACTTTCTAGAAAACATCATTTATTGGTAATCAATACAATTCATCATATTATTTTCAATCCTTAAATAGAATTTAGTAGATTATAATCCTTATAGGTTTTATTATTATTATAATGTGAAAGAAATTCTTAAAATAACTTCACCAATATAACTCTCGAATCAAAATACACAAGCACTTTAGTAATTAGAAATAATCCTTTGAAATTACATAAGTATGACCTTTATTATTTAGATTATTTTTTATTATATTACCATTACACATGGAACATTAAATTTCTATGTTCCCAAACTCATTACAATTGAAGAATTAAGAATTGGAAAAATATTTCTGTTTTATTAAACTATAATCATGGTGGCCTTTCTCTCCCACACATGCAAAAAACTACCATTCCCTATAAGAAAGTACTGGGGTGTTAGATTCATTGTTATTACATGGGGTATATCCTTTTTTTCATTATTCACATTATCCCTATTTTTTTGGAATCATCTTCATCTCTTTCTTCCCTTTTAATCCATGAAACATGGATAATTTGTTATATTTCTTTATACAACATTATATTATGTCATTGTACAATTATAGGATTTGGTAGACTTGTTCTCTTTAAAGAATTTTCTTAATCACATCAATGAAATGGTAAATATTACTCTTAGTAAGACTTATATAGTACATTGAATGTCATTCTGAAAATGCATTGTTGGAATCAAACAATGAAAAAAATTATATTTATTTTATCTTAGACTAGATAATGGTCTCTCCACATCTACACATCACATTCAAGGAAAATACTTTTACAAGAATTGCAACTTAAATTTGTTCAATTCCATGTTTTATATTTCTTCATCATCCATAGTGTTTTGAATCAATGACAAACATTGATCATAATCATTTTAGATATTATTAACTACCACGAAAACCTTCTATATTTGTTGAACAACCAGAGAGAGAAATATATTATTCAAAGAATATAACCATTTTTGAACTATAAATTTATTTGTTCTTCCATTTATTGATTAAGAATTATAATGAAATAAGTGATTATGTTCTTTGTCCCATGTTGTATATTAGGGAGATCCTCCATTAAATAATAGTTATTTATCATAACCCTAGTCAACTTTCATAATATGTTTATACTTTGATAATTTGTTTTGGTATCTATAAATACAGCTTCATTATCCTTCCTAGGAAGTAAATACCATCATGGGTAATGTAAATTAATACAGTTATTGTTTTGTATTCAAGGTACCATTTATCAATAATGGAATACACTACATTAGATCATAACATTATTACACATAATGTACAATCCTAGAAATAGTGAAACACAAAACATAAATAGAAACATTTATGCATGGATAACCACATAATCATAAAAATAATTTATTTGGGAATGTTTTTATATCCAAAAAATAAATTTAAATCATTGATATTTTATTATAAATTAATTTTTAATTTACCAAATCATATCCCATGTGATTCTAAAACCCAGTGCACATTCAGGTATATAGTTTTATATTGGTTAATTCTCATGTCAAGAACTACAATCATTTTTTAGAGTTATTACACCTAATTATATCTAGTCCATAACTAAAAATATTTATTCTATCCATAAATGAATGTATCTATAAGGAGAAAATAATAACCATTAACTTAAAAATCATTATAATATTCTTATCAACTTATCCTAAAATTATATCATTGGGTTATGTAATAAAATATATTTTTTCTAAAATATAGTTCCCAATATTTATACTAAACATAATATGATACTAAATCTAATGACCTAGACTCATATAACCTTGATATAGTGTATATTTTGTTACATTACCACCTGATATAAGAAATCACATTTCAAATGACTAAATTGTTATGTACAAATAGAAAAAATGATACACACATCAAATATATATTACTTTTTGAAAAAAAGTTATTTCCTTAAGAGATCCATTATTCCCCATATAATATCCTTCCATATTAATCACACAAAACTTCATAATATCCTAGTTAAAATAAAACATAAGAAAGGGGTGATATCATATGCTTGGTAAGTGTAACATACATTGGTATATGTTGTGAAAAAATAAGAATCATAAATAAATAAATTTAAAGAAAATACATTACATTTAAACAAGAACATAAACATAATATGGAAGGAATAAATGATGGTAAAACTAATCCACATAAATAATAGCACAGGATTAAATTCACTACAAAAATATTATAGCTAATATAATAATCATGTGGACATCAATAACTAATCTCTTCATGAGGAAATGAATAATTAAATGTTCTATATTTTTCAATGTATATTTTTTAAATTTTAAATGGATTAATTTTAAGACAATAATTGAGAATGTGTGTTATTTAGAGGCATGGTGTTCTTGAGATAAATGTTATAAATATAATAAAATATTATAAAACACATGCACACAATTTTACTAAAAAATTTGAATAAAATCTAATTGGTTTCCCAGATCAGAAATTTGAGGGCACCATTACATTCAGAGAAGTGACATTACGCAAGGTGAGACCTAACATTTGCTGCCATGGTTCCGTTGTGAAAAATATCTTTTGGACATATTCATGAATAGAATAAATTATAGATTTATTTTATTTCGTTTTATTTTTTCGATACCGAAATAGTTCATATTAAATTATCCTTGTGTCCTGGTTCAAGGGTTAATATCATTACAATATATTTCCTTGAATCCTTTATTGATAAACCTTGGAGAATTATCTTGATAGAGAATTATGAAAAAACCTCGGATCAAAGATCGATAAAAGCCTTTCGTGACGGATATTCCCATCGTTGATGATGTGAAAAAAAAATCATCTTCTGTGAGTGATGTGAATCAACCGAAGGTACAATGGTTTTTTTGGTTTCCCCATTCTTGGATTCACCAATTAATGCAGACTATCTAATAAACATGTTGATTTGTGGATTGATCATTCTTGCTGGATGGGATTAAATTGTGGTGTTTTATTAGGGTTGGTTTATTGATAATTTATTTTTATTTCATGATAGTTTTACTAGGATTGGATCTCAACTAGAATGAAAAAAAATTGTGGATTGTTCCATGGGTTGTTCATGGTGAACAATCACTCCAATTATTTTTTTCATTTTCTTTATTCTTTTTGGTTAGAAAAAATTGATTGTTGCAACATCATTTTGTGGTGCAACGATCCAAAATTTCAGATCCAAAATTAGGGAAACATAGAGAAGGATCGACTATGATAAAGATGAATTAATTAATATAATTGGGAAATAAAATTTTTTCACAATATTTACAAGGGGATGAACAGAATCAAATTTCATAGCTGATTGAAGGCCAAAAATTCAATGATTTAGTGTTTTTACGGTGAGACATCCCTGGATCTACAATTTCACAAAGAACGGACAATTAGATCAATATCGATATCATCAATTGAGGCACATGGAGGGAGAAAAATGGATTCTAGAAAATCATTATTTACATGAAATGTAAACTGGGGTTTCATAGTGTGTGGAACCCACTATGTGGCATCTAGGGTTTCAAGAGTGTGTTAAACACCACACAACATATAGGACCTCATGGTAGACTCAAGGTGTATATCATGTGATACATAAGCACATGGTGAAGTAAACAGGTATCCTACACGACGTGTAACCCACCACATGACTTGTCCTAGGACAAGTACATCCACTACCTCGTGTACTGGTACATGGAAAGCATTACAAAGGTTGAAACATTGTACTAAAACACAACAAAAGTACGTAGGTGGACCACACAGGTAAGGACACAAAATGTTGCCCTTCTACACGACATGTACCAATATTCTACATGAAATGTTCTAAAAAAACATGGGACATTGTACACGTGCTGTACCTATGGTCAAGGTACATGCCATGTGACCCTACTATACAACGTTTATAGCATTTTACATAGATTTAATCTCTTATTCACCATATCATTTACATGTTTTATTAGGTTTTGTATCCTTGATCATTTCTCTAATGTTTTATGTGTCTAATTTACTACTCATTGGATTATGATCCCTTCAGCAAGACATTTTGGATAGAGTTATTAGAACCCCCAATATATTCTTTGAATAGGATCTTATAATCATTCTTTGTTCCCTAGTTTGATATGTTGTTATTGTTCTGACCAACATCATTGGGCATTTATTCTCTACTTAGACGGTTAATCCAAATGGTGATTTTGGTATCATTCTAGTCCATGGCTATGATCCTCAACTGTGGTATTATATTTACATTTCAACATATCAACATATTTCTCTCTTGATGATTCCTGATAAATAGTACTTTTGGTGGATGTCGTAAGTGCTATCAGACTCAGGATTTTGGTCACCAAGATGGGTGATTCATGGAATATTTAGACTAAATCTATACTGTTGGTAAATAGTTTTTGTGATTTTCCTCTTGACTGCGTGTCATGGTATGAGTATATATAGATATTTTTATTATCTGTTCACTAGACATATACTTTTGTAGAGATGAATGTATCATTCCTTTGTGTTTTACTTTGTAGCTTTGGGGTTTCCTACTATGTATTTTTATACAAATCCATACACTGCCTTTTCCCACATGTTTCATGCCTGGTACAGATGGGCCACAATTTGAAGGATTCCTAGTTATACCACGACGGGACCAATCTTTTTTAGTTTAGTCAGGATGAGGTGTGTTCCTACAGCTATATAGAGTATTCCCAATACATTTTTTACATGTTCAACTATGTGGTTTATAAAAAAAAATTGGTCTTGTGTTCTGGCCCATATTTCATTAATTCACTTTGAATTCATATTATAATCATGTTTGGAAATAGTGGAATGCTTGCATTTGGTTCTTAGTTGTCTATAAATTTTAAAAATTTTGTTATCTTGGAGATATGTACATGCATACATGTACATAGGCAATGCATTTCATGTCATTGACATTCCTACTGAGTGCATGTCCCTAGCTCCTGGCCTACTCAAAGCAGGATCAGGGAGTCACGACACTAGATCCATTGGGACGAGTCATGAAAAAGTGGAATTAGAGGCAGTCAGTTCTACTTTAGGATCATGAATTTGTGAGATTGGTTTGGGGAAATAACGTTATGTTTTTCATGTTCATCTTTTTGGAAATGGACTCTACTGTTGGTGTGGCAGTTGATGTATCCACACACCAGGACCCTGTTAAACAACATTTCCACATAGTATATAAGAAAATTGTTTAAAGGGGAAATAATGGTACATGCATCCTATAAAAATTGGTTGTGGTTTCATATCCTTCTCGAGTCAACTCCCCAGATAAACTCGTTGACCGTCGTACATATTTTTTTATAGGATTCCATTGAGATGAAATCTTGCAAGAATGTATTACCTTGATCACAAGGATATCCCACAAAATTATGAGTCTTTTATATAAGGGCACGTCCCCCAGATGTTTCCTCTTGGTGGTGCACCATCCATACCACCACCAATAGAGCATCACGTGGTATTCGCAGAACCAGTGGAAGAAGAGTTCAAGATGAGTTTTCATCATCAGTTCCAAAGAGATAAGCCCCTCAGTTTATGAGGTGAACCCAAACCTTTTATGGATAAGGATTGGATTGAGGTGGTGACTCGATTTTTCAATCTAGTAAGGTGACTAGTGGATCATAAGGTAGTCCCGGTGGTGAGACTTCTACACGGCTCGACATGGAGATGGTGGAGTTTGGCAATCCAGACTCATGATATGGAAACACTTTAGTGGATAGAGTTATAGTTTCTCTTTATAGAGGATTTCCCATTAGAGAGGATGAGAGTTGTGTATATGCATGAGCTTCTTCATCTCTGATAGTGTAACATGATCCTGTAATATTTTTCATCGAGGTTCACCAAACATTCATGGTACTCAATATATATGGTTATAGATCAATAGTTTAGGGCTCGAATCATTGAGATAGATTTGTATAGTGATATATATTCTAGATTTACCCCTCAATGAATTCTGATTTTTGATTGGTTTCTTGAGTGAGATTTGGTTGTTGAAATATTCTTAACATTTTAGGTACAAGTAGTGGTAGTCTTTAGTGGATAAGAATCCGTACAGACCCCAATAGTAGGGAGATGACGTTAGTCTCTGGGGTCTGGATGTGGGAGAAACTTATGGAGGACCTCCCAGGGTATAAGAACTGTAGTACGAGGCCTACAGGGTGGGTCAAGTATTCCTAGGGCGAGGTGATACTATTCTACTGGTGAAAGGGGACATCTTGATGATGATTATCTGACCCTCTGTGCTGGTGACTATGAAATAGTGGATGGACAACTGTGGCAGAGACAATGAAAAGATTAGGTAGATCACATGTATAGTGGATGGGGTAGAAGAGTTGGGAGAGCATTATGAGGTGGTCAGGGTTTTGACATGCTACCTCCACCACCCCCAGGAGGTCCACACTAGGCCTAGAGAGCATGAAGGCAAGGGTGGGGAAAACATCATTCGATCGATGCATAAAACTCCGGGATTTGTGAATGATTCGAGGTATGATATATGTTTTTTCTACATTAGACATATTATTGATAGACATAAGTGCTAGTAATTACTTTCTTGACACATAACCTGTTCAAGACCTTAAGGATTCTGATCAAACTATTACTCAACCCTTACGCTTGGAGACAACTACTAGAGAAGACTCAATGATCACACATCTATGTTGACAGTGTGAGATTATCTTTAGAGGTGGGTTTTCTAGTTGGATCATCTTGGTTGAATAATTGATTCCTTATAATGTCATTCATGGTATGGATTGGTTATCCATAGTCCATGCCCATATTGAATGTTTTTGGAAAATGGTGCGGTGTGTCCACATTGATGGAATGATTTTTTAATTTTCCAGTGAAACGGAATCCTAGGTAGGATTAGATATAATCATTCATAGGAGGCTGAAGTTGATTATTCATCAGTTGGCAAGACTGAACCCTAATTTAGTTGATGTTATGAGTTACTGGTTTCATATAGTGGTGGTGGAGTACGAGGAAATCATCCCTGATGATGTTCTAGGATTACCTCCCAAACAGGTGATAAACATCTATATTGAATTACAAATGATGTGACACCAATTTGAGTACCAGCATGTCAGATAGAACCCATAAAGATTCATGAAATAAGTGTGAAGTTTGAGGACTTGAAGTGGAGGGATTTGTGAGAACAAGTGTATCACCTTGGGAAGCCCCAATTTTATTTCCCAAAAATTCATACAAGATCTTGAGGATGAGTGTGGACTACCGATTCCTGAAACAGATGAACATGATAAAAAAATATCCACCTCCATGAATCAACAACCACTTTGATTATTTGAGAGGGGCGAGATGATTATCGAATGTGGACCATCAATCAGGCTGTCACCATCTATGAGTATTGGATGATGATATACTGAATATGGAATTTATATTTTGTTACATTCCCTATGATTACTTAGTGATTACCTTGGGCATGATGAATTCCCTAGTAGTGTTCATGGGACTAATGGACCAGATCATCCGTCCTTCTTTAGAACTATTCATGATAGTCTTCATAAGTGATATGCTTGTGTACTCAGTGTATGAGCAGGAGACATGTGACACATAAGGATGCTATTGAGTGTACTATTAGAGTACCATATTTATGGGAAAATATTAATGTTCTAGTTCTATATTCATGCGGTCCACATTCTAGGACATGTTATCTTAGTGGATGGAGGGGTAATGGACCCAACCATGGTTTATGGAGTGTAAGTATGGGATCCACCTTGGAGCGTGATAGAGGTTCAAGGACCCCCTAGCCTAAAATGATATTATTATAGAATAAACCATTATTTCTATAGGATATAATCACTAATGATATATTTTACTCATAAGGGATAAGCTTTCATATGTTTAGAGATGTGCCAGTAGGGTTTTCAATATTTAAAAGAGAGTTTGATGATCTCTCTAATCATGATATTGTCAGAGGATGGTGTAAAGTACATAATTTTCTTGTGACTTATCACTGGTCATGCTGGGTTGGTTTCTAATGCATAAGAAAGTGGTGATTTCATATGGGTCACTCTACTGGATACCAGATGAGCATAACTACAGGACATATAATCTTGAGTTAGCAGCATTAGTCATTGCATTGAAATGTTGCAACTCTACCCTTTGAGTGAGAAGCTTATAATCTTATCCAAACACAATATTCTAATTTATATATTCACTAAGAAGGTTCATCACATGAGACATAAGAGATGGATAATGTTCCTCTAGAACCATAACTTTGATATTTTCTATACTCCTATGATGGGGAACATAGTGGTTGATGCTCTTAGTAGGAGACCTATTTCCATTTTTTTGAATGAGGCATTAGAGAAGTTTGACTCATTGCTATTATCCTCAATAGATTGATATAGATCAGCTTACATCCAGTCAATGGTTGTTAACCCTACACTCTGATCATGGGGTAGAGATGGAAGGCATGGGGATACCAACTATAAGACTATATGTGCTTAGATAAAAACATGGCTTGATCCTAATGAATTTACAAAATTATGGGATCTTGTCACTCATTTCAAGGGATATAAAGTGGTAATTGTGGTATATCATAAGGAGGTACTGAGGTAGTTTCATTCATCCCATTTGGTGGTATATATTTCTATGGTGAAGATGTACTGGGACCACAAAAATTATATTTAGTGGCTAGGAATTAATAATGTAGTTGAAAAGTTTTTCTCTCGAAGGATTACTTGTCAGCAAGTAAAGGTTGAGTACTAGGTTTCAGTGTGTTTAGCTCAAACCCTTGAGGTGATAGAATTGATGTGGGATGATATATTTATGGAATTAATGATGTTTTTACCACATAAATCCAGGGGACATGATGCGATTTGGGTGATCATCGAATGACTCACCAGGTAATCCCACTTCCTAGATATTCGAGAGGACAGTTTAGAAGAGTATGCAGCTCCACTATGTTCAAAAGATAGTTTGACGCAATGGATTTCCGTTGACGATTTTATTAGATCATGATTATCATTTTACTTCATAGGTGTGGAAGGGATTATAGGAGGTTTTTGGGACCTATTTACGCTTGAGCATAGTGTTTCACCCATAGACCGATGGCCAAATTATGAGGACTATTCTAGTTCTAGAGGACATACTGGGATCTTGGAAGTCTGACTTTGACCATTTTTGGAAGGATCACCAACCTATGTTTGAGTTATCATAAAACAATAGCTCCCAATCCAACATAGGTGTTGTAGCATTTGGGGCCTTCTATAGGTGACTTCATCGCTCACCAATTTATGGGACTAGCCTAGGAGATTCATCACTCATGGGACTAGAATTGGTGAGTGAAACTATAGAGAAGGTGAATATATTAATTAAGTGGATGAAGACTACAAATATCCATCAGAAATATTATACTGACAGGCATCAGAGGCCTTTAGGGATTGGGGAATGAGATTATGTGTTCTTTCTGGTACTTCCTCGATGTGGATTATAGAGATTTGGGCAGGGCGAAAATAAAATTATGAGATTCATGGGACCTTTTTAGATCTGTGTAGATTTGGTGATGTTGAATTCCTCTTATCTCTCCCCAATAGTTAAATCAGTTACATGACATCTTCAATGTGTCGTAGCTAAAGAGGTTCATGCAGGACCCATCACATGTTATCAACTAGGGTGAGGTGAACATCAATGATGGAGTGACATTTACTGAGTACTTAGAAAAGAATAAGATTTAGAAAGAGATGATCCTTTATGTGTGATTGATTCCTTTAGTGAGTTCTCGTTGGTAGCATGGTAATCATTAGAAGAGCATATGGGTGGGGAGGATTATATTCATGCTTAGTAGCCACATATTTTTGAGTAGCCTTTGTTTATGATTTTCATGTATGTAAATTCATAAGGTGGGGAGAATGTAATGTTTGAGATTTTTTATGTATAATTTCTATTTATTCTATTGATTAATTTCAAGAACAGGTGTTGTGACATAGTGTGATTATAAGGCCTAGTGTTCTCGGAATACATGTTCGAAATATATTAGAATATTTAATAGCACACATTTTCATTTTTCATGGAAAAGGAGGAATAAATTCTAAAAAGATACCCAGATCATAAATCCCATGGCACCATTGCGATTAGAGTTGTGGAATTACCCTAGTCGAGGCCCAGCATTAGTCGGTGCATGTATGCTGTGAAAAGTAGTTTTTGGATATTTCAATTAAAACAATAAATATATAATTTATTTTATCAATTTATACTTTTTCGATGTAGTTTCAATTTATTTTTATGAATCCAAGATTTCGAGATCTAGGGTTAAGCTCAGAACACTATAATTCCCTAGAAGCTTTGAAGTTAATCCCTGGAGAATTCACTCTGAGGTAAATAACAATGAAGCCTTGTATTATAGATCTACTCTTGATGTTCATGATAGATACCACCGATGAAAATGATGTGTGAACTAATATTCATAAAAAATGGATCCAAATCAAAGGTAGGAATGGTTTTTTTATTTATATTTCCCCATTATTTGATTCATCAATGAATATGGAACAACCATCAAACTGGTGGATCAACATATCAATTGTTCTTATAGGATGGGCTTTAATTCTTGGCTATTATCAGGGACTATTGTTTGATAATTGATTTTGACTTTCTGATTGTTCTTATAGGAATCAATTGAGGCTTTTCAGAATAATTGATGATCTCTGTTCCTTGGGTTGTTTATTGTGCTATTTCCCCCCATGTTTTTTCATCATATTTTTCTCACTTTGTGTGATATAAATGATTGTCCATTTCACATTAGTTTCATAGGTCAATGATGCAATGATTTTTATTCGGAATAATGGTTTCCTAGGGGAGGTAGGACTGTTATGGCGATAGATGAATCGAAGCGATTCATGAATATCTTTTCTTCCAACGGTTTACGATAGAATGAATGGAATAGGGTTTCTGAGCCAACTTAAGGCACAAAACTCACTTATTTGGTGATATAAAGATGAGATGAACCTAGATCAACAATTTTAAGGTAAACAGACCATTAGATCGATATTTTCATCATTAAATTATGTTCAAAGGGGAAGAACATCAGATTCTGTAAAATAATGATGAACATGGTGTGTAACCTATGGTTACACGACATGTGGTCCCTAATGAGCGATGGCTAGGGTTTCATGGGTAAGTTAAATTCCAAACAGTGTGTGACCCACTCAAAATACATGTAGGACCTTTCTAGAGACTTAGCATGTATCTCGAGAGATACATGCACATGGAGTGGAAATCATGTATTGGAACACAACCCAATTACACTGTTGGACCTTGGATGGAAGGAAATTGTGTGTGACCCTTCTACATTGAATGTACCCATCTTCTACACAACATGTTCTAAACCACACATGATGTGGTACACCCGAGGAACATGGGGTCTAGGACATAGCGTGTGACCCAACACCATGCCATGTATTCCATTATAAAGGTATCGAATCTATTGTTCACTGTATATTAGACATGTTTTAGTATGGTCATGGCCCCTGATTGTTTCCCAAAAAGATGATGGCTATTATATCCTACTAAAATGAGTATTATAATTTCTGATGGGCTTATGATATAGTGTTGTTGAAATCCCCCCAATTATTCCTTGAAAAGGACCCTCTATTAATTCATCATTCCCTATGTATAGTCATTAGTTTTGATGCGACTAGGTTAAACGGGAGCTGATCATATACTTAGTATGTTATCCCAGATTGAATTGTTGGTGTCACCCCATGACCATGGATGTGATCCTCATATGTGGTATCATATTTTTCTTCATATCTATCATCATATCTGCCTCATGATGGTTCCAGAAAAACAATACCTCTCGTATGGAATTTGTTTTTGCTATCGAATTCAGGAGCACGTTCTCCTAGATGAGTTCTTTATGGAATTTTATGACTGTATCTCTAATGTTGTTATACATTGGTTGTGACTTGAAATTACATAGAATTTCTTGTTTTGAGTATATTTTGATATTAATATTATATTTTTTGAAGAGATTTTCCTACGTATATCTGAATATATCATTCCTTTGTATTTGTTATAGTTTCAGGGTGTCCTATAGAGTATTGTTATACTCAACATTGTACGACATTTTCTGGCATTTGTTGTGTCTGATGAAGAAGAGTGACCTTTTGAATGAGTCCTATGTATACTAGGACCGGACCATTGTTTTTATGTTTAGGTAGGCTGAGGTGTGTTCTACATCTACAGACAATAGTAAGATTACATTTATTCACATAATACACATTGTGGGTTACAAAATCTTGTTAGTGTGCTTGTTTTCTAGCCTGTTGTTCTTTACATAACATCACTTTCCTATCATCCTCTAGTGGGTGTATAGGGATATCCATTCTTTTGGTTCATAGTGGTTTTTAAATTTCATCATTTTGGGAGATTAAAAATGTGTGTGTGTATAAATATACATAGACAATGCCTCACATATTATTGATATGCCAACTCGGTGCTAGTCACCAACCCTGGCCTATTAGAGGTGGGCATGTGGACTCATGTATAAGGCCCCACAAGTAAATGACTTGAAAAATAGTACCTTACATCATAATTATTCCATTAATACATTTCACAATATTGTTTAAAATTACATGTAAAACGCATTTCAAGTATCCAATTGATTTTTCTCATGAGACCTATCGATGCATTGAGGGAGTATCTATAAAAAGGAACCACACATAACATAATATTTCTAATTAATTTCTAATCTAAATGTGGGGAAACATAGTCAACATAATCATTCATACTCAAATAATAACATATTAAATTTTATTAATTAACCAAATCTATATATATAATTATAATTCATCAAGAGTAATATGGTGAATGGTAATCCAATTGTACTTCCTTATTCAAACTAGTTATATTCAAATCAAATAATGAATAATGATGATATAAATACAATAAATATCTATATCATTATATGTGCAATAAAATGTTGATTTCATTGAATGATAGAAATACTATAAATATTTCATTAAACATTATTGAGGAACATAAATTTTTCACTTTGAAAATATATTTAATACAAAAAAATCACAAAATAGTTTGAAAATCCATTTCATTGAACGTATTATTTGAAAAAGATAAAGGATGAATTAACAAATTAGTTGTTATGATTGTGATAAATTTTGATCATTTCATGCATGTTAAAAAACATTTCATTAACATTTTTAATAAAAACAAACAATAATTATTTGTAAAATGAATTGAATTTTCCTTTCGAATATATCTTTTAAAAAAACTAAAAAATATGTAATTTTTTTAGTAAATTGTTATGACAATTTTAAATAAAAAATTTGAAAAGTATTTTTAGAAAACCTTAATATGAAAGATAAATCCTTTTGGTTCAAAAAATGAATATAGTTGGCTTTTTATAAAGTCATTTAATCAATAATTATCAATTAAAAGAGATGTAAAATATTAAAATGACATGAAATTGTCATGTACAACCAGTGGATATAAAAATATATTCAGTTTAATATATGAATAACAGATAATTTACCTAAGGGAGCCTTTTACAGAAACAATAATGATAGTGGTCTTATTTTGAAATAAACCATTACATCATTGGAATATTTTATATCGTAATACCCCTAAAAGATATAACATCAAATGAAATATTAAATATTATAAAAATATATTCATTCATGATATAACATATCAAAAGGGTAATTACATACACCACCCAATGAAATAATTGGTGAATATGGAATTTTTCTAAAAGACGTAAAAGTGAGATAAGAAAACCTTACATCAGGTATGACATCCTCAATATGTGTCTGAACCTCTTGAATAAAAATTATAGGATTATTATACCAATAGAATTTAAATATACACTTATATCTCAAATTATTTATTTATTTACTTTTGAAACTAATTTATTAACAATAATTTTAAAAAATAAATATTTTGGGTTGTAATATCATCACTTTTCATGTGTTTTTATGTTAATTAATTTAGGTCGTGTCACATTGATCATGGTTACGTATTCTAAATAATTTTATGAATTATATAAATACAAGAATTTTTCACTAAATATGTATATAGAAAAATATATAAATTACATATATATATAATGGATTAAACCGTTCATGGTGATGATAGGTTGTATATATGCATGAACATTGATTCAATATTTTTCAATGAAGAAAAAAAGATAGAATGTAATATATCACTTTACTATAGTAATTATAATGTAATATATATCCCACACACACACACAGACACAGACACACACACATATATATATATATATATATTAAATTTATCATTATTATCTACCATTTAAATCATTACAGAAAAATAAGTGGCATTTCTTTGAGAGGCGATAATCAACTATACACATGAGAGATGTTGTCATATCCTCAAAAGGATGGGAACTAAGATGGTATAATAGATATCATAATTATATAGTTATAATTATTTTAAAATAAAATATATATTATTTTAATATTTCCTTATTACCATCTAATAAAAATACAAATGGTAAAAACACACCAGATCAATTCACGAAGTTTTACCCACTATGTACAAGAGCACCATTTTTATCATCTAGTAGGTTGGATGGTAAGATGGTAGATGTGATAATATTATTATAGAACTATATTAATTTAATAAATACAATATATGTAATTGAACTCCAAATTTATATCCAATCAATAATAGGGGTTATGGAAAATAAATTATATTTGTTTGTGGGGTGGTAGTCCACCATAAACACAATCGACAACATCATTTCCCATATGCTGGAAGAGGATAGAGATATATGAAATTACCTTAGTATTGAAACTTATCAGTATATGGGATATTATTTTTTTATTTTATTACCATATACTAATAATAATTTTAGGTGGTGTAAGAAGAAAAAATATTAAAACATTTTGATAAGAACAATACATGTTCTTTAAATTACTTCTTTATATTTTTCCCAACAACGATCCAAGGATGTATTTATTATAAAAATACATATTATATGATGTTCTAAGGTAATTAAATAAGGTATTTGGGTAGTGATTAGCTGATCCAAATGGATTTCTATGTTATAATAGGGGAGGAGAGGGGGTGGCCTTTAATAGGTGGAGGATATGACACACATGGATTTTAAAATAAAATAAAGTGTACCCACATTTATCGCATTACAAAAGGCTCCCAAATGGGCAATTATCAAACCTTAGAGGATATAAAATAAAAATATGTGCATAAAATATAATTTAAAATATTTTTATCATTTTTAATCCTTATCATTTTATTTTAACTATGGGTAAACCCATTTTCGCATTAACGACTTTTGTAAATTTTTATTTTTACCACAATTCATTATGGTCAAAAATTAAGGTAAACATATTATATAATATCTATTATTCTGATTTCATATGTTGAATAAAATATTTGTAATTAAAATAATTTATGCATGGTCATTTAATTTTATACATTAAGAGTAGGTGTGTGGAAAAAATGATTTTTTGAATGAAAAACATTGAAATGTTAAAATGTTATTATATCATAAATCAATATAATATTTATTAAAAAACAAAAAAATAAAGAAATTAAAAATATAAATAAACTAATATCGCTTCAAAAAAATTTCTTAATATATTGTAGCATTCTAAAATATTTAAAACAATATGCAGTTTTAAAAAAAAACTGGTATTTTTTAATAATCACCAAAAAATTATTATTTTATAAAAATAAAAAAAAATAATAGAAACATAATTTTGATATATATTTTTCAGTAATAAATTGTATATTTTTAATTTGTTTAAATCGTTAATAATTAATTTTAAATCATGTGCATAAATCACTACTAAACTGTATTTTTAGAAAATGTTAATTTAAAAAAATCATTTCATTTTATTTATAATGGTTCTTATATTATTTTTATTAAATGGATAAGTATTGAACATATTTAAAACATATTTAAAAGATATAATATTCTAAAATTAGGTAGACTTATTCATAACAATCATCTTAATTTCAAATTAATATTGATGTTATTTAAATAATTATATTTTAATATTGTACTATATTTCATTTGAACCCATAATTATATGTATCAGATGATATCATAGATTTATATTTTATTTGAAATAAAATATTTCATAAATTATATGAGTTTTACATTATACCCCAAAATATAAATTGTCACATAATAATTTCTTCTTCATATTAGAAATCAATGGTTTGACATTTAAAAATAACTTTTTTTGGAACCCACGTTATTAAAAGAGTTAATAAAACTTCTTCTTGATAATATTGAAAAGGATTTAAGAAGGTCATCATGAATAATATATTACCAGATTTATGAGTATGAAAACATTGGTGGTAAATGAAATCATGTACATATAAGAGAACAAAAACACCCAAAGATTAATAGAGATTTATAGAGAAAACGATCATAAGAAAGTTGACCTATATGAAACAATAAACCTATGGTGAGTTAAAAGAACAGGTAATATCATGTTAATAGGATTTTGTTTCACGAAATGTTTCATAGAGTTGAAGGATTATTCTACTTTTATGAGAGGAAACATGAAAAAATATAATTATAATTTCATCCTTTGGTTGTGCTTTAATCATTTTCCATTTCATTTATTACTACATGAAATAAATATCCAAGATTAATATTTTTTATCCTAAAGCACTCAAATTAACTATTAATGGATCTTAAGATCCATAAAAGTGTAACAATATATTCTATATGTGTTTCATAAAACAATAAAAATTCACAATGAATCCAATTTTATACATTATTCTATAATTCCATAATTATAAATCTAAAAATTAAAAAATATTTCACAAAAATGGATAACATTAATACTGGTCCAAAATATGTCTAACCAAATTAAAAATACAACAATTTTGTAGGAAGTTCACTAAATTTTGGAAAGTAGACATAAGACTGTCTTCCAAACATATTTCTTAAAGTCACAAACCTAATATGTGATTATATTGATCAATGTAATCCCATAAATAAAACATTAGTTCTTCCAAAAATCGAATTTAATTTTTTGGAATAGATTCCATAAATTAAAAAATGGAGTAAACTCTATAAAATATTACATAAACCACTAACCAATTTAAATGTTAAAAATTATATCCCACAAATATATATTTATAATAATTATCTCGACATCATCTATATGTTAAGCGATATCTTCCCTCAATTATTTATTCCCAAAAGAACTATTTATTACAGAAGAAATTTTTCAAGTTATAATTATTATTCATCATATTCGTTCAAATACTTGTTGAATATTAAATTTTGTACAATCCATATATTTTTTATAATTCTTATAATTAAAATTTCATTGATAAAATACATCCACAAAATTATCCATAAACAAAAATACAGAAGAACATCAAACATCCTACTTTGTCCATATTAATAACACAAGCATGAACTTTATTCGACAAATTCTTATAGGGTATATTACTTTGACACATTGGACATTTTCTTTCATAGTGAACCACATATTTATAGATAAATAATTGAACACTGGAATTTTATTTCTTTACCTCGCAATCACAAGCATAGTGGAATCTCATTACACATGTAGAAAACCCTCAATCTCTTCAAACGAGTACTGAGGTGTTTCCTTACAGAATTATCACATGGATGAAATCCTTATTTTCCTTGTCTCCAAAACCAATTTTTTTATCACTTTTAATATTCTTTTATTATATAATTAGAATTAATATGAATTGGAAAATTCCATGTTTGTATTGAAAATAGATGATATTATGTCATTGTATAATTCGAATGTTTTAAAGACTAGTGCCCATCAAACAATTTTCATGATTCCATCAATGAAATGGTAAATATTGCTCCATGGATTATGTGTGTTGTCCATACCATGGACACATATCTATTTATAAATTTCATCACATATATAATTATATATATTAACTTTATCATTTACTTGTGAATTGTATCTACATATATGATCCTTACGAGTACATTGAAATCCTTACATTACATGTTTTCTATTTATTTTTCATTATATTTTTTTAATCAATGACCAATATTTATCAACATACCCTAAGAGATTATAGAAATTCTATTACAACCTCCACTATTTAATTACCACCCATAGAAATAAATATATTCTCTAAGAATCTTATATATTACTCACCTGAAAATACATTAATTAGTCCATTGAATGATAAATGTTACTATCACATTAAGAGGTATACTATTGTATTAATACATTTTGTAATAATTGGATTATCTATAAGAGAGAGGATATTTCTTATAACCTGTCTCAGATACTATAATATGGTTATTATTTGATCTGTTAGTGCTATAGATCAACTTCAAACTTCATTATATTTCTTAGTAGGGAAATCTGTTCATGTAAAACATGAATTTGTATTATTACCATTCTATATACTAGGATACATTTCAAAATAATTTCATACACTATATTAAACCACCATTTTATGAAACATAATTTCTATTCTCAAAAATGTGAACTAATTAACAACAATATGAAATTTTATGCCTGACTAAGCCAAAAATTTTAAAAAATATTTTTCGTGGGAATTTTTTCAAATCTGAAAAATATTTCAAAATCCATCTGAATGGTTGGTAAAGAAAATGTTTATTAACTAAATAATATCCCTTATAAGTGTCATACAATATACATAGTTATGCCCATTATCATATACGAGGTAATGATAATGTGAATTTCGATAATCCTTTTTAGAGTTCTTACCCCTTGGTATATCTATGTTAGAACCACATCAATATATAATATCAAAAATTGATTTATAACTTGGAAAAGAATCATAATATCCACCTTAAAAACAATAATATGTTATTAAATAATTTTCCACAAGTTATATCACAGTGTTATGTTCCTTTATGTATTTTCACAGAAATCTCATCACCAATATTTATAATAAATTTTGTTTGATACAAAATGTAAATACCTCAAATCCAATAACCGAAATCTAATTTCATAATGATTACATTGGCATACGAGATAAAAAATAAGATCCCAATGGACTAAATTTTTTATTAATCTTGGTAATGAAGTTATATACTATAAAATACACAATAAATTTCAAAATATAAATTACACAGTGGGTTTTTTATGAACCCCATTGTTACCTATAGTGTATCCCTACATATAAATCATTATACAGTTATTGGTATCCTAGGAAAATAAAAACATAAGAAAATATCGAAATTAGATTATATTTGAAGGTATTATTATAGTGAAATATATCATGGATAAATTAAAATAATCAATATGGGAAGGTAAATAATTGATAAAATATTCCACATTAAAATTATATTGAACATAATATGGTTGGAATAAATTATGGTATGATAATTTCAAAAAATCACATGAGAATGAAAAATTTCCATAGATATGCCAACTAATTGAATAATCACATGGTATTCAAAAATTTGTCTAATAATCATGGAATTAGTGATAAAATAAATTCAAAAAGTATTAATACCTTTCAAAAGATAGTTTCAAAGTAAGTGTAAACCCATTTAATTTGTCAAACTAATTTTTCTCATTAGACATGGAAATGAATCAAGGGGAAATGTATAAGTCTGATCCACCCAAAAAAGAATATTTGACATGTATTAATTATATTTATGGGATAAAGTATTGTCATATTAAACATTTATATTAAAAATTTATCATTTTACATGTTAAAACATACCCTAATATATATTCATAATCATTAACCATCCAATTTAAAATGGTTAATGTTAATGAAATTGTGCATCCTTAACTAATATAGTAGTAAACCATACAAAGAAAGAATAAATATAATATCAATATAACATATCTCCATAGGTAATGATTACAATAATGTTTTAATGTTATTAATGAATAAAATACCGTAAAATTTCCTTTTAAACATTCCTTAGGAAGATAACATTTTCACTTTGAAAATATTTTATTAGGAAAAGATCAACATTTTTTTAAATATTTTTCATTGAATTTATCCTTTTAAATTTAAATTTTTTTATTCAAAACATTGAGTGGTTTTGATTACCTTAAATTCCATTCATATCATACTAAATAATAAAATAATTTCTTTTTAATTTGCACTAAAATCCATACAGTTGTGGTTTTAAAAATGGAATGAATAATAATTAATTTATTTTTACAAAAAGTAAAAAATAGGTAAAAATTTCATTAATAAATATTTTCTATACTTTTATAAAAAAATATCTGAAAACATTTTTAGAAAATATTATTATGAAAGAAAATCAATTTTTGATTAAAAAGTGTACTAAATTCTGATTTTATTAAAATAATTATCAATAATTTTAAGTAAAATGAATAGGAAAAATGGTACTATTACATGAACTATTCACAATTAACCAAATTATATAAATTTATATTCATTTTATGATTAATGTACTAAATAATTTTTCCAAGGAAGACTTAAACATACAATTTATGAATAGTGTTTTGATCGTGAATTAAACTTTTACTACATTGAAATGATTTTGAATCGTAGGACCCATAGAAGAAATAATTTCATAATAAAATTTGTGTACAAATAATATAAATAATTTCATGAAATAAAATATCAAAATGGGAAGTACATGCACCGCAGAAAGTAATAAGTGATGAATATGGAATATGACTCGCAGAATTAAAAGTAAGATAAGAAATGCTTATCCTAGTGTTGACTTCCTCCATTTGTGTTTGACCCTCCAATTTCATAAATATTTACTTATTATAAATATATTATTCAACCAATGTCACATATATAATGTAATATAATTATTTTCTTTAATGACTATTTTATTTAAACTATTTTTTAGAAATTTCTATTTCATGTGATAATTGCTTAATTTTTCATGTATGTTTAGGTTGTCGATATTGTTGCTTTTAGATTGATGATAGTTACATAATGTATATTAAATTAAACATTAAATTAATATCACATATATTAATTATATAATTATTTATTGTAATCTAAATATTTTATAGATAGAAAATAGAATACAATTTTATTGGAGATAGTGGGTTGTCCGTACGCATGAATATCATTTCCATTTTTCTTGATCGTTAGAAAAATAAGATGTTAAATTACATATATCATTATATAATAATTTTGTGTGATTTATATAACATATATTATTAAAATTCACCATTATTACATTTTATATAAATTACTTGTGAAAGTTGAGTCACGTTGCCTTGCGAAGCAGTTTTTCACCTTATACACAAGTGACATTATCATATTCCAAGCATAGTGGAAGGTAAGTATGTATATAATATATAATAATTATAGTGGTGTAATTTTGTTAATAATATCATATAAATTCATTTAATAAACCCTTATTACCATCCATGAAAATTTAAATATGAAAAACACATCACTTCGGTTCATGAGGTTATAGGTCAGTGTATACACAAACAACATTATTACATCACAGCAGATAGAGACATAAGAAATTAGATGTGATATAATTGTTTCAAGAGTATAATAATTTAATATATCTTATGTAAACATGAAAAATACATAATTATATCCAATAATTATTGGTGGCATTGGAAAAAATTTACATTGATTAGTGATCTTGTATTCCGTTATACACCAGATCAACAATTTCGATTCCCATTTGATTATAGATTATATGGATATAGTTAGTGAACATAACATAATATGATCTATGTATATGATATATAATGGTATTAAGTTATTAGAATATAGGATGGATATTTTAATGAGACTGAGAAATAAATTATATAAAAACAATCATTTAGAACATTATATCTTCTTAAGAAAACATTTTTGGGTTTCGACCGAAATATTTCCGAGGATGTATTTATGAATAAAAAAATTTCAATAGGTTGTTTGTATGGAATTAATAAATTTATTTGGGTAGGTATCGACTAACCCAAATGTATTATAAAATGTGAAGAGGGGAGTGGAGGGGTGATCCTTTATAAATGGGGGAAAGGACACACATGGAATTCTAGAATAGAATAATGTCTACCCACATCTTTCAACCAATAGATGTCTACCAAATGGGTATTTTTTCATAATATAGGTTATAATAACAGAATATGGAAAATATTGTGAGTGGGATAGTTTTTAACTCATTTAAATCCCATATATTCATATTTTCAACCTCTAGTAAACATGTATTTACCTTAATCTACAAAATTAATTTTTACTGTTTTCTCTATTAGAAATGGTAAAAAATTAATATGACATATTATATAATATATGTCATTATTATTTAAAATACTTAATCCAAATTTTTAAATTTATTTTTTAGATGTTTATGAATTTAATTTAAAATTAAACCAACCGACGAGTCAAAAAATGGGGATTTAAAAGTTAAACATTCAAAATATTAAAATGCTTTTGTATTAGGAATTCAATATTAAATAGATTATAATAGAATAAATTAGTTATATATTAAATTAATTTGACTACGTTTTCCATTAAATCAATTTATAATATAATTTAACATTTTAAACAATTTAAAATAAACAAGAGTTTAACGAAAAATTCAATATTTATTATTATTCATAAAAATTTATTCTTTTCAGAAAATTATCAAAAATTCACCCAATGATAATATAGACATTTATATTATAAAAAAGAAGTTTATTTCTTAAAACAGTATGTTAATAGTAGTAAAAATAATTTTAATTTATCTGTAAGATGTGAATAAATATTCTTTTATGAAAAATAATATTTTAATGAAGATAATTAATTTTTTATTTAAAAAATATTTTATTTTATTTGAAATAAATATATGAAAATTGGATTTAACATATTCTTATGTGAACCATATAATTTAGATAATTAATCATTTTTATTATAACCCTCCAACGTAATGGAACGGTTGTAATGGTTAAGTTTAAATTGCATTATTTTAATAGAGTATCATATCTAATTTAATCCTAGTGTTGTATTAAACAAAATATATCACGGATATTCAAATTATTTTAAAAGAAATATATTGAAAATTATCAGGGCTTGACACCTAGAAAAGACGACTCAATTATTTCATTCAGCATACAATAATGGAAATATTAACATTCTTTAAGATGATATACTCTGAAACAAACAACATTAGTCATTGTTTTTTTAATTATACATATTCCATGAATGAAATAAAAACTTCTTAACTAAATAAGAATGAATAGATTTCACCAATGTGAATGGTGGAATACCCAGTTAACATAATAAACTACCAAATTTGACTCCATGTCAAGAAACCTAAAAAGAGATAAAAATTAAAAATTAAGTAAAAATTAAAAAATAAAACTCTTATATTAAACAAATTTAATTAGAAGTATTTGAAAATGATTGGAAAAATTATAGAGCAAACATTATTTAAGATAATACATGGTAATATGCATGATTCTTTTTTTATAACCATCATTTAATCTATAGAAAAATTAATATAAATATATTTTTAAGAATTTTTTAGGAATTATAAGTACACAAATTTAAATTTGTATCAATTGAATATAATTTTATATGAAATTAACAGAACATATTTATACACCATGTGCAATTATTCATAAGAAATCCATCATTAATGAAGATAAAGGAAATGCTTTTTAGGATCATTAAATATTGATAATTGATGTTATATGGCCTCGTCAATATTTTCCTCCTTATTACCCAAAAAAAATTATTTATAATAGGATATTATGATTGAAAATAATAATGGAAGATATTGGATATTTCCTCTTAAAAGTGTTATTCTAAAATTTATGCTTTAATAGACGCTTTATTAAATACCTTATTATTATGTATTTGTATAAAACCCTAAATTGGGTACATATATCAAAATTTTAAAGGTCCTCTATATGTAGTTTCATAAGGAATATGAAATATTAAATGGCCCATTGAGTTATAGAAGGGTTATTGAAATATTTTATTCATTTTAAAAAAAAATTAAAACAATTTTTTAGTGTATATACTGTATCATAGTTTCATTTTTGTATAAAATTTTATCATATTGTATATGTTATTTCCATAAAAACGTCCCACATCTATGAATTAAACATCCCTCTTTGGCCAATAGATAATCCTCATTCCATTATAATATGAAAATCATTGATCTTTACCATGAAATATGTCTATTTTTTAAATATCAAGAAAAAGTAAATGTTTATTCATCTAGTAACCTCAAATATATAATACACTGAAATAATAATAAATTTACTTATTTAGATGGTATGTGACTTTCTTTTTTCTTTATTTACTTTTGTGATAGCTCATTTTCAATTAACTCATGTTTAGGTAACATACATTTTTGGACAATAACTAACCATGTTTTTTTATCACTAGTCTTTCCAGCTGAGTCTATCATTGTTTTGAAATTTTAATAAAAATATGTATTTAAAATATGTTTTACATCTCATATATGAGTATCAAAAAAATATGGAATGTATGGTACTTTCCAATATATAATTCAAATTTTCTAATTGAAATCATTACCAAACCACATATTTTTTTAGATTATAGTTAGTCTATAATTAGTGAGAGTTAATGATGATACACAAAATTTTAGTTAAATAACATAGAGAACAAAATGTGTTTTGACTATATCAATTATATATTTTGTATTATTATTTCTATTTCATTGAAAATTTTTATATGTAGGATGAAATATGTAAAGACAGGGAATTTACATAGAAATTTTTTTACTGAAATATTTGAGAATTTTATGAGTTTTTGATAAATGATGGAACATGATTCCGAGTCCCACTGTGCCGAGAATAAATTTCTAAAGTTTTGTTTGGGTATGTTTAGTAAACGTACAAGTGAGATTTTATAACTTTTGAACCAGTACTTGGAATTGAAATATAAGGGAACCATTGAACTCACAGTGCCGTTATTCGGTTAAGGATAATTTTTCCTTGATGAATGTAGGTCAAGAATAAAATTTATATTTTGGATTTTCATGGGAAAATAATAAAATAAAGTGAGCTACGCTTTATTTTATTTGATCCTCCATTTGGTGTGTGGTTGTTAAAACCACCTCATGTGGTTGTAGGTAGGACCATTTCACCTTAACCTCTCATGACATGTTTTGGTGGTGGGGCCCACTCGAACTCAACCTCCCATGATAGGATTAATGTGGTGGGGACCACTCAGGATTTTAACACCTTGAAACTGCCTATTAATGTAGAGAAACCCTCAAGCTCCAATTAATATTGGGGTGCCTCTTCAACCCCCTTTATTTAATTTGTTCCAAACATTCACATTAAATAGGTGGATCCTATCTTATTAATGTAATTATCCATATGATTTTCATTCAAACATTTAAAATAATAGACAAACTAATATTATTTTTGGCATGGCATTTCTCACTTGGGGGAGATTTTGAGAGGGGGCTTGGGAGAAAAAGGAGTTCTCCAAAGAAGAATGCTCCTCCCAATGAAAGAGAGAAAAATGTCGATCCTCTTCGGACTACTTCCTCAGACACCTACCGACGTGGAGCGTCATCCACATATGAGGAATCTCGGGATTGGAAGTGTGCATCAGACAGGATGAATGGCGATCTTATTCATCTTCTTTCCACGACTCTATCAAGGAATGACGACCAAAAATCAAAGGTAGGGGGTTTATTAGTTTTTTGATGTTATTCATTTTCTTATATTCATAAAATGGTTAGAAAGGAAATTTTTTCGGATATGTTATTTTTCATCTATTTTTCTTGATCATCCAAGTGTTACCTCCCTAAATGCAGAGGGTGAAGAACTATCCTAACATGGCCTGACATCCTCGGTCAATTTTCCATCTTGTGGTGTTCTTCGACATGGTGATGTTACTAAGAAGAGGCGACGAATGCGGTGACAATAAAGGTTGTGCTACCCACGGCCTCCATGAATCGCGCCACCCCCGCAGCACTCTGGTGCTCTCGGGCAAATACCATCGGCCCACGTTGGGCCCGCCCTTCTAGCCTTCCGGCCTTCCATCCTTCGGGCCTCCCGCTTGCTTGGTCACCCACCGGGTCACACGCCTGGCTGCCATCCCGACCAGTCGCGTGGCATCCTGGCCTCCCGGCCGCCCTCCTGGCCACCCCCCCCCCCCCCGGCCACCCCCCTGGCTGCCCACCAGGCCGCCCGCCCGGCCGCCCGCCCGGCCGCCCACCTGGCCACGCCTGAACCTACTGTTCGCCTGGACGCTTGGCCTCCCCCTTAGCCGCACCCAAACCAACCGCCACCCGGCCCGACTGGTCGTGCCCTACCCGAACCGCACTAGCCCTCCTTTCCTGTCCCTGCTCGGCTGTCGCTCGGCCCTCCGAACCAGCACGCGGTCCCCTACGTAGTTCCCTAGATGAACGGGCACGGCTGTGCCCTTGGAGCCGAGCTGCACCGAGCCAATCCCTTGTGACTCTCCGGACCGAACCAACCCGGATCCTGTGCCGAACTGCCCTCGCGGCCTCCTGGGCTGCGCCTAGTGGGCCGGGCCGAACCTAACAGTTGGTCCCACTGAATGGGTCGGGCATGACACAATAGGTTTGACCGGGTCAACCCAAACTAGGGTGCCCTAGTTTGGGTCGGGCTGGGTCGGCACAACCAAGTCAGATCAGACACAAGCCGACTTCCGACCCATTACTTTCTTTGTCCCTAACATTGGCACCTGATGAACATTTGACGAACCGTTAGCAGCGCATGATTTCATGGAGTGTGAAGGTCCCTTGAGTATACCCCACTAGAGTTCGGGGTTTAGTTGATTTACATTCAGGATGGATCATACACGAATCCTACTGGACCCCCAACACTAAAAATATTATAACTCATAGATGGCCATCTGATTAATGCCCCATATGTTGCGTTGAGACCCCTATGACGAGGCGGAACATTGAGATAATTCTATGTGGGACATTATCACAGTGGGAGTATGAACCTATAGATCGTGGAGAGGACCCTCTTGAAGATGAGTGAGCAGAGTACGAAGATCTAGTTGTTGGCTAAGATCTGACGACACCTTATGGATTCGACTTAGAGCGATTCGACTAGCCTAATGGGGAGATCCTGGTTGTGGCAGCAGACCCATGATGGAGGAATGCCTGTTTGTGGTGGAAAACCTATGGTAATCGACATGAGGAGAACCTCTGAAGGCTATTAGGGGTGCGCCAGGTTGTGGCAGCAGACCCACAGTGGGGAGTGCCTTGGTGATGCAATAGACCCATGGTACTCGACAGGAGGAGTACCTCAGCAGTCCAAGGATAGTGGGAAGCACTTGGTTCTAGCGGCATTCCCACTGTACTCGACAAAGGAGGATTTCTCCTGCAACCATGATTTTTATAATGTGAATAAAAATCCTTGTTGATATGAGTTAGTAACTTTTGTGTTTAACTCATCATTCATATGGATTACTTGATAACATAGGTATATGTATGGGCATATACCTACGTAAGGTTATATGGTTAATTTAATCTTAGTGTTTTATCCTTATTGGATTCTGTGAGACCTTGAGGGTCCTGGGGTCCCTACTGAGTATCGTTATACTCACCCCTAAATGGTAAATTCCCACACATCATTGTGTTGGTTGTAGACGACGAACAATGCTGACCGAGGCTGAGTGGATCAGGACTGGATAGTAACCGGAGGTGGACCCCAAAACGTGGTAGTACAGAGAGGATACAACTGGTCATGGAGTGCTATGGAGGCTTCCTATACCTACCCATTAGTTATGATTTCCTTGTGGACGATCCAGGAGTTGTTTTACCTTTTTCTAATAATTGTACTTTCCGTTTCCTTGTACTTTACAGTTGCGCTTGTATTTCAGGCCCCTTTTACTTTCCAACACTCCTTTGTATACAATTTTACATAGTGTTTTTATTCCATCTTGTACTATATTTGTGTATGCTTACAGTTTATAAAGGCAATGCCTTCCCAGCATAGATATTTACACCTTTGGCGCTAGTCACCAGCCCCTCGCCTATTGAAGGCGGGCTAGGGGTAGTCACTACATGGGTCCCGAGGACGCGTCATGACCAAATATCTGATGACAATAAAAAAAGAGGGAATTCTTATATAAATAATAAAAAATGTTTTACTATTATCCATTTTGTATGTAAAGGGTTTTGGACCATGTCCATTCAATCATGATAACATACCTTATTATGTAAATAGAAGAAATCCATATCAATTCATCTTTATTTATAAAATTGTGTTATGAAACTACAACATATACAAAGAGATGAATATTAAACAGTAAAACTAACTCATAAATTAATTGATTTATGTAATCATCCATATTATTCAGTGGATGTATGAGAATTAATAACTTCATATATAAATATATACATGATTCCTTCAACATCAACCAAAAAAGAATGTTTTATTGATTAATGAATGTGGAGACCAAGAATATTGTCTACATTAATCACCAAAGAGGAAGAGATCATAAATATAGACACAAATTTATGTTATATAGTTATAAATAAAAATAAATATGAACAAAAAATAAGTTTAGAAGAATCACCATCAAAATAATTATTTGTTATTTTATCTATTTAAACGTTATATTTATTCTACATAATCAAGGTCGAAGTGTTGTGAGATTAAAATATATGGTGTAGTTTAGATGTAATTAAAAAATAAATCCTCTTTTTTAATGGAAAAAATATATACTTTCATTGTTATACCTCTTGGTACCATCATTTTCCACATGTTAGAAAATTGACCAATGACTCATACACACCATAATTTAAGATGCAGTCATTTGAAGAAACATGAATCTTCTAATAATTTTTTTCAAATTATTAGCCAACTTTTTTCAATTATATAAATTTTCCTGTAATGTGTTCGTTTTTGTGAATAGTGATTTAACCAATGAAATAATATGAACTACAATATATTTTTAATTATAAAATTCTATTTAATATTCATGAATTTTTTTATCAAATTCAAATTAACATATCCTATATCAGGGATATAAAGATTTTTGTGTAGATTTTTAAAAATCCTAAATTCCAAATTATTCTGATTCAGATTTTAATTATCATTGTTTGTTTCGATTGTGAATAATGGTTAAACAACATCATGAACTAAATTTTGATATATTGGTGGTTATAAAACAAAACAATTTGTATTTACTTCAAAATTATATTCAACATGTTGATTCCAAAAGTCAGAATCACTATGAAAACCAAACAAAAGAAGTTGAATCCCAAAATTATCGATTCTCTAATATCATAAGATATTTCACTTCTTATATGTGAACATAATTGTTCCTTATGAAAAAAGAGAAATTATATATGATAAAAATAATATTACACCATTTATGTGGTCATGATTTATTTCATAACAATTTGGATTTTTTGATGATTTATCGAATCCTGATATAAAAAAAACAATTTTTAAGGTACATAATTATAAAAAAAAATTAAATAATTAGTCTTTAAATTATATAAACTACTAAAATTGTGTTACAATATTAAAATCGTTAATAATTGGGCTACTTAATGTAATTTATATTTAAACAGTTTTTTTATAAAATAGAATAAATTACATTAAATTCAATGGTATATTGTTTAAATTAACACAAATTTTTATAAATGAATAAACTACAACCAAAATTAATATACATAAAGACAAATTAGTATAAATTATTAAAAAAATCTCAAAGTCACGAATTATATTTTCCTATGTGAGGGCGAATCTGTGTCAACCATATCCACAATTTTCATTTCTCATTAATAAAAGGTTTAATACATTTTTAATTTTTAATTTTCTATTAATTAAAACAAATTTATACTATATTGTATATATATATAATAAATAATAATATATTAATATTTTTTATTAATAAATTAAAATTTTTAATAACCTAGTTTAACTTTTATAAATTTATACTACTATCTATTAATTTATCTAAATTTATAATAACATGAAATAATTTTTAATTTTTAAACTAATTATTTACACATTGATACATTAATTTAAAAATATTTACTAATTTTTAAAAATTCAAACAAATTCATATTAATTTATAATATTTTTTTTAATTTTTACTATTATATATAAATTTAAATTAATTTTAAATAAATTATAATATTTTAAATTAATACAAACAAATATTTAAAAAAATTATTTTGTTATCATAATTTAAAATAATTTTATATTTTTTTTAATTTATACCAAATTTATTTAATTTAAGCTAATTTTATTAAATTTATTCTAATTTTTTAATAATTTATAATAATTTTACTTAATATATAATATTTTTATTTAATTTTAAATCATTTACACTTTTTTATTAGTTATACTTATTAGCGATATGTTTATAATAATTTATTATAATTTATATTAGTTTTTAACAATTTATTATAAATTATATCAATTTATAATTATTTTAAAATGATTGAAAATATATATTATTTTATGATAATTATATTATAACATTACAAATTTATACGAATATTTGTCAACTTTTCATAATTTATAAATTTTTAAACTTTTTTTAATTAATTTATGACACTATTTTTTAAAAAACAAGTTAGGGGATAGGTCCAGGAAGACAATCCCTTTTATTTAAAATAGAAAAATAAAAGTATTGGAAAATTGAAGGGGCCTTGAATGAAAAAAAATGCCCATATAAATTGAAAATGAGAAACAAATGATGAATTATGTTGGCCTCTATAACTTGTGATCATTGGTTATATACCTCTTCCATATGTATAGAGACCTTGCATCTATGTTTTTGGATTCAGAGGAAGATCATGATTATTATATGAAGTGAAGTCATACGTTTCATTGATGGCGGTAGGGATATTTAATTCCTTTTACTAATCATGATAATTCATGTTGGATTATTTTGTATCTTCTTATCAAGGCTGATGGAAAAAATTTAACAAATATGCTGCAGTATTTAAAGTAGAAAATTTTTAGTTCCATTTTGTAAAAAGGAATGTCAACCTACAATTCATACCAATCATCGATTCCAAAATAGATATATCTATTCATTATTTTTCATTCTTGGACATCCAAACAAATTTTATCTTTCAAATTTAGATCTCTTTCTTCATCCCATTTAGAATTTGAAGTTGTACTAAAGGTGACATAATAATTTTATGTAGGCTAAGAAAACTGAGTTTAAGACTATCCCGCTCTTTCTGCTTTGTCAGCCATTGTCCAACATAAAGGATGTGTTTATAATAGTTTTAGGCGAGAATGTTTTATTTATTAATCATTAATGTGACCCACTTCATCCACTTTAGGGTGAATCTGATGTGTTGAAGTTGTTCGAGGCTTAGATGAAGGCCCACGTGAGATAGCTTTCAAGTGGTTTACTAGTTGGAAACCACCTTCACCTACTAGTATATTATTACACTTAGTGATAGACACTTGGTTGCATTATAGGTTTAGAGAACTCTCACTAACATTTTTTATACAAATAATATCCAAGATAAAATATTGTCGTGGATCATTTTTTCAGTCTCTTTAGAAATTAGATTTTAGGAATATAAGAATTGAATCATAATTTTGATCCACCATATGTTAGAAACACCAATAAATAGGTTCTCATCATCAAAAGTATGTTAAAGTTTCTATATTTACACCTATGGATACTTTGATATATAGCCTCTATAGTGGGAATCCCTATCAGGTTTTATATGAAAATATAAATACTAAGATTCAAGAATTTGAAAAAGATCCTGACGGTGGTCTACATGTCTACCACTATAGTTCAGAAAGTGGTTTTGACAACCAAAGAAGATACTATAAACTTCAAGATTATTATGAGACGAATCCCTAAATCTTCATTATTTTCAACAGTTTTGGTCACTTATCGAATGAGTGAAGTAGGGAAAAATAATTCGATCATTGTAAATAAAGGTTCCCTGATGATGCCACCAAATGAAGAAGAAAATGAAATAAAAAATTATTATTTATTGATTCCAAAATAAATATCCTAAAACATAAAACTATTGATATTAATATAAGGGGCCCACAACTGTGGCTACACAAGAGAGACATGACACTACATAATACCCATGATTATCCATGGACACTTCATAAGCATTAATACAATCATATATTGTGTTGAAAGAGCTAATAATTACATTATTACAATAGTTAGAGTATTTTATGTATATTAGGAATCAAACTCCATTCAATATTATTATGATGATAACCCCAATATAGAGGATATCCTATTCTAAGAATACATACTAGATGACACCAAGCAAGGGGAATCTAATTAGAACTAAGAGGATTCTCATCAACTGGGTATATGATTAGATGATGTCCTTTAATGCTTGAATGATTAGGGTATAGGATCCTTGCCAGTAAAAATGATCCATGATGTGATGTCATGGGATTTCATTGATGACTCCTCCTTATATAGAAAGGATTATATGAATGATTACCAATATACATGGAGAGAAAATCATGATTATACATCCAGACCTGGTATGGCCACATATGAGGGCCCTCGCTTCTTGAATAATAGGGTTTCTATTCCTTTAGCCTTGGAGGTGACCGCTGATGAAAATATACATGGATGATTACATCATGACCCTCCCTCATTATGCTAGACTACTATGAAAATAAAAAAGGCATGGTTGGGATAGTTACAATGAGATGAACATTCCTTCTACCAAAGTGACCACTTCTAAAACATCATGAAAAATATCTCATGATAATAACCACAATGATCTTGTACAATGTAGTAAAAAATGAATCCCTTTGAATAATGATTTTCTAAACGATGATAATATGGATCTATACTCCTATAAGCACAAACACAATTATATGTTACCAACTAATTGTAGTGGAAAACTAGTGGGAAATTCAACCTCCATGAGAAGGAAGAAAAATTAAAAAGGGACGATGAAGAAAAATTATTTTGACATGGAACAATAGGGAGTTCCTGAAACAATAGGAAAATCCGTTTAATAATAAGGATTGTTTACTACAATTTTGATGGGATTAGGAACTACTTTATGACCAAAACACTTAGAAATTAAATTATGATGTGAAATACCCCCATAATTGGAATTCATGAACCAAATAGTATGTTTGATATGTGGGTGGAATTTATATAGGAATCTTTTATATGTGGTGTTGTCACCTAGAAGTCCCAAAACTATGACATTGATCATCTATGGATCCTCAATAATGAAGGAATTCATCTTCTATAATAAAATAATGGATATGAGAGTATCACATTGTCCATCTAAATATAAGGAAAAATATTAATACCTCTTTCATATGTTCTTAAAGATCAAACATCAGAAAAATAGAGCTATTCTAGTATTTGGGAATGACATCTGTAGATATTATACACAAATGGATTATTCTTGAGGATTTCAAAACCATTATAAGAACTGAAGAGAAAAATATATATAATATCAATATACTTTCCTCACATGTGTTGTCTTTATGAATTAGTAAATGCAATCTTTTTGATAAAATTTTCAAAATAGCCAAATACATAAATATTAAATACACCCAAAATGTCTTGAAATCTAGAAATCGAGATAGATTCATAGTCAATATTGATGATTGATGTGCTACCACTGCCGTATATAGGGTAATCCATTAAAAGAAAAACACAAAACACAATGCCATAATAATTTAGGTGCATGTAGAGTTATCAAGAACAACCCCACTACTATTAAAATCCCATAATTATTGGATGGATACTAATTTATGTTAGGAAGTTGCTATGGAGGCCAAGAAAATGCCCTCTCCTAGAATCCCCATTCAAGATTATTGTAATATTATTACAATTATAAAAGGAATATTAATGGAATGGAGTAAAAAATATTTTAATATGATGGATAATTAATAATATGTAGTTGAAAATCTTATTTTTGGTTTCTAGAATATGAAACATATACATGACAACCATTGTTTAGAGGAATTTCTTTCCCTCCCCAAGTTGATTTTTTTCTTTTTAATTAAAGGTAGGTTATACAAAAAAAATTAAAAGTATGATGGTTATATGGTCATAGTAAAACCCAACTAATGCATCATATAGAGAATGAAAAAATTCATAGTGGTAGAAATAATTCCTACTGAATCAATGGCTTCCTTCTATCCTATAAAATTGAAATATTCATTGTAGGGGTTGATTACAACAAATGAATTTAATATGGTTATGGGTCTGACAACACCAACATGATGATTGAAAACATATGAATATGAATTGAAGATAACAAGAATCATGTCCTAATTATAGGCCCTATTGAAGAGGTATTTTGGATATTTTTATTCTCACATAATATTGATGGTGTTTCTGGTCCTGATGGGATCACTAATAAAGACTTTATGCTTCAATAAGACATCATCCATGATAAGGTGATGAATTTTATTCCAGAGTTATTTAATCATTTGTATATTTCTCATTGACTAATTTATAATTTCATTACACTATTACCTAATTAGTATAGTAACATTGACATAAGGTACATCAAACAGATTGCAATTGGAAACACATACATAATACCATTAGCTAAATCATTATGTCCAAAATGGCTAAGTGGTTAAGAGACATCATCACCCCAAACTAGTTTGGTTTTGTGCCTAGAATGAGTAACCAAAATTGTATCTCTAATATCTAACAACTTTTTAACCTTATGAAAATGAAGAAAAATGTTAAGAACATCACCCTCAAAATTGATATCTTTAAAGTTTTTAACATCCTGAAATATAGTTTCTTTATAGATGTCTTTTAAAAATATGGGTTACCGATGAATTTTTCTATATTGATCAAATCCATTCATCAAAGAAAATTCTATCCATTATCATTAATGGTTATCCTAATACCCATTCCAATTCTCTTAGGGTGGCACGTAAGGATATCTTCTCTAATGAATACTTTTTTATGATTGTGGATTATATGAGTAGATTCATTTGGGAACACTGAAATTTTGGACATTATAATGGAATCATGGATAAAAGATGCATACTTCAACTATATAATATTCAGTCAATGAATGAAATTATATTCCCTGGGGATTACATAATCAAAAACCATATCCTTCATCAATTCAATATTTGGACACATTGAGGATGTGGCTAGAAAATCCATGAGTCAAAAATAACCCTTTTTTCATTTTTGGAAATGGCGTCTCGATAAAAAAGGGAAAAAATATTTTTTGGGCACTTGAAGAGTCTATTGGGGCCCTTTCCATCACATACCATAGATTTACCCTATTGGAGGTCAATTATAATGATGTTATATTAAGGATTTTTCTCTATAATTAATAGCCTATAGGAGGATGGAAATGATAAGCTATGCCACATATAGAGAGGGAATGCATAGTAAACTCAGTAATAATCTCTAATTTTTTTATTACTTCTCACTATATAGATATACAAGAATATTCATAAATTACCTTCAAATAGTGATTAAATTGATTTTGGAATGGATCTGTGCACGAATGAAAACACCACTCATTGGCATAGAAATAATTTATCAAACCCATGAATATGGGGTACATGGAATCAAAGAGATTAATATTTTTATTGATCCCATTCTTTCAAAATTAACATAGAATATCATTTTATAAACTTAGGATTATCATATATATATATATTAAATCATTTTTTATGAATAATAAATTAATTATACAGACAAAAGACTAAGGATAATAATAGTTTAGTCTCTTTAGAAACATCAAAACAAAAATGTATTATCCATTAGTAATATAAATCATCTCCCACTATGATCTTCCTAACTAGTACACTTCTTTGTCATATCATATGTAATAAATTTCTTCATAACATGGGGAAAGGGAACACAATAATGGTAATGATCAGATGATTAGTATTGGTAAACAAAGGAGATAAGTAAGTATAGAATAAAAATAAGGTTATGAGAACATGAAAATACCATTTTAAAACCAAACCCTATAGATTAATGATCATAATATTGAGAAATTGAATAATGATTTTTATCTCACATGGAATGAATCATAATGGAATCAATGTACATGATCCTTGAGAGAATATAATTTTTATAAGACATAGATTTTGGACACACATTTAAGTATTGAAAATAAATTATATATTTTTGAAGTAACATCTTCATGTCCTTCATAGTGGAATGGGTTCACTTCCCAAATTCATGGTTTAATCCCAATACCATTATATAAGACAAAATCCCTAACTAAACCAGGTTCACTCACCATTTCAATCTTATCAATCTCATGAGATATAAATATTTTCTAAATGCATTAGAGGGAGATATAGGTAACAGTATCCACATAAAGGAAACTATACATATGTGTAGCACAAGATCATAAAACATTCATCATATCATAACCCTTTAAAATAAATGTTCAAAAATTAAATTTCATCATATCATAACCTTTAAAAAATTGAGAGTTTTTGTAACCATAATATTATTTCTTCATTTCACAGCACATAGGAAAAGAAGTGGGTTTCATAAGAACATTATTATTGTATATCCCATTAAAGTGAAGTGGGTTTAGTAATTATTTTTTAAAGATAAATCATTTAGAGAAATAATTTTAATTTAATCCTTGGTCGATTTCCCCAAAAAATCATATTTTACCCCAAATGATATCATCTTATATAAAGAAGGATATTGAATGATAACATAGATCCATTTTTAAGGTAAATAAATAATATTTGAAAATAACTTTTTAAAACCTAAAAAATTTCAATATTCATTTTTTTTAAATAGAAATAAATTATTACAATAGATTATTTAAAAATCATTTATAACATTTCTTGAAAAAAATGTACATTATTCTTTGAAAGAATATTTTTAAAATATAATAAATTTTAAAATTCTTATTATTGGAAAATATCCAAGAAAATTTATAATGGAATATGGAAGGAAAATAATTTTCATGATGACAGTAGATTACAAACATTTTTTACAGGCTAAAACAATTATTTCATCCTTATTTATGTTAAAATCCAAATTATCGTCGTTTGAAAAATCACATTAATATTCCATTAATTTTTTAAAATGAAAAACCATGGAGAAATTACCTTTTAATAAAATATTAAAAACTTATTAAAAATTTTAAAACATATTGTTTATGAAAACATGGTTTTTGAAGATAGCATATTTCTCACCACAGAGAGAAATATTGTGATACTTTCTTAAAAACATTTTATCAAATATATTAAGTACCATAGAGGTGAAATAAATAGTTATATTAATTTAAAATATCATTACAATAAATTAGGGAATAAAATTCATGAGTTTCATAAAACAATGATGATAATATTTTATCATCGAAATCTTAATCCTAAATAATCATGACAAAAGATAAGATTGTAATATATAATCATTACCACATCGATGAATTGGAATTGTAAGACATAAGAAGGAATAATAAAATAGAACATAATATATCAATAGGAAAAATAAATTCTTGATATTCAATTTCAAAGATGTTGTATAACCACATTTCAAAATAATATAGGTTCATAACATAATTTATATCACAGAGAAGGAAAATTGAGACCAAAAAATATTATCCATTCCGTAACATTCAAATTATATACCCCGTAGAGGAGGGAACCAAAAAATGATATGTATATACAAAGAATTTTATGATATGAAATAAGAAATAAATTCATTTTTAGTTTATACACCCTATAAAATAAATATGTGGTAAATATGGCATGCATCTCAAAGACTAATAAATTGAGACGTAAATCCCATGCCTTATGTATAAAATTTTTCAGTACACAGTTAATGATAATATATAACAAATAAAATTTTGTTACAAATATTATATAAAAATAATTATATATTTCATACCATATATTATTTAGTTATATTCATTTATTAACCATTTCATAACAATTCTATTTTTAAATCACGTTTCAGGTAGTAACCACTCTGTTTTTTGCATTTATTTTGATTTTTTATTTTTAGCCCTCTTACTTTATTCATGGTTACATAATCTAAAAATTAAAAATAATTAAATAATTATAATATTTTTACATCAAAACACTTTTTATACTAATCATGAAAGTAATGTTTTTGAGAAATAATGTATATTACGATCATGGAGGTGCAAGGTCATACGTATAGTTGGGTAACATTTTCATTTATTATCGATCATTAGGGAATGGTGGTAAGTAGTATATAATCATTAAATAACTATAATAAACTAATAAATATTGTATAATTTATCTAAATATACATATATATATATATATCATCTTTGTGATTTTTGTGGGGAAAAGAGAGTCACATCGCTTCGTGAATCCAATAGTCCCCATGTATACGAACAACATTATCATCATTCTTGGAGTGAAAATATAATAAATAAAATGATATATGTTCATTTAATAATGATAATTACTTCATTAATATCATAATTTTATCATTTATATCACATGAATTCAAAATATTTATCCATATTATATTCTATGAAATGTACTTGAGAAGATGAATTACATTTCTTCGTGATGTGGTGGTTCATTGTAAACATGTGTGACATTATCGTACAATTATTTAATATAAATTATCATATGTATTTATGATATAATAACTCTAGTGTTATAATAATGTTTTAAATATACTATATATACATTATATCCATTATTTTTTCCAATCATGATAGTTGGTATTGGAAAAATGAATGACATCCCTTAACATGGATTTAGTCTGCCATACACATAAATAATGATTTCATTAAACATTTGATGAGTGTAATGACTGTTGTTGGTCATGACCATAACATAAATAAATCTCATTATATATAATATGATTTGGTTATTATATCATCATGTTATAATAAGTCTTTAACGAAGTGGAGGATGAAATAAATAAAACAATCTCGTTGAAGAACGTGACCTCTTCTTCAGGTGTCCTCCTCAGGTTTTCACTAATGCCTTTATTATGTCAAATATATATCCAAAATAATCATTAAAAAATTATATTTGTAAATATATTATTTTTTTGGATGTAATCCTCCAAATTAAAATGGTTTTAAGGTGTGAAGATGAGAGGATAAGGGGAGTCTATTTGAATTTGAAGTGATGTCACACTTGTTTTTTTATAATGAATTTAACCATGTTTTTTCATGTGAAAAGCCCCAAATAATGGACCATTATCTCATATATAAGCTTTATCGTATAATTATTTCTCTATAATGTGATTTGGGTATGTTTTGGGAAATTTTTTAACCATATCTTTTGGGTTTATCCCCATGTAAACCCATTTGTACCACAATCTCATTAAATGATTTGTACTATTTTTACTATTAATTTAGGTAATTAATGATTTTTAAATTATTAGATAACATAAATTATTATGAATCAAAATATTTAATAATTTTTATCCAAATTAAAAAAAAATATGCGAATATTTTAATTTAAAATAAATACCACAAATGCAATTAGGGCACGAGTTTTTAAGAGAAAATGATTAAATGTTTACAAACTCTCTTATACCAAAACACTATAAAAAATTGTGTAAAATGACAAAAATTTGAATAATTTATGTATTAATGAATATATTTTAATTTAAAATTAATTATAATTTTTTTAACATTATAAATAAATTAAATGAAAGGAATGTTTTCAATTAATATTCTAGTATATTTCAATATTCCTCAAAAAATAAATATTTTTTGGAAAATTATAAAAATTACCATATTTTATTTTTTAAATTATAATTTAAAATTTTTTTTCAAATAAATTTCATATAAGTTGAGAAAATTTAATTAAAAAAATTGTAGGCGTAAGGAAAAATTTAGTTTTTTAGATGGGTATTTTTATCAAGAACAGGATGATTTTATACAAATTATATGTACAATAATAAAAATTGAATGAATCTAAATTAATAAAAATTGATATATTGCATATATATATAATTTAAATTATTCATCATTTAATATTTTTTAATTCATTAAAATGGAGAAACACTTTTCACTTTAAAACAGTTTAATGAAAAAAAACCCTATTTAAACTGTTACATAAACATATAACAAATAAAAATATAAAGTTGATTTGAGGGTAATAAAGTGGAATAAATATTAGTAATTAATACTTATATTAAATTGAAAGAGAAATGGGAATTTAAATTAATTAATTAATTAATTTAATATAAATTATAGTTTTAAAATATATTACTCTTCACTATTCTATGAAAAAATCATCATTTTATGAAAATCCAAAAATTTAACCTTAAGTTAATTTCTATATGATAATACCAGTAATAATTTTCATTTAATAAATTTAATTTTGAATATATATATATATATATTATTTATTTATATAAACAAATAAAAATCATTTTTGAATAATTTTTTTTGAATAACATAACAAATTTACTAACAATTGATTGATTATGTACTATGAATTTATATGTAAAGTTTTATTGAGTAGGTAATTTAAATATATATTTCATTAATTATTTAATAATATTCATAAATTAATATTTAATGGCATTATTATGATGGACATATCAAAGTAATTTTTTGGATGGTTCACAGAAACCCAGTGTCGCATGTTATGCATGCTAACGAATAAAATATTCATTTAGTATAAAAAATATATCTGAAAAAATAAATTAATTTTGAAAAAATATATCATAAAATATAAATATGTAACATTAATCCATCCTTAAATATCTTTCTCTATCATAAAAGGGTTTACATTTGATAATTATTTCATTGAAACACACATCATACAAATGAATAATAATATTTAACCTGAAAAAGGAATGTTTGAATCATTTAAAGTAACTCATATATAGGTTTCCACAATGGATAACATAAAAGTTTACTAAAAATATGGAAATATAAGATAAACATAACACTATAGTAATCATGGATAGTGATTGAGAGCATTGGTCACAAGAAGTTGAATGATCAATAGAATGTTATAGGACTCAAAACTTTAAATCTATATTGAATTAAAATAACATAGCATCAATAAAGGTTATGGTATTATAATAATTGATTTCAAAATTATTTTCCTATATTTTTGGAAATATTTTATTATCAAAAGATATAATGAAATATACATACATGATATATTTATATTTCATAAGAACAATTTCATATCAGGTTTCGATCATTTTTTAATACACTTCCTACTTAAGGAAATGAATATATAAAAAACAACTTTATGCCTAATGTAACAAAAACTAACATTTAACTTATAATAAACTCTTTAATATAATGAAATTTCATTACATATTTTCATTTTATAGATTTAAAAAATGGTTAGTACAAGTTATTAATAAATATTCATATTTGGAATAATACACTAATCTCTAAAACCACATCCAAAATTCAAAATAAACTAGGTAACCTTATATGCCTTCCAAAAATAGAAATTTGTAATCAAGGTTGATACAATTCCCTAAATCAACTTAACATTAATCCACCAAATATTACGACATAACTCTCAATGTTCATAGACAAACCATTTGAACAACGTCATCATGTATTCTCTCTGGATATGGAAATAACCTAAGTACCATAAACCCTTATTGAAAACATAATTTATACATCATTACTCATATAAAACACATATTATTGGACATATTACTCAAATAAAATAATTATATAAAATCCATACAGGATAGAATAAAAAACTATCATAATTACTTAATTAGTTCAAAGGTCACCAATATTATCTAACTGACTCTATTAATATGAAAAATTAGTTTCTCAAAAACATAACTCCATTTCCAAAACATTATGAACAGATTAAGGTTTACCATTCATTAATAACCTATTTTAAAAAGAATAGTAACTCTCTATTTCATTAAATTAATTATTCATTACAACCATTCAATATATTCTTTCTGATCTATAAATAATCTATACTTAACAATCATTATATATTTCATAATTCATGAGTCCAAATACAAAAATAAATCAATCATACCTCTTAATTTACAAACTATTAACTAGTGTTCATAATAAAATTTTGTAATACATGTTTACTCTCATATTTAATTCATATTATCATTATAATCAAAATAAAAACCTTTACTCCGATAACCATATAGATTCCCTTTATTAGAACTCCCCTTAGGAAATCAATTTGAATAATGCCTAAAATCTATGAAATCGAAACACTAAATCATAATTGGGGAAATACATAGTGTCATCTTAACTTCTATTTCATTAACCAGTCCCTTAATTATATTTCAACATTATTTTTATTTATTACATACCCTTCTACATATAATGAACCTCCAAATCCATTCATGAAGTTCCATTCATGCTTCTTCCCATATTAATGCCATCTTGGTAACTGATCATATTTTTTCCAGGGCATACTTTACCCAAAATTTCATAAAATTCAATCATTATATTCTTTGGTGGGTTCAAGTGTTGTTTATGGTCCACACTATTAATCATGTTCCATGATAAATGATTTTGAATTTACACAATATATGTCACTGAAATCATCATCCCATTTATATTCTATCATTAAATTTTAAATCACATTCAATGATAACCTCATTTATTCAGGTTCCCACATTTGACTAAAACAAAAAATAAAAATGTGATAAATTCTATTCAAAATGGGTACCCAAGTAGCGATTAAAATAAATTATATTATGTATAATCTTGACTCTGTATATTTAATCTATTACACCGTAGTTTCTCCCCATCTCATTCATATTCACTGTCTATTTGACATCACAATTATGGATAATAATGAGTTTGTAAATTCAAAATGAATAACCCCTAGAGGGTCTATCAAGGTGTAAAGCAAGGACCATTTCATGCAATAGGTGACCAATGAGCCCACCATAATAAATCCTTTTGAGAGTTATTACACCTAGGTACGTCTATATGAGTTCAACATCTACTAGTACTCTCTAGACATGGATGTATCTTCATAGAAATGACTTACCCTATCCATTAATAAAATTTTAAGAATTTTCCAATAAATTTATTCATTCTTAGACATATCCATAGATATATCACTTGAAATATCATTATAAATACCCCTAGGGATCTATCTAATATTTTTTCAGTATAGTTTCTAATGGTTAACTACACTTTTATTCTAATATCATCAACAACAACCGAAGTTTATCATAAATTAATATTATATAAATTTTTATGTATATTAATGTCCATAAGAAATATACACTCGATGACCGTAATATTTCACAGCCTTTGAAAACATGGAAACCCAAACAACTAGTCCATTTGTAAAATAAATTTTCTCCCAATACGATCATCCTAACTAGTAAAATTCATAGAAATATTATATGTAATACATTTATTAATAACATGGGGAGGTGAAACATAATAAAGGGTCACATTAGATGCTGAGTAAGGGTAATAAATATAGATAAATAAACATAACATTAACATACGGGTTATGGTAGATGATCATAACATTTGAAAACCATACCCTCTAAATAAATGATCATTTTCATGACTTATGTAGTAAATATTGGTAGTTAGAAATCCATGAATCAAAATACAACCAGTATAAATGAGTAATAATAGCATTAATCTATAAGAAGACATATATTTTGGGTATAAAAATTAGCAAGGAAAATTAATTCAATATCAGTAAAGTTACATGTCTATAGCCATTATAGTGGAATGGGTTCACTACAGAAACCATCATAGTAGTCATGGTTCACTCTTAATACAATTATAATATATAAACTAATATACATAACTCGCTTCACTCCCTATTTTAGGCCTTTCTATCACATGAGATATAAATCTATACCAAATTTATTAGAGTGATATATATGTCCCACCCATGACATAGTGAAAGTCATATATATTTTTTTCCATAATATCATTAAAATTACATCATATCATAACCCATGAAATGAAATACGATTCATAAAAATTTCATGATACCATAACCTTTTAAAAAGAGAATGTTTTTATAATCATTACATCATTTCATCTCTATGTACCGTGTGGGAAAATAGGTTTCATAAATAATTCATCATTTTATAACACATTGAAGTTAAGCATGTTTCGTAATCATATTTTCACAATAACCCATTCAGTGAAATAATAGTAATGATACCCTTGGTTAATATGCACAATAAAGTATAATTTACATAAAATGATACCATCTTAGACGGAGAAGGATTTTGAAATAACACATAGGAATTTTATTATAGAAATTAACAAATCTATGAAAATAACTTTTTAAAATATAATTCCAATTCAAAAATACTTTCATTTAAAATAACATTGAAAATATATAAATTAATATTTAAAAATAAATTTAATCATTTCTTTAGGAAAAAATAATTTCTTCTATGAAAAAAAATTTAAATCATAGAAAATTTTCAGAACCATTTTATTTGAAAATATCATCGAAAAAATAAAACTTCTCAAATAATATAATGGTCACAAGGACCAAATGTCTACTAATTTTATAAATGTTAAAAAATGATTCCTTCCACAGTTTTTATAAAATCAACATAGAATTTATTTAGAAAATGACATCAATATTCCTTTCCAAAAAATTAATAAAATTATAAAAATGGGAAAAACATAATTTAGAAATGATAGTCTAATATTAAAACATTATTAATAACGTTTTTTAAAAATTGTATTGGATGAAATTTATTTCCAAACATTGAGATAAATAATGTCTAATTTTCATAATACAAATTATGAAATATTTTAATTACCAAAGAGTGTACAAAAAGTCATATTACATGAATATACTAGGAAGGTTAAAAGGAGAGTAAAATCCATGATTTTCTTGAGATATGGATCATAATATTTTTTAATTATTAACATAATAAAAATAAGCCTGATAAACAATGACATTGTAACATAAAATCATTACCACTTTTGTAACATTGAATCCTAATATCCATGAAGAATGTCATAAAATTGAACATACACTTTCAAGAGGATAAATAAATTCAATATACCAAATTTCAAAGGGAATTTATATACACCAAATGAAAAATACATGTGCATAACATAATATACTCTTTAATGAAAATTGATAAAAAATTTCTTACCTTTTTGGTAAAGTTTAAACTATAAACCCCATTAAATAAGTATCAGAAAATAGATATGAAAATCCAAATAATTTATATTTTAATTATCAAAAGAATACTTTCATGGGTTGTATATACACTACATAAAATAAATCTGTTGTGAATATGGTATGTGTCTCACAAAATTAAAATGTGAGACGAAATTATCTTACCTTCCAAATCAAATTCCTTTATTAAATTTCAAATATCCTCTATTTAAAATATTATTATATTAAAAAACAATTAAATAATGATACACATATATATATCACCATATATTTTCTAATTCTATCATTTTATTACACAATTATTAACAATTATTTGTTAATGAAACGTTTTAGGAAATAACCTCTTTATTTCTATTTTTGATATCGTTATATATTTTATGTCCTCATTTTTATCATAGTTTCATAATAATGAATATAAAAATCAATGCGTTGTTATCATTTTTATAATTAAAATTATACCGTTATGAAAAATCATGAAATATAGTGTCTATAAATAAAGTATGTTATAATAATGGATATGGTAGGTTCTATGTACGGATGAGAAATGTTTCCACCATTCAATGATCATCATGGAATAAATATATGTACTATATTTTCTTTCCAGAATTATATTAAATACAAAATTATATTTTAAAATATACTTTTAAATATTATGCATGGTGTGTGATGATGAAAAAAGAGTCACATTTCATCATGATGGTGGTAGTCCACATGTACATGAAAAATATTATCATCTTTTAGTGAGTGAAAATTTTAGAAATAAAAGGATATATTATACTTTAAGAAGTATAAATATACCATTAATATAATAATTTTTTCTCTTTATATCCCATAATGTCTTCAAAATTAACCGGTTTAAATTTAATCAAAACTGTCAGGGAAAGAAAATCACATCGCTTCATGATGAGATAGTCCACCATGCCCACTAGTGAAATTATAATATACCATATGGAATGGAAAGAAATGTGTATATATTATATAATGAATAAATTGGTATCATTATTTTATAAATATAATATATTTTATTTATATCCACCATCATACCCAATTGTGGTATGTTGTAATGGATAAATGATGACCTTGGTTCAAGAGATGGATGTTCATCGTACACACGAACGAAGATTTCATAACCAATTTGATAGAAGAGTAGATGTTTTTATGTTAGGTAATTAAAAAAATAGAATCATATAAAATTTAATGATGTTTTTTATATCATCATGGTATAATAATTATTGAATGTGGTTGAGGAATAAATAAACTAAAAACTCTCATTGAGGAACGTTACCTCATATTTTGGTATCCTCATTAGGTTTCACCAAAAGAATATATAGGTTTTATTTTATTCAAAAATAAATCATATTGGATGTGAAGTGTTATTTTGGAATTTATTTGGCAAGGTACTGGGAAAAATGGTTTTTAGGGTTTGACGAGTAGAGGAGGATGTGTGGCCTTTTAAAAGTGAGGTTTGTGGAGCACTTGGATTTTTTAATGAAAGGATTCCACCACTTTTTTCAAGTAATAACTCACTAATAATGAGAAAGTATTTATAATAAATTTTATAAGGTTGATATATTGAAACAAATAGTTGTTTTATTTATTATGGGTAATTCTTAACCCTTAGCTATTGAGATTAATCACCATGGTAAATCTATTAATACCTTTACATTTGTAAATAATTTAAATTGTTTTTAATATTTATTTTGTACAGAAATTAGGATTAAACATATTAAATAATATAAATTCTGGAGATTCAACATATATATTTCATTTTTCAAATTCAATTGAGAGGAAAATAAAATTTTAATCTAAAATTTATCTCATAGACGTGATGAGAACACATGTTTTTAATGAAGAAATTATTCCCACATTTATGATGTTTTTATAATAAAATAAAATAATAAAATAATTCAAATTAACAAAACTAGATTAATATATGTATAAATTAACTAATTCATATATTATATAAAATATAAATTTATAATTAAATTAATATATAGTAATGTATTCATTTAAAATTCAGTATTTTTCACATTTAATAAAAAATAAAACTTTGATGAAAATTATCAAAAAAATAAACCTAAAATAAATTTTCCATTATGATTTCTAATGATACTTTTATTTTTTAAATTTTTTTTTCTAAAACTAAAAAAATAAATTAAAATACATCCCATTGATGTGGAAAAAATTGTTTTTTAAATAACTATATTCTTTTAAGAAGGAAATTATTTTATATTATATATATATAGTAATGATTATTATGTAAATATAAATGAGTAACCAATTATATATAATATATAAATTTCACTTTAAAATTACTTATTATAGATTATTTTAATTCATTAAAATTGAGTCATATATTTAACATTAAAATAGTTTATATAAAAACCAACTTTTTAAACCCTACAATAAATCTTAAAACAAAATAAAACCCAGATTCGACTCAAAACAATTTATTGAATTAAATATTTTTGAATAATATTTATTTTACTTATAAAAATATATTTTCATTTTAATTACTTATTTTATAGAAAAGAAATTATAGTTTTTTAAAAAATTCATTTTCACTATTCATTACAAAAGAATCATTTTTTTGAAAAATTCTAAAATTTCACTATTTGTAAATTTTGATATTATAATTTTAAAAATTAAATAGAATTTTATGAAATTTATTCTATAAAGTATATATTAATTAATTATAATATTTCATCATAAAATTAAATAAAAATCATAATGTAATATAACATATTTTTTAAAGAGTATAATTATGGTAAAAAAAATTGATTGATTATTTACAATTAATTTTGAAATAAATTATTCTCTAAGTGGATATCATTATATATTATTTATAATGTGGTTAATGATATTATTACTAGAATAGTCAATGTATATTTTATTATAGAAAAATTTAAAATAATATTATTTCATGGTTTTTAAAAACAGGGTGTCACGTGTCATGAGCACTAATGAAGATAGAAGTTCCTACGTGTAACGTATGTTTTATAAAAAAATAATGTAATTAGAAAAACAATATTTCTATAATATTAATATGATTCTCTTCGGACCTCTAATGATCTATCTTTCGAGTTTATTTCCTATATATTCTAAAAAAAATTGATGAATGGATATTCATAATACCAATCAACATCAGTCTAAACTATTATTAAAAATATCCTTCAATTATATTACGAAAAACTCAAAATAACATGTTTTTAAACACTCTAACATCAATTTCTCAACAACACCTTGAATTTTTAATTTAATGGTTAAAATAATGGGTATTTCATCAAATATAAAGCATCTCTCCACTATTTATTTTATCTCTAGTATCCCCATCCATAATGTGACTCACTCATCTCACATCTCACATAAGATTCAATTGTATGAATTTATGGATAAGTATTTTACCCTATCGAATTCAATTTAACATAGTCAATTAAATTTCAGAGATTTCTAAAAATTAAACTATGAGGGAAACCACAACACCCTTCTATGGATACTCAAATTTAGGGGCCCTTTAAACTCTCCAAAAAGTCAGCTGCTATAAGGGAATGTTTTGAGGATAAATATTCATACCCACGATCATATGAAAAAGGAAAAATATGGATGGATTCATCAACAACCCTAGTATAGTGGATAAGGATTATATTTTCCACATTTAGTGGCCATATATTTTTTCTGTAAGCTATGGGACTACATGAATTGATTATTTAGAATCAACATTTATAGAGAGAACAAACTGGATGACCTATTCATGTACATTTACATTATAGTTCCCAATGAGCTGGTTAGAAGCCTTTTGCTAATGGTTAATGGATTTTAAATACTGTATATATTGTCATTATGGAATGAAATCATCATTGAAAATTAGTCCAATCTATTCATTTCAGGTGAATTTCAATTCATCAGGACGTGTTCACTGTATACCATTATCAAACATGTTTTTTGAAAATTGTGTTTTAGACAACAATATACATTGGATGCTTGGTTTAAATAAAAGGGATGTAAAGCCACTCATATAGAAATACATTATCTAGAATCCCATGATCAATCCATGTATCATAGTGACCATTGTTGATGTAATTGCTGGTTCTGTTGGACCCTCATGTTGTTATGGTGTCTTCTTCACCCACAGTGTTATTGTGAAGTGGTGTTTCTTTCATTACATTGGAAACATGATTTTTTTTATAGCAGAACATTAGTAATTTATCCACTATGTAAAAAATATGTTCCTAATTAATCTAACTACATATTTATTTAACTAAATTCAAATCTATCCATTGATGTGATGAAGGCCAGAAATGAAAATTATCCCTATAAAGTATAGTGATCCAGGCATCTCATACATTGAAATTAGATCATTATTGATGAATATTTATTTAAATACGTGAACACATTCCTGGGAACTGTAATAATTTAGTACCATTGGAATAATGTAAACATAAAAACTGGTTTATAAGTGTGTTAAATCATTTCCAACAATGTTCAAGTAAACTATCACCCTATTAATACATAGCGTACATAATAAATATCTTAATAAAATGGTGAAAGTAAATAAAAGTAAGGGTGATATAAGATGGTTCATATGGGTAATAAATGGAGTTAAATAAGAATAAAATGTTAATAAGATTATGATATCAAGACAATAACATTTGAGGAACCATACAGTAACACCCCAAGCTTCTACGACACGCTTCTCTTTGAATAATACAGTAGCATGTGTTGTACGCAACTTCGAGTTCTAACAAACCACAACCAACAAAAATAGCTGTTATGAATCGTAATACCCACTTTTTGAAATTTTATAAATTTTATCTTTAAAAATGAACTTCATTTTTGGATTAAAAATATCGAAACTATCTTAGGGTAAATTTTTGGTATTTTTCTAAAAACATTAAATTTTTTATGAATTGTGAAAAATACAGAGTTATAGTTTAAAACTGAATTTCTATTTAAATAATTAATTATTTTATTTAAATTTAATTTAGGTCAAAATATACACATAATACCTATATAAGTTCACTATAATTTATTAGATTCAATTTATAATAATTTTAGATATATAAAAATTTTATATAACTTTTCACCGTCTTTTACCCAGCTCCGAGGAGAATTTGAAAATTCACATAAAACTTAATTTTACCGCTTCTGTGAGTGGAATTTCAAAAATCCGAGATACACAATTATTATCAAAGAGTAAAATGTGGTTCAATAAGATAAAAATAATTTTTTGTGAATAGTTACTTTTTGCTTTTATTTGCCATGGTTAAAACTAAATAGGGTAATTAAGGGTAAAAATAATTTAATTATTACCCAAAAACATGTCCGAATTTTTTTGGCTAAGAATAATTCGACAAGAAAAAAAATTAGGATTAGAATATGAACCTATTTGGTCCAGTAGAATTAGATTAATACTTTTATTATTATTTAATTCAAAGAAGAGTTAAAAGAGTTAAGACAAAAGTTTAATAACTAAAACATTTTCAATATAGGGTTATAAATAAGAAAATTTTGATTATAAATATTCATTAGAAAGATAAAAATATATCCTAAATAATGTTATTTTATTTATAAATTTTAGAAATTAAATAATTTAATTTATTTATGACAGAATGGTGATGCAGTAATTACATAATTAATGAAATATTAAATTAATTGACATTATAAATATCAAAATTAATGTAATTTGTGACTTTTTATGAATTCCACTAATTTTATATATTAATATGACATATTAGGATTTGTTAGATGATTTTTTCTCAAATACATAATGTTTTTATGAATTTAGAAAAACAAAATATCAAATAGTGTAAAAATTGACATAATAGAGTTTTTTAAAAAATATTATATTATTAATTGATATTCTATTCATAAAAATATATGGTTCAGACAAAGGACTTCTATAATGATAGGTGAATAATTAATGAACCACTTGGGGTTCACATGTAATTATATAGTGAATTTATTTACTATAATAAAAAAATACCAAAAGACATGGAAAATGTCAATATATTTAACTAAGAGTTATATCTAAAATATAAAGTTTATATAGTGACCCAAACCTATCTAAAAACAATTTTTTGAGTGGTTATAGAACCATCACCACCTTATACTTTAAATAATCAATTTTTGAGTCATTAGAAACTGAAAATGATTTTATTAGAAAATAATATTTCTAACTTTTCCTAAGGTACACTTCACCCCTCTTATAAAAAGGCACTACCCCTTATCTATAATTCACTACTTCAAAGAATTTTGGATCAGCCAACCCCTACCAAAATATAATATAAACATACCTCACTTCATTCTAGTGGACTGAATTTAATCATAAAGACAACCTACGGAGCCCTTTTGATAAAATCAAAAGGAAGAACCCAAAGAAGAGTTAATTATCTCACCACCTGTTTCAAGTTTCTTTCTTCTTCCACATATTCATTCATTGTTATTTATAGTATAAAATAAAAAATCCAGTATCTTATATATACATTGATGTTATTATAAATATGTTACAACCATATTCATTATTCTATACATCCTTTGAATTACAAGTCACCATACGTGCGTACGTACGGATTACGGTCTGCACGTCTTGGTGTAATTGTTATTCCATACATTATTATTTGGATGGGTATAATAAAGATGTTTAATTCATGTAAATAATAAATATATCATGATAATTATTCTCTATATTTTATATACCATCCAGTTTTAAATTATTTTAATATCAAAAGAATGATATTGTCGCTCGTGCATACGTACGGATTACCGTCTCCACGAACGTGAGGAGATTAATTCCCCCATCGTATCCATTCAAGACTAATTTTCATTAGATGATTAAAAATAATGTTTAAAGACTTGATATAATTCTGTAAACGAATAAAATACATCCCATCCATAACTAATATGACTCACATAAAAAAGAATATGATGGGAAATGAATCTGTTAACACCCGAAACAAAGATAAAACTAAGATATTACTAACAAAACAATGATAAAAGATCATATATCATAACATATTATTGTATATGATTCGAGTATAATTTAATAACAATTATTTTAACATTATAAAGGAGGTTAACCTACCCTCAACCAAGGAAATGTACAATGTAAGTGTTAATTTTACAATCTCTTTATTATCCGAGGTTGTTTTTACGTAAGTATCTACTGGGCCATCTTTATCATCCACATCCATGTTTCTTAAAAATGTATTTTAAATAATTTTTACTATTTTATAGAATATGGGTTAAAGTCATTTATAAACTTGTCTGACATTTTAAAAGTTGGTTATAATGGAATATTTCTGTCTTTTTTCAAACAAGGTCCTTTTTAACCTTTTTGACAAAATTAAGATACGAATGTCTTTTTTAGCTTATACGAATGGTGCAACTAGTTTCCTCCATTTAAAATCCTTTATACTTCCCTTAAAAAATTATAAGAATATTTTCAAAGTATATGTTTTATTTTATAATTATGTGACTTTTAAATGATTTTAAAAAGGGAGATATTTCTCTAAAATAATTTTGATTTCATCTATGTCAACATACTTTGATGTATTTTAAGCTTATTTGAAGTTAAATTTTTATGATACAAAACATACATATAGTATTGAAGGATTTGGGATATGTTTGACTATTTATGTGTTATTTTTATACCATTCATAGTTTATAGATAAAGCATTGAAATTTCGAATGAAGTTTTAATAAGAATGGTTATGTTTTGTTTAAACCTATTCATAAGTGTAATTAATTAGACTTAGTAAGTTACGGGTGGAGCCTGCTATAGCTCCTTGATGCATCATTAGGTATCATGAGACAAACAAGTGTCTTGGTATAATGCTTTTATAAAATCTTATTTGAAGTCTTGGCACAAGGCCTTGACTATGTGGTTATGATAGTCTGGCATTATGCATTCCATTATTATGAAAGTGGTTATTGATATTTCATGTGATTATTCGACTAGTAGAATATTCATGTGAATAAGTAAATGGAATTATTTCATTTCATTTTTTCAATATTATTCTGATGATCATGTTTAAAAAGATTTTGTTTTATTTATACATTGCCTTAAATGTTTACGCTTATTTATGAATGTTTCTTCTATATCGTTATCCTTACTAAGCATCTGGGCTCTCCCCTTTCAATGATTTATTTTTTCCCAGATGTGAAGAAAAATTTTATAACTGACCTGTTGGGATATTCTGAGGGGATATGAGTGTTGACGACGGAGACTATGTTGTTGTAGTTCTTCACATTATGATGTAATGTACGACTTATGAATGTATCTAGTGTTTCTAAGGGTACTAAACTAATCTGTCTTTAGACACATGATCTTTTATGATCATGCGAATGTTATGTAATAATGCACCAACTTTAGGTAACTGGGGTCGGGGTGTTATAGTTGGTATTAGGGAATGTTTAGTACAAACCGTGGAAGCTATATTTAGATAAACTATGGTTAGAGCACATAGCCCTAAGATAGACTTCGAGTATTTTTATAGAAGAACTTCTTAGAATTTTGGTATTGTTGTGATTTTGTGAGTTTTTCGAGCAATATATCCATGTATGGATATGAGCAGGTAGAGGTGGATCTGGCATATATGTACCTAGTGTAAATACCCAAAAACACCACTTTGAGCAAGACTCGAACGAGAACTGGTGCACAACAATGGGCGTTGATGCACTCTTGCTTACGACACTCCCGGGGGATATGATTAGGGTAATTCCCATTTTATTTACATTCAATTATGAAGGGTTTATGAGTATATACTTTATCAAATAAAACATTTTTTTTATGATTATGGATTATATCCATAAACTGTACAATTTATGTTAAGTGTTTTAGATGTTTGGAATTATGTATTTCAATTAATAAACTAATCTAGTTTATGCTATTGTAAAGAAATGTCCCCTAGTGAATGGAATGTAAACCATATCAATGCATGCACTCCATATATGGATTTCCCCCATGCTCAATAAAATTAGTGGAGCTGGTTATACAAATGGTGCTGATCAGCTTATCACCATACTAGGACAACTCACTCAGGTTATGAATAATAACCATACCTGTGTAGAGCACCCTGATCCACAACATGGACGACCAATGTAAGATCACTTCATGAGGAAAAAAACACCAACATTAAATAGGAGTACAAATTCATTATTAGATGAGAAATGGATAAATTCCGTAGAGAAAATATTCCATGCCTTAGAGTGTAGTGAAAGGGAAAAAGTTATCATGGCAGTTTACCACCTCACTGGAGATGCTGACCAACGGTGGTCCTTGATTCAAAACACAAATGAAGATGATGAAGTATCAAATATGGAATTTATGGAGTTTAAATAGATTTTCTATGAAAAATACATTCCTCGTGACCATCGATCAGATATGGAAAGACAATTTCTGAGTCTGAGGCAAAAGGAGGATGAGAATGTTGAAAAGTATGAGGCAAACAATACATGGTTATCGAGGCATGCTGTAGATTTTATACGAAAGCCAAGAAGTAAGATTGATCGTTTCATTTATGGCTTAAAACTGTTTCTCCATCGAGCATTTCTCTCAAATTCCTTCTCATCGTATGAAGATATTTTCTCAGTTTCTATCAAGGCATATAATGAATTCTCTAAGTCATACAACATTAAAGAATAGAAAGATAAGAAGAGATCATCTGATCACTCTGGAAATCGAAATTAGGAGAAGGGAAAAGTTGAATATCCATCCTGTAGTAATAGTTGGAAGAAACACACCATTACTTGCTTGATGGGAATTGGAGTCTTTTTTATGTGTGGGGAAAAGGCCAACAATATCGTGATTGTTAGGGGAAGCAAGAATATACCGAGGTTCAATGCTACACTTGTAGGGAGATGAGACATTATTCAAATGAATGTCTTAAGAATCAGGGGAACTTTCCTTAGAAAAGGCCAAGGGATCAAGGCCAAGATTATGCTATCACTACTACTGATATTGAAGCTCCAAAAGATGTGGTGGAAGGTAATTTAATGTTTTCTGCATGTTTAGCCAATGATTTATTTGATTCTGGATCATCATATTGTTTAATATCTTCCCAGTTTTCTAAGAATATTAGATATTTCCAATTTTATTTAACAAGGTAGTTGTCAGTTAAAACTCTTAAGGGTAGTATCTTTGCTACAATGTTCTGTGAATCAGTTCCTATTAGGGCATATAAATGTTCTTTATATATTGTTCTCTGCATTATACCCATGATTTAAATTGATATAATACTCGGTATGGATTGACATTCCGACCATGATTCAAAAATTTATTGTAAGAAGGAGGAGGTTACTATTTTGGACGATGATAAAAAACACCTCAACTTTATCACAAAATCATCCCCACCTATGTCTTATCTAGATTCACCCCCAGTAGATCAACTAAAATCAATTATTGGGGAGGAAGAGTATGAAATGACTGTGGGTGGTGAATGGAATGTTCAAATAGAGGATGTACCTATTGTGAAAAAATATGTTTATTTGTTGAGAGAAGATTTACCTTGAAATCCTCCAGAACAAGAAATTTATTTTTCCATTGATTTAATTCCTAGTTCAAGGCCCATATCGAAGACCTGTTATCGAATGGACACTATGGAATTAGTGGAAATAAAGAATAAAATAGAGGAATTGAGTATAAAAAGATTTATTTTCCCTAGTGTCTCTCCAGGGGGAGCCCCTGTTGTTTTAGGAAGAAAGATGGATCTATAAGGTTGTGCGTTGACTACAGGGAGATCAATGCTAGAACAATAAAGAACAAGTATTCTCCACCTATTATTGATGATTTATTCGGCCAACATCATGGAGTTCAATATTTATCAAATATTGATATTCTATCTGGATATCATCAGTTGTGTGTGAAGAAGGAAGACATTTTAAAGACAACATTTCGAACCAGGTACAGGCATTACGAGTTTACAGTAATGCCTTTTGGGCTGACTAATGCACCCTCTGTTTTCATGGATCTAATATATAGAGTTTTCAAGGAATATCTTGATAACTTTGTAGCGGTATTTATTGTCATATCTTGGTATACTTCAAAAGCTACAAAGATCATGAAAATTACTTCTGCATTATCCTGAAGACTCTGAAAAGACATGAATTATATGGGAAGTTTAGAAAGTGTGAATTCTAGATTCAGGATATTTCTTTTCATGGAAAAATTGTCTCCAAGTAAGGAATGTCTATTGATCTTTCTAAGACAATAGAAATCCAAGAATGGCCACCACCAACGCTTATAACCGAGGTACGTAGTTTTGTTGGTTTAAAAGGTTATTATTGACATTTAGTCCATAATTTTTCATGATTGGCTAACCCATTAACAAAGCTCACACATAAAGGGTTTAAATCTGTTTGTACAAAAGATTGTGAATATTGCTTCATAGAACTGAAGAGATTATTATTCAATGATCCTTTATTGACTCTAAAATCGTAGAATGATGAGTTTGTTATTTATAGTGATGCTTCAAAGAAAGGTCTTGGTTGTGTCCTTATGAAGAATGATAGAATAACTGCATATGCATCACAATAGCTGAAAATTCATGAGCAAAACAATCTTACTTAGGATCTTGAGTTTGCAGCTATAATCTTTGCTTTATTGATTTGAAGACACTATCTCTTTGGTGAAAAAATGTGATATTTATACTGATCACAAGAGTTTGAAGTATATTTTCTCTCAGAAATAACTCAACATCAGGCAACGAATATGGATTGAACTACACAAGGATTATGATTTCGCGATACACTACCACCCGGGGAAGGGAAATAATGTGGAAGATGCTATGAGCAGAAAATATCAGGGGGTTTTGAACAAGATGAGAGTTGAAATAGAACTTGTTTTCATGGATCTAGTAAATATGGATATATGAATAACCATGGAAGGTGAAACATCAATGGTTTTTCAAATTGTTCCCAAACTATCTTTACTAGAATGTATAAAACGTTCCAAGGATAATGATGAAGAGTTTCAAAAGTAGATTAAAGCTGTGAATGATGAGAGATTGAGTGACTTAGTATATGAATATGGAATTTTTCAATTTGGGGAAGTATTTATGGTCCCGATATACCTTATCAGAAAAGGGAATTTTTGGATAATGCTCATACATCCAATTTCTATATACACACTAGTATCATTAAGATGTATAGAGATTTGAGGTAGCATTTTTGGTGGGACAACATGAAGAGGGAGATTGCAGAGTTTGTGTCAAGATGTATGGTTTGAAAACAAGTGAATGCTAGAAGACAACAACCAGGAGGAGTCATGACACCTCTTCCCATACAAGAGTGGAAATGGGATAATATTACGATGGACTTTGTCAGGGGACTACCAAAGACTCTTAAAAAGAACAATGTAATATGGGTCATCATTGATCGTCTTACCAAGTCTGCACATTTTCTTGCTATAAGAGAATATTTACCACTTGAACGTCTAGAAAGAATAAATATTAATGATGTAGTGAGACTTCATTGAGTACACATATCGATTGTTTCTGAATGTGATCCATGTTTTAATTCAAGATTCTGGAAAAGTATCTAGAAATCCATGGATACTGAACTTCATTTGAGCACTGATTACCACCACAAAACAAATGGACAATCAGAACGAACTATTCAAACCATAGAAGACATGTTGAGATCCTGCTCACTAGACTTTCAGGGTATGTGGGATCAATATTTACCTTTGGTAGAATTTTCTTAAAATAATAGCTTCTATTCAAGTATTCTGATGGCACAATATGAATAATTATATGGAAAACGATGTCGCACACCAACTTGTTGTGATGATGTTGGAGAAAGAAAAATCATAGGCCCATAACTGGTGAGGGAAACGATGGAGAAGCTGAAGATAATCCGAACCCACATCAAAGAAGCTCAATGTAGGGAGAAGATCTATGTAGATAACCAAAGGAAGGATTTGGAATTTTAGGTAGGAGATCATGTTTTCTTGAAGGTATCTCCATGGAAGGGAGTTACACGTTTTGGTAATAAAGGTAAACTGAGTCCCTAGTATATCGTACCTTTTGAAATTCTAGAATGAATTGGGGTTGTATCATATCATTTGGAAATGCCGCAAAATCTCTCCAAAGTTCATGATGTGTTCCACGCATCATGGTTTAGAAAAGACACGCCTGACCCAACACATGTACTCACCTATGATGAATTAGAACTGGAACCCGATCTGTCTTATTGCGAAGTGACTTTCATGATTCATGATACAAGAGAACACATGCTGAGAAACTGGATGACTCATCTGGTAAAAGTTCTTTGGAGAAACCATAATATGGAAGAGGCAACATGGGAAACTAAGGAACATATGATGAAGAACAACCCATGTCTTTTTTATGCAGTAATATTCTAGAAATTTCGAGGATGAAATTATTTGGAGGAGAGAATGTGACACTCCAAGCTTCTACTGTACACTTCTCTTTGAATAATACAGTAGCGGGTGTTGTACACAACTTCAAGTTCTAACACACCACAACCAATCAAACTAGAAATTATGCATAGTAATAACCAATTTTTTAAATTCTATAATTTCTATATTTCAAAATGTACTTCATTTTTAGATTCGGAATATCGAAATTAGCTTAGGGTAGTTTTTTGGTATTTTTCTGAAAACATTTAATTTTCGATGAATAGTGAAAAACATTGAGTTATAGTTTAAAACCGAATTTTTATATTAATAATTATTTATTTTATTTCAATTTATTTTAGGTCAATATAGACACATAATACCTATATATATTTAATTTAATTCATTGGAGTCAATTTATAATAATTTTAGATAAAAACAAAATATAGAACTTTTCACTGTCTTTTAGCCACCTCCTAGGAGAATTTGAAAATTCAGGTAAAACATAATTTTACTGCCTCTGTGAGTGGAATTTTGAAACACCAAGGGATAAAGTTAATATAAAGGAGTAAAATTTGTGTTCAATAACATAAAAATAATTCTTCCTGAATACTAACTTTTTACTTTTATTTACCACGGTTAAAAGTAAATAGGGCAATTACTGGTAAAAATGATATTATTATTACTATAACACATGTCCTAGTTCTATTGAATAAATATAATCTGACCAAAAAAGATCTTATGAAAAAATATGAACTTTTTTGGTCCACTTGCATTAGATTTGGACATTTATTATTATTTAATTCAAAGAATTGTTAAAAGAGTTAAAATCAATGTTTAATAACTAAATCATTTTTAATATAGGGTTATACAAAATATAAAATCGATTATAAATATTTATTAGAAATTTGAAAATATTTCGTACATTATGGTGTTTTATTTATAATTTTTTTACATTAAATAATTTAATATATTTAGGACACAATGGTGATAGAGAAATTATATAATTAATGAAATATTAAAATAACTGATATTATAAATATCCAAATAATTATAATTTTAAACTTTTTATGAATTCTATTAATTTTAATGATTAATATGTCCCGTTAGGGTTGGTTATATAAATTTTTTTAAGCAATAATTCTGTTATGAATTTGTAAAAACCATATGCAAAATTTTGTCAAAATTGACTTAAAACAGTTTCTAAAACAAATATTATAAAATTAATTGATATTATATTCCTAAAAATCTAGTCAGGCCAAAGGACTTATATAATGATATGTGTATCATTACTGAACTACTTTGGGTTCGTTCAAAGTATATTTATGTTTATTAACCATTTAATATAAAAATACAAAGAGACATGCGAAATGTCAAACGATTTAACTAAGAGTTAAATATAAACGATATAGTTAATATAGTGATCCAAATCTATCTAAATTATACTGGTTGAGTGGTTTTCAACCCATATTTACCTTATTATTTAAATAATAAATTTTGGAGCCATTAGAAACAGAATTTTGTATTATTAAAAAATAATATTTATATCTTTTCCTAAGGTGCCCCTCGCCCCTCTTATAAAAAGGAACTCTCCCTTCTCTCTAATTCACTCTTTCAGAGCATTTTGGCTTGGCCAAACCCTATCCCAATATCCTATCCACTTTACTCACTTCATCCTAGAGGCCTTACTTTAGTCAGAAAGCAATCCTATGGAGCCCCTTTGATCAAATCAATAAGAAGAACCCGAAAAAGAGGTGAATATCTCACCACCACTTTCAAGTTCCTTTCTTCATCCACGTCTTATTTCTTTGTTATTTATATTATAAAATAATAACTACAATATTATATATATACATTTATTGTATTATAAATATGGTAAAACCATATTCATTATTCTATCCATCCTTTGAATGACAATTCACCATACGTGCATCCGTACGGATTACCGTCTCCAGGTCATGGTGTAATTGTTATTAAATACATTAATATTTGTATGGGTATAATAATATTGTTTACTTCATGTAAATATTAAATATAACATTATAATGATTCTTTATATATGATATACCATCCAAATATATATTATTTTAATATCAAAAGAATGATATTGTCGCCCGTGCGTACGTACGGATTACCGTCTCCACGATCGCGATGAGATTCATTCCCCATCGTATACACTCAAGACTAATTTTCATTAGATTATTAAAAATAATGTTTAAATACTTGATATAATTCTGAATACGAATATGACACATCCCATCCATATCAAATATGACTCACATAACAAAAAAATATAATGGAAAATGAATCTTTTTATACCTGAAACTATGATAATACTATGATATTATTAACAAAACAATGTTAAAAGATCATATATGATTTCATATTAATGTATATTAATATTTTATAATTTAATAAAATAAAATTCACCATTATATAGGTGGTTAACCTACCCTCGACGAAGGAAAAGTACAAGGTAAGGGTTAATTTCACAATCTCTTTATTATAAGAGGTTGATTTTACGTAAGTATCTACTAGGACCTCTTTATCATCCACATCCAAGTTTCGTAAAAATGTATTTCAAAATATTATTAATATTTTATATAATATGGGTTAAATTCATTTATACCCTTGTTTTACATTTTATAAGATTTTAATAAAGGAATCTTTCTGTCGTTTTCCAAATAATGTCCATTTTAACCTTTTCGACAAAATTAAGGTAAGAATGTCTTTTTAACTTATACGAAGGGTGCAGCTATTTTCCACCGTTATGAAATCGTCGAAGCATAAATTAATATATTATAAGGATATTTTCAAAGTAAATTTTTTATTTTATAATTATGTGACTTTAAAATGATTAAAAAAGACATATTTCTTTCAAATAGTTTTGATTTCATCTATGTCAAAATCCTTTGATGGTTTTTAAGCTTATTTGAAGATGATTTATTGTGATGAAAAAATTCTATATAGTATGGAAGTTTTTGTGATATATTTGATTGTGTATGTGTTATTTTTATACCATTCATTATTTATGGATAAAGTATTGAAATTTCGTATGGTAGTTTAATTATCAGTGTTTATGTAATGTTTAAACCTGTTCATATGAGGAATGCATTGGACTTAAAAAGTGATGGGTGGTGCCCACTATATCTACTTGATGAATCGGTAGGTCTCATGAGACAAACTAGTTTCATGGCACAATGCCTTGATAAAATCATATTTGTAATCTTGGCACAAGGCCTTGACTGTGTGGTTATGGATGTCATTCATTGTTTATTCCATCATTATGAAAATGGTTATTGATAATGCATGTAATTATTCGACTAGTAGAATATCCATGTGAATAAGTAAATGGAATTATTTAATATTATTTTTTCCATATTATTCTGGAGTTCATGTTTAAATGTCTTTTGTATTACATATAAATTTCCTTAAATGTTTATGCTTATTTAGGGATGTTTCTGCTATGTTGTTATCATTACTGAGCATCTGAGCTCACCCCTTTCTATGTTATATTTGTTCTTGGATGTGAAGAAGTATTTCATGACTGACCTCTAGGGATATTCTTAGTGGATATGAGTGTGGACTATAAAGGCAATGTTGTTGTAGTTTTTCACTTTATGATGTAATGTAATACTTATGAATGTATCTAGTGTTCCCAAGACTACTAAACTAATCGGTCTTTTGAGACTTGATCTTTTGTGATCGTGCCAATATTATGTAATAATGCATCGACTCTGGGTAACTAGGGTCAGGCCGTTACACATACACATATTGTCAAAGATCATAATATTGAATAATTCCATAAATAATGCCATTAAATAAGAAAAGAAAAATAAGGAAATCGAAGAACAAGCACCATGAGAGCATAAACATTGGAAAAATTCATGGATTATTGGAATATAAATAATCATTGAAAATCCTTTCCAAATTACACTATAATCATTAACAGGACCTTCATAGTGAAAAATTCCTTTACTGAACCTGTATTACTCTCTATTCTGATTATGTATATATCATGAGATATAAATCATTACCCAATGAATTATAGAGAGATATATGTCCCAACTGTCACATAAAGAATATAATATTTATGTCTCCAAAATATCATACACATTCATCATATCATAACACAATAAATGTTTTCCCTATCTAAATAATTTCAACAAATCAAAACCATTGTGAAAGTGATTAGTTCCATAGTCATTTCATTATTTCATATACCGTGAAAAAAAATTTGGTTTCATAAGAATTTTATCTTAGTATATTTTAGGCCAGAGAAATTGGTTTCATAATAATTATTTGATAAAAAATAAACCAACCATCAAAGGAATATCAATTAAACCAGTAGATCATATCCCACTAATTTAATAGTTAAATCCAATAGATAAAATCTTATATGGATAACAATTTTGAAATATAAGGTAAAACATTTACTTCATAAAATATCCTTCCCTCATTGAAAAACACTATTAAAATGAAAAAAAAATTGAAATACATTATATATGAATAATATACTAGGAAAATTATAATGGAAAATTTTATGATATTATTTTATTTGACGATTGAAGATTCTATTCAACTGTATAAGTCCAAACAATGATTCTATTATCATTTTCGGTAAAATTTAAACATTTATTTTATTAGAAACTAAAATAATGATTTTAGTGTTGTTTAGATATTCAATCATGTAATATAATTTATTTTAGAAATAATATAATTGTAATAAAACATTTTGGAAAAAAATAGAAATCATTTTATTAGATGAAAATAAATTTCCATCCAAGGAGAGAAATGATGTAAAATATTTGTAAAAATTTTCTTAATTATCATAAGTAATAATGTGTATAAAAATGGTACAATTAATTGAAGATATAATTAATAAAAAAAGGATAGTTAAATTCATGATAATTTATTAGTAGTGGATCATTATATTTTAATATTGTAGACTTAATTATAAACTATCCTGATATATGGTGAGATTGTAACATAAGATCTTTACCTCATTGGTAACATTTAATCATAATCCCCATGGATGAATAACATAAAATGAAAATTTAAATATCCAATGGATAAATAAATTTTGTATTTTACATTTCTAAGGGGATATATATACATCTGGAAAATGAATATTGTTTCATAACATAACGCACAACTCAAATAAATAAAATAGAGACAAAATTACCTTAACTTTTGTCTTAAATTATATCACACTTGTTCAAACCTCATATATAATACATATATGTTTATTATACATATATTATAGTATTTTATTCATATATATCATGTGATTATTATTTTTTATTACCTTGTATTGTGAATTAATTAAATATAACAAGTTGAAGATGTGTATTGGGTAATAACCGCTTTGTTTCTATTTTATGATTAGATTTTTTTGTCCTACTAAATTGATAATTATTTAATAATATATATAATGATAACAATGATAATAATATGATATATATTAATTATATACTAATTTATATTAATCTATAAAAATTATTTATTGGTAATAAAATACATTTTTCATGGAGGTGGTAAGTCGTACATACTCATGAATATTGTTTTTCTGATTTTATTTCATGTATTAACGAAATAAATATAAATGATATATTATATTAGAATAATAATTTTTATGTCATATAAATATAATATTATTATTAAACACATATTTTATACTTACCATGTAAATCATGAACGGATCACATTACTTCACGGGGTGGTAGTCCTCCTTAAACATGACCGACATTATCATATTCCAAAAAATAGAAAGCATGAATAAATCTATGATATAATAATTAATGTATCATAATAAAATAATACATGTCATAAATATAATATTTTAACTATAAATACATATTTATAACCAAAGTTGATATGTTCTAATAGAAAAAATGATTTTGATTCAGGTGGATGTAGTCTGTCGTACAAATGAATGATGATTTCTTATAATATTTTATCAAACTGTGAGTTGTTGTAGGGAATACCCTTATTATAAAATCATCTAATTAGATTTATTATACTGATTATATTATATAAATATGATATAAAAATAAATCCAGGTTAGTAGAAAGAAATATAATAAAATGTCTTTTTGATGAATGTAACATCTTGTTCAGGTATCTTCATTAGGGTTTCACTAAAAATCATCACAGGATTGACTTTTTCTAGAAATAAGACTACTAGGATGAAGGGAGTGATGTTGGAAAGTGATTTGGGTAGGTATTTTTTGAAACAAATAGCTATTATGGATTGAATAAGAGAGGATTGAGGGATACCTTATATAAGTGGGAGAGAAGACACACATTACATTTTTGAAAAGATATGAGTGATCCAAAAAATTTCATATGAAAAGGGTGCAAAATGTATAAAATTAGAACATTATAAGGGACAAAGCCAAATTATTTCAATATAATATTTTTCATAGATGTATTTAGGAAAACTTTACCCTTGTCTTTTATGTTTCACCCTAATGTAAATCATTTTTACCTTAACTGTAGAAAATAAATTTTTAAAGAATTCACTATTTATATTGGTCCGAAATTATGTTGGAATTACTAGAATTTAGTAATTATAATGATTAAAAATATAAAATATATTTTTAAAATTCCCATTCATATAAGTGGAAAAATATAATATAAAATTAATCCCATATTAGTGATGAAAAAGCTGGGTTTTAATGCAAAAAATAATCAAATGTTTTCAATAATTTTATATCAAATTTCAATATGAAATTAGTTGAAATGACCTATATTTGATAAATATATCTATAAATGAACTGATTAATCTTTTAAATCAAATTTATATATAATTTTAATTTATCAAAAACTAAATGAAATGGTTTTTTAAATTAAAATTCAATATTTTTACTATACATAAAAAAATTACACCTTTCATTAAAAAATAATCAAACCACACGATAAAATTACTTTGAAATTGTGAATTCAACATTGAATTTATTTTTTCAAATTACAATTCCAAAACTTTAAGAAATTAATATAATTATTTTTTTGAAAAATAAATATGAGGCATTTCATAATGAAAATGGTCTTTTGAAACATATGAATACGTTATAAAAAATAGTTTATTTTATTATCAAAATGTATAAATTCTGTAAAAAAATATAGTTAATATTTAATAATTAGTTTTTGATATTTATATTATTGTGTTTAACGAATATGTTATAATGGCCTCATTTACATAAATGTAACGCTCCCACCCCAGTTACCCAGAGTCGGTGCATTGTTACGTAACATTGGCATGATCACCAAAGATCATGTCTTGAAAGACCGATTAGTTTTGTAGCCTTATAAACAGTAGATACATTCATAAAAGTTATATTACATCATAAAGTGAAAAACTACAATAGAACAGTCTCCATTGTCCCCACTCATATCCCCTTCCGAATAACCCTATGGTTCATTCATAAAATACTTCTTCACATCCTGGAAAATATTAAAACATTGAAAGGGGTGAGCTCAGATGCTCAGTAAGGATAAAAATATAGTGAAAGATTTCCTAAATAAACCTTAATATTTAAGGCAATGTATAACTAAAACAAAGTCCTTTGAAACGTGATCTTCAACATAATATGGGAAAAATAAAATTAAATAATGCCATTTACTTATTCACATGGATATTCTACAAGTCGAATAATCACATGAAATAACAACAACCACTTTCACAATGATGGAATGCATAATGTCAGACTATCATAACCTCGTAGCCAAAGCCTCGTGCCAAGAATACAAATAATATTTTTTCAAGGCCTCGTGCCAAGACACTAGTTTGTCTCATGAGACCTACCGATGCACCATGGAGCTATAGCGGGCTCCACCCATCACTTATTATGTCCAATGCATTCCTCATATGAACAGGTTTAAACATATCATAATCCATAATATAATCATATCACATAAAACATGAATAAAGGAAACATAACATTTCCACATTTCAATTACAAGTTATTAATGCAACACATTGATATAAAAAACACTTTCAAAACCATTTTCAATACCAATATAAAATAAAATTAAAACATTGTAATTATTTTTCATTTAAAAAAGTTATGGCTTGTAGAGGAAGCCTAAACCCAAATAATGGTCACGGCGGTGGAGAAGTCATTGTCACCGCATACGTACGACAAAAATAAAAATCCCTTTTTTCATTTAGTAAAACACTTCGTATAAAAATATTCATTTTGAATAAACATAAAAGTAAAAGGTGTTTATACACCATATAAAATAAAGTTGTGTATAAAATAAAATATGCCTCCATGAAAGGAGATTGAGACGAAGTTCCTTACAAAGAATTTTTTTAATAAAATAGATCTATTATGTGTATTCACTATAATTACACATAAAGAATGTACAAATACAAGATAAGACATAATAATATCATGAAATAATTTGAAAGTTGGAGATTAACCCAAAGTATGGAAATTGGGTTAAGAAATTCCCTTACCTTGTATCTGACATCAATCGACCATTATTTAATCTCCGGAATAATAAACTATAGTTAATCTATACTTTCTTAAGAACCTTTTTCAAGTTCATTATACCTTTTATATCACATATTACAATGTTACGAAAATTATGTAGTCATTTAATTTAATAACTGTCGTTTTGTCGATCTTTGGTACTTGAGTCAACAATAAACTTCTTATAATTACAAGTTATTTATGTGGTATAATATCCATTTTCTCCATAATTATATTCATCATGTAGATATAATATATATCATATATATATCCAGTATATAAATTCATTCATAATATTACATAACATTTAGAGGTTAGAAATGAAATGCACCGTTCACGGAGACGGTAAGCCGTACATACGCATGAACGCTACTTTCATTTCTATTCCGTATTTAATGGAATGAAATCATAATGATATAAAGTTATATTATATTTACAGTATAATATCATATATAATATCATTTAATCCATCTTTTATACATCCCACATATGGTATTAATGATTCGAATCACTTTGAGGGGGCGGTAGTCCGCACATCCTAAAATGAAATTATCACTTTTACCCATAATGGAAATCATAATGGTATGCCGTAAATGACAAATACATAAGCATAATTAAAACATAAAAATAATATATATATATATATATATATATATATATCATATATGAAAATATTGTCATCATAATGGACACCATGAGAGGTTTTAAAAGAAGATTGAACAATCATCGTTTCGTGAGGCAGTATTTCACCACCCACGGAAACAGTATGTTGATAAACCATTAGACGAAGGTGTGTGAAAGTGTAAATAAAATCCTTCTCATAAAAAAATCCATGTATATTTAATATTCTGGTGTTTTTACAAAATAAATAACTAAAAAGAGTTTAGGGGGATGGAGAAGCAAAATAAAACCAAAGGACATTAGAGAAGACATTACCTTAAAATCAGGTAACTCTTTTTGATTTGAGCCAAAGGCTTCCTTGGGAAGAATTCTTCCCAAAGTGAGGCTTCTAGGAGTAATAGAGGATTTTGAGAGAGTATTTTGGCAGAGTTTGGCCGAGCCATATTCCTTTGATGGTGTGAGTAAAGTGGTAGAGGAGGGTGCCTTTTATAAGAGGAGAGGAGGGGCACTCTTGGAATGTCATGAAATATTACATTATTATGAAATTCTTTTCAAATGTTAGAGGTCCCAAAATGATATATTTAGAGTATAAGGTGATAAGGGTTCGAAATATAGTCATACAATTTGTTTTTGACAAGGTTACGTCTTAGATTTTACGTTATTATTTCATTTTAATTAAATCGTTAATTAATGAGGTAATCGCTGCATTATCATGGTGTCATAAAAAATTTAATTTATTTAATGTCTAAAAATTGTAAAATAATATCATGATGTAGGAAATATTTTTAGATTTCCAATTAATATTTATAGTAGAAATGTTATCTTATATAACCCCATGTAATAATTGTTTTTATAAAACAACACATTTTTGTGACAATTTTATTTTTACTTTAAATAAAAAGTTTTAAATGTCATTTTCTTACCCAAGGGGCTCAATGGGGTCCCCAAGTTAACCCATGGATTTTCTTGGTTGGACATGACTCATACAATAAGTGTAGGACAAATGTCAAGATATTTTCATATTTTTATAATATCATTTTTACCTCAAATTTCACTAATTTCCTTTAATCACGATTAATTAAACATAAAAGTTACTATTCACGAAAAAATTATTTTAATCCCATTGAACCAAATTTTACTTCATATTGATAACCATGTATGTCGTTTTTTTCTGAAAATCAAATCACAGAAGTTGTAATGTTTCATTTAAATGAAAAATCAGTTTTTTAACTACCACTTAGTGGTTTCACTATTCAAAAAAATAGAAGTTTTTCAGAACAACACCAAAAATTAACCCTAAGATATATTTTATATTATTAATTAAAAAATTATATATATTTTACAAAATTCAGACATATATTTGAATTAATTAATTTAATAATTAAATCCCTCTGTCACAACAAATAGCGTGTTTTTAAGAAAGAATATCAATCAAAAGATTGACAATTGATTATGTCCAATTTCAAAGTGAAATTAATTCTAATGACCACCATGGGATAAAATGGTAAAAATATATTCTAACTACAATTTATAACCACTAAATTTTATAATTTATCAGTATAAATTATTTTGATTAAAAAGGTTGTTTTTATGTATTTTTCACTATTCATCAAAAATTGGAAGTTCTCAGAAACATACCTAAAATTCAACATAGGATAATTTCAATATTACGAATCCAAAAATGATTTCCATTTTGAAATATAAAATTTTTATAAATTCAAAAAGTGGGTATTACTCTTCATAATTGCTACTTTTATTGGTCACGGTGTGTTAGAACTCGAGGTTGTGTACAAAACATGTTGCTCTATTATTCAAAGAGGAGCGTACCATAGAAGCATGGGGTGTTACATTCTCCCCTACTTCAATAAATTGCGTCCTCGCATTTTAAAATTTTTCTTTGAAATTAAAATGTTGAAAATAGAAAATACCTTTTTGGAAAACCCACATCAGAAATAGGGTTAATAAAATTATTACTTTAAAAGAAAGAAATAGAAGTACAAAGCTCACCTGAGATATCCCATACTAAGATTTTATGAAAATATGGATATGGAGAAAAAACAAACCATCAAGGTCTGATGGAGAGTTGTATAAAATAGAATTAAGAAAATGTTAACTACAAGAAAATCACAAACATGTGATTGGTTAAACGATCATTGATTCCCCAAATGGAAAAGTCAACCAACAATATTTTTGTTTTAAGTTTCCTTTCATAAAGTTGAGGAATTTATTTAGGAGCTTTACTAAGAACATAAGGAAATATAGTTACTTGTCATGTTGACTTTCATTCTTTAATAAATTTTTACCAAAAACCCATCTTTCACTCCAAAAGGTAATAGAACTCAAAAATACTCTATTTATCATAATTTTATAAGGTTCCAAATATTAACACATACCATTTATAATAGGAAAGAATTTTCTAATCACCAGGGACTTCCTGTAGGCTAGTGGTAGGTAATAAAGGCATGTCACACTATGGTTGTGGGTTCGATTCCTAGAGCTTTGTCTGATGCGATGGGTTATCCCCCAAACTACAGGTTGTCCTTTTCCTATAACTATAGTTTTATAATATTCCAAAAATAATCTTCATAAATGTTTTAACCTTAAACAATACTATCCAAAGTTCAACATAATACATTCCAACCTTTATAGTTATCCAAAATACCTCTGTCCAGAATTTCTCTAAAAGGTATCTAAATTCCAATATCAATTGTATCATCAGATTCCTCAAACAAAGTAAATTTTCTCTTATTTTCATATACTAAATATATTATTACCTTCATCATATTAAAACCTTAATGAAGACAACATGTACTTCAGTACAATCCTTATATATATCACATTATTCTTATAACCAAAATATAATCCTTGTTTCCAAAAGCACCAATACATTAATTATTCCACTTCAACTATAGTAACAGCATAATATTGTCATTGATCCCTTGGCATTTTCTGAGGTAAGTTTCCCTGATGCTTAGTACATTCATTTTCCTAATTCCCTATTTCCCTATAATTGTAGCATTCAACATTTATTGCCTCTTTCTTTCCCATGTAATCACGAGCCTGGTGATCTTTTTCTCCACATTTATAACAAACCCACATTCCTTTTAGGAAATTAATAGGGTGATTCTTCCCACAGTTATCGCATAATGGAAAATAATTCTTTCCCTTTTCCACTATATCTGTCTCTTGTTCCACCGTTCTCTTCTTCTCTTACTTTGATTTAATGTCATAATACTTGGAGAATTCCTTTTCTGTATTGATAAAACACGAGACTATATCTTTGTATGTTGAGAAAGATTATGATACTAAAGCTCGAAGAATAAATGGTTTTAACCCATCAAAGAAACGATCAATCTTACTTATTGGGTTATGTATATTATCTAAAGCATTCCTTGCTAGCCTTGTAAAGTTAGCCTCATACTTTGCAACATTCTCATATTCCTTCTGCCTCAAACTCAGAAATTGCCTTTCCATATCTGCTTGATGGTCATGTGGAATTTATTTTTCTATGAAAATTTCCTTAAACTCCCTCCATTCCATACTTGATACTTCTTCATTTTCAATTTTGTTTTGAATCAATGACCACCATTGATCAGTATCTCCAGTGAGGCGGTAAACTGCTAATGCAACCTTCTCCCATTCACTACTTCTCAAGGCATGGAATATTTTCTCTATGGAGTTTATCCATTGCTCAGCTACTAGTGGATTTGAACCCCCATTAAATGTTGGTGGTTTTTGCCTCACGAAGAGGTCTAACATTGATCCTCCACGTTGCGGATCAGGGTGCTCCATAATAGTAAGGTTATTATTCCTAACCTGAGTGAGTTATCCAAGTATGGTAATAAGATGATCAGCACCATTTGTATCTCCTGCTCCACAATAATTATCTTGAGCAGGAGGGAAATCCCTACATGGAGTGCATGCAATGATACGGTTTCCATTCCTCCCACTAGGTGCCATTTCTAAACAATGTCATAAACTAGATTAGTTTATGAATCAAAATACATAATTCAATACATGTGAAACACTTAACATAAATTGAACTATAATCAAAAAAAGGTTTTCTATGAGTAATTATATACTCATAAACCCTTCATAATGGTTTTTAAAGAAAATGAGAATTATCCTAAGCATATCCCCCAGGAGTGTCGTAACCAAGAGTGCAGCAAGCCCCGTTGTCATGCACCAGTTCTCGTTCGAGTCTAACTCAAAGCGGTGTTTTCAGTTTTTACCCCTAGGTACATCTATGCCAGAGCCACCTCTACCTACTCATATCCATAGAGGGATGTATTGCTCCGAAAACTCACAAAATATCTATAATAACAAATTTCTAGGAAGTTTTTCTATACTAATCCTCAAAGTCTATTTTAGGGCTATGTGCTATAATCAGAGTTTATCTAAATCTAGCTTCCAAGGTTAGTACTAAACTGCCTCTGATACCAACTGTAATGCCCCGACCCCAGTTACCCAGAGTCGGTGCATTATTACATAACATTTTCATGATCACAAAAGATCATGTCTCGACAGACCGATTAGTTTAATAGCCTTAGAAACACTAGATACATTCATAAAAGTTACATTACATCATAAAGTAAAAAACTACAATAACATGGTCTCCATAGTCCACACTCATATCCCATTCTGACTATCCCTGCAGGTCATTTATAAAATACTTTTCACATCCTGGAAAATATTAAATCATTGAAAGGGGTGAGCTGAGATGCTCAGTAAGGATAACAATATAGCAGCAACTTTCATAAATAAACATTAATATTTAAGGCAATGTATAACTAAAACAAAATCCTTTTAAACATGAACTTCAACATAATATGGAAAAAATAAAATGAAATAATGCCATTTATATATTCGCATGGATATTATACTATTTGAATAATCACATGCAATATCAATAACCACTTTAATAATGATGGAATGCATAATTCCAGTCTATCATAACCATGTAGCCAAGGCCCCGTGCCTAGAATAAAAATATGATTTTGTCAAGGCCTTGTTCCAAGACACTAGTTTGTATCATGAGACCTACCGATGCATCGATGAGCGATAGCGGGCTCCACCCGTCACTTATTAAGTCCAATGCATTCCTCATATGAACAGGTTTAAACATATCATAATCCATAACATAATCATATCACATAAAACATCAATAAAAGAAACATAAAATTTCCACATTTCAATCTCAAGATATCAATACAACACATTGATATAAAAAAACACTTTCAAAACCATTTTCAATACCAAAATAAAAGAAAATTAAAGCATTGTAATTATTTTTCATTTAAAAAAGTTATGGCTTATAAAGGAAGCCGAAACCCAAATAATGGTCATGGCGGTGGAGAAGTCATTTTCACCGCATACGTACGACAAAAAACCATTCCCTTTTGTTTTTTAGTAAAAGGCTTTGTATTAAAATATTCATTTTGAATAAATGTAAAATTCAAAGGTGTTTATACACCATATAAAAGAAAGTTGTGTATAAAATAAAATATGCCTCAATGAAAGGAGATTGAGACGAAGTTCCTTACAAAGAACCTTTTTTTAATAAAATAGATCTATTATGTGTATTTACTATAAGTACACATGAAGAAAATACAAATACAAGATAGGAAATAACAACATCATGACATTATTTGAAAGTAGGAGACTAACCCAAAGAATGGAAATTGGGATAAGAAGTTCCCTTACCTCGTGTCCGACTTCACTCGACCATTTTTTAATCTCCTAAATAATTAACTAGAGTTAATATATACTTGATTAATAACCGTTTTCACATTCATTATCCCTTTTATATCACTTATTAAAATTTTACAAAAATTATGTAGTCATTTATGTTAATAACGGTCATTTTGTCGATCTTTGGTACTTGAGTCAATAATAAACTTCTTATATTTACAAGTTGTTTATGTGGTAGAATATACATTATCTCCATAATTATATTCATGATGTAGATATCATATATATCATATATATCCAGTATATACATTCATTCATAATATTATGTAACATTTAGAGGTATGAAATGAAATGCACCGTTCATGGAGACGGTAAGTCGTACGTACGCATGAGCGCTACAGTCATTTCTATTTAGTATTTAATTGAATGAAATCATAATTATATAAAGGTATATTATAAATCCAGTATAATATAATATATAATATCATTACTCCATCCTTTATACATCCCACCTATGGCATTAACGATTCAAATCCCTTTGAGGGGGTGGTAGTCGGCACTTGCTAAAATGAAATTATCGCGTTTACCCATAATGGAAATCATAATGGTATGAAATAAATGAGAAATACATAGGCATGAGGAAAACATAAACATAATATATATATATCATATATTAAAATAGTTTCATCATAATGGCCACCATGAGAGGAGATAAAAGAAGATTGAACAATCCTCATTTCGTGAGGCAGAATTTCACCACCCATTGAAACAGTATGTTCATTAACCATTAGACAAAGGTGTGTGTATGTGTAAATAAAATCCTTCTATTAACAACATCTGAGTATATTTAATATACTGGTGTTGTTACAAAAGAAATAAATAAAAAGAGTTTAGGAGGTTGGAGAAGCAAAATAAAACAAAAGGACATTAGAAAAGACATTACATTAAAATCGGGTAACTCTTTTTGATATGAGCCAAAGGCCTCCTTGGGATGACTTATGCCCAAATTGAGGCTCCTATGAGTAGGATATGGAAGTTGAGAGATTATTTGGGCAGATTTTGGCTGAGTAAAATGGATTTTATGGTGTGAGTAAGGTGGTAGATATGGGGGCCTTTTATAAGAGGAGAGGAGGGACACTCCTGGAAAGTCATGAAATATTACATTATTATGAAATGATTTTCTGATTTCAGAGGTCCCAAAATGATACATTTCTATCATAAGGTGATAAGGGTTCTAAATTTACTCATCCAATATGTTTTTTACAAGATTAAGTCTTAGATTATACATTATATTTTTATTTTATTTAAGTCGTTAATTAATGAGGTAATCGCTGCATCATCATGGTGTCATAAAAAATTTAATTTTTTTAAAGTCTAAAAATTATAAAAAAAATATTATGATGTAGGAAATATTTTTATCTTTCCAATGAATATTTGTAGTCGAAACGTTAACTTATATAACACCATGTAATAATTGTTTTTGTAAAACAACACATGTTTGTGACAATTTTTTTTACTTTAAATAAAAAGTTATTAATGTCATTTTCTTACCCAAGTGGCACCATGGGGTCCCCAATTTGACCCATGGATTTTATTGGTCGGAAATGACTCATCCAACAAGTGTAGGACTAGTCTCAAGATATTTTCATATTTTTATAATATCATTTTTACCTTAAATTTCACTAATTAACATTAATCGAGATTAATTAAACTTAAAAGTTACTATTCACCAAAAAACAATTTTAATCCCATTAAACCACATTTTAATTCCTATTGAAAACCATGTATGTCGGATTTTTGAAAATCAAATCACAGAAGTGGTAATGTTTCATTTAAATGAAAAATCAGTTTTTTAACTACCACTTAGTGGTTTCACTATTCATAAAAAATTGAAGTTTTTCATAACAACACAAAAAATTAACCCTAAGATATATTTGATATTCATAATTAAAAATTTATGTCTATTATAAAAAATTCAAAACATATATGTTGAATTAATTAATTTAATAACTAATTCTCGTTGTCCCAACATATAACATGTTTTTAAGAAAAAATATCAATCAAAAGATTGACAATTGTTTATGTCCAATTTCAAATTGAAATTTATTATAATGACCACCATTGGATAAAATGGTAAAAATTTATTCTAATTACACTTTAGAACAACTCAATTGTATAATTTATCACTATAAGTTATTTTTATTAAAATGGTTTTTTATGTATTTTTCACTATTCATCAAAAATTGGATGTTCTAAGAAAAATACCAAAAATTCAACATAGGATAATTTCGATATTACGAAACCAAAAATGAAGTCCATTTTGAAATATAAAATTTATATAATTTCAAAAGGTGGGTATTACTATTCATAACTTCTACTTTTATTGGTCACGGTGTGTTAGAACTCGAGATTGCATACAACACACATCGCTCTATTATTCAAAGAGGAGCGTACCATGGATGCTTGGGGTGTTACAATAAATATATCATGGTTCTGTTAAAACTCAGTCTTATATGTAACACAATCTAAACTAGTATGTCTTGTAGTGAAATATTAACATAGTGTATATTGAAAGATTAAGTTGGCATAACATGTAATACAAAATATGAAATAAATTTAATTTATTTATAAAAAATCATAAAACATCGGGAGTTTCATTCTTGCCCCACAAAAAAATATTCCATAAAAATTCATCATTCAAATAATAAAAAATAGGATAATTATACCTTATAATATAAAAATTATCCCACATAGCTTCATCAAATTTCTTGTTTCACCAAAAGACACTAACCAAGTGACTTTTCTTGATTCATATAACATTCTTGGTATGATCCAAAAGATTCCATGGTTGTTCCTTATATGAATGATCATGATCTAGTGGTATGAAATTTGAGTATAAAAAATGTGATGGGCTAGAAATATACTTTCACAAGATTGGGATATGGAAAACATCTAATAAATGATAGAGGAATTTTGGAAGCACCATCTGATAAGAAACTATTCTATAATGATCAGGATTTTAAAAAGGACCAATATACTTAAGTCTTAGTTTTCTTTTCTTCCTTAATCTCAGAACCTTTTTTTATAGATCTACAACTTCCACATATTCCATTTTAATAATAACATGGATATATGGTTATAAATTCAAATGGGAAAGAAAATATTTTCCCCCTCCATCAATATTTATTGATATATCCTTTGAAAATCTATAAATATTAGATCATTGTTTATCCTAATAATGGATAATCTATCACAATTCTTTGAATTAAAATAATTAGCTACCTAGTTTTCTTTCCTAGGGTGGTAATTTTTAGACATTCATAATATTTTATTAGCTCTAAAAATATTCTTTGGAGTATATTAAACTCCTCTTATTTCAATATTAACAGTAAAATGTTATTATTGTTATATATATCCCAATTGTATCTATATAGATAATGCCTACATATATTTAATGACAAAATTATCATCACTAACTCCAAATCAAGTGTTGGTTAATATTTATCATGAATCATCAATTTTCCCTGGGATGAGGAAATTAACATGTAATTATTAATAATATAACATCCCTATAATTTTTTAGATGCATCTCTATAGGTTACACCCAATTATCAATTATTTTTTAAAGTATGTGTAAGTGAGATGACAAATCTTCACTTCAATTCTTTGAATTTTTTATCACATTCATGTCTCCAAAGGAACATGGCTCCCTTTAGTGTTAACATGGTTGTAGAAATAAATAGTTGGGCTAAATTATCCCAAAATTTTTTTTATCCATCTAAAACAAGATTACCATTGATATCAGTTATCATGGTTGGATTGGGAAAGCATTTAAGGACCAATTTGTTTGATAAATATATTAACATACCCTCCCTGGAAAATACATGAACCATAAATGAAACCTTTTATAGTAAAACTTTAAATTTTGTAAATTCTAAATAGTGTTTATCCATCTTTAGGGTCTATACTAAATTTCTCAAGTTGTATTCATGATCATACATTCTCTTTGAGAAGATAAGAATAACATATATAGAGTCTACTATAATCTGATCAAGGTAATATTTAAATACACTCTTCATTTAAATTAGAATGATATTTTTGGAATTTGTAACACCAAATAAAATCACTATATATTCATAGCTTCCATAACATGTACAGAAGTCCATTCATGTTGTATAATCCTTATTGATCCTCAATTGATTATATCCTGAACAAAGGTAAATAATTGATAAGTATTTATCTCAATGAAATTGATCATACATAGTAACAATATGTGGAATATGATACTTATTTTTAATTTTGTGTTTTTTTATCTTTAATGACCCAGAATTTCCATGTAATTTTTTTTATATATATACTGGAATTTTACGAGCCAGTAAATATTGACGGCACGTGATTCTGATTCCTAGTGTGCCCAAAATGGATTTTTGAACTATTTTTTTCAGGTACGTTCAGTAAACGTATGAGCGGGTTTTTGTAACTTTTCAAATAGTGCTTGGAATTGAAATCTGAGTACACTGTTGAACTCGCGGCACATGTTTTCTCTTAAGGATACCTTCACCTCGACCGCATTGGGTCGAGAGTAAATGACATAATTTGTGTTTTTCGTGGAAGAATAAAAAAAATATAGTTGTGTACCTTTTAATTTTATTTTTTTTAAACTCCATGTGGATGTTGATAATTGGGGACCACCAGACCTAAACCTCCCATGAGAGTTTATGATGGTGGGTACCGCCCAAACTATACTCCCATGAAAGGATATAGTAGTGGGGACCCCCTGATGTATAAACCCCCTGGAACACCTCTTTAATAGAGAAACCCTCAAACTTTTATTAAATGTGGGAGAGCCTCTACAACTCGTCCAACATTTATTATGGAAACTCAATGTAATTATTTAGACTATATTGAATTTGTTTTGTCAACCTAAATAAGGGATATCATAATCTATTATTTTGGCCAACCTTTTACATTTTTGTGTATTTGGGGAATAGCCTTGGGAAAGGAGAGAGCTTTAGGGAACATGGGAGAAAGCTCTGCAACAAATAATTTCATTGAAGAACACCAACCTTGACTTCGAATTTCTTCCTTGGGAAATCCTACAATGAGTGATGTCTTCAATCGACGATTGTCTTTCCCTCCCAAATGATGTCATCTACTCCCTCGCGATCTCCGTCGATGAATCAAATGCGTTAGGGGTTTATTTCTATATGATTATCACTTCCCATTCCCCCCCTTATAATTCTTTTACCGGATTGGGATTTGTGATTGACAAGGATTTTGGAAGGTTGTTCAAATTATTTCACATAACCATTCTTGTTATTCTTGTGATTCTAGTATTATAGCCTCTTAATACCGCTATAATGCAGAGTGTGTAGGCCAAAAAATCATGGAATGTCCTCTAAAAAAGTCTTGTGATGATTTGCGATGTTCTTCAATGTGGAAGAATGCAGCAACTAGTTCTAGCAGTTGGCACCAGTAGAACCCGAGAACAGTGACAAAGGTGACAAAGGTGATAAAGGTGATGAAGGAGAAAAGGTGACGGAGGCGGCGGAACCGACACACTAGCTTCTGCACCCCATGGTGCTTCATCACGCCGCTCCAACCGCTCCGCCCCATGGAAAGCTGCTCCGGCCACACCGCCTCGGCCGGTCCGCCCCCCGGCCCGGAGCCGCCCCACGGTGAGCTGCTCCGGCCGAGCCACCCATGCCGTGCCACCCCACAGCACCGACCCGCTCCGGCCGAACCACCCCACGGCAAAGACACTATGGACCTTCCACCTCACGGCCGAGCTCCTCTGGCTGAGACACCCCGCAGCCCCAAACCACTCTGGCCGATACGCCCCGCAACGACGAGCCCCTCCGGCCGAGTTTCCCCACAGACTCGCGCCCTCGTGGCTCCCCTGTGGCCGAGCCGTCCAATACCATCATGGTTCCCCCACATCCAAACCACATTGCAGCCCCTCATAGTCATCGTGGCCTGTCGGACCGCCCTGGGGGCCGGGCTAGAACCAGTGGGTCGGGCCGGGTCGACCCAGACCGGGTTGGGCTGCATGAGACCGAACCAAGGCTTACATAAACCCTTACGCACATTTGAGCATATCATTAGCACCGGGTGTTGGTTTGATGAACCTAAAATGGTGCTGGAAACCCTGGAGCGAGATGGTCCCTTTGGTATACCCCACTAGAGTTTTGGATGGTGTTAGGGAACAGTTGGGTTGGATTGACCACGAATCTAACAGGGCCCCCGGGAATAAAATGCTAATAACTCATAGACCATGCATTTTATTGACGCAACGTCTATTGAATTTAAACCCTTATGATATGGGGAACCTTTGAGGTGCTTCTTCATGTGACCTCTTTGTAGTTGGAGAATCGACCAGTGGCTTGGGGAGCGAACTCTCCCTGAGACGAGCAATCCTAGTACGTAAACCCACTAGCTACCTATGAAGATAAGAGTGATCTCCTAGTGATCTTGTGTGGGTTTTCTCCAGAGTTCGTGTGTACGTTATCTCCAAGCGATCCTATATGGGTCTACTCCAGAAATCCTATGTTGGTCAGCTGCCAGTGATCCTGTGTGGGTCAGCTCCTAGCGATCCTATGTTGGTCTGCTCCAGAGATCCTATGTGGGTCAGCTCCCAGCGATCCTATGTGGGTTAGCTCCAATGTCCCAGTGTGGGTCAGCTCCTAGAGATCCTATGTGGGTCAGCTCCTAGCGATCATTAGTTTGTCGGCTCCAAGCAATCCTGTGTAGGTTAGCTCCAATGATCCGGTGTGGGCTTGCTCCTAGAGATTCTGTTTAGGTTAGTAGCAGAGCCTCTTATCATAGTAAGATTATTTAGTAGTTACATCTAATCATCTCTATTAGTCTACCTAAAGATATACTTGGTGTGATCTGGGTCAGATCCTTTGTGTTCCTTCATGATTTAGGCATATATAATTAAGTAGGATTATCTATTGATTTCATACTTTGTGGTTTATCATTAGTGGATTTTGTGAGCCTTAAGGGTCTCGGGGTCCCTTCTATGTATAGTTATACTCACCATGAATGGGCTATGCCTGCACCTCATTTTGTTGGGTGCATACGGTGGAAAACGCTGATCGAGGCTAAGAGTACCAGGACTTGACTATTCTCGAAGGTGGGTCATATGGCATGTTGGTACGCAGAGGAGACGGGAGGATGTGGAATGCTGTGGAGGTGATCTGTACCTACCCTTCTGGTAGAACCCTAGAGGATGACCCAGTAGATGCCTTTCTTTTTTTCTTCAATTGTAATGTATTTCAGATGTACTTGTACTATTACTTTTGGGTATTAATTCCGGCCCCTTTTTACTTTCAGAACTCTTTTTTCATTACGGTTGGCTCATGTTTGTATCTTGTTTTGTGCTTTCTTTCATGTGTTTATATGTTATACAGGAAATTCTTTCCCAGTTTTAGGGAATATGCCTATGGTGCTAGATACCAGCCCCTGGCCTATGGAAGGCGGGATTGTGGTTAGTTACGACATGGTCCTCTGGGGACGTGTAGTGAAAAATTGGTATCATAGGGAGGATATACTACAAAACACATGACTCTGATTATTTTTAACAATATCAATGTTATGTGTAGTGAGTGTAGATATCGGTTTAGGGAATCTGATGTTGTGGCGGCGGCTGACGTATCCATATACCAAAACCCTGACATCTGATTTCTGACTTAGTGCTTGAAAACCCAAATTGTGTGTGTGTTTTCAAGAGTTTTATTTGTTATATCATGAGTCTGCTCACCAGGTATAACTTATTAACTGTGACACACCCTTTTCTATTCAGGATGCCTCCACGCAGACAACCATCTAGGGTTCTGAGAGTTGTATGCACTGTTAGCCCACCGAGAGACGATAACTCGGTGTAGGGCCCATTTTATGTTGAGGCATCAGTGGAGGCCCCAACAGTACCATTCCCCATTGGGCCACCAATGCCACCATCCCTAGTAGCAGATAGTGCACACAGCTTGGACGTGTTGCATGAGTTCCTGCCTCAGCAGCCACCCAGGTTCAGGAGTGAGATGGACCCACATGCAGCTGAGTATTTGCTGGAGGCTATTATGAGAGTCTTTCGACGGGTAGGGACACTAGCTGATATCATGGGGATCCTTATCGCCAACCTTCTACAGGAAGCAGTAGGTAGATGGTGGTGGATGATGCTCCAGGCACATGATGAGGTGACACTTCTCTGGAAAGTCTTCGAGATCCTGTTTTGGGAAGATTTTGTCCAAGAAACTCTTCACAAAGTGCGCATATAAGTGCTTCTTCATCTACATTAGGGTAGAATGACTGTAGCTCAGAACTCAGTGATGCTCACTAACCTCCCATGCTACACCATTGATATGGTGTGGGAACCATTATTTAGGGCCTGGACTTTTGAGGAGGTACTCAAGGAGAAGATCAGGGCTTGGATGGTCCCACTCATGATCCCGACGTTGGAAGGGATGTTAGGGTGAGCCCTTTTATTGGAGAGTTACCTTGCTGAGCAGTCACGAGCAGTGAGACCCACCACCATTTGTCACATAGTTTAATATTCTTTAGCTGGTAGCCGACAGATGTCGTAGAGGTCAAAAGGACCAATCCTTCAGGTGGACGACCGCAGGATTAAGGGTTGGTTGTTCGGGGCAATCGAAATAAATCCATTCATGCCACGAGCGGGCAGTGTTACACATGTGACGGGTAGGGTCACATGGATCATGAGTGTCTGAACCCCAGCACGAATGATCAGCAGACGATCGAAGGACCGCCTAGGTAGAGACAGATATTCGATTGGGGAGGTCTGCCGGGAGCAGGTGGACTTTGCAGAGGAGCTGGTCATCTAGCTGGTAGTGGGAGAAAATTCAAGATGTTACTACCACCACCACCAGGAGGTCCACCCTGACCATAGAGAGCAGGTGGAAAGGGTCGAGCTCAGCTCCAGGTAGCATAGGCCTACGATCACAGCACTCATGAGATTTTATGAGGTACGATCTGTGTAACCTCCACCTTAACAGTAGTTCTTATAGACACTTGTTCATGTCATTCTTTTATTTCCACTGCTCTTTTTTGGAGCTCAAGGATTCTGATGGAGCTATTTGCTTGATCCTTACAGCTAGAGACTCTTATGGGATCGCATTTGACGATTACACACTTGTTCCAGTAGTGGGAGCTTACTCTAGGATATGATAGATTTAGATGTGATCTCTTAGTAGCGGCGTCGAGGCCATATGATGTAATAATGGGTATGAAATGGTTATCTATAGTCCCTGCTCAGATTGACTGTATTAGGTGCAAAGAGAATTGTGTACGCATAGATGGGACATGGTTTAACTTCAACTGTGAGAAGGGAGTCTTTTCAATGCATGATGGACTTACCCGGAGGAGGGTGCACCCGATCACACATCAGTTTGTTTAGCCTTACCCTCGGATCAGTTGTTGTGGAGCGTCTGAATTATCCTTTAGTGGTGGATCAGTCTGAAGATGTCTTCCCTGATGATATCCCAGGTCTACCTCCTTACAGAGAGGTGGGCATTTACATTGAATTGTACTATTGGATGACACTAATATCTACACCAGCATATCGGATGACTCCCATGGAGATTCCTAATCTTTGGGTACAGCTAGAGGACATGCATGGGAAAAGGTTTATTCAGCCCTGTGTTTCTCCTTGGGCAGCCCCGGTTCTATTTTCCAAGAAGTCGGATGAGAGAATGAGGCTTTTTTTTGACTATCGGTGCCCAAACCTGGTGACCATGAGGAATAAGTACCACACCTGAGGATTGACGACATCTTTGACTAGCTGAATGGAGAACAATGGTTCTCAATGTTAGGCCCTAGATCAGGCTATCACCAGCTGAGAGTACGAGACAAGGATGTGCATAAAATGGCCTTCAGGTGTCGGTATGGCCATTATTAGTTCTTGTTCATTAGGTGTAACCAACATTGTAGTAGTGATCATGGGAGTCATGAATAGGATATTTTATCCATACCTTGATTGATTTGTAGTTGTCTTCATCGATGACATTCTGATCTACTTGACTACTGAGGAGGAGCATGCCTATCATTTGTAGGTATTATTGTACATACTCTGAGAGCACCATCATTATGGTAAGCTCTCGAAGTGCTTGTTCTTAATCTGATAGGAAAATATTCTAGGACATGTCTTGTTGGAGGCTGGAGTTGTAGTGGATCCAGCAATGATTGAGGCGGTACATAGTTGGGATCCACCTAGGAGTGTGATAAGGGTGTGGAGATTCCTGGGATTGGCTTGATACTACCTGAGGTTTGTACCAGACTTCTCTAGAGTTACAGAACCACTATCAGAATTGATGATGAAGGGGAAACCCTACATTTGGTCGGATAAATGCCAGCGAAGTTTTCAAGAGATGAGGTAGAGGCTGACTCATGCCCCCATCTTGAGGCTTCTAAAAGAGGGAATATGGTATGTAGTTTACTGTGATGCATCAAGGATTGGGCATGGATGTGTCTTGAGGTAGGGGAATGCAGTGATCACATATGGTTCTTGACAGATGAGTCTACATGAGAATAACTACGCTACCCATGACCTAGAATTAGCAGCAGTGTTATTCATTTTGAAGATGTAGTTGCACTATCTAATGAGAGAATGTTTTACTGTGTACTCAAATCATAAGAGTCTCAATTATATCTTTTCTCAAAAGGACCTGATCTTGAGACAATTTCATTGGCTTGTGTTCCTCAAGGATAATGACATTGGGATAGAATATGCTCCTAGGAAGTGAAACATTTGTTGCAGATGCACTCTGCAAGAGGTGTGGTATCGAGCTACTAGGCGAGCCAATAGAGAAGTTGGATGCTTTGTTGATATCCTTTGTGGATAGAGATGGAGTAGTTTTCCTTCAGTCTCTTACAGTCACTCAACCACTTGTTTAGCGAGTCTGGGAGGCACAACGTGGGGATGCTGACTATGAAGCATGTCATGCCCAGATATCCAAAGGTCATGAACCTGGTAGATATTATGAAGATGGGGAGCACGCCATCCTTAATAGAGGACATACCATGGTACCAGTGTCACATCAGGAGGAAGTGTTGAGCGACTTCTAGACATACCTTCTAGAGGTACAACCAGGAGTGGATAAGATGTACCATGATCTCTGACGACAACACTGGTGGCTGTGAATGAAGAAAGCAGTTGCAGAGTTTGTCTATCATTGCCTCACTTGTCAGTACCAGTATTCTTGGTTCAGACTTTGGAGGTCCCATTGTGGAAGTGGAATGGGATATCTATGGACTTCATGACAGGGCATCCACATACATCTAGAGTTTATGAATCTATCTAGGTGATCGTTGACCGACTCACCAAGTCGGCCCACATCCTACTGATCAGATAGCAGTATTCAGTAGAGATCTTGGGAAGCCTCTATATGTAGTATATTGTGAGGCTACATGGACTACCCTCGACAATTTTATCCAATCATGAAACACGTTTTACATTCTGGCTATCGAAGTTTTTGTAGGAGGCTTTCGGGATGCAGCTTTGTTTGAGCACAGCCTTCCATCCTCAGACGGATGGTTAGACTGAGCGGACCATTCAGACCCTTGAGGAAATGCCGCATTCTTGGGTCCTCGACTTCTGTCACAACTGGGACGATCAATTTCTATTCATGGTTTTATCATACAGAAATAGTTATCACCCCACCATTGGGATGGCACCTTTTGAGCCATTGTATGGGTGACCTTGCAGATCACCTTTGTGCAGGACTGACCCAGGGGAGTCAGCACTCGTGAGACCTGAGATGGTATGGGCTACCACAGATAAAGAAAAGATCATCTAGGAGTGGATGAAGACTACATAGAGTAGGCATAAGTCATATGCCTATAAGAAGCAGAGACCACTGGAGTTCGATGACGGAAACCATGTCTTTCTATGTGTATCACCTCGATGAGGTTGCAGAGATTTTTACAAGGTGACAAGATTTCTACAAGGTTCATCGGACATTTCTAGGTTCTCATCATAGTTGGCGTGGTGTCTTACCTCTTAGATCTTCCACCTCAGTTGCACCGGGTTCATGACATCTTCCACATATCCCAGATGAGGAGATACGTGTACGACCCTTCTTACATCATCTTCCATGGAGATCTGGACGTCAACGATGGGGATTAATATATGGAGGTTCTAGTAGAGATTGAGGGTCATCAAGAGTTGGTCCTTCGTGGATGGTCGATACCTTTGGTACATGTTTTCTGAAATCACGGGAAAGACCATGAGAGCATATGGGAGAGGGAGGCTCAAATGTGTGCTCAGTACCCCCAGTTGTTTATGTAGTTTGAGTTGTGGATTACGGGGATGTAGATCCCTGATGTGGAGAGAATGTAAAGACTAAAAATTTCCATGTTTTTTTAATATATTGGAATTTTATGAGTTCGAGAAAATTTATGGCGTGTGATTCTGAGGCTTGAATTGCCAGGAATGAATTACTGAACTTTTTTAATGGTACATTTATTAAATGTAGGAGTGGTTTTTTGTTACATTTGAACCGGTGGTCGGAATTGAAATCTGAGGACACAATTAAACTCACTGCACCAGTATTCTTTTAAGGAGACATTCAAATTCACTGCAGTGGTTCAAGAGAGAATGATTGAAGTTGAGTTTTCATGGAAGAATAAACAAAAAATAAAGTTGTGTAGTTTTTATTTTTGTTTTTGTTTTTAAACACCATGTGGTTGTTGAGAAGTGGGGACCACCATACCTAAATCTCCCATGAGAGGTTATGAAGGTGAGGACCACTGGAACTAACCTCCCATGAGAGGTTATGTTAGTGGGGATCACCCTTAGTATAAACCCACTTGAACTCCTCTTGAATGGAGAAACCCTAATACTTCTTATTTAATGTGGGTGAGCCTCTACAACTCCTTCAACATTTATTATGCCAACTAAATTTAATTATTTAATTTATTTGGAATTTGTTCCAAAAAACTATATAATAGATATCATAATCTATTATTTTGGGATAACTTTTACATTATGTTGAATTTTGGGAAATGGCTTGGCAATGGAGAGAGCATTGGGGAACTTGGGAGAATGCTCTCCAATGAAGAACCCCAACGAAGTATGCTGACTTTGACTTCGAATTTCTTCCTCAGGACATCCCACAACAAGGGACGTCTTCAATCGACGATCAACATTCCCTCCCCAACAACGCTGTCTTCACCCTCATGATATTTGTCGATGATGGTTGGGGTCTATTCCTATATGATTTTTTCTTCCCATGTTCTCCCCATCTAATTCATTTGTGGGATTGGGATTAGTGATTGGCATGGATTGTAGGAAGGGTGTTTGAATTATTTCTCTAACATGTTCCTATTATTCTTGTGATTCAAGCAATATAGCCACTTTATACCTCTCTAATGCAGAGAGTGTGGGCCAAAAAACAGGTCTCATCCTCTCTAATATTCTTGTAATGATTTTTGATGTTCTTCATGGTGAAAAAATGTGGCAACCAGTGCCGGTGGTTGGCATCGTTGGAACCCAAGAAAGGCAACAAAGGTGACAAAGGTGATGAAGGCGATGAAGGAAATGAAGGCGGCGAAGGAAGCCGCACCACCACCCACGATACTCTACCGCCCGTGGACTCCGTGCCTCACATCGCCTCACCGTGCCACTCTGACCGAGCCACCCCGGGGCGAGCTGCTCGGGCCGGACCGCCACGGTCGAGCCGCCCCACGGTCGCATATCTCTGGTCGTGCCGCACTGCGTCCCCGAGCCGCTCCGGCTGAGCCAGACCATGGCTGATCCCCTCCCTCCAAGCCACCATACAGCCACAAGCCTCTCCAGCCATGCCGAGCTCCTCCCACCGAGCCACCATGTGGCCCCGAGCTACTCCTGGCGAGCTTCCCCGTGGCCTCGTGCCTTCATGGCATCCTTGAGGACGAGTCGTCCCGTGCCCTCGCGACACCCCCATAGCCGAATTGCTCCGTAGCCCCTTGTGGCACTCACATCCTATAAGACCACCCAGTTGGTCAGGCCAGATTACCTGGGTTATGCTGGCTCGACCCAGGATGGGTTGGGTTGGTTCGGTCCAAACAGGTCAGACCGAAACCGATCCCACTTGAACCCTTACGCACATTTGGCCATATCATTGTCACCATGAGTCCAATTGACAAACCGTCAATGGCGTCGGAAGACCTAGATCATGATGGTACCTTCAGTATACACCACTAATGTTTTGGATAAAGTTAGGGAATGTTCATGTAGGATTGAGCATGAATCCATTCGGGTCCTCAGGACTAAAAGGCTAATATCTCACAGACTGGGCATATAATTGATGCACAATCTATTGCATTGAGAGCCCTATGATGTGGTGAACTTTTGAGATTCTTTTTCATGAAAATTTTTTGTAGTTGGATAATCGGCCAGTGGATTGGGGAGATGATTCTCCTAGAGATTAGAAAGCCTAGTGTAGAAACCCAGAATCTGGCTGTGACGAGAAGAGTTCTCTCTTAGTGATCCTGTGTGGGTCAGCTCCAGTGATCCTGTATGGGTCAAATCTCAGAGATCCTACGTGTGTTAGCTCTAAAAATCTGGTGTGGGTCAGCTTTTAGCTATCCTGTGTGGGTTAGCTCCTAGTGATCATGTGTGGGTTAGATCCAATGATCATGTGTTGGTCAGCTCCTAGATATCATGTGTGGGTCATCTCCAGCGATCATATGTGGGTCAGCTCCTAGAGATCCTCTGTGGGTCAGCTCCTAGCGATCTTGTGTGGGTCAGCTTCTATCATCATGTGTGGATCAGCTCCAGCAATCCTGTGTGGGTCATCTCCTAGTTATTTTGTGAAGTTTAGCAATAGAGCCTCTAAACAGAGTAAGATTATTTAGTAGTTACAACTAATCATCTCTACCACTGTATGTAAAGATATACCTAATTTGAGATAAGTCAGAACCTTTGTGTTCCATCATTATTGAGATTGATTACTTGATAACTTAGGTATATGTATGGGCATATACATAAGTAGGGTTATCTGTTGATTTCATACTTTGTGGTTTATCCTTGGTGGCTTTTTTGATACCATGAGGGTCTCAACGTCCCTAATTAGTATCATTATACTCACCCATGCGTAGTCTATTCCCACACATTGTTGTTCTGGGTGTTGATGACAGACAGTACTGATCAAGGTTAAGAGTACCGGGACTTGACAGTGCACGGAGGTGGACCATACGACGTGTCGGTACGCAGAGGAGACGGGAGGACACAGAGTGTTATAGAGGTGATTTGTACCTACCCATCAGGTACGATCCAGGAGGACGATCGAGTAGCTTCCTTTATTTTTTTCTTTAGTTGTATTGTATTTCAGTTGTACTTCTACCATTACTGTTGGGCTTGTATTCTGGCCCTATTTAACTTTTAGCGTTATTTTTGCAATTTAGTTGACTTGTATTTGTATCTTAATGTGTGTGTGGTTGTGGGTGTTTACATATTAAAAAGGGAATGCCTTAAATGTTTTAGGGAATATGCCTCTGGTGCTTGTCACCAGCCCTTAGCCTATGGAATGCGGGCTTGGGGTTTGTCATGACATGGGCCCCGGGGGATGGGTCGTGACACTATATGTCGATAATTAATGCATAGTGACTTTGATCCCTATTTATTTTACATATAAAATGATATTTTCACCCTAAATATACACACATGGAAGAATGAATACCTTTTCAAGTTATTCCTAGAGTTCCTTCTTCAATTAATGATACTCAATTAGGAAAATTCTATAGGGAGACTTTATAGTAGGTGAGGTACCGGGTTTGAGTTCTATTGAGAACTCAACTTCAAGTATTTGATGGATTATATAAAATTAATTTGAAATGGAATCATCAAATTCTATCATATTTTTCATATCATCGATGTCAAGTTTCTCCACAAATATTTGAGAAAAAAACCCCTTTCAATTAGAAGAAATAACCATACTGTGGATGGAAAGTACATTGTACGATCATAATTATTATAATATTGATATAATATTTATTTCTAGTTAGTAATCTCAAACCATACATTCATTTTTGATAATTTATGTGGTATTTATTTAGATAAATACTATCCATTCAAAAGATGGTCTTCAATTCAACCTGAGGAAGAATAAAAATATTTATAGGAATCATATTCCCACTAATCTCAATAGGAGTTGAATCATACACTTGAAATGTGATCATTGTAACAATAAGGGGTTTCCTAGAAAATTACACATATAATCTTTTGGATGGAATCTTCATACCCTTATCAAATACATTAGAAATAAATGATTGAGTAGATATTGTGGAAAATAAGAAATTAGTAGTTCTAAAGTGGATTATATGATTACATTTCACAATATTGATATCATGACCCCCATCAGAAACTATGATCTCATAATATTTTCCATTGTACCTTGATTTAAGAGGTTGATGACATCAATCATCATCATTAACAATTAGGTTTGGGAACTAGTTAGAATATTACACATATTTCTTACACTTTATAGATTTAATTTTGATAGGTTCATTCAGGTTATCTTTCTCTCTATTCATATCATTAGTTAATTTGTTAACATCACATCTGAAATCATTATCTTGATGAAATTTCATTCAACACATAAAACATTTAATAGTCTTCCTATGATAATTTCTTCCATTTTCTTCCCCTATGTTGAGAATAAATGAAATAATATCTTATTTTCACTTACATTTTTTGATTTTCATTGGACCCCATATTTCTTTTATTATTAAAACCTTGAGATTGATATGTAACTCTAACCTTCATTTACAACTTGATAAACATCAAATAATATATTCATATCCATTGATATTATTTTGGATAATGTTTTTAGATTTTTCCATTTAATCCACTAATGAAATCATCAACCTTACATTCATGTTGGATGATAATACCAGAAACTAACCTCACGAGTAATGTAAAATCTGCCTCTTAGGCATGAATAGATTCTTCATACTTATTCATTAGTTCAAGGAACTCATTATCCATTTTTATATGATGAATATGAGGAGATTATAGGATATGAGTCCACCATTGATCATCATCACCTTCAAAATGATACAATTTAAAAAAATGATTTTTTCATGTTTTTAATAATGAATAATGGAGATTATATTTTCAAAGGTACTGATCAATTTCTCAGTAAGTAGAGGATCATTGATTCTATAGTGGTAAAGAAGATGATGCCTCAGGAAGGCCGAAAAAAATATTGTTACCTCTTATTTTTTTTAGAAGTCATATATGATTCATAGCTTTAGAAATTTATATGAGCATAACAACAATACTTATCATTCAAGAGACTAAAAAATTTCGATTACCATGAAGAAAGTCATTTAATTTTCTATCACACTTAGATTTATGTGGTTATTTTAGGTTCCAACCATTGACTGAAACCAAATATCAGTGTTCAAAAAACATTATTCATAGTGGGGAACAAGAGAATCAAGAAAAATCACATACATAATCCTTTAATTTGGACACCTTATTCATTAATCGTGGCCACAATAGTTTTATCCTATGTTATTCATAGTCTAATTTAATATAAACATTTAATTATTGGTCATGTGGTGTTTGTGAATTCAAAAATCATATCACTTAGGAGTGTCAAATGATGTATACAACAAGGCATGTTCTTGATCACCAGTTCCCAATCAATTCTACACCAATACAGTGTTTTTATGGTTGTTAACATATAGTAAATATATGGTAGTTCCAAATCTAATTGTCATATCCAAGAAAGTTATATATTTCAATGAAACCACTAACTCTCTACATTAACATAATCATGGATTGTTTCTTATATTTTTACTTGTACTTTAACATAACCCTAGACATTTCATTATAGATATCTTTGTTGTTTTCTCATCTTACTTTCTAAATGTTGACTAAACCGTTTCATTATCACCAAATATAGTTACCGATGATTCCAATACATAGACATTACATATTATTATATTAATATTCTTTTCATTACATAAACACATGTTTTGAAATCATAATTGTTTTGTTCCTTTGGAAACATTGAAACATAAACATTGGGCCATAAATTAGATACATTATATCCCATTGTTTTCTTTACTACTAGCACACATCTAAGACATATCATTAATAATATATATCTTTATAACATTGGGATATAAATCATAATAATGACTGATAACATATAATCTATAAGGGTAAAAGGGAGAAATAATAGCATTAAAATAACATAAGGGTATGAGAACATGATAATAATATTTTAAGAACCATACCCTTTATATCAAATATCCTAATAATAAATCATTACATAATTATTGGATGTTAATAATAGATAAATCATATTGAAATCCAAGAACATGATCCTTGAGAACTTATCTTTGGGATAATTCATGGAATTGGTGGAATAAAAAGAAGCATTGAAAATAATTTCTATAATAGTCAATTATAACTACAAACAACTTCATAATTGAAAAAATTATTTACTAAAATAGATTCACTCCCCATTCCATTTATGTTGGTATCATTTGATACAAATCAATACCCAATGTGTTGAATAATGATATAGGTCGCAACCATCAATAAATTAAAACTATATTTTTATATTCCATGAGATTATAAATATTTATCAAGTAATAAATCAGGAAATGAAATGGGTATCATAAATACTTCATCAAATCATAATATGTAGAAAAGAGGCCTGTTTTATAATAATTTCATAATAGTAGTACGTGTGAAATGAAGAAGGATTGAAATGAATTTTATCTGTGTACATACTGTGGAAAAGTAACTTGTTTCATAAACATAATTCCATAAAAACATAATCAATTCAATGAATGAATATTAATGGCTTCCAAAGATCATATAACATATATGGAATATTTATAACCAATATATGTCTTATTAGATGTAATGTAATTTATAAAGATCATTTCAATCATTTATTGGAGAAAATAACCATTCAAAATGGAATAAATTATTTTAAAACATAATATAATTTCCTAACATTTTTCTATGAAAAAATGTGACATCTTGTTCTGTAGTGTAGATTAGATTATTGGTCATGATATTGGAAGATTAAATCCAGGCCATACATTTCAAAATTATAAATCCTTAAACATTTCGGTCCAAGGAAAACATTCATTATTTCATAAATGGACTGGAAGATTCCTTTCAAAAAAATTCAAAAGAGAAAATATGGGTATAATTTATTTTAAAATTAATACGATATTAATTAATAAAATTTTATTTTTCTTAGAAAACATTATTTTTGAAGAAAATATATTACTACCCAATGATAGTAATAAAAGATGATTTTATTAAAAATATTTTTTTATTTATATTATGTACCCAACAGTACAAAGTTAGAAAAATTACTTGATGTTATCATGAATAAACATAGTAGAAGAAAATTCATGATAATTATTTAGAGGAATAAAATTATATCTCCAAATTGGAGACATAACCATATAAAATCTATCTAAATTATTAGATTGTATCATAATATATTTAAAACTTTTGTAACACTAAATCATAAGACTCATAAAGCAGTAACGTAAAATATAATAGAATATATCATGATGATATATAAATTCCTGATAAAAATTTCTATCCATCAATCTATACATCTTTTAAAAGAATATAGGTTCCTAACAAAAGTTATGCCTCCAAAAAGGGAAATTGAGACTAAATTCATTACTTTATGTTCTAACTTCTGCAGTACCAATTCACACTTATTTTATAATAATTCTATGTTTTTAATAAAACTATAAAAGAGGAATATTCATTTAAATCAATCAATATATGATTTTCTTATCACCTTTTAAACCCAATTATTCACTGTACCATGTTAAGGTTACGTTTAGGGTAATAACCTTTTTGTTTCTCATTTAATTTTTTATTTATTATTTCACTGGACCTTCAAATTTAATCATTATTTGATAATATCCATAATTATAACCATTTAATGAATATCATATATATTAATTATACATTAATTTAGATTAATCTATACAATTTAGTGACTGGAAATGATATACGCAGTTCTTAGAGATTCTATGACTTACGTTTGCTGGAACACTATTTTTTAATATTCAGATCTGTTTAAAAGAATGAAAATAAATTATATATTATAATATCATAATAAAAATTATTTTATATATATCACTTAATCATACTAAACTCGTCTTTATTACATTCCATTGAATGAATGAAGAAATCATATCGGATTTCATGGTCATTGAAAGTTGTACACACGAGAATCATTATCAAATTCTCAAAAAATAGCAATTAGGAAGTTATGTTTGATATTAAAATTAAATAACTAAAATAAAATCATACATATAAAAAATATAAAATAAAAAATAAAAAAATCTAATTACAACCTACCCCGAGAGGTGGTAATGGAAAAATTAACCAAATCAGTTCAGAAGGTGAACGTTCACCGTACAAAAGAACGATAATTTTGTAACTCCATTCATGGAAGTGTGTGTGGTTTTTGGTCATAATGTTAATATAAAATCATATTATTATACATAATATACATAGTTTATTATGTAAACATTATACAAAAATAATTTAATATAGTTGACAAAGATATAAAATAAAACTACTCGTAGATGAACATTAATACTTCTTCAAGTATCCTCCTTATGTTTGCACTAAAAAACATCCTATGATGGATTTCTACCCAAAATAAAGATTATATTATTAGTTGAAGGAATTTTTAATTTTATTTAGACAGTTTTTGGTTGAACCAAATAGGTGTAAAGGTGTGAATAGGAGAGGAAAGGGGTTATCCTTTTATAAGTACATAAGAGGACACACTTGGCATTTTTAAAAAGTGTTGAATGCTCCCACATTTTTAACATGTCAAATGGGACCCAAAATGTATCAAATTTATATATTATACATAATAAGGTATATATATGGAATTAACAAACACATTTAACAAGTTTATAAGTACATTTGACCATTACATTATAGTTTAACCCCTGATAAACTTATTTTTACCTTATTCGTGGTAAATACGTATATACAACATTCATTATTCATTATAGAAAAAAATTATATCTTCTTAATGTTTCATTATTAATTATTATAATTCTTAACATTTAAACCATTTTACCAAAATCCTTTTATTTAAGTAAAAAAAATTAATTTTAAATTCATCCCACAGACTTGATAAGAATGCGGGTTTTAAATTAAAAATGATCAAAATATTACAAAGATTTCGTATCCAATTTCAATATAAAATTTCATCCAATGACTTAAATTATATTAATTTAGGTATTAATGAATTAATTAAACTATATATATATATATATTAAAATATAACTCAACTCTATATATTATTTAAAAAAGGTAGTTTCAATTAAAAATCAATTTTTTACTATTCATCAACAAATGACGCCTTTCAGAAAAAAAACCTAAAAATTAACCATAATATAATTTTTACCATTATAATTCATAAAAGATATTTATTTTATCAAATTTATTTATTAATAGTGTTTAAAATTAATTTTTATATTCTTTCATAAATATAACTTTAAATTTTTTTATTTAGAAAATATTATTTTCACTCACATAAGGATTTTTATAAAAATTATGAATTTAATTATAAATATATTTAATTTACATAAAAATTTTATTATTATTATTACAGAAGTATTTATTTCTATTTATATGACTATATTTAACTACAAGGATATAATATTCATGATTAAGTAAAATTTTCACCATTTTTATAAAAGTTTGTGTTTCATATAACACAACATAAGCTACTGTTGTTTGATGTGAAATCATGAAATGGTGTACAAAAATAATAACTTGTATGCTCATGTTGATAGATTCGTAAATAAAAGTTATTTAATTTGAAAAAAATCATAAACAATTATTGTGTCATAAAAAGGGAGACCTCATTTGATTAAATGTCTTCAGAATACTAATCACCTCAACATGATGGTTTCACATTTATATATGGAGTAAAATAGGTTATAGATGATTTTTAAAAAGATAATCATGGAGACAGCTTGATGTGGCCCAATCAGATAATAGATTACTATTTATCCTTGGTCATTCCGGGCATGCATCGTATCTCACTCATAATATTTTTAAACCCCTCATAACACGTGATCTCTTGTATATCACATTTCTTAATAATGTTTTGAGCCATCTTATTAAATGTCCAAAACCATTTTGGTGTAATAATTTAAACAAATTTTTTTTTTTTTACACTTAATTTTAATTTATTCTAATTTTATTTTTCTTATTCTATATTGTAAAAAAATATTAATTAATTTATCATAATTTATAATAATTTGATGTATTTATAAATAAATTTTATAAATTTAGATTTATTAAAATAAATTTTATTAATCCAATGCTCATTTTACTTAATATATAATTATTTTAGTTAATTTATAATTATTTAATCTAAATATATATTAATTATTTTAATTAGTGAAGTATATTTACAAAATTTTAATAATATGTATTAATTTATAGTAAATTAATGTTTCTTTTATTAATTTATACTATTTTTTATTAATTTATATTTAATTATACTAGTTTTTGTTCATTTATCACAATTTATATTAAATTAAACTAAATATATTAATTTAAGAAAATTAAAATTGATCTAAACAAATTTTATTAAATTTATATATATATTTACTAATTTTAATTTATCATACATGTCATATAAAATTTTTATTTCATTTATAATCATTATTACTAATTTTTTATTAATTATACAAATTATAATCAAAAGTATAATAATATCTTATAATTATTACGTTTTATTTTTAATTTATAACATTTTAGTAAAAATTGTATCAATTAATAAATTTTTAAACAAGTATTCTTATTTAAACTAATTCATAATAATTTTATGATAATTTACACTCATATATATTACTATTTATTATTTTATACTAATTTATAATAATTTTGACTATTATTTTAATTTCACCAATAATATATAAAATTATACTATTTTATAATATTTTAAAATAATTTTAATTCACTTCTACTAATTTAAATAATTTATACTAATATTATTTTAATTTACTATAATTTAAAATTATTTAACAAAATTTACATTAATTTAATTTTTTTTAATTTACTCTTATATTTATTTATTTATACTAACATAATAATATATTATACAATTTAAAAATTTAAATAAATAAATAAATAAATATAAAAATATAATTATTAATCTAATTTACAATATTTATAGTTAAAAGATTAATTTAACACAAAAACTAATTATAATTAAAATGAAAAAAACAATACATAGAAATTGATACATTAAAGATATGAAAACATGGAGAGAACTCTTATAAAATGAGATAGTTAAGGAGCTCTTTGAGAGAATAAGAGAATGAGTGTTGTCGGTGTCTATTCTAGTTACCTTTTTAAAGACATTTTTTATGAAATTTCCATCACAAAACGATGTATCCTTTACATTTTTTAACATATATTTTCTATTGAATTTAAATTTTGCATCGATTTTTGTGATAGAATGTAGATATATCACAGCAAAATCACTACTAGAAATAAATTTTCCCCCTTATGTAAAACTATTGGTGACAGAATATCCATCCCAGAAATCTATGATGAGTAATCATTTACGATAGATCCATCGTAAATAATAATTTTTTGTGATGGATTTCTTTCAAATGTGCTTTCATCAAGGATTTTTCTCAATGTCTCAATCCCAAAAAAAAATTGTTGGATGGGTTATTTGTGAATGATCCATCGTATATAATATTCATGTAAACCCTATTTGCAATAGATTTAGAAATTTATCGCATATAACTTATTCTCACCATTATATATTAAGACACACCAAATTCTTTGGGATATAATACCTATTACTTCAATAAAATAGTCACAATAAGTATTTTTAGTGATGTAATTTCTTATCTATTACACACAATAATTTCAATGGGATTAACTATAATAATGTTTAATTCCAAAAAATAATAATTACAATTCTTATAATTTTACAAATGTGCCACATTCATGTTCTTCTCATGAATACCATACTCTTGTGACATATTATCTCTTATATTATGTTACGATTACTAATTTCAAGTTTGGATAATTGATGCTTATGATATCTCTATAAATTTATATTCAATGATTTATGATTATGTTATCATGCTTTATTCTAGGTTTTCAGGATTTCATGATCTAATTCAAGAAAATCGGAAATTTCCTTCTTGATCGTGTCTCTCAATTTTTTTATCTATTGGTAAACTATGTTATGTTTTATTGCTGATGGTTAACCAATTATAGTGCATTTGATCTCACTCTTTTAATATGGTTTGACATTTTCCCTAGGTGATCATATGAGACATAGTTAATTTTATTTGTTTATAAGGTATCTACGATTATGGTAGGATTAATATTTATTTTTTATGATGTAATATTTACATAGTTATAAGTGTCACTAAACTTTTTATGTTGGGTGTTGGGTGTAATTATTGTGATATATGAATTTTATGTCTATTAGGAATCATATCTAAAATTTCATGTTAAGGATTGTTTGATTTACTCTCCTCTATTTTAAATGGTGGAGGAGTCAATATCGGGATACCCTGAGTGGGAGGTGTGAATTGATCATATTATTCAAAACTATATTCTTGATGGGTGGATGAAAGATGATCAATATTGAGTGTTGTTTCATTAAAAATTATTTATTTCATTGAACATGTGAGTGGAAGTTCTATATTAGATTTATAGCTCAACTCTAGTAGTGGGCCTAACAATAAATATTAAAAATCATGAAATGTGGGAACATTTTTTGTGGGATGATATATGGATGTCATTGGTGGACTTTATTTCTTGAAAACTTGTTTTCCAACAAGTTAAATATGAGTTCCAATTTCAAGCTATCCAATCTAGCATGGGGATGTTTATCAAGGGAAATTAGAGGATATATACTTGGATTATATTAATGTCTTTCCTTGAAATTTATGAATATATGGGTGTGATTTTATTTTCATTGATCGACTACGTAATTCATCTCATTTATTTTCTATGAAATATTTGATTATAAGGGATGGATTAAGAATTATCTATACAAAATATGTTTCAACGATTCACTGAGTTATAAGGATGGAGATAACTAATTGAGATCCGAACTTTTCATTATGAGAATTGAAGGTGTCATAGTATGAATTTATAACAAAATTCTATCTTTTAATTTTATTTTATCAGTAGATGGGTTGGAAGATTGAGTGAATAATCTAGACTATGGAGGACATGTTATGTTTAGGTATGTTGATTTTTGAGGCTCAAGGGTGAAACAATTGAATTTGGATGAGTTTGTTTATAAATAAAACTATCATTCATCCAATGGAATGATTTTTTATATTTTTATGGTTAAAATAATGACTATTAATGTTATTGGATGATATTGGTGAGATGATAATCATCATACTAGATTTAGTGTTTGATAGGATAAATAAGGCCCTTGGGATTTGATGGTGTAAAAAGGTTATTCAAGATCATCAGAAGTCATATACATATCAAAGTACTATGCCATTGGAGTTTGGGGAACATGATCCTATATTCCCAAATGTTTACTCTTATCATGGGTGGTGGTGGTTTGGTATAGGTGATGAGTTGTCTCCCAGATTTATTGGACCTTTTTAGGTGTTGGAGTGGATTAGTGAGCTAACTTATCAATTGAAACTTCCACATTGAATGGACCAGATTACAATTTCCTCAATAGGTCATAAATTTGGATATATCTTATTGATAAATCCAATATCATTGATTTGGGGAATTTATAAATTTAAAAGTATGTGAAATTCCTTGAGTGGTCAATGGAGATTAAGAATTTCCCTAAGAAGGTGTTATACAGATGATTCATTCCTTTGGATCTCTTTTAATGGAATTGAGTTTTGAAAGAATGAATTTTCAAGGGGATTCATGAATACATATTCAAAACATAGTGCTTTTATTATAAATTGATACTTATAATGAAGATGATAGACCAATAAAAGGATCATACATAAAAATATTTGTATTTCCAATAGTAAAACATAGTGGTAGACCAATGTCATCTCTTAAGAAGGTTATTTAGGATCACTCATTATCATTTTCAATTTATTTAAATTTTGGGAATTTTTATATATAATAATGAAGAAAAATTGATGGGATTTTAATATGGAATTAATGAAAAAAATAAACATTGAAATGTTGAAATGAAAACACATAATAGTTTATAGGAATTTAAGGGAATACAAGGATTTAATAAAATTTTTCTTTTATTATCCATTTTAAATATTTCAAATTTATTTAATAAGTCATATACTTTCACATGATATAATATCAATTACTTTTAGTATGATCTATATCATGCATTTTTTATCTCTTTGACATAAAAAATATCACATCTTTTAATAGTCAGAATGAATAACAAAAATCAATCAAGAATGTTGTAACTTCAAAAAAAATCCATCATATTCCATTTCATCTCCAAGATACCCCAACACTATTGTATAATGGGATTCTCAAGATAAGGTAAGGAATGAATGTTTTAGTAGATAATGGAATAGAGCAATATACAATTCAATTGATATATAGAGGATAACCATATCAATCCCAAACAAAAACACACACATATGACCTTGTTACAATTGAATGAAAAAATTAATAATTAAAGAAAATTTTTTCGATAATATGTTTAAAACCTTCATCGATATCCCTCCTCAGGTTACTTACTCAAAGTAGTGAGTATTAATGAAGTATAAGGTGGGAAAAGAGATGAAAAATAGAGGAAAAAAATGTATTTTATTAAAATAAACATAGATAAAATTACAATGAAAAATAACAACATAATAGTAAACACTAAACCACTTAATCCATAACATTATATTCCAAAGAAGTGAGATAATTATTTAAATAAGTAGTAGATTTGTTTTACATTTTTCAATTTGTGTATGGGATCAGATTCCATGCTTGTAGAAAATGAAAAAAAATGATTTTTTCTGGTTATAATATTATATTTTTTCCAATACATGAAATCCATGAAATATTCTCATCAAACTCATATATTTAAACTATTATTCCCATCAAATATATATGATTCAACTTCAATATTTTCTTGTATTAATGAATGAGGTTGAAAAAGAGATATAAAAATATATTTTTCTCATTGAGAATTTCTTATCACATACCACACAAATTCTTCTTAAATTGATTTATTAAATTTTTTTAATGCCTTTATAAATTACAGTGAAACATAAAATATCATACATTTATTAAATTTAACCCTTAAGTATTGTATATTTGGACTATAAATCATTATATAACACCTTATCTAACCTTTAATCAATTAAATATATCCATAAATAATACTTATGTATTAGCAAGGGGACTATTATATACCACCGGGGCCATGAGGTACTCTTCATTTAAAATAATAATGTCTTGGATTCATAAGTATCCCAGCTAAGAACGGGTACCCATGAAGCCATGGAATCTTATGTATCTTAATTTATAACATATATTTATGTACTTATATATATTTTTCTAATCCGTTTCTCATGTGAAATCATTATGTTTGAAGCTTTTTAACCTTAATACATGCATGGTTTCATCAAAATAACCTTTAAAAATCACTATATTATATCATGGGAAGTCTGAATTTTTTATAAATGATGGAAAAAATTAGACTTTAAAATAATTATATGACTCATAGACACCCTTTTTTCACTTTATAGTGATTTTTTATATTCATTAATCCTCTTCAAAAGAAATTTACATATGATTTACATTGTCAAATTCCTTAATCAAGATAATGACATTTCCATATTTCCATATCAATTACATAATCCATATTAATCTTCAACTTCACCATATCACCCAAATTGTTCTCTATAAAAATTTATTATCCATATCTGTCCTTTCATTTAATTCTATAAATTAAATATATAAAATAAAATGAAATTGTTTTCTATTTTAATAAATTTTCTAAATATCTAACTAAATATTCATTTATTTCAAAAAATAACTAAAAAATATTTAATAAATATGTGGGAATGAAATGAATTTAATATTAGAAAAATATAATTCATTTATTTTCTCAATTAGTCCCCCTAGAAATAGTATTTTTAATTATGGGAAATCAACTTATACTAAGGATAAATAAATTATTAGGACAATAATGTAACAAATTATCTAATTTTTTCAATCATGGAAATATAATTCTTTATGCATGAATTTAAAATCTGTAATTCCTTATATTTCATTATAATTCATTTAATCCCATGAAAAGCCACATGCTTATATTTTACCTACCTTTTTAGAAATATATCTCCCATCACTAAAGGAATTTTATAAGATGTTTTTCTCATTTTCAAGTACATGAATTATTTCCATTAGATTACTGACATCCTATTATCTCTACATCATATATAATTAATGATACAAGATTCCTGAGGTTTTAATTTATGTTTCCCATAGAAAAATATTTTTATATGAAAATCATAATTGTATTAAGGTTGAATAAGGTGGTTAGGATCTATATAAATAAAAATTCATGAATAATATTGTAAACTCAAAAATAGTGTCCCCGCTCAATATCCCATTGAAATTATTCCCCACATAAATCTGTGATTATCATAGAATGTTCAATCATAAACTATTTTAATAAATTTTATTTATTTTATAAAATTAATTTAATTACATTATTGTTTTTGGATTCATTTTAATTTTTTATGAAGATTTAAAATTTTAATATTGGGAGAAGTATTTGAGCTTCAGATAGCTATGTGAATTCATATACATAATTTAATGTTTTTTTTATATATTTTTATATTTGAATATTTTTTCATAATTACTCAAAAAGAGATCATTAGAATGATCTTATATATCGAAATATTATCTAGTATTAGATGCAATGGATATAAAATTCATTATTTCATTATTTTAGGTACTCTAAATCTGTGATTTTGTATACATAAAATGATAATATGTTATCTAGGGCCTGATGTCATCCATCAATAAAATCCATTAATATTTTTGATTTCTTCCTTCATCATTTTTATGAATGAATATTTACTCCAACATGTATGTTAAAAACTATATTTTTCACAAAAAGTCTCCCTCCCCCACACTTGACCTCAATAATGATCATGAATTTTCATATTGAAATTGGTGGTTAGGGATTTATATATTATTAGGTGGATTCCTAAAATTTTTCATCATGAATTAGATGGGATGAAAATAAATGCAATATGTCTAGGGTAGGATAAATTTTTTTTATGGTATATCATATTTCAAATTTGTTCCTTTGTATTTTTTAACTCCATTCAAAACTCTAACAGTTTTTAAAAAGGATAAGATATCTTGTTTTAGATTTCATGAGAGGCCTCATGAATATTAGAAAAAATATATAAAAGTATGAATATGTAAAACATACCTAAATCCTATAAATTTTGGTAATATAATAATCGGAAAAACTCTGAACAATTTCTTCAAAATTAATAAAATCTAATTAAATTTTTTGTTTCAAAATCAATGAAAAAACAAAAAGAAATTATGTAAATAACTAGATATTTAGTTCATGAATTTATTATAAAAAATATATGATAATTTCAATTATTCCAAGATATTAAATTCTATTGAAGGAATCCTAATACAATCTAAAGTATAAATATATGAATATGAATAATATGGTCCCAAGTTGATTAGTATAAATTTTCCCACACATCGGATATTTTTACCCTATATTTTATCTCATTCATATTGAAAATATTATGGAAGGTTAAAAATTGTTAATCATAGATAAAACATGAGGTGAATTGTGAACTGAGTGCTTTGAGTTGGTCTCATATCAGATACCTCTTACAAGATAGTAAAAAATCATCAAACATTTACTAAATATATACTAAAAATAGAAAATAATCTTGTTTGGACTACTATGTAGGTACTAGGTTTTAAATTCCCTTATTTTTGTAGTACTATATGATATCAAACATTATATGGTTAATTTTTTTATGTGATGTGGAACACCAAATATTTTTTATTCTAGTGATCAACCACACACGTTGTGTGTTGAATCTCTCTTAATAAGTTTACATTATTTTATCACCCATTTATTAAAGATAAAATATTCATTGTGGGGTGAAGACAAAAAGGGTCCTCTTCATTTTCCATTACTTATAATGATTCATCACCAATATCCTAGTCATACACATTTTATGTTGCACATAATTTTTAATCTAATGCAACAATAGTCAAAAGATTATATTGAATTAAATTAAAACAGTTAATATTTGTATTAAAATATTCAACATTAACCATTCCATCTTGTATGTATGTCTCCTAAAGAATGTCCATTGACTATTATATATTCATACACATTTAAAATTGATCAATTTGTTCATTGTGAATCAGGTGCTCCTCTCTCGGCTAATATTATTTATCATTTTCACTCCCAGGGGAAGTCCATATAATTAATAAATCTATAAAATAAAAACAATCATATTTGATAATCAAATAATTTATCATGAAATTATTAGAAAAAGAGTTCATGAAAATATCAGCACCTTATGTTGGCTAAAAATAAAGTATTCATCATTAAAAATTTCATCATAGAGGTATGATGTTGGAGTTTGAATACTACAGTCAATGTGCTATAATTTATTTTCAAACTCCAATAGATAAGTTACACCTCATTTTGAGGGTATGGATTTTTAATCTGGTTCTAATGATGATTTTTTAAAATTAGAGATTCATTTTGTTGGTTAACTTTGATATATGTATTTGTATTACAGTCTAAGAGTTATATATCACAAGTATGTTTATCAGATATAATATTTTTTATGAATTTCCTCTATAAATAGATGATTATGGTTTAACAATATATATTCTATTTTTTTCATCCACTTATGGTTATTCAATTTAAAAAAAATCGAGATAATTCTTCCTCCAATTATCTATATTAATGGATGAAACTATGGTTCATTGGACCCTTTGAGTATGGAATCTACTTGTATAAATTACATATTTAGTTACAGAATATCATATTTAATATATTACAATTGTACACTAATTTCATTACAAAATTCTTCTTCTTAATTTGTAATGTTCTTATTTGATACAAAACAGAAATATAATGTAGAATAGTTATTGTAAAAATTTATTATACTATTTAATGTTTTTTATAAAAAAATAGTAGTGTTTTACAAACTATTAAATGAATAATATGTAATCTAATAGATATCATACTAATAACCATGATTTATTCTGATATATCCTTCATATGGTATCTGAATATAAAATGTTTATTTTACTATGTTAAGAATAGTTTATGTCAAGAGATTTATATCAATGTGGCTGTTGTTCTCACTCATGATTCATTTAACATTAATTTAATAATTTTATTTTAATAATTTTGAAAAAAATGTATGGTTTTGAAAAATTAAATAAAAGTATAACGATGAACATACAAATGAATATAAAAAACACACAAAATATAACATGAAGGGAATTGAATCCAATGCCCAGCTAAATGTGTTTTTTTGTTCATTTTTATAGTTTCAAATCCATTAACTAACTCATTTCATCATACATGAGTTATCAGAAAATACACTCTATGTGAAAATAGGAATTCCTAAAATATATCTTCAAAAAATCAAATATCAGATACTCTTATGGGTATAAATGATGATCAAACCATAGTTTAGAATTTTATACCTTCAATTAACAAACACTTTTTTATGTTTTTTTATCCTTCTATCAACCTAATATTATCATATGAAAACATATATGAGAAAATGGGCTTAAAAATGTTCTAGTAGATAATGGATCAAAATAGTGGATAATAATTATGAAATCTGGAGAATCAGTACATCAAACCTCAATACACTAACTTATTTATTAAAATATATTTAAAACCCAAATAATTAAATATAAATCATTAGACACCAAATTAAAAACTCTCCTTGGATCAACACTCTAGTTAGAAACTCACCATTATGAGTATTAGGGAGGTATGGTGGGGGATATGAATAAAATGAGGGTGAAAATAAAAACCCATATTAACTAGAAAAAATACCCAAAATGAAATAAAATTAAGACAATATAATACCCAAAACTAGTTCAACAAAAATTTAAATATAAATCTATATCAATAAGGGAACCATTTATTTAAATAACTAGTAAAAAGGTTCTTAATGATTATTTATGTACTTAGTATCATATTTAATGTATGATGTGTATGAAGTATGATGTTTCTATGTGGTAGTAATATTATATGACTTTATATAGATTTAAAATCCTTAAAATAATTTATAATATACACATATTTTAATTCTTATAACCATGAAATCATATTGATTTCATTTCCTTCTTCAACTATGTATTTATGTCTGTGTTCTAATAAATGTTCTAAGAAAACATTTTTATAGATGTGAATATTAGATCACTTGAATCTTAACATATTATTCATCCAAATTTTAAAATTATAAAACCATTATGTTTTCCTTTATTAACTTAGTTCACCTTCATGTATCATAATTTCATTTTGATAAACCATTATAATTATCATATCTTATCTATTAACCATTATATATCTCAATATTAAACCTTTGAATATGTTGATGTATTGATGTGAAAATCTTATATATCATTTTGTGAAAATTTATATATCCCATGGTCCTTAGATTACACTCCACTTCTAATGAAATTGGAAAGGACACTTATCCACCCCAGATAGGAACTGTAATGCATGATCACATGAACCCCTATATATCCATAAAATGAACCATGATGTATATAAATTTAAATATTTTCATTTTCATTTATTTTGTTAGGAATTATTATTCATAAGGAATGAAAAATTTTATTTATATTAGGTTATACTAAATAACCATCAACAATCTCTCTACTCTCATCAGTATTTTTACATATTTATAATATGGTATCAAAATTATAATTATATAAGATTATATGACACATGAAAATTAATTAATACATCATAGTGACTTTAACATATTCATTAATGATCTTCACTTGTTCTCAAAATCTTGAATTCAGTCATCAAATTTTAAAAAACTGATGATGAATTTTCTATATTTGTCACTTAGAAGAATCATCTAAATTCTTCCTCACCTTAACTACATTTTCCTATATCTTCTCCATCAAAATTTAATCTAATAATATTTCAGATGTGGCATGTAAATTTTATTCCAGAAATTAAACACATCAATTAAAATTTAAATTTCTTCCATTTTATTAAATGTTAAAAATTCCAAATGACAATCCTTTAATACCAAAATTATATAAAATTGAATGAATTAATATATATGATATAAAAAATGAATTAAATAACAATAAAATACAAATTATTTATATACTCGGTTAAAATTAAAGACTACATAAGAGATGAAATGATAGATGATATCCTTTCTATTATATATTGTGTATGATGATTTTTAGAATGTCTATATTCCTAACTACGAGGTGTCTCTTAAGGTTATTTATTTTTAATGTTTCTTCTTATTTTTCTGATGTCTCAAGATGATATTAATTTGGAATGAATATAATTTAGAGGTTAAATAATTTCAATCCCTCTACTTTGTGGTATTGAGGTGTTAATGATGGTCAAGGTGTAACGTCTCGGATCTAGGTGCCACTCAACGGGTTACCCGAACTCGGTTGGTCACATGACCTCAAGCGCATTTCCCAAAACGCCATAGGCTGCCGACAAGCAATGATGGCCCATGTCTGATATTTGGGAAACTATGTTGTCATTTGTAAAAGTGTAAAGCAACCGAAAAGAAATATAACATACAACAGTGGAAGAAATAAACAGTATACAAATGAAATAGACAATTAAAGTAAAAGAGAACTAGGAGTCATATATATAAAGATGTAGCATGTGAATAATTCTATGAAAGCAACCATGACATGATACACTATAATACAATACAATACCACTCAAGGTACAAGGTATAGCGAAATGAAACAAAGCAGAGTAAACAGAACACAGCAGCATCGCAAGCCTACGATCGGTCACATGCTCTCCTACTCATCTGCAACAATCATGTACATGTATAGGGACCTTTTCCCCTATCGACCCCTGAAGAAATGTAATTTGTTTGGGCTAAAGACAAGATCCCAACAGGGTGTGAGAAATAAATCCCAGTAGGCCACCACCAAAGGCCCATGCCCAACTGTTAGTGAAAATGTGAAATAGATGTGTGAAATATTAAAATGTGATAAACCAACCAGTACTCAAAAATAAGCAACTCTACCAGTTATATTTCCATATAAATATTGTTTTAACCATTCCAATCCTATTATTTAACTTGGCAGATATAACATATAAAAATCACCATGGTGAATAATCATGATAACACTATCCTCAGACATACAATCCTTACCCTCAGGTAATCAATATCAAAACCCCAAGGTTTCTCCCCACAAAAATAACGAATATTGCCCATAGGCATATGAGGTGTCACCCAGAGGCAAAAAAACTACTACCCACGAGCATAGAAACTATTTCCCACAGGCATGAGAAAGGTTTCCCGCATGCTAACAAACACTTCCCTCAGGCTATACTTATAATCGGGCTGATCCCAACACATAATCAAGAAATTATATACTATTCCTCTCAAACAAAGTCAAAGCATCCTAAAATTCACTATATACCCATAGGAATTCAGGACAAATGGCTAAATAGAGGAACACACCCCCGGGGTGGTCTTGGATCCAAGCAGTGATCCCAAATAGCAGTTTTAACTTATCAAAAGTTTATCTATGAGTTTATAGATAACATTCAGCAAAGGCCATAGCCATATGACTCCCCAAACATGGGTTTGTAGAACAATGATACACAAATTCAACTCAACAGTTGGAAATAATCACCAGACCACCTACCTCGATCGCCCCTGATCAGTATACGTGAACGAAGCCTCCCTAATCGTCCAAGAACGACAAAGATCTAGGATAAACATTCACTCAGTCAATATCAAATTACATTCCCTTGGGAAAGAATTAGTAAGAACAGATCATGCAAAAGGAAGCTCTTACCCATGCAGTTCCAACAAGATCGACAGCGGCTGAATCTGATTCCAAGTGTGCAGTCGGAGGCTCTCCCAAGATCTGGCCTCCTCTCCTAATCTACTCTGGTGTTCTAATCTTCCTATATTCAATGAAGAGGCTATTGCCTATTTTAAGCGAAGAAAAAAACTAAACAGCATGTAATGTAACACCCCACCCCAACCTCATTGGCATGAGGAGGCGGTGAGGGATACATGGCCTTAAGAGACGTTACCAAGGCACCAAAGGCAGTCCATAAATGCCGAGGTCATCAAGATCATGTTGGGGAATGATTTTCCCTTAAGACAAAACCAACCAAACCATCCACTAAAATACACTATATGATGCATATCAAATCCATTACCCAACCATGCATTCCCAAAAGACAACCATGTTCTTCCACAACACAACTTAAAATCAATACAATGAGACATGTCCAAACAACATAAGAGTACACTATAGAAACTAAACAAACAAAAACCACAGTCCATGACACCACCATAGCTCCATGCCAAGCTCCAAGCTCCAAGCATCACCAAGGGATTACAGTTCTCTACTAAAGGAGGGTGATGCCTTACCTTTTCCCATGTCATGGTACACGACATCTGCAAAGACACCACAGTGCCAAAGAAGGGGGTGAGTACTAAATCACAGTAGGATTTCCCAAAATGAATTCCCTACACATGGAACTAGGATAAAACCATTAGAACATTTATATAAAACATTTTATATAAGATAATCACAAGTTCCACCATTACCATAAGCCAATCATGCTCTTACAAAGCCATCACACCCAAACCAAGCAACCAAGGGAAATCCAACCAAACAAGCCACATTCATCCAGTCATTTACACATTAGCACAACAATTCCATATTGAAAATAAATTAACTAAAAGAAACCAAAACAGTGGGACTTCTGCCCAACCAGTTCACCCATTCACACCAAAACAATGAAAATGGTGGGACTTCCACCCAACCCGTTCACCCATTCACAACTAGAGTTACTTCCCGACCACTACTCATATAGTGGTTCTTCCAACCACTATCCATCCCCTTTTAATATTGAGAATTCCCACCCAGTTCCATACAACATTTCAATCAAACCAAAACAAGAATTAACCTTCCAAGGTCACAACAACATGCAATCAACCAATTCCATTGCATGTCAATCCACATCAATAAATAGCGCATTTGTTGAAAACAATTTTCCATGCAAAAAAAAATTCAATAAAACAAACCTTTTATTGAAAACCCTTTGCATCAATCATTTTCACATGTCAACCATATCATCCAATTTTAAAATCTTCATTTTAAAATCCACAAGAATTGCATTTCACCATTAAAACCCTTTTTCTCAAAATCCCCAAAACCTCACTCAAGGTATTTCCAACCAATTTATCATAACAATTCACAATTAATTTTCAACACAACAATTAATTGTATCATGGAATCACAAGTTAAAACCAAGTAGAGTCAAGAGAGAATCCACATACCTTTAGGGTTCCTCGAGAAATCGACCCACAATCAATCGCACCTCTAATCCAACAAACGCACCACCGAAACCTCTCTAGATCACTTCCATTAACATACAAAAGACTTAATATTAACATCCTAGGCAACCAAAACCCTATATCTACTCACAAAAAATGTATATCTAGAAAACTAAGAATGAGAGGGATGTAGATCTAGAGGAAAACACAAGGAAACCAAGAGGAGAGACTTACCCGGGAGAAACCACCTTGAAGCCACTTTGAAACCCCTTCGAATCACTTCCAAAATGAGTGGGAGAGCACCCTTATCCTCTGATAACCCAAAATACTAAGTGAGTCTCGAGTGGGAGGAATATTGGTGTGAAATGAGGCAATCCTGGGTGAGCCCAGGTTTTATAACCCTAATTTTAAGTGGCTACATGGTTAGCTCGCACCGTTTGGAAAACCGTGCGCTAACTGTTTCCACTCTACGGCCTTGGGAGAAATGGTCCGCACAGTTTCCTTGCACAGTTTGGAAAACCGTGCGCAAGCCATGCAAAGCCTACTGTCTCCCCTGCACGGTTACCTGGAGAACCCACACTATTTCCACTAACCATGCACCCCTTTAAAAGACTCCAAACTAATCAAAAACCATTCCAAAATCTCCTAACCTCTTCCCAACTCATCCCATTAACATTAAACACATAAAAAATGAATAAAAAAGCCCACATACCTCAAACAGTGGTTACTAAATTCTCCCCACCATTGGAATTTCCATCCATAGAATATAGTGAACCCGCCCATTGCCGAAAGAGCTCGGGACACTGCATGACCATCTCCTTCTCCAACTCCCAAGTATCCTCATGAATCTAACCATGTTACCACAAAACACAAAATAAATTTATGCTTTTACAATGAAATAAATTCTCTTGTTTATCCATAACCCGCAATGGAGCGTGCAGTAATGAAGCATTCAGTTCTAGCGCATCCTGATCCCATTGAATCCCGTGGTCATGATCCAGCTGATACATTTTCAACTGTGACACATGATACACATTGTGCACCGCACTAAACCAAGGTGGAGAAGCCAAATGATAAGCCACATCACCAACCCTCTCAATAATCTCAAAAGGCCAAATATACCTCTGAGATAACTTTCCCGGGTTCCCAAACCTATGATGTCACAACCTAGGAGAGATCCTCAAGAATAGATGATCACTGATCTTGAACGGCAACGACTGTCAATGATGATCCGCATTAGACTTCTGATGACTCTGAGTTGTCTCCATTCTCTTCCTGATCAACGTGATTTTCTCAATCATCTCCTGGACAAGGCTTGGTCTAACCATCAAAGACTCACCCGTTTCACCCAACACAGTGGAGAACGACATGGTCTCCCATAAAACGCTTCAAACAGAATCATCTGTATGGATTCATGGTAAATGTTATTGTACGATAAATCAACAATCGATAAGTTCTCCTCCCATGAGCCACCAAAATCCATGACACAAGCTTGCAGTATATCTTCCAGATTATATATTGCCCTCTCAGATTGACCATCCGTCTGAGGGTGATCCCCCGTACTAATCGTTAAATGCGTTCCAAGGGCTTTCTGTAAGGATTTCTAGAAACGAGATGTAAATCTCCTATCTCCATCTGATATAATCTAAACTAGAACTCAATGCCTCTTTACCACCCCCAGGATATTGATTTTGGATATATCCTCCACTGTATGAGATTCAAGAATCGGGATGAAATGGGCCAACTTCATTACCCGATCCACTATCACAAAAATGGCATCATGCTTTCTAACTATTAATGGGAGACCTGTAACAAAATCCATCTCTATCTACTCCCACATCCAAATATTGATTGTTAAACACTACAATATTCCTACTGGCCCCAGATGCTCTGCCTTGACCTGCTGACAAGTCAAGCATCTCGATACAAACTCAACCACACTTCTTTTCATACCATCCCACTAGAACTATTCTTTCAACTCTTTATACATTTTCTGAATTCCGGGAAAAATATCCCTCTTAGAATGATGGTACACCCTGAGAAGATCCTCTTGACATTCAACTGGTATAACCATCAGATTACAAAAACTCAAAATTGAATCTCCATTCAGTTTCCAAACCTCAATGGTCTCCCCACCATTGAGTCTCAACCCCATGGTCACACACTCAGAAACAGATATCTGTGCCTTTCCAACCCGGCCAACCAAGTCAGGAATCAACAAAACTGGAAAGAAGATCACTCTATCGCCCTGGTCCTCACATTCCAACTTCATATCAGCTATAACCGACATCAACTGCCACATTTCGGAGGCCCATTTCACCACATGAGAAGAAGATATTCTACATAATGCATCTTCCACAGAATTTCCCTTACTCGGTGTGTACATCAAGTCCAAATCAAACATCTGGAGATATTCCATCCATCTCCATTACCTCAAGTTCAAATACATTTGTGAGAAAATGTTCTTCAAGCTCTTATGATCTCTATATACCTTGAATTTATCATTGAATAGATAATGAGGCCACACTTTAAAACCATGGACCACTACTAACAACTCCAAATCATGAGTTGGGTAGTTCTTCTCCTGAACCCTCAACTTCCATGAGCCATACACAACCACATGATTCCCTTGCATGAAATGACCCCAACCCTGATCCTAATGCATCGAAATACACCACGTGCCCTTTTCCAAATTCTAGAAAAACCAAGATTTGTGGTGATGTAAGATGACCCTTTAGCTCTTTGAAACACTGCTGACCCTATTCATTCAACTGGAATGGAACATTTTTTCTTTTCAAATCTTTCATCGGAAAAGACAAACGTGAAAAATCATGAACAAAATGATGATAATACAAAGCTAGACAATGAAAACTCTATATCTCAAACTCATTCTTTGGTGGTTTCCATGAGACAACAACCTCTATTTTTTCCAGATCCACTGAAACACCACATTCAGAAATCACATGGCCATGAAAATGAACATCCTGTATCCTAAAGTCACACTTTGACAATTTTTCATACAACCGATGATCCCTCAATATCCCCAGCACTGTCTCCATGGGCTGCTCATGCTCCACCCTTGGCTTTGAATACACCAGAATATCATCTACAAACACCACCACAAATTTAACCAGATATCTCTGAAATATCTGATTCATCAATGCCATAAACACCGCATGCGCATTCATTAGAACAAAGGGCATAACCACATATTCATAATGGAAATATCTACTTCTGAAAGCTGTCTTAGAATATCCTCCTTCCACACCTGCAATTGATGGTATATCGACATTAGGTCGATCATGGAGAACCACTGGGATCCCCTCAAGTGGTCGAACAAATCATCAATTCATGGTAGTTAATATCTATTCTTTATCGTATAATGGTTATGTATACGATAATCAACACATAGACTCAAATTTTTATCCAACTTTTTCACAAACAACACCTGCACTGCCCACAGAGACGTGCTAGGCTAGATAAACCCTTTGTTTTCTAACTCTTCCAACTGGAATTTTAAATCCCGCAATTCAGCTGGTGCCATCCGATAAGAAGGAAGTGAGATAGGACTGGTCCCCGGAAGGAGATCAATCATAAAATCCACTTCTCTTATAGGAGGTAACCTAGATAATTCTTTAGAAAAACATCCACGAACTGATCCACCACTGTAGAGACCCGAAGCTTATCGTACATGGACATTACATTACTTTTGCGGAATACTTAGTACATAACAAAAACACACACACAAGGATCGTAATAGTTTAGTGTCTTTGGAAACTCGGATCGTAATCTTCTAAACGTGGTGAAAGATCTTCAACATCTCCCATAAAGATCTTCCCCTTTTTTTTTTACCTAAAACCTTTCTTTATATCCTGGGGAAAAGAAAACATAAAAGGGTGAGCTCAAATGCTCAGTAAGGGTAAACAAAGGAAATATCAATCACATAATTTTCATAAGAACATAACATTTTTGGAAATCTTAACCTGCAAAAGAGAGCATAATTTCATAACATGGGATAAATCATAGTAGTGAAATGAAATCATAACTTAAAACATTACTCATTGTGGCATACACACATAATCATAGAGAATCATTTCTTGTTAGTCAAGACTCATTGCCAAGACTATCTTAGTGGACAAAGTCCCTTTCTGAATCGAGTAATCCTCGTTTCAGTCCTGTTTCACTGAACCGGTATAACCTACCATTCCAGCCATGTCTATCTCATGAGATATAAAATCTTTACCCAATGCATTGGAGGGAGATATAGGTCCCACGCATCTCTTAATGAATCCTTTCTTATGTGTGCCACAAAATCATAAATCATACATCATTGCATAACCCATGTAATAAAAATGGGATTCTTAAACAACATGACATCATAAAACCATTCATATAAGATAAAGGAATTCATAAACATAATTCCATCACAACATAGTCAAATCAATGTAAAAATATGGATAGAAACAGAAACCTTTATTATCTTATATGGAAAATAATTTTGATAAAACACTTGAATTGAATTCTTGAGGAAAATATCCTTTCTTCTTCAAAATCAATTTCTTTTCTCAAAACATCATGCAATTTTAAAAGAAAGAGATTTTATTGAAAATAGTCATGAAATCTTTTAGAGGAAGCTTCATGAAAATAAGGCTTTATAAAACAGTATAAATCCGTTCGTGCCGTATAAGTTAAAAAAACATTCTTCGTACTTTTGTCGGAAAAGTCAAAAAGTACCTCGTACGAAAAACGAAAAAAAGATTCCTTTCATATCCTTTACTAAAAACTCATAGAAGGGTAAAATTGGATTTAAACAATTGTAGGTGGATGGAAATAATATTACATATTGAGGGAACATGGATGTGGATGATAAAATACACCCCAGTAAATACTTACGAATAAACAATCTCGGATAAAAATGAGATTGTGATATTTCCCTTACCTTAGGTCCGACTTTCTTTGTAAGTGTCCGAACCTCCTGTATAATGATTTAAATCATGTTATTGACTTATTACAGAATCATATTCATTGTTATGATATCATATATGGTTCACTTATGACATTATATTACCCGTTCTTTTGTAAATTCCATGTTAAAGAAGCGTTTTGGGTAAAATCGTTTCATTTATCGTAGGTGGTTTGACTTGTTGTTCTTGACATCATTATTACTTATATCATGATTTACTTACTTCCAGAATATAAAATATGATTTATATATCATATATATTCAGTATATATATATATAATAGGTAGATAAATTAAAAACACCGTTCATGGAGACGGTAGTCCGTACGTACGCATGAACGCTGTTTTACTTTCCTTATTGTCTTGAAATGGAAGTAAGTAGATGACATACATATGTATATATACATAAATCCAGTATCTTTATAATGTCATATTTTTCATTATTATTTCTTATATATACATTATAATCATTCTTAAATGGTTAACATGGAGAATGAATCTCATCGCGTCGTGGAGACGGTAGTCCGTACGTACGCACGAGCGATGATATCATTTCCATAAATATTGAACTAAGTTGAAGTGGATTATACAATATATCAGAATCAATATGATGTTGTAATAACTATGTATAGTTATTCTTTACACCATTATACCCATCCATGTAAGGTGGTGGTGGAAAATAGATTACACCACGGCGTGGAGACGGTATTCCGTACGTACGCACGCGCGGTTATTTCTTTTTCCGTAGGATGGATAGATGGTGAAATAGAGTTGTTTCATACTTATAATAACATATCAGTATATGAGTGGTACTGATGTTATTACTTCATAATGAAACAACCTAAGAAGAAGAAGTGGAAGAAGAAATAAAGATGAAAGAATTGGTAACGGTAATTACCTCTTCTTTGAAGTGCCTCTTTGAGACCTCCTCTTAGGGCACTTGAGTTGGTCTTTGAGGAAGACCAGAACCTCTAGGATGTTGCTAGGGAAGTGGAGAAGAGATTTTGGCAGGGGTGGCCGAGCTTGAGTGCTCAAATTGGTGTGAGGAGGAAGGGGAGGAGGTGTCCTTTTATAGGGGAGGAGAGGGGCACCTTAGGAATTCTTAAAAATATTAATTTATAATAAATCTAACCCCACTTAAAAACCTCCAAAAATGACTCATATTCGAAGATTAGATGATATAGGGTTGTAATCTCATCATCCAATCAAATTTAGACATGTTTGGATATTATTTTAAACCTTATCAATTAGATTTAACTCTAAGTTAAATAATTTAACTTTTACCGTGTCTTTTTGTTTTCTTTCACTATATGGTTAATACACTTACAATAACATGCCAAACGAACCCCAAATTGTTTATTATTAATATATATATCCTTATCTAAGTCATTTGGCCGAACCTTAGATTTTTAGGAATAAAATAACAATTAGTAATATAATATTTGATTTAAAAACTATTTTGTGTCAATTTTGACACTATTTGATATATGATTTTTGTGAAAGTCATAACAGAATTAAATGTTCGAACCAAGTTGATTAAATCAACATTAATATATCATAGTAACCTAGAAAATTAGTGGAATTCATAAAAAATCTTAAATTACATTTATTTTGGTGCTTATAACATCAATTATGTCAATATTTCATTAAAAAGATAATTACTGCATCATCGTTGTGTCATAAATAAATTAAATTATTTGATGTCTAAAAATTACAAATAAAATACCATCATGTAGGAAATCTTTTTAGCTTTCTAATGAATATTTACAATCGAATTTATCTTATGTATAACCCCATATTAAAAATGATTTACTTATTAAACTTTGATTTTAACTATTTTAACCCTTCTTTAAATAAATTAATAATAAATGTCCTAATCTAATCCAAGTGGGCCTAAATGGTCATATTTTATTCCTAAGTTTGTTTTTGGTCGAATTACACTTGTCCAATAGAATTAGGACATGTGTTAGGGTAATATTAATATCATATTTACCCTTAGTTACCCTATTTACTATTAACCGTGGTAAAAAAGGTAAAAAGTTACTATTCACCAAAAAATTATTTTCATCTCATTGAACCACATTTTAGTCCTTGATATTAACCGTGTCTCTCGGATTTTCGAAATTCCATTCACAGAAGCGGCAAAATTAAGTTTTATGAAAAATTCAGTTTTTTTAACTACCACTTAGTAGTTTCACTATTCATCAAAAATTGATGTTTTTCAGAACAATGCCAAAATTTCATCCTAAGCTATATTTCATATTCCGAATTCAAAAATGAAGTATATTTTACCAAATTAATATCATAGAATTTTCATTAATTAATTTTATAATTAAATCCCGTTGTTAAAACAAATAGCGTGTTTTTAAGAAACAATATCTATCAAAAGATTGACACTTGATTATGTCTGGTTTAAATGTGAAATTACATCCAATGACCAACATTGTATTAAATTGTAAAAATATATTCTAAATATACTTTAAAACCACTCAAATTAATAATTTATCACTATTAATTATTTCGATTAAAAAAGTTGTTTTTTAATTATAATTAATAATTTTCACTATTCATCAGAATATGAAAGTTATCCGAAAAGTACCAAAATTTCACCTTAGGCTAAATTCGATACTCCGAATCCAAAAATAAAGTTCATTTTGAAAAATAAGATTTACTGGATTTCAAAAAGTGGTTATTACTATTCATAACGGCTAGTTTTAATAATATTTTTATAGCATATCGTTGTTTAGTGAAACTCGGTATTGCGTACTACACACGCTATCGAGGAAGGTCGCGATTGCGTGTAATGCAAGTCAAGTCAAGGATGTGTGTTGTGCAAGCTCCTTTGGGTGTAGCGTACAACACAAGACATTAATAAAATTAAAAAGAATATTTATATTTTTTTTTTATAAAATCTTGGGCTGTTACAACCACTGCCGGAGGAACACTTTGCTAAACACCCTCTACTAATTCCAAAGACAAAACCGCCGAGTGATATGATAACGTACCCATTGCTGGTGCCAACAAACTCATTGCACCCTACCTTTCATGCTTCTCCCCTCTGAAGAGATTTCTAACGCCATCGTGTGTCGTAAAATCCATTGTTTGCGCATCACAATTGATATGGGACTTAAACGCCACCATCCAATCCATTCCCAGGACTACATCATACCCATCCATCTCAAGCATTGAGAAATTCTACACTATCTCAATCATGCCCACACTGATACAACATTCTCTACACAAGAAGGCTCAACAATCTCTTCGACTCAGAAGTGTTTGATGTTTAAAACCCGAGGGCATCATTTCTACACTTAAACCTAGCAAATCAACCACACATGAAAAAATAAATGTTTGTGAAGAACCCGTATCAAAAAACACATGCTTCAAGGTAGAATTTAAAAGAATAGTAACTCACACCGTGGATGGTCCCGACTGATCATCAACCACAACTTACTCAGATCCAAACACATGTTTTCTTGAACGCTATTCTCTTTATTGCTCTGCTGAGGCGTCATGGTATTCCAAGAATCACCATCACCCACTTTACTCAGCGAATGAGTGGTGTTCTTTTTTCACCTTCTCATCGAAGCAATGAACGTCTACGATCCCTAAGGAGTGTCATGCGCACCCGACCATGGAGCATTCCGAAAATAATGCAATAGATGCACCATATTCTTATAAGTATGACATGATTGAGGTTTTTACGTACAATCCCACTTGATGTGGCTCATAGCACCACACTGAAAACATCCCTTCTTGCTCTGGGGGTTTGGAGGAAGATTTACTGATCCTGCCATCAGATTATATGCAATATTGCCTCCCTGGGAATAAGTGTCCCTCATCCCTTTGAACCCAGCATTAGAGATCCCACTATTCACCATGGATAACACCAAGCTTCCTCCACCCAGAGTGCCCAATAGATCCCGCTCAGCCATCGAGGTTCTATTCACCATCTCTGTGTAATCATATATACAAAGAACCACTATATTTGAATGGATTTCATACCTTAAACCCACTTCATATATCCTTTCCTTCAACGACATTCTACCCACCACCTCAGGTGAAAACCACACTAAGTTCATAAACATAGCTGCGTACGCTGTGATAGACATAATCACTAGCTTCAAAATGAAGAAATCAGTCATATGCATAATTCTGAACGCATGTGGGATGAATTATTTGTTATAAAATTCCTCAAAACCTTCCCACATCATACCTTGGTCTATCCCCACTTGGACTACCAAATCCCACCACTGAAGGGAAATATCTTCCAACACATACGTAGCTACCTTTAGTTGTAAATCTATCGGTGTTCCCACGAACTCGAAGATCATGTTCATTCTATTCAACCATACTTCTTCCCTATCAAGCTCTAAATCACCCCTGAAGATGGGTGAATTCAGATTTTGAAACTGAACTGCACGATCCACATGTCTTAGTTTATCCATTTTGTTTCCACATTCCTAACCATGGAAAGATTTCACTATGCTTTGCACTAGCTGTTGGTTCACCTGAGGCTCAGGTGCTACCACATTCTCAACAGCCACCTCAGGTTGGTCTCTATGATGCGTACACAATGCCATTTTTATAAACAGAAAACAAACAACCATGAGTCTCACTTCCAAATACATCACCAAATCCCATTTGAAATCACATTACACAACAGTATCTCAATAAGACTTTCCACCCTTTTTCACTTGTTCCATGTTCCACCATTTTGAAAACCAAACCATTTTCAAAATACCAATTTATTCACATTACAATTTCACACATTCAAATCACATCATAAATCATTATACCTCAACGAAATATGCATCCTAGCGGGAAATCATTTCTACCATGCATGCCATGATCATCTCATTGGCTAGACCCACGACCATGAGATTTCCAATGCCTATAAGTGTCTCCAAAACACTTATGCACCCAAATCACAAGAAACTTGATTTTCAACATAAAAGGGTTAGCTTCATCCTTTTATGCTATACATTCCATGTTCCGACATTCCTACGCCTTGCTACCGTCCCGACTAAAGGAATGTAACACAATGAATGTCAACACCAAATCATAAGAAGAACTCCAAAGGACTGAACAAACAGATTCCACATGTAACACCAAGCCCCGACCTCATTGGCTTGAGGAGGCAGTGATGGATAGTCGCCCTTAAGAGACATTCCCAAGGCGCCAAAGGCTGCCAATAAATGCTGAGGGCTTCAAGATCATGTTGGGTAATGATTTTCCCTTAAGACAAAACAAACCAATCCATCTACTAACAGCCACTATATGATGCATATCAATTCCATTACCCAACCATGAATTCCCAAAAGACAACCAAGTTGTTCCACAACACAAAGAGACATGTCCACACAACATTGGAGTACACTGTGTAAACTAAACAACCAGACACCACAAGCCATGACACCACCACAGTTCCATGCCTAGCTCCATGCTCCAAGCTCCACTAAGGGATCATAATGCTCTACTAAAGGAGGGTGATGCCTTACCTTTGCCCACGTCATGGTACACGACATCTACAAAGACAACATAGTGCCAAAGCAGGGGGAGAGTACTAAAACTAAGTAGGATTTCACAAAATGACTTCCCTACAAATGCCACTAGGATAAAATCATTAACACATTTATATAAAATAGTTTATATAAGATAATCACAAGTGCAACCATTACCATAAGCCAACCATGGTCATACCATTCCATCACTCCTAAGCCAAGAAACTAAGGGAATTCCAACCAAACAAGCCACAATCATCCCAACATTTACACATTATCACAACAATTCCATATTGCAAAGCAATGTACAACAAGAAACCAAAACGGCGGGACTTCCGCCCATCCTGTTCACCCATTCACACAAAAACAATCAAAATGGTGGGACTTCCGCCCAACACGTTCACCCATTCACAACTAGCAGTACATCTCGACCACTACTCAGATTGTGGTTCTTCCAACCACTATCCATCCCCTTTTTATTGTGAGACTTCCAGCCCACTTCCATACAACATTTCAATAAACCAAACTAATCATAAACCCACCAAGGTCACAACAACATGCAATCAACCAATTCCATTTAATATCAATCCACTTCAATAAATCACACTTTTTTAATACCATTTTTCATGCCAAATAACATTTCAATAAAAAACACTTTTGTTGAAAAGCCTTTTGTCTAATCATTTTCAAAAATCAACCATACCATCCCATTTTAAAATCATCATTTTAAAATCCACAAAAATAGCATTTCACCCAAAAAAACCCTTTTTCATTAAAATCCTCAAAACATCACCCAAGGGATTTCCAACCAATTTCTCATAACCATTCACAATTAATTTTTAACACAACAATTAATATTAACAAGGAACCACTAGTTCTATCCATGTGGAGTCGAGAGAGAATCCATCTATCTTTAGGTTTCCCAAGAAATCAACCCACAATCAATGGCACCTCCAATCCGGCGAACACACCACGGAAACCTCCATAGATCACTTCCCCTAACATCCACAAGAATTAATATTAACATCCAAGGCAACCAAAACCCATGATCTACACACAACAAGTGTAGATCTGGAAAAAAACGAAATAGATGTCTGTAGATCTAGAGGAAAACACAATAAAACCAAGATGAGAGACTTACCCGGGAGGAAAAACCTTGAATACACCTTGAAAAACCTTCGAATCGCTTCCAAAATGAGTTGGAGAGCACCCTTAACCCCTGAGAACCTAAAATATCGAGTGATGCTTGAGTGGGTGCAAGACTGGAGAGAAATGAGGCAATCCCGAGTGAGCCCGGGATTTATAACCATGATTTTAAGTGGCCACACGGTTAGCCTGCAGGGTTTGGACAACCGTGCCCTAACAGTGCACACTCTACTGCCTTGGTAGCTAGGGTCTACATGATTGGATTTCACGGTTAGGCAAACAGTTTGCAGGTCATGCTATGCCTACTATCTCCCATGCATGGTATCCTGGAGAACCCGCATGTTTTCCCGTAACCGTGCTCAAACCCTGCGCCCCTTTAAAAGCCTCCAAACTCATCTAAAACCATTCTAAACACTCCCAACTTCTTCCCAAATCATCTAATGCAATTTAAACACATAAAAATGCATTAAAATGGACACATACCTCATACCGGGGGTACTATATTTACTCTCAAGCAGTTGGCATGTACTTTCATCATTTAAATGTTCCTCTAGTGGCTACTTTTCACTGCCTAACTCTTCACATGCCGACTTGAGTACACGGTGTGTATTTATGAATACCCGGCGTGTACTATCGCTCAGCTGTTGGCTACATACACCGGCTTACTGTTCACCCATCGACTAATTTCATGGTGGGAAAATAACAAGTACACGACATGTAGTCAGTTTTTAAACCCTTCATCACCGACAGGCCCACAATCCCTATGTACTCATTTGACATGGCCAAAGTACATGGTGTGTGGAAAAGTACATGACATGTACCGAAATATTTTTGTATTTTCCCCATTTTACTTATTTTCTCAAAAACACTAAAGGAAAAACGGAATAGAAGAAACTCATACCTTAAGAATAAGAACCATTTTCATAAAACATCCCCCCTTAAATAAATTTTTCCAAGAATTTCCCTTCCAAGGGTGGTGAAGATACATCTTTGAACAACTCTGCACACTAAACACGTACATCGGTCTCCCGCTCCCAGGTTTGGACCTGTAATCGGACATACTGCCATAGCTCCCATACGAGAGGAACTGACTGGCCTCCGAGAACCTTTGTGATCTTATCAACAATATGAATCAGATGCATCTCAAAGGATGCATCGACCTAAAGCTCATCCTCCTCAGGCAGAAAGACGTGAGATGGGTTCGAATGACAATAGTGTAGCTGAGACATATGGAATACATTGTGCATGGACCAGTACATCAGTGGTAACTACAACCAATATGAAACTGAACCGACTCTCTCCAGAATCTCAAATGGCCCGACATACCTCGGTGAATTTTTACCCTGTCTCTTGATCAACATGTGTCCCAACATCGGTGAAACACGCAAGAAACCTGGATCCCCGACCACGAACTCCAAGGGCCATCTACGGCGATCAGCATATGATTTTTGATGAAACTATGTTGTAGCCATCTGCTTCTGAATCAACTAGACCTGCTCAGAAGTCTCCTGAATGAGATGTGGTCCCAATAATGATGTCTAACCTGTCTCAACCCATCACAAAGTTGATCGGAATGGCATACCATATAAAGCCTCGTATGGTTCCATATCAATTGATTCAGAAAAAAATTATTGTAGGAAAACTAGAACATGATTATATTCTTCTCCCATGATTCCTTAAAGCCAAGGACGCATGCATGCAGCTTGTCCTCAAGTACCAGTATCGTACGCTCTAACTGGCCACCAGTCTGAGGCTACTATGTTATGCTAAGAAAAACCTGTATACCCATTTCCCTCAAAAAACAGTTCAAAAAATGAGACATAAATGCCAGAATCCCTTTATGAAATGATAGAATGAGGGACCCCATGGGGACGTACAACCTTAGGGATAAAAAACATCCTAAGCTCGTCCACAACGAATGTATCCTTCATCAGAAAAAAGTGATATACCTTCGTAAGTCTGTCTACAACAACCCACATGACATCACTACCTCGAGGTGACCTCAACAACCTAGTCACGAAGTCCATCATGACATCATCCCATTTCCACTCCGAAATGGGTAACTGTTGTAACAGTGCTGCTGGCCTTTGAAGCTCTTCCTTCACCTGCTGACAGGTGGAACATATCGTAACAAAACCACCTACCTCTCTCTTCATACCTGGCCACCAATACTAACGTCTCAAGTCATGGTACATCTTGGTGACTCCAGGATGTACTTCCCAACCTGAAGCAAGAAACTCCCGCATCAGCTCCTTGCGTATATTACCTCGTACCCACACTCGTCCATGGACATGCAGTACCTCATCATAGCCTATCATCCAACCAAGAGGAGGGTCCTCACCTTCCACCGACTCCTGTAGAACTAGGCCTTCTGAATTTGATAGTTTTCTCATACTCAATCTATCTAGGATGGTATAGGTCACAACTAAGGAAGAAAGATAGGTTTTCCCCAGACTGTCGTGCACCTCCAAATGCATCTCAGTGAACAAAGACATAAGCTTCCACTCAACACTGGCCTCATGAACTACCTATATCTATGTCTTCCTACTTGGTGCATCAGCAACTGTGTTACCCTTAACAAGTGTATAAGCGATCTTGAAGTCGAAGGACTGAAGGTATTCAACCCACCTTCGCTGTCTCAAATTTAGGTCACGATGGGTAAAAATATATTTGAGGCTTTTATAGTCCTTAAACACCACAAAAGTTTCTCCCTAGATATAATTCCTCAAACCGTGTAACAAATGAACAACAGCTTCTAACTCGAGGTCATTCGTCGGGTAATTCCCCTCATGTGGCCTCAACTATCGAGACCCGTATGCAACAACTCGATTGCCCTACATCAACACTACCCCCAACCCAAAAAATGATGCATCACAAAAAACTGTATATCTCATCCCCTGCTCTGGAAGTATCAGTACTGGTGCTGATGTCAACCTTCCCTTCAGCTCCTGAAAGGCTTCCTCGTAAACATCTAACCAAACGAACTTCACAACTTTCTTTGTCAAACCCGTTAACGGCGCTTCTAAGAAGGAGAAGTCCTGTATAAAACACCTGTAGTAACCATCCATCCTCGAGAAACTCTGTATCTCAAACACATTATTAGGATTCTCCCAAGAAACTACCGCTCTCACCTTTTTTGGCTCTACTGAAACTCCTGCCTCTAAGATGATATGTCCCAGGAAGTGTATCTAGACTATCCAAAAGTGGTACTTTGAATGCTTAACATATAACTGGTGCTCTCTCAGTGTACTAAAAACGATCTCAAGATGGGTGTCATGGTTGTGTCGAGTGTGAGAGTACACCAAGATTTCATCCATGAAGACTAACAAAAAAGAATCCAGATAATGATGGAAGACACAATTCATCAGAGCCATGAAACCTGCTGGCACATTAGTGAGTCCTAAAAGAATAATCATGTACTCGTATAGACCATATCTTCTCCGAAAAGATGTAAGAAGTATGTATGATGGTCTAATTCATAACTGATGATATCCGGATCTCAAGTCAATCTTCAAGAACACTTGTGCTCCCTGAAGTTGATCAAAAAGATCATCAATCCTTGGTAAGGGATATCTTTTTTTGACTGTCACCTGCTTCAGCTTCAGATAATCCACAAAGAGTCTGAGGGTACCATCTTCCTTCTTCGCAAAGGGAACTGAAAAACCCATAGGATAAGTACTAGGTCGGATGATATCCTTTGACTAAAACTCCTATAACTTCCTCTTGAGCTCCTCCAACTCTAGTTTAACCATCTTATAAGGAGGAATGGACACTGGTGCTTCTCCTGGAACCAGCTCTATATAGAAATCCACCTCATGCTCCAGAGGTAGACCTAAAAATTCATCTGAAAAGACATCCCTGAAATGATCAACCACTGGAGGGAAATCTTTATGACACGATACCTAGTCATCCAGATACAAACTCATAATCTGGGCTATCACACCACCTCACCCATGATGCTCGGGTCCAGCTCGGCTTTATTGTACATCCCATTTGCCCTTGTATAGAAACTCTTCACCCTCTGGTGACGTAGAACTCCCCCTGTGATGATAGAAATCCACAAAGGCTCAGAAGGTTAACAAAAGTTCCATCCTAAAAATGAAATCATAAGGTGTTTTCTCTAAGACATAGAGGTCCCGTAGAAAGTGACACCCACAAAACTCTCGGGGCCACTCCCTGCACTGACGCACACCAGCCGTTCTAGTTCCCAACAGGGTGTCTAGCATTATAGCATCAGAAGAAGAATAGAAGCAGAGCCCAAGGCTCTCAAAAATGGGTACAGATATAATTCTATGTGTAGCACCTATATCAATAAGTATAGATGATAAAACAGAAGCAACTAGAATTGTACCTCTAATAGTAGAAGTTCTGGGATACTTCTTTTGTTGGGCCTGTTGCACTGCATATTCCTACCAAGTGTCATGGCCCTGCAACACAGCCTGGGAACCCTGAGCTGACCTATAATACTACCTCTGAGATCCTTGTGTCTGTATATCATGATCATGACCACCATCTCTTCCTGCATGTCCTAATGTACCCCAATTTCCTGACTGGTAAGAAGTTGTGGGTCCTTCTCCCGCACACGGAGTCTGCACAGAACCCCTCTCACTAGCCATTTTGGGAATTGCCTTGCAAAAACACTAAATATGACCCATCCAACTACTAGATCAGCACTCCACTGGGTCTTGGGAACACTGAGGTCTCTTGTGACCCTCTCTACCACACTAGTAACACATGAACTGGCCACCTGAATTATTTTTCTTACTAGTAATACCATCGTGAGAGAATTCCATCTATATCTTACCATATCCAGTAGAAATATTAAGCAAAACTAGTGTCGAAACTCCATGGCCCACACCACTAGCTTCCAACAGGTTATGCTCAGTAATCAGTGCCTGGTTCACAATAGTATGCATTGTAGGCAACCTGAAATCGTTCACCAGTGCTCGGATGTCATATTGAAGACCATCCTCAATGTGCCTATCCCTCAATGACTCATCACCCACCAGAACAGGTGAAAAACACTGAAGCATTGTGAAGTTATCAGGTTAATCTATCACTCACATAGAACCATAATATAGATTCATGAACTCTCATGCTTGATCTGCCCGCAGCGTCTCGGGGATGAAGAAGTCATAATAGGTAGACTGAAAATCGAAACCCACAGGTGTCTGAAAATCGAAACCCACAGGTGTCTGGCCACAGGCATAACGAATATTTCCCACTGGCTTATGAGGTTTCTCCCACAGACACAGAAACTACTGCCCACCAGCACAGAAACAATTTCCCACAGGCATGAGAATGGTTGCCCCTAGGCTAACGAACACATCCCTCAGGCTATACAAGTAACCGGGCCGAGCCTAAAACATAAGCAAACAATTATATACAATTCCCCCAAAGGAAATTCCATGCATTCTAAAATTCACGGTATACCCAAAGGTATTCTGGATAAATGTATAAACAGAGGAACTCACCCCAAGGGTGGTCTTGGATCTAAGCAACGATCCCGAACAATAGTTTTAACTTATGAAAAGTTCATCTATTAAATTCGTGATAAATTTCTGCAAAGGCAATAGTCATACGACACCCCAAACATGGGTTCATAGAACAATGGTACACAATTTCAACTATACAGTTGGAAATAAACACCAGACCACCTACCTCGATCACCCCTGATCAGTATACATGAACGAAGCCTCCCAAATCTTCCAAGAACGACGTAGATCTGGGATAAAAGTTCAATCATTCAAACTCAAATAACATTCCCTCAGGATATAATTGTTTTGAAAAACTCATGGAGAAGGAATCTCTTACCCGCATAGTTCCAACAAGATCGACGAAGGAAGAATATGATTCTCGGTGTGCGGACAAAGGCTCTCCCAAGATCCGGCCTCCTCACTTGAGCTCTTCTGGCGATCTAAGATTCCTCTTGAAATAGAGGAGGCTACTTCCCGTTTTAACCAAAAAAGATAACAAACTACACGTCCTATAATCTCAAGTACACGACGTGTACTTTCATCATTTAATTGTTCCTCTAGCGGCTACATTTTATGGCCAAAATGGTCACTTGTCGACAAGAGTACACAATGTGTATTTTTCAATACACGGCATGTACTGTCACTCAGCTAGAAGCTACTTCCACCGCTATACTATTCACCTGCCGACTGATTACACGGCGAGTAAATACCTAGTACACGACGTGTAGTCAGTTTTTACACCCTTCTTCACTGACAGGCCTACACGCCCTATGTACTCATCCCATGTGGCCAAAGTACACAGTGTGTGGAGAAGTACACGGTGTGTACCAAAAAAAATACGATTTTCCCCATTTTCCTTATTTTCTAAAAAACACATAAGGAAAAGTGAAAAGGAGAAACCCGTACCTCAAGAATAAGAATCAGGTTCTTACACTAGGTGAGTTATGGGGAGTAATGTGGTGGATAAAATTAAAAATTAGTAATGAGAGGAGACTAAAATATGGTTCTTAACTACTTATTTCATGGTGTTTGCAATGATATGATAATTTAAAAATAATATTCACTCTCTGATTAAATTAAATTCATTATTTTATAATGTGAATATATATAACAGATTTGAAATTTCTTTTAATTCCTATTAGATTTAATATGAAATTAAAAATCATGATTATTGATAATATAGCTAATTATTAACTTTTATATAAAAAATATATATATATTATGTCTTATAATGATGTCTAGCTAACATAGAATAAATAACTGATGGACATGACAAGTAGGATCATACCGTATGAAGTCCATTTAAAAAATATTCAAATGGTGATAGAATCATTGGGATTTTATTTTTACCAACCTCATGATGTAATTGAATAAACGAATAATTATTAAAACTGTTTATGTGTGATGATATTTCTCATTATGATCACATCCCAAAAATGTTGTCTAGACTACCCCAAGGAAATATCATCTTTAGACGCCTCAACCATACTGCATTTGTTTTTTTCATAAAGGGTGATTTATCATGACCCTAATACTATGAATATTTATATTTATATTTAAATAAAGTAATTACTGTATTTATTCATCAATTTTTCTTATATTTAAAATGTTAATGTACTGAGTTTGATTAAAAATATATTTTTCTATGAAAAACTTGAAATTGTATTTTTGGGTAAAATGAAATTTCAATTATGAAATTCCTTTTGATGAATTTAGTAATTTTCGTAAAAAATAATATCTTTTTAAATATTTTTATTAAATAGAATATAATTTAAATTATCATTATTTTAAGTGAAAATGTAATTTTAATAAGGGTAAGAAAAACCTTATTATAAACAAATAAGTATTATTAATAGATATGGATTTTAAACTAAAATATAAATTTCAAAGAATTAAAAAAATTAATAAATACATATTATATTTTGAATTATCATGTTAAAATTTTACAAAGGTGTATTTTTCATAATTTTCTAAAGCGGTTGAAATTTATGGTAAAAATTTAATATGATATAACTAAAAGTTAAGTATTATGACATCGTAATGTACCAAATGTGATATAATATGTGACATAAAAGGTATACCTAAAAATATATATATATATATCCTTTAAAATAATTTTTTATTTTAGTTGATTAGTTTTATAAACCCTTTTTTGAATCCTCCATAACCTATAATATATTTTAAGTGTTTAAATTGAATTCATCGTAGACATGAATAATTTCTACATTACCAAGGGTATTATTTCAATGTTATTAGTTAAAATATTTATAATATAATGAAATGTCATCCTATTTGTAAGGAATCATGTGAAAAACATTGGAAGTCTCGTTTTTTAATTACATTAATCTATTGAGTCCAAAACAAATGTTTGGAAAATAAAAAAGAAATCACCTTCATTTTCCAATATAAATGCACCAAAATTTGATTCCACTTCGATAAAAAACAATGGATCTTTATTATACTCTGATATTTACACACTATATCTATCCTAATGTTCTACCAAACTCTCAATAAGATCATACCAAGATTTTGGATACACTCTCTCATGGTAAGGTACCTTTTTATCTTCTTCTCCATTCATGAACCCAATTTTTATAAATCCTTTCTAATATTATTTTATTATATTTAATTTCCATTATAAATGTCCCTATACTATAAAATTGATGATTTTATAGTGATATTTAATTTATCCACTCTCTTTATGACTGCTTACAAATCTTATACAATGCTGAAGTGAGGTATCATCTTATTCCCCTCTTTATTTAAGAACATGCATTATGTTATGTCTTTTGTTTAGTTTTCTTCATTTTGGGGTATATTCTCACACATACCTATTAATATGATTATTATTGATACATTATTATATAAAACTTTAATTCTCAATAATCCATCCCAGGATTAATCATGTACCCAAATTATGCCGCCAAAATTATCCTGTGATTTTTCCATGCCAAACATTTATATTTTGAATACCATCACAAAACCCACTACTGGTTATTAAACTAGAAATAAATATATTTATCTTATTCGGTATATCCATATATGTATTCCCAGATCCATAATCATTATATTAAATAGGATTTAGTATGATCATATGTTGAATTATCTATCTAGAAAACTTATGTGTGCAAATAATAAAAATGTGATAGGTGCACCTTGAATTTTGTAAATCTCTATAAAATTGGGTACTATTTTAGCCCCATGACATTTCATGTATTGGATTTGGTTGTAAAAATAATTGATAAGAGTTGTTCATATACTGTGATATGATCACTTGGAAGTTAACCTTGACCTATGTTTATGATGTCATGTTTATGTTTTTCCCACATTCCAATGTTTCATTTTCATTATCACATATATAATGCATCTATGTTAATTTTTTGAATATAACCCCATCAATGATGAATTTAAAATTCTATTTACTAAAACTAACTAATTTTAAAATGTAAATATTTTTTTATTCCCTTACTGGGATTTATACCTCTACCCTTCCATATGTGTGTCCCCAATTCATCCAAGGATGTTCAAATAGATTTGTAATTTAGAAGCATGTTAATAATTATTTCAATAATTTTGTTTTATACATATATCATGTTGATGTTCTATGTACCTATTTTATTAGATACACTATTATACAAGATCATAAATATTGTACTACGTTTCCTTTAGTTTAATAAATCGTGAAATAATGTGTATTAAATATATGGTTTATCATAATTGATATCAATGTAATGTATAGTTAATTTTGGGATTAAGATTTAAAAAACTAGTGAGATCCTTATTTATAAAAATATATATATAACAAACCTACATTTTGATGAGGTATTGACAAATTGATTTCTAATAATATATATATATTCCTTGTAAATAGAAGGGGATGTGGTTCTAGAAAAGATCTACATATGTCTAACTACCCTAAAAATATGAAATCAAGGTAGACACAATCTTTAATTGGTGAAAATAGTGGGTATTTCTATTTATTTGGTTTCATGTACCAGAGGGATATTCTTTCATAAATTCAAAAGATCATTAGAAATAAATATTAAGGGAACAAAAAAATTTATATGTTTTATATAAAGAAAAGGATAATGAATAACTTTTATTGAGGACCATAAATCCATAAGATAAGGAATATATAAGTTATTACTTCAATGTTCATGGTTTCCCATGTTTTGTTAAACATTTAAAAAATAATCGTCCATAATTTTCCATTTTTTCTTTTTAATTTCAATAAATATGAGGATCATAGTTAGCAACCAATGTGATGGAAATTGTGATGAATTCCGAAGTAATATTCCTTACTTAATGTGAGGTCATGTGAGAAATCCTATATTTCTAAAAAATAACAATAAAAATGATGATTCATAACAAGGGCATGGTTGAACAAACAAATCAATGAAGGGGAAGATGAAATCTCAAGGAATTCTATATGATAAAGATGAATAAGTAAAAAAAGACCCAATTTAATTTTTATAAAATATGTGGAAAAATGTAGAATTATAAATTTTATAAAGGGTCTGAGAGACTTTTTTAGTGTGGAAAATAAGGCATAATGTAACTAATATCTAATAAGAAATGAATTACGTAGTGGAGGTAAATAAAGTACTATATATGGTTCCATATACTATTTTATGTCATAGATTTGTAGAATCTGGGAAATGTCAATGCCAAAGATCTATTAAAAAGACCGAAAATCAAGTTGAGAATCATGAATATCGAAGACCATGAGAACAATGAAACTCATATGTTGTGATGGATCAAAATGACTAAAGTACATGTGACCTCTACTATAGAGTTCTATAGATCATGTTGAATTACAATTCAGTCTACATTATAATATTGTTTATAGTTTCCATGAACAACAAGTCCCCACCATAAATGATTTAATATCACTTGGAAAAAAGTCTATAATATTTGTATCTCATGTTTATGTTTTAGGGAATGTTCTTTGTGAATATATTACCAATGTCCCTTCAGTGAAATTTTTTTCATCTTAGTTATGAATTGGTTTTCTATTTATTAATCCTACATAAATTTTTGCGAGAAGGAATTCATCCTCCATAGAAAAAAATTCCCTTAAACTCTCTACAGTTTCTAGGAGGATGATGAATCTTCTTTGGTATCGTCATCTAATGAGTAAATAATATTGACCTACAAGAAATCATATCCCACATAAATAATTCAGTCTATGAAATGACCATCCTCAAATTAATTCCCATTGGAAGGGAATTCACTAATGTTTTTCCAAATGTATCTCTTGTTATATATCCTATATGAGAGGTAATTTTATCAATAAATGTTAGACTACAACAATACAACATTCATGGAAAATGATATCAAGAAAAAGCTACATATATGGTTCCTTAAAAAACAAAAATTATTTAAGGGTGTCCTAGAACAACCTTAGTGTTTTAAATCCTTAGTTTCCATGAATTAATAGTGTATTATCATCAATTTTTTAGAAACCGATCATGATTTAAAATCAAACTAACCAATCTATCTCATAGAGGAGTCATGTTTTTCTGGAATGATGAATGTGGGGGATATTTTAATGATCTAAACAGGATGCTAATCACTTCACCTATGCTCACATTACCCACTATTGGGGAATTTTTTGTATTCTACAATGATGTGTCCCAAAAAGGGAATGGGTTGTGAAATCCTAAAAACTAAAAAAGTAATATTGTATGGCTACCACTAATTATGTATCCATGTGCATAACATCCAAATAAATGATCTATAAGTAGCTACATTGATATTTTCATTAATTAATTTGGGACAATATCTATATGGGGTGACATTTGATATATATAAATATCCTAAAAGAATCAAGTATATATTTATACAAAATGATCCTAATATTCACCAATGGAGGTGGTTAGACCCGATTAATGATTGTGATTGTTCAATCCATTAATATGTTATGAGCGTAAACAATATTGAAGACACCCTGAGTAGAAATTATATTAAAACTCTATCGATGATGTGGATTATAATGGATATAATATTCTTGGTATAAAAGGATGGGTTTGGGAAATAGAATAGTAAATTCATCCTACCCTTTTAAAATAAATATGTAACCATGCATATTTGAGAGGACCATGGAGGATTAGAAATACGACGAGTATATATTGAAGAAGGAATATAATATTTTGGAGTTTGACAATTCTGAAAGAGTTTTATTGTTTGGAAACCATATATGTGTCCCATGAAAACCTGAAATGAAGAGGGAACTTCTAGATAATACACACAAGTCATCCTTTTCTATTATTTTAGGAAGTACTCTGATGTATAATGATTTGAATAATTTTCACTATAAGATAACATGAGGAGAGAGATTGTGAAGTTTGTATCTCGATGCATGGTATTCCAATAATTAATGGATGAATGATAGATATTTAAGTGTATAATGAATCCATTCACTATACTTGTATGGAAATTTGAAATATATAACCATGGATTAAATAATAAGTCTCTCCATGTTATATAATTTTTTTGGGAATTTGGGTCATAGTATATATACATACAAATCATCACACTTTATTAATACCAAGGAAGATTTACATCTTGACCAAATAAAAATTACCTAAATTAGGGAAGTGGTAATAATGCATGGAGTTACACTCCCTATTTTACTTGATAGAGATCCAAGGTTTACCTAAAGGTTTTTGAGAAGCCTTTTGAACTAATTTAATACTGAATTGATCATCAGCACTGCATGTCATTCTAAAATGGATGGTCATCCTGAAAGGTCCATGTATCCTCTAGATAATATTGTTAGATCAGATTCATTTAACATATTAGGTTGTTGCAACTGGCAACTTCATAATGTTGATCTATCATGTAACAATAATTTCCATTCTTTCATTCATATGGATGATTATGGGGAGCTATATGGTAAGAGTATGTGGACTCTAATATGATGGGATTGTGTTTTTTAGTAGAAGCTTATTATATTTGATATTATCCAAGAGATGACAGAGAATTTTAAAACCATTCATCTTAAAATTAAATATTAAAAATGTCCATATAATTTTTTATAGATAAATTTTGATGATGGTATTACCCAATCAATAATGGTTTCCTGGATAGTAATAAGCTTTGTGTAACCACCCCAAGACTGCCTCCAATAGGTCGCGGTTTATTGACAACACTATGTTGGTATATCCCACACATGGGTGGAATTATAATAATGTATATGTAAATACACACACCTCCAAACCTATAACTGATGAAATGTAAAACAACTAATACCAATGATTTCATACACCTTTAAAATCTTAATAAAAGACTTAAAATGAAGTATTATACGTGATAAAGGGGATAAATAAAATCCTTCAAAAAACAAAAAAAATATAACCTTATTACTGAAAGAGGAATTCGATAAACTGAAAGACCATTATACATCTTAGTCAATTAAACTCAATATATTCTCCACCTTCACCTGATCCCCATAGGGTATAGTCAATAGGACTATATGTATATAACTTAAGAAACATGCTGGTTAATTCCATAATGGGGTGAGTATAAAAATACACAATAGGAAACCACGAAATAATCAAATATAAATCCTCATGATTAGAATATTATAATATAAATAAAATAAAAAACAGTGATATTCAACTAATTGACTCCATATATGAAGAAGGTTTCACCAAATCCCATTAATGATATACTGATCAAGTATTCAAGGTATTTATTATTTTGGGAAAACTAGATCATTGATCTATATTTATTAAACACTAATACTATAGATACACAGAGACAAGATGACACATAGGGTATTCAGGGGACACCAAGAACCCTTCCAGAATAAAAATTAAAATAGAGGACTGTATGCTCGACGATAACGCATACACTACTATGTCATCATACTTGGTAGGGGACTGGTTCCCTATGCGTGGATGTAATTGTAATACAACTAAAAACAATCTATAGAAATTTAGAATGTCACCTGATCACTCTCGTAACTGCAATGGGATGTATAAAATTCTATCTAAGAAAAGAAATAGAGGGGATCCCAATACTATACTGAGGATATAATGTATCATTGTACCCTTTTAGGGGTAGACCAAGGGAAAAAAATCAATCTATAATAGTCTGTACTGATGAGGTAAAGGTATCCAAATCCTTTCCATGAAATTACACAATGTTTTATTATGGTACACGATTGGTACCTCAATTTTTGGACCTTCTTTTTTCTGTTCTAGTGTTCCTCCTCCTATATTAATATAAAACTAGTTATTATCATGTAATTTTCCATGTATGTTTAATTGAAACTACTCACATACAACAAGATTTCCCATGTACCTAACTGGGTCGGTGTACACAACACTCCCATTGTAATGCTTGTCAGACCATGCAAATGGACATATACCTTGGCATGTTCTCCCATAGTACATGTTTAGCCTTAATAAATGATCACATGACATATTATAGGGACGAAAATTTATTTTATCCTTATATTTTATACCTAAATCCAAGATCTATAAAGCGGGAACAACATGTTGTGTTTCTCAAAATTAGACGTGGTGTACCATTGGATTTTATAGATTCCACATTTTTATCATCCATTGTCTAGATTTTTTCAGCCACTATATATGCCTCATAATATAACAAACATGAGCTCAACCAAACCATTTTAATAATACTTAATTAAAAAATGGCCCCAATTTTCTCAAAAAGGCCACCTCGAGCTATGTCTTCAACCCACTCAATCAACGTGTGTCAAACTGGGAAGAAAAAGAATAACTGATCTATTTTGATCTGCTGATGATCTTCCACTATTTTCATCACACCCCTATCACACCCTTGATCATGAATCAACCCTATAGTATTGATCCATTGATCCAAATAATGATCTCACAAAGTTTAAATAAATGATATTCACTGAACCATAGACCAATGGAGTTTCCAATGATGAATTTTCAATGAAATGGCGGGGACAACCATAAATAATAAATATCAAGAATTAAACATGACCATTTTTCATTTCATCCTCTGTAAATATTCTTGTAGTATATGATTGGGGAGGGAAAATAAACCTTGAAAAAAGAAATCAATCATCAAATAAATGAATGGTTGATTCATGAATCAATTCTTGTTTGGTAAATTGCACTTTTCTCTAAGAAAGATAAATAATTGGGATGAATACAAAACAAATATAATACATGGATATTTTTATTGACCATTGATGAATAATTTTCCATCATTTACATCATTTGTGAGATCCTAAAACTCCTTTTGAAAAATGATCATTGATCTAATAATGAATCATTATCGTATTGTAATGTCTCTATAAAAACTATTTTCTTAGTATCCATGGTTATTTGACCGACCCTGATATCTTACCGTAATGGTATATATATATATATAAAGAATTTGGTCCCTGCCTCATTAAAATATAATTAATTATTTGTTTATTTATTTATTTGTGTAAGAGAACTTTTTATCTTAAATGGAAAACACTAAAAAATCATATGTCATAGTTTGGGTAGAACCCACATTCTGTACTCAACGGTTGCAAATGATTTTAGATCTGATCCTCTGTTATAGAGTTATTCCACTTTTGTAGAATAAATATGCTCACAAAATATTAATATAATTACTATTTTTTAAATATTAGATTGGTAAACATCTGGCCTCTAAATATCACATGGTATCATGTCTGGGATCTAGAAATATCACAATATATATTCCTTAGCTTTACATAGAAAGAACTATTACTGTAACACCCCAAGCTTCTATGGTACGCTTCTCTTTGAATAATGTGATAACATGTGTTGTACGCAACACCGAGTCCTAACACACCATAACTAATCAAACTAGCCGTTATGAATAGTAATACCTACTTTTTGAAATTATATATATTTTATATTTGAAAATGGACTTCATTTTTAGATTCGGAATATCGAATTTAGCCTAAGATGAAATTTTGGTACATTTCGGATAACTTTCATATTTTGATGAATAGTGAAAATTACTAAGTTTTAATTAAAAACAACTTTTTTAATCAAAATAATTAATAGTGATAAATTATGAATTTGAGTGGTTTTAAAGTATATTTAGAATATATTTTTACCATTTAATATAATTTTGGTCATTGGACATAATTTTACAATTAAACCAAACATAAACGAGTGTCAATCTTTTGATAGTTATTATCTCTTAAAAACACGCTTTTTGTTTTGACAGCGGGAATTAATTTTTAATTAATTTCTGCCACTTCTTTGTTTTGAATTTTGGAAAATGGATTCCATATTTGGAATCAGGATGTTCAAATTGTGTAAATAGGTAACTTTTATTTTTAGACATTTTGAATAATTACTGCGGTAAATATTTTATTTACCATGGTTAAGGGTAAATCCGGTAAATAAGGGTTAAAAATAATATTATAATAATAATAAATTACCCTAAAACGTGTCTTAAACCTATTGGTTGATACATGGTCGACCATGGGAATCTTTGGGTCTATTTTGGGACCCCATGGATCCACTTGTAAGTGATAATGACACTTTATTTTAATTAAGTTAAAATGAATAAAAAAATGACACAAGCATATATCTTTTAGAAAAACAATTGTTACATAAGGTTATATATGTTGGATTTTAGATTATAAATATTCATTAGAAAGCTAAAACGATTTCCTACATAATGATATTTTATTTATAATTTTTAGACATTAAATAAGTTATTTTATTTATGACACAATGATGATGCCGTAATTACTATAATAGTGAAAAATTAAAATAATTGATATTATAAATACCCAAATAAATATAATATGAAACTTTTAATGAATTAAACTAATTTTCTAGGATAATATGATATATTAGGATTGATTTAATTGACTTTTTTCGAAGTAATCAATCTGTTATGAGTTTCACAAAAATCAACTATTGAATAGTGTCAAAATTGACATAAAAGAGTTCTTAAAACAAATATTATATTATTAATTGATATTAAATTCCTAAAAATCTAAGGTTCGGCCAAGAGACTTATATCATGATAGGTTCATCATTAATGTACCACTTGGGGGTCTCTTGGATGTATATAGTAAGTTTATTGACCATATTATATAAAAATACAAAGAGACATTGTAAAAGTGAAACTAATTAACTTAGAGTTAATACTTAAAGATAAGGTTAATATAAGTACCCAAACCTGTCTAAATTCTATTGGTTGAGTGGTTTTCGACCTATCCCCACCTTAAACATTGAATAATAATCTTTTGAGCCTTTAGAAACCGAATATTAATTTCTTATAAATTAATATTTCTAGCTTTTCCAAAGGTGCCCCTCACCCCTCTTATAAAAGGGCACTCCTCCTTCTCATTTCTTCACACCTTCAAAGCCTTTTGGTTCGGCCAAACTCTGCCCAAATACTCTCCCAAAATCCCTCACTACAACCTAGAGGCCTTAGTTTGATCATAAAGCCAACTTAAGGAGCCCTTTTGATCAAATCAAAAGGAAGAACCCGAAGAAGAGGTAATGATTTCACCACCCTTCTCCAAGTTCATTTCTTCTTCCACTTCTTCTTCCTTTGTTCTTACCATTCTAAAATAATAACTCCAGTATCTCACATATACTGTGATGTTATTATAAATATGGTACAATCATATTCAGTATTCTATCCACCCTTTGAATAACATCTCACCATACATGCGTACGTACGGCTTACCGTCTCCACGTCGTGGTGTAATTGTTATTCAATATAATATTATTTGGATGGGTATAATAATGATGTGTAAGTCATGTAAATAATAAATATAACATGTTAATGATTCTGTATATATGATATACCATCCATTTATATATTATTTTAATATCAAAAGAATGATATTGTCGCTCGTGCGTACGTACGGACTACCGTCTCCACGAACGCGATGAGATTCATTCTCCATCGTATCCATTCAAGTATAATTATCATTTTATGATTTAAAAATGATGTTTAAGGACTGGATATCATTCTGGATATGAATAAGATACAACAACCATGTCTTATTTAACAAAACATATAAAAGAAAATGAGTAAGTTAACTCCCGAAACGACGATAATTCTAAGATATTATTAACAAATCAATGTTAAAAGATCATATATGATATCATATTAATATATATGATTCTTGTATAATTTAATAACAACTATTTAACCATTATACAGGAGGTTAACCTACCCCAACCAAGGAAAAGTACAAGGTAAGGTTTATTTCACAATCTCTTCATTATCCGAGGTTGTTTATACGTAATAATCTACTGGGATCTCTTTATCATCCACATCCATGTTTCTTAAAAATGTATTTTAAAACATTTTTATTATTTACAAGAATATGGGTTAAAGTCATGTATACCCTTGTTTGACTTTTTATAAGAGGTTTATAAAGGAATCTTTCCGTCGTTTTCAAAACAAGGTCCTTTTTAACCTTTTCGACAGAATTAAGGTAAGAATGTTTTTTTTTAACTTATACAGCGGGTGCGGCTATTTTCCGCCGTTATAAAATCTTCGAAGCTTCCCTTACAAGCTTATAAGAATATTTTCAAAGAAAATGTTTTATTTTATATGGATCTTAAATGATTTCAAAATAAAAAGAGATATTTCCTTAAAAAGAATTTTGATTTCATCTATGTCAACATCCTTTGATGGATTTTAAGATTATTTGAAGTTGATTTATTATGATACAAAACTTCTATATTGTATTGAAGGTTTTGTGTTATGTTTGACTGTGGATGTGCTATTTTTATACCATTCATTGTTTATGGTGAAAGTATTGACATTTCATATGCTAGTTTTAATATGAATGTTTATGTTATGTTTAAACCTTTTCATATGGGAATGCATTGGACTTAATATGTGACGGGTGGAGCCCGCTATAGCTCCTCGATGCATCGGTAGGTCTCATGATACAAACTAGTGTCTTGGCACAAGGCCTTGACAAAATCTTATTTGTAGTCTTGGCACGAGGCCTTGGCTATGTGGTTATGATAGTCTGGCATTATGCATTCCAACATTATGAAAGTGGTTATTGATTTTTGCATGTGATTATTCGATTAGTAGAATATCCATGTGAATAAGTAAATGGCATTATTTCATTTTATTTATGCCATACCATGTTGAAAGTTAATATTTAAAAGGCTTTTGTTTTAGTTATACATTGCCTTAAATGTTTATTCTTATTTATAAAAGTTTCCGCTATATTGTTATCCTTACTGGGCATTTGAGCTCACCCCTTTTCTATGTTTTATTTTTCCCAGGAAGTGAAGAAGTAAGTTATGAATGACCTGCAGGGATATTATGTGGCGATATGAGTGTGGATTATGGAGACAATATGTTGTTGTAGTAGTTTTTCATTTAATGATGTAATGTAAAACTTATGAATATATCTAGTGTTTCCAAGGCTACTAAACCAATTGGTCTTTCGAGATTTGATCTTTCTTGTGATCATGCCAATGTTATGTAATAATGCACCGACTCTGGGTAACTGGGGTCGGGGCATTACAGTTGGTATCAGAGGAAGTTTAGTACAAATCTTGGAAGCTAGATTTAGATAAACTCTGATTAGAGCACCTAGACCTAAGATGAACTTTGAGGATTAGTATAGAAGAACTTCCTAGAATTTTGGTACTGTAGAGATTTTGTGAGTTTTCCAAGCAATACATCCCTGTCTGGATACGAGCAGGTAGAGGCGGCTCTGGCACAGATGTACCTAGGGGTAAAACCCGAAAACACCGCTTTGAGCTAGACTCGAATGGGAACTGGTGCAAGACAACGGGCCTTGCTGCACTCTTGGTTACGACACTCCCGGGGGATATGTTTAGGATAACTCTCATTTTCATTACAAATAATTTTGAAGGGATTATGAGTATATACTTCCTCAAAGAAAACATTCTTATGATTATGGATTATATCCATAAATAGTTCAATTTATGTTAAGTGTTTTATAAGTATGAGATTATGTATTTTGATTCATAAACTGATCTAGTTTATGCCATTGTTTAGAAATGGCGCCTAGTGGAGGAAATGGAAACCGTATCAATGCACGCACTCCATGTAGGGATTTCCCTCATGCTCAAGATAATTATAGTGGGGCTGGTGATGCAACTGGTGCTGATCAGCTAATCACCATACTGGGACAACTTACTCAGGTTATGAATAATAACCTTACCCGTATGGAGCACCCTGATCCGCAGCGTGGAGGATCAATGTTAGATCGATTCATGAGGCAACAACCACCAACGTTCAATGGGAATACAAATCCCTTAGTAGCTGAGCAATGTATATTTTCCCTAGAGAAAATATTTCAGGCTTTGGGGAGCAGTGAAAGGGAAAAAGTTATCATGGCAGTTTACCGCCTCACTGGAGATGCTGATCAATGGTGGTCATTGATTCAAAATACGAAGGAAGATGATGAAGTATCAAATATGGAATGGAGGGAGTTCAAAGATCTGTTTTTAGAAAAATACTTCCCTCGCGACCATCGAGCAGATATGGAAAGGCAATTTCTGAGTCTGAGACAAAAGGAGGATGAGAATGTCACAAAGTATGAGGCTAACTTTACAAGGTTAGCGAGGTACGCTGGTGATTATATTCGTAACCCAAGAAGTAAGATTGATCGTTTCTTTGATGGGTTAAAACCATTTCTCCGTCGAGCGTTAGTCTCACAATACTTTTCATCGTACGAAGACATTGTCTCATGTGCTATCAAGAACGAAAAGGAATTCTCTAAGTCTTATGACTTTAAAGCAAAGCAAGAGAAGAAGAGACCTGCTGATCAATCTGGGAATGGAAATAAGGGGAAGAAGGGAAATGTTGACTATCCATCTTGTGGTAAATGCGGGAAGAAACATACTGGTACTTGCTTGAAGGGAAAGGGAGTCTGTTACAAGTGTCGTGAAATAGGCCACCAAGCTCATGATTGCAAGGGGAAGAAGGAAGCTACCAACGTTCAGTGCTATAATTACAGGGAGATGGGGCATTATGCAAATTCATGTCCTAAGCGTCAGGAGAACTTACCTCAGAAAAGTCCAAGGGATCAAGGCCAGGCTTATGCTATCACTACTGCTGAGGTAGAAGCTCCGAAAGACGTGGTGGAAGGTAATTTAATGGTTTCCTCAAGTTTAGCAAATGCATTATTTGATTCTGGATCATCGCATTGTTTCATATCTTCCCAGTTTACTAAGAAAATTAGATATTTCCAATTTGATTTAATAAGGGAGTTGTCAGTTAAAACTCCTAAGGGAAGTATCGTTGCAACAAAGTTTTGTGAATCAGTCCCCATTAGAGCACATAAATTTTCTTTATCTGCTGATTTCATCGTCATACCTATGATTGAGTTTGATATAATCCTCGGTATGGACTGGCTTTCGGACTATGATGCGAAGATTTATTGTAAGAATAAAGAGGTTAGGATTCTTGATGATAATGATAAGGAGCACCTTATTTTTAGAGCAGAATCGTCACCACCTAATTCTTATTTAGATCCACCCACAGTACCTCAACTTAATTCAATTATTGGGGAGGAAGAGAATGAAATAACTGTCGGTGAGGAAAGGAATGTTCAAATAGAGGATGTACCTGTTGTGAAAGAATTTGTAGATGTATTTCCGGAAGATTTACCTGGACATCCTCCAGAATGAGAAGTTGAGTTTTCTATTGATTTGATTCCTGGATCAAGGACTATATCAAAGACCCCTTATAGAATGGCCACTGTAGAGTTAGTCGAACTAAAGAAAAAACTAGAGGAATTGAGTAATAAGGGATTTATTCGCCCTAGTGTTTCTCCATGGGGAGCCCCTATTCTTTTTGTTAAAAAGAAAGATGGATCTATGAGGTTTTGTATCGACTACAGGGAGATCAATGCTATAACGATAAAGAACAAGTATCCCCTACCTCGTATTGATGATTTATTTGACCAAATGCATGGAGCTCAATACTTTTCAAAGATTGACCTTCGATCTGGATACCATCAGTTGTGTGTGAAGAAGGAAGACATTCCGAAAACAGCATTTCGAACCAGGTACGGGCATTACGAGTTTACTGTAATGTCGTTCGGATTGACTAATGCACCCTCTGTATTCATGGATCTAATGAATAGAGTTTTCAAGGAGTATCTCGATGAATTTGTGGTGGTATTTATTGATGATATCTTGGTATACTCCAAAACCTACGAAGATCATGAAAATCACTTGCGCATTATCTTGAAGACTCTGAGGAGGCATGAATTATATGGGAAGTTTAGCAAGTGTGAATTCTGGCTTCAGGAGATTTCTTTTATTGGCCATATTATCTCTAAAGATGGAATCTCTATTGATCCTTCTAAGACCAAGGCAATCCATGAATGGCCAGCACCTACGAGTATAACTGAGGTACGTAGTTTTATTGGTTTGGCATGTTATTATCGACGTTTCGTCCAGAATTTTTCCCGATTGGCTAACCCATTAACGAAGCTCACACGTAAAGGGGTTAAATTTGTTTGGACAAAAGAGTGTGAAGAATGTTTCGAAGAACTGAAGAGAAGATTAGTCAATGCTCCTATATTGACTCTACCATCGGGGAATGATGGGTTCGTTATTTATAGTGATGCATCGAAGAAAGGACTTGGCTGTGTCCTTATGCAGAATGATAGAGTTATTGCCTATGCATCACGACAATTGAAAATTAATGAACAAAACTATCCTACTCATGATCTCGAGTTAGCAGCAGTGATCTTTGCTTTGAAGATATGGAGGCACTACCTCTATGGTGAAAAATGTGAGATTTATACTGATCACAAGAGTTTGAAGTATATTTTCTCACAAAAAGAACTCAACATGAGGCAAAGGAGATGGCTTGAATTACTCAAGGATTATGATTGTACGATACACTACCACCCAGGTAAGGCAAACAAGGTGGCAGATGCTTTGAGTAGAAAAGACCATGGAGTTTTGAACAATATGAGAATTGAAAGGGATGCAATTTTCATGGATCTAGTGAAGATGTACATGGGAATAACCAGGGAAGGTGAAACATCAATGCTTTTTCAAATGGTTGCCAAACCATATTTACTAGAAAGGATTAAGAGTTCTCAGACCGATGATGAAGAATTCCAAAAGAAGATTAAAGCTGTGAATGATGGGAGATTGAGAGACTTTGTGTATGAAGATGGAATTTTGAAATTCGGGAAGAGACTTTGTGTTCCCAATATACCTGATCTAAAAAGGGAATTGCTGGATGATGCTCATTGTTCCAATTTCTCTATACACCCTGGGAGCACCAAAATGTATAGAGATTTGAAGGAACATTTTTGGTGGGACAACATGAAGAGGGAGATTGCTGATTTTGTGTCAAGATGTATGGTTTTTCAACAAGTGAAAGCTAGAAGGCAACAGCCTGGAGGAGTCATGCAACCTCTTCCCATACCGGAGTGGAAATGGGACAATGTTACGATGGACTTTGTCATGGGGCTACCAAAGACTCCTAGAAGGAACGCTGCAATATGGGTTATTGTTGATCGTCTTACCAAGACAACACATTTTCTTGCTATAAGAGAAGATCTACCCCTGGAACGTCTAGCAAGACTATATATTAATGAAGTTGTGAGACTTCATGGAGTACCCCTATCGATTGTTTCTGATCGTGATCCCCGTTTTACTTCAAGATTCTGGAAAAGTCTTCAGAAATCCCTGGATACTGAACTTCATTTGAGCACTGCTTACAACCCTCAGACAGACGGACAATCAGAACGGACTATTCAAACCTTAGAAGACATGTTGAGATCTTGCTCACTTGACTTTCAGGGTATGTGGGATCAATATTTACCTTTGGTAGAATTTTCCAATAACAATATCTTCCATTCGAGTATTCAGATGGCACCATATGAAGCGTTATACGGAAAGAGATTTCGTACACCAACCTTTTGGGATGACGTTGGTGAAAGAAAACTTGTAGGCCCAGAACTGGTGGAGGAAACGGTGGAAAAGGTGAAAGTAATCCAAAATCACATCAAAGCAGCTCAAAGTAGGTAGAAGAGCTATGCCGATAATCGAAGGAAGGATTTGGAATTTCAAGTCGGTGATCATGTTTTTCTGAAGGTATCTCCGTGGAATGGAGTCATACGTTTTGGTAAGAAAGGTAAATTGAGTCCCATGTACATCGGACCTTTCGAAATTCTAGAACGAATTGGGGTTGTAGTTTACCGATTGGCAATGCCGCCAAGTCTCTCCAAAGTTCACGATGTTTTCCACGTATCTCTATTGAGGAAATACATGCCTGATCCGACGCATGTACTCACCTATGAGGAATTAGAACTGGAACCCGATCTGTCTTATTGTGAAGAGCCCGTCAAGATTCTTGATACGAGAGAACAAGTGCTGAGAAACCGGACGACGCGTCTGGTAAAAGTTTTGTGGAGAAACCATAAGATGGAAGAGGCAACGTGGGAACCCGAGGAACTTATGATGAAGAACCACCCGAGTATTTTTATGCAGTAATACCCTAAAAATTGCAAGGACGCAATTATTTGAAGGAGGGGAGAATGTAACACCCCAAGCTTCTACGGTACGCTTCTCTTTGAATAATGTGATAACGTGTGTTGTACGCAACACCGAGTTCTAACACACCATAACTAATCAAACTAGCCGTTATGAATAGTAATACCTACTTTTTGAAATTATATATATTTTATATTTGAAATTGGACTTCATTTTTAGATTCGGAATATCGAATTTAGCCTAAGGTGAAATTTTGGTACATTTCGGATAACTTTCATATTTTGATGAATAGTGAAAATCACTAAGTTTTAATTAAAAACATCTTTTTTAATCAAAATAATTAATAGTGATAAATTATGAATTTGAGTGGTTTTAAAGTATATTTAGAATATATTTTTACCATTTAATATAATGTTGGTCATTGGACATAATTTTACAATTAACCCAAACATAAACGAGTGTCAATCTTTTGATAGTTATTATCTCTTAAAAACACGGTTTTTGTTTTGACAGCGGGAATTAATTTTAAATTAATTCTGCCACTTCTGTGTTTTGAATTTAGGAAAATGGATTCCATATTTGGAATCAGGATGTTCAAATTGTGTAAATAGGTAACTTTTATTTTTAGACATTTTGAATAATTACTGCGGTAAATATTTTATTTACCATGGTTAAGGGTAAATCCGGTAAATAAGGGTTAAAAAATAATATTATAATAATACTAAATTACCCTAAAACGTGTCTTAACCCTATTGGTTGATACATGGTCGACCATGGGAATCATTGGGTCTATTTTAGGACCCCATGGATCCACTTGTAAGTGATAATGACACTTTATTTTAATTAAGTTAAAATGAATACAAAAATGACACAAGCATATATCTTTTAGAAAAACAATTGTTACATAGGGTTATATATGTTGGATTTTAGATTATAAATATTCATTAGAAATCTAAAACGATTTCCTACATAATGATATTTTATTTATAATTTTTAGACATTAAATAATTTATTTTATTTATGACACAATGATGATGTAGTAATTACTATAATAGTGAAAAATTAAAATAATTGATATTATAAATACCCAAATAAATATAATATGAAACTTTTAATGAATTAAACTAATTTTCTAGGATAATATGATATATTAGGATTGATTTAAGTGACTTTGTTAGAAGTAATCAATCTGTTATGAGTTTCACAAAAATCAACTATTGAATAGTGTCAAAATTGACATAAAAGAGTTCTTAAAACAAATATTATATTATTAATTGATATTAAATTCCTAAAAATCTAAGGTTCGGACAAGAGACTTATATCATGATAGGTTCATCATTTCTGTACCACTTGGGGGTCGCTTGGATGTATATAGTAAGTTTATTAACCATATTATATAAAAATACAAAGAGACATTGTAAAAGTGAAACTAATTAACTTAGAGTTAATACTTAAAGATAAGGTTAATATAAGTACCCAAACCTGTCTAAATTCTATTGGTTGAGTGGATTTAGACCTATCCCCACCTTAAACTTTGAATAATCAACTTTGGATCCTTTATAAACCGAATATGAATTTATTATAAATTAATATTTCTAGCTTTTCCAAAGGTGCCCCTCACCCCTCTTATAAAAGGGCACTCCTCCTTCTCATTTCTTCACACCTTAAAAGACTTTTGGTTCGGCCAAAATCTGCCCAAATACTCTCCCAAAATCCCTCAATACAACCTAGAGGCCTTAGTTTGATCAGAAAGCCAACCTAAGGAGCCCTTTTGATCAAATCAAAAGGAAGAACCCGAAGAAGAGGTAATGATTTCACCACCCTTCTCCAAGTTCATTTCTTCTTCCACTTCTTCTTCCTTTGTTCTTAACATTCTAAAATATTAACTCCAGTATCTCCTATATACTGTGATGTTATTATAAATATGGTACAATCATATTCAGTATTCTATCCACCCTTTGAATAACATGTCACCATACGTGCGTACGTACGGCTTACCGTCTCCACGTCGTGGTGTAATTGTTATTCAATATAATATTATTTGGATGGGTATAATAATGATGTGTAAGTCATGTAAATAATAAATATAACATGTTAATGATTCTGTATATATGATATACCATCCATTTATATATTATTTTAATATCAAAAGAATGATATTGTCGCTCGTGCGTACGTACGGACTACCGTCTCCACGAACGCGATGAGATTCATTCTCCATCGTATCCATTCAAGTATAATTATCATTTGATGATTTAAAAATGATGTTTAAGGACTGGATATCATTCTGGATATGAATAAGATACAACAACCATGTCTTCTGTAACAAAACATATAAAAGAAAATGAGTAAGTTAACTCCCGAAACGACGATAATTCTAAGATATTATTAACAAATCAATGTTAAAAGATCATATATGATATCATATTAATATATATGATTCTTGTATAATTTAATAACAACTATTTCACCATTATACAGGAGGTTAACCTACCCCAACCAAGGAAAAGTACAAGGTAAGGGTTATTTCACAATCTCTTCATTATCCGAGGTTGTTTATACGTAATAATCTACTGGGATCTCTTTATCATCCACATCCATGTTTCTTAAAAATGTATTTCAAAACATTTTTATTATTTACAAGAAACTGGGTTAAAGTCATTTATACCCTTGTTTTACTTTTTATAAGAGGTTTATAAAGGAATCTTTCCATCGTTTTCAAAACAAGGTCCTTTTTAACCTTTTCGACAGAATTAAGGTAAGAATGTTTTTTTTAACTTATACGGCGGGTGCGGCTATTTTCTGCCGTTATAAAATCTTCAAAGCTTCCCTTACAGGCTTATAAGAATATTTTCAAAGAAAATGTTTTATTTTATATGGATCTTAAATGATTTCAAAATAAAAAGAGATATTTCTTTAAAAAGAATTTTGATTTCATCTATGTCAACATCCATTGATGGATTTTAAGATTATTTGAAGTTGATTTATTATGATAAAAAACTTCTATATTGTATTGAATGTTTTGTGTTATGTTTGACTGTGGATGTGCTATTTTTATACCATTCATAGTTTATGGTGAAAGTATTGACATTTCATATGCTAGTTTTAATATGAATGTTTATGTTATTTTTAAACCTTTTCATATGGGAATACATTGGACTTAATATGTGACGGGTGGAGCCCGCTATAGCTCCTCAATGCATCGATAGGTCTCATGAGACAAACTAGTGTCTTGGCACAAGGCCTTGACAAAATCTTATTTGTAGTCTTGGCACGAGGCCTTGGCTATGTGGTTATGATAGTCTGGCATTATGCATTCTAACATTATGAAAGTGGTTATTGATTTTTTGCATGTGATTATTCAATTAGTAGAATATCCATATGAATAAGTAAATGGCATTATTTCATTTTATTTATGCCATACCATGTTGAAAGTTAATATTTAAAAGGCTTTTGTTTTATTTATACATTGCCTTAAATGTTTATTATTATTTATAAAAGTTTCCGCTATATTGTTATCCTTACTGGGCATTTGAGCTCACCACTTTTCTATGTTTTATTTTTCCCAGGAAGTGAAGAAGTAAGTTATGAATGACCTGCAGGGATATTATGTGGGGATATGAGTGTGGATTATGGAGACAATATGTTGTTGTAGTAGTTTTTCGTTTAATGATGTAATGTAAAACTTATGAATATATCTAGTGTTTCCAAAGCTACTAAACCAATCGGTCTTTCGAGATTTGATCTTTCTTGTGATCATGCCAATGTTATGTAATAATGCACCGACTCTGGGTAACTGGGGTCGGGGCGTTACAGTTACATTATATTTTCACCACATTAGCTATTTTCTTCCTGAAAAGTGAAAAAGATGTGAAAATAAATACTTGGGTATTGACTTCACATATGGGTCCCCCACCCATGGTGGTATCCATATATTTTACATTCTTTCACTAGGAAGACACTGAAGGACTTTCTTCACCATGGAGGATCCCCTTAAATAAAACCATGATCTCTACTGTGTACATCGTATATATAGCTCCATGATTTATTCCCTTAAATCCATAGTCATTAATATACAATGGATCATCCATAAAAGTCAAAATATATGTAATATAGATGATTTCATTCAAATGGTATAACAACGATAAAATTTCCAATGATACCCTATCTCACTAACCCTATGCAGTATCAAAAAAGGTCCAATCTGCCTCAATGATAACTTTTTTCCCTAGAAATATCTCAATAATTCATGCTGACATGATAATTTCAGTAAAACATTATCTCTATCCTAAAACTCAACATACCTCCATCATTGGTCTTCATAATATTTGTGTCTGATTTTTTAGTTCTGTGCTACTCATGGATGATTGGATCATTCTCAATCATAGCTCAAACCATGTCTATGACAATAAATTTCTAACTCACTAGGGTCGGTCCATCATAATAGTGACTATCATGGTCTCCCATAAAATTATTCAATTGTTTCCATGATTAGGGTGGAATTGTTGATGTTATTGTTTTAATAAATGTACCAAGGGTAGGTGATCCACACAAATATGTCCAAAGTCAAACATGTAATCTGATAACATGAATTTTTGAACCTGAATGGTCCACCCAATTTTCATGTCAGTTGGGGGTGAAATTCAATGCTCAAACAGAACTAAGTCCCAATATCCTCTTTTCTTGTTCTATACAACCATTATGGATAAAGGGCATCACGATATGAAATAATGTTTTAAGAAACTCTGTGGAGCCAGACTATCCCATGCCAAAAAATGAATTTCAATCTCTCTAGTAAACTCTTCTGATGGATAGTTAGTAAGTATGCCAACATGGTGAGTCAATCAAAGATTACCCAGATAGAATCATTTCTTATGGATGTATGTGTTATTCCCATCATGAATTCCATAGATAAATCATCCCAATTTTACTATATATCGTAAAGGTATTATGATAAACATGCAGGAAACTAATGACTAGCTTTCACCTATTAACTTGTGAGACATCAAGAGAAAAAATACACTACACATTTCATCAATCCTACCCACTAGAAGTGTTATCATTGGAAATTTTACATCTTTTACAAAAATTTATATATATATGAATGTTATGTATAAAAATCCCTCATAACCATATTCCCTAAAATCACAGGACCCATAGTCCATCTTAGGAAATAGATATCATTGTACCCACCTTTAGTAAATATATATAGAAAACACCCAGTGGATGTCTGAGTGTTTAATGTTGCATAGTTGATATTTCCTTGTTGATCATCCAAAACAAATAGTAAAAGTGATGGTGTAATAAACATTCCATATATATATGAATTACCATCGTTATCCAATAAGGAAAACTATGACAAGGCTAACTACCTTGAAACCCTAGTCAATAAACGATAACTAGTTCTTCTACACAGGGAATCTTCTGTCACATTAACCTTCCCATGATTACTGAAGATTTAAATTTCATTATACAATAGAAATATTATATGTCAACATTTTCATATGTTAAGATCCATATAATTGAATATATACATGTGTCTATTATGCTTAGAGTAGATGATTAACTGCTCAATTAGAATGTTGTGTCACCACATCTTCATTGAAAATACTATCATTTACCAATAAATATATTATTTATAGAGTAATTCTCATGTTTTCCCATTTTTTGATATAAATATAGAATCATAGACTTCCTCTATGTCAGTACACAACAATTCCCACTCCCTAAAGCATCACATAATACTATATACTCGACACCCTTGTCTATAAATCTTTGGATGCGGGTTCCTGTTAACATAAATCTAAGCTCATAAAAATTATGATTGTGCATATACATCAATATGAAAGGCTTCCATTTACTATTCAATATAGTCAATTGTTTTTTATTCTATATAAATTTGGAGGAAATATGTTTTAGTAGATTTCCTACCCAAAGAATCTACGCTACACTATCATTATCTTCAGTTTTTCACAAAATAACACTACCCTAGACATCATTAGGTCGACTTTTACACCATAATGTGAGAATATTTGTTCTACGAAATGGAACTCCTAAATATAGAAAATAATATTTGAGATCATCATTTATGTCCAGTGCTCTCAAAGTGTGTCCAGAACCATCCTTAATTTTCTTGCTTGACCATCCTTTAGAGAAAATTATACTAAGATATAATTGATGAATACTACCACGAAAGTTTATAATAATGACTAAAATATCTAGTTTTTGATCTTCACGAACACTACAAGGGTGTTATTCAAGAAAAAAGTAGTCACTATGTACTCAAAGTGACCACAGCATTATATCAATGGAATCTTCAGTATTACATCATCCCTTACTCGTAGCTGGGTATAATAAGATATGAGGTCAATCTTATAGAACCATCACTCCCCTTTAAATCAATATAATGGGTTGTAAATACATGTTAGTGGATACATACACCTCGTTTTCAAGTAGATAATAAAAAAATAAATCAATCACCAGTTCTCATTTTTTGTAAACTACACTAGGGAAGCATAGGGGAATCATCTGGTCATACAAAGCCTATTCCGGGAAAGACCCATAACCGCACCCTCAGATCATGAATATATATGGGAGACATCTGATATGTTGATTATGATATCAGGGTTTAACTAAGGTTTATTTCATTGAATAATTCAATCTCTTAGTGGGGATGTAATCCTAGAATTTTCTTTGGAATGAAATCCTCATACTCCCCCACCACTATAAGAAATATGTATCCCATTGCATACAATTATCCACGAATCGTGATACAAAACTAGTGGGTAATATGATCATATGTTCCTTATAGAATCCCATCCCAACCTTCCAGAGGATCCATCTAACCAATAAAGGAAAAAATTGATCCATCACAATGGATACACTACTTACTCCACCTATAATAGTTCAAATAGACACATGCTTTGAATAATGAGTTCATACCTAATATGAATTCATAAATACTCATCGTTGTTATAAATAGATCCCATATTATTCTATTTCATCCATCATCAAGAAAAACTATCATGATAATTGTGTGATCACTAAGTCACCTCTTATAGAATTCTCTAAGAACAAGGTTCAATAATGGGGTTCAAACAGAATCTCTATGTCATAAACCAGTGAAGTAATAAGAAAGGGGTTTCTCCTAGACATTTTTATTAGTATTTTTGTTAATATAGATTAGGAAAACATCATGTCTCTAATCATTCCAAAAACCATAGGTTCATAGGGCTCAACTTCCTAAGGATTTCCCCATCCAGGTCCACAACATTATTATGAATGGAGTAGATCACATGGGGGTGGGGTGGTAATTGATTAAACTCCCATATACCTCCTACTTCTCTACCTTACTATATTTCATGTTTACTAACCTAAGAACCCGCATTCCATTTCGAATATCTCTTCTGAGGTGGTGTCTCACCTGTCTTCATGTAATGCCCCAACCCTAGTTACCTAGAGTAGGAGCCTTATTACATATCATTGGAATGATCACAAAAGATTAAGTCTCGAATGACCAATTAGTTTGGTAGCCTTAGAAAGTACCAGATAAATTTATAAGGTTTACATTACATCATTAAATGGAAAACTACAACAAAATTGTTTTCAAGGACAACACTGAGATCCCATAAACTATCCCTACATGTCATTCATAATATCCTTCTTCGCATCCTAAGAAATATAAAACATAGAAAGGGGTGATATCAAATGCTCAATATGGATAACAATACAATGAAAAATTTCATAAATAAGCATAAACATTTAAGGAAATGTATAAAATTAAAACAAAATCCCTTTCAACATAAAATTCATAATAATATGGAAAATATAAATCCAAATAATTCCATTTACTAACTCATATGGATATTCTACTAGTCTAATAATTGCATGAAATATAAATAGCCACTTTCATAATGATGGAATTCATAATGCTATACTTCATAACAACATATCAAGGCCTTGTTCCATGACTAAAAATAAGACTTTTTCAAGGACTTTTGCCATGAAACTAGTTTGTCTCATGAGACCTCCCGATGCATCGAGGAGATATAATGAGCTCCACCCGTCACTTACTAAGTCCAATTCATTCCTCGTATGAAAAGGTAAAAACATAGCATAAACATTCTTATTAAAACTATCATATGAAATGTCAATACTTCATCCATAAACCATGAATGGTGTAAAATAAAACATCCACAGTCATACATATCACCAAACCTTCAATACAATAAGGATGTTTTGTATCATAATAAATCAACTTCAAATAATCTTAAAATCCATCAAAGGATGTTGACATAGATAAAACAAAAAACTTTTTAAGAGAAATATCACATTATATATTGAAACCATTTATGAAAAATTTTATTTTGGAAATATTATTATAATCATGTAAGGGTTGAATTGATGATGTTATAATGGTGTAAAATATCCACACCCGCCGTATAAGTTAAAAAAATATTCTTACATTAAATTTGTCAAAAAGGTCAAAAAGTACATTGTTTGAAAAACGATTGAAGATTCCATTCAAAACATATAAGGGAAAATAATGGTATAAATGAAATAAACCCATTGTCTATTATATATTAATTTTTTTTTGAAATACTTTTTTAAGAATCATTGATGTGGAAGATAAAGAGGTCCCAGTAGATGATTACATATAAACAATCGTAGATAATGAAGATATTGTGAAATTATCCCTGACCTTGTACTTTTCCTTGGTTGAGGGTTGGTTAAACAATGGTATAACAGTGAAATAATTGTTATTAAATTATACAAGAATCATATACATTAATATGATATCATATTTGATCTTTTAAAACATCATTGTTAATAATATTTTAGTATTATCGTCGTTTCGGGTGTTAACTGATTCATTTTATGTTATATGATTTGTTATTTATGTAATGTATGTTATGGATAAGATGTTTTTTATTCATATTCATAATGATATTAAGTATTTAAAAATTATTTTTTATCATCTAATGAAACTTATTCATGAGTGGATTATGATGGGGAATGAATCTCATCGCGTTCGTGGAGATGGTAATCCGTACGTACGCACGAGCGAAAATATAATTATTTTGATATTAAAATAATATATAATTAGATGATATGTCATTTATACAGAATAATTATCATGTTATATTTATTATTTAGATCAATTACATATCATTATTATACCCATCCAAATAATTATGTGTTGAATAACAATTACACCACGATATGGAAACGGTAAGTCGTACGTATGCACATATGGTGACATGTCATTCAAAGGATGTATAGAATAATGAATATTGTTGTAACATATTTATAATGGCATAAAAATATATAGAATATACTGGATATATTATTTTATAATGGAAACAACAATGAAATGGGAAGTGGAAGAAAAAAAACTTGAAAGAGGTGATGAAATATTTACCTCATCTTCAGTTTCTTCCATTTTGATTTAAACAAAAGGAATACGTAGATTGGATTTCTAAATAAATTAAGGAATCTAGGAGGAAGGGAGTACATTTAAGAGGGTATTTGGGCATATTTTGTCCAAGCCAAAAGGCTTTTATGGTGTGAATCTAAGGGATGGAGGAGTGCCCTTTTATAAGAAGGGTGAGGGGCCCCTTAGAAAAATCTTGAAATATTATTTTATAATAAAATAAATTTCAGTTTCTAATGGATAAAAAATAATTTATTTAAAGGATAAGGTGGGGATTGGTCTAAAAACCACTCAACCAATAGGTGTTAGATAGTTTTGGGTCACTATATTAACCTTAACATTTATATTTAACTCTTAGTTAAATAGTTTTACATTTACCATGTCTCTTTGTACTTTTATATTATATGGTTAATAAACATACTATATACATCCAAGAGAACTCAATGGGGTTAATTAATGATAAAAATTTCATTATATAAGTCTTTTTTCTGATTTTTATATTTTTAAGAATTGAATAACAATTAATAATACAATGTTTGTTTGAAAAAATATTTTATGTCAATTTTGACACTATTTGGTATTTTGTTTTTGCTAAATTCATAGGAGAATTATTACATAGAAATTCATATAACCAACCCTAACATGTCATATTAACCTTGAAAATTAGTGGAATTCATAAAAATTCTGAAATTACATTTTTATTATATTTATAATATCAATTTTTTTAAAATTTCATTAATTATGTAATTACTGCATCATCATTGTGTCATAAATAAATTAAATTATTTAATGTATAAGAAATAAAAATAAAATAACATTATGTTGGAAGTCTTTTTATATTTCTAATGATTATTTATATTCAAATTTATATTATATGTATCCCTATATTAAAAACTGTAAAATTATTAAACAATGAATTTAACACTTTAAACTCTTCTTTGAATTAAATAATAATAAATGTCCTAATCTAATCCATGTGGACATAAATGATCATATATTATTCCTGAGGTTATTTTTGGTCAAATTACACCTATTAAATACAATTAGGACATGTGTTATGGTAAAAATAATATCATTTTTAATATTAATTACACTATTTACTTTTAAACATGGTAAAAAAAAGAAAAAAGTTGTTATTCACCAAAAAAAATATTTTCATCTTATTGAACCTCATTTTTCATTCTGATATCAAATGTGTCTCTCAGATTTTTGAAATTCATCTTACAAAAGTGGTGAAATTTGGTTTTATGTAAACTTGAAAATTCTCCGTGGAGGTGGCTTAAAGACAGTAAAAAGATCAATAAAATTTATATATATCTAAAATTATTATAAACTGGCTCCAATGAATTACATTGATCTTATATAGGTATTATGTATCTAATTTGAACTAAAAAATTAAAATAAAATTAATAATTATTAAAATAAAATTTCTGTTATAAACTATAACTCAGTTTTTCTCAGTATTCATAAAAATTTAAATGTTTTCTGAAAAATAGAAAAATTTCACCCTAAGCTTATTTTGATATTCCGAATCAAAAAATGATGTCCATTTTGAAAGATTAAATTTTTAAATTTTCAAAAAGTTGATATTACTATTCATAATGGCTAGTTTGATTGGTCGTGATGTGTTAGAATCATGAAGTTGCGTACAATGAAAGCTATTAAATTATTCAAAGGGAAATGTACAGTTGAAGCATGGGATGTTACATTCTCCCCTCTTCAAATAATTTCATCCTATAAATTTCTAATATATTACATCATTTAAAGATTCGGGTGGTTCTTCATCATAATTTTCTTTGGTTCCCACATTGCCTCTTCCATCGTATGGTTTCTCCATAGAACTTTTACCAGATGAGTCTTCCAGTTTCTCAACACTTGTTCTATTGTATCAAGAACATTGAAAATATCTTCACAATAAGACAGATCGAGTTCCAGTTCAAATTCCTCATAGGTAAATACATGTATTGGGTTAGGCATGTATTTTCTCAACATTGATACGTGGAATACATCCTGATCTTCTGAGATACTGGGCGGCATTTCCAAACGGTAAGTTACTGCACCAATTCATTCTAGAATTTCGAAATGTATGATGTACCTGGGACATAATTTTCCATTCTTACCAAAACATATAACACCCTTCCATGGAGACACCATCATGAAAACACGATCTCCTATAGGAAATTCAAATCCTTTCTTCAGTTATTAGCATAGCTCTTCAGCCTACTATGAGATGCTTTGATTTGGGTTTGGATTATCTTTACCTTTTACATCATTTCCTCAACATGTTCTTGGCCAACCAGTTTTCTTTCACCAATATCATCCCAACAGGTTGGTGTGCGACATCTCATTCCATATAACACTTCATATAGTGCCGTATAAATACTTGAATGTAATTTATTGATATATGAATTTTCTACCATAGGTAAATATTGATCCCACATACCTTGAATTCTAGGTGTGCGTGATATCAACATATCTTATAAGGTTTGAATAGTCTGTTCTGATTGTCCATGAGTTTGGGGGTGGTAGGCAGTGCTCAAAAGAAGATCAGTATCCAGGGATTTCTAAATACTTTTCTAGAATCTTGATTTAAATCGTGGAACATGATCAGAAACAATCGATAGGCGTACTCCATGAAGTCTCACAACTTCATTAATATATAGTCTTGCTAGACGTTCAAGTGGTAAATCTTTTCTTATAGAAAGAAAATGTGATGACTTGGTAAGACTATCAACAATGAGCCATATTGCCTCATTCCTTCTAGGAGTCATTGGTAGTCCCAATGAAAATTCCATCGTAATGTCATCCCATTTCCACTCAGGTATGGGAAGATGTTTCATGACTCCTCCAGGATGTTTCTATCAAACTTTATCTTATTGACAAACCATACATCTTGACACAAAATCAGCAATCCCCCTCTTCATATTGTCCCAAAAAAATGTTCTTTCGAATCTCTATTCAATTTAGTGTTCCTAGGGTGTATAGAGAAATTGGAGCTATGTGCATCATCAAACAATTTTATTTTTAGATCAGGTATATCGGGAACACAAACTCTCTTCCCAAATATCAAAATTACATCTTCATATATGATGTCACTCAATCTCCCATCATTCATAGATTCAATTATATTTTGAAACTCCTTATTATCAGCCCAAGAACTTTTTATCATTTCTAGTAATGATGGTTTCAAAACCATTTGAAAAAGCATTAATATTTTTCCATCCATGGTTATTTTCATATCCACCTTTACTAGATCAATGAAAATATGATCTTTTTCAACTCTCATCTTCTTCAAAACTCCATTATCTTTTTGGCTCAAAGCATCTGCCAACTTATTTTCCTTCCAGGGGTGGTATTGTATCGTGCAATAATAATCCTTGAGTAGTTAAATCCATATCCTTTGCCTCATGTTGAGTTATATCTGTGAGAAAATATATAACAAACTCTTGTGATTAGTATAAATCTCACATTCTTCACCATAGATATAGTGTCTCCAAATCATAAAAGTAAAAATTATAGCTGGTAACTCAAGTTCTTGAGTATGATAGTTTTTATCATGAATTTTCAGTTGTCTTGATGCATAATCAATAACCCTATCATTCTATATAAGGACACAACCAAGTCCTTTCTTTGAAGAATCACTAAAAATAACATACCCATCATTCGCCGATAGTAGAGTCAATATAAGAGAATTGAATAATCTTATATTCAATTCATTAAAACATGTTTCACATTAATTTGTCCAAATAAATTTCACCCCATTACGTGTGTGCTTGGTTAATGGGTTAGCCAATCGGGAAAAATTCTTGGCGAAACACTGATAATAACCTACTAAACCAATAAAACTGCGAACCTTAGTTATACTTGTCGGTGCTGGCCATTAATGGATTCATCCTATTTTAGAAGGGTCAACAGTGATTCCATATTTATAGATGATTTGTCCACGAAAATAAATATCCTAATGCCAAAATCCACACTTCCTAAACTTCCCATATAATTCACGTCTTCTAAGAGTCTTCAGGATAATGCAGTAGTGAGTATCATGATCTTAGTTGATTTTTGAGTATACCAATATATCATTAATAAATACCACTACCAAGTCATCAAGATATTCCTTGAAAACTCAATTAATTATATCCATTAAAATAGATGGTATATTAGTCAATCCAAAAGGAATTACTGTAAAGTCGTAATGCACTAACCTGGTTCGAAATGCTGTTTTCGGAATGTCTTCCTTCTTCACACACAACTGATGATATCTAGATCGAAGGTCAATCATTTAATAGTATTGAGCTCCATGAATTTGGTCAAATAAAACATCAATGAGAGGTAAGGGATACTTGTTCTTTATTGTCATATCATTGATCTCCCTGTAGTCAATGCATAACCTTATAGATCTATATTTCTTCTTAACAAAATGAGTAGGTGGTCCCCATAGAAAAACACTCAGGCAAATAAATACCTTATTACTCAATTACTCTAATTATTTCATTAGTTCCACTAATTCCATAGTTTCCATTATATAAGGGTTATTTGATATGGGCCTTTATCTATGAATTAAATAAATGTAAAACTAAATTTCTTGTTCTGGAGGATGTTTAGGTAAATATTCTTGGAAACACATCATCATATTATTTCACAATATGTACATCCTCTATCTGAACATTCTTTTCCTCACCCTAAATTATTTCATTCTCTTCTTACCCATTAATTAAATTTATTCGAGCCAATGGGGGTGGATCTAGATAAGAATTATGTGGTGACAATTCTGCTCTAAAGATATGGTGTTTTTTATCATCTTCATCAAAAATAGTTAACTCATTGTTATTAAAATAAATTTTTTCATCATGGTCCAAAATCCAATCCATACCGGGGATTATATCAAATTCAATCATGGGTATGACGATGAGATCAGTAGATAAAGAACATTTATATGCCCTAATGGGGACTAACACACACAACATTGTTACAATGATACTTCCATTATGAGTTTTGATTGAAAACTCTCTTGTTAAATAAAATTGGAAATATATTATTTTCTTAGAAAACTAGGAATATATTAAACAATGTGATGATCCAGAATCAAATAAATCATTTTCTAAACTTGCGAAAACCATTAAATTACCTGCCACTTCATCTTTTGGAGTATCAACCTTAGCATTAGTAAAAGCATATGTTTGGCCTTGATCTTTGGGACTATTCTAAGGCAAGTTCCCATGAATATTAGGACATTCATTCAAATAATGCCACCTTTATCTACAGTTGTAGCATTCATCATCAACAATATCTTTCTTCCCCTTGCAATCACGAGAGTGGTGGCCTTTTTCACCACACTTTTAGTAGACTGCCATTCATTTCAGGCAAGTACCAAGGTGTTTCTTACCACATTTACTGCTGGATGGATATTCAAAATTTCCCTTCTTGCACTTATTTCCACTTTCAGATTGTTCAATAGATATATTCTTCTCTTTCTTTGCTTTAAAGTGGTAAGACATAGAGAATTAGTTTTCTTTCCTTGATAGCATGTGAGACAAAATCATCGTACGACGAGAAGAATTCTGAAAATAATGATTGATGGAGAAATGGTTTTAACCCATAAAAGAAACTATAAATCTTACTTCGTTGGTAATGTATAAGATCTGTAGCAAGCCTCGCTAACCTTGTAATGTTAGCTTAATACATTTCCACATTCTCATCCAGATTTTATCTCAGACTCAGAAATTGTCTTACCATATCCACTTGACGGTCATGAGGAAAGTATTTTTCTATGATATTTTCTTTAAACTCCCTCCATTAAATATATGATACTTCATCATCTTCCTTTGTGTTTTTAATCAAATACCACCATTGATCAATATCTCCAGTGAGGCGGTAAACTTCCATGATAACGTTTTCACTTTCGGTACTCCGCAAGGTAAGGAATATTTTCTCTATGGAATTTATCCATTGCTCGGCTTCTAGTGGATTTGTACACCCATTGAATTTTGGTGGTTGTTTCTTCCTTAAGAGATATAACATTTAACCTCCACGCTATGGATTGGGGTGCTCCATACAGGTATGGCTATTATTCATAACCTAAGTAAGTTGTCCCAATATAGTGATAACCTTATCAGCACTAGTTGTAACACCTACTCCACTATAATTTTCTTTAGTAGGAGGGAAATCCCTACATGGAGTGCATGCATTTATATGGTTTCCATTCCCTATACTATGTTCCATTTATCTATAATGGCATAAAATATATTATTTTACGAGTTGAAATTCATAATTCCAAACTTGTAAAATACTTAACATAAATTTAACTATTTATGGATATAATCCATAATCATGAAAAATGTTTTCCTTGAAGAAGTATATACTCATAAACCCTTTATAATTTTTTGTAATGAATATGATAATTATCCTAATAATATCCCCGGGGAGTGTCGTAACCAAGAGTGCAGTAAGGCCCTTTGTTGTGCACTAGTTCACATTCGAGTCGAGCTCAAATCGATGTTTTTGGGTTTTAACCCTAGGTACATCTATTCCAGATCCACCTATACATGCTTGTATCTAGACATAGTTCTCTTTCTTGGAAAACTCAAAAAATCTCTACAATACCATAATGAAAGGAATTTCTTCTATACTAATTCTCAAAGTCTATCTTAGGGTTATGTGCTCTAATCATAGTTTATCTAAATCTAGTTTCCAAGGTTTGTAGTAAAAATCCTCTGATACCAACTATAACGCCCCGACCCTAGTATCCTAGAGTTGGTGAATTATTATGTATCATTGGCATGATCACAAAAGATCAAGTATCGAATGACCGATTAGTTTAGTAGCCTTGAAAGTTACTAGATACATTCATATGGATTATATTACATCATAAAATGAAAAACTACAACAACATTGTTTCCATGGAAAACATAGATATCCCATAGACTATCCCTGTAAATCAGTCATAATATAATTCTTTGCATCCTAGGAAAAAAAACATAGAATAGTGTGAGCTCAAATGCTCAGTAAGGATAACAATATAGTAGAAAAATTCATAAATATGCTTAATCTTTTAAGGAAATGTATAAAACTAATACAAAATAATTTTCAACATAAAAATCTTCCTAATATGGAAATATATATATAAATAATTTCATTTACTTATACACATGGATACTCTAATAGTTGAATAATCACATTTAATATCAATAGACACTTTCATAATGATGTAATGCATAATGCCAGACTTCATAACCACATAGTCAAGGCTTTGTGCCAAGACTAAAACTAATATTTTGTCAAGTCCTTGTTCCACGACACTAGTTCGTCTCATGGGAACTATCGATCCATCGAAGAGCTATAGCGGGCTCTACCCACCACTGACTAAGTCCAATGCATTCCTCATAGGAAAAGGTTTTAACATAACGTAAACTATCCTATTGAAAATAGAAAATGAAATTTCAACACTTTATCCATAAACCATGAATGGTATAAAAATAATAAATTCACATTTAAACATTTCATAGAACCTTCAATACTATATGAATGTTTTTTATAATAACAAATCAATTTCAAATAAGCTTAAAATCAATCAAACGATGTTGACATAGATGAAACCGAAACCTATTTTATAGAAATGTCTCTATCTATTTTTAAATCATTTAAGAAATAATCTATTTTGAAAATATTTTTATAAGCTTTGAAGGGAAGCTTCAAAGATGTTATAATGGTAGAAAATAGCTACACCCTTCGTATATGTTAAAAAAACATTCTTAACGTAAATTTGTCCGAAAGGTAACAAAGTACCTTGTTTGGAAAAAGACAGAAAGATTCCATTCAAAACATATAAGGTCAAATAATGCTATAAATGACTTTAAACCCTTTTCTAGTAAATAGTAAAAAAAAATTGAAATACATTTTCATGAAGCATTGTTGTGTATGATAAAGAGGTCCTAGTAGATAATTACGTATAAACGACCTCGAATAATGAAGAGATTGTGAAATTAACCCTTACCTTGTACTTTTCCATATTCTAGGGTAGGTTTACCTATTGTATTATGGTGAAATAATTGTTATTAAATTATAAAATAATAATATTAATTAATATTATATAATATATGATCTTTTAAAATTGTTTTGTTAATTATATTTTAGTATTATTGTTGTTTCGGGTGTCAACTGATTCGTTTTCATTTATATGCTTTGTTTCATGAGTAATATTTTTATTGATAGGATGTATCTTATTAATATTCAAGATGATATTAAGTATTCAAACATTATTTGTAATCATCTAATGAAAATTAATCTCAAATGGATTATGATGGGGAATAAATTTCATCGCGTTCGTGTAGACGGTAATCTGTACGTATGCACGAGCGACAATATCATTCTTTTGATGTTAAATTAATATATAATTGGATGTTATACCATATATAAAGAATAATTATCATGTTATATTTATTATTTACCTGAATTATATATAATTATTATACCCGACTAAATAATAATGTATTGAATAACAATTACACAACGTAAAGACAGTAAGTCATACGTACGCACGTATGGTGACAAGTCATTCAAAGGATTTGTATAATAATAAATATTGTTGTACAATATTTATAATAACATCATAATATATAGAATATACTGTTGTTATTATTTTATAATGGAAACAACAATGAAAGTATAAGTGGAAGAAGGAAGGAATTTGAAAGAGGTGATGAAATACTTACCTCTTCTTCAGGTTCTTCATTTTTATTTGATGAAAACGGCTCTCTAGTTTGGTTTTCTGACTAAATAAAGGCCTCTAGAATGAAGGGAGGATAGTTTATACAATATTTTTGTAGAGTTTAGCCAAGCCAAAAAGATTTGAAGGTGTGAATTTGAGGTATGGGGAGTGACCTTTTATTAGAGGGGTGAGGGGAACCTTAGAAATAGCTAGAAATATTATATTATAATAAAATCATTTTGGTTTATAATGGATTAGAAATGAATTATATTAATGATAAGGTGGTTATGATTCGAAAATAACTAAAAAAATAGGTTTTAGACTGATTTGGGTCACTATATTAACCTTATCTTTTAGATCTAACTCTTAGTTAAATAGTTTGACATTTACCATGTCTCTTGGTATTTTTATATTTTATGGTTAATAAAATAACTATATACTTCTAAAAGAACCCCAACTGGTCCATTAGTAATACACCTATCATTATATAATTCTTTTGGATGATCCTTATATTTTTAGGAATAGAATATCAATTAATAATGTAATATTTGTTTTAAAAACACTTTTATGTGGATTTTGACACTATATTGTATTTTTTTTCTATATTCATAACAGCATTATTACATATAATAAAATTCATATAACCAACCATAACATGTCATAGTAACCATTAAAATTATTGGAAGTCATAAAAAGTCTCAAAATACATTTATTGGGATATTTGTAATATCAACTATATTATCATTTCAACAATTAGGAAATTACTGCAGCATCATTGTGTCATAAATAAATCAAATTATTTAACATCTAAAAAATATAAATAAAATACTATTAAGTAGGAAATCATTTTATCTTTCTAATGATTATTTTCATTTGAATTTATATTTTGGGTAACTCTATATTTAAAATGGTTTTATTTATTAAACATTGAATTTAACACTTTTAACTCTACTTTTAATTAAATAATATGAAATGTCCTAATCTAATCCAAGTGGGAATAAAGTATAATATTTTATTCCTAAGTATTTTTTAGTCTAATTACACTTATCCTATAGAATTAGGACATGTGATAAACAAATAATAATATAATTTTTACCCTTAATTACCATATTTACTTTTATCCATGGTAAATAAAAGCAAACAATTACTATTCCCAAAAAAAATATTTTCATCTTATTGAACCACATTTTATTTAATGATATCAACAAAATCTCTATAATTATTGAAATTTAACTCATATAAGTGATACAAATATTTTTTATATAAATTTTCAAATGCTCATAGGAGGTGGGTAAAAGATAGTAAAAAGTTCGATAAAATTTTTATATACCTAAAATTTTTATAAAATAACATCAATGAATTACATTGAAATTATATAGGTATTATATATCTATTTTTACCTAAAACAAATTAAAATAAAATAAATAATTATTTAAATTAAAATTCTATCTTAAACTATAACTCATTTTTTTCCACTATTCATAAATATTTGAATGTTTTCAGAAAAAATACAAAAAATTCACCCTCAGTTAATTTCTATATTCCAAATCCAAAAACAAAGTCCATTTTGAAAGATAAAATATATAAATTTTCAAAAACTGTGTATTACTATTCATTACAGCTAGTTTGATTGGTCGCGATGTGTTAGAATCTCGAAGTTGCATACAACGCAAGCTATAAAATTATAGAAAGGGAAACATACCGTGGAAGCTTGGGGTGTTACAGTCCATATGAGTAATTTTATAATTTGAACAATATCTAGATAGCTTTCATTGACAGTCACATGAGATGTACTGCCTCTCCCTAACCTGGCTAAATGAACCCTATGATTTATAAACCACTGATCCTCTATCCTTATATTATATTTTCACATTTATTGCAATATAAAATACCTATGTATTCCATATTCTAGATTATTCTAATGTCTCAACTTCAAGGATCCCACTACAATAACCAATCATTGGTTTTTCATCTACCAAGAATATCTCCACAACTAAATAATAATCATGCTCTCTAACATAGGTGGGAATTTACTGAGATATCATTGAATCCATAGTATCTTAGTGTAATTATCTCTCATTTGTTTGTTCCTATATGAATAAATCACAAACCATATATAAAGAGTATTGTGATATATTAGTAAACCATTCAAAATACTCATCTACAATTAATCAAACTTCCAATAAATAGAAGAGATCCTTGTTCTGGGATAATCACATCATGGATGGATACAACTCCTCCACAAAAAAGACACTAAATTTCAGACCCCGATAGAGCTACCTTGTTTTGTAACTGAGTTACCTGAATCTGTAATCATCAAGTATATATATAGAGAATAATAAATTCTAGGGAATCCATATTATATATAGAAATAATTATAATAAATAAATATTTGGTGACATCCTCTCTCCAATACCCATCCACCTAGTGGTCTGGCACACCACAAAATCTAGGTGGTTGCTGCATCTGAAACTCATGAAATGCCCTCATCTAACATGCATCGAAATCCATTAACATAGACATAATATATTTCTCTATATGTGGTGGAGTAACTATTTACCCACATGATGGTAAAACCTCATATACATGCCCCTCGTATTAAAGCACCCTCACTATGTATATCATACTCATGATCACCTAGTTAAATGATAGAAGCCTATCTTTGGTGGATCGTAAAATAACAAGAAATTACATAATTAAATAGTATATATGAGGATATTACACAAGAAGGATATGGAAACCACATCCCATTATTATAAGATATATATACCAATGGATTCCATTCAATCCATTTATACACGTACTGAGTCTTCAACTAAGTTATAAGAGTCATGGGGAATGTATTTGTTAGCTTCCATAAAAATACATGACACCATACACCGAAATCAAAAATCAAAACACATTATTATTTTTTCAATAAATCCAAAACCAACACAATAGTTAAAAAAAATATATGATCCATCTCTATGGTAGCAATGCTCCTATGATACCACTATGTCATGACCCAAACCATCATGGACCACTGGGCTAGCGATAAACTATATTTACCCAAACAAAGACAAACATTATTAGGCTATGGGAAGGGGACTAGTTCCATGTAGGCATATCCCACACATGGGAGGCATTACCCTGATGAACCTGTAAACAAAATCATATCTACAAGACCATACGATTGTGAAATGTAATATAACATATTAAAACTCATAAATACTTATATTAACACATAATTAGTGTATGAAAAATAATTTTTGAAAGTAGTAATGGGGATAAATACATGCCGAACACAAGATAAAAAGTAGTAAAACCTACTCATAAGAATGTGGATACCATAAAAAGCTTCTCCAATGTGCACCTGGGTCGATCTATTGTAATTTATTCTCTACAAACTCTTATTCTTCCTAGGGTAATCCAAAATGTCCATAGATAGTATAAGACATGAAACATGCTTATAATTCCCTTACAAGGTTGAGAATTAAAATACATAGTAGGACACACCAAAATAACCTAGAATAAAATATCATGACTAGTCAGCTAATAATAATTATAAAATAAAAATCAATACCTAGATATATTCATAATAATCTCCATGTCTCTATAAAGTCTTATCCATTTCTATCTACAAAATATTCCTTGAGTAATCAAGTTAAAAATAATTCCAGGAGAACCAACTCTATGATCGATACTTACTAAAATAAAAATATTTTGATACCCATATAGCGGATCACATCCAGGGTCACTTTGGGACACTATAAACTCTTCTAGATTAACATGTTGAGTATGAGATCATATTCTCAATGATACCACATACTATATTCGATTAGCTTGTTGGATAATGAATTGAATTATTGTGAATAGTGGTGAAATCGAAAGCACAATAACCTACCTTGGGAAATTAAGGATGGTATTGGATCACTCCAATAACCACTTGGAGGCACTAGATATTCTATATGAGTCAACAACCATTAAGGTAATAATAGTGCAGCACTGAGGTTGTAATGCAGCAAAGCAATGTCGTGAGGATGGACCAAGGGAACATAATTAACTAATAATAGCATATATTGAAGAGACAATGGGCTCCATGTACAATCTAAGAATTTATATGGACTGTAATTAGTATAAATGAAATGTTACTATAAATCTAGGATTCCACTATATGTTCTCGTATTCCTCTTCGTTCTTTGTGTACACCAGGTTTCACTAGTGTACATGGTCATTTCATAGTACACGGCTCTAATGAGTACATCTTATAGTGACCCTAAATTTTATTACATTAGTATTACACAATTATAAAGTTAAACAAAATTTTTTTATTACACCACGATGATCCATAGGTTTAGTGCCTTGGGAAATCTAGGTCCAAACATAACCTATAAAACTTCAAGAATAAACATTAATATAATTCCTTATTCTCTGGATTCTTATTGGATCTTGAAATGCCTTAGTACACATAATCACTTGATAAAATTAATGAAAATAGGGATGTGATAAAATCCATGTTAGAGGATATATAAGAACAATATAGCATAGCATGATCATAATCATAACATGTGAAAAAGATCACGAACATGAGAGGAGACATTAATAAAATACTTGAAATGTGGAAATGTATAAAAATGAAATATCATGTCATTATGTTCAACTACCATCCATAGTTTTGAAATATTATATCATCATTTTCATTCATATTTTCCATTTTACTCGTGATATTCATCACATTAACCAATGCATTGGAGCTCTGTATAATTCCAAGTGCACCAGTCACATCATAAAATTTACATTATCATGCATACCACATTAAAAATATGTAAAACATGAACACAGTATATCACATGGAAATGAATGGGCTTCAAAAAATAATTCATACTTTCAGAAACATTTAATCCATAAATTAAAGAGGGGATATCATTCTTGACATAGAATAATTAACCATGAGTGAAGAGTGAAACAATATTCAAGAAGATAAAGAGGTGTGTTTATTTGAAAGAAGAGTTCTTTTGGAAAACATAGGGTTTTTCATAAAATCAATTATAGATAAATTTTATCCCAAAAAAGTGAAGAAAATGGTGAATTAATTATTTTTAATGGGAACCCATACCAAACATGGAGTGTAAATGGATAACATGAAGAAAGAATGTTTGGGTCAAGAATTTCTCTTTAGCATGTATCTGAATTCTTTATTCCCATTAATGTTTGGTATAATAGAATTATATTAAATAATTAGAAATTACTGAACTTTTTATAAATTAATATGGTGTAATATGGTTTTATGAAGTTATTTTATGTACCTTTGGATGAGTTATAAATCTTAAATTCATTTCTCAGGAGTGTTAATTTTCTTAGGTTTTATGAATGTTTCACATGTATTCATGAATCGATGTTCATATAAAACATGGATAAAAATGACTAATTGATCATTAATGTTATTAATTATATCATAAGAGTTTAAATGATACTATAATGAATTATGTTATATACTATGTGTATGAATCATTAGTTTAAATTTAATGATGATCATTTTTCATTGTTTTGGGTAGTTTTTTTATCACAGCAACCATGTTTTATTTTATCACATAGTGTCTTGAAAATAACTTAAATACAAGACATAAAATGTGATCAAAATAAAATTTACATTATTTTTTTAACTATTTGATGGTTCTATTGACATCCTGGAAGGATTTAATGAAGGTGGATGTGTGTCACCCATGTTTTAGATAAATTAACACATGAAGGGAAACAATTTCATTTTATTAACATAGGGATGAGGGAGTAATATAATGAATAATCATCCATTAATATTATATCATACCATTATATCAATCATACTAGAGTTATCTTGATATTTGGAGAATAGATGTTTAGGGTAAGTGACAAAAACAAATGGAATTTGAAAGGAAAATGAAAGAAAAGATAGAGGAATTACTTCTTGTATTATCCTCTTGAGATCCTGCTTATGGTACCTAGGATTGTCCTTTTAATGAGGAAAAGATTTCATCATCATAGAAGAGGGGCTAGGGTGGTTATTTAGGAATATTTTGTACCAGTATTGAATCTTGAGATGTGTGAGGAAATGACGCTTTGAAGGGTGGTATTTTCAGTATTAGATTTTTAATTTCCACCTAGATAAGAAATAATGATGATTCCATGCCCAAGAATATTAAATATGGAATTCGATTTCTATATTTTTGTTCTTAAATAACTTGTGATGTTAGGAATTGTGGATTTAAGATATAATGTATTTATATGGCCAATTATTGTATTTTAAAATTCACCAAAAATTCAAGTATTTTAGAAAAACCCAAAAATCCTCCCTATCCATTTCTCAATGGGTAAAATCTAAAAATTGAAATAAATTTTCAAAATAAATTTTTTAGAGATGAATAATTTAATTTTTAATTAAATTCATAATTTACCTAAAAGTTAAATATTTAGAAATTAAAAATTATTTTATAATGCATTCAAAAATTACTTAAGGTCTTATAAATTTATCTTAAAACCATATGACATAAAATTGTAAATTTATGAACACATTTTATAGAAATTAATTTTATTTAAAAAAATTACATAATTATAATTAATTATTTTTTATATACAAAAATACCAATGACATTACAATGGTCATATTATCACTTCATAGATGAATACATTTTTATTTAATCATTAATGGATAAGATTAATAATATTTTGGATTATTTACTAATAATAAGGGTTATAATACCATTCATAATTGTAGGTTAATATTCATAAGGGTAGGTTGTTATTCACCTAGATTTGTGTTTGTCCTATCAGACTCCAAACATATTACTGATCCCAGCCGTGTATGTCAGATTTTTGAAACTCAACACATTTAAGTGGAAAAATTATGTCCAATAGTCACATAGTATTTAATATCATTATATTTCATTGTGTCTCCAAATGTGATTATACTATAAGGCGTAATTATAAGTTGGAAATTCAATTGATAAAACATTGGGTCATTACAATCTTCCCCCTTATGAAATATTTCCCTTGAAATTTTGTTTTACACAAATAGGTGAGGGTACTCCTCATTCATCACCTCCTCTATTTCCCTTGCAAATTATTCTAACTTATGGTCCCTCTATAACAATTTGACAAGGTGGGTTGTATTTTTTCATAAAACCTTATCTCTCTAGTCCAGAATGCGCACTATCTTATCCTCATAAGGGAAACCATCTTCCAGGTGTACCACCTATGATTTCAGTACGTTTGAGGGATCTGGTATGTACTTCATCATGAGTGATACATGAAACAAATCATAGACTTATTCCATATTATATGTAAGTGAAAGATGATAGGCCACACCTTCTTTGTGGTCAAGGATCTTAAAGGGGTCAATGTACCTTGGTCTTAGAATACCTCTCATTCCAAACCACATGAATCTCTTCCATTGTGATATTTGAGAGAATACTTTACCTCCAAGGTCAAACTCAAATTCACTTTGATTGTTGTAGGCATAGCTCTATTTCCAACTCTGTGTAGCTTTAATGTGTTTTTGAATGACTTGAACATTCCTTGTCATATCTTACACTAGATCAATTCCAAGTAGATTTATTTCTCCAACATTATCCCAACTGTTTAGAGTTATATATAACTTTCCATTTAGAGCTTCATATGGATCCATCAAAATACTCAAGTGGAATCTATTTTTTTTTAGAATGAAAGTATAAGGCCCCAGGTTTAAACCTTACCTAATCTTGAGTTAATACAAGATTACACATTGAGGATCTTTTTAGTTGTAGAGTTTTAGAGAATTAGATCATAAACTTGCATTACATTCAACATTTAAACAAAGTGGTTACATAGAAAATAGTATTCATTTTTTTCCATCAATGGAAACATATTTAAAATAAAACATGGATTATTTCTTGACACTTCCTTGATAATATCATCATATCATCTACCTTTCCCTTGACCTGTGAAAAACATTTCAAAAACATGGGATGAGCATAAAAAGCTCAGTGAGGGATATAAAAATATATAGAAAGAAACATGAGTACATGTACACATAGGAATCAATGAAATCATACTTTACCCATAAAACATAATCACTTTAACATACCTCATAAAATCATGAATAAATCATTGAAATTATAAGACATAAAAGGTAACTTGAGGCATTCATAACATTCTTTCGTAGAGAGTAACCCTCTTGGTTACGTTTGTAATACCCACCATAGTATATTCCCTAAATCTTTTCAAAGAATCCTTAACGTTTCACTCCTTCATGTTACCCAATGCATTGGAGAGATATATCGGGCTCACCCACCCTTAGTTTATCACGGAACCAGCCGTCTTCATAACAATGCCCAAGAAACATAACATAATCATACCACATAATACATGCATAAAGGAAACATAACATTTCCACATTTCAGTCACAAGATATCAATAAAACACATTGATATAAATAACCTTATGAAAACCATTTTTAATACCAAAATAAAAGAAAAGTAAAACATGGTATTTATTTTTCTTTTAAAAACAATGTATGGCTCATAGAGGAAGCCGAAACTCAAATAATGGTCACGGCGGCAGAGAAGTCATTGTCGCCGCATACGTATGACAAAAACATTACCTTTTTTCATTTAGTAAATGCTTCGTATAAAAAAGATTCCTTTTGAATAAACGTAAAAGTAAAAGGGTTTTATACATCGTATAAAAGAATGTTTTGTATAAAACAAAATATGCCTCAATGAATGGAGATTGAGATGAAGTCCCATACAAAGACGGTATCCTTGGTTTAAGGATAAATCAAATACATAATTATGTGTGACAAACGAATACACCAAATATAAGTGAGTATTATGTGTAAAACAATCAGAGGTTATTCACACATATTCATATAACGACATATTCATGGAGTACAAGTTTATCCCAAAGAGTCAAATTTTTGTTAAGAAGTTCCCTTGCAAAAATTTGACAGCCTAACAACATCACTACAAAATTAAGAAAATGAGTTGATGAGAGATAAAAAGGGTATCACATCACATGGACATAAAATTTAAATCAATAAGGATATAGAATAACATATCCCAACATAATAGTATGTGAATTAAAGGACATAACAAATGAAGTCTTTTAAAAAGAGGAGGGTGAAAGGTTCCCTTACCGACATGGGTATCTTTCGAAACATACACCCCGTGAAAGAAGGACAATACAACATTGATGTAAATACTAATAAATGAAATTATATTACACAATGAGTAAAATAATGGGTCGTATATACACCACTCAAAGGAAATTGTGGAAAATATATCATAAATCTCAAGGTAATAATAGTGAGATGAAAAATCCCTTACGAAAACTCGGCAGCCTAATGATGCCACTTAAAACTTCCAAAATCGATTGATGAGAGAAAATATGGTATCTAATCATATTAACATAATTTTTACAGAAAGAGGAATATAAATGAACACCCCCCAACATAACAAATAGGAGATTAAAAGAAGTGAGATAAAGGAGAGTACTTAAAAAGAAAGAGAGAGGTTAGAACTCTTACGAAAATTCGGCAGCCTAACAACGCCACTCAAAACGTCCAAAAATGGATTGATGAGAGAGAATAGGGTCTCTCATCATATTCAAATAAAACATACAGTAATAGTAATATAAAATAACATCCCAATAACAAGAAATATGATCTTTAAAAGAAATTATATAAAATAGTGTACTTAAAAAGAAAAAGAGGAGTAGGATCGCTTACCTCAAGTCCAACTTGTCTTGTTCGTTTCTTTATATTACTAAATAATAAAATTTGGTCAATTTATAATTTCTTAAGGACCTCCTATAAAGATTATTATTCAGTTAATATCACATATTTTAATGTTATAATAATTGGTTAATAATATGAGTTCATATCAGACGTTTTTGTCGATGCTTGGTACATGTGTCAAAAATGAACTTTTTTGAAAAATGATTGTCCATGTAGTTATAATTAAATAATTTAAAGAATAGTATTAATGATTAAAATATCATATATATCCAGTAGATATTCATTTTATACTATTCCATATCATTTGGAGATAAAAACGAAAAGCACCGTTCATGGAGACGGAAGGCCGTACGTACACATGAATGCTACTTTCATTTTTTCTTTGTCATATTAATGGAATTAAAAATAAATGATATATATATTATAATTCCAGTATAATATATTTTTTATATAGGTCACATATGTTCATTAATTTCATTCTTTATAAATTCCAGGTATTGCATGTACGAGTCACATCACTTGAGGGGGCGGTAGTCCACACTTCCTCATATGAAATTATCGTATTTACACAACATGAAAAGAATAAAGGTATGGTTTAAATATAAAATAAAAAATCATATAGTAAACATAAATACTATATATATCATATATAAAATACAGTGACATCATAATGGCCACCTTAAAATGTGTTAAAAGAATATTGAACAATCATCGTTTCGTGAGGGAGAAAATCGCCAACCACAGAAACAGTATGTTCTTTAACCAGTAGAAAAAGGTGTGTGTATGTGTAGCTATAATAATTCATATAAAAACATCCTAGTATATTTAATATACAAGAGTTGTTACAAAAGAAATGAATAAAAATAGTTTAGGGGGTTGTAGAAGCAATATAAAACAAAAGGACTCAAGTGAAGACATTACCTTAAAATTGGGTAACTACCTTTGGTTTGAGCTCAAAAGCTTCCTTGGGATGTCTTATGCCCAAAGTGAGGCTTCAAGTAGTTAGAGAGGGATGGGGAGAGACAAAATGGGTAGGGTTTAGCCGAGAAAAAGACTTTGGATGTGTGGGTAAGGAGGTAGAGGTGGGGTCCTTTTATAAGAGGAGAGGAGGGGCACTCTTGGAAAGTTAAGAAATGTTACTTTATTTTAGAATGCGATTCAGATTTTAATGGTCCCACATTGATGTGTTTCGAGTATAAGGTGATAAGGGTTTGAAATCCACCCATACAATATGTTTTGGACATGTTTAGTTCTTAGAGTTTACATTATCATTCCAATTTATTTAAATCGTTAAATAATGAGGTCATCGCTACATCATCATGATGTCATAAACAATTTAATTTATTTAATGTCTAAAAATTATAAAAAAATACTACGATGTATGAAATCTTTTTATATTTCCAATGACTATTTATATTCAAAAATCTGACATGTATAACCCCATGTAAAAATTGTTTTTGTAAAACATTTCATGTTTGTGTCATTTTTACTTTAACATTAAATAAAAAGGTATTTATGTCATTTTCCATACAATGTGGCTCCATGGGGTCTCCAAGTTGACCCATGGATTTTCTTGGTCGGCCATAACACATCCAATGAGGGTAGGACATGTTTCTAGGTCATTTCATTTTATTAAAACATTATTCTTACCTTAAACTACAGTAATTACCTCTAATCGCGATTAAAAACTTAATAAGTTACTATTCACCAAAAAATTATTTTAATCCCATTGAACCATATTTTTCTTCTTAATGACAACCATGTATGTTGGATTTTTTAAATTCAAAACACAAAGGTGGCCAAATTTCATTTAAATGGAAAATCATTTTTTATAAGTACCACTTAGTGGTTTCACTATTCATCAAAAATTGAAGTTTATTAGAAAATTACCAGAACTTCACCCTAAGCTATATTTGATATTATTAATTCAAAAATTATTTCAATTTTAAAAAATTCAAAACATATATGTTGCATTAAGTAATTATTAATTAATTCCCGTTGTCAAAACAAATAGCGTGTTTTTATGAAACAAAAAGTATCAAAAGATTGACACCAGTTTAAGTCCGATTTCAAAGTGAAATTAATTCCAATGACCACTATTGGATTAAATGGTAAAAACATAATCTAATTTCACTTTAAAACTAATTCAAAAGATAATATAATCATATAAATAAATTATATAAAAAAGTGGTTTTGAATTAAAATACAGCATTTTTCACTATTCATTAAAAAATGAACTTTATCGGAAAGATACCAAAAATTTACACAAAGTAAATTTTCAGGTCCCGATTCTAAATAAGAATTTTATTTTATCAAATATAACATATAAAATAGTAAAAAACTAGATTTAAAAAAGGTTCGCCATCAAAAGGCAATTAATCGACCTTTTAAAGAATAATAGAATGTTTACGCTTAAAATTGGATTCATTCGCATTTTTAATCCTCTAACATTTATTGTAAACAGTAAAAATATTTGAAAAACAAATATAATCATTTTGTAGTTAGTTTTGTTCATTCCCTCCATCACAACAACTAGACGTTAACTACCATTTAAAATAATATTATTTTATTATTACAGTGCAACGTATGATTCCCAAGAAACTCGTTGTTGCGTGTTGTGTACGCCATTGAGCATAGCGTCCCCTTCAAATTCATATTAATATTTTATTCAAAAATATGGAGAAATGTGAAAATGTCATACTCTTTATTTACCTAGGGTGTTACATCCTTCCCCCCTTTTGGGAATTGTGTCCTTGCAATTTTAAAATTGATCTTGGAAACATCCTTGAATGTCCCACATCGGAACAAGAGTCGGTAAAACAATCACTTTAAAATAAAGAAATATAATTACAATGGTCACCCGAGTTAACCCATACTAGGATTCCAAGAATGAAAATATGGACATGGAGGAAAAACAAAGGGTGATGTTTTAATGGAGAGTGATAGAAAACATGTCTAGGAGAAAGTTAACCATAAGGTAATCACAAACTTGTGATGGGTTAAACAGTATTCGATTCCCCAGTAGGAATAGTTAAAATACAACATTTTTGTTTTATGTTACACTTCATTTAGGAATTTATTTTTTATTTTAAGGAAACATACTTACTTGTCATGTTGACTTTCAACTTTTACTAGATTTCATACACAAACTCATACTTTCCCCAAAAGACGAGTATTTAGGAAGACTTGTTCACATTAAGAGTACTATAATCAATTTCTAGAGAATCACCTAATCCAAAAAAGAGAACTATATACTTACCATGTCTTTAGACTCTAACCAAAACAAAAAACCAAAAAGGTTAGTAGAAGATCAGATAATCCAGAAAAGGATAACCCTTTATAAAAAGAATATCTATTCTTAATCTCCAAAATTTGTCCAACAAAACCAAAAGTTCAATGAGGACCATTCGATAAAAAATTTGTCCATAAAATTCATCAAATTAAACCAAAATAGGATTGAAACCCAAATATTTGAAGGATTTAGTCACATAGACTTCCATGTAAAATCGTAATATTTATCTCCAAACAACATCAGTTGCTCTTAATGTCTCTTATTGGAAAGTAATTAACCTAATCACATATCCTCCATGATATCTTGATAAAATTCCATAGATAACTCAAAATCAACTTACTCTTAATTCATAAAATCATCTAACTAAAAAGAATCAGCCAAACTAACCAGGGACTTCACGTAGTCTAGTGGTAGGTGATAAATACCAGTCGCACTTTGGTTGTGGGTTCGATTCCCGTAGCTTTGCCCAACGCAACGGGTTTTCACACGGTCTGTGGGTTGTCCTTTTTCCAAAAATATATAATTCATAATACATTCCCCAAAACGAGATAAAATCTTCAAAAATAATCATAACATATTTTATCCTCAAGTTTATCTCATGCCCATAATTTTCCATCATAACATATAATAACCCATAATTACCCCAAAAGTAAGGATCATATAAACTCTAATGGTTACCTTTATAATTATTACCTGAACATCCACATTGATTGATCATCTCGTACATGATGCATTACAGAACATACCAAGGTTCAAGTGGTTGATCATGACTCCTTGATAATTGGTTTAGAGTAACCACGAGTTTCCTCATTGAATCCCCCATTTTATTTAGTATCTTAATCAGAGAACCACCATAGTTTCCTTCAAACCTGTTGTCTCTTTAGTGCCTGCTAGATCCATCCATTCACTAAAAACAAAAATGTCATTCTGAGTATATCAAAAAAACAATCATGTATTAATGAGGAAGGTAAACACTAAGATATACTTACTCATTCACTTTATATAAAACTAGGACTCTTTCTGAAATCCTATACATTATGGTACTGTCACTTATGCTTAGAGAATACCCTAACCTCTAATGTTATCTAAACCGAACTTTGATACCAATTATAAGGCCCCAGCCTTAATCCTTACTTAATCTTGAGTTAATACATGATTACACATTTAATATCTTTTTTGGTTTAGAGTTTTAGAGAACTATATCATAAACATGCATTACATTCCAGATTTAAACAAAGTGGTTACATAAAAAATAATATTCATTTTTTCCATCAACGGAAACATATTTAAAATAAAACATGGATTCTTTCTTTACACTTCCTCGATACTATCATCATATAATGTACCTTTCCCTTGACCTGTGAAAAACATTTGAAAAACGTGGGATGAGCATAAAAAGCTCAGTAAAGGATATAAAAATATATTGAAAAGAAACATGGGTACATGTACACATAGGAATCAATGAAATCATACTTTACTCATAAAAAATAAGCACTTTAACATACCTCATCAAATCATGAATAAATCATAGAAATCATAAGACATAAAAGGTAACTTGAGGCATTCATAACATTATTCGTAGGGAGTAACACTCTTGGTTACGTTTGGAATACCCACCACAGTATATTCCCTAAATCTCTTCGAAGAAACCTTAACGTTTCAGTCCTTCACATTACCCAATGCATTGGAGTGCTATATCAGACTCACCCGCCCTTATTTTATCACGGAACCACCCGTCTTCATAACAATGCCCGAGAACCATAACATAATCGTACCACATAATACATGCTTAAAGGAAACATAACATTTCCACATTTCAATCACAATATATTAATAAAACACATTGATATAAAAAACCTTATGAAAACCATTTTCAATACCAAATTAAATTAAAATTAAAACATGGTATTTATTTTTCTTTTAAAAAGAAGGTATGGCTTGTAAGGGAAGCTGAAACTCAAATAATGGTCACGGCGGCGGAGAAGTTGTTGTCGCCGCATACGTATGACAAAAACATTCCCTTTTGTCATTTAGTAAACGCTTCGTATAAAAAATATTCCTTTTGAATAAATGTAAAAGTCCAAGGGGTTTATACACCATATAAAAGAAAGTTGTGTATAAAACAAAATATGCCTCAATGAATGGATATTGAGATGAAGTCCCATACAAAGACGGTATCCTTGGTTTAAGGATAAATAAAATACATAATTATGTGTGAAAAAAGAATAGAACAAATATAAGTGTATATTAAGTGTAAAAATATCAGAGGTTATTCCCACATATTCATAGAATGAAATATTCAAGGGGTAGAAGTTTATCCCAAAGAATCAAATTTGGGTTAAGAAGTTCCCTTGCAAAAAATTGACAGCCTAACGACATCACTACAAAATTCATAAAATGAGTTGATTAGAGATAAAAAGGGTATCTCATCAAATGGACATAAAATTTTAATCGATAAGGATATAGAAGAACATATCCCAACATAATAGTATGTGAATTAAAAGACATAACAAAATAAGTCTTTTAAAAAGAGGAGGGTGAAAGGTTCCCTTACCGACATGGGTATCTTTCGAAACATACACCCCGTGAAAGAAGGACAATACAACATTGATGTAAATACTCATAAATGAAATCATATTACACAATGAGTAAAATAATGGTCATTACATACACCACTCAAAGGAAATTGTGGAAAATGTAGCATAAATCTGATGTGAATAAAAGTGAGATGAAAAATCCCTTACGAAAACTCGGCAGCCTAACAACGCCACTTAAAACTTCCAAAATGGATTGAGGAGAGAAAATAGGTTCTCTCATCATATTAACATAAAATATAAAAAAAGGAATATAAAATAACAGCCCCCAACATATCAAAGAGGCGCTTAAAAGAAGTGACATAATGGAGAGTACTTAAAAATAAAGAGAGAGGTTAGATCTCTTGCGAAAATTCGGCAGCCTAACGGCACCACACAAAATTTCAAAAATGGATTGATGAGAGAGAATAGGATCTCTCATCATATTATCATAAAAATTACAGTAAGATTAATATTAAAAAACATCCCAATAACAAGAAATATGATCTTTAAAAGGAATGACATAAAGAGTATACTTAAAAAGAAAGAGAGGAGTAGGATCCCTTACCTCAAGTCCAACTTGTCTTATTCGTTTCATTATATTCATGAATAATAAACTTTGGTCAATTTATAATTGCTTAAGGACATCCTATTAATCTTATTATTCATTTCATATCACATATATTAATGTTATAATAATTGGTTAATAATATGAGTTCATATCAGTTGTTTTTGTCGATGATTGGTACATGAGTCAAAAATGATCTTGTTTGAAAAATGATTGTCCATGTAGTTATAAGTAAATAATTTACAGAATAGTATTAATGATTAAAATATTATATATATCCAGTACATATTAATTTTATACTATTACATATCATTTGTAGATAGAAAACGAAAAGCACCGTTCATGGAGACGGTAGGCCGTACGTACGCATGAACGCTACTTTCATTTTTTCTTTTTCATATTAATGGAATTAAAAATAAATGATATATATATATATATATTATAATTAATGTAAAATATATATGTTATATAGGTCACTTATGTTCATTAGTTTCATTCTTTATACATTCTATGTTTTGCATGTACGAGTCACATCACTTGAGGGGGCGGTAGTCCACACTTCCTCATATGAAATTATCGCATTTACACAACATGAAAAGAATAAAGGTATGGTTTAAATATGAAATACCGAAGAATATAGTAAACATAAATACCATATATATCATATATAAAATATAGTGGCATCATAATGTCCACCTTTAAAGGTGTTAAAAGAATACTGAACAATCATCGTTTTGTGAGGCAGAAAATCACCATCCACAGAAACAGTATGTTCTTTAACCATTAAACAAAAGGTTGTGTAAGTTAGCTCGAATAATTCTTATAAAAACATCATAGTATATTTATGATACTGGATTTTTTAAAAACTAAATGAATTAAAAGAGTTTAGGGGGTTGGAGAAGAAAAAATAAAACAAAATGACTCAAGTGAAGACATTACCTTAAAATCGGGTAACTCTCTTTGGTTTGAGCTCAATGGCTTCCTTGAGAAGATTTCTGCCCAAAGTGAGGCTTCAAGGAGTTATAGAGGTATGTGTAGAGACAAAATGGGCAGGGTCTGGCTGTGCCAAAGGCTTTGGAAGTGTGGGTAAGGAGGTAGAGGTGGGGGCCTTTTATAAGAGGAGAGGAGGGGCACTCTTGGAAAGTAAAGAAATGTTACATTATTTTAGAATGAGATTTGGATTTTAATTGTACAACATTGATTTATTAAGAGGATAAGTTGATAAGGGTTCGCAATCCATCCAACAAATAGGTTTTGGACATGTGTAGGTCTTAGTGTTTACATTATCTTTCCATTTTATTTAAATCGTTAAATAATGAGGTCATCGCTGCATCATCATGATGTCATAAATAATTTAATTTATTTAATGTCTAAATATTATAAAAAAAATACTATGATGTAGGAAATGTTTTTATATTTCCAATGACTATTTATAGTCAAAAATATGACTTGTATAACCCCATGTAAAAATTATTTTTGTAAAACATTTCATGATTGTGTCATTTTTACTTTAACATTAAATAAAAAGGTATTTATGTCATTTTCCAACCAAAGTGGCTCCATGGGGTCCCCCAGTTGACCCATGGATTTTTTTGGTCGGAAATGACTCATAAAATGATGGTAGGACATGTTTCTAGGTCATTTTCTTTTTATTAAAACATTATTCTTATTTTAAACTACACTAATTACCTATAATCGCAATTAATAACTTAATAAGTTACTTTTCATAAAAAAATTATTTTAATCCCATTGAACAACATTTTACTTCTTAATGACAACCATGTATGTCGGATTTTTGAAATTCAAAACACAAAGGTGGCAAAATTTCCTTTAAACGGAAAATCGGTTTTTATAAGTACCACTTTGTGGTTTCACTATTCATCAAAAATTGAAGTTTTTCTGAAAATTACCAAAAATTCACCTTAAGCTATATTTGATTTTCCGAATTCAAAAAAGATGTATATTTTAAAAAATTCAAAACATATAAGTTTCAATAATTAATTTAATAATCAATTCCCATTGTCAAAACAAATAGCGTGTTTTTATGAAACAAAAAGTATCAAAATATTGACACTTGTTTAAGTCCGATTTCAAAGTGAAATTAATTTCAACGACTGCTATTGGATTAAATGGTAAAAATATAATCTAATTTCACTTTAAAAACAATTCAAAAGATAATCTAATCGTATAAATAAATTATATTAAAAAGTGGTTTTGAATTAAAATACAACATTTTTCACTATTCATTAAAAAATGAACTTTATCGGAAAGATACCAAAAATTTACACAAAGTAAATTTTGAGGTCCCAATTCTAAATAAGAACTTTATTTTGTCAAATATAACACATAAAATTGTCAAAAATTGGATTTAAAAGAGTTTCGTCATCAAAAGGTGGTTAATCGACCTTTTAAAGAATATTAGAATGTTTACGCTTAAAATTGGATTCATTCGCATTTTTAATCCTCTAACATTTATTTTAAAAAGTAAAAATTTTCTAAAAACATATATAATCATTTTTTAGTTAGTTCTATTCATTCCCTCCATCGAAACAGCTAGATGTTAACTACCATTTAAAATATTGTTATTTTATTTTTATAGTGCAACATATGATTCCCAAGAAACTCGTTGTTCTGTGTTGGGTACAATATCGAGCATAGCGTCCCCATTAAAGTCATATTAATATTTTATTCACAAATATGGATAAATGTGAAAATTTCATACTCTTTATTTATGTGGGGAGATACAGAAAGAGCAGGATAATTTCAAATATTCTAGCTTTTAAATAGTCCTTTTAGATTGGCCACCAGTTTTGGTGTTATAGGCCATGATAAAAATCCATTCTGTACTCAAATCAGGCTGATTACTTCTCCAAAATGTAGATGTGAATGTTGGATCTTGATTAGAGAAAATTGAGAGTAGAACACTATGAATTCTCACCACATTTTTCACATATATATTTTCATGTGGTTCATGTGATTAATCATCTCAAATAGGGATAAACTGGGTAGTCTTTAAAAGTTGGTCAACCAAAAATCATATAACATTATTTCCCATCGACATCATCGTGATACCCATAGAAAATCCTATTGTGACATTCTCTCATTTCCACATATGTATAGGAAAAATTTCATCATACATTTTGAATTTTTTCTGTATAAATTAACTATGTGGTATACAAAGAACCTTGAGATGTGTTCCACAACTTCTTTCTTCCTGTTATCTCACATGAAGTGTTTTCAGAGATCTTAGTACATCTAGGTGCTACTAGGATTGAAATACAATGTTGATCTATGTGCATTATCCAGTTGATCCTTCTTTATCCTGAGTGATTAGCCACACAATTCCATGTTCAAAACCGAATCACACTATCATCGTCAATATGGAACTCACCTAGATTCCCTTATTTTACTTCATTATCCTTCTTTTGTAACTCCATATATTTTCATAATGCCTCCTTAAAATGTTGTTTGATATATGGTTGCACAATAATTTGGGTATGGTAAGATGTATCCCATTACCTTATAATTTATAAATCAATTCTATGAATATACAAGAACATATGGTCTTTCTTAATCCAATTACATGGATAGAGTAGTCGGATCATTACTACTTTGAGCATCAGCTAACTTGTTTCCGATTACAGGTTGATAGTGAATAGGAAAATTTTAATCCTTGATTTTCTCTAACCGTCTCCTTTGATTCATGTTGAGCTCATTTTTGGGAATATATTAATTAGTCTCTTATGTATGGTTTATATGTTACAATTCTCACCATAAGGGAAGTGCCTCTAGATTTTTAAGGCAATGATCACGACTGTCAGCTCTAGCTCATGAGTCGGGTGGTTTAACTCATGAAACATTGACTACCTTGAGGCGTAGGATATGTTAATATCATTTTTTTCATGAGTAAAAAAATCCATGAATTTCATTGAAGCATCCTTGTATATTAAAAAACATTATCAACTTTTCAGTACAGTGAGTACAAGTGTAGCGATCAGCCTTCACATTATCTTCTTGAAGCATTCCTCACTTTCTACAAATCTAGAAAAACATCACCCCTTTCCGCGTAATATTAGTGATCAGGCTTTACAATAGGAATATTGTTGCTAAATTTTGGTTCTCTATGATCCATTTTGACCAGAGGGATGTAGTGGCCTTAGATCTCCTCCTCTGAGACATTGGAAGAAGGAGCCACCACAGAATGACCAACTAGAACAACCTCCTTGAAGGATCTTGCATATGAGCCACCACCTTGAAGAGATCTATCCACCCTTTCAAGCATCATAGAAGGGGAAACTCCAGCAGCACCTTCCACACTATCCATATTATAAAAAAGTACTCAAAAAGTTGTGATGATCCGAATACAATAATTCATTGCGGTGTTATGATCTTCTAACACAGTTTTGGCTATTTCAACAATGATCATATTATTTCTTTTAATCAAATCAATTTTTAGCTCTCTAAAAAGAAGAAAATTCATTCATGATTCCATTTTAATTAAGGTATAAAATTAAATGATTTGTTTCATTTATAGTTACATTATCCTACCCTACCATATTTATGTATAGGCTTGTTTTATTCTCGTCTTTTCTTCTCATTCTCACGTATCAGTTTAGGGAATGTTTTTATGAGACATGAGTATAATGAATGTTATCATTATAAATTCATTTAGAAATTTTATTTAAAAACATCTATACAATTTTTCATATCATTATAATAGGTACATAAACATCATAATGACTTGAATAAAGATGATTTATATTTTGAATTTCACCCCACATTGGAGTTTTGTTCGCAATTACCATTTTTTCATGTTAAAAAAATATTTCAATTTCATTCCTTAAGAAAATTTAATTATCTCACATATTAATAAAGAGTAATTTTACATATTATTTTTGAAATGATTAACTAAAATTAGGTTCTATAATTATTTTTATACTTTTTTCTCATATAACAACTTTAATTTTCTTCCTTAAATTTTTAAATTTTAGGGTTCATAAACCACTTTTAACAATATACATAAAATTAATTCTATTCACTATGATTCCATTTATAATGAATATCAAATCATTTAAGTTATCACAGATTTGTGATACACTCAAAAATTTATTCCTTAGGCCTTCCATAAACAACACACAATGAAAAATGATTTTAATTTTACAAGTATTTATAATTCCATTATATTTAATATTTAGAGAACATTCATTACTAAAAAAAATACCATTTCATATTATTCAATAATTTTTAAAATTTTGGGATCACCTTTCATGTTACATGAACGTCCAATATCCATATTCGATGGTTTTCAGGTTATTTAGGATTTATAAAAATCTAATACCACTTTCATGTTACTTGATAAGGATTTGATTCCGGTCACTCTAAAACCTCTAAAAAATACTCAAATGAGGTGGAATAAAATAAAACCTATAATATAAAAACATTCCTTCTTGATCACATAATTTTTGTAGTTCTTATGAGAATTCAAAAATATATATAACTTAATCATTATTTGTAATCTATTGATGTCTTAGTTGAGTTCTATCATTCTCTTTTTATCTCCCCCTTGATTCATAATCTCTTATCGATCCAGAAAGATACATATTTTATAATAATTTTTATGTCTTATGATTCAATATTCTATAACACAATCAATATCCCTAAAATAATTCTCTATGGTAAAAATAATACTACTTAATGTGTCTTTTTTACTTTCCCAATTATCTAATCTTAAATAAGTATATATCTCAAGATCTTATTATTGTATACATCCATGAATATATTTTACTTATTAATATATTTATATATATATTCAGTCAGTATTGGAGTATAAGTGTGTCTCCCACAAGGGATTTGATTAATTCCATATCAAAATATTTAATTAGTTTCCTTATTAGCAGTAATATTTTTTATAATATAACCTATGTAGACATTATATTTTAATATGTCTTATTGTTATTAGATTAGTTATTTGAAAAGACCTAATTAGAACATTATTTTATTTCTGAAACAAGCTTCTTTTTTGCCACATGTTATTTAAAAATTATATTCCTTGAATTTTTTATTATGATTCATGGGTTTATCAATTTAAATATTCAATAGGATAATACTGTAGGTCTTATATTCAATAGTTTTGGTCTTCTTTTCACTATCATGTTTCAGAATCTCTATTTAGTGTATATGATTTTATTTTTCTTCTAGAAGTTTCATTGGAATGTCTAAATATTTTTATCATGTTATTATATTCTCTCAGCCTGTAAATTTCATTTAGACACATTTTGATCCCTTTCCTTAATTTATTTTATTTGAAAAAATCTCTTTCCTCTTATTCTTTTTTACCATTGTTTTGATATTTATCTTTAGAAGGGTTTTCCTCTTCGTCTTCTTGTACAATGATACCTATTTAATGGAATCTCTAAAAGCTTCCTCATCACCACTGTATTGACTATTATATTCACATTTATTGATTGATAGAAAAATATTTTTACAGAATTACTTGTTGGATTCTTCTTCCCTTTTGAATGGTTTTTTAAAAATATCTTGAAATAATTTTCCTAGAAGATTTATCATTGTCATTTTCAATCTCTAATATTAGTGTAATTTTATTTTAGAATTGAGAAACCATTCCTTATATAAAAATTATAAAAATGTTATTACCACAATATTTACATATTCATATTCTTGAGAAAATTTATTATCATGATTGAAGGTGGCTCATAATAGTCATTATTTTTTTCTACTACATTTGGTAAACCTTACTTTAATTCAATCTTCACTCATTGCAGGGTTTTAATGGCAATTTTCTTTTATTGCATAGATTTTATCTTAAGATAAAGTCCTCTTTTGTTTTATTAATTACTGGGGGTTCTATAATCTAAAATGATGGTAAATTCTCTAATATCCTTATCTTTATGAGATGATATGTAGATATTAAATTTATCTCGAATGATTATCATTAAGATATTTAATATATTGGAATCTTACATAGGTTATACAAACCATATAATAGTTCCCATAATCAAACTTAAATAGTTTATCAACAGTTTCATATTCATGCATTCTGAAATATTCAAACTATTGTTGAATGATTTGTAGCTTTTCTTTTTTCAGATTTTCATATCCTATATATATACTATAAAGATTCATCCAAATAGAATTTTCAATTTATCAACCCATGAAATCAATTATTTACTTCTATGATAATGGAGATACAAGGGTATTATTGATTTCCCCATCATTTATAGTTCCTATTAAATCTATTAGAGACCACATTGAGTTGTAATCTTGAAATGTGAATCCATATTGGATTGGATAAATAACATAAATCACAGGGGAATGAATGGAGTGTTCCATTATTTCATTCTAAGAGTTTAACCATTTTCCATCAAATATTGTGATACCTTTACTTTTTTAGATTATTGTGTTGATCCGTATATAATACTTGAGATAAAAAGAGTGAACACATGGTCTATTTACTAATTTTTGGATAACAAAATGGTAAATATACGAGGGGGGTGATTAGTTTATATTCCAAATTTAAACCCATTATAAACTTATGTTTATTCATTACCTCTGTTAATGATTCTCATCGATTTAGAAAATCCATACAAAATTTAATTGTTAACAAGTCTTGTCTCTTTGTAAAAATTACTGCATCCCAAGTGTATCATAGTTATTATCTCATGCACAGAATCCCCCTTTTATTATATTAATTAACTAAAAAAAGGTTATGACCATGAACTCTAACAAACTACTAGAACAATCCAATAATTATTACACATCAAAACCAAAAAATTAATCATTTTATGAAGGATGATCAGTTCTGAGATTATGGTTCACTACATGGTCTCCATATTATTACATTATACCCATTCATGTTATTTGAAAAATAGTCCACTATGGATATTTTCTAATATCTCTTCATTGATATTGATGCATATTTGTTAACACCTAAACTCTCTTGTATATATATATATATATATATATAAGTTGTAGAACCATAACATCACTCATTTATTTGAACACCCTTAAATAACAACATATAATTCAATGATTGTTTATATCAAAGCTACATCTAAATTCTTATTGAGTTTCAGTCATAAAATGTTGGTTATTTCATTTTTTTAATTTTAAAAATATCATGTATTTTATATGTTTATCCAAATTAACAATTCATTTTAATTTTTTTAATATTTATTCATATTCATGGTGATGTGGAATCTCATTTGGAGTTAAAGAACACATCTCATCACTCTATCTTAGTCCCCTCAAATAGGAATTCCTTTTATATTAGTAAAAATAATTAACATACGTTTGATCATGATATTTGAAAAATAAAGAGAATTAAAAAAGAATATTTTTTCAATTTTTATAAGAATATTCACATACGAATAGAGTTTATTTGAAGTTACTTTATATATATATCTATACTAGATTCACTTAATTTCAACAAAAAAAATAATCAAACATGCTCAATGTAAATAAATTATATTAAATATTACAATAACTCAGTTAATATGATAAATTATCCCAATAAACCCTTAAATATTTTATGTTCTTAAGATATATACCATTACCAACACATGAAAATCATAATTCCTCTTGCGTAGCTGAATTATCTTATGAATCTCCCTATAAATTATTTTCCCATTTTAAATTTACTTATATCATTAGTTTTGTAGATGAACTATGTTACTTGAAATAAAAGTATCCCATATAGTCTAACATAGATATTTTTTTGTAAGATAAATTCTATTATAACAAATTGAACTACAAATCTATGATTAAATAGAAGGATTATAATATGTTTTTAATCATATGAGGAAGGTCTTTTTCCTTTTTCTTACTTCAGCACAATACTTATACATTTTCTTCCAAAAAAACTCTATGGTTATTGAAACACACCCTAGAAATTATCAATCATTATACAAGAGTTATTAAATGATTATTTAATGTTTAATGAATCATGGATGGATTATTTATAGCCTCAAATCATTTATCATCCAATTTTATAAGGATGATTCTTCCTTAAATCCATCACATATCATATCTCAATAAAGATCTATAAAAATAGTTATGAAACATAAATATATAATTTTGAAAAATATTACAGTATCCTAAAAGGTTCAATAAAATACAACCACATTCTATTAATATTATGTTAAATTAATTAAATTTATCACTATACATAATGAATTATAGATCATTAATGCGAACACCGGTCCAATAATGTACATAGTCAAATAAAGGATTGTGTAAACTCCCCATTCCAACATTGAACAATAATACCCTGGTTTCACGTTTTAAAATTAGAATGTATAATAATTTTCATATATTAAAATATCTTGAAATCAAATCATTTTATATCTTTAACATTTAATCATAAAAACTATAAAATTAAAAACATTTCCTAAATAAAAACCTCAGTCATTAATCTTAATGACATGAGACGAAATATCATTTTCTTTGGAAAATATTTAAAAAATAAAAAATCACAGAACAATCGGAAAAGAATATTATCTAAAAGAAATAATTGAAATATCAAAAGAAATATTAATAATAATGATAATACAGGATGTTTGGAAAAATATTTTCATGCAATATACATTGTAAAAGGTTCTTATATGCAATGTTAAAAATAGTTGAAAGTGATAAATATGAGAAAATCTTAAAATATTATTTTTAAAACTTATGTAAAGTATTTAAATTTAATTGAATTTGAAAACTAAAAATAATTTATCCACAAATTATAAATTTTTTATTATATTTAAATGAAATTATACATTTAGAATGATAGTTTAAAAATTTTAAGATATCATTCAAATGAAAAATTCCTTATGATTATAGTATCTTTTAATCAAAAAACAACTGATAGGTATATAAAGTATATATAATTTTAAAAGTAATTTATTTTAAGTAAAAAACTATAAAGTCAATATATATATATTTATATACATCACAAAAAATAATACATGTTGTGAAAGTGTAAAAACTATTTATAAATTGAAATTGGGATGAGAAATCCCTTATCACAAACATCCATTTTGTTGAATTGTTCTATACTTTTATATAATAGATGTATACATATTATATCTTTATAAAATAACTGTATTTGTAACTGTATTATAATAAAATATTAACTCATAACTTATTTTTAAAATTTTCATTATAATTCGGTATTAAAATAAATATTTAGTTTTTTACAATCCAACTTCCCATGCATGTTTTGATTCAGAGGATTCAGTACTTACACCTTGTATATATTCATAGTAACTAATAAATATAAAAAAATAAAATTATTAATGTTTTAACATTAAATATTCTCTGAAACATTCATGTAAGATGATCATGAAAATTTAAACACATCATTTTATGGATTCTATAGTTTGTACACACACATGAATGCCAATGTTATTTTAGACTAGGGTGAATATTAATACAGTAGATAAGGTATTAAATTTAAATAATCATAAATATGTTATATATATTAAATATATTCTTTATTTCCATCTATATAACAAACCATGTGAGATGTAATTGAAAATAAATTACATCACCTGAAAAATGTGGTAGTAAGCATGTACACATGAGAAAAGTGTTAATTTTCCATTGAAGAATTAATGAAATTTAAAATTTAATTGAAATAAAATATATTTAATATTTATTATTTGAGATACTTTTTTGTATAATTATATTTATGATAGGTTTTTTTAGGTATAAGAGAAATAATATTACAATTAATTGGTTTTTACTCATAACTCATCTTTTTTATATCCTCCTTTCGATTCTGATTAAATAATTTGAAGCAGAGGATTATAATCAATAAAGAGAATTAGAGAAATAATAACAGATGTTTATAAAGTTATTTGGGTAAATTTCTGAGATAAAACTAAACCTGAGTTTTCTTTTGATGTGGTTGAAATGAGTCTGTTTTTGTAGAAGAAATCAATTCCATTTTCACAATTTTGAAATACTTTAGGGTCATAAAATTAATTAATTAATTTATAGGTGGAAAATTAATGAACCATAAATGATATTAAATATTTTTTACAATATAATGGAGTTATTATTTGAAACCAATTATTTTGTAATGACTTTGAAACACTTTATAAACATTAAATATCTAGGAAAGTAATTTTAAATACTGGTTATAAAATGTCACTAAAATATTATAATGAAAATAAATAAATAAAATTTAGAAATATATATAAAAATTATCCTTCATAATTATATATAAAACTATTTTAATAAGTTTAATTAGATAATTATTATCAATTAAAATTCGTTTAAAATTAATTTCTTTCTTTTTTTCATATTCATATAAATATTGGCTTATATAAAAATATGAGTTTTATAAGGTTATACTACTTTTAAAAATAACAAATAAATTATAAAAATGGATATAATTTATTTTAAAACACTATAGTCATAGAATTTTAGAAATAATGAATATTTACATTTATTCTTATAATGAAAACATATTAAATATGATAAATGAGCGAACATGACATCTTCATAAATATATTTTTATCAATTTACATGAGATGTTATAATTTTGTAATGTGGATTCAAAATGGTTCAAAATTTATTAGGGATAATTTAGTGGTCAATTAAAATAGATTCCACCAATTTGAGGTAAACATTTTTAATCACATGAAATATTCTATACTCCAATTGACCAGTCTTACCCATTATGACGTAGATAAAATTTTACCTTGAAAACGATTCATTTTGAACAAAAATTAAATTATCCATATAAAAAAAATATCATGAAGAGATAAAATATTTAATCAATTTTATAATATTAAATTTCTATATTTGGGTAAATTTAATGCTATTATATTTTCCCATACATAAAAGAATATATGATTTTTGGAAAAATGCATTTTTTATGAAATAAATGATTTTATACCAATAATAAATAAAAATGTGGATTTATGTTGAATTAATTGAATTATGTCTTAAAAAATATAAATTATATGACTTTTAATAAAATTTAAAACTAAAAGATACATCTATATATTTTGATTAAATGATGCGAAATGAATTATTGTTTGAAAATTCAATATTGTTCACTATTCAACCAAAAATCAACAATGCATGAAAAATAACAAAAATTTATATTACTATTAATTTTTGATTATTAATTTATAATAAATGTACATTTTTTAAAAATTTAATTTAAAAAGGTATAAGAAAATAATCAAATTATGAACACAAAGAAATCAATAAAAACCATTTTCTATGATAATTTATTTTGAGAGTAAGAAATAAATTTTTACTCATTCCTTATATAGTAATCAGACATTAATGAATGTTAATAATTTTAGTAAATATATTTTATATAAATTTTATTATAATTAATAACCATAAGATATCAAAGTATTTTATTTATTTTTTAAATAATTTTGGCATATAAAATATATTTCTGAAGAAATATATACTTTTAACTTATATAATCTAATGTAAAATTGTGTTATTATTTCAAAGGAATTAATATTTAAATTTAAAATAAGGTCGAGTTTTGTATATATACTTCATAATGTGGTTTATCATTCTCACACCTGTTAATGAAGTAATATGTTATAATTATCATATATAAATAATAATATTTTAATCATACAATACAAATTTTTAAGCTTTGTACGATAGGTGGTACACAAAATCTTCCATATTATTTTGTAAACTAAAATCATTACATGATAAATGTATTTTGAAAAAAATAGGGAATATATTTCTCATTAAAAGTGTCTTATCAAGAATGTATTAAAAGGATGAGGTATAGGGAGACTTTGTTTTTCCCAGTATGAATTTACTTAGTCTAGGTGAGGGAGTTACTCAATATTATATTTTTTAAATAAGGAAAACCAACTCTATAATATTTTATAATTTATGAGATAATATTCCTTTTGAATATCTTATATTTAAATCATGTAAAATATATTGATATTGTGAATTTAGGTATCATTCTTTAATATTATATATATATATATATATTCATATAATTATATAAAAAAGACTCAAATTTCTTTAGTTTTGTGATGTAATGTTAATTTAATTAAAATATTTTTGAATTTTAAATTTTTATCATTTTCAATAATATCATGAATTTGGAGATGTTAATGACAATTAATTCTCTACAACATATTATCTCACTCATTAGTTGTATTCTATAGAAAAATATGAAGATAAAATAGAACAATTCAGTGACCACTAATCATTTAATCAATATGGAAAACATTAATGGTGGCTCTATATTGATGAATCATTTTTATGATGATAAAAAATAACCCATATAAAAATATTGGAAAAATAATAGTAAGACCGAATTTTTTTATCCCAATTTGACCCTTGTATATTTGAAGAGGCCATGCAATAGGAAACACGGGCTATGATTGTTGAATTAAGACCTAGATCAAATAAAAAATAATATGGCTCGATAAATTATTATGATTACATATAAACAAAACAAGATTGTAATGATATGGGTATTCTAGAAAAAACATGAAGAACAAGGTAAATTTATAATATATAAGCCCTAAATTGTATTAAAAATGAAGGTTCCCAAATATAACCTAATGGTATAGGTAGTCACTGATGTATAAGAAGGGAATAAATAAGGAACCTAGAGACACTTATATTGGATAGGATTATGGGATATGGAGTTTCCAACTATGGGGTTGTTCATAATTCATAAACTAAAATAATAATGTTCATAAGGAAAAGGTTTTAATTTTTATAATTAAAAACTAAATTATTTCTATGGAAAAAAATAATTGATATGTGTTGATCGTAGTTTGTTGTTTGGGTCATAGTGAATGTAATAATTTTCATTTGGATTTTCGGTTCAGAAGATCAAGAGGTATCCAATCAATTAGATAACTCCCCAATATCATTCTCTTACATAATATATAAAAAAATTCAAAGTCTAATATAAAATTCACATAGAGGATAACTTTCATGATCACATTATGAAATTGGTTCGTACTAGAACTCAAAATATGTCATTGTTAATATCAGTGAAGAAAATGAACAAAATAAGTAAAATAATGGTAATCTAATACCAGATAACTAATGTTTGATTTTTAAAAATCTAATAAATTCTAATAAACACAAAATAAACTCCACATAATAAAAAAAATTGGTTTATCCTTCCATTTATACAGGGTACTAAATTTAAGGTTGATATTGACTCATAAAGGTAGAATTGAAAATAAAAAACAAATACACAATGATCACTCCACCGTTGTGTGAATAATATGAAAAATAATTTTGTGTTTAGATTCAATCCGTAAGGAAACGGTATCAAAATGATATTAAGATCAATATAAAAATATAATAAGAATACATTTTATCAATAAATAAAGGTGAAAGAAAATATTACATGAGAAAAATTGTCTGTGTGATTATAAAATAAATGAATAAAATTACAAATGAAATAATAAAACACGAAACCATAAATCCATTTGTAAGAACTCAAATAATCCATTCAAGTATGTATTTTATTTCTGGTTTTTTTAGAAAAAGATGAGTTTTTAGAAATTTCAAGACTTCATGTTGTGTACATATAAGTACATGTCGTGTACTATGTTTCTGCAGGTATCCAGGTCCTAGAGCTATTATAACTATGTACATGGCTGTGTGGCGTGACCTGGAGGCCACCTAATGCATGACCTAGAAATTGAAAGTACACTCCATGTACATTTAAAGAACACATCATGTAATTTTGTTTTTATTTCATTAATTATACCTGGGTCACGTCTAATTGGCCGAAACCTTATCTTCTGTACTCGACTTGTCCGTGAGAAAACGAGACTAATGGATCTACTCTAATCCCCCGGTCGGTAATCCGTTCTCCTTTTCAACCTCTGTCGATTGCGTTGGAATCACTAGAGTGAGTTCTTCATTCTTCTAGAACGTTAGCTCCTGGTTTCTCCTCTTTTGTGATATATCCTTTTTTGAATGTTTTTGACATTTTCATATATCTACCATGTTCTAGGTCAATTAATGTGCTGAGGATGAACTATATAAGTCATACAATGCTGATGTAGGTGTTTTGTGCCTTTCCATAGTTAGTCGTTCAGTTATATGTGAAAAAGTTCCATTAACCTTGTTCGGGGTATTGTGTGTTTATGAATTATAGCCATTTTAAGGCCTAATATGACTTGTTTTCTTGAGTAATGGGTTTTAATTGTGAATAGTTATGTTTTCCAATCTATGGATTTTTTCCCTTGTTTTATTAGATATGGTAAGTTTGGTCTAGATTTTCTTATTATGATATTTTGTTTTCCATTAATATTGTTCTTATTATGGAGTGATTTTACCTGTCATGCTATGATAGGATGTACACTGTTTAGCCATGTAGTTAATGTTGTTTACTTTGGCTGCCATATATCGTAGTGCATGATTTTCTTGCACAGGGCCATGAGAACCTGGTGTAGTTGACCATAATGGGAATGGACACTAAGGGCTTCCCTAGAGTGTATGTTTACCTTTACGTTGCGAGACTATAGGGGGTATGGAAATTGTGCTCCCTTAGAGTGTATGAAGATTAACATAATGAGACCACAAGGGGAATTGTACGTCGATTACTTCATCAGAGTGTCTCTAGTTACCGATAAGAGATCACAGGGAAATTGACTATGATTACTTCCTCAATGATTATGTTTTATTTTGAACCAGAGGGGTTAGATAGTGAGTACTTCCCAGATGGTTAATTTTGATTGTTTAGATTCTTATTTTGATAATGAAAATGAATGTAATTAAAATTGTAGGATTGTTTAGATTTGAGTAATTCATTATTTATTGCTTCATTTTTCATATTTTCTTATATATATATTCAATGACATTTAATCCCAGATCTTTGGCAGGCTACCTACTGGGATTTTTCTCACACCCTTTGTGGGTCCTGATTTTTGGCCTAAACTGTTTATATTCTTGCAGGTATAGACAAGGGAAAGCGCCATTCCACTTTAGGTACATGACTGATGTGGAGATGGAGAGCGTGTGACCAATATGAGGATTACGATGTTGAGGAGTTTTTTTCATGTTTTCCTTTCTACATTGGTTTAGTACTATATTCCAACATGTGACTTTTTTGTTGCTTTCATAGATACATATATCATTAATAATTATTGATATATATATATATATATGTTGCAGTTTTTTATTAACATTCATTCATCTACTATTTAATGATGTATGGTAATATTACTGTTTTTGCTATTATTATCTATTTACATCCACTAGTTTAATATTCTATTGGGGTCATAGTTTCCCCACTATTACACCCATGACCCTTGTTTCTAGTCAGAAGCCTCTTGCATGTGGGGAACTGCACTTGTGGCCATGTGACCAACAGGGTACAGGGCACCACTTGGTGGCACCTGGAACTCGGACATTACAACGTTGTATCAGAGTAATTATTTTATTCTTGACTTACTATTTTAATCTTATAGTCAGGAATATAAAGGAATATGTACTTTGAAATAAGCATCTCTTGGGAGTTTCTAACCCGTGTATAGGGAAATGCTAATTTACCACGTTTATTTCAATTTTTCTAGGTTTTCAATTATTACTGCTGATTTGATTTCACTTTTGGGTGATTCACTTGTTTTGTGAAGTTATCATTGATATTAATGAGGTTCTATTTCTGTTACAACCCTCTTAGATGAGGGTATGCTATCTCATGCATCATATAAGAACTTGATAGATATCACATGTCATGCATTATTTCCATGCCATTTATGGTTAATTACTGATTTCTTGTTGTTTTGATAGATATTGTTCTATATTTTATTGTTATTGTGATAGATTCAATGATATAATACATTATATTTGATAGGATATTGAATTTTTTATGATTTAGTTTGAATGAATGACAAACTTTGATTCTTGATTTTTTATGGGTCTTCATGGATCAAAATTTTATAGATCATCACATTGTTATGCATGTATATAACATGTATAAGAGGAAAAGTATTGATTTCTGGGGAGTATGGGTAGGCATCGATCGGAATTTGGCACTTTGATGTTTGTGTCAGTGTTTTTATAGGGTTTTAGAGTAGTTTCAGAGGCTTATAGTTTGTAAAAACCCAAAATACATGGTGGGAATTACAGAATATACATCACGTGTTCTTTTTTTTGGGAAGGAAATATTTTTCTTATGTATAATCCGTATACCTAGGGTACTCTCCATGTAGTCTCTAACAATGTCACTAGTTGTCTTAGCAGACACACGGGGATGAGTAAATCAAAGGTGGGACACACTGTGTACTTGATATACACACTGTGTTGTAGAGAATATGTATCTAGAAGTGTGACTAATGACATGGGTTTCTGAAAATCAAGAAGTACACGTTGTGTCCATCGAGAACACACCGTGTATAATCAGCCATGTGACCGGCCGTGTGACAAAAATTAAGAGTCATTTATGTTTATCTATTACACACTATGTCTATAGAAAACGTGTTCTATAGTCTTGACCAAGGAGAATAGTTTGGGTTATTCATGTAGAAGAACTCGTTCAGGGGTAAATGATTCAATTACACATCATGTTAGAGGTGAAGATGCCATGTGTGTAGCGTGTTACACGACTACTATTGGCAGGATTAAACGCCCTTGTGAAGGAATAACAGGAACAGACAGTGTAGGTGTAATACACAACCAGTATCCATGTTTGAAAAACATGAATGATTTATTTATACTATTTGAAACATACACTTAAATGTTTCAATACTTGATAATATTGACCTAAGGTGTACATTTGACATTGTAGAGTCATCCCACCTAGACGTCCTCTAGTTGTACGCCAGTTAGAGGGAAGGGATCGGACACTGGACAAGGTCGATCAGGGACTAACAGTATATCATCCTATAGTTCCAGTCATAGATCTAGATGTTATTCAAGATATAGGTGATATTTTATAGTTCTGAGAGGGCTTCATGAGGTTCAGATATATAATCTGAGGAGTACCGAATCTTTTCCCTTATATGGCAGAGGTGACACTAGTTTTCCAAAAGCAGCATCCTCCCTCATCAAAGGGGATGGAGGAACTTAGGATGAAGTGTCATGGTTGGAAGCCATTCTATTTGTCTTAGATTATCTCAAGATGCCTCTAGATAGGTGGGTTAAGCTCCCCACATATATTCTTCAAGATTCCTCCAAGAGATGGTGGGATGCGGTCTCATAGGTGGGATGCTAGCAGGTGTTGTCTTTGGATGAGTTCCAACATTTTATCTATGACTACTTTTACCCAGATAAATTCATGGCTGGGCAAGACCAATATTTCATGAGTCTAGAGAAGGGTACTCTCTCAGTTATGGAGTACTGTTCACACTTAATAGATCTGAAATTCATTACACCCAACATATAAGGTGATGAGTTATTTCTATCAAGGATGATTGAGAATGGATTCATGCATGACATCTAATCACAATTGAACATCTTCATGTTGTATTCCTTCACATCTATAGTCAACAAGGAACTGATCATGGAGTGAAATATATTGGATTCATGAACTTTTATCTAGGGTGGTTTGGCATCTGGAGTTGGTACACATGATACTGACTGCACGAAGCATTGTAGGGAGTCTACACATGGAGATCATAGTGGGAGGAATTTTTCTTTTTGTAGCTTGGTGGTGTGCTACCTGTGCAGGATGAGTGGGAATAACATGCCACATTCCCTGAGAGACCCAGTGGAGTTCTGATCGTGCAACATGATGGGATATCATCAGCACTTCTGTCAGATCGTCTCACCAACAGCTGGTGATAGAGTTCTGTTTTGACTCCTCGTACCATAAAAGGACCAGTAGATTCACATTAGTCTTGGAACTGGAGTTCTATTGGCTATTCAGGCCATGTTTGTGGTCATGGCCTTAGTGGTCCCATATAGGGCTTTCAATAGCTAGAGGGTGGATCAGTTCAGGGATCTGAGGGTCGTAGTGCAGGTCACACTTTTACAGTAGAGTAGACCCATCATGGAAAGGATCTTAGTCTTTCTACAATTTGAGATATGATCCTAGTAGTCCCAGTTTTAGCTTCTTCACTATTTGATATAATGGATTCCTATTGTTTCACATCTATTGATATTTTGGAGAGCCTTGGGCTCTATATCATTACTTTGGCTAATGTATTGACACTGGACACTCTGTTGGGGACAAGAACAGCTAGTGTACGTCAGTGCATAGAGATCCCTCTTTGTCACGACCCATCCTTGGAGCCCGTGCCGTGACTACCCCAAGCCCGCCTTCCATAGGCCAGGGGATGGCGACTAGCACCAAGGCGTAAATCCCGGGAAAAGGGAAGGCATTTCCTTTGTAAAGTAAACCACAAACTCCACAGAGCAAGCAAGAGGAAGTAAATACTATGTAAAAACTGGTACAACAGTATGTGCGGAATAGAAAGTAGGCCTTTATACAAACCCAAACTAAAAGTAAAGTACAACTGGGAATGGAAAATAGAAACTGAAAATTAAAACCGCAAGATCGAGCTATCCACTGTAAATATCAACTGAATTGTGGGTACAGAAATCCTCCCCTGCTCCTCAGGTCCAGCCGACCACTTCGAGTATGTCCCTCCCAGTGGTCCCCCTCCAGGTACCATCCTGCTTCGCAAACCTCCACCACGATCTGCGCTGTCCGTCGTTTACAACCAACACAACGTAGTTCGGGCATAGCCCATGCAGGGGTGAGTATAAGCTACTTAGTAGGGACCCCACGACCCCCTATGGTCTCCCAAAATCTACAAAAGATAATCCACAAAGGAATGATACCATCACGATGTAACATCCGACACTGCTTAGGTATATTCCCATACATATAACTAAGTCATCAATTCTCGCTCAGCTCCAACATCTGAGCTCAAGTACAACCCAGTCCACATAGGAATGCAAAATGTAAATCCACACAGGATAGCACAACAAAATCCAAAATGGAAATCAAAACAGGATTCCAGCTCACACAGGTGTACTTCTTCATATGACGATAATAATGACTAGATACTGCCACTGATTCACCTATGCCGTCGGACCCAAAAAGGATCGATAGGTACTAACCCCCGTAATGACCCACAAAGGATCTGACCCACAAAGGATCGATAGGTAACTTACCCCCGCAATGACCCACAAAGGATCTAACCCACAAAGGATCGATAGGTAACTAACCCCCGTAAAGACCCACACAGGATCAGACCCACACATGATCTGTAGGCTCTAGCCCACACAGGACCGCTGAGCGCTGACCCACACAGGATCGGACCCACACAGGATCGGTAGCACTGACCCACAATGGACCGCTGAGTGCTGTAGTCGTCGCCGTCAAATCCACTGAGGATCTCTGTACAGTCGTCGTCGTCACAGTAGCAGTCGCAGCCAGTTCTAGGGTTCCTGCATACAGCAAGCTCGTTCGGGAGGGTCCGCTCCACGATCCGAGAGGCCGATACATCAAATGACACATAGTCCAGAGTTGATGTATCCAAAAGTTCCGTATTGTCAACAGGAACTCAACGTCACAGACGGCGTGTCAATCGGACGCTCGGTCTGAGAGTTATTGGCTTTTTCGTCCCAGGGGCCCAGTTGGTTTCTAAGGAAAAACCAACCCGACCGTACTCCACCTACATCCAAACCTTAGGCGGAGTAAGCCAAAAGACCCATCTCACTAAGAGGAATCCATCAAAGTCGATGGTACATCAATCGGACGTCTGGAGCTCAAGATATGAGCGTTTCCGCTCCGAAGGCCCGGTTGGTTCCGTGTAAGAACCAACCTGGCCAAACATAAATTACTCTAAAACCTTGAGTGTGATATACCGAAACAACCGTCTCGATCCAAGGATCGGATCGCCACTGACGGTGCGTCGATCGGAGGCCCATAGCTCATGATACGGGAAAAAGTCCGAAAAGGTCCGAAAACAGGGGGTCTGGGCCCGGACCGACCCGGCCCAACCCCCCCTGGGTCGGCCCGAACCGGGTCCCCACAACCCAGGTCCAGGTCCGACCCAGCCGGCGCGGGCCGGCCCGGTCGGCTGGCGGCTCGACCGTAACGGTTGAGCGGGTGCAAGGGGGCACCGCCCCCCTTGATGGTTCCGCGACCCCGCGTGGGGGGGCCGCGTCTCGCCAACGGATGTGGCAAGGCTGCGTCCTTCCTTCACAGTCCTGCGTGGCCCCGGGACCGGCCTACGCCGCCACAGCATCAGTCGCGGCGGGTCTTCCCGGCGGCACGCCGGGCGCCGCCGCATCCTGGCGGCCGGCCGCCGGCGCCGCCATGCCGGCGTGGCCCACTGGCAGGGGCTTCCGCAGACCACCGGACGTGCTCCGGTGGTCCGATTTGTGTGCGTTCTTTGCCAGGGCTCGTCCCAGGACTCGTTCTTCACTGCAGAACCTTCAAAATTAACTTTCAGCCCCGTTTGTCGTCGCCCTCCAATCCACGCATAACAAAAAAAATGTGTAGTGGGTTCAGACTTGTTCATTGGTCCGCACCCACCGCGTTAGCGGTTTTTAAAGTCTCACAACATTCATTTTTAACAACCGGGGATAAAAATCACAAAGAATTAAAAAGGAACAACCCATACCTTGTCGTATTCGTCGGACGAGTTCTTCGTGGAATTGACCGTCGCGGAAGAAGAGGATCGTCACTTCGCGGAAGGGCGTCGCGTCGTCGTGGTATACGCCGTCGTGTCGACGATCTCTTAGGGTTAAAGAAAAACATACAGATTTAATTTCACGAATTAAATCCATGATAAGGATAAAATCTACAAAGGAATTTAAATGATTTGAAAATCTCCTACCTCAAGCAGTTGATCGAAGATTTGTCGCAGAAGAAGGAACATTGCAGAAGAATGTCACGAGAGAATAATCGTCGTGGAAGAAGAATCGTCAGCATTCTTTGTCAGCTTTCATCGAAGGCCATCGTTCTTCGCGTTCTTCATGTTCTTTGTGAAGAAAAAAGAAGATCTTATAGATTCAGAGATTTCTCCAAATCCTCAAAACAAGACACCCCTCAAAAGACAAGTGTTGGTCTTATTTTTTAATCTCATGCCAACGAACGATTTCAAAGATAAGTAACGAAAAAATTAATTCATAGAATTAATTGCAACAAAAATAAACACCCAATTAATAGGGGCATTAAGAATTTAGAAAACGTGTCAGTTGACTTTCATTTAAAAAGGGGTTTTCGCGGGTGCGTTACTTAGAGGAAAAGAAATGGTGGGGAACGTGCGGGCCCCACATCAGAAATATCCTACCAAGAGGGTAGGATATTTTGGGTTCCACCCTATCCACCTCAACTCAGCTTAAGTGGCATTTATGTGGCTTTAAGTGGATTTAAGTGAAATAAAATAAAGTTGTCGCACCTCTTTATTTTATTTTCTTCACTTAACCTAAAAAATTAAAAACCACACCTGAGAAAACGCAACTCCTAAAGAGGCGTTTCTAAGAAAGTATCGGTGCTGCGATTCCATCGGTGCCCTCAGAATTCGATTCAGAGCACCGGTTCAAAAGTTAGAAAAACCCACTCGTTTGTCCACTGAACGTACCCGAGTCAAACTTTAGAAAATGATTCCGGGCACACCGGGCACCGGAATCATGTGCCGTTTGAAACTGCATCCTTGTAATATTCAAAAGAAAATTAAGAAAAAAAATTTCTTTGAAATTTACGGGTCTTTATATCACTCCCACCTCAGGGATTTAAATCCCCGTAAAGATACATCATAAGCTAGGGAAACAAATGTGGGTACTGAGCACGCATCTGAGCCTCCCGCTCCCAAGTTCTCTCCTGGAGGTTCTCGTGCTGCCATATGTTGTGCACTAGAGGAATCGATTGTCCATGTAGGACTAGCTCCTGTCGATCCTCGATCTCAATTGGGACCTCCACAAAAGTCGCCCCATCATCAACGTCTAGCTCCCCATGGTCAATGATATGCGTCAGGTCATGCATGTATCTCCTCAGCTGAGACACATGGAAGACGTCGTGCACCCAGTGCAACTGAGGTGGTAGAGCCAGGTGATAAGCCACCTCGCCGATCCTGTTGAGGACCTGGAATAGTCCGATGAAGCGTGGAGAAAACTTTCCACCTAGGCCAAATCTCTGTAATCCACGTCGAGGTGAGACATGAAAGAAGACGTGGTCTCCATCCTCGAACTCTAGTGGCATCCGCCTCCTATCAGCATAAGACTTTTGTCGGCTCTGAGCTGTCCTCATCCGCTCTTAGATTACCTGGACCTTCTCTGTCGTGGCTCGGACCATCTCTGGTCTTACAAGTGCTAACTCCCCTGGGTCTGTCCAGCACAAAAGAGATCTGCAAGGTCTGCCGTACAATGCCTCTTATGGTGCCATCCCGATGGTGGAGTGGTATCTATTGTTGTACGAAAACACCACCAAGGGTAGGTGGTCCTCCCAGCTACGACCAAAGTTGAGGACACATGCGTTGAGCATGTCCTCGAGAGTCTGAATGGTCCTCTCTGTCTGACCATCTGTCTGAGGGTGAAAGGCGGTGCTCAGACGTAGCTGCGTCCCGAATGCCTCCTACAACACCTTCTAAAGCCGGGATGTAAAGCGAACATCTCGATCAGAGACGATAGATGATGTCACACCCTGAAGACGTACAATCTCTTGAATGTAGAGATGCTCCAAGCTCTCCACTAAGCCCTGCTCTCTGATGGGTAAGATGTGAGCCGACATGGTGAGTCATTCGACAATCACCCAAATGGATTTGTGACCTCTGGAAGTGTGTGGAAGTCCAGTCACAAAGTCCATAGATATCCCATCCCACTTCTACTCCGGGACCTCCAAGGGTTTTACTAAGCCTGCTGGTACCTGCTGCTCTGCCTTCACCAGCTGGCAGGTGAGGCATCGAGAAACGAAATCTGCCACAGCCTTCTTCATGCCCGACCACCAGTGCTGTCACCTGAGGTCCTGGTACATCTTCACCACTCCAAGATGTACTGCCAAATGAGAAGTGTGAAACTCTCTCAGAACCTCCTCTCGTAAAGCGACTGGTTCTAAGGTACGTCCTCTGAAAAGGATGTCATGCTCTGCTCCAAAGGAGAAACCATCAGGTGCCTATCCTGAGGATATCTGTGCACGCCGCGTCTCACAGTCAGCTTCCCCACGCTGTGCCTCTCTGACCTGCTGTAGTACTGGAGGAGAGACTGTGAGAGGCTGAAGGAAGGCTGCACCATCTCTATCCATGAAGGATATCCGCAAAGTGGCTAGCTGCTCTGTCTCCCCCTCGAGTAGCTAAATGCCTGTCCTCCTGCTGAGAGCATCGGCTACTAGGTTCCCCTTCCAAATTTTATAGACTATCTTAAATTCATAGTCCTGGAGGAACTCGAGCCATCGCTGTTGTCTCAGGTTCTGGTCCCTCTGAGAGAAGATGTACCTGAAACTTTGATGGTCATAAAAGACTGTAAAATGCTCGCCCATCAGATAGTGTCGCCATGTCTTTAGTGCGAAGACCACTACTGCTAACTCCAGGTCATGGGTAGCATAGTTCTTCTCATGCAGCCTCAACTAACATGACCCATAAGAGATCAATGCCCACTCCTGCATCAGGACACATCCGAGTCCGGTCCATGATGCATCGTAGTAGACTACGTACCCCACTCCCTCCTCAGGCAACCTTAAGATAGGGGAGCTGTTCAATCTCTGCCTCAGCTCCTGGAAGCTCTGCTGACATCTGTCTGACCACAAAAAGGGTCTCCCCTTCTTCGTCAAAGCTAAGAGTGGTGCCGCAACTCTGGAGAATTCTGGCACAAATCTATGATATTATCCAGCTAGTCTCAAGAAACTTCGCACCTCCTTCACGCACTTGGGTGGCTCCCAAGTTAGCACTGCCTCGATCTTCGCAGGATCCACTGCAACTCCAGCCTCAGAGATGACGTGCCCCATGAAGTGGACCTCGCGTATCCAGAACATACACTTTGAGAGCATTCAATAAATCTGGTGCTCTCGGAGTGTGTCCAGTACAACTCGCAAGTGGTAGGCGTGCTCCTCCTCAGTCATCGAGTAAATCAAAATGTCGTCGATGAAGACCAAGACAAATCGATCGAGGTATGGATTAAAGATCATGTTGATGAGGCCCATGAACACTGCTGGAGCATTGGTTACGTCGAAAGGCATATCCAAGAACTCATAGTGTCCATATCGTCTTCTGAAGGCCGTATAATGCACGTCCTTGTCCCGAACTCTGAGTTGATGATAGCCTGACCTGAGGTCTATCTTCAAGAACCACCGTGCTCCCTTGAGATGATCAATGAGGTCATCAATCCTAAGTAGCGGATACTTGTTCCTCACAGTCACTTGGTTCAGGAGATGATAGTCGACACAAAGTCACAAGCTCCCGTACGCCTTCTTGGAAAACAATATTGGGGAAGCCCAGGGTGAAACACCGGGTCAGATGAAACCCTTGCCCTGCAAGTCCTCCAACTGTACCCGTAGCTCTCATAGCTCAGCAGGGGCCATCCGATATGCTGGAGTGGATATCGGGGCTTCCCCGGGGTACAGATCAATATGAAAGTCTACCTCTCTGTGAGGAGGTAGTCCTGGAACGACGTCAGGAAAGACGTCCACATACTGATCCACCACTACAGGAAAATTAGGACTCCGCACGTCAACAGCTCCTAGGATGAGGCAAGCCAACTGATGAGTGATGGGTTGTCCTCTCCACTGCGAGAGTCCTTCCTGTGCTGTGAAGTCTCCCTTCTCACCGGTGAAGGTGAACCTGCTCCTGTCGGTGCGTACACATCGCACATTGCACCTAATACAGTCAATCTGTGCATGGACTGTAGATAACCAATCCATGCCCAAGATGACATCATAAGGCCTCGAAATCGCTACAAGAAGATCCCAACCGAAGCTCTCACCTCCTAGAGTAATCTCACACTTCCGGTACCAATGTGTGATCGTCGAGTCCGCTCCCGTAGGAGTCTCTAGCCGTAAGGATCGAGCCAACGGCTTTGTCAGAGTCTCTGAGCTCCGAACAAAGGCAGCGGCTATGAAAGAGTGACTCTCTCCTGTGTCTATAAGAATTGCAGCAAGGGTGGAATAGACACAAATAGTACCTCAAATCATCTCGGGCACGCCGTGGTCGTAGGCCTCCGCTGCCTGGAGCTGTGCCTATCTCTGCCCTCCAGCTCCCTGTGGTCGGAGTGGACCTCCTGGTGGTGGTGGTGGTAGAGCCTCAAAGCGTCGCCCACCACCTGCAGCTCAGCTAAATCCTTTGCCTCGTCCGGCTCCTCCTTGCGGACCACCACAGTCGACCCTCTACCTCTGAATGGGTGGCCCCTCAACCGTCTGCTGCTCCTCGGCAGGGTGGGTCAGGCAGTCACGAGCCAAGTGGCCTTGCCCGCCGCATGTGTAGCACTACCTACCTCTTGAAAGACTAGCTCAACGCTGTGTTCCCCGCACTACTGAGCCATTGTCCTGAGGTCGTCTGTGTGAGGGTCTGGTCTGCCTGGACCCCTGAGTTATCCGTCAACTGCCTCCTGCAGAAGACTCTGTTACGTGCCGCCCCGTGGTAGGTCCTCCTTGTTGATGAAGGCTCATCAAGGAAGTTCTCGATCAAAAGGGCTTGCTCTAGTACTCCTTCTTGAGTTGGAATGCTCAGGTAGATCAGTGATGCCCTGATCTCATGTCTCAATCCCTGCTCAATGGTCAGGGCCCGGAAGAATGGGTTCCGTACTATGTCGGTCGGGTAGCATGTGAGATCGTTAAATCTCACCGAGTACTGGGCGACCTCAAGCTACCCTGCCGCAGCTGAAGAAGCTCCTGGATGTGCACCGCATGGAGGGTGGCCAGGACGAACTCTGAGCAGAAGAGGCCCTCAAAGTCTTTCCAAAGGAGAGATGCCTCATCATGCACATGGTGCATCAAGCTCCACCATCCGCCCGCTGCTGTGTGTAGTAGGCTCGCTGCGAGGATCACCATGAGGTATGTTGGTGTCCTCACTAGCCTAAAAACTTGCACCACTGCCTCCAGCTAGTCCTCGACTGCCTACTGGTCCGTCTCCCCATGGAACCTGGGCGATCGCTGGCACTAGAACTCATGCAGTGCACTAAGGCGACATGCATCATCAGCGGCTGGGGCTAGAAGCATCGGTGGCTCAGCGAGTAGAGGTACCGCCGGTGCCTCAGCTGTCAAAGGGCCCTGTATCGAGGCCTCGTTGCCCAGCGGGCTGTCGTCACTCTAAACTCTCGGAACCCTAGCTAGCTGCCATCGTGGGGCCATCATGAAAATAAACATGTGATCCATGGTTAGAACAATATACCTGGTGAGCTGACATAAAGTAATCACAATGAAAACATGAAACACACATGCAATCAATGTTTTCGTTCATTAAGTCGGAAAACAGAAGTCAGGGTCCTGGTGTATGGATACGTCGGCCGCCGCACCAACACTAGGCTCCCTGGACTGATAACCACACTCAATACGCTAAACACTATTACTTCACATAGAAGAATGATCAGAGTCTGCAGTAGAACCGTACTCCTATGATACCAATTGGTCACGACCCGTCCTTGGGGTCCATGCCGTGAATACCCCATGCCCGCCTTCCATAGGCCAGGGGCTGGCGACTAGCACCAAGGCGTAAATCCCCAAAAAAGGGAATGAATTGCCTTCGTAAAGTAAACAAAAAACACCACAGAGCAAGCAGGTATAAGTAAACACTATGTAAAAAATGGTACAACAGTAAGTGCGGAAAAGAAAGTGGGCCAGTATACAAACACAAACTGAAAGTAATGTACAACTGGGAAGGGAAAACAACAACTAAAAAGTAAAGCTGCAATGTTGAGCTATCAACTGGAAATCCCACCAGAAGGGAGGGTACATAAATCCTCCACTGCTCCTCGGGTCCATCCGACTGCTCTGAGTACGTCCCGCCCAGTGGTCCACCTCCAGGTACCGTCATGCTCTGCAAGCCTCCACCATGATCATCAATGTCCGTCGTCTGCAACCAACAAAATGTAGTGCGGGAATAGCCCGTGCAGGGGTGAGTATAAGCTACTCAGTAGGGACCCTGAGACCCCTGAAGGTCTCCCAGAATCCACAAAGGATAATCCACAAAGGAAAGATACAATCACGAAGTAACATCCGACACTGCTTAAGTATATGCCCATACATATACCTAAGTCATCAATTCTCGCTCGACTCCAACATCCGAGCTCAAGTACAACCCAGTTCACACAGGAAAGAAAAACGTAAATCCGCACAGTATAGCACAACACAATCCACAAAGGAAAGAAAAATAGGATTCCATCTCACAAAGGTATACTTCTTCATTTGACGATAAAGATGACTAGATATTGCCACTAATTCATCTAAGCCATCAGACCCACAAAGGATCGATAGTTACTAACCCCCGCAATGACCCACAAAGGATCTGACCCACAAAGGATCGATAGGTAACTAACCACCACAATGACCCACAATGTATCTGACCAACAAAGGATCGATAGGTAAGTAACCCCTGCAAAGACCCACACAGGATCGGACCCACACAGGATCTGTAGGCGCTGGACCACACAGGACCGCTGAGCACTGACCCACACTGGATCGAACCCACACAACATCGGTATCACTGACCCAAAAAGGATCGCTGAGTGATGTAGTCATCGCTGTCGAATCCACTGAGGATCTCTGTACAGTCGTGGTCGTCACAGTAGCAGTCGCAGCCAGCTCTAGGGTTCCCACACACAGCAAGCTCGTTCAAGAGGGTCTACTCCATGAGCCGAGTGGACGATACATCAACTGACACATAGTCCAGAGTTGATGTATCCAAAAGTTTTGAATCGTCAACAGGAACTCAACATCGCAGACGGCGCGTCAATCAGACGCCCTGTCTGAGAGTTATTGGCTTTTTCGTCCCAGGGGCCCGGTTGGTTTTTAAGGGAAAACCAACCGGACCATACTCCACCTGGATCCAAACCTCGGGTGTATTAAGCCAAAAGATCCTTCTCACTAAGAGGAATCCATCAAAGTCGACGGTACGTCAATCGGACGTCTGGAGCTCACGATATGAGCATTTCTGCTCCGAGGTCCTGGTTGGTTTCATGTATGAACCAACCCGGCCGAACTGAAAGTACTCTGAAACATTGAGTGGGATATAATGAAACAACCGTCTCGATCCAACGATCACATCGCCGCTGTCGGCTAGTCGATTGAAGGCCCATAGCTCAAGATAAAGGCAAAAGTCCGAAAAGGTCCGAAAAAATGGGCGGTCTAGTCCCGGACCGACCCGGCCCAACCCCCCTGGGTCGGCCCGAACCGGGTCGACCCGACTGGCGTGGCGCGGCCCGGTCCCCTGGCGGCTCGGCCGTACCGGCCGAGCGGGTGGAAGGGGGAACCGCCCCCCTTGATGGTTCCGCGGCCCCACGTGGGTGGGCCGCCTCTCGCCAACGGACGCGGCAAGGCCGCGTCCTTCCTCCGCAGTCCTGTGCGGCCGCAGGACGGGCCAGCACCGCCGTGGCTGAAGCCGCGGCGGGTCTTCCCGGCGGCGCGCCGGCGAGGGCTACTGCGGACCACCGGACGCACTCCGGTGGTCCAATTTGTTCGCGATCTTCAGCAAGACTCGTCCCGGGACTCATTCTTCACTACAAAGCCTTCAAAATTAACATGCGGCCCCATTTGTCGTCGCCCGCCAATCCGCGCATAACAAACAAAAAGGGCGGTGGGTTCGAACATGTTCGTTGGTCCGCACCCACCGTGTTAGCAATTTTTAAAGTCTCACAACATCCATATTTAACAACCGGTGATAAAAATAACAATGATTTAAAAAGGAACAACACCTACCTCATCGTAGTCGTTGGACGAGTTCTTCGAGGAATTGACCGTCGCAGAAGAAGAGGATCGTCACGTCGCGGAAGGGCGTCGTGTCATCGCGGTATACGGCGTCGCGTCGACAATCTCTGAGGGTTAAAGGAAAACATACAGATTTAATTTCACGAATTAAATCCGTGTTGAGGATAAAATCCACAAAGGAATTTAAAAGATTTGAAAATCTCCTACCTCATGCAGTTGATCAAAGATTTTTCACGGAAGAAGGAACGTCGCGGGAGAAGAATCGTCCTAGAAGAAGAATCTTCACCATTCTTCTTCGCCTTTTGTCGAAGGCCGACGTTATTCGCGGTCTCCGTGTTCTTCACGTTATTCGTGTTCTTCACGTTCTACGCATTCATCGCGTTCTTCGCAAAGAAAAAAGAAGGTCTTCTAGATTCATAGATTTCTCCAAATCCTCAAAACAAGACACCCCTCAATAGACAAGTGTTGGTCTTATTTTATTATCTCATGCCAACGAACGATTTCAAAGATAAGTAACGAAACAATTAATTCATATAATTAATTGCAACGAAAATAACCGCCCAATTAATAGGGGCATTAAGAATTAAGAAAACACATCAGTTGACATTCATTTAAAAAGGAGTATTCACGGGTGTGTTACTTAGAGGAAAAGAAACGGTGGGGATCATGTGGGCCCCACCTCACAAATATCCTACCAAGAGGGTAGGATATTTTTGGTTCTAACCTATCCGCTTCGACTCAGCTTAAGTGGATTTTAAGTGGCTTTAAGTGGCTTTAGGTGAAATAAAATAAACTTGTCACACCACATTATTTTAGTTTTTCTTCACTCAATCCCAAAAATTAATAACCACACCTGAGCAAACGCAACTCCGGAATAGGCGTTTCTAGGAAAGTACCAGTGCTACGATTCCATCGGTGCCCTCGGAATTCGATTATGAGCACCGGTTGAAAAGTTAGAAAATCCCGCTCATTCGTTTAGTGAACGTACCCGAGCCAAGCTTCGAAAAACGATTCCGAGCACACCGGGCCTCGGAATCACGTGCCGTCAGAAACTGAGTCCTTGTAAAATTCAAAGAAATTTATGAAAAAAATTCCCTTGAAATTTATGGTTCTTTACATCACTCCCACCTCAGGGAATTACATCCCCGTAATGATACATCATAAGCTAGGGAAACAAATGTGGGTACTGAGCACGCATCTGAGCCTCCCGCTCCCAAGTTCTCTCCTGTAGGTTCCCGTGATGCCATCTGTTGCACACTAGAGGAATCGATCGTCCATGTAGGACTCGCTCCTGTCGATCCTCGATCTCGACCGGGACCTCCGCAAAACTCGCCCCATCATCAATGTCTAGCTCCCCATGGTCAATGATATGCATCGGGTCATGCATGTATCTCCTCAGCTGAGATACGTGGAAGATGTCGTGCACCCGGTGCAACTGAGGTGGTAGAGCCAGGTGATAAGCCACCTCGCTGATCCTGTTGAGGACTTGGAATAGTCCGATTAAGCGTGGAGACAACTTTCCGCCTCAGCCAAATCTTGTAATCTACGTCGAGGAGAGACATGCAAGAAGACGTGGTCGCCATCCTCGAACTCTAGTGGCCTCAGCCTCCTATCATCATAAGACTTATGTCGGCTCTGAGCTATCCTCATCCGCTCCTGGATGACCGGGACCTTCTCTGTTATGGCCCGGACCATCTCTGGTCCCACAAGTGCTGACTCCCCAGGGTCTGTCCAGTATAAAAGAGATCTGCAAGGTCTGCCGTACAATGCCTCGTATGGTGCCATCCCGATGGTGGAATGGTAGCTGTTGTTGTACACAAACTCCACCAAGGGTAGGTGGTCCCCCCAGCTGTGACCAAAGTCGAGGACACATGCGCGGAGCATGTCCTCGAGAGTCTGAATGGTCCTCTCCGTCTGACCATCCGTTTGAGGGTGAAAGGCGGTGCTCAGACATAGCTGCGTCCCGAATGCCTCCTACAACCCCGTCAAAATCCGGGAAGTAAAGCGAACATCTCGATCGGAGATGATAGATGATGGCACACCATGAAGCTGTACAATCTTCTGAACGTAGAGACACCCCAAGCTCTCTACTGAGCCCTGCTCTATGATGGGTAAGAAGTGAACCAACTTGGTGAGTCAGTCGACAATCACCCAAATGGATTCGTGACCTCTGGAAGTGCATGGAAGTCCAGTCACAAATTTCATAGATATCCCATCCCACTTCCACTCCGGGACCTCCAAGGGTTGTACCAAGCCTGCTGGTACCTGATGATCTACCTTCACCTGCTTGCAGGTGAGGCACCGAGAAATGAACTCTGCCACAACCTTCTTCATTCCTGGCCACCAGTGCTGTCGCCTGAGGTCCTGGTGCATCTTCGCCAGTCCAGGATGTACTGCCAAAGGAGAAGTATGAAACTCTCTCAGAACCTCCTCTCGTAAAGAGACTGGTTCTAAGGTATGTCCTATGAAAATGATGTCGTTCTCTGCTCGAAAGGAGAAACCATCAGGTGACTGTCCTGAGGATATCTGTGCACGCCGCATCTCATAGTCAGCGTCCCCACGCTGTGCCTCTTTGACCCGCGATAGTAGTGGAGGAGAGACTGTGAGAGACTGAAGGAAGGCCACACCATCTCTATCCACGAAGGATATCCGCAAAGCGGCTAGCTGCTCTGTCTCCCCCTCGAGTAGCTGAATGCCCGTCCTCCTACTGATAGCATCGGCTACTACGTTATCCTTCCAAATTATATAGACTATCTCAAATTCATAGTCATGGAGGAACATGAGCCATCACCGCTATCTTAGGTTCTGGTCCTTTTGATAGAAGATGTACCTAAGATTCTGATGGTCATAAAAGACTGTAAAGCGCTCGGCCGTCAGATAGTGTCTCCATGTCTTTAGTGCGAAGACCACTGCTGCTAACTCCAGGTCATGGGTAGCGTAGTTCTGCTCATGTGGCCTCATCTAACATGATCCATAGGCAATCACTACCCGCTCCTGCATCATGACACATCCGAGTCCGGTCCCTGATGTATCGTAGTAGATTACGTACCCCACTCCCTCCTTAGGAAACCTCAAGATTGGGGTGCTGGTCAATCTATGTCTCAGCTCCTGGAAGCACTGCTGACATCTGTCTGATCACACAAAGGGTCTCCCCTTCTTCGTTAAAGCTGAGAGTGGTGCCGCAACTCTGGAGAAGTCTGGCACAAATCTTCGATAGTATCTAGCTAGTCCAAAGAAACTCCTCACCTCCGTCACGCTCTTGGGTGGCTCCCAAGATAGCACTGCCTCGATCTTCGCAGGATCCAATGCAACTCCAGTCTCAGAGATGACGTACCCCAAGAAGTGGATCTTCCATATCCAGAACTGACACTTTGAGATCATTCCATTAATCTGGTTCTCTCGCAGTGTGTCCAGTACAACTCACAAGTGGTAGGCATGCTCCTCCTTAGTCGTCGAGTAAATCAAAATGTTGTCGATGAAGACCACGACAAATCGATCAAGGTATGGCTGAAAGATCATGTTCATGAGGCCCATGATCACCGCTGGAGCATTGTTTATGCTGAATGGCATAACCAAGAATTCAGAGTGGTCATATCGTCATCTGAAGGCCGTCTACTGCACGTCCTCGTCCTGAACTCTGAGCTGATGATAGCCTGACCTGAGGTCTATCTTAGAGAACCACCGTGCTCCCTTTTGCTGATTGAAGAGGTCACCAATCCTTGGTAGCGGATAATTGTTCCTCATCATCACTTGGTTCAGGAGACGATAGTCGACATAGAGTCGCAAGCTCCCGTCCGCCTTCTTGGCATACTATATCAGGGAAGCCCAGGGTGAAACACTGGGTCGGATGAAACCCTTGCTCTGCAAGTCCTCCAACTGTACCTGTAGCTCTCGAAGCTCAGTGGGGGCCATCCGATATGCTGGAGTGGATATCAGGTCTATCCCGGGGTATAGATCAATATGAAAGTATACCTCTCTGCGAGGAGGTAGTCCTAGAACATTGTCAGGAAAGACGTCCGCATACTGATCCACCACTGCAGGAAAACAAGGACTCCGCACGTCAACTGCTCCTAGTATGATGCTAGCCAACTAATTAGTGATGGGCTTTCCTCTCCTCGGAGAGAGTCCTTCCTGTGCGGCGAAGGCTCCCTTCTTGCTGGTGAATGTAAACCTACTCTCATCGGTGCATAAACATCGCATCATGCGCCTAATACAGTCAATCTGTACATGGAATTTAGATAACCAATACATGCCCAAGATGACGTCGTAAGGCCTCGACGCCGCTACAAGAAGATCCCAGCCAAAGCTCCTGCCTCATAGAGTAAGCTCACACTGTCGGCACCAGTGTGTGATTGTCGAGTCCACTCCCGTAGGAGTCTCTAGCCATAAGGATTGAGCGAATGGCTCTGTCAGAATCTCCGAGCTCCAATCAAGGGCAGCGGCTATGAAAGAGTGACTCACTCCTGTGTCTATAAGAACTGTAGAAAGGGTGGAATAGACACAGATATTACCTCGAATCATCTCGGGAACGCCGTGGTCGTAGGCCTCCGCTGCCTATAGCTTTTCCTGTCTCGGCCCGCTAGCTCCCTGTTGTCGGGGTGGACCTCCTAGTGGTGGTGGTGGTAGAGCCTCAAAGCGTCGCCCACCACCTGCTACTTAGCCAAATCCTCTGCCTCGTCCGCCTCCTCCCTGCGGATGGCCACAGTCGACCCTCTGACTCTACCTGGGTGGACCCTCAACCGTTTGCTGCTCCTCAGCAGGGTGGGTTGGGCAGTCACGAGCCATGTGGCCTTGCCCGCCGCATGTGTAGCACCGTCTGCCTCTTGAATGACTGGCTCTATGCTGTGTGCCCCGTACTGCTGAGCCAGTTTCCTGAGGTCATTTGAATGAGGGTCTGGTCTTCCTGGACCCCTGAGTCATCCGTCAACTGCCTGCTGCAGAAGACTTCGCTACGTGCTGTCCCGCGGTAGGTCTCGCTGCTGATGAAGGCTCAGCAAGGAAGCTCTTGATCAAAAGGGCTCGCTCCAATACTCCTTATTGAGTCTAAATGCTGAGGGAGATCAGTGATGCCCTGATCTCTTGTCTCAATCCCTGCTCAAAGGTCCAGGCTCGGAAGAATGGGTCCCGTACTATGTCGGTCGGTTTGCAAAAGAGATCGGTAAATCTCGCCGAGTACTGGGCGACCGTCAAGCTACCCTACCGTAGATGAAAAATCTACTGGATGCACACCACACAGAAGGTGGCTAGTACAAAATCTGAGCAGAAGAGGCCATGAAAGTCTGTCCATAAGTGAGATGCCTCATCGTGCACCTGGTGCATCAAGCCCCACTATCCGCCCGCTGCTGCATGTAGTAGGCACGCTGCGAGGATCACCATGAGGTCTGTTGGTGTCCTCACTAGCCTAAAAACTCGCCCCACTGCCTCCAGCTAGTCCTCGGCTGCCTGGGGGTCCGTCTCCTCGTGGAACCTGGGCGGTCACTGGCGCTGGAACTCATGCAGTGCACTAAGGCGACGTGCATCGTCGGCGGCTGGGGCTGGAAGCATCGGTGGCTCGTCGAGTAGAGGTACCGCCGGTGCCTCAGCTGTCAAAGGGCCCTGTACTGAGGCCTCGTCGCTCGGTGGGCTGTCGTCATGCTCAACTCTCGGAACCCTAGCTGGCTCCCATCGTGGGGCATCCTGAAAATAAACAGGTGTGCCACGGTCAGAACAATATACCTGGTGAGATGACAAAAAGTAATCACAATGAAAACTTGAAACACACATGCAATCAATTTTTTCGTTCATTAAGTCAGAAATCAGAAGTTCGGGTCCTGGTGTACAGATACGTCGACTGCCGCATCAACACTGGTTTCCCTAGACTGATGACCACACTCAATATGCTAAACACTATTGCTTCACATATAACAAAGATCAGAGTCTGTGGTAGAACCAAACTCCTCTGATACCAATTTTTCAGGACCCGTCCTCGGGGATCTTGTCGTGACTACCCCAAGCCCGCCTTCCATAGGCCAGGGGCTGGCGACTAGCACCAAGGCATAAATCCTGGAAAAAGGGAAGGCATTGACTTTCTAAAGTAAACCACAAACACCATAGAGAAAGCATGAAGAAGTAAATACTAAGTAAAAACTGGTACAACAGTAAGTGCGGAAATGAAAGTGGGACAGTATACAAACCCAAACTGAATGTAAAGTACAACTGGGAAGGCAAAACAACAACTAAAAAGTAAAGCCGCAATGTCGAGCTGTCAACTGGAAGTCCCACCTGAAGAAAGGGTACAGAAATCCTCCACTACTCCTCAGGTCCTGCCGACCACTCCGAGTATGTCCCGCCCAGTGGTCCACCTCCAGGTACCGTCCTGCTCAGCAAGCCTCCACCACGATCAGCGCTGTCTGTCGTCTGCAACCAACACAATGTAGTGCGTGCATAGCTCGTGTAGGGGTGAGTATAAGCTACTCAGTAGGGACCCCAAGACCCCTGAAGGTCTCCCAGAATCCACAAAGGATAATCCACAAAGGAAAGATAGAATCATGAAGTAACATCCGACACTGCTTAGGTATATGCCCATACATATACCTAAGTCATCAATTCTCTCTCAGCTCCAACATCTGAGCTCAAGTATAACCCAGTCCACACAGGAAAGAAAAAAGTAAATCCACACAGTATAGCACAACAAAATCCACAGAGGAATGAAAAATAGGATTCCAGCTCACACATGTATTCTTCTTCATATGACGATAAAGATGGCCAGATATTTCCACTGATTCATCTAAGCCGTCGGACCCACCAAGGATCGATAGGTACTAACCCCCGAAATGACCCACAAAGGATCTGACCCAAAAAAGATTGATAGGTAACTAACCGCCGCAATGACCCACAAAGTATATGACCCACAAAGGATTGATAGGTAACTAACCCCCGCAATGACCCACACAGGATCGGACCCACACAGGATCTGTAGGAACTGGCCCACACAGGACCGCTGAGCGCTGACCCACACCGGATCGGACCCACACAACATTGATAGCACTGACCGACAATGGATTGCTGAGTGCTGTAGTGATCGCCGTCAAATCCACTGAGGATCTCTGTACAGTCGTGGTCGTCACAGTAGCAGTCGCATCCAGCTCTAGGGTTCCCGAACACAGCAAGCTCTTTCGGGAGGGTCTGCTCCATGAGCCGAGTGGCCGATACATCAACTAACACATAGTCCAGAGAGATAGTTTTTACTAGTCATATTCAAATAAAAATATTTCTATGATTATTTAGAAACTATGTTTCTTATCTTATACCTTCTAGATAATTGTTTTTATTTTAACATATTGATATATTATATTCTTATACTTTTAGAATATGTTTCCTCCCAATTTCAACCAGTGACCTGAAATGAAATACTTTTTTTTCAAATCCTGCATCTCAAAAAGGGTTAATAAATATTCATCTTGAATGGTGGAAAAGGAAAATATAGAGGCCATATAGAGTAATAAATAACTAGTTTCTATGTAGGAAAATATTAGTGGAAGTGGAAATATGGGAATGTAAGAGACAAATATCATCCAGGGATGAGTAGAGTGATAGACACGAAGGTAACGAGAAAGTAAACCATCAAAAAATTATAAATCTTTGATGGGTTAAAAGATTTTTCATTTATATTTAAGAATTGAAATTGGATAAAAGCATGGTTACAAGATCCTTCTCAAGGATTTGGGAACTAATTTACTATAGAAACTAAAAAAAATAAAAATCTACTTTCATAGATATTATAATTTTATAATTTGATCAACTACCACTATAATATCATCTTTTTATTTGAATGGAAAGAATTCCTCATTACTTTTTATATAAAAAGTGATGAAATTTACTTCTAACTGTTCAGAGAATCCTAAAAAGGATACCTAGATATTCATCATATATTTAGTAATTAATCAAACAAATATTGGTTATAACTAGATAATATAATTCCCAAAATTAATAATCATTCATACAATTAAATTTCACATTAATATAAAAAATTCAACTCAAATAAAAAAAGTTTAAAATGAATCATTCTATAGAAAAAATTATTTAAAAATTTTCAAAACAGATCCAACCTCTTTCCAAAAACACAAAAATATAAGGTTTCAAGAAAAAAACTACTCAAATTAAAATTTATCATTTATCCCTATGAAATATTAGATACTAATAAAGTATATAATCAAAAGTTATATACCCTAATAATATATTCAACAAGATATGATAATTATGTCCATAAAAAATCAAAATCACAATAAAGAAAACAATTTATCATATATTATTTTGAAAATATAAATTAACATTTATTCGTGAAATAAAATCCGATAATTTTCTATTTAACATAATCATATAATGTTCCAAAAATACTAAACATCATTCAAAATAACAATAATCACTTAATCAACAAATAACTTTTTAATCTCAGGGTTATCTACACGATGAAATATATTTTCCCAAAATGAACGTAATTTATATTCTCCTAATAATTTTGGAGAAACATTTTTCATAACAACTACTTATTAACATAAGAAAATTTTATCTATTGCACTCCTTTCACCATTTTTTTGTGTGTTCAACCCCTTGAAATTTTCATATGCCACAGGTTGTTTCCTAAACTACTGTTTTCCCAAATTTTTTAAAAAAAATATAATTATTACAAAATTTACATTATTTATTAATGATAGTATAAACAATAATTTTATTATCAACATTAAAAGATATGTCAAAAAAATTATTTCATTCTTCCCCAAAAAATAATTCACGTTAAACCTAATGAAAATGGAAAATATCCAAAAATATCATTATCCACCTTAAAAGGTCATCTCATATAACCCCAAATTGTTGAAATTTACTCAAAAAATATAATCACACTCGTTTTTATAATAAATAATGATATATATAACCCTCAATATAACCACACATGAAAACATTAAAATCGTATTTCTATAAATTATTCCATCATACCAGCTGTAATAGCCCAAATACTTCATGCCCCGATCTAGAGCTAATATAATAAACATTATATTTTTGGATTTCATAGAAATTTATTTGATCCATTTTTTACCTATTAACCATACAACCTAAAATTGAAATATTGGATCATTTACATAACCAAGTACAATTTAATATAAGAGTTTTAGTGAATTAGGACAACAACTTTCATAATAAATAACAAGGACTTAAAGATAATTTATTTTTCACTATAAACAATTTTTATATTCCATATCAAGTCTTAAAAACATCCTTGATAATTTATCACATATATAACCTTTCTATACTCAAACCATTTAGCATCATTATTTATAACTACATGAAATTATAATTAAGATAATAGTGAGAATTTTTTTTAGTAAGGGTAAAAACTAAAATTAACAATTAAATTTAAATAGTGTGAATAAAATGAGAATGGGGGTGTGAAGAAATAAGTAATGTTATTGAGAATAACATAATGGAATTCATACCCATAAATACCTGGATCATCAATCATTAAACAGGAAATAACGATATTAAAAATAAATAGTAATTAGAATCAACAATCATGATCCATGTGCTGTTAATGTTAATAAATTAAATAATTTAAAGTCAATGTATTTTAACCCATTATATGTAACAACTAATATCAATTAAACATAATCTCATTATCTTTCATCATGAAAATATTTTATTTCCATAAAATCCCAACAATGGAATATGGAAATCATATATAAACCTTGTAGAATAATTTTCATATTACTATTATATATATTGTAAACTTCAAAGTCACAAATTGATTACCTATAATAGATACACATTAATAACTATCATGGTTATACATAGAATTTCCATCGTTGTATATTACTATAATCACATAGGAGAAATCAAATTAGTGAAATTTATCCCTTTACCCAATGAATTTGAGAACTATTAAAGGCTCACATAACATCAGTTAACAATTGAAACACCCATCATTATAAATAATAACCTATAACCATAAAATAATCATAAATTAATAACATATAGAATTAATTTCATCATTAATCTCATAGAAAAGAAATTCTTTGTTAACATGATTGACCTATAGAAAAGGATTGGGTTTCATGATAATCTCATTAAACCCATATTAATATATAAAAATAAAGGAGGATTATATCATTACAAAATATATGTTGTAGATTATATATATCATCAAGGGTATTTTTAATTTTTTAAAGGTAATACAATTAAAATACCATTAAAACATTATTGAAGAAAATACACTTTTAATTTTTAAAATAAATTATTGAAACTAAGAATCAAAATAATTTTTGGAAATAATTTTTTGTCAAAAAATAAAATAATTTTTTTTATGTATCTATCAATGATTTTTTTTCATACCATCAGGGAAAAAAATTCTTGTTAAAGACGGTAAAAATAAAAATTGTTCTAAAACATTTTGTAAATGAGTGTATAATGTTACCCATTTAGAAAATGATCAAAATTATTCCTTTTAAAACCTATAAAAATAAGTTTAAATAATATGTAAAACATCATTATGAAATCAATAAGGAAAATAAATGAATTTTTTTAACTCATTTAGAAAATATTAATATAGATGATAATGATTTTCAGTAAAAAATTTGATACAAGATCAATATAAATTGAATTTATTGATGTCCACTTAGTTAATAGTATAAGAAATAAAAATTATACGTATAGACCACATTCATAAATATAGGGTAATAAAATTGATTTGGATCATCAAAAGAATATAATATTCTGTCCCCCAAGAAAACCTTAAATATACACAATCACATAAAGAAAATAGATTGTAACATAAAGCCTTTTCCACTTGGGAAACTCTTAAATCCCAATCCCCATGTACTTATAACATAAAATAAAAATTTAAATATCATGAAAATATAGGGATTCATGATATATATATTTAAAGGGTTATTATATAAAAAAATTATAGAAAATAGGTTCGTATCATTAATATATGTCCATTGAAAAGGGAATTTAAAATCAATAACCTTTACAAAGTTCATATCATTGAATTGGGAATTAATATGTAAAGTGGTTATGTGTACAAATTTTAAATATAAAATAAATTCTATAATTAATAAATAAATTTATATATCAATTCACACATAATTACAACATAAAAATGTCTATAGAAATAATTACAACCCAACAAAAATAAAATTGAGTCAATAATCCTTTTATGACATGATAATTTTCAATTCAAATACTCTTGTATTACGTAATTAAAATTGAAAATTAAAATACAATTAATTTTTAACCATTCATTCTATTATATCTAAAAGGTTAATTTATTCACAATATAAAATAAATTAGTTGTATAACACTAAAACATACCTGAGTGAATGAAATTGAGATGAAATCCCTTACTTCGAGTCTATAATTTCTGTGTATTCCCTTTAACATATTTAAAACAGATTCATATACATAATTATATTTCCTAAAATATTTTTCATAGATTAAATTCATATGCATTAACAATTTATGAAATGTATTTTATTATCATATTAAAATAATTAGTTATCTCTGTCCACATGGGGTGTTTTGAGGATGTTTGGTAAATATTTTCAAAATAGATTCAGTATGTCGATGGTGATTCAATATGTCATTAATAAATAATTTATGTAATTATAATAATTTTATAATAATAATTTTTAATCATTCATAAATCTTTTAATTTATTAATTAAATCTTGCTAGTAAAAATGAGTTATGTTATAATCATGGAGAAGAAATTCCATACATATATATGAGTAACATTTAATTTTTTAATGATAATTTTTGAAAATAATGTAATTATAATTTAATATTTATAGATTCATCATAATAAAAAAAATATAATATTAGTTCATTAAATATACTTACTTATTCATTCCATGTGACGTAATTACAAAAAAAGTATCGCATCATTATGTTGGGGTTGTAGTGTAGGCATATGCCTAAATGATGTTATTATTTATCTATGAATGTAATGGTAAAAATGTAAATGATATTTTATATTCTAATCATGATAAATATTTTGTTAAGATAATATTAAAAAAATAATTCTTTCATTATTACTATACATGACAGGTGGTGATTAGAAATGAAATGCATTGGTCTATGAGGAAGAAGTCCATCATACAGATAAATGACAGATTCTATTAAAATATAATAAATGTTTAAGATGTATATAAATTATAAAACCATAGTAATAAAATCCTATCATATGTTATATATAAATTTTAATATATCATTACTGTGGGAGAATATTTTGAGTTTGTGGAATAAGAAATAAAACAAAAACATACATTTAAAAAATTTACATCATCTTTAGAAAATCACGTTTTTACCACCATAAGAAATCTAAGGATTATATTATGACTTAACTTAAGGCCTAAATAATGTGTGAAGATAGGTTATTGTCGAAATTGGGATGAAATAGGCAGCTACGAAAGAGGATTGAAGAGTTAAAAAATCAGACTAATTGGCTCACTTTTATATAATAGGGGAGGGGCACTCTTGATATTTAAAAAAATATAAATATAATAAAAGATTATTTTGATATAACAATGGAAATAATGGATAAAATTGGTATATAATATTAGAATAAGTAAAAATATTTTCATAAAATAATTTTTGGACATGTTAGGATCACATTTTAACCCTTATTATTTGGTTTTAAACACCGGTTAACCTTCTTCAAACATATAATGACAACAATGTTTTCACTCTTTGAGTGTCATGAATATAACTATAAATGAAATAATGGTCATAAATTGAACATGGATTATTTATTAATCCCTAGCCTAATAATGTTTTTTAAAAATAGGTTTTTTTAATTTAATATCATTTAATAACATATTATTTTCATAAAATATCAATAAGGAATATTTTAGAACTACTCGTTTACATTGAAATTAATAAAATAAAGAAAACAAATTAAATTCACTAAATAATTCGTCTAATACATCCCTAAAATGTTATTTTTATCTAGAAAATTCTTGGGTCGCATTAAGTATTCAAAATTATGAAACATTTAATAGTTCTAACTTATTTTATTTTATTTTTCTATTAATTGAATAATTGTATCCTTATTGTTAGGTATAAATTTAAGGTATCCATTTCATCCCCAAAAATAAATAAAATCAATAATGAACATAAATCATTAATATTTAAAATTAATAAATACTAGTTAACATATAAAAAGTCTATCTATATGTTAAAAATGTTATAGTTATTAAACATTAGAGTTTAATATTTTGTACATTTATATTAAAAAAATATTATAAAGGACATAATCACACACACAAGGAAAAGGTTAATAAAACATAATATTGGATTATTATAAAAGAAATGGACTCATCAAATAAATTTATTTAATGTTTTAGGATCATTCTTTTCTCCTTATGATTTTACTTCTAACTGAAAATACATGATTTACCCTTAACTGTTTTAAAGCTAATTAGTAAGTTTTCTATTCATATTAGAAAATTAAAAAAAATTGGACTATTTTACAATTTTTGTACCACTGATTAAAAATATTTAATATATTTTATAAAATTTAACATGTTGAAGTGGAAGAGTTTAATTTAAAAATAGAATGGAAAAAATGATAAAACCTTTTTCATAAAATTGCTCATTTTTTGTATAAGTTATTTTTATACGAAATTAAAGTATAATGATAATATGAAAAAACATAATTGGGTTATTTCAAATGAAAATTATCTAATTAAATTATCAAAATAATAAAAAATATATTTAATCATAATAAATAATGTAAAATAAATACATTTTTTAATAAAAATATGTATTTTTCTCTATTCCCTGAAAAACTAAACTTTTAATAAAATTATTAAAATATCTCCTTGAGATAATTTAGATACTCTAATTTCTAAAGGGTTAAAATTTTAATAATATCAAATTTATATCTTTTCAATAAATTAATTATAATATTCTCTCACACGAAGTAATGAATACCAATTTTTAAGAAAACATGTTTTGGAATAATGAACTGGATTTAATTAAATTTTTTTCATTTTTTCCTACTAATTAATAATAAATCATAGTTAATATAGAAATTATATGTAATTTATAATTCAATTAATTATATTCATATGTGCTTATCCAATAGCTAGGTTATAATCATCATATTTAAATAATAATACTTTAGAGGTCATTTAATCTCAACATTGTGTGTCTTCTACCCTGTCAATCAAGATATTTCAATTAAAATATTAGGATATTACATTGAATAATATTTGATTTATTTGGAATAATAAGTAAAACAAAATGTTAAGTAATTAATGATACCTATTCCTAATACAACCACATTAGGATTTAACAAAACCTATTTCTTTGAGGGATTTAAATTCAAAACATGGATTCTAGGACATGAGATGGGAAGTAGACATGGAATTTGGAAGTGATTTTATGAAAGTTACCTTTTACATCACCAATGGAAGATATTTGCGTGATAAAAATATATTGGTCATTGAGAAAAGGGAGTGTTTTACGAACATGAGTTAACCCATGATGATAATGGCATAGATTACAAGATTGGGTCTTTTATAAGCAACAACAGAAGCTCCATTATCATTTCCTCCAGTCATGGATCTCTATAAGGACATATTTATTAACAAATTTATAGGATATACCATTTAAATTTTAGTTTAATTTGAGATAGATTTCATGTTAGGTTCGTAACCCATTTCAACACCCATTATAGTGTGGCACCAGGTGAGCTGAAGGAGGACAAGGGGAAGCTTATGGAATTAGACCAGAATGTATTTATCAAGAATAGTACATCAAAATGGGGGTATACATATATTTTTCTACAAGTTCAAAGATGGAATTATTATATTTCACATTTATTACTAAAATCCAAGTCAAGCGATGTTATTGTATAAGAATACATTACCCATGTTCAATGATCTGTTCAAAATTTATAAAGATAATTGTGGTTCCTTATGAATGATCTTCTATCTTGAAATCAAAAGATATAGGTCATAGATGAGGACATATGGATTATTCTATATTAGTGAAATATTAGTCTAAATATGTATCTAGTAATTTTATTTGTTTTTATGAATTCCATTAATGATTTCATGTCCCTCATGGAATATATTATCCACCATTACCTAAACTCTTTTTTCATCATGTTTGTTGAAAACATCCTCATATAATAAGTAATTCCAAATATACATTATAGAAACCTATATATAGGTCAGAATAAACATTATGTACATCATATTTACTCTTAGATATCAAAATGTGCCTAATTTACTAAGGATGTGTTGCTTTTTGGTGGTTATGGTGTTTGAGATATGTATATATATAGTGATAGAGAATGGTGAGGAATTAATCTCCAAAAAACATCACCATAACATGTTATTGATAAGGGACATTGGGGTTTATCGTGTTAGTAAATATGTTTTATCCATGAATTATCTTGTTTATTATCACCCTTGACTGTATTGGGGAACAAGTGGGTGATATTTGAATGGTCCATCTGGTTTGAAGCAGTTTTTTTAGAAAATGTTGATGTTAGAAACAACTCTAATTTTATTCCATATAGAGCCATGAGATGGAAATTATAATTATTAGGATTAATTATGGGTAGGATAGTTAGTATAATTAATTTATATAGGATACATAATGGCTTATGGGTATACATAGTGATGACCCCGATAGTGAAATATCCATCTCATGAATTTTAGTTGGAATTCATGGTCAACACTATAAAGTGATAGAAGAATTGTATATTATGTGATGAGTTTTGTTTATACTGAACCTAATATATTAATTTACATATTCACAAAAAGGAACATTAATTTAAGAGAGAGGAACATGGTATAGTCTCTACAAGTTCTTGAAATTGAGAGTTCATATGCAATGGGGAAAGGTAACGTCGTTAAATATTCTCATATCCCTATGATATAGGTTGAGAAGGGGAATGATGAGATTAATTTTGGGGATTGTGTTTCCTTTATTTTGAGGGGAGGATGGATTATTATGTCAATAAGTGATCAATGAATTTTAGCCCTTCTATAATATCATCTTCTCTTGTTGGTTGAGTGATGGTGGGTTAAGAATCTAAAAATGAATTTTTTTCGATTAGGGAATGAGAGAGAGGTGGTGATCCATTAACTAGGTGGTAATTAGAGGGAAAATATATGACCATGCTACATGGTATTTTAATAGTCGCTACATATAAAATCGAAGATATAAGGACATACATCAAAACATTTGGATGTTCTTAGAAGTGTAGAAGAATCATTTGATGGTATGACTAGATCTACTATTAGTCTTAATATATGGGTAATTGTTTCCAAAAATAATTAAAACATCATTTCTTATTAAAATTGTAGATTAATTGAATAGATTAATATGATAGAAGTAGAATATTGGAATCTACATATGTAATTTATAATTAATTTTGGTTCCATTATAGAATTACCCTGACCTATAATTTTATTTCATTAATTATCTAGTCTTTTAGAACTCATTGAACCATCATTGGAATGAGTGATCTTGGTGATGAATACATTTGTAGATGATCCACCAGTGAGCTAAAATATCTAAATGTAACTGATGAAATATTGAGTTCTAGAAGTGTGGATCATGATCACTTTTTTAGATCATGGTTTATCGTAGTAGCATTCTCCTCAAATGAGGAATAACTCTTAATGTTATCTCAATGTATTTGGAGAGGAGGAAGAGATAGTGAAATATTTATCTCTATATATCTCATTATACATTGATAGTGTCTCCATTTATCCATTGTAAACACCAAAAGTTATTTAATGAGTGTTTTATATTATGATATTTATTATAGGAGGTTTAGGGTTGGGAAATCACACACAAGACAGTCACAAACCTAATAATTCAGAGTTGAAACCATGAACAATAATGATAAAAATAATATTATTAATCACATGACAGGTGAAAAATATTATTAATATTAATAAAAATCATTTATATAATATCAAACTATACCATTAAGCTCAATCCTCTTTCTTTCATTAACATTTACTAATCCTAAATAATTAATATATAAGATATATATGTTACTTAATTATCCTATAAAAACATAATAAATAGTATATTCACATAACATTAAAATAAATATTTATTATTATTATTGAACTTTATTATACATTTTAATTTTTTTTAATAATTGTTTTGATCAACCAAACCCGAATGAATATAATTTATTCTAACATATTAAATTCAATAAATGAATTTCACTACGATTTTATATACAATTATTTTTTTGACTAAATAACCATAATTCTTAGTGGCCTTTAGAAAAACCACATAAAGTCCATATTTATCATCTATAAACAAGGAAAGGAATCTTTTAAGAAATAAGATAATGTCACATCTAAATCTAACCATCCACATATGCTCAAAATTTAATATAATTTTTTGAACATTATATCTCAAATCATGTGGGTTTCATACCAGTGCCATTTACATATAAAAAAGATTTCTCATTAATTGAATTCTATAAAATCAATTAGTCTGTTGACAACCATGGACAAGTATTTATGTAAATATATCCATTCCTATCAGTATTCAAAATATTCCAATTTTTTTAAAGGACATGAGTTGAAATCCTTTATTGCATTATACATTAATGAAATATCACTCATGATGATCCAAACAAACCCTACAACAACAAGATCATATTTCATTATGTTTTTCATCAATTCATAAAATCAATCAAGTCATGGTATAGATTATTGGAAATATTAAATCTACGGACCAATACACACATCCACATAATAGAACATCCATTGAAAAATGAAATATGGATTACATATAAAATTTTGGGATTTCATAACATCATATCATGAAGATTACCAAGAAATAACACCTTGATAATGTTTCTTAATGTCTTATGAGCCTATTACCACTAGTAGAATATATTTCAATTCCCCGCATGAAAACACCATCTAGCCATAGAACATATATTCATGAAAATTTTTATGGAATCTACATGTTCACATCATTGTGAGGAACTTATATTACTATTTATTGTGATATATATTCTTAAAAAATTATCACATATATGAATTATGAAAGGGAAAATTACGAATATGATAATAATCCTCATTAAAACATTTAATCAAATACAATGTTTTTGGGTTCTAGTTAACCAAGTCCAAGAGACTCATCCTTACACTAGAGAAAACTAACAATATATTTCAGTCTATTATATCTAACCTAATAATCAGTCTTTTATTGAGATAAAACCATGGTGAAAGAGTTCACTGAATTTTCATCCTCATATATTCTACTTACTATATGTGTTCATCATTTAGATACATAACTCAATAGATGAATCATCTAATGAATGTTCTCATTCCTTTGGTTTTACATTGATTATTTAAGGAGAATAATTTCAACACTGTTATCACAAAAAAAGTGATAGCATCCTTAATTATAGGAACCAAATCATGATCTTGTAAATATTTCCAATTAAAACTGCTTTCTTCAATGGATAAAGAGTCATAATAAATAGGAATACCACAATAGAATTATAAACAACGGACATTTTTAAACATTTATATATCAAATCCTATACATTGAGATTAAATAAATATCTAGAACTTGATTTCATGTCACTTTGATCTATCTAGCATCTAGAATCTGTATAACCCTAGACAAATACATTTTCATCTCCTCTGTACACCAGGAATATATCCTTATTTTACATTAGATACATAAGATAACCACAAAAGAAGTCTAATGTTGTTTACATGGATCTTCATGATATCCAAATTTCATGATCAAAGCATAGGTTACATCTTTCCTCTTATAAAACCTGACATAAATGATTTATCATATCTCATAGTCATATGAGATTTTACTCAATATCTCCCATTACACTTGTGTCTCAAGACACATTTTATTAGGAATATGTACACCATGTAAAACTGGAAAAAATTATATCCCATATTGTTCTTTACTACACCTATATAGATTCTGCTCAATGTTTGTATTATGTCTTCACTAATGAGGCAACATGGATTTCTCATGCATGATTTTGATCCCTTGAATATATGTTGTTTCAACCAAGTCCATCATGGATATACAGTTTCCCAAAAATTCCATAAACTAATGCGATGATGGTATATAATTTCCAATATGTACTATGTCATAAACATAAATGATTATGTAAACAACTTTACTGAAACAGAACAACTTATAAACTCATATATTACATTCATTATTAATTAACTAAATTATGTTATAGATTAATCAAACCAAATATTTTAGGAGTATTCTTCTTATATTAATTCCAATTTATATATATACAAATTGAAAAGATTCTAGTAATTTTAATGATTCACAAACCCATCATGTTGTATCAAATACACATCCCCTTTAATGTTCCAATTTTGGAAGCTTTTATTGAAATCCATTTTCCAAATCAAATTTTAATGGAATGTGGATATGGAAACAATAATTATGATAGATTTAAACATGGTTACTAGATAAAAAGTTTGTTCATGGTCAATTCATTGAATTTTTAAAAGGCCTTTACCAATAGTAGTCATTTATAGGTATTTACATTAAATATCTTGTCTAGTTTTCTATAGAATACTATTTTACATCCAATATTTCACGTATAAATTGGTGTATTGATTGAAACAAAAATATGGTTTTGATATAATAAATCTATCTCATTTTTTGTGGATTATTTCCACCGTGCAACATCCAATCTCTTTACTACCTCTATATATGATACATAAACATTATTTTAAAAAAATTAACTTGTCTTTTTCATCAATGATAAGAAATCTATAACTTTCTACTTGTCATTCCTCCTTATAAATCATATATAGTACTTGGGGATTATGAAAAAATTCTTGTACGAGGATATGTGGAGTCTATTCCAATACCATCTCCAATATAAATTGAGTATAATCATCCTTAAATATAATATTTCTCCCACATTAATCCATAATGATTTACTCCCTCTCAAGAATGAAATTTTATCTTTTAATATTTACATTCTAGTCTTATAGGTTTTATATGTATTATCAATTAATTTTAATGGGGTACCCTAATAATATACACTTCATTCTTTGGAAATCTATCTTATTTATTAAACAATAATTAACATACATCTCATAACCCCACACTGAAATATGTGAAAAAAAAGTTTTTTACACACTATAACTCAAAGGGAATACCATTTCCACCTTATTTGATCCTCGTTATCGTATATATGATACTGTTTGTAATGAATACCCCCAAAATGATAAATGAATACTTGGAGGGCTCATTATTGACCTTACTGTGTGTAAAAATGTATAGATCCTCCTTTCACTAAACAAAATTACTATACATTTAATTAGGTGAAATTATTTGAGATAACATTGCATAACCCCATAAAATATTGATAATGTCTTAATGAAGGTATCCACCCAAACAGTTTGATTGATGTTTATTTATATTATTACCAATATGATTCTAAACATCTTTGTTAAACTCTTTTAAATTATCAAATAATTCACACTTATACCACATCAATTAGATATAATCATGAATTTTCAAGTCATTGGTAAATGAAATAAAGTATATGAATCCATCTATAGTCTCAACTTGAAATGGTTCAGTCACATTAGTGCCCAAAAAATATATTATCTCTTTGTCCCTTTCACCTTTACCACTGAACAATGGTTTATTTATATGAACGTGTAAAAAATCATTAAATTATATAATCAGATTAAGATCAAAAGAGAATATGTAACCATCCTGATAGATATTTTTCAAACACATAAGATTTATGTGGCCAAGACAGTGATTCCATAGTTTGTTGGTATGTGGGATTCATGGATTTTTTTCATTATCAATTTCCAATATTTTTATTTCATAATTTCATACTTAAAGACCATTATTCAACTTCTTTATACCAAAATATATGTTATCTTTAAAAAACACGAAAACATTATTTATATATATTAAAATAACTCCATCCATGTTACATAAGGAAAATAAAAAATGTTTTTTGTAACACTAGTTACATAATAACAATTATTTAAAAGAAAAATAATTCTAGATGTCAATGTGATATGGTAGTTTCTAATGGTTAGGGTAGCTATGCAAGATCTATTGGAATCCCATTGATCCATGAAATTTGTAGTAATATCTATTAATCTACATGGTTTCTATATTATAATAAAAATGGGAGATGTATACATAGTATCTAATTTACAACATTTAGATATGGATAAATTACACTCAATAATTATCACATCTAAATCATCCTCTCACTTATTTGGCTGGGTAAAATTCATATTATAGTGGCCTTATCTACACCAAGAATTATATTTCACATTCTTTAACATTCCAAGCCTCTTAATCTTATTTTTCATGGATGGAAGGTTATCTATATCCATATACATGGAATGAGCCGTTGGCACATTTTACCTATTCTTCCTCTTCATATTAACTCTATGTATTGTAGTTTTTTCACACCCAATGTATATATGAACTGGTGAATAAGATTTAGATGTCCTAAATTTGTCATTTTTATATTTATCATATTCTAATTCACAATAAAATTTGATATGTTTTGGGTAGTGATGAATGAATGAGATCTGTGAGCAGATCCTTTGAGATCATAAAAAAAATATATATGGGCACTCATTTTAGAAAATAATCATGACAGCATTCTCCCCACCTAGTACTGACTCTCTAAGATTTCATGTGAGTTACGACATGAATATCCAATATCTATCTAATATTATCTTTACATGATAGAGATCTTGAAGGTTAGAAATGATTCTCTACACATACATATCTTCATACTTCATTATAATTTCATTGGAAATATTGCTTAATATGAAAAAATGGATATTCGTTGGATCATACACATGATTCATATTAATAGATATGTATTCTTTAAAATAATCCATAGAAATGAACTCAATATGTGGGGTTTACAAAACATATAAATTTAATTTGTGGCATTGTATTACACATTATTGCTGATACCGGTCATGGAAATAATCTCAGGTGAGAATGTAATCTTTATCTAGTATTTATCATTGTGATATTGTTGATTTTTTTTAATTATCCATTTCTACGCATCATGAGTGTATAATAAGTAATTTTTTGCTACCATATACTGTTAATAAATTCATAATTAAATTTCATTAATCTCCCAATATTTTTTAAAACCCAATATCCCTCAATAAAAGTTTCAGAATATCATATCTCCTAGATATTATATTTGAAATGATATATATTCCCATTCTCATAACCTAGACCTTTTATTGTAAGGTTACATTATGTTTTTGTGGTATGTTTTACATTATAATTTCATTAATACATTGTTCCATGATTTTTTTAGTAGAATATAGATTCAAAAAATCATAAATAATGATTCCTTCATTTTTTATAGTTTTTTACAACAATTTTTATGTAAATAGTCATCCCTTATTATGAACCATGTGAATTCAATCGAAAACATCCCACCAAATGTTCCATTATAATTTAATGTACCACTACATGGGATGGTCATGCACATTGAATTATGAGGACATGTCTGTCCAAATCAGTAGATGGTTATGCATAGTTAATATTTCATTTTGGGGGATATTTCTGCTTATTCATAAATTACATTTTATCGATTCAAATTCCCTATTGATAATAATTTTATTTTTTAGATAAACAAATAAAAATATGGGATAAAAATTCAATGAATGATATGTTAGTGTTTTATTATATATTCCCTTCTTGTTAATTAATTAATTAGGTGACCATGTGATGTTCATTTATATAAATAAATAATCAAAAAAGGATAAAAATAAAATATAAGGGATATAATCATCAGAATCTATAATGGTTAGTTTATATTATGTTTCATAAACTAACCCTCAATATATAGGGAAAACACCTAAACCATATCTTGGTTTGTGTTAGAGAATTCCACCTTGGATTATATGTATCGTCTTGATGCGGTTTTCGTTGAATCCTAGACGAATACCACCTCCAGTCACAAGGGATATCCACCCCTACTTTAGATTTTACTCACACAAAGGAGATGTGAAATAATGGATTTGTTAAAGGGGGTTTATATAAAAGAAACCACATGCACACTTTCACATTCATAATAAATTTAGGAAAGGGAAAACATTCAATCATATTAATTTAATAAAAAAAATAAAAGAAACCAATCACATATAAAGGAATGATCTAATTTAATGATCATCCATGAATTATGATATGAGACATAATATTCAATATTATTATAAATTAATTTCATTCATAAATTAATATAATGTTCAAATATTTATTCCATTTAATTCAATTTATCTTAATTCCATCAAAGAGTCCTTAACACACAATCATTTATAATGTAAAGAAGTATAATTGTGGTAAAAATGTTCTCTTATCCTAATTTGTAATATGGAAAGAGATTTAATAAACATAATTATATATTGGGATCCATAGAGGCCAATTTCAAATAAATGATAGACAGAACACATGAAAATATTTTTAAATTAATATATTTAAAACAATTTTCACACTATTAAAAGTATACTACATGCTATATAAAAATGTACGATACAGGTAGTCTTTTTTTCTCATGTATTCAGTACATTCCATAGGAATGGATTTCCAACATACCTCAAATGATTCCTAGATACATTGAATGTAGTCTAACATACCGTACATATAAGTTTTATGTCTCATATATCATCATTCCATGGGTCAGGTATGTAATACACATATGGTAAGGATTCCTCATGTTATTTTACATGATAAACAATGTACTACACATCTATTTCATTGGGAATATAATGTTTAGTTTATTAAGAAGTGTTTCATTCTATCCATATCTACAAGGAAATGCATTTTTTTTGGAACCTAAATTTAATTTCATTAGATCCATGTAACATTATTGTGAGGTGTTACTATGTAAATAATAGTACAATGCAAGTATTCATGCAGTACATTTTGTCAACTCTGGTTTTAAAAAGCTATATCCTTTGGCATCTAAATATATAGTTTTTCAAATATTTCATCATTTTAAATCATAAAAATTTAATATTTTTGTTCATAATAATTAATAATGGTAAGATATGATGATTTTGGATGTTAAAAAAATAGATATAAGTAAAATAAAATACAAATGCATGAATTTTTTTACAAAAAATTAAAAATTGTTAATCAAACTTGTGGCCAGTATGATATCACATGAAGGTTCTATGTGCTATAAAATCATCATCTGATGCTATGAGAAAGTAGTATTTTATTGTTAATTTAAATTTAATAATTGTATCACATATTGAAAAATAATTTTCCATTGAAAAATTTATATTAATTGATTGGATTTAAACACTTGATATAGAAGAGGAGGTTCTTCATATGCAATTTACTGTAAATTTATGAATTGATATAGAATTACCTCATGTTTCAATTCTGCTTTAATTGATGATTTGGTTAACTATATATCATCATAGAATCAATATACTATATGATCCATGAAGATAATATTTCTATATGTTATCTTCACATACACAAAAATCATTGAACATCACCATAGAGTTATTGGGTTCTAGTATGGATAATCCTCATCAATTTCATTGTTCATTGTTTATCATAACAGTAATTGTTTTCAATAGAGATGACATATTAAAAGTCATCTCAGAGGATTTATGTAATACCCTACCCCCAATTACACTTATTCAGTTCTTTATTACATAACATTGGCATCATACAAGGAATCATGTCCAAAAAGACCGATTAGTTTCATATTATTGGAAACAAGATACATACATAATATAATTCCCCATCCTTAAATATTACTTAATCTTGAGTTATTTCAAGAATACACATTGAGGATCTTTTCAGGTCTTGAGTTTTAGAGAATTAGATCATAAATCATGAATTACATTCCCTATTTAAACATAGTGGTTACATAAAAGATAGTATTAATTTTTTTCCCATCAACGGAAACATATTTAAAACAAAACATGGATTCTTTAATGACACTTCCTTGACACTATCATCACATCATGTACCTTTCCCTTGACCCATGAAAAACATTTCAAAAACATGGGATGAGCATAAAAAGCTCAGTAAGGGATATAAAAATATTGGAAGGAAACATTAGTACATGTATACATAAGAACAAATTAAATAATACTTTACTCATAAAACATAAGCACGTTAACATACCTCATGAAATCATAAAATTTATGAATAACTCAAAGAAATCATAAAACATAAACGTAACTTGAGGCATTCATAAAATTATTACGTAGGGAGTAACCCTCATGGTTAGGTTTGGAATACCCATCACAGTATATTTCTTAATCTATTCGGAGAAACCTTAATGTTTAATCCCTTCACGTTACCCAATGCATTGGAGAGCTATATCGGGCTCACCAGCCCTTAGTTTATCACGGAACCACCTGTTTTCTTAATAATGCCCAAGAACCATAACATAATCGTATCACATAAAGGATGATGAAAGGAATATTACAATTTCCACATTTCAATCACAAGATATCAATACAACACATTAATATAATAAAAGCAAAATAAACGAAAAGTAACACATGGTATTTATTTTTCATTTAAAAATAAGTTATGGCTTGTAGAGGAAGCCAAAACTCAAATGATGGACATGGTGGCAGAGAAGTAGTTGTCGCCACATACGTACGACAGAAAAAACATTCCTTTTGTCATTTAGTGAAACACTTCATATAAAAAAAGATTCCTTTTGAATAAATGTGAATGTAAAAGGGGATTATACACCGTACAAAATAAATTAGTGTATCAATCAAAATATGCCTCAATGAAAGGAGGCTGAGTTGAAGTCCCTTACCTCGGGTCTGACTTGACTAGATCGTTTTTTAACATCCTTAATAATAAATATGAGTTAATTTATACTTTCTTAAGATCCTTTTTCAAGATAATTATTTCTTTTATATCACTTATTACCATGTTATGAACACTATGTAATTATTTAAGTTAATAATGGTCGTTTTGTCGATCATTGGTACTTGATTCAAAAATAGACTCTTTATAATTACAAGTTGTTCATGTGGTAAAATATCCATTATATCCAGAATTATATTCATGATTTAGATATCATATATATCATATATATCCAGTATATACATGCATTTATAATTTTACATAACATTTAGAGGTAATAAATGAAATGCACCGATCATGGAGACGGTAGTCGTACGTACACATGAAAGCTACTTTCATTTATATTTTGTAATTTATGGAATGGAATCATAATGATATAAAGGAATATTATAATTACAGTATAATATCATTAACTCCATCCTTTATACGTCCCACATATGGCATTAATTAATCAAATCACATTGAGGGGGCGGTAGTCTACACTTCCTAAAATGAAGATATCGCGTTTACCCATAATGGAAACCATAAAGGTATGCCATAAATGTAAAAATAAAGAATCTTAAGGAAAACATAAACATATTATATATCAGATATAAATATATTTATATCTTAATGGCCACCTTTTATGGTGTTAGAATAATATTTAACAATCATCGTTTCGTGAGGCAGAAATTCGCCATCCACGGAAACAGTATGTTCTTTAACCATTAGATGTAGGTGTGTGTACGTTTATCTAGGATACTTCTTATAAAAACATCCTATTATATTGAAGATACTAGTGTTATTACAAAACAAATGAATAAAAATAATTTAGGGGGTTTGAGACTCAAAATAAAACAAAAGAACATTAGAGAAGTCTTTACCCTTAAATCAGGTAACTCCTCATGGTTTGAACCAAAATGGTTTCTTGAAGAACATTCTGACTATGTTAAGGCTTCCTGAATGATGAGAGGGATATGGAGATATAAAATGATCCGATATTTCCCGATCCAATGGCTCGAGAAATGTGGGTAAGGAGGTATAGGTGGCGGCCTTTTATAAGAGGAGAGGATGGGCACTCTTGGAAAGTTATAAAATGTTACTTTATATTAAAATGGGTTTCATATTTTAAAGGTCCAAAATTGATATATTTCTAAGATAAGGTGATAAGGGTTCTAAATATACTCATACAATTGGTCTTTGACAAGTGTAAATATTATATTTTACATTATCTTTTCATTTTATTTAAATTGTTCATTAATGAGATAATCGCTGCATCATCATGGTGTCATAAATAAAATAATATATTTAATGTCTGAAAATTATGAAAAAATACTATAATGTAGGAAATATTATTATATTTCCTATTAATATTTATAGTCTAAGAGATCATTTACATAGACAAAACAAAAAATGTTTTACTCGGGTGATACATTCTTTAGTGATATTCTCCTTTCTTTAAAAATAAAATCATAAAGTGTCACTTTCACCCAAAAGTGATTCCTTGGGGTCCCTATGTTTGGAACAAGGCATACCATGGTCTTCTATGACACAACCAGTAGCATTAGGACACATTTTGGGGTCATTTTTTTTATTATTATATTAATTTATTATCCTTAACTACCCAATTACAAATTAATCATGATAATTAATGATAATTACCGTAGTTACTATTCATAATGTCAAAAAACAAAAGAGTATTAATTACATAATTTGGACCTTCTGATTCCAAATATTTAATCCATTTTACCAAATTCCAAACATAGAAATTGCAATCATTAATTTAAAAATAATTCCCGTTGTCAAAACAAATAGCGGGTTTTTTTGAAACAATACTATGAAAAGTTTGGCACTTGTTTATGCCCAATTCCAAAGTGAAATTAATTATAATTAACAGAATTGGATTAAATGGTAAAAATATATTCTAATTACACTTTAAAACCAATTAAAAAGATAATATAACCATAAAATTAAATTAGATGAAAAAGAAGTTTTGATGTAAAATGCATTTTTTCACTATTCATTAAAAATGAACATAGTCAGAAAATATACCAAAAATTTATCCAAAGTAAATTTCAATGTCCCAAACATAAATAATAAGTTTATTTTGACAAATAGATCTTATAAAATTTTCAAAAGATAGATTTAGAAATGGTTCGCCATCAAATGTTGGTAAAACAATCTTTTAAAAATATTAGAGAATTCTAGGCATAAGATTGGATTTATTCTCATTTTAGGCCTTTAGAACACTATCTAATTCATAAATAGACATAGATAAGAATATATATTATTCATTAATTAATTGGGATGTTACACATAAGTTAAACATTAAAACATGAAAAGAAATACAACAATAATTTATTCCATTAGAAATATCAAAGCCTCCTTGATTATTCCTACAAGTCACTCACAACTAACTTCTTCATATTTTGGTAAAATGAAACATAAGAAAGGGGTGAACTAAAATTCTTAGTAAGGATAAAAATACACTTTAAGATAACATAAACATTAGGCATGGTTAAGAATTAAAAAAACATGCCTTTATAAATAATAAACATGAACACTTTATGGCAATAATATAAGGTGAGTAAATAAAGACATAATAAAACATAATCATTGGTATTCTACTAGTAAAATAATCACATGAACCATCATTATTATTTTCATAATTAGGGAATTTATAATGCCAAACATTCTGAAACATCTTATCAAGGCATTGGACAATATTTAAAAATATGATTAAGGCCATTTCCAAAGCCATATATTAAATTGGGAAAGGCCTCAACCTATTCCACGTCTAATTTTCTCATGATAAATACTGTTGAATCAAGTAGATATAGTAGGCTCCATCCATCAAATACAATGTACAATAAATTCCTTATATGAAAAGGTTAAAAATTAACATAAACATTCTTATTACAACTAGCATAAGAAATGTCAATATTTTAAACATAAACCATGAATGGTATAAAAATAACTCATCCATAGTCAAACATATCACAAAATCATAAATATAATATTGAATATTTCTGTCATAATAAATCACCTTCAAAAAAGTGTAAAATTTATCAAGGGATGTAGACATAGATGAAATACGAACTATTTGAGAGAAATATATCTTTCTATTTTCAAATCATTTAAGAGTAACATAATTATAAAAGAAAGAATTTATTTTGAAAATATTCTTATATGATTTTAAGGGAAGCTTTGATGAAGTTATAAAAGTGGAAAATAGCTACACTCGCCTTATATGTTAAAATAAACATTCTTACATAAATTTGGTCGAAATAGTCATAAAGTACCTTGTTTGGAAAATGACGGAAAGATTACTATAAAATCATATACGGTAAAATATGGGTTTAAATGACTTTAACCCATAATATAATAAATTGTAAAAATATTTTAATATACCTTTTTTAGAAAACTTGGATTTGGATGATAAAGAGGTCACAGTAGATACTTATGTAAAAACAAATTCGGATAATAAAGAGATTATAAAATTCACCTTTAACTTTTAATTTTCCATAGTTGATAGTATTTTAATATCTAGTAAAATAGTTATAAATTTTTTATTAAATTATATATGAACTATATAAATAAATATGATATCATATATGATCCTCTAATATTGCTTTGTTAATAATATTTCAGTAGTATCATCGTTTCGGGTGTTAACTAATTCATTTTCCTTTAAATTCATGGATACATAGGCCATGTTTATTATGGATATGATTTATCTGATTCATATAAATAATTATATTATGTTGATAAAAATTAATTTTAATCATAAAATGAAAATTATTCTTGAATGATTATGATGGGTAATAAATCTCACCGCATTCGTGGAGATGATAATTTGTATGTATGCATGAGCGACAATATCATTATATTAACGGTGAAATTGTATGTAATCAGGTGGTATATCATATATACCTAATCATTAACATGTTATATTTACTATTTAAATCAGTTAAACTCATTATTATATCCATCCAAATATTGATTTGTTGGAATAACAAACTACACCATGACGTGGAGATGGTAAGCTGTACATACACATGTATTGTGAATTTGACATTTATAGGAGATATAGAATAATTAATATGGTTGTACCATATTTATAATAACATCACATAATGTAGAAGGTACTGTATTTACTATTTTTTTTCTAGAAACAACAATGAAAGGGGATGTGGAAGAAGAAAATAATATGAAAGATGCGATGAAATATTTACCTCTTCTTCACGTTCTTCTTATTGATTTGATCAAAAGGTCTCCATAGGATTGATTATCACCAATGTAAAGCCTCTAGGACGATGTGAGGAATTTTGGGATGATATTTGGTTGGATTTTGGCCTATCCAAATGGTTTTTGATGTGTGATTTTGAGGGAAGGGGAAGATCCCTTTTATAAGAGAGGTGAGGGTGACTTTTGGAAAAGCTTGAAATATTATTTTTTTGTAAAATAATTTTAGGTTTCTAATGGCTCAAAAATAATGTATTTCTAGAATAATGCTGGGATGGGTCGAAAAATACTCATCTAATAGGTTTTAGACAGGTTTATGTTACCATATTAAACTTATCTTTTAGATTTAACTCTATGTTAAATAGTTTGAAATTTACGGTGTCTCTTTGTATTTTTATATTATATGGTTAATAAAATTACTATAACAAGCCAGGAAAACCTCAAGTGATTCATTATTAATACATACTATCAAATATATTTACTTTTTCCTATCTTTAGATTTTTTGGAATATTATATCCATTAATAATTTAGTATTTGTTTTAAAAACTCAATTATGTCAATTTTGACACAATTTAGTATTTGGTTTTTGTGAAAATTATAACAGCATGATTACTTCGAAAAAAATTATTTCATCAACCCTAACATGTCATATTAACCTAATAAATAAGTGTAATTCATTTAAAGTCTAAAATTACATTTATTTGGATATTTATAATATCAGTTTTTTAGTCTTTCATTAATAAGGTAATTACTACATCATCATTGCGACATTAATAAATTAAATAATTTAATGTATAAAAATTAGAAATAAAATACGATTATGTAGGATATATTTGTAGATTTCTATTGAATATTAAAATTAGAATTTATCTTATTTGTATCCATATATTAAAATAGGTTTAGTTTTTAAACATTTAATTTTACTCTTTAGACTGTTTTTTTAAATAAAATTATAATAAAAGTCCAAATATAGACCATGTAGACCCAAAAGGATCTTATTATATTCATAGGGTTGTTTTTGGTCGAATTATAATTATCCAAAAGAATTAGTATAGGTGTTGGGGTAATTATGAAATCATTATTATCTTTAATTATCCTATTTACTTTTAACCATGGTAAAAAAGGTCAAAAGTTACTAATCACCAAATATTATTTTCATCTTATCGGACCAAATTTTCCATACAGATATTAATTGTTTCTCTCAGATTTATGAAATTAATCTCCCAAAACTAGAAAAATTAATTTTTATGAAAAATTTCAAATGCTTCTAATAGGTTGGTAAAAGATGGTAAAAATTTTGATAAAATTGTTTATATCTAAACATATTAAAAGATGAATCCTATGAATTACATTGAACATATGTATATGTTATGTATCTATTATGACCTAAAATAAATTTAAACAAAATAACTAATTATTTAAATAAAATTTTATTTTTAACCAATAACGCAGTGTTTTTCACTATTCATAAAAAATTTAATGTTTTCAGAAAAATACCAAAAATGTACCTTAAGATAATTGCGATATTCTGAATTCAAAAATCAAGTCCATTATAAAAAATTAATTTTAAAAAATTCGAAAAAGTGATTATTACTATTCATAATGGCTAGTTTGATTGGTCGTTGTGTGTTCGAATCTCGAAGTTTCGTACAATGCAAACTATTTCATTAATCAAAGCGAAACGTACTGTGGAAGCTTGGGGTGTTGCATTCTTCCCTCCTTCAAATAATTTAGTCCTGGAAAATTCTAGAATACAACTGCAAAAAAATATTTGGGTGGTTTTTCATCTTTTGTTTTTTTGGTTCCCACATTGCCTCTTCCATCTTATGGTTTCTCCATAAAACTTATACCAGGCGAGTCGTCTGGTTTCTCAACAATTGTCCTCTGGTATCAAGAATCCTGGAAATATATTTACAATAAGACATATCAGGTTCTAGTTAAATTTCCACATAGGTGAGTATATGCGTTGGGTTAGTCATGTATTTTCTCAAAAGTGATACGTGGAACACATCGTGAACTTTGGAGAGTCTTGGCGCCATTGACAAACGGTAAGCTACAACCCCAATTCATTCTAGAATTTCGAAAGGTCTGATATATCTGGGACTTAATTTACCCTTCTTACCAAATCGTATAACTCCCTTCCTTAGAGATACCAATAAGAAAACCAGATCTCCTACATGAAATTCCAAATCCTTCCTTCTCTTATCAGCTTATCTCTTTTTACTACACTGAGATTCTTTGATCTGGGTTTGGAAAACCTTCCCCATTTCTATCGCTTCCTCAACAAGTTCGGGGCCTATGGGTTTTTTTCACCAACAACATCACAAGAAGTTTGTGTTCCACATCTCATTCCATATAACGCTTTATATGGTACCATCTAAATACTTGAATAGAAGATATAGTTAATGGAAAATTCTACCAGTAGTAAATATTTATCCCACATAACTTGAAAGTCATGTGAGCAAGATTTCAACATGTCCTCTAAGGATTGAATAGTCTATGAAGATTGTCCATCTATTTGAGGGTGTAAGGCAGTGCTCAAATGAATTTCAGTATCTAGGGATACTAGAGGACTTTTCTTGAATCATGATGTATAACATGGATCACATTCAAAAACAATCGATAAGGGTACTCCATGTTGTCTTAAAACTACATTAATATACATTCTTTGTGAACATTCAAGTGGAAAATCTTCTCTTATAACAAGAAAATGTGTTGACTTGGTAAGATAATAAAAAATGACCCATATGGCATCATTCATTCTAGGCGTCTTGGGTAGCCCCGTGACAACGTCAATCGTTATATCATCCCCTTTCCACTCAGGTATGGGAAGAGGTGGCATGACTCCTCAAAAATGTTGTCATCTATCTTTCACATGTTGGAAAATAGTATATCTTGACACAAAATCTGAAATATCCCTTTTCATGTAATCCCACCAAAAATGTTCCTTCAAATCTCTATACATCTTTGTGCTCCCAGGGTGTATAGAAAAATTGGAGATATCAGCATCATCCAAAAATTACCTTTTTACATCTTGTATATCAGGTACATAATGTCTCTCCCCAAATTTCTAAATTCAATATTAATATATGAAGTCACTCAATCTCCCATCATTTACAGCTTTAATCTTCTTTTGAATCTCCTTGTCATCAGTGAAACAATTTTTTATCCTTTTAAGTAAAGATGGATTGGTAACCATTTGAAAAACTATTGATGTTTCTTGTTTCATGGTTATTTTTATATCCATCTGTACTAGATCAGTGAAAATAGGATCCCTTCCAACTCTCAGCTTGTTCAAAACTCCATGATCCTTTCTTCTCAAAGCATTTTCCATCATATATACCTTCCCCGTGTGGTTGTTTATTTTGAAATTATAATACATTGGTAGTTCAAGCCATATCATTTACCTCATGTTTAGTTCCTTTTGTGAGAAAAATACCTAAAACTCTTGTGATTAGTATAAATCTCACATTTTTCACCATAGAGATAGTGTCTCCATATATTTGAGTGAATATTATAGCAGCTAACTCAAGATGATGAGTGGGATATTTTTTCACATGAAATTATACCTGTCGTGATGCATAGGATATAACTCTATCATTTTTTATAAGGACACAATCAATTACTTTCTTTGAAGCATCACAATAATTAACAAACCCATCGTTTCCTAATGGTATATTGAATATAAGATCATCGACTAATCTTCTATTCAGTTCATCATGACATTCTTCACACTCTTTTTTCTAAAAAAATTTACCCCTTTACATATGAGCTTGGATAATGGGTTACCCAACCTGGAAAAAATTCGGAAGAAATGTCAATAATAACCTGCTAAACCAAAAAAATGCCTACCTCTGTTATACTTTTAAGTTCTAGGAGTTCTTGGATTTATTTGGTCTTTGATGTATCAGCAGATATGAAATCCTTATAGACAATAAGGCCAATAAATTAAATCATTTGAAACCAAAATTCAGACATCCTAAACATCATATATAATTCATTTCTTTTAAGAGTCTTTAGAATAATGCACTATTAATTTTCAAGATAATCGTAACTTCAGGAGTATACCAATATATCATCAATAAATAAAAATACATTGTCATCAAGACATTTCTTGAAAACTATATTCATTAGATACATGAAGACAAAGGTGGAATTAGTCTATACAAAAGGAATTACTGTAAACTCGTAATGCCCATAGCAGATTTGAAATGTTGTTTTTGGAATTTATTTATTCTTCAAAAACAATTGTTTATATCCATATTGAATGTCAATCTTTGAAAAATATTAATCTCCATTAATTTGGTGGAATAAATCATAAATTTGAGGTAGGGGGTACAATTTCTTTATGGTTATAGAATTGATCTCCCTATAGTCAATGCACAACCTCATTGATCTCTCATTTTTCTTAAGACAAAGGATATGGGATCCCCATGGAGAAACACTAGGGTGAAGAAATCTCTTATTACAAAGTTCCTCTAGTTGTTTCATTAGTATCACTTATTCCACTATGGCAATTTTATAAGGAGAAATTGATATGGGCCTTGAACTAGGAATTAATTCAATGGAAAACTCAATTTCATGTTCTAGACAATGTCCAGGAAAATCCTCCAGAAAAACATCAACATAATCATGCACAATAGATATGTCCTCTATTCAATCATTATTTTCCTCACTCATTATTATTTCATTCTCATCATGCACAATGATTGAATTTAGTAGAGCTACTGGGGGTGGATCTAGATAAGAATCAGATGGTGATGTTTCTACTCTATAGATAAGGAACTCTTTATTATCATTGATAATTATAACCTCCTTCTCCTTACAATAAATTTTCAGGTCTTGGTCCAAAATCCAATCCATACCAAGGATTATATAAAATTAAATCATGGGTTTGATGATTAGATCAGAAGATAAATATATTTTATATCCCTTAATGGGGACTGATTCACAAAACATTCTTGCAATGATACTTCCCTTAAAAGTTTTGACTGAAAACTCCCTTGTTAAATTAAATTTGAAATTTCTAATTTTCATAAAAAACTAGGAAGATATAAAACAATGTGATGATATAAAATCAAATAAATCATTGGTTAAACTTTAGGGAATCATTAAATTACCTGTCACCATGTCTTTTGGAGCTTCAACATCAGTAGTAGTGATCACCTAAGTGTGTCCTTTCTCCTTAGCCTTTTCTGAGGTATGATTGTTTGGAACTTAGGAAATTTATTTTCATAACATCCCATCTCCCTACAATTGTACTATTGAACAATGGTAGCTTCTTTATTCCCCTTACAATCACCATCAGGATGGCCACTCTATCCACATTTTTAGCACACTCCTTTTCGTTTTAGACTAGCACTGGGGTGCTTCATTCTACAATTAGCGCAAGGTGAAAATTCAACACTTACCTTCTTCCCAGTTTCCTTATTTCCATTACTAGAGTGTTCAGTAGATCTATTCTTCTTTTTCTTCGCTTTAAAGTCATATGATATAGAGAATTTAATTTCTGTCTTGATAGCACCTGAGATAATATCTTCATACGATGATAAGGATTGCAAGACTAATTCTTGATGGAGAAATGGTTTTAACCAATTAAAGAAATGATCAATATAACTTATTGGGTTACATATATAATCTGTAACATGCCTCTAAAACCTTTTAAATTTAGCTTCATACATTGCGACATTATCATCATCCTTTTGTCTCAGACTCAGAAATTACATTTCCATATTTTATTGATGGTCATGAGGGAGTTATTAATCAATGAAAATATATTTAAACTACTTCCATTCCATACATGATACTTCTTCATCCTCTTTTGATTTTTTAATTAATGACCACCATTGATCTGCATCCCTAGTGAGGCGATAAACTTCCATGACAACGTTTTCCCTTTCACTACTCCCCAAAGCAGGAAATTTTTTTCTCTATGGAACATAAACATTGTTCAGATACAAATTGATTTATAGACCCATTTAATGTTGGTGTTGTTATCCTTATGAAGTGGTCTAACATTGATCGTCCACATTTTGGATTATGGTTCTCAATACGAATAAGTTTGTTATTCATAACTTGTGTGAGTTGTCCCAGTATGGTGATAAGATGATCAACACCTGTTCCATAACCATGTCCACTATAATTATCTTGAGTAGGATAGATGTACCTATATGGATTACGTGCATTGATACAGTTACCATTCATTATACTAGGTTTCATTTCTAAACAATGGCCTAATGTAGATTAGTTTATGAACCAAAATACATTACTCCGAACATGTATAACACTTAACATAAATTGAACAGTTTATTGATATAATCCATAATCATAAAAATATTTTTTGAGGAGTTATATACTCACAAATCCATCATAATTTATTTTAAATAAAATGAGAATTATCCTATGTATATCCCTTAGTAGTGTCGTAACTAGGAGTGTAGAAAAGCCCTTTGTCATGCACCAGTTCCCGTTCGAGTCTAGCTCAAAGCGTTGTTTTTGGGTTTTACCCCTAGGTACATCTGTTCCAGATCAACCTCTACCTGATCGTATCCATACAGATATGTATTTCTTGGAGAAATCACAAAAACTCTATAGTACCAAAATTATATGATGTTCTTCTATAAAAATATTCAATGTCTATCTTAGGGTAATGTTTTCTAATAAGAGTTTTTCTAAATCAAGTTTCTATGATTTGTATTAAACTTCCTCTGATACCAACTGTAAAACCCCAACCCTAGTTACCTAGACTCAGTGTGTTATTACGTAATATTGGAATGGTACAAAGAATCATGTCCTGAAAGACTGATTAGTTTAGTATTATTAGAAATAAGATACAAATATAAGTTCCACATTACAACATGAAAAGAAATAAATCACTAATTTATCCCATTATAAAAATCCAAGCCCCCTAGATTATGCCTGCATGTCACTCATAAAAAAATTCTTCATATCCGGTGAATATAAAACATTAGGAATGGGAGATCTCAAATGCTCAGTAAGGGTAAGAAATAGTGTGGATGATAACATGAGCATTAGGCTTGGGGAGTAATTAAAAACAAATTCCTTTACAAATAATAAACAAGAACACTTTATGGTAGAAATATGAGATTAGTAAATAATTTCATAATAAAACATAATAATGGTATTCCACTAGTTAAATAACCACATGAACCATCATTATAATTTCATATTGAGGGAATGTATAATGATAGACATTATGAAACATCTTTTCAAGGCCTTGTCCAGGATATCTAAAAATGATTTAGGCCTCAGCCAAAAGCATTTATCAAATTGGGAAACTCCGTGGCTAACTCCACCTCTAATTGTCTCACTAAACCTACCAATGCATTGAGGAGATATAGTGGGCTCCACCTTTTACATACTGAGTCCAATACATTTTTCATATAAAAAGGTTGAATCATAACATAAACATTCATATTAAAAGTATCATATGAAATGTTAATATTTTAAAAACAAACAATGAATGGTATAAAAATAACTCATCTACAATCAATCATATCACAAAACCATAAATACAATATGGAATTTTTGTATCATAATAAATCAACTTCAAAAAAGTGTAAAATTTATCAACGGATGTTGACATAGATAAAATCAAAACTATTTGAGTGAAATATCTCTCTCTATTTTGAAATAATTTAAGAGTCAAATAATTATAAAATAAAACATTTTTTTGAATATATTCTTATAATCATATAATAGAATCTTCGATGTTTTTATAATGGAGGAAAATAGCCGCACCCGCCGTATAATTTAAAAAAACATTAATTTGTTAATTTTGTTGATAATGTCATAAAGTACCTTGTTTGGAAAACAACAAAAAGATTCCTTTCGAAACATATAAGGTCAAATAAAGGTATAAATGACTTTAACTCATAGTATAGTAAATAGTAAAAATGTATTGAAATACATTTTTAAGAAAATATAGATGTGGATGATACAGAGGTCCTAGTAGATACTTAAGTAAAAATACCCTCGAATAATAAAGAGATTATGAAATTAACCCTTACCAAGTACTTTTCCACAGTAGATGGTATGTTAACCTCTGTTATAATATTTAACAGATTTTTTTAAAATTATAAAAGAACTCTATACAAAAAAATGTTATCATATGTGATCCTCTAATATTTCTTTGTTAATAATATTTTAGTAGTATCATGATTTCGGGTGTTAACTGATTCATTTTCCAATATATACTTCGTAACATAATACATGATTGTTATGGAGAGGATGTATTTGATTCATATAAAAAATTATATTATGATTGTAAACATTATTTTTATTCATAAAAATAAAATTATTCTTCAATGATTACGATGGGGAATTAATCTCATCGTGTTCTTGGAGATGGTAATCTGTACGTACGATTGAGCGAGAATATCATTATATTAATCATGAAATATTATATAATCAGATGTTATATCATATATACAGAATCATTAACATTTTATATTTTTTATTAACATCAGTTATACTCAATATTATACCCGTCCAAATAATTTAGTGTTTGAATAACAAACTACAGCACTTTGTGGAGACGCTAAGTCGTATGTACGCTTGTTTGTCAACATTATCATTTATATGATTAATAGAATAATGAATATGGTTATATCATATTTATAATAACATCAAATTATGTATAAATTACTGGATTTTTAATTTTTTTTATGGAAACAACAAAGAAAGAAGAAGTGGAAGAAGAAAATATCATGAAAGAGGTGATGAAATATTTATCTCTTCTTCAAGTATTTAATTTTAATTTGATCAAAATGTATCCTTTAGATAGCTTTATGACGGATTTATGGCCTCTAGGATGAAGAGAGAAAAGTTTGGAGGATATTTGGGCCGAGTTTGGACTATCCTATTGGCTTCGGAGGTGTGATTTTGAGAGAAGAGGATGTGACCTTTTAAAAGAGAGGTGAGGGTCATTTCAGGAACAACTTGAAATATTATTTTATAATAAAATAATTTTCTATTTAAAATGGCTCCAAAATGATTTATTTAGAGACTAAGGTGGATATGGGTTGAAAAACTCTCAACCAATTGGTTTTATATTGGTTTAGGTCACCATATTAACCTTATATTTTTTATATAACTCTTAATTTATATTTTGTCATTTACCGTGTCTCTTTTTATTTTTATATTATATGGTTGACAAACATAATATAACATGCCAAAATAACCCGAAGTGGTTAAGTATTATTATATAAAACCTTATCTAAACACTTTGGCCTATCCATCAATTTTTATGAATATTATATGAATTAATAATATATTATTTTTAAAAAACTCAATTATGACAATTTTGACACAATTTAGTATTTGGTTTTTGTGAAAATAATAACTGCGTGATTACTTCAAAAAAAATTATTTAATCAACCATAACATGTCAAAATAAACTATATAATTAGTGTAGTTCATAAAAAGTCTCAAATTATATTTATTTGGATATTTATAATATCAATTATTTCAATCTTCCATTAATAAGGAAATTATTGCCTCATCATTGTGTCATAAATAAATTAAATTATTTAGTGTCTAAAACATATTAAAAAAATACCATTATGTGGGAAATATTTTTATATATCTATGGAATATTTATAGTCAAATTTCTTTTATGTGTATCACTATATTAAAAATGGTTTAGTTATTAAACATTGAATTTAACACTTTTAACTATTCATTATATAAAATAATAATAAATGTCTAAATCTATTCCAAATAGACAAAATAAGACCATATTTTATTCATAAGGTTGTTTTGGGTCGATTTATACATTTCCAATTGAATTATGACATGTGTTAGGGTAATTATGATAACATTTTGGCCCTTAATTACCTTATTTACTTGTGACTTTGGGAAAAAATGTCAAAAGTTACTGTTCAAAAAAAAAGTATTTTCATCTTATTGAACGACATTTTAATTATTGATAATAACCATGTCTCTCGGATTTTTGAAATTGAACTCACCGAAGTGGTAAAATTATGTTTTATGCAAATTTTCAAATGCTCCTAGGAGGTGGGTAAAAGACAGTAAAAAGATCAACAAATGTTTTATATACCTAAACAGATTATAAAATTACTCCAATGAATTACAATGAAGATATATAGGTATTATGTATATATTTTGACCTTAATTATATTTAAATAAAATAAATTATTATTTAAATAAAAAATCGGTTTTAACCAATAAGGAAATGTTTTTTACTATTTATCAAAAATTTAATGTTTTCATAAAAATACCAAAAATTCACCCTAAGATAATTTCAATGTTCTGAATTCAAAAACGAAGCCCTATTTGAAAAATAAAATTTATAAAATTTCAAAAAGTAGGTATTAATATTTAGAACGTCTAGTTTGATTGGTCGTGGTTTGTTAAAAACTCGAATTTGTTTACATTGCAATCTTTTGCATTATTCTAAGGGAAATGTACCATGGAAGCATGGGGTGTTACAATTGAAAGTGTATGAAATAAAATTCTGTTATATATCCCAATATATCCACATTGTTCCTTGAGGGAGTCCCACTAAATCCATTTTTTAAAATAATATTCTTTTATGGAATGTAAAATAATTACATATTAATTAAGGTAGGTTTTGGGTCAGAAAATTACACACAAGGCCCCCTCCAACACGATAATTATTAGTTGATTCCACTTCCAATAACATGAACAACTATAATAATAATATTTTTAATCACACGACATTTTAAACATAATAAGAATTAAAATAAGTATCATTTATACTATTTCCAATAAGACACTTATGATTAGTTTCCATTAGTTCATAGAAATTTATTAATCTCACATATAGAATTTTTAATAAATAAATGACACTTCATTATTCTGTGATAATTATGAAAAATATTATATTCAATAAATTTGAAGTAAAAATTTATTATTATAATTTAACTCACTTATTCTTTCAAAAAACATGTACCTAAATTTTTATTATCAACTAAACCTGAATAATGATTTTGTATTCTAAATTTTGAAGTTCATTACATTAATTTAACTAATATTTTAATATATTTAGTGTGCGACTCTATTGGAATCATTCTCAGTGGTATTTGGAATAACCAACTAAATTAAATGGTTTTAATTTAGTATCACATCAAGACACCCATATGAAAATAAGTGAATATTCTAGTGATATATAACTTTCCATGAATGCTTACAATGTAATATAAAACCTTTATCATGACTTCTCAAATCAATCTGGTTACATGTCTGTTCTATAAACCTATATACCCCTTTTTTGTTTCTTTTACATTCATGAAATGAATTCACCCATTGAAGATAACATGCACAAGTATTTATTCCTTAAATAAAATTAAAATCATATGGCATGAGGTATTATCTTATGTCATGGGATAGAAGGGTAAAATAATATTTTCTCACAATATCCATTACGTCAATATCACTCATGATTCACAACACATCCCACACCACTAAAATCATATGTAATCAAATTTTTCATTAATTCACCAAAGTGTGTGACTCGCGATTTTTGTTGTTGATAATTATAAATTTTAAGTATCAATACTCAAATAATTATATTGGATTATCCAATGACACTGGAAAGTTGGATTTCCTAATAATGGATATATTATCATAACAACTAATCTTGGTGATTACCAACTGAGATCACCATGATAAGGTATCTAAAAATATTGTGATCCTCAAACATCTAAAATTCATTTGTTTATATGTCCTTTTAGACATTATCATGAAAAAATTGATCAAATATTCAAGAATAGTTATGCTCCCACTCAAGATTCTTATCACAATGGGGACCTTCTCTGACCATCTAGTATGAAATATATTATTAAGTTATTATCAAATAAAACAACTAAGAAAATTATAAATCATGAAGTGATAAGGGACCTTACAAAAAATATAATAAAATACTATATAACTTTTTCTAGGGTACCAACTCTCGTAGACTCTCACATGGAATTGATCTAATTCAAAACATATTTTAGTACATTTTCTCTCACATGATAGTCATACGAATATTGAAAAAAAATCTATGGCCAAGTGGGCCACTATGTTTTCTTCTTTGGATACTCTTCCCACGACAACTTCACATATTAAAAAAAATACTTTATGAGATAGAAATTGTGATGTATATTTATTGGGCATTAGCGTGTTCTCAAATATCTATAGAGAATAATAAAAATATTATTATCCTAATAAACAATGATATGAACTTTATTGTCAGAAGAAACATCAGGATATGGGAAAAAATTACGATTCCAATCTTCTTCCATAGCTGCATAAGACATTATAATATACACCAAATATGATGTAGAATCTCTAAGAACAAGCTACCTTGAACCCATTCAACTAAAAAAACTTTTTCTGGAAAATACATACACATAATGTGACATATTTTCATTATTATATTTCCAGGTGGTAGTAAACATATAACCATCGATAATATGCTCTTAATTGTCTCCATATACCATGTAAATATTTTTAGTCCACTATAGATAATGAATAATGTAAATAATATCAACCCAACAAAGTTCACATGGAACAAATTTATATTTACAAATATGTTTAACTAATAAGAAACATAAATCCTTGTAAATAATATGTAATACATGATAGATACCATCATAGAGATATATATTATCATACTAATTATATCTCGATTATCTTATGTCTATAAAAACATTTTGTTGGAAGGATATATACCACGTGAAACTAGAAACAATAATCTACTTCATTATATCACAATGAATTATCCTATATAGCATGTTGGATCCATCAAACCTAATATTGATAATTAGAATGTTGGTGGTTTCACCCAAGTCCTTTAGGTTGAGCTACATTCTCAACAATTTCATAACCTATTATAATGCTGATTTATCATTTAAAATTAATAATATGCCATCAACATTAAATACCATGAAAACAACTATACTTCTACTAAACTTATTGTAAACACATGGATTAAATTCATTCTTTATGAAACAAAATTATATTATAGATTCATTGAAAATAATATCCCATTAAAAGTATGACTTATTTTATCCATAAATTGGACTCTAAAACCATTAAACATGTTGTGATTTATTAGAGTCATGAACCATTTAATATGTCTCATATACATATCCTTTTAAATTTCAATATTATGGAAATAAGTTTTAAAATATATTTTGTAAATATTATAGTCAAGTCATTCCACTATGGAAAATAGAATTATGATGGATTTAAATATGAAAAATATATAAATTATTTTATTTATGTCTATACATTGACATTATCTAAACCCTTTATCCACTATATAGTATTTATTAGTGTTTTATTTTCCATTCAAATATATTTTTCCCTTGAATAATAGATTACACCAAATATGTATCACATTTCATTAAGGATAAATAAAAATGAAATTTTGGTTTCAATGCATTAAATCCTTCTCATAATTCATGGATTCTTACAACCTTGTACCTTATGATCTCTCTATTTCCTCCTTCTTAGTGAGAGGATCATTATTTCCAAAAAAATAATGAGTCACTGTAATTGATTACTAGAAATCCATATCATTATAGTTCTATCACATTTAAAGAACTCCAACATAATACTTTTGTTTTAGGGAAAAAAATCTTGAGGAAAAGTGGAGTGTATTCCATTAAAAAATATGGTGTATCAGGATAATAAACGTCATCAAAGTAAATATCGCTCCCATTATCATGCATTAGGATGTTCTCCCTATCTAGAAAAATATTCTACCTTGAAAAAGTTAATTTCTTTTCTTTACGGTTATACATATAATATCCCATTACTTATTTCAAATACAATATAATGATACACTTCATGCCACATGGTGCTAGTTTATTTCATCAACTAGACATACAAAATTCCATTATTTATTTCAAATAAAATATACCCAAAGTATATTATTACAATTTGTTTTCTTTATTACATTTAAATTTTTATTTGAGTTACATATATTTTAAAACTTGAAGAACCTAGCCTATTATTTCTCCTCCATTGAATCATTGGTTTCTTCAAATAATGTTCTAAAGATTGAATTTGTTACATAGGAAATTTCACAATACCATTATTATTGTAAAAACTAAGGACTGAAAACTTATCTCTATTTACATTCATAAAAATATGGAAAAAATTATCCAAAATAAATAAAATAAATTACCCTATAATATTCAACATATTATATTTAATAAAATAAGAGTAACTAGCTGATATATAGAATGTATGAGCTGTATGGTTATATAATTGTTCAAACAAAACACCAACACCATAAATTGATCAATTTACACAACATTATTCTATAATATTGGATATAATTTTATTTCACATTCCAATACATATGTGTACAATTTATTAATATCCGCATTACAATCTTTCCTTACTTACCCCTTATAAATTTCATAGATATTTTACAACATGGTGAAACTATCTATTTACATATTTACCATTTTCAATTAAGTATATATCGATGAAAATATTATGTTTTTGGAATTAAATACATCATATATGTATCTCTTAGTGTAAACCATTTCACCATTACATTCATCCACGGATGGATCATCAAGTAGAAGAGACCCCAATACAAAAAATATAATTTCATATCATATTAATACTTGAAAATAATTATACCAGTCATAAAAATTAAAGATGGAAATGAAATTTTCATTTTAAAAAATAGATTATAGTTATTTTGTGACCCCATAGATTTTTACGTCCTATGATTTCACCAAAATATCATTAAAATTATTGTATTTTATTTAATCATGACCATTAGATATTATATTTGTGGATAGTTTCTCGAATGTTAGTTGATTTTTGGGATTTATATCCCTTGAAAGGATACTTGGTGAACCTGGTGGACCTATACTAGGAATCTAATGTGTGAGGAAACATAAGATGTCTTTCTATGTGGGTCATTGTGTTGATGCTACCCACTGGGTATGTACCCAATACAGACCTATTTCTCGGTGGTTGGATAATGTGTTACCAATGAGTTCGTATTTGTATGTTTTTAATTTTAAAATTTCATAATTAATAATTTTGTTATTTAAATGATGTAAATTGATAATTAATCTCAATTTTTACATATATAAATCAAAACCCCCTTCTCTCCCCCTCTCAACATATTCTTCTTAGATGATAGTATCCTCTTCATTATTTATTAGTTTCAGATCATGTTTATCTAAAGTGTTCATCCCCTTAAGACTATTAATCATATTTATTTTATTATTTATTCTATCAATATTTCACCATATATAATAAGTTTTTTCTAATTCATATTTCTTATTAAAATTTTATTAATTTCATCCATTTGAAGCCAAATAAACATGTGGTTTTCAAAAATATGAACCCTTCATGTTCCCTCTTTGGGTTACATTAATTACTTGATGTTACATTCTATATTTCATACATCATATAAAATATTTGAATTTACATTCAATTTAGTATTCACCAAAATAAAATAAATTTGGGTTACATGATTTTCCTTTGTGTAAGTGAAAGATAATTGGATATAAGTACACTATATGACATGTCAGTAAACACAATTGGTCACCACGGAACAATTATCATATGAATTGAGTTTCAAATTGTGTCATTGGATTCTATATGGATACATATTATTGATAAATTAACCAATTATTTTATTATAGTTTCATAATATTCTGAATCGTAAGTATTTAGATAGATTAATTTTTAGGATAAAGTCAAGATGACATAAGAATGTGACCTACAATAGTTTGATTGTATGATATAATAACTGTTATCATGTGTATTAATTTTAAAATTTTCAAAAATGATTTTTTATGTTGTATAATTTATGTTAATGGTCTCTTGATACTCGGTGGGACCCCATCCACTAATAATCAAATAGGGATGCTTCATCATGCAATTGCATAATGGTAGTGGTATATTATCCACTTAAATTGGTCTGTTGATCGATTATCCACATTATGTCCAATGAAATAGAGGATCTCCTTCCACTATATAATGTTATGTTAGCAATACATCACAATCCTAGGATTTTATGATGGTGGATCATCATCATATAGTGAGATCTATCCTAGTGGCATATCATCCACCTAGGTACACACTACGATGGTATAACATCCACCTATAATTGGATTCTAGTTGTTACTTGAAAAATTATAATGAGATACCATTCTATAATATTCAATCAATGTGTGGTTTTATAGATTATTATATTCCTCTACATATTGTGTAGCACCATTCTACCCTGAAACATAAGACAATTCCTATATCGGTATCCCCAACATGACCCCATGCATGCCTCCCATTAAGAAAGAGGTACTCAATGAGTTGCGAGGGTTTTGGCGTTATCATAGAGAGAGTATACAATAATATTAGAGTAAAAACATAACATAAATAACCAAATTAAATTCATAATAAATAATTGTATTTATAAGTAATATATAATTAATATTATAAAATAAATAAAACATAGAATTATAAATTCATATAGACACCAGATCATGACATCATTGATCAACTGATATTCAGTGCTCTAATCCACAATTCCATGTAACTGAAAGAAATAATATTACTACAATGATATAATAATGTCTAATGGAATTTTTTCATTATAATCTCTTATCCCATGAGAGATATCCCACATTATAATGAAAAACGTGCATGCTTCCTTACATGGACATTCAGTTAGTTATGTTTTCATGGATACTCATTTTTTTGGGGAATCATGAGTAGGGTATTAGTAAAAACTAGTAGAGAACCACCAATGAGTCCATAAAAATAATAGAAAATGAAATGTATTCATATATGAGACAATTAGTATAAATAAAAAATGTAAATTAGTGCAAATAAAAAATCACTGTCGATCTGTCAATTCTATTATGATATTTGGTATTTACTATACTTAATTCTGATATTGCAGATCTTTATGGGAATTTCCAATATACTCAGTAGGATAATATTCCCTACCCATGATCTCATGAACCTTACCACATGATCTTTGAATAATATATCCATGGAATAATTCAAGGAATCCATTCATCATTTCTGTTCATTAAAAGATCTAATACAATGTATGAATCTCAATTAGATCAATTTGGAATCCCACCAGATCAAAGGTATCTAATGAATACCAGTAAAATAAACTCTATAATACTTCTAAAAAATAGTATTCACCAAATATATTATAAAATACCCTTATAAATCCACCAAATCATATATATCACTAGGTACCACATATATTTTCCCAATACAGTCACAAGATTAAAGGAATTATTATGAATATATTAAGCATTCTCAGAACATATACTATTTTTGAAACATCAATATAAATATCTAATCATATCATTTAAATAAATTGATCCTAGGAATACCTAGGAATATTATAGTATCACCGAGATCATAGCCAAACCCATGGAGTCAATAGAAATCTTATAATGTACTATTTATTTTTAGGGTCAACTCCAACTAGATTCATGTCTCATAATAATAATAATCAAGGTGCCCACTACCACACCACAATTTCTCATAATAATAATTACATTTTTTCAAAACCTACCAAACCAATCTAATTTAATTATGATTTTCTTTTCCAATTAATGACCTCTCTATGCAACAGAAATCCTACTAGACTTGTATCATTTATTTGAGTTTTATGGTGAAAACTGAAATGACCACTACCCAATCCAATATTAACATTCACCATGATTACATAACGTGATGTCATTTGAAAGGATCATATAGAACACATTGTAAAATGAATTTCCAATATATTTATCCTTATCTCATTCTCATAGCATTGTTAAAAATCATAAATTAGTGTGAATATAATCCTTCAATGTTAACATGATCAAATAATTTCCTCAATTGAACATTATGATAATCCATATCATAATAAAATTAGAAGGATTTCATAATAACCTCCCAATGGACAAGGATATAATATTTTATTCCTCACATACCCATCATATCCATAATATACCAAGGGTATAACTACTTAGGAAACTCACATATTGGGGGGGGGGAGGAATAGTCGCCCCCCTCTCATTTCAAATAACCAAAAGGTTATAGGGCATATAAAGGTCACCCAATTTAATAATTTGGAAAAACATCCTAATCAAACACACATTCCTCTATAAAAGGGATTTATAATGTAAACATTACTAGATCCAGCATTTCTATACATCTCTATTTAGTTAAATCATATATGGATCCACATAACTCATGGCATATATTTAAAATCATAACCCCATCCAAAATCAACCAAACAATCAATGAATTAATAAAGTATATATCATGGCCCTTTAAAAATATTTCAATTTAAAATAATTTAAATTTAATAAATTTATATTTTTAGTTAAAAAATGTTTTGATCTCCCAATGTAGGGATTCCTCATCTCACATTCTATATTTGGAAATGAATTTTTCAAAATGGGGAATTCATATGGATGACCTAAAACATAAAATATAATTTCATATTACTCATTTTCTCATAGTTCTCTACTAAGACCTTCAATTTTAAAAGCATCACCCAAGTACCTACCTCATGTAACAAAATTTAAATAAATTTATTATTAATTTTATTATTTCATTCAATTTAATTTAAATAAGCATAAATTCCAGAAATCCTACTACATGATATATATTCATTTAAACCTTCATTAATGGTGTGTGGTAAACTCCCTATATATAGTTAGAAAAAATCCCCAGATTTCCCGAATTTAAACAAAATATTAATGGTCAAATATCATAAAATTTTTCAAAAAACAAACCCTATAAAATTCCATATAGTGATGTACATTAATTGAAACAAAGTGTATGGATATGCCTTCATTGTCTACAAGATTTATCTAGATACATAAAGGAAAATATACATAATACTCGATTATTTCCACCATGGTTTAATGGAAATAATCAGTAAACATTAATGAAATTTGCAAAAATTATAGGAAATCATGAATTAGTAAGGAAAAATGAAGAATGGGAGGATCACACAAAAAACAAAGGAATCACAATAAAAACAAAACCCCAACTGATGGGGATTGAAGTGAATAAAAGGGAGGTCATTTCCCTATTCTTTGTGTTTGAGGGAGAGGCAGATAGTTGGGATATGGGTTAAAAAATGAGGAAAGAAATGGAAATTTACACATGGTGGTCACCCATATAGTTACGACCTGAATTTTAATATTGTTTTCCAATCTTATTGGTGGAACAATATATAACCATCACCCACACATGTTTGTCAACATGATTTTACAAATAGAACAGTTACCATGAAAACCCAATATACTAGAAATTTTATGTTTTTCATGTTTTCTCAAAAACCATGCACCAACTATGTGCTAAGAGCCAATACGGAACCATACCACATATTATCCCAATACAATTTCCCCAAACCATGTTACAAATATGGATAAGGAAAACCACATTCTGTTTTTTTATAACAATAATATAATTTTGGAGACTCCCCCAATTACTTAGGGGACCTATTGGGCCTTGATCCATATATGGAACAATTATTTGGGAAATCAAAACCCATATGATTCCAATAGAAATATATAATTTCAAAAGGCACCTACTCAGTAAATTGAAAATATATTATCCTCCACGAATTTCATAATAAATAAATTATATGGGATTTTCATAACACCATATGATAACACTTCTCATCAACAAGAAGCCTCAATAGTCATTACATAATAGACGCAACCAATCCTAGTCACACATTCATGATTAAATTTAATGTTTCTATCATAGAACACTAATCAAGATACCTCAAAAAACATCAAACATGATGTGTGTTATTCATAAAAACATGGGGCCCCAATCATCACAATCATTAGACAAATAATATGGAACATACCCATGCATATCTATCTAAATTAATAACGATTCCAATAAAAATATTATTTATAGGAATATTGTTCCCATATTCATCAATAGACAATGTCTGATTGTGAGGCATGGTGCTACCCTATAACACTCTAAGACATTATGATATATTTATTTTTATATAAATTCAATATTGTTAATATCTTGCAATGCACACAACTCTTTGATGAAAAGATATAGGATACACTATTAAAAAAATATTATTTTAACAAGACCATTATAACCTAGATGTAAATTTTGAAGATTTTAATTAGACTAAGTAAACTATGAGAAAATATATGCTTTACACTTGTATAAAGTAAATTTAATTGTTATCAATTAATTAGAAATAAAATAAGCATCACATGAAGTAAATAGAAATTTTTGCTGATAAACTAAACATTTTAAAAAGGAAATTTAATCATGCTCTATACAAATAATTGATAATTAATTTTTCTTTATTTTATAAATTTTATTTTAAAAAATTGAATATGATTTTTGTAACTGGAATATTGAAATTATCTTAGGGGTTTTTTGTGTGATTTTTGTGAAATTATTCATTTCTCAATGAAAAGTGAAAAACCCATATTTTTATTTAAAAAACCTATTGAATTAAGGAATTTACAAGACCGAATTTTTTTTAATATTTAATTCAAATTACTATTAGAATTATTACACTTTAATTAATAAAAATTATGTATTTAAAATAAATTTCATAATGAATTTTTATAAAAATATTTTTTCATCCTTTCAGTGTTATAATTTAAGAAACCTTTTATTCTACACATACTTGTGTTTAATTTAAAATTAAATACCAACACTTATCTAAGATTGATATTAATATACATATTCCATATTTTTAATTGGGGTAATTTAAATTTTCTAATAATTTTGAATTAATTTTTTACAATAATTTATTTCGAATATATTATAAATTATTTATTGTAGTTAAATTAAATGTAGGTTTTCATAGGGTTAGATTTATAATATATAGGTCAAAAATAAAAAGACAAGTTTATTACATATTTTAGAGTAATATTTTATACTTTTCAATATATATTATTAATAAATTATTCTTGAAATTTCTTTTTTTTCATAAGAAAAATGTGGGTGGAATGCTTTCTTTTAATAAAATTCCAAGTGTGTCCTCTTCCCCGATTATAAAATGTCACAATCTCATATCCTTTAAACAAAACCAAGAAACAAATGTTTTATCCAATAAATAGGAAATTAATTTCAATAATACCATCTACTTATTCTAAAATCATTTGTTTTTAATAAATCAATCAAAGGATGTCTTTTGGTTCAAACTAAATGAAGTTTTTCGAAGAAGAGATTAAATACTAAACCATGAATTTTATTTTATTAATCTTCACCTCCTTCAAATATTAATAAAAAATATTACAAAATATTCTCAATAGATTCAATATACTAATATTTTTTTTAGGTTAAGGTCATGACCTAAATCCAACACATCCTCCCTCAAAATGGAAACAAGATTGCACATCATGGGTTTGACGAACTACCTCATCGCGAACCGACATAATTCGCTTTGCATAACCACTTCTTCTGGAAATATAAAATGATTTATATACTTTTTATATATTATATTTATGACATAATTATACTTAAAAACATTAATATAATATATAAACTCTTAATTTTAATTCCATTGATAATATTATAATGTTACTCATGTTTAAGGTAAATTAACACATTGGGAAACAATGTGACTTGTTTCTCACATACACTTTACATGAATAGAAAAAAAGTTTTATTTTATGTTTATTTATGATATTAATTAAATGTTAATTGTTTTTATGTGAAATATATCATTTCATTTCTTACATTATCTTTCATTGAATTAATGATAATGTTGTTTGTGTGTACAATGAACTACTATTCCATGAGCCTATGTGATTTGTTTTTATTACATCATTAAATGGATAGTATGTGTAAGTGTATTTAAAGAATTAATATGATAATATATATATATTAATCATATTTTAATGATAAAATATCTTTTATAATATATCCATCATTATCATTGAAAAATGAAAATGTGACTCACGCATAAAAACAACCTACTGTCACCATGATTATAACATAGTAAATTTTTCTTAATCATAATTCATGGTTCCTTTTTAAATAAAAATTTATGTAAGAAAGTTATATTAATTTCTTGATTAAAATTATGGATATGATTAAATAAAAAGCTATTTTACTTTATTCAACATACAAAAGTGATTTTGGATATATGAGAGGAACAAAGCCAAAAAATCTGATATGAACCTAGATTATTAAATAATTTAATATGAATTGTAAATTAATAAAATGAAACCATAAAATTAAAAAAATATAAAAAAGATAAAAATTTAAGTTTATTATTTATGGAGACAATTAATTTTTGTGATCAAACAGTTTTACGGTAAGGGATATCTCTAAACCACCATTTCCATTGGGTTTTGAGCATTCTCTCAATATCTCACTTTATTTATCAATTAATGTTATGAAGTTTTTCAAAATTCTATATTTGTATATCATGTATATACGTTGATTATTATACATTAAATTATTCAGGTAATACATTAATTATGATCAAATTTCAAATGTGCTAATTCTGAACATTCCATTGATTACGATTGAACACCAGAATATACCACCTATTTTTATTCCAAGATTAATTCTTATGTTATAAGTTATGATTTATTTTATTTATATAGAACACATAAATCATGAAATTATTATTATGGTTGACCCAATATAGTTATCCAGTTCACTGAGTAACTATTTAGACCCTTGTGGTTAAATGTATGAGTCTATAGAGTTAATCTAATCCATTATCTGATTTTTTACACCATATAATATTATCTAGGATTTTATCCTTTACCAATATTTATTTCATGATATATATATGTTCAATATATCCAATGAGGGGATGATATTGTTATACTATTCTATTAATGATATTCTTTCATTCAGTTACCCATGATCCACTTCATTTTTTGATATCATTATATACTTTTATCTTAAATGTTTTTTTTCTATATCATGTTTATTCACATACTAGGATTTTTATCTCCCACATTTGTTTATGTTTAACCTAGGTTATCCCATGTAGTTTTATGAAATCAAATGGATTTAAGGATATCGATATATATGAAACTATAAATATTCCATGTTTTATCTTCCTTTTTATGAACTATGAACATGGTCTTCAAAATACACTAGGACATTACAGTAATTGGGATATATTAATTGATATTTTTGTTTAAACATCTTGTTATAATATGTGAAAAATTCATCGGTCATACACATTGGTATTAGATGTGTGGTTTAGTTAATATTCATAACTAGGATGAGAAAACTTTAGTTAGAACCCTTCGGATGAGTCACTATATTAGAAGAAGAATAGAAAAATATCCTAGAATATTGGTGAAGTATAGATATAAATAGTTGATTCATAGAATTTACATCTTTTTATGGATATAACAAGGGGATGTGGTTCTAGAAAAGATGCACATATGGGTAATAAATCTAAAAATGGTGCATTATTCTTAACTCATGTGTTACACAATAAATGAAAATTTTTCTTTCAACAACCCTATTTTGACCCTTCAAGTGGATATTTTTTGGAAATTCATAAACACATTATGAACAATTATGAAGGACATGAATAAATGTTTATGATAGAAAATATAATAGATAGATTTCATAGATGACAATTTTTAAATCCAAGTGACTCATTATATAGGATGTACTTATCATTAGTAAATTATTATTTTAGTTTTATATGTTTCAATTTTTTTGGTTTTCTACTTAATTTATTGTAATTCGATTTCTATCTTATTTAATACAGTGAAATAGGAGAAACCATGCCCACAACCAATGAACAACCCTACATGATATATGATGACTATCCCAATTATATGTCTAATATAATTGGTGTGGGATCATATAAATTCATGGTATTAAAAGATCTTGTATCTAATGTTATGAATAATATAATGAATCCTGATAAATTAACAATTCCTTCTAATAAAGATCAAGTTTCATTCATGTATTTTATGTGAAAAAGGCCCCAAACCTTTATTATATCTTATGATCCCCTCAAAACTAAAAAACTGATAAATTATATAGAGAATTTATTATTTTTCATCATAAAAACAAACAAACAGAAACTTATTTTGGATAATTATCACATTAAGGGAGAACCTGTTCAGTGAAAGATGTTGAACATTATCATAATGACAATAGAGGATATTGACTTGATGGAATGGGATGACATAATTTTTCTCTCCAGTAAATGATTTCCCAAAAACCTCCATCCTAATATATATATATATATAGATCATTAGTCCTATGAAAAACTAATAATTTTCTAGTAGGGAATATAAGCCAAACATTTTAAGGATTTCATTATATTACTCTGGTGTTGTTATCGTCATCGAATGTAAGGTGGACCGTTTCTTTAGTGGGTTAATGCTGAGTCTATTAAAAACCATTAAAGATTCAGGACATATAAATTTATAAATATATTTTCTATTTTTCTATCAATTTAAATATAAATATTAGGCAATCATATTGGTATTTTAGGAATAGGGGGAAAATGTAAAATAGTGTAATTTTTTGGGGGGTATCAAGAGATAAATTCTATGGTGGAATGGAAAACCAACAGCCCCCTTGTCAAAAAAATTCGGTGATGATTCTTGTAAATTACTTAAGGGAAAAAGAAAATGATTCATTTGTGAAAAATTGTAGAATAAGGCTAATTATTTCGATAGGGAAATGAATAATCACACTAACAAGGAAGAATAAAATAAGGTTCAAATAAAAACTATGAATCCTATATAATGTTTTAGCTATAAATAACAGTAGTTTTATGTTATATAATGACGTAAACAAAATGTTTTTAGAGATAATAATTAAAAAATAAACTCAATTGATGTCGGTAATGGAATATGCTATCACTACGGATGAGGTGGACTCTGAAAACAAGGGGTGATAGTTATTATATTTATTCAATAAATACAATGAAATACCATATTAGTGGTGGTTATTTAGAGAGGGTTACAAAAAAACACATATAATTTTATTTCTAGTATAAATTAGAGGGTATTATACATTTTATTTTTTAATGATTGAATTTATAGGTGCTTCACAACCCCCTCTAATTTTTTTCATACTATTTTTAAAATTTTGTGGGATTTTATATGAGGATATACCATAACTGCTACTAATTTAAAAATTGGTGGGGATATATATTCCGTTAGAGTATATATATATATAATATTTTTGGAATTTAAGGATATCTCTCTATATATACTATATGGAAAATTTATTTTTATGAATAGAGAAGGGTTCATGACCCCCTCTAATCTCTAATGTTATAGGGTTTTCCCAATCCCATTTAATTTTGAAGAATAGTGGGGTTGTGAACCCCCACTATTTTCATAAAAATATTCATATAATATAATATAATATAATATAATATATAATTAAAACATAATATATAAATGAAATGAAATATATTATAACAGATTATATAATAAGATTTATAAAAATAATTTTCCTGGTTGAATTTCATAGAATTTAAATGTATAAATAAATATAATTGAATAATGGTTATATACATTAATATATATCTATTTGAATAAAATATTTTTTAATATATTTTTAATTATAATATTAAAGTGTAAATATATTATATAAATATTTACATAAATATAATTTTCATTCAAATTTAGGACAACCTTTAATGTTATTATGATAATAATAATTTATTATAATGATATATACCTACACAGACATGCATATAATGATAGGGGGATTTGAAGCCCTCATAATTTAAGAAATTAGAGGATGTTTATAACATCCTTTAATTATTATAAATATTGGGGGATTTAACCAATAATATTTTATTTTATTTCAAAATAAATCAAATTATAAAATATATGTGTTTGTGTCATATAAATAATTATATATGTGTATTTAAATTCCTAAAACATATTTTATAAATAAAATAATTAAATACAAATATATATGAAAACAGAAATAAATGTATATAAGAAGAATTGTTTAAACATAAATATTATATTATATGACATTTATATATTACATATATATATTACATATATATTATTAAATATATAAATATTTACAAATAAATAAATTTATATTTTTATTCAAATAATGATAAGATTGATATATTAAATATTTGTGTGTGCAGATGATAAAATAATATATATTAATATTAATATTTGTATAAAAGTATAAATATTCATAAATTTTTATCTGTATTTACATTTTATAGAATATTATATGTATAAATATAATATAAATATTAAATATATATAATATTTTTCAATAATATAAATGTAAATTAATTCAAATAATTATGTAATATATATAAATATTATATATATATATATATATATTAATTTTGTATATGGTATATATATATATATGAATATATATTAGTATAATATATTTGGGTAATATATAAATATATAAATATGTAATATAACGTTTATGAAATTAAGTACAAACTTTTGAACATAAATTTATAAATACACAGTTGTGTTTGTGTTTGAGTTAGATTTAATTGTACTTATAAATACAAACATAAATAATTTTATTTAAATATATGTAAATATATAGTATAAAGAGGTGTGGGGGAAACATGCATAAATGTATGTATTAATTAAAATGTACACATTAAGTTTATATAAATGTATATATAGGCTATATATTTAATGTATTTTAATATATTATCAAAATAAAATTTATATTAATAAACATTTAAATATTTATAAATACAAAAAATATGTCTAATATAAGTATAAAGTGTTTTAGGGGAGTGGTTTAGGCATGTCGATATATTTTGCAGGGACCAGGGATCGAATCCGATAGGCTTTACCATTTACAATGCACTATGGGTTTTGGTGAGGGGGGATACACTAGACAAAGGTGGAGGGTGCCTCTTGGATATGACATTGTAGAGATGGCGGTGCATGAACATACACCAAGGAATTTAAGGGAGGGATAAAAATAGAGGTAGTGGCATGTGCATGGACATCAGTGGACATACGAAAACTAGACATAAAAATTTGGGGGCATATGAAGTGGGAAAGGAGTTATATAGGAAGAGGGGGTGTATGTAAGTGAAATTATGGATAAATGAAAAAGATACATTAGGGGTAGTTTAAAACCCATCAATAAAATCATCATCAATTAGGGGTGTTTTCAACTTCCCCATAATATTGTACTGAAACTCTTAAGTAGGGGCTATTTCCAACTGACCCTAAAATAGTAAATGAATTAGGGTCAATTAGATATAAACACCATTCATCTATTTATATGGTGTTTAGGTTTAAATTAATTACGGTTTAAACCACCAATAAAATAACAACCTCAAATTTCATCTAATTTTATCAGCAGTTAATCCAAACTACCCCTAACAAAATAGGGAAGCTTAATTAATGGAAGTTCCACATAACTACTATTAATATGTTTATATGAAGCCATAAAACCTCCTAATAAAAATACACTATAATATGGTAATTTAATTGATGTTATTAAATAGTAGATAATATAAATTTTTAATTTGGAGCTATAATTTTTTAAATTTTTTTAATATTTTGATGTTCTATTCAAACACCACCATGAAAAATAGGGATTAAGCTATATGTTGGAATAATAAAAATAGATCTAGTTGGATAATAAGTATAAAAATCATCTTTTTTTTATGTTATTATAATTAATGTTATAGGGAATATCATATTACATTTTAAGAATATTTTGATGTTATTTTGGGATTTTATTTCCTTTCCTCATTAAAATCCAAAATCAACTGTTAATATATAGATACCACTCTTCATATCCCAACTAATCCTCTGATTTTGTGTCATTTTAAAGAGGATGAGGACTTTCACATGGAGTATTCTATTCAATAATATAAGTTAATATTTTTGGGACCATGTTGGGTGAAAAAGTGTTTTGTATGTTTTAAGATGTCTGTTAAATTTTGTTGTCAATGGAATGGAATCACCTCCCATTTTAAAATTTGGTGATCAGAATCAAAATAGTTTTTTAGAAAATTGGACACACATTATTTATGAATTTCCATCACATTGAGATTAATATTTCTAGAAGAAAAGGATCATGAGACTCACATTGGTACTATAAGGAGGTTATAATCATTATAAAGAATAGAACCAATTTGATCATTGATCTGATAAAAAATCCAATGATGATTTTTTGATTTGGAGTTCACAAAAATCATAAGTATGTTCTGAATCTTTTGATGAAATATTGATGAAATAAAGGGGGGAGGTATCTCCAATCTTTCTTACGAAAATCATATTACATATAGTTGGAACGAAATAATTCTATTGGAATAGTATTATGTCATAACACTTTCTAATGAATTCTATATGTTGTAAGAAAGGATGGGATGTTTCAATAATTTACATTAAAAAGAAAACAATGTTAAAGTAGGCCATCAAAATATTAAAATTCATAAATGATGTAATGATAATGAAATATTGATGATGATAAAAGATTTAGAAGCTGAATATTTCAAGTCTCAAGATCCTCATAATTATATTATTGGATGAAAATTTGTTTATAGAATGTATAGAATGATCGTAACAATTCTACTAGTTTGTAGTCAGACCAAAAGAAAAAATATTTAAATACTTGGAGAAAGAATTTGATTATAATCATATTATTAAAATAACAATGCCACTAATACTGGTTCATCTGATTCAGTTTCTCATCAGATTCATCAATGACATAATATTTTTGTATAGATGAATCATTGGTATCATATTTAAATGAGAAAGAATTTTTTTTAAGTTGATGATACTGATCCATAAGATTCTACATACCATCATAATCATCAAAGGATTATATGTTTTCATTTGGAGTTGTTTGGTCCAATGACAAATGAAATAATTTGAAGTTATTATGGAAAATATGAAAAAATTACATGTCTTTATCAACAATGTAGTCAACCATTTTCGATTGGTTGAATTACTATTTTCATCAATCAAATGGGTCTAGATAAACTAATAAATTGTTTTTTCATTTTTCATCTTCATAATGAGACAAATAATACTGAAAATATGAATAAATATTTAGGATAATACTAATATTTTTTTAGGAATATTTAATCCCTATATAACATGATACACAAACATGGTATAATGCTTCAGAATGATTAAATAGTATTTTCAAAATCCAAATCAGACTGGTGTTTTTGAAGAAATTTGGAGATGTTATTATGTTGTTATAATATTAGAGAAGTTTAAAAAAAATTGGGATGTGTTTAAAAAGTGATAAATGTATCATATATCCGAGGGAACATGGTAATTCATAAATTTTGGTTGATCTGGAAACAATTTTAGAAACCAACGAAAACCTTGTTTCAGTCACCTATAAAAGGTAATGTATTTTATAATTTAACTGGATAGAAGTGTTTTTCAAAAGTGGTAGAGATGTGGTAGTTTATTGATAAATATTTTATATAGAATAATTTTCCTGATTATGAATAGCTATGAATGTTTACCCAAACAAATGTTTCATACGCGAAGAGGAAAAAATATATTCTAGGATTTTCATTGGACAAATCAGACTGGAAAATTGTAGTGGGATTTTTAGACTATGATAGAAATGATCTATATTTGTATCAATAATATTATATATATGTATATATTATTTTTGGTTGAGAAATATTACTAGGGAAATCAATCTAAGAACTTAGACTGAGGTTCATTTAAATGTCAAGAAAATTTATTAAAAGCTATTAGGTTAGAAAGACAAAATCTGTTTTAAGGATCATATTTGTGAAATTTGATTCGGAAGCACCATGAAATTTTTAATACAAAAAAATTTCAATACATATTAGTCCTTCCTAAAGTACATTATATATTATATTGATCGTAGATCTATAAGTGTGTAATGGTATATACTACTCATTGTCTTCAAAATAAATGGAATTTTTTTCTAGTTGATTGTGTGCTATGAGATTATTTCTAAACAATAACAAGGACCTAAATACTCTTATTTTTATAGTGAACCTTGTAAATTAATGTGTTATTATGTGTGTTTGTTTGAATTTTTTGAACAGGGAATTAAAAAATTAACTAGGGAATTAGATTGGTTCATAAGTAAATAATCATAAAAGAAAAACATATCAATGATTCACAACCCCCTATCAGTGATAAAAATAAATTGAATGGGAAATTTTTATTGGTATTATATTAAACGTTCCTTATATTTATTATCTAAAGATGTTTTTGAAGATATGTCATGATGGGTAATCTAAATTTCTTCAATAGTAAAAGAATTATAATTTTTGGTGGTAAGAATTATTGTATCTGGATAGATAGAATGTCACATTTTCTTATGTCTCTTGAATATAATGTTCTTGAAGCAACAATAGATGGATTACCTCCAATTGATGAAAATCCTCACTTACATCTATTGATAAGAAGAATTTTATATATTATAGAATGGATAATAATTACATACAATAATCAATTTATGAATGAGATTTTCTAAGAGAGAAATGGGCTTCCACAGCTAATGATATATGAGAAAATAAAAAAACATATATGAAGGAAATAAAAAATTGAAGAAGGTAAAAATAAAATTAAAGAAGCTAAAGTATGTATATATGAAAATGTATGATCATGAATCTGTTAGAGACTTTTTTACCATGGTGAATTCAAATTTAATCACCATCAAATGTCATGGTTAAAAGTTATAAGATTATATAGTTGATGAAAAAATCATACGAATCATTCATGGTAATTTTTATGATGAGTTTTATTCATCGGAAGATAGATACCATAAAACATTATCTCTAGATTAATTTCATAGCACTCTCATCACTTATGAAATGAGAAAGGATAAGACTATGAATATAAAAAAAGTATCTAATGAAATTTCAATCAAGGATACCATGAAAGAGATGTCAAATAAGATTATTATTTGAGAAGAATATGGTGAATCGTACTCCGAATATGAGGTATTTAAAAATATATATGATATTTTATACTTGTTTTCTGAAAAATTTAGAAGAGATATAGGAAAATAAAAAGGTAAAATTACATTGAAACGTTTTTAATATAAAGTCATTAGAAACTTTAAGGCTAATTGTGATTTATTATTAGAAAAAGAAGACATTGATAAAGAATAAATATGTATATGAATGTCATATAATAAAGAGGGTGATAATATAAAATCATATTCCATTGGTGAAGATACAAAATCCTCCATATATAAAAGTAAGTGTTTTTTTACTAAAAATGTTGAATAAGTGGATAACGAATCCCAAAACAAAAAACACAAATGAGCATGTTGGTGGGGAAACTTTTATAGAAATATTAAATGATGAATATATATTTTTTTGAATTTTTTATTAATAAAAAACTCAAATTGATTTTTTTTATTGAGGAGTTAAAAGAATGCACGAGAAGGGTTAAAAGGCATGAAAACTAAAAGAAGAGGATAAAATATGAACATTCTGTAAAATTTCAAGAAATGATTTCCCAAAAGAATAACTATATATAAGAAGATATTTAATATTTGAAGAAATAATTTGATGGAGATAAGAACTATAATGATCATTGAGAATTAAATCAAATCGTAAAAGTAGAATAAGTAGAACATTTCCAACAAAAAATTTCTTTTTATAAATTAATGAAAAACTGTTTCAAAAATTTTATCTCATGAGTTTGTTAATGTTTTTGTAAATATATACCCAATAAGGATATAAAAAATAAACCTTCACTGGTTAAGAATAAATATATAATGGTTTCTATAGAAAGAAAAATCAAGGAAGGTTATAAATGTGGCTAAAGTTATCAAAACTGAATGCTCAGAAGATAAAAAACAATGAGTCCAAAATTAATTCTAAAATTTTTGAATATGGTAAAGGTCTTAAAACATTTGATTCTATTATGTATAAAAAGAAAAAATAGATTATAAAAAATACATCAAGTTAGAAAATTATTGTTGGTCATCAACAATGTTCAGATAAGAAGGGTACTTAGAATTATACTCACAATCCCAGCCAGTATGGAACACATAGTGTAAAATATCCATTCTATGTTTACTATTAGTATTATAGAGGATTAATACATGAAATAAATATGTATTTTTTTGATGAAAAACATTTCTAACATTCGATAGTTATGAAATTAATAGTCTTTGGGGGAGTTAATTCAGTAAAATAATGAAATCAGAGAAAGATGTTTAGATGAAACCAAAGATAGTCAATGTTAAAATTTAAAATAAGTTCAAAAATTTGGAAACTATTTATTGAACATCCATGGAATTTTTTTAAGTGTTGTTTTCTTCTATTAACGAACAAACAATAGTTTTCCAATAATTATCATAATATATGGTTGGTGAATGAAATGGGAGATGAAAAATATCTTATTGTTGAAACCACATTAAATGCTGTAAAAGGAGAAGGAAAATGTATTCTTTATAGTTAGTGTTTTCTCATATGAAAGGATATTTAAAATTATTTAATAATTTAGTTGACATTAAAAATTGAACTTTGAAATTCAAAAATTATGAATCACTTATAATCGAAGGTGTTGGATCAACTATCATTTGGAATGAAAATTAAAATCCCCGAAATATGTATATGTTGATTGGTTGAAACATAACATGTGGAGTGTTTCAAAATTGAGTGATGAAATTAAAAAAGTTTCTTTCTAAAAATATGGGTTTTTATGAAAATTAAGGAAAATGGAATAAAAGTTACTAGGGCCAACTTATAAATGGAAACTTATTTCAACTTGGTGTGGTAAAAACCTATTATTACATAGGAATATTGGAATAAAGTTAATTGTTTAATTAAATGATGGTGAAAATGATTCATAAAACCATAAAAAATGTATCTAAAATATATAATGTATGAGAAATTTATAACATGTGATGAATAATAGAGTGGTGGCGCCCTATTTTTCGAAAATGAAAGATTACATGTTATTTGTATAACAATGTTCTCATTTGTTCAAAACATCATGTAGAACATATCAATTCTGATGACTATGGGATGATGAGAAAATAATCAACAATTAGAGATATGTATATCATAACATTTCTTGATGAATTTACCCTCATTACCAGTGTTATGTATATGAAACATAAATCAGATGTTCTAAAAATGTATAAGTGTTTCAAGAAAAAAACTGAGAAATAATATGAGTTTTCAATGATGAAGTGTAGAACAGAAAATTGTGTTGAGTAAAAAACTGAATAATTTGAATGTTGTCTTGATATGTGTAGAAATCAACATGTGTATAGTTCACTCAAGACTCCTCTAGAAAATAGTGTTTAAAAAATGAAAAATATAAGTCTCATGGAAATGGGGAGAATTATATTACATGAACAAGGTATTTCTCATTAAATTTGGAGGCAACCCATGAGTACTACCGTGTATAATTAAAATTGATATTTCAATTGGCCATTTTTTTATAACTCGATATTAATTTTTTATGGGAAAAATCATTGTCTGAAATATTTAAATTTTTTTGATTGTATAAATTATATAGAGGAATGTTGGAAACATGGGAATGATTGAGAATAAAGTTGACGATTAAATTTTTCATAGGAATGCATCAAAATGGAGAAGATACATAATTATTAACAAAAAAAAAGAGATAATTTATTAATCTTGTGAATTGAATACTATTGAAAAAAAGAGGGACATAAATAAAATCATGTTTATAATGATGTTATGATGGATATGAAAACTTTTCTAGACAATTATGATATCAATAAATATTGTTATAATCCTTCTAATGAAGTGGAATTTTACTCTTCTAATTAAAATGATGAGGAAAGTACTCAAACATATTATCTACGGATGTGAAATAAAGTGAAACCTCAAAACATTATTAGTGATCAATATCAGAAACATCAAAAAAGAAGAACATAAAATTCCATTACACATACTTCATCATATTCAATATTAGAATCAAAATATATTTATGGGGCTTTTTAGTTTCTAGAATGGGTTTAGTCCATCAATGAAGATATTTATCATATAGAAAATAATTATACATGGTAACTCTCACCTATGTGAGCTACCAAAAATTTTATTGTAAAAAAGTGTGTTTTCTAGATTAGGATTAATGAAGAAGGTGATGTGGTAAAAAATAGGTAATGTTTAGTTTATATGGTTTATTCAAAAATTAAATGTATTGATTTTGATGAAACCTTATCTCTGGTGGAAATATTAGAAACCAATAGAATATTTTTTAATATTAATTCACAATAAAGTTTCAAATTTTTTCAAATCAATGTGAAATACATATTTTTAAATGGGGATCAGGATGTGGATGTTTAGATTGAACTACCATGTGGATTAGTATTTGGGAAAGGAAAAATTTATAAGTGTAAACTTTAAAAAGCCCTATAGGGATAAAAATGATCTGAGAGCTTGGTATTCCAAATTATATACGTTCTTGAGGATGATGAATATCATGATTGGATGAGTTAATATCAATATTTATATTAAATAATGACATGATTTTTCCCTCATCGTAATTGTTTATGTTTTGGATATTATCTTTGATTGTAATGATGAAAGATTTTGGGAAACAATTGTTGAATAGATGAAAAAGTTGTTTGAAATGTCCTTGTGAGAGGGAAATAAAATATTTTATTTGGTATAAATTTTCTTTAAAATAAGAAACACATTTTTCATTCTACAGAAATGTATGCTATGGAAATTTTTCAAAATTATGACATAGAAAATTTGAAACCAATTTCAATTCCAATATTATTGGGAACCATGTTGAGCAAATATAGAGATGGTAATGAAGTGCATCAGAAAGTGTTTTGAAAGCTGAATGAAAGATTTTTATGTTTGAATATCTGAAGTCCCAACATTTTTTATGATGTTGAATTATATAAATGATTTTAGAGTTCTATCAAAGAATCACATTTGATGGTAGAAAATGGATTTGACGATATATAAAAGGCACAACAATGTTCTAAATTAGGTATATCGTATTAAAAAGTATTGATGTATTCGGATATTTAGATGGTGATTGGGTAGGAAATGTTGATGATAGAATATAAACTTATGATGGAGTATTATTTCATGGAAAATGTTGTGTTAGATGGTATACAAAGAAACAGAATCTAGTATGTCTTATAATGGATGATGTAGAGTTTGATTCTACCACTCAAATAACTTCCCAAATTTTATGAATGAATACATAGTTTGAAGACATACATGTTAACGTGAATTTCCAAATTCTCTTGGGTTTTGACAATCAAAGTGAAATCAACTTCACCAAGAATCCAATACATCATTTTCATTTCTAAAATATTGATTTCAAATATCATTTCATTAAATATCATTTATAGAATAATTAATTGAAGATGGAGTAAGTTCCTATATAAGAACAAGTATATGAAATATTCACAAAACCTCTACCTATGGATGATTTATCTTGATTTTGATCATTATAATCCAATAACAATATCATCAAGGTTAAGGTACATATTTTTACGCTCTCTTAGAATACTATTGGATAGTACAACCAAGGGGAGAATTTAATGAAAAATATATCTTTATGGAATAATGCAGAAATACGGAGTTGTGGGTATACTATGAATTGAGCATGTATCTACGATAACTATTCCATAAGATTATTTGGGTGGTTTTCGGAAACCAAATATTTTTATTATATAAATTTTAATGAGATTAGGAAGAAAAAATGAGGAAGAACATGGGGAGGTTTTAGAGTCACTACTTTTGGAAAACATGATTTTTCATTTCAATGATTATTATTTTTAATAATGAGTTATGTCATGCAGGTATAGAATTATTTATTTGTAATCCATATATTGAGGTTAAAAATATCAATGATTAATAAATATTTTTTAAATACTATATTTAAAGGGGGATATTTTTTGGAATATGTTGTCTGAAGATGTTTTTCAAATGTTTTATTATGTTTGTTGTATTTTTTTGTTAAAGTTATGGAATCAACTCACTAGGATAAAGATAGTTATCAGAATTTAAACTATATTTAGGAAATTGGAATCAAATTGATTAATAATTTCCACTACATTGAGAATAATTTTTCTAGGTGAAAAGGTTCATCAGACACACCTTCATTCAATAATGATGTTCTAATTGTAAAGAGAAATAGAATTGGATTCATCGTGAATCAGATAAAATGAATTATGATTATTTCCTAATATTAACTACTGAAAACATGATCTATACCCACGGTTCAAAACCATGGATAAATACCCCAAAACAATGGGTATAGGCTATACCCACAGTTTTGGAAACTTTGGGCAACAAAGGCGTCAGGATAGGTCCCTATTCTATACCCACAGTTTTGCAAACTGTGTGTATAGATTTTTTCCACCGTGTCAAAGCATCACATCCTTTTTCCATGATGTCAAAACATTGTACCCATGGTTTGAAAGCGGTCGATATATTTTTTTACAAAAAAATGGGCTGCAAGGGTTAAACCCAATACCATCACCACTAAATCAGTGAGAATCCCTACTCATGATACACCACTCACAATTATATATATATATTCTACTAAATATTTTAATAAACTTGTCTATTGAGAAAAAGAGTCATGTGGTATTCAAACACGGATCCTTACATTCTTTCATCGAACGACTAAGAAACCATGCTGGCTCTGTTTTTGTAATAGTAAATCTTCATTTATTCAAATATATTAATTTCACATTGTGTTTTAGAAAAAAGAAGATGTCAGCGGGTTTCAAACCTTTGATGTAGCGAACAACCAACATTGTCTCCCCATATCACCTATTTTTTTTGTTTATAAATTTTTATCTATACAAATATATTAATCAGGACCATGGGTACAGGAGGGAAAACCCTGGGGATAGGTTTCCCCACCAAAATATTTTTGTGTCCTGCTGAATTTTGTTTGGCCATAATGCGGGAAATCAATACAAACAGTTTTATAGAACGGTGGGTATAGGTCTTCAAAAAAATCCAATTCCAACTATTTTGGAAAAACCGTGGGTATATTTCTTCAAAAAATTCCTATACCCACGGTTTTTGTCAAAATCATGGGTATAACTATATTTCTCCCACGGGTTTTCAAATACTTGGGTATAGGTCTCTATAAATAACTATACGCACTGTTTTTAGAAAACCCATGTGTATAGGTGACATAAACACACAGTTTGAGAAACCCAAGGGTATAGGTTTCAATATTACCCATATACCCACAATTTAAAAAACCGTGGGTATAGGGCTACTTTTCAGTAGTGATTGGAGTTTAGAAAAATCATATGTAAGTTGTGAAACATGTGATGAATGATTGATTTATGTATGGGGGAGAAGAGGAGAAGACAATAATTTTTGGGAAAATCATATTAAGGATTTTTGGAATGAAATAATGTTCTGGAAGAATAATAAGTTGTAATACACTTTAATGAATGTAAAAAGATTTTGGAGGTAACATCCAGGATCTAGAAGCCACCCAGAGGGGAACCATACCCGGTTGGTCACATGGACTCAAGCGCATTTCTCGAAATTCCAGAGACTTCCAACTAGCAGTGAGTGCCAGGGGCGTAATAGGGGAATAATTGTGCCCTAATTGGTATAGTACACAATGGAAGAAAAAAAAGTAATAGAGGAAGTAGTAATAATCCATACAAAAGTAAACAGTGAATGCATAATGTAAGGAACAACAAGAGCACATGTATATAAAAATGATGCATGGTACATAATTCTAGGAAATCAGCCAAACATAATACTATTCTGGAATACAAAATTACTAAACCCAAGTATAATGAAAATATATAAACAGTTCCTCGACATTGCAAGCCAAAGCATGGTCCCATGCTCTCCCAATCCCCAGCAAGTCATGTGCATGAAGTAGAAGGGTGCTTGCCCTTATCTATACATTAAACAATATAATATGTTTGTGCCTAAAAGAATGACCCAAACAGGGTGTGAGATTAAATCCAAGTAGGCAACCAACCCATGATCTGTTCCTAATAGTATGTGAATATATAGTAGGTAAAAGTACAGAAAGCAGTAAACAAGAAAGTTCTCAGTAGTAAACAATTCCAAGTGTCAAGTAGGCAGCTTAAAAAACAGGGTAATTCTCTGGGAAGTACACACAACAATCCCCTATGGTCCTACAGTACAAGTACAAGAAACCCTCTGGGCCGTACACTCAGCCTAGTCCCTCTGGTTCAGTCATACGAATTCATAAAGACTCTTTGAGGAATTACTCAAAGTCAATTCCCGTTATAGTCTAATTTTGTCAAGGAATCTCTGAGGAATCACACAAGGTCAATTACTCTTATATCACTAAGGTCAAGGACTCTCTGAGGATGATCACCTAGTCAATTCCCCTTATAGGCCAAGTCTTTCAATGATTATCTAAGGAAGCTCACTTGGTAAATTCCTCATATAGATTAGGATAGTTTAAGGTAATTCAATGTAAACAATGTCTCTCTAAGAAATCTCACTTAGTTTTTCCCCTCATAGTATATAATTCTCAAATACTCTCTGAGGAAGCTAACTCGGCCTATCCCTTTATAGTCTATAATACCCAAAGACTCTATGAGGAAGCTCACTCAATCTATCCCCATATACTCTATAACACCCAGTTCTCATTGCCCTGTGCATGTCAACAAACATAACAATGAAATATGGCCAAGGTAAACCTTATGAACTACTACGCTATATAGTATATACCTCAACGAAATGTTATAAAAAAAACTCTCCCTCCTATAATCACTAGGAATGGGAAACCGGCAAAACAGGACCAAATGGTCAGACATAGGACATGCATGGGAAACACATCCAAAGAATTGTAATTCAACCCTATTCATATCAAATCAACCTATATAAAAGCCTACATGCTTGGCTGAAAAAATACAGGGGTAAAACAGTAGACACACAATACCTCATTCAAGGGTATTGACACAATTTCACATAATACTCAATGACTTTCAATGGAATGGCACAAAACAAGTACCTTTAGGGTTCCGGCGACACAATCCACAATAAACCGCACCACAAATCATGTAAACTACTTCATGAAAGAACTCTCTAAATATCCTTCCCTATCATCCACAAGCCTTAAAATCAACTCCCAAGGAAAACCCTACACTATATCTACATGCAATGGATGTAGATCTAGAAAACCTGGAGAGAGGGAAGAGAAGATATAGGGAAAAAAAAGAGAAACCTAGATGAGGGTCATAACTGAGAAGAACCACCTTCAATCCACCATGAAATCCCTCTGTTTTTCCTCTAAAACGAGTGGGGCAGCACCTTAAACCTTTGAGAACCCAAAATCACGACCGAGGCTCAAGTGGGAGAGAGTTTGGAGAAGATATGTGAAATATCTAGTGGCCCGGGACTTAAAAACCCTCACTTTAAGTGGCCACATAGTTACCCCCCATGGATTGGAAATCTATGAGCAACCGTGCAGTTTCCACTGTCACAACCAGGGATTTTTCATGGATTCCCATAAGTTTTGACAAATTGCGTGCTGCCCGTGCAGAGCCCACTGTCATTGGGTTCACGGTTTCATAGGCCGGAAGCATGGTTTGTTCAGACTATGCGCCAACCTTGTACCAAATGTGCGCCCTTGCATGACCTCCAGAATTTCCTTTTTTTTCTCAGAAATGACCAGAAAAGGAAAATATACATGATAATAAGGTCTGGGTTCTTACAAACATCCCCTGATAAATAATTTTCCCACAAATTTCCCTAGAAAAGTGGCACAAAAGATAAAACCCCAAACTATTCTGGCCACTGTGCTTGTACATCAACCTCCCTCTCCTAAGTATCATCTTGGTCTCACCCGTGTTACCATACCACTTGTACTAGAGAAACAGACTAGCCATAGAAAACCTTTTTATTATGATCAACAATCCGAATACGATTCTACATGAATGAGGAATCCACCTCTAACTCAACCTCCCTAGTTTTCAAGACATTAGACGGGTATAAAAAGTAACGTTGAAGCTGTCAAACATGGAAGACGTCATGCATAGCTTGGTACCTCTGAGTTAACTACGACTGATAGGTAACTATCCCATATCTCTCCAACACATCAAAGGGCCTGACATACCTCGGTGAAATCTTACCCTGTCTCTGGATCCTTCTGTGCCGAAACCTTGGTGTGACATGTAGAAAAACATGATCTCTGAACTTGAACTCTATAGGTCGTCTCTAGTGATCTGCATAGGACTTATGACGAGAATGCACAGTTTCCACCTTCTACTGAATACACTATAAATGATTTTTGGTATCCTAGACAAGACAATGTCCCATCATAGCGACCTCTCATACCTCCATCCAACACAAGGATGATCAGCATGGACTACAATAAAAAGCCTCATAAGGTGCCATATGAATATTTTCTTGAATGCTATTGTTGTAGGCACACTCCACTAGTGGTATATGTCTCTCCCAAGTTCCAACAAAATATTGAATACATACTCGAAGCATGAACTCAAGAACCTGAATTGTACACTTTGACTGGCCATTTTTCTGTGGATGGTATGTTGTACTCAAATGCACCTATGTACCCAAAGCCTTCTAAAGCCCATGCCAGACTGAGAAGTAAGACATGCATCCCTATCTGAAACAATTTAGTGGAGAACCCATGTAGACGTACAATCTCTCAGATGTACAACTTTCCCAACTGTTCAAAACTGAAGGTCCCCTTGATGGGAAAGAAGTGATGGACCTTCGTGAGTCTGTCAATGACCACCCATACCGCATCATTCCCTTAAGGAGACCATTGAAAACTGGTCACGAAGTCCATCGTGACATCATTCCTGTTCCACTTGGAAATGTTTAATTTCTGTAGAAGTCTTGGTGGTCACTGATTCTCCACCATCAACTACTGATGGTTTGAACACCTCATGACAAGCCTAGCAACATCTCTCATCATACCTGGCCACCAATACTAACGTTGTAGATCATGATACATCTTGGCGACACCAGGATGAACTACCCAAACCGAGGAATGATAGTCCTGCATCATCTCCTCGCGTATGTCTACTGGCACCCATACGGGCCCTAGGAAATGCAAGATCTCATCCTTGCCTATGGTCCATCCAGGAATATGCTCCTCTCCTGACACACTTTCCTATAGGACTAGGCTTTCAGAATTAGATAACTTCCTTATTCACAATCTATCAAGAAGACTAGTGGTAACAGTTATGGAAGATAGAAATATCTTCCATTGTCTATCATGCAACTCCAAATGCATCTTAGAGTACATAGCCATAAGCTGCCACTCACTTCTGGCCTCCTGGACTACCTTTATTTGAGTCATCCTTCTCAATGCATCAACCACTATGTTTCCTTTCCTAGGAGTATAGGAAAGCTCAAAATCAAAGGACAGATGATACTCAACCTACCTTCTCTATCTAAAATTCATGTCACACTGATTAAAAATGTACTTGAGACATTTTTTTCTAGTGAAAACCACAAAATGATCCCCTATATTGTAATGTCTCCAATAGCACAATGCATGAACAACAGCTTCCAACTTCAGATTGTGTGTCGTGTAGTTCCTCTCATGTGGCCTCAACTTCCAAGACCCATAATAAATAACTCCATCTCCCTACTTGAGAACTGCTCCAAGAACAATACCTGATGTATCGCAGTAAATAGTATAGCTCTTTTCTGGATCATGAAAGACTAGTATCGGTGCTGATGTCAACCTCCCATTCATCTCCAGAAAAGATGACTCGAATGAATCTGACCGCAAGAACTTTGAACCCTTCTTAGTCTGGCTTTCCAGCAGTGATGATAAGCGTGAAATGTCCTGAATGAAGCCTATGTAGTATCCATCCATCCCTAGAAAACTCCGCACCTCAAAGTCGTTCTTCATTTGGTCCCAGGAAACTTTTTCTCTCACTTTCTCTACATCCACAAATACTCCTGTCTCTGAGATAACATGGCCCATGAAGTGAATCCGATCCATCCATAAGTGGAATTTTAAGAGCATAGCATATAATTGATGCTCTATTAGTGTAATCAGAAAGATCTCAAGATGTGTGGCATGTTCGTGTATACTGTGAGAGTACACAAAGATATCATCCACAAAACCAACCACTAAATAATCCATGTATGGATGGATTACTCGATTCATCAGTGCCATGAAAACTGTAGGCGTGTTCGTGACACCAAACGGCATAACCATATACTCGTATAGACCATACCTACTCCATAAGGCTATAAGAGGTATATAAGATGGTCTAACGAGAAACTGATGAAAACTGGACCTCAAATCAATCATTGAGAACACCTGGGAAACTCGGATCTGATCAAAGAGGTCATCAATCCTAGGCAAGGGATATCAGTTGTTGACCATCAACTAGTTCATCTTCCGATAATCCACACATTTCCTAAGAGTACCATCTTCCTTCTTCCCAAAAAGGATAAGATAACCCCAAGGAGATGTACTGGGTAAGATGATACCCTTTGCCTACAACTCCTCCAACTACTTCTTGAGTTTCTACAACTCAGGTCTAGACATCCTATAAGGAGGAATGGACACCATTTCCACTCCTGGAACTAACTCAATTGAAAAGTCTACCTCTCACTCTGGAGGAAAACATTAAGACACTTTTGGAAAGTCATCACTGAAACGATCTACTACTAGAGGAATTTCTAACTATGAGGTCCCCTGGTCATCCAGATATAGATTTGGAATCTTGGTTGTAACTCCTCTTAACCCATGATGCTCTGGTCCCTCTCTGCTCGCATGGACATTCCACTCTCCCTTAGGAAGAAAAAATCCACACTCTGGTGATATGAATCTCACCCTACGTTTATAGAAATCGATGGTTACCTGGAAGGGAACCAACCAGTCCATTCTAAGGATGAAATCCTAGCATGACATCTCTATGACATAGAGGTCTCCAAGGAAGTGACACCCAACAACCTCAAGAGGTAACTCCTTGAACTTATGTACACTAGAAGAACTCATCCCCAACGGAGTGTCCAGCGTCAAGATATCGGTAGAGGAAAAGAAAAAGAGACCAAGGATCTCCAAGACATCAAAAGAAATAAAGATATGTGAATCCCATGAGTCTAAAAGTGATGAAGATAAAACTGAGGCAACTAGAATGGTATATAGAACTGTAGAGGGTCTGCGGTCTTACTCCTGGTGGGTCTGCTCCACCGCAAAAGTCTATCCTACTCCATGACCCTATGACTATGCCTGACCGCTCTGAGCTGATCAACCCAGCTGTCGCTAAGAGCCTGGTGACTGGCCGCCACAGCCACAGCCTCCACCTCAGCCTGAATGGCAAAAAAAAACACCAGTTCTAAGACTGGTGAGAAACTAGTGGGATGCACATGTATGAGGAGTCAAAGACTAACCCCTAACAACAGCTGCTGGTGATAAGATCTAACAAAAACGCTATAGATGTCCCATCTTGCCGCAATATCAGCACTACAGTAGGTCTCTCTACCACTGCAGCCTAGTATCTTTGCTTCCCCCGCATGGTTTTCACACCACCTGGCTACCATAAGATGCATCTCGCCAACTCAGATCTCCTCGTGCAGACTCCATACAACACATCCTACTATTAGTAAGAGGAATACTAACTCTTGATGTCGAACCGCCCTTGCTCATAGCTCCAGAATCCCTCAGATTGCACTTTGTGACCAACACCTAGTTGATGATGGAGGATATCGAAGAAAACCTGATGATGTTCACTTGTCATTAGATGTCGTTCCTCAGACCATCCTTGAACTTCCACCCAACGAACAAGTCATCACCTCCTGGAATAGGTGTGAAATGATGCATCTCAATAAAGAGAGGCAAGTACTCCATAACAGAAATAGTGCCCCGCTCCAGACTCATGAACTCCCCTGCCCGATCGGCCCTCGAGGTCTCAGGATAGAAGTAATTCTAGAAGATGCGCCCAAACATATCCCACACAATTCTCTACTGGCGCCCCACCTGTGAGATCACCTCCTGCCACCTCTTGGTGGAGTCTCTGATCTTGTAGGTAGCGAGCAACACACTCTCCTCTAGAGGTATCTCCAAATTCTCAAAAATTGTCAGTGTGGATTCCTGCCATGACTCTGCTTCCTGGGATCCTCCATCCTCTAAGAAAATAAGTGGATCCACCTGCTTAAAGTCCTGGTTCAATTATTCCATCGACCGGGTATGAGGTGGCACTACCTGAAAATTCTACATCATCCTCAAAATCCCTCTCAGAACTGAGAATCAGATTTTGTGTCAGGAATAACTGCTAGTGCCAAGACTGGCACAACATGAGCGTCTGTAGGAAGTCCCTAATTATCCATATCCAGTGTTTGGTCACTGTCTGGAAAATGGCGTACAACTAGAGTATGTCACATTGGAATGACCTTGCATGGTCAACTACACACATTAGATTAATGATTATGAGGGAATGAAAATAGTAAAGACAATAAAGGAATAAAATATAAAAAGAAGTCATGTTTTGAAAAACATGACTTCAATGCAAGTACTTGAATTCTCTTCCCTTTTCTGAGTCGTTCTACTCGAAAAAACCACATGGTTCCCTTAAAACACAACTACACGGTGTGTTATTTCTAGACCCGGTACGTACTAAACACACTTTAGCAACCCGTATTGTTAGTTACACGGCTGGATACATGGTCCCTACACACAACATGCACATCTGATACAAGGTGTGTTCTACCATGATTTTCACAACCCCATGTCTCATCCCACATAATCAGTTACACGGCGTTTCATCTAGGTTTTTCCTGACATTAAGCCACAAAAACTACTCCAGAACCAATAAAACCCTTAAAATGAACTTTTAGGTGTCAAATTTTTATCCGTGGGGGCCCATACTTCCCGAGAATCAATGTTTGGTATCTTATACATATTATAACAATGTCAAGAAGTCATTGATCAACCAAAATCCGGTCCATGAGGGCCCATAACACCTCAAGAACAAATGTTTGGAATTCATTAAATCAAAACCTCACACAAACTATACCCTATCAAACAATATGTAATTTTATCAAGGAATTTATCACAACATCAAGCAAATTCTACAAAACCTCCATCACAACAACATGCAATTGCTAATGCACCCTAATTGGCATGGAAAGAATGCATGAAATGTGATTTCTAGAATGTTACTATATGATTCATGATATGGAATAACCTTATCTTACTGGGTCGCAAATGTAATAGAATCATAATAATATCAAAAATAACAACACAATGCATGTGTATCACCCAATGATGAAATCGAATCAACTGTAAAATTTCAAATCCTGAAAACATTCAATAATTGAGGTAAATTAGGTATTCCCAGTACACAGGTTATCTAAATTCAGTAATAGGTTATTAATAATTACATATTCCATCATATCCATGCCTATAGGCCCCAATAAATAAGTAAAGAGAAAATCATCCTTTGATAACACATTTAAATGTCCCAGATTCGGAAGCCACCCAGAGGCGCCCCAAATCCTAGTTGGTCACATAGCCTCAACCACATTTTCCTGAATTCCAGAGGCTGCCAACTAACAGTGAGGTCCTTGGGTGTGATAATGGGGAAACTATTCCCTCATTGGTATAGTACACAGTGGAAGAAAACAAAAGAAATAACAGAACCACTAATAATCCATACAAAAGAAAACTGCAGAAGACTGATGTAAGGAATAACTGGAGCACATACATATATAAATGATGTATAGAATATATGTCTAGGAAAATAGCCAAACACAACACAATGCAGGAATAAAATAGTACAAAACCCATGTATAAGGAAAACAGATAATCATCTCCTCAGCATCGCAAGCTGAAGCTTGGTCCCATGCTCTCCCACTCCCCAAAAAGTCATGTACCTGAAGTAGAAGGGCGCTTTCCCTTATCTATCCCTGCAATAATATAATCAGTTTGGGCCCAAAAGCATGACCCCAACAGGGTGTGCAAATAATATCTAGTAGGAAACCACCCCAAGATCTATGCCTAACTGTCAGTGAATATATGTTAGGTAAAATTACAGAAAGTAGTAAACAGGAAAGTACTCCATAGTAAACAATTCAACATGTCAAGCATGCATCTAAAAAAACTAGGTAAACCTCTGGAAAGTACACATAACCATCCCCTATGGTCCTACCTAACAAGTATGATAAACCCTCTTGGTAGTACACTCATCCTAGACCCTATAGTTCAGTCATAAAAATTCGTAAAGACTCTCTCAAGAAGCACTCACCGTCAATTACCCTTATAGTCTAAGGTAGTAAAGGACTCTATGAGGAAGCCCACAAGGCCAATTCCCCTTATATCCCTAAGGTCAAGGCCTCTATGAGGATGCTCCCCCAGTCAGTTCTCCTTATAGCGCAAGCCATTCAATGACTCTCTGGGGAATCTCCCTCGTTCAATTCCTCCTATAAGCTAGGACGGTTCAAGGTAATTCAAAGTAAACTAAGAGTCTATAAGGAATCTCACACGGTCTATCCCCTCATATTCTATAATTCCCAAAGACTCTCTGAGGATACTCAGTCGTTCTATCCCCTTATAGTCTATGATACCCAAAGACTGTCTGAGGATGCTAACTCGGTCTATCCTTTTATAATCTATAACACCATGTTATCATGACCCTATGCAAGTAAACGATCAATACAATGAATTACGGACAAGATAAACCTTAAGAAATACTTAGCTAAATAGTCAACAGATCAACAACATGTTAGAAAAAAACACTCCATCCTCCAATCACTAGGCATGGGAAATAGTAAAAACAAGACAAAACGGTCGGAAACAGGACATGAATGGGCAAAGCATAAAAAGAATAGCAATTCTACCCTATTCAAATCTAATCAACCTATATACAAGCCTACAAGAATGACATGAAAAACACAGGGTTTAAACGGTAAACACACAATACCCCATTCAAGGATATTGACAAAATTGGACATAATAATAAAAGAATTTCAATTGAAAGGCACAAACCACCTACCATTAGGGTTTTGGCAAAAACAATCCACCCTCAAATGCACCCACAAATCCAGGAAACTGCTTCATGAAAGACCGCTCTAAATCTCCCTCCCTATCATCGAAAAGATTTAAAATCAACACACAAGGAAAACACAACACTAGATCTACATGAAACATTTGTAGATCTAGAAAACCTAGAGATAGGGAAGAGAAGATCTAAGTAAAACCAAGGTGAAACCAACAGGAGGGACATACCCAAGAAGTACCTCCTTTGATCCACTAAGAAACCCCTTCGAGTTGCCTCCAAAATGAGTGGGGGAACACCTTTAATCTTTGAGAACCCAAAATTTCTAGTGAGGCTTGAGTGAGAGAGAGTTTGGAAAAGAAATGAGAAATCCCAAGTATCCTAGGACATAAAAACCCTAACATTAAGTGGTTACACGGTTACCCCCGCACAGTTTGGAAAACCGTGCACCAATCATGGGGTTCCCACTATCTCAACCAGGGATTTCATATAGCTTGCCCGAACGGTTTGAAAAATCATGCACTGCCCATGCAGATCCCAATATCAATGGCTGCATAGTTTCTTGGGCTGGCCGCATGGTTTTTTCAGACCATGCGCCAACCGTGTGCCTACCGTTCGCCCCTACATGACCTCTAGAATTTCCTATTTTTCTCAGAAACAGAGAATAAATGAAAAAATGCCAGAAAATAAGGTCTAGGATCTTACATTGGATATTTATATAAGATACAATATCTTGGAATAAAAACCTAAAAAAAATAAAGCTTATTATAAATATATTCAAAGTAGTTTTTGATGTCATGGTAGTTTCTGAAATATTGAAAAAGTCGAATATTAGTGAAGTTGATGATTTTTTGTCTCAAGGTCATTGTAAGGATTTTAATGGTTGCATATTTTTAAAGGAAAAGGATGATGATTGCAATGAAGTTACACATTTACAGTTAGACCGAAAGAGAAAAAATATAAATCCACGGGTAAATAACACGATGAGAATCATATATAGAAAATAATGAATCCACTAATACATGTCTATATAATTCAGTATTTCATCATATTTATCTACAATAGAATTTTTTGGGTAGAGGAATCATTATTATAGTATTTATAAGAGAAATAAAATTCGATATTTGAAGCTGCTAATAAAGATCCATCAAATTTGGTATACCAATATAATCATCAAATGTTGATTTTTTTTATTTTCAATTGTTGGAAAAAATGATAATGATTTTTTATGAATTTTTTATTATGTAATATGAAAAGAAATTCATAGCTTTATCAACAATATATTCATCCATTTCTAATGGGTCTAATTAAATTTGATTTCATTCATCTGGTTCAAGAGAAATTATGAAGTAGAATATATTATTTTACATTATTATTCATCGTAGTGAGACAAATCAACATTAAAATAAGAATGGAGAATCAAAATATGACTAATGTTAGATTATAAAATTAAATCAATCCATTTCACTATTCCTATAGTTAATAAAAAGCATGTTAATGATGAAATAATATTTGTAAAATCATAATTCCACTATTTTTTGTGAACATTGTCTCTTGTTATCTGATGTTGATATTTTATTCGAGATCATTATGAATTGATATGTTTTTGAAAATTCAAAAATGATTATAAAATTCAAGGGTACATGAAAATTCATAAATATAGGTTGAGTGGGAAATAATAAATGAATATTATCCAAACCGAATTGGGGTTACCTATAGAAGGGATGATAATTTTTACATTAATCTAACAAAAGTACTGTTTATTAGATGATTAAAGAAGGCGGAGCATTGAAAATTTTTGTAAAGAGAATAATTATATGTATTGGGCCTTTATAAAATTTTTTTTCTATATAGAAGAAACACATGAGAAGTCAAAAGATTATATTCTATGTTTCAATATTGAGAAATCAGAATGAGAGATTGAATTAGAATTTCTGGACGTAGATGTAATTGTATCTAAATATTATCAATTATATTCTTAGAGATATACATTATTCCGAAATTGAGAAGTCAGATGAGGAAAATGGGACTTGGAAATCAAGTTGAGTTTCATAATAAAGTCTAGAAATGTTCTTACAATCATATTAGTAATAAAGTGAAGTTATATTTTTGAATTTTTGTTTTTTGAAAATTTGTTACAAAGAACAGTAAATTCATTTTTAAAAGATGTTTTCCTTAAATCATTGTGAAACTTGAAGTACTCTCTCTTTTTTATTGATCATAGTGCTATACAAGGGTAAAGGTATATCCTACTCAGTGTTCACAAGGAAATATTCTTTTTTTTATAGTGTATTGTGTGGTATTGGATTAGCTCCAAACAATTCCAAGGTCGAAGCTACTCATCTTGTGTAGTGAACCTCATTAATTCTTATGTCCTATGGATGTATGTGTGAATTATTACAACAGGAAAATAAAACATTAAAAGTAGGTAATTATAATTTAATAATTAAGGAAACATAAAATGATTGATATAAATAATTAAACCTCTCTCAAACTCAGTGATACAACAATATTGACTATGACATTTCAATTTCCTTATGAAAAAGCATATATATCCCAAATTATTGTGATAATGGATAAATATTGTTTGAAGATATTCCCATTCTAATGGATTGTATAAGAATATTCCTTTAAGAGTTTGTTGGTCATCCTCCCAATAAAGAGGTTGAGTTCTCAATAAATCTTCTACCAAGATCCCTACACATATCCATGACTCCTCAGAGGGTGGACAATAGTTAGTTGAAAAACTAAAGAAGTATTAAAAATAGAATATATAAAAAGGTTTTTTATGCTATTGTTACTCATTGTGGGGTGATTTAGTCTTCTTCATGAAGATGACATATGGTTCAATGCTACTCTATATTGATTATCATGATATCATGAAAACCACGATAAATAAAAAGTATCATCTTCTATAGATAGAATAATATTTTGATAAACTATGTGGATCTTAGTATATCTATAAGGTGGACCTTCATCATAGATACCCATTTTCACCTATTCTACATGTTTTATTGTAACAAATTTTTTTCAAATATATGTTATTAATATTAATAATTGGATTCAATATATGTAATTAGATGTTCCAAATTTAGTAAATAACTCTGTTTTATTTTTGACCAAAATGAATAAATGTATTAGAATATTTTTACCACGGATAAGGGAAATTCTGGAAATTAAGGTTAAAAATAATGTAATAATTATTATAAAGTAATCCTAACAAATGAAAAAATTATATATGATGAATATTTATCATCCATAATCATTAAATTATATGTTATGTGAATATTAATGTCCATTTTGTTGAGAATATACCCAATATAATATTTTATTCAATGAAATGGCGGAGTAGTCTAACTCATGTTATTAAAAAGTAATTTAATTTTAATATGGGGTTAACCAGAGGATATATTTTACTATAAATATTATTAATAAATATAAAATATGTTTCCTCATCATAGGTATTTCATATTAATTTTAGAAAATTCAAAAGAGCTACTCTCATATCTTACTAAATATTTCATCTTATAGACAATTATTCACACTTAAAAACATATTTGGCCTAGAAAATATTTTCCCATGTTACATCGAATAATAGTTCCCCACATTCATGTTATCTTTTTTTAGACATAAACATTACATTATTAGTTAAATAATTTAAAAAATTAAGGTATTTTTAATGAAGTTGTATCATTTTTAATTAAAAAATTATTTTCTGTTTATTCATACATAACCCTAAAGTGGTATTCATACCATATTGATTGATAAATTCATTATCCTCTATATAATAAGATGTTATTATGATAATATCAGCACATAATCCCATATACAAATTCATAAAATGGAGAAATGTGATATCATTTGTGTGTATAGTAGATTACCACATCATGAACCGATGATATATATTTTCCATCATCGTCTCTCAAGACTGACTATAATGGTGGAAAAATTCTAATATATTATATTCATGAACTATTTATTATTATGAAAATAATATATAACATTTTAGTTTTAACTTTCCTTACAAAAAAAATATTATAACATCTTTTATTCGTATATGTGAATTATCACCTTCATAAAGCGATGTGATTCATTTTCATCGCCACTACACATGGATGATATATATGATAATATTTAATAAAATAATATTAGATACTTAATATTTTTATTTATATCTATGTAATAAATTATAGAAAAATTCTTTCCATAATGATCATTGAAAAATGGAAATGTTACTTATGCGTACGTATGACTTACCATCTCTATAATTATAAGATTGTAAGTTTAACATATCTATATTTAAGTGATGCCTTTAAAATAATAATTAATGTGTAATAAAGATTAATATTTAATAAATATTTTCTTTATGTGAAACAATAATGAAAACATTGACTTTATAAATTATACCAATTTCATTTTGGACTCAATATATGAATAGTGTCAAAGCATTCAATGTAAATATAAATCAATATAACATAGTGATAAGTGTTATTAGATGAATAATAAACTTTAAATTTTTTCAAATTTATGTAAATAATTTTAAAAAAATTATTATTCAGGAGTATAAAGAATGTAAGTTATGATTTGGACTCAATGTAAGGACTTCCTCTCATCCTCTTTTCATTAAAGAATATTTGGATTATATAAACTCATCAAATTTTATGAGGTGTATATACATCCCCATTGATATATAATATCATGAATATATTTATTATCTTGTCATTTAATACAAAATGATATAAAATTTTCAAATTGGTATGGGAAGCATTGATTTCAAAAAATCATTTTAATTTTTTAAAAACATAAATTACAAATAATTTTATCAATATCAATGTTATTGGTATTATTTTACATATTTATTTTATCGATATAAAATCACCACAATAGAAATAATTATATATATTTTTATTTTTTTATTCTTATATAAGCCTTTATGTTTTTTTAACTATACTCTAATTTTATTTTTCTTGGTAATTTTTTAGTTAAAATGGGTTTTTAAAATGAATTTATTATTTCAATAAAATGAAATATTTTCTTATTGGGGAAAATGATATTTTAATAGTGAAATATTGAAATTTAAGATGGTTTATGGGTTATAAACATATATTTACACATGGTAATTTTTTTATTGTTATGTTATAAACCAATTATGAGTGTTTACATGAAAACCCAATGATTGGTTATTTCATAATAAGCTAAGAATAATAGTGTCCTTAATATCCCATAAATGTATTGGGTGTGTAGTTTGACCATATGGGCATTCCATTTGTAAGGGTGAATGTAAGAGTGAAATGAAAATGATGTTATATGATACATACATGTATTATTTATTAATTATATGCAATTATAATGTTACTCCATACTAATATTGTATTCACATGGATCATGGTTATTTGATTTTATGAATGTTTCCATTTCTTTGATTTAATATTTTAATGATTCATGTATTTATTGGAATGAGTTATTTTATGATTCACTTATACACATTGATTATGTCATCATAACCTTGTGTACTCTTATTCCCATTGATGATTTTCAATTCTTAAGGCTTATTGTAACCCTTAATGAGAATTTGAGATCATCCTTCTAAGGTTTCATATTCCCCATGTTATAATGAATAAGGTTAAATTATTTATGTCTATAAATGATTTAACAAGTATTATGTTTATGACCTATTAGAAAATATGATAATTTTGGTTAACTGGATGAAATTATCATTTTATATTTCATGAATTGTTTATGTAGGGGTTTTTTCAAATATTGTAATATTATAAACCAAAATGGAACTTAATGTTATATGTAATCAAAATTTAAATTTGATGTTGCTAGTTTTAGATTAAAAAGTATAAGTAACATATATCATCGTCACAGATGGAAATGTAAATTTCATGATTTCATCACATGATCTGGGTGTGTGGGTCTTACTTTGTTATAGTTGGTATTATGGAATGGATTAGAAAAATTTAGAGGTTTGGATATTTTAAACAGAATTCCATTAGAATATTTTAAATATTTGTTAATTAGAATTGATGAATCAATTTATGACTTCCACGTTGCTTCTTCTAAACTATTTCTGTTTAGAAAGGATTTTTATAGGGCAAAAATGAAATCTATAATTGGAATCCATCAAGAGGAAAAAACATTCAAATTAAAAATCAATTTATGGTTGGAATGGGAATAGAATAGTTTGTTGCTGTAATGGATCAGTAGACACCAGCTATATATGGCTGTGGTATCAATGTTAGTAAGGATAATAATATACCACAAAAGAACATGTCTATAATAGAGAATATATTTGGAAAAATACACCATAATTTAACGGATCATTTCACATTGTGGTAGCCAGATAATAGATCAATACCCTCGAAACACTATTTTATGTCATGGGATGTTCAAAACATAAAAAGGTAATTCTTTCCCCATATAATTTTGAAGCTAATGTTGATTGATGGATGTCACTGGTTATGAAAACTAGGTACAAATATGATCTTCATTCCATGAGATAAGAATAAAAAAAGAATATTTTTCTTAAGGAATATTTTCCTAAGGACGTTTGACATATTATGAAAAAAAATTCCAAGAACTGAGACAAAAGGCAGAATATTTTGTGGTTCTCTATGATAAAAACATCCACCATTTTTTAATCCACAAACTAGTGGTACTAGATCTACTCCTATATTGTGAAAGTAGTTTGAGGATTATGAAAAAATAAACATTTTTCCAAACTATTTAATGGTCTCTCATACTATGGTTTTCTTGCAATGAATAAAGGATAAGACAACTCCAATTGGGAGGAGAGGAAGATGACAAGGGTGGAGATGTCAGCCTCCGCATGGATTGTTGGAGATGGATTCATTGCATAGTGAGGAACCCATTTCATGGGGAAAGAGAGGATGTAGATGAAGAGGATGAAATTGAGAAAATTATTGGATGATTGAAGAGTTTTTATCATATTAGTATGATATAACGAGTATTTTAAAAAATTCCCACACCTCAAAACATATCATAGACCTCAACTTCTATATAATCAAATTTGTGGGTTAATACTAGTAGAAGTTGTAATGGGGTTGGCTCTTGATGTCTTAATTTATTGGATAACATGAGACCATCACCTAAGCTACAATTGTGGGATTTTGTGCCCACCTTACATATACACAACCTAGATATGGCTAGAGCATTGACTCATATGTGAGGAATCTTGGTGTTGTACAACCACTTCGGTTATCCCTTGTCAAGGATTTACACTATGATTGACCCCTAGTGGGTGTCATAATACTATTTGAACTCTCCCATGATTCATCTCTTTGTTTTTGGCACATAAATGTTTACCAAAATATATTTTACATATGAGTTGTATTATTTTAGACCTAGTCTTAGGAGAGAAGTTTCAAACCTAAACTTATCACGTTAATAAGAAATTTTTTCATTATAATTAATTATATAAAATCTTATGAGGTATTTCATTATATTATAATTTCAATCTATGTTTACTAATTTATATTTATACTTTATGGAAAAAATTTTGAACGGTTTCATTTTAATTTAATTGTTACTTATACTTTTTTTTACATTTGAAAACCATAATTTCTACTTCCAATTGACAAATAATTTTTTCTATGTATAGTCTACCTAGAATATTTTTTCTCCCAATAATCAATGTTTCTATGTTCCATTAATCTGAATTATTATTTTTCTTTAACTTATATTTATTTTTATCATTTTCATATTTAGGGGGTAAACATATGATGGATCAAAATGAAGTGAAATATAATATTACAACTAGCATGTTTGTTTTAATTTTCCCCACTTCTATTTCTAATGGTGGTTATATATTTAAAATTCAGGAATTTTTAGTCTGAATAGGATCACCTATACAATGTATTAATTTATCTTTATTATTTTTAAATTATATATATTCCTCAATAATTATTATTTATTTCATCAACTGACAAACAAAATACATTAAAATTAGTTGGTTTTAAATTTCACCCCTTTAAATAGATTTTAATAGTTACAATTAATTTACACATAACAAATGACTATGTAACACTCACCTGTATTTAGGCTAACGATTCATTACTACTATAAAATTTCTTCACCATTTTAACCAAAAATTTAATATTTTGATTCGAACAATTTCCTTGAAATAACTCATACCTTCATCAATGTGTTAGCATATTTCCAATTCTATATCTATCAAGAAAGTATACAGCACCTATGGTGACACGATATTTGAGAGCTCTGTCGACATTCCATGCATATCTATTCTAGAATCATATTGAACTACTTATGTTGTATTGGTGTCCACAAAGAAATGATTTTGAGAAACTATTTTTTATTGATAAATAATTCTAGTACATCGGATAAGACATGGTTTTTATTATACACTAGTATTTATTCTATATGGAATTTTTGCTTCATGGTGTGACCTAAATAATATGTGTATAACAAAAATAATTATAGGTTTTTATTTAATATAGTTAGGGTGAATGAGGATACTTATACATATTATATATAGAAAATCATTATTTTCTTTAAAATTTTGTAAAAAGGAATAATATTTATAAATTATATGGAGATACATCATTCCCTTCCGGGATAGGTGGGATAGTAGGAAATATTGTACTTTTTTGTAAAAAATCACATTATCCATAGATATAGTGGATTACAGATGTGGTGTTGGATATTTCATAATTGTTTTTCAATAAATTTGAACATTTCTAAATGAGTCATGACCCAAAGTGTATGACTTTTTGAAGATGATCAAAAGCATGTCATCAAGAAGATCATAAAGTGTTGTTTGAGATTTCCCTCCTTCAATTTCATAAATTATTCACTCAAACTATAAACATATAAAACAATGGTCTTACTAAATGAATATACTTTAAAAAAAACGAATTTTTACCACACATCATAATCTTTGTATTTATCAAATTTATTTCATTAACAACAACCGTGAAGGTATAGAACATATGTTCTAGATCTCGTACAAAAAATACAATACTATTTCCTTTTTAATAAAACTAATATAACAATATAATTCCATTTAAATTTAAGGATATTTTATGAACTAGTATTTGGGGGAATGGGACTGTAATTACATATTAGCAATGTTAAAACAATTAATAAATATGAAAGGATTGAACATTTTTCGAGCTATCTACTTGTTGAATCTAAAATCATTGAAACCATAAAATGATCCTAAAATAATTTTATAAACACTAAGTGATAATAATTACATAGTATAGAGTTAATAATAATCTAGGTATTTTTTTCAAATGATTCTGGAAAATAACATATTGAAAATGCTAATTTAAAAATACTTTTCAAAATACTTTTAAAATAATTATAATTTTGAAATTATTGTTTTAAAGAAACATTTGTAGATATTATAACTTTTGGAAAACAAATTTTTAAATCATTAATGACCAGGATTTTGACTATTCCTTTTAAAACATTCATCATTTGAAAACATTATACAAATTATGAAAGTAATTACACATTTACGAATGATATAAATCGATTAAAAATTAAAACATTTTTGAAAATTATATTGAACATAATAAAAATACTAATACTTTGAATGTTATTTAAAACAATGTCATGATTTTTACTAATTTACTATGAATTTTTTCATTACAAAACCATGGGGCCACCTCAAACATTGAAGACTATCTGGGGCTTCCTATATTCGTTATGGATGCATTCACTCCTCATTCCCCATTCATGATTACAAATTACAAGTGACCAAATATTTATAATTTATTAACATTTATTAGACATATATTCATTTTCACTAGAGTATTTACATTAAAAAAATATCAAAATTTTAAAAATATATAGACACACACACATATATATAAAGATTAGTTTACACACTAACAGATTTGTTAAATTTGGTAAAATAATATATCAGGATATTTATCCATTTTAGGGACTGTTAATAAATATAAATAACATTGTTTTATTGAAATATTCCATCATAAACATATGAAATTACTTTTACTAAAATTATACTTAAAGTGATTACTTTTATTATATAAAAAATAAACATGAATAATTATATTAAATAATCATTTTCATCATTGATTTTACTTAATTAAAAATAGTTTAATTTTATGAAACCTTCACAAAAAATCACAAAAATTGTAAGTTATTATTAAGATAAAATAATAGATATATAATTATGGTTTCATAAAATAATAATATACATAAAATATTACATAAAATTATAATAAGAAACATTTTTAAACAAAACATTTCATCCATTCATAATTTGAATATTATGAAATTGACTATGATCATACCCTTGATTTAAAGTTAATTTACCTGCATATGAAATATTAATTATTTTAAATCATTGAATGATAGTTAATTTCTTATAGTTTTTAATATGTATATATATAAACCCATAAAAAATATAATCATCTTGAATCATTTATAATACCCCATTTATCACTTAAAATATAACAACATAAAATAATGTTTTGTAGTTATGTGTCCTTAACAGATAAATTAATCATAATTTTAAAATCTCTGTTTTTAGAAAAACATTCTTGGAAAAATATATATGTGTTTAATTATATAAATTAAAATATTAGAAAAATACATTAAACCCTTAATATAAAATTATGAAAGAAAAAGTGCATTGTAAACATAACATTATGAAAAGAAACATCTTTTAAATGGATCATTATATCCTTACACACACATATATATATAGACACCCATAAAAATATTATATAAAATGAAATATAATCACTTTGTTACTAACAATTTAAAAAAATTCAAATGAAATCCCTCATGTTGTATAATTTATAAAATGAATAACTAGTAGAAAACTTTTACTACATCCAAAAGGAGGTTCCTAAATGAGATACAGGTTGTGGGTATATGCATTCATTGGGGTACTCAATCTAGAATAATGGAGAGGGATATAATATGATCATCCTGGCTAGTATAATTATACTTATGACCGATACACATAAATTTTTATATATAAAGAGGATCAGTCATTCATGGTTTCATATTCTTTCAGAAGCCAGTGTTAAAAGGGAATACATTCTTTGATAAATAAGAGTTCATATACACAAACTTATACAACATATTTCTAAACCATTATTTAATTTATTTTAAATAAAAATTATCAAGGATTCAAAGAATTAATTAATTTATTTTTGAAATATCATCACATTATTTCAATTGTGTGAAATTTTTTATCTGTGTTGTCTTCAATTATTCTATGAGAATCACGAATCATTAATGGTGAATCGGTTTGGGTTGTGATCTTAAAAAGGGGTTATGTTTATGAAAATTGATCCCTTTAAAACACTCTATAATGGTCAATCATGCTATTATTTTTTTACTTAGTAGAGTAGATGACACCTCGAACTGGTGATAGAAGAAGAAGATGATGGTGGATATGTCTGCTTTATCATTCATTATTTAGGGTGTATTTTTTCACATTGATGGAGATACATTGTGATGATGGATAAAATATATAGGGATAGGATGAATCCTTTGGGATAATTAGATAGATTAGCAGTTCTGATCCAATGATAATGATATGATGAACATTTTAAAAAGTGGACCCACCACAAAAAGAAGCACGATTTTTAACATTTATATAAGCCAATTCATGACTTATTCCCACCAAAATAGTTTAGTGGGATAGATCCTGATGGAATTATATATGGATGAACATGCTACCATTGCTGAACTAATACACTATTTCCACTCATCCCACCTTACATATACACAGTTTCATAACTGATGGAACTATTCCTCCATTCTGAGGTGTCTTGGTGTAATCTTGCTGCTTTGGCTAGCCATGGTCGAGGCTTCCCCATGTGATTGACCCCTAGTGGGTATCCAAAAAAATTTCATGGTATCCTATGGTTCTTACATTAGTGGGAAGATACAAATTTTTTTACCAAACTATATTTGAATTAGAACTTATATTATTCTAAACACATTCTAGGTGATAAAATTTATTCCTAAATCAACCACATTAACATTATAATTATTCATTATATATAATTAAATGAAATCTTGTGTAATATTTATATAATATAAAAATATATTAAATGTTTAATAATATAGATGTATGAATTATTGAAAATATTTTCAATGATTATAATTGTATCTCATCATTTATAAAAAAATCCGTTTGGAAAAGTTAATGACTATTTCTATTGGCCAAATATTTTTTCTATGAATAATCTAGCTAGAAGGTATTTTAGTGACTAGAAACTAAATTTCAGTATTCTATTTATTATAGTGGTAATTGTTATTCCACTTATTTTTATTTTTATCATCATCATAATTGGTGGTATCATAATGATGATAGATCCAGAAAAAGAGACCTATGATATTACTATAAAAATTCTTGCATTATGTGACCCTCCATTATTTATAATGGATGATGTATATTTTAAATTACCAAAATTTTAGTTCAAATAAATTCTCTTCTACCAGGTTTTAATATTTCATAATTATTTTTTAATAAGATATATTTCTTCTCTATAATTATTTATTTCTTCCATTATGAATAGAATACCTTTACATTTTAGGAGTTTTCACATTAGGAAAAGTATATCCCAAATTTTATCCAGGATCTTAAGAGATTGATAAATCTGTTTTACTCATGATGGAATCCAATAAGTCAATGTGAATTGGATTATCCTGAGTACAATAGTTATGAGAAACATGTTCTATATGATTATAAGGTAGAAATGTAGTTTTTTTATTATAATTTGTACCATTGAAATAAGGAAAATAATAGGTCATATTATCCAACAATTGGAAAGCATTCATTAAATATGATAGGAGGTATGAAAACAAAATTCCTCTGTTGTGGGAAGTGTGGTATAAAAAATCATTGAATATTTAATTCATTGTTTTTAATGTTTTTCTAATGTCGTAATATTTGTAATATGGCTCGTGACTACATGGGAGATTATTATAAAATATCCAAAAAGCCATCAGTATGATTTTTAGTTGTAATGAGTTAGGGAATATCACTAATTTGAGTAATATTTTGATTATTAAGGGTGGAAATAATAAATATAGAAAGTGAAAGGGTGTGGAAAAATATATTAATACTATTTCTATTAATATTGGACTATAAGGTGAAGTGATTGAAACAGTAAAGAGTTCAATACTTTTGGATGGTTAATACTAAGATCATGGTTTTAAAAACTCATTTTTAGGTATTATGTGATGTGATAATAATGTGATTAAGGACATTTTAGTGGATTTATAAACATTTATTCTCTTATTTGTGCCTTTAGTTTAATTATATGTTTTTCTTTAAATTTGGTCATGAGTTTTAAGGTATGAATAAATATTAGGTTTTATATGATCATTAATGATTACAGTTATTTTTACAGATGTTTATCATATAAGGATAGAATTGTTCTTATGAAATATAAATATATCAAGGATGTATATTTATTTATATTAATATATGGTAATATAATTCCTCATATATTTGAAGTGGTTCATGAAACAAAAAAATTATTCATTTAATTTTTTTGGAATATTAATAATCTTTTAACCATTCAAGAAATTATGGTATTGTGACATTTCAAATTCTCCTATCAATGTTCTCCATTGCTCTCCATCAGAACATGATAATTAGTATTCTATTATAATTAAATGTTTCCTATATATAATCATTATATGTGTTATATCAAGAGACCTTTATACTTCCAATCATTTATTTTAATGTGGATGTTTGATTAATAAATTTTACATTATGGGATTTCAAAAATGGAATTATGAAAATTAAAATACCTAGTTCTCAGTCCCATGTGAAAATTTAGAGGGTTAAATTTATTAAATTGGAGTGTTTTAATAATTTAACATCCCAATATCTTAATAAGGAAACATAATTTTCAAAAGCATACATGATACAATTCAACATGTTTAATTGAACAACTAAATGTTACTATTTAAATATTAATGCATTAAGCATTCCATAAGAATGTTGAGTATTGAAGTGATTAACATAATTAGGAATATATTTTTCACACATATTTATAATATTACTTCATTTTTTATTAAATAATTAATAGAAAATTAAAGGGAAATTGAATTTAAATGTTATGTATTTATGGAAATATATTATTTTGACATGAAAACTGTTTTATCTTAATAAATTAAATTAATCATATTTAGTGAGAGATAGTAATGAAATTTTTATATTATATATTCTATTTTTTTATTCGTCCCAATATTTTTATAGGCATAAGATAATAACACATCTTGTTTTATATATAAAGAGATATATTTTTCCAAAAGTAGTTTTATGAACTATAAATTACTCCATGCAGAAAAAAGTCTGTTTATTAAATTTTAACTTAACAAATAATTATATTTTATAAATTATAATTCAATATGTGAATTTGGTTGGCTTTTTTCTATTTTCATATATGTTTCATTTTTTGATAGATACTGAAAAATAAAATGTTAAAATTGAAAACACACTTTTCATCTGAATAGTATACAATGATAAATTATATATAAAATAGATTTAGAAGTTAAATTAGATCAACAAAACATATTTTAATCCAAATTAGTTAATTTGAATTATTTTCACAAGAAATGTCGATATCTAACATTTCAAACTTGTTAACCATTTCACATTAAAAGATGTTGTTCCCCCCATATACAAGATTAATTTTGATTACTTTTATAAAATTACATTCTTATAATTTTGAAATATGGATTTCATAATTGGAATCACTATTTTTTACATTAATTAAATTCATCCTATTTATATTAATCTAATATGAATTGTAGATTTAAAAAGAAAATTACAACTATTAAGAGTTAATAAGGAAATTTAGGGTAAAAATAATATTTTAAATATTAGAAATTAACCCCAATTCATTCCCCAATTATTCTGGTTTTTTATTTTGACTCCATATGAAATACATTATTGTTTACGTGACCATTTTTGTCCATTTTAATGATAATATATACTATATAATATTTTATTCATTGAAAAGTCTATTTTTTCATGATCAAGTTTATAACAAGTTAATTACTTTTAATATGGTTTTAACTAGGGATATATTTATCTATAAATATTATTTTGAAATATAAATTATTTATCTTTATTATGAAAAAATAGTACTAATTTTTAGGGAATAAATATTTACCTTAATTTCTTGCACAATGATGATGCAATACATGTTTCATTAATGAAAATATCAAATATTTGATATAAAAATAACAAAATAGACATAATTTTAAATAATTAATATCATCAAATAATTTTATAGAATACCTTAATATATTAAATATGTATTAAAAGTTTTTTTCAGATATACTTTTTATGACATTTTTAAAAATTCAATTAATGAATTGTGACAAATCATACATTAATGACATTTTAAAATAAATAATATTTTATTTAATGATTTAAAATTCATAAAAAAATTAATATTACTTCTTGGGGTATGGTTTAAGATTTCATAAATGATATATTTATGGGTTTTGTTCAATTTATATTCACTATATTAACATTGAAATATAAAAAAACCATGCAGTCACAGTAAAATTTAAAGAGGTTAAATAAGGATTGAAAAAAATATATAAGGAATAAAAAATCCTCAAAACATATATAATATTGCTTTTAACGGTTTTTGGAACCATATTTATAAATTATTCTAAATAATTTAGTTTAAACCCATTATTAATCAAATATTAATTTATATTTATTTAATGTTATGAGAAATTCCATGACTGCCCACCTCCTCTTAAATAAATGGGAATGTATTCTTCTCTATTATTCAAAGATAAAAACTATTTTTTCAAGGCCACTATTTTAAAATAATAACTTTCCATAATCCCACTATACATCACAGATATTTTACTTATGAAAAAAACCAACCTTAGTGGTCTTAAGGTCTTTTGAAATGGATAACTTCTATGAATAAGTATTGATTTTAATTTAGAAATTTTATGTTGTTTATTCTTCAACATCCTGAAAATATTATTCAACTGTGATAAAAACATAAATATTGTATCATTAATATAATGATGTGTTATTTTTTTAATATCATCACCTAAATCCATCTCCACATCCATCATATATAAAAATAATTTATCATTCTAGGGTAAAATAGACTACCACATCATGAATCCTTGAAATTAGTTTTCTATAACTGTATCTAAATTCTAAAAATAAAGATGTAATTATAGTTAATATATGATATTAATGAAAAAAATTCATTAAAAAATATAATATATCATTTACATTCATTCCATTCCTTACATTGAAAAATGATAACGTTGTTCATCCATATGTGTAAATTCTCTACCCAACAAAGCGATGTGATTCATTCTTCACCACCATTTCACATAGATGATTTATATACTTATTTAAAAAAATTATATAAATGTCATTATTAAAATTATTTAATGATTAAATAATACTTACATTTATTTGATAATGAACAGTAAAAAAAGGAAATGTTTCCCCTCCGTACATATGAGTTGCATCTCCATGATTGTTCATTTTTCATATTCATATCTAATTGATCGAATTAACAGTATAATTGATGTATTATAATAAATAATTTTTCAGGAGTATTATTCTTATTATTGTTCACCAAGGACCACTTTTGATGTAGACATTATACCATTGTCATTTTGGACTCAATTATCAAATATTGTCAAAATGTTCGATATGAAAATAATTTTTATAACATGGTAATATTAAATTTATATGGAATAATAAAGTTGATAAATGTTTTCAATTAAGTTAATAATTGATAAAGGGTTTATTAATTAGTAATATAATTAAAGTATTTGATTATTTTTAATAAAATAAAGTGAATTAATCAAAATCTCCATTCATTGAGGCATATTTTGAAGTTATACACCATGTTATTTTATAATGTGCATATATAGACCCTTTTAAATATCAGACCATGAATTATTTTACTCTCATATTATATAATGTATCATTATTAAAAAGAATCAAAGTGGAATTGGAAAAATTTATTTAAAATTTAATTTTTTTAAGTTAAATGACCTAAATATATTAATCTTTTCCTCTATATCAATATTCCTGATATTATGTTTCATATTTATTTATTTAGATTATAAAGGATTATAGAAAAAAAATTATGTATATTTTCATATCAATATTAATCTGTAATAATTTTTCATGGAAGACAATATTATCTTTTTATGAGTATTTTTTATTCAAAATGGGGTTTGAAAATGGATTGATTATTTTTATATAATGAAATGATTTCTAATGAGTGAAATTGAAAATTTTGAAGGGATATGAAAAAATATCAATTTTTTATTTTTTATAACTATATAATGGTATATGGACCTTTTATGAGTGCTCATGTCATAAAACAATGATGGGATGTTACATGATAAATCGGTGACATGTGGTTCTATGATAAACTAATGAAATGTGGGTCTATGATTGTCCTCAAGTGAATTGGGTATAGAATTTGACTTTATTGTTATTCAATATGTAAGAGTGGAATTTGTGGAAGTATACTGGATGGTTATTTTATTTGGTTATAATTATCTAACATGATACTATTTTGTGGTCTCTTTGTTTTCTATGGGTTTTCTAAAAATCTTCTTCTAAAAAGAGTAAGCAATGAGGTAATGTTCAATGAAGTTACATATTCTTAAAGGTAAAAATGTTGACACTATTATAAATATTTCTTAAGTTTGTATAATTTCATAGGGCCAATAGTTTTCCTTCTTTGTGTATCCCATACTGATATTTTTTTCCATCCCATGTTTTAAATTTGTATCATAGAAATTAAGGATTTCTAATGTAATGGAAGAAGTCAAGTTAAATGTCCAAAAAATTTTAGATTAATTAAATCATGGTTAATTTTATGAGTACCATATTATTAAAAAATTGATACTAATTAATATTTTATACATTTTTTGGGGGTTTTATAATTGATGAGTTAGGATGAAATTATCTAAAAAACTAATGAAAAAAATATCCCCAATATTAATGAATAAAAATTATTCAAAAAAACTCATCATTATGAAATTTTTTCAGCCACGTCGTTACAAGAGTAGTATGTGTAACTAATATCCACATACATTATGTATTATCTTTAAATTACCAATAATTTTTTAATATAATTATCATGGTAAAACACATTAAAAAAGAAAAAATGGAAGAGAGTAAAATATTTCTGGACCAATGACATTAAAGAGAGCTTCAGGGAGTTACAAAAGAGGCTTATCATGATACCATAATTATAATACCCTAATGTTAGAATTTTTTGTGTATCAAAATGATTCGTAATATATTGGTTTGGATTTTGTACTAATGTATAAAATAATGTGATTGAAAATACAACTAGGAAATAGAAGGATAATGAGAAGAACTATCCCACACATGACATAGAGTCGATTGTAGTAATTTTTACATCGAATATCAGGAAACATTATCTCTATAGAAAGAAGTGAAAAACATATAAGGATCATAAGATTATAAAATAAATATTCATAGAGAGGGATCCTAACATTCACCAGTAATGATGGTTATGATTTAATAAATTACTATGACTACTCAGTTTATTACCATTCTAGGAGAGGAAAAAATGTAATATTCTATATGTAGATAGCCTCTATAAATCTTATAAATGGTGAGAATTTTTAGGGTTCCAATGTTTTTGGACATGAAAAAAATGTACATGGTAAAAATAAATGGTTATTCATCCTATATTTCCCCAATAACGATTCAGCCATAATTTCATGAGATTATTATGGAGTCCCCAAAAGTGTATGAGGTTCTACTGAAGGTGTATTAATATTTGAAAGTTCAACATTGATAAAAGTTGGGTTACAATGTTTTGAACATGGTTATGTGTCCAATACATACTTGATATTCATATGGGGTTTCTAGATAATGTATATAGCTCTTAGATCTTGATAAAATTGAGAAGCACTAAGTTGAATATAAATGTAAACCAAATAATAAGATGAGGTAAACCAAATAGAATGATTTCAAAATTTTTATCTCGATTCATGGTATTCCAAAAATATAATTTTGAATAATATAACTATAAGGGTATGATGGAACCATTATAAATAGAAGAATGTAAATGGAGAAATATAACCATGGATTTCATCATAGGAAACCTCAAGACACCTAGAGTACATAAGAACATCATGGTGGTAGTAAATCCCCATAAAACATTAAATCATTTCATTATAATCAAGGATGATTTCTATTTTAACAAATTATCTAATATATACATTTGGGAAGTGGAAATATTTTATGGAGTTCCACTCTCTGTAATATCTGGTCGAGATTCAATGTTCTCCTCATGGTCTAGTATAATCCTTCATTAAACATTAGATGTAGAACTCAGTTTTTTTACTACGTATCACCATTAAATGGATGATCATTCATAATGAAACTTCCAACATCTAAAAGATCTAATGAGTTATTTTCAATTTATTTCCAAATATTTTGTGATTAAAACAATACCCTCGTATAGTTCTTATATAATAACATTGCCTATTGAAGTATTCAAATGAATCCTTATGAGGATCTATATGGGAATAGGTTTTAGTATCCAATATATTCGGATGAATTTTGGGAGAGGAAGCTAATGGATCTTGATATAGTCCTAGATATAATACAAATGGTTCAAGAAATTAAATTCCATTTGACATCTGAAAAAATGACATAATATATAGTCATACAATCATTAATGAGACTAGATGTTTTATTCCATTGAAAAGGTGTTCCGCGAAGTTTCACTATGGAATAAATTGATGAGGTTTGAGAAGAATGGAATGATTTTCTCTCGAAGAAACATCCCATATAATAACATTTATTTCATCAAGGTGGTGGCCTACCAACTAGCATTTCCACCCAATCTATCTCATGCACATAATGTGTTCCATGTATGCCTCCTACAAAGTGCATATCTAAACCCTTTCATGTACTGAATCTAGAGGAGGTAACATTGGAGAAGGACCATTAATATGATGAGTAGCCAGTAATGATTGTGTATTGTAGAAATATGATAACTCATATGGTAAATGTGTTTTGGTGAAACAAGACATTAGACAAAACAACCTTATAGCATGACCATATGATGAAGCAAATGTTCCCTCACTTGATTCAACCATTTTATTTAAAAAAATATTTTGAGGGAGAAAATATTTAATGAGGGAGGAATTTTAAAATATGAGACACTATGATATAGTTATTTTTAATTAAATTTATTTTTTTGTAGCTTTAGATGTGCATAAAATCTCATTTAAGCAAAATGTGATACTCTAATTAAATATTATTATTCAATCATGGCCATTATGAACAATCCATTGAAATAGTTGGTATTAATAGAAATATTTAAATTATGAAAATTTATAATTAATATAAATTTATACAATATATTAAAATTTTATATTTGTTTTTAATTAAAATAATTATCATTTAAATGAATCAGAATGTTTTCTAAATTTTTTATTTTTCAAAAATAAAATCAAGATAATATTTGTAAACATAATTTAAAAAATAACTTATTTAATAAAATTTTCAGAAATAATGAAATACATTTTTGAAACCGTTGTATTAAAATTATATTAGGGTTACTTTTTTATTTTTCATTTCTCAATGAACAAAGAAAAATGCATATTTTTATTAAAACTTCCTTTTAAATTAATAATTTCACATAATTAATTTTATTTCAATATTGATTTAAATGAAATATAGTTGACTTATATAATAATTAACACAACAAAGGTCATTTTAATTAATTTCATATTGAATTTTTATATATAAAAGTTTCAACTTTTGAATGTTTTTCTTTTGGAAAACTATTTTACAACAGTTTTTTTCATTTAATTTTTGTTGAAATTATGAAAATTTAATGATATTAATTTCAAAAATGGAATTCAGTGTTTTGAATTATAATAATGTATATTATTTTGTATGCTCGAATTTGTTGTTTACTATAATTAATAGTAAAAGTAATAAAAATTATTTACTGTGGTTATTGTTAATACAGGTTTACAATGTGTTAAACTAAAAATATAAGGGTTTGAAATTAATAAAAAATGTTATATTTCTATTATAGGGTCATATTAGGACATTCTAACTCTAATATTCTGAAATTGTCCATTATGGACCCTTTTTTCATTCTAAAAACAAGGTTGTAATTATTTATTTCCAAATATTTCATATTTTTCGTCTCCCCAACATATAAAAAAACCCCTCTCTTATCATTCCCACACTTCAAAAATCCATTTTTCCCAATAACATCTATAATAACATACATATGTCACCATACTATTATTATTTTTTTGACATAAAATAATCTTTTCAATTATTTTGGTGAAATCCAAAAGAAGTTGTCTGATTGAGTGGCAGCATCATTAACTGGGAATGTTATTTTGTTTGTTGTCCACCAAGTTAAAATATTATTTAAATTAATATTATGTAATATACTTTTTATATTATAGATTTTAATATTTTTTTTATTTTTTTGGTAATGAACTAAAACAATCCCCGCATCCCGTAAATGTGAAATGGAACTGTTGATCATGTGTGTGGAATACAACCACCTCAAAAACATATATAATTGGTTTTCCATCCCAATATATTACTGATGGATTGAAAAATGTATCTATTATTTATATATGATAATTATGATATAATTATACTTTTTTAATTTTAATATTTTACATACCTTCTTGCTTTTAAATTTGTAATGAATATGATATTGTCACTATTTTGTACATCACACAACTGATTCCCAAAATGACGTGATTCCTTTTTGACGTATGATTTTAATGTAATTTGATAAGGATTAATAATATATATATACATAAAAATAATGAAATATTAACCATTATATTTAGGATATATATGATATATTATCTTACATATTCATTTATTGAAAAAATAAATCGTCATTCGTGTGTACGGAAGACAACCGCCTCACATCCCATTGTTATCCCTTTTTATTAACAAAAAATATCGATGGTACAAGTAAAGGTATTAAAATAAATAATATAATCTTTAATATATAATAATAACTTTTCAATGTTTAAATATAAGTAACCTTATTTCAATTATTATCATCAAATATTAAAAAAGTTATACTTTCATGCATACGACCTACCGTCTCAATGATTACAACATATATAATTTTTCATAACCATATATCATTGTTTTTAATGTATTATATAGGTATTTAAATAATATTTATTTCATTATTACCTATCTTTAAATGATTATATAATTATCTCATTGACATTTGTCATCTTACCAAAGTGATTTTGGACATATGTGTCAAATAGTTTAATAACATCCAACATAAAATATAATGATTAGTTATTTCAAAATGAAATTGTAAAGAATAAAAAAGGAACCAAAATTTCTAATATATTTATTATGAATGTAAATAATTAAATTATTTTTATTATTTACGGTTATAAATAATCCACCTGATGAATCGGGCTCAAGGTAATGGAACCCTCTAAACCATCCTTTTATTCATGTGATGAATTTTTTCTCTATAAATCACTTTATCACTATCTTATTATGATTGAATACTTATAAATTAAATAAATACAACTCTCACATATATACCTAGCTTTTTATCCCTTAATTTGATAGTGTAAAACATTCCATATGAACATTTCTCAACTTATTCACTTTGAAATTTCCATTGATTATGATATGATGAAATATTATAAAACCATTTTTATTCCATGTGTAATTATTTTATAATTAATTATGAATTATTTAATTTATTTGGAACAGATACCTGATGAAAATTTTATGATGGGTTCATCCATATTGATCTCTAATGTGTTTTTTATTTATTTAGTATCAGGAGGTGTCATGTTTGGGATTCAGGATTAAATACATTCCATTATGGGACACTTTCCATCATGTGATATTGTCTGTGAAGTTATCATTAACTCATGTTCGTTCCATAACATATATATTTTACACATTTACTATGATATAGTGATCTTAATATAGAATTTAATTTATGATATAAATCCATGAAATTACTCACGATATATTTCTTTTATGATGTCACGTCACATGTTTGACTAACAAGTTATGTATCCTTTTCATATTTTTTTACATTACATGGTTTCTTATCCCACCCATTTTTTTGTATTAAATACGTTATCCCATTATGTTTAAGGAGATCTAATAGATATTAGGATCTCACTCTATAAGATAAAATATGGATTCAATGTCTTAATTTCATTTTTATGTATTTTGGACCTAGTCTTCCAATGTAACCTTTTCTTTATGTTCATTATGAAGTATTAATGGATATTTTATGTTTGAAAATAATGTAATAATATATGTAAAGGGATTGGTTCCTCATATCTCCACCATTGTAACCTTCCACTAATGTATAATTCATTGGACCAATGGGTGGTCTTGTATTTTCCATCTCACTACACCTAATGATATGAAAAAAATAATGATTCGACATCCCTTTTCCGATATCGTTTGAGAAATCACATCCACACCATCCAACATGATATCACATTTCCAAATCATTGTGAATAAATCCTTATAGTCATAAAAAGATATTCCAAAATATGAACAAATGTTTAAACTAGATGTTTGGTTTACTTTCATGATTTGATGAACAAATTATCACACAATCTACCATTATATCTCCCTGAGAAGTGATACATCATTGATCTGAGAAACTATCTGTTCTCAAAAAAAGTCCCATGGTTGATAAAGATACATGAATTCAATCCAAAATCATATCGAAATTTAAAAAAAAGACATAACTATGTTATCAGATTAAATATGATTCACCTTCTCAGCAACAACCTAAATCCACCCTGACTATTCCCCAACCATTCTAATCACACACATTATCCTTTTAAAAATATGTTAATGTATCCAATGCTTTTTATATTATCCAATATTTAATGAAATTACTTCTGGTGGAAATATCACAAAAACTCAATCACTAAAATACTATTCCCATCACTAACTACTCATATATAACTCCGAACATTATTATCAATTACAGAAGAGTTTAATTTTTAATGGTAATGAAACCCTATAATTTCCAATGAATATATTCAATCCATTTGGATTTCTTTGTTTCACTCATTGAGAAAACCTAAATTTTTTCCATTATCTCATTTTTGATGATCCTACCATGCTATAATGATAATAATTCCATCCTCTGATACCATCCATAGAACGTGTCATATTCATCATAGTATTTCATTTCACATAATAATTTTTGCAACAAAACCCATAATAATTCCATTTATTCCATCAATCCATAATTCACACAGCTTCATTGACTGAACCATAAATCAAATTTACCTGCATGTAATGACTATCTACCCCATTGATCTCATCAAGAATCAACAAATATATGCTCCTATACTAACGCAATTTAGAACTCAAGTCACACTACCATTAGAATAACATTATAAAATGTACCACCACACAACTAAAAAACTAATTTTCCCCTCATAAATATTGAAATCATCTAAAAAAGTCACCTATGTTCCTTCTTTAAAACATGTAATGAATGTCAATAATTCCATGAAAAACCTCACAATGACCTATCAACTAAGAGTTAACACAATACCAAAAGATTCTACCCACAAAATATCCTTATAAAATCAAATTTTTGGGTATAAAAATCCACGATCACATTATGATCACACCAAAAAACAATTGAAATTTATATCTGTCCAGTCCTTCTATAAAAACTTCTATTGATATGAAAAGTTTTTTAATTAATATATATCATAAAAGAACAAGGCATATTCGTATTATGCCACATTAACAGAACCACCTTCCACACACAAATATTTCAACCAAAATCATATAACCATTTTTAAAATCTATATTTAAATAAAAATATTGGGTTAACCCCATCTCTTGGGTTTCCCTATAACATACAACTTAGCTTACCATAGTTCATGATGTGTCTCATATGTAATTAAAGCCCTTACCTAACCCATAAATCACATTCAGCAGTAGTCATAGCTCAAAATAAATATATATCTGATTCCATATCGGATTTTATAAGAAAAAAAACATTCCAAACTAATCATAATGTTTTCTCATATACCCATAAGACATTACATTATATGTAATATGTTATTTTGGGAACTGATCCTTACTAGGAATTTGCATACAAGGCTACACCCTTCCGGACCATACCTCATCCACACATACCCTCTCTCAAAAAAAATATATAATTTTCATAGAAAATATATTTTAATTATATAAATAGTAATATATATGAATTATTTAAAATATTCCTAAGAAATTATATGGGAAAAACCGCATATTCTATTGTTAACACATTAAGAATATGAATAATGATTTCTTTTTTATATTAGAAAAATAATAAAAAATATGGCCTGATCATGATAGAATACAATGGTCTTGTTGACCAAATAATGGTTACTATATATCCTAAACAAGAGTAATATAATGTCATCATCAGGGACTACATCACAATAAGACTGACAAGAATTAATATTATGAGAGACATACATTATTTTATCTAGGTAAAGTGAAACCTGAAATGTATAAAGAAGACTTCCATATAAGATGTTGGTGGATATTTAATTATATGAACTCCATTGTAAGTGACATTAATCAAGTAGAGATAAGTGTGCATCATGTAAATCATATTTTTGATGAGTTATAAATATACCCTGTCCTCTTAGATATAGAATATTATAAATAATACAATTAATATTAAATCTAAAACCTTTTTGCATATCGCTTTGAGGAATCATATGATTCTAAAAGTGGAATATATGAATAGAAATAGCAAATCATTGGTAACAAGTATTTTCAATACAAAAAGGGTTTTATAACCCCCAATTTAATTATCAATAAAAAATATAAATATATTCCTATAGAACCGATCTACCATCTCCCAAAATAGCATGTAAAAATTAAATTGGTGACAAACAATTATAACTGCCTATATATAACAAATGGACCCCATAAGAACCCATTCACATGCTCCCAAACAATCCTATATCACATATCTACCATATACCCAAATATTAATAATGAATTAAATTCCCTGATATCTCATTATAAATATCTGAATATAACAATTGAGCCTTGGGGACACCTTGGTACCCTAAATGACTTGAGTTATCCACTCTCTTGTTCCCACCCATATTACCAAATGTGTCATCATACTAATAACTATCCCCACATTCCAAAACATGTCCATTTAGTGTTTTTTCCCTCTCCCACACTCACCCCAAGACACATATCAGGAGGTCACGCTTTGTAAACAGTACTCTAGGCCGAACCACGTTAAATGCAGACTTCGAATTAGGTTTGATCTCAAATATAAATCCAATCCTTGATAAAATGTGTACTAAAATAAATCCATTTAACCTGTTAACCTTACATTGTGTTTTAATCACCCCATTTAGAGAGAAAAAGTATCATTGTGGACCCTACATCTCAACACAAGTAGTTCTACCACACATTCAACTAGGTTCCCCCTCTGGTTCAAATGTAACAATTGGGCCATTTGAACAAGAAAATTTCCATGAAGACATTTTTATCCAATCCTCAAGACTTATACATAAGCCTGGATATCGTATCAGACCAATAAATGTCACCAAAGTCCAACGTATGTTCGTTTTAATGTGTTTTCCCTCACCCTCCAATAACCTGAAATATTTACTAGGGTATCAATAGTCCGGATTAGTGCTCCATATCAATCCCCTTTGACTATTTAGTTTAAATCTAGTAGTTTATTGAAATTAAATTCTTGACTTTTTGAAATTTTTAGTAACATTTTTCCTTTTAATCAATTCACATTTTAGTGTGTTACACTAACCCCCCATTTTCATGAAAAATATTCTACTAGATCCCCGTACCTAACCATAACCATTCCTCCATTTATTCCAAAGTCTATCAGTGAGTATTGAGGGTTAAGGGTGTTAGTGTGGGGATATTATACTGTCATATCAAAGTGAAAAAAAACAACAAAATTTATCCAAATGGAAGAAAATATTACAAATTTATTAACATAGAATTAATTAAACAGAACTCTGTTAAAAAAAATTAAATTAAAAACTATTCAACAAAAAATATTTTAACTACAAAATAAACAAATCGATCTCTTATAGTAAAATATAACGTTAAAGTTAAATGAAGGAAATAAAAATACACTGATCTTATTCAACAATCCAAGACAATCCCCTCATACCAATATCTAATCCCATCTGAGATATTTTTCATGGTCATGAAACATAATGCATCTATAGTGCCCGAACATGTAATCATTGAAGTCTGCATGTGTAACCATGTGCCCTAGATTCTTTAGAAGGGAGTGAATATAATTAAGTTCGGTAATAAATAACATGTAATGAAACATAATATATATATATATAATGTTTAAACATAATAAAATCACTGAATAAATAAAAAATAATTTTAGAAACAAAATCAAATAATAATTGTTAATCCTTATATTCGAACATGTCACATGAGATTGAGTATACCTACTCTAGCTAGTTTTAGATGTCTCTGAGTAATAAAATATCATTGGGGGGATATGTTTCCTTTGTCGTGATCTTATAAAAATTATTATATTAGGGGTCATCACCAGTTCCCTAAAATCATTCTAATATTATCATCGTCAAATATTTACATAACAAAATCCATGGTTCCAAGGCATATCAATTCAAATTGAGAGATATCATCATAGATAATAAGTATCATATTCTTCCAAATAAAATTAGTTTTGGAATCCCACAAAATATCCTTGGAATATCATAAAATCATGGAATCCTCAATATCTTATGTATATCTAAGAATCTCCTAAAAATTATCTGGGATTCAGACATATCCTTACATAAACAAGGAATATAAAATCATGTCATGCATGTCATCTTCTCAAAGAAATTCAAGGGGATATCATCATATCTTTATCCTTCTTTAAAGACTATATGATTCAATTGGAATATTATAAATAACCCTTTATTTTTAGTTCCATAAACATTATCATTCACATATAATTATATTAATTTGGGGTCACACAGCCACCACCAACATCATAGAATAATAATTATAAAATGAATTGGCCACATTAAAAATATATCTTCTCTAACCAAGGTTGAACTACAATACACAAGAACGAACCTTGTTGCAACTACTATTCAATGAAACTATTATTTATTCAAGGACTACGGTGACACCAGAAAAATTCAATATCCAATCCAAAAAACCATATCAAGGGTTACAAAACAAAATTTGACTTTAAAATGTCTCTTATTCCACAATGTCTCATAGACACCCAACATTGGATTGTTTATCTCAAGAGTATCTCATGATTAAAACAATCCATTTTATGTTATAACATCGCTTAATGACACCATAATCACATTTTTCCTCAACTGAATCCTAGGATAAACCATTCTAGAACAACTCAAGAAGGACGATAAAATATTCATTACACTTCTCAAAGTCATAATAGATTATTCAACATGCATTTAACCTATATATAATCTATTAAGGGATTAACTACCTGGGTAACTCACATATCCCTAGATGAGTAACACTCACCCCACATATATATTAACAAGACCATGGGCTTTAAGGATTCTCAAGATGCTCTCAAGTCCTACTCAAGACAAAAATCTTAGTCCCAGAAATTCTCCTCTATAAAGGTGGTGTTTAAGGGATCCATTACTCATTCCAGAGAATTCACTTATTTACTTTAGATTAATACTCCTTAGGCTCAACATAAATAATGGAACCTATTTTTCAAGAAGGTCATATCAATTGACTGTTTTGTTGTTAATCTAGTGATCCAGGTCACAACAAGACCCTTATTATCTAAATCTATTCATAGACATTTTACATTAATAAAAAACATTTAATAAGAAGTGTTTAATTTACCAAAGTGGAACGACCATATAACAAATTATAAATATCAAAATTTATTTTCAAAGTAGGTGAATTCCTTGGGAACATGGACATTATGGTGATTCATTTCTCGTTAATCACAAATTGAATGCTCTTGTCCATGTTCATCCATGGTAATACCATTACCAAAGTAACTACCTCAAACCATAACATTTAAATAATTTTATTATATATATTTATAATTAAATTTACAATTTAATTAGATTTAATTAAAATATTATTAAATTTCTAAAATCTCACTAGGTTTTATCTAATAACTGGAGTCTCATGCAAAATGGGTATTCTACTCTTAACATAGACATAGTGCTAAGACATATGAAATCCCAAATTTAAACACTCAATTTATTTAAGATGATCATCCATCTTCACAATAAAAAAAACACAAAATCCCTAGGGAGGAATACCTTCATCACAACAGAATTGTACAATACATGTTCATTTTCTTTATATGTTCTCTATTGATACTAGGGAAAATACCTATAATATTTGATCATTTCAATCATTATTTGGCCAATATTTTTACTAAACAATAATCCAAAACCTCACATGTTGATATAAAAAAGCGGTAGGAAAAAGTAATCAATAAAGAGAGGATTAAAACTCAATACTTCAATGATATTTCATCCGACCCCACCCCAATCCATATGGATTTAATTGATGAAGGGGGTAATTTACCCCTAAAAGTTTCCTATGAAGGAGAGGGGATGATATGTGTATGGGATTAAGAACACTGAGTTGAACGGTAATGTTCAACTATTTATGGAAATTTGGACACCCACTTGATTACCACATAGTTTTCTTAATCATTCCCCCTTAATGTGATTGGAATTGTCCAAAAAGTCACCCCTGTAATGTTTTGTAGCATGATTTTGATAATCATAAACCAAAATTAAAACAAAATATAATCCTTAAATTGAATTTTTTATTTGTTTGTTAAAATAATTTTTCCAATAATGCACCATTCCTAAATCTAAAACCATATTTCATGGTTTCAATTCATGGTTTACCCTTATTATTTACCAACTTTCTATTAGGAATATCATTTAAATGTTTTATAAATTTAATCCAAATCTTTTGATATGAACTCAAGAACCAAATGAACTATTTCAGAATCGATACATATAAAAAACATTTTATGTATTTAAATATCCCATAATTACATTCATAATCTTAATTTTCAATTTACCCTTCCTATAAAAACTAAATATTCAAACTCCTTGTATTTCACAACTAAAAAAAACATGGACTTTAAATTTAATGATTATAGTACCCAATCACATTGAATATTGAGAGGGTGGCAGATTATCCACATTGATAGAGGTGTCCATTTTAAATTCCCCATCTATAATATGTGACCTAGTGGTCTTTTTTCAACCATATATTTGAAATTGTAGAATAGAATTTATCCATGAAAGGATAGTGGTGGTGTATCACCCATCTTATTTTATGATTCCACATTCATTAGGTAATGTCTTATTCATTGATAATTTATGGTTGGTGATGAATAATTCACGGGTTTAGAAACTATTGATGAAATATTAATCACTTAGAGATGCGAGATAGTGATATGTCACTCAACTTTAATATTATTTATAGATTTTAAAATCAGTCAATCTCGAGGAGTGAAGTATCTATGGGTGTAAAATCATATTATAGTAATCTTCAACACATATTTTTTCACACTTGGTTTAGATGTATTAATTCATAATGTGACAAGCATTTTATTTACTACATCTTATTTTATTGACATTTCTTATAAATCATTGATTTATAATTATTGCACATTCAATGGAAAAAGATATCATTGTCTTATTGAGATGTAATGACACCCTTCATAGACACCATGTCATCCAAGTAGACCTAATATTTCTTGTCACATGTAATGGAAGGGTAATACATCTCTATATGGTCAATCACGTTGAGATTAATTGGATCTTTAAGATGGGATACTTCTATTTAATTTTTGACTTGGTATAATATGATTTCTCATGAGATACATTCATTATAATATATGGTTTAATGATTTCTTTGTAGTTTATTTTGATATAATATGTATAGGTATTTACTATTTATTTGAATTTAACTATCTTCTATTGTTCACTCCATTTTTAAGAGTATGGTAATTTTCATTATATTTCATCCTCTATATTTTGATGGTTACATGTAACTAAGGGTATGACCTCCCAACTTGTGAGATGATGACCCCCAATATAGGTTGGAAGGCTCTTTAATATAATAAATAATTCTTTAGGTAAACCACACTTAGCGTGGTCATCACAAAGGGGAACTAAATTTGGGTTTTGGGAAATGGCCATTTGTTATATAATTTTTCATTATTATTTGATAAATGGTATATATGATACATGATGTTTTTTATTCATTGAATATATATTATGTTTGGGAGTAGTTAATTATGTTTTTAGGCTATCCAAGTTATGAGGAATGTGAATTTAATTAATGTTTATCACATTAATAGTATGGTACTGTTATAACATATGATGGATTTTAATGTTGATTAGTTATTCACGAGATCTTACTATTTCCATTGAGTGGTATTGGGTATAATTTCTTTCATCATTATTGGTACATAGGTATAACATGAGATTTAAATGATTTTTTTAATTGATATTCTAAGAATGATTCTTTTTTGGTTTATTTAAATCCTCAATGAAAACATATATACATTTTTCATATATAAATTCATGCATATAATCTAATGAATTAGTCAGGAATTTTTAATATTAATATGATATGATGTGTGGAAATTATTTAACCCATTTTGAGATTGTATCTAACCTTTTAGTGGATTCGTTAGGTATGACATGTACCAATACATGTGATACCCAAGTATTATATGTTATTCATTTCACATAGAGGAAAATATTTATGAAATTTCTTACATTAAATTGATAGATTATAATTTTAGTAAAAATCTGTTATGAGTGATGAAAATTACATTATAGAGATATTCGTGTATTGTGATGTTATTCTGGTTAACATGAGGATTTTGTTAATCATGCTACACATCAATAGTATATATTACTATTCATGTTACACATATTCTCCATATCTATATGTACATAGAGAGATCATACATCAGATCATAAAATCTTGGGAAGGAGGGTTATTGAGGTCTAGGCCAACAATGCTTGACTTGGATATTGTGTTTTATTTATACCTTTGATTAATATTTGTTTGTGATGTTGGACCATATCTAGTATGTTTTGGATAACATTGATGAATACTACATTTTACATTAATGAAACACCAATTGAGAAAAATAGATTGATTTTCACTAATATAATATAAGTACTTGGGATGTATTGGTGGGAAATTATGTTCTGGGTAGAGGAACATGTGAGGCTATACTAGAAGTAAATTCATCCATTTTCCAATGAGAAATATTTACAGGAGCCTTTGGTATATGGGGTATGTTATTAATGGATTTTATAACACTCTTTACCAAACTACTATGATTTACAACTACATTTGTATTTTATGACACCTACCAAGGATAAGAATTTCGAGGATGGATTCAAACATACTATTTGATAAAATGTATATAACATTAAATTACAATTATTTTTATAAGAAAATAATTTTGAATTTATTTTTTAGATGAACTAGGTTGAGTGTAGATCATTTGGGAATCATAATTATATTGTTGGGTTAAGAAGTGTGTCACTAGGGCAATATGAAGTGGAGGTATTATGGGCCTGATCATGTTGACGACTGTAATAGTAGACATATATGGGGTTCATCACTTTCTATGAGAGGACAGGATTTAGTCGGGTTCTATAGGTGTGGCTAGAAAGTCCATACCCAAACAATGTTTGATAGGAAGGCTAAGCAGTGCCTCCCCTATGGGGGTATATAGAATCAATAAATATATTATGGTATTATCTCAGGACTAGCTATTGGGAATTAATCTAGATAGACATGTGGAACTGGAGTGGGGTCCAGATAACCACACTGATTGGGATGTTATGGTTCTATAATCATTTTAGGCTACAATTGGAATCGAGGTACCAAGAGTTAGGTGTAGAAATTATATCAGAGTAATGTCCCTCTAGGGACTTAGATAATGGGAGAATTAGGTTGGGATTCAAGATAGCTTCACTCCATATGGAAGACTCGTGTTGATTAAATTGGGGTTAAAAATATTGTTTTTGGTATGATTCATATCAAATTGACCTTATATTCAGTTTTATTTGAAATATATTTATCATATTCATTAATATCTGTTGAATATGTTTATTATTATGTTATTTTTGTAGAGTAACTAAATGTAGCATTGTTTATCATCATTTCCTTGGAGATGAAATCAGAGTGTATTTAATGATTTCTGGAGTGTTCTATATTAATCAATGGATATTTGATTCCATAGGATTTATTAGTGGTGAATATATATATTTCAAGCTATCATTATGATAGAAAGGTTATCTTTTAACCAAAGTTTTATTTATTTTAATTTTTGATATGTATCATTCACAATTTTAGAAGGTGTCTATTACACATACATCAGTTTGTAGGATTTATAATTAGGGATTTTTTGCTAATTTCCATCAGTATCAAATTCAAGAAAATTACATAGTTATCTAGTGTTTATTTGTAACATTATCAGATGAGATAAAAAATAATTCCTCCATTCATTGATTTATTCTATGGTGAGGTTCTTGAGAATTTCAAAAAAAATTCACCGAAGAGTGAGATCATATTCTGGATCAAGATTATACTAGGTATGGATTTGTAGTCCATTATTCCTTACATGAATGATTCTATAGATATATTATAAATGAATTGTTTCCTTGAGAAATTAAAGGATAATGGATTTATTCAAATAAAAATTCCCCCTTATTGTAAAAATATATTATTTTCCAATAATAACAGTTTATAAATACTATTATTTTTATATAATTGGATGATAAACGATGTGAAAAATTATAATCATTGTCCACTACTTTTTATAAAAGAGTTTTTTGATTAGTTAAGTTGATCTAGGTGGTACTCTTGGATCTATATGTGGTTATAATACTTCTAGTTGAGGTTGTGTCCTTATGATACTATGCCAAACATTATTCATAGAAGGAATGGACAATATGTGTATATCATGATTCTAATGTGATTGATAAATGTGTTGGTAGTGTTGATGAAACATAATAATTGGTTATTACATCCTGGAATGGATTTATCACCACTGTATTTTCTGAAAATGTTCAGGTGTACACTTTGTTGAGGGGTACACATATATCCACCTATAGATCATCATGGGTATAATGAGGGATAATCAAATGTAGTTTATGATGTAATAGTGTCTCTTATTGATAAAAATGATATACTTATTATGATAAATTATATTTCAGGGAGCATATATGTGGTTCAAGATAAATATGTGGCTATGGTTTATTTTTAACGTCCCAATACCCCCTGAAAGATTCATAGTTTCCATGTCTTGGAATTTTAGTAAGTAATAATAGTCTTGGAATTCACCCATTTAGATGATTCAATAATGGTTTAGACCTGGCAAGGGTGAAATTTATGTGGTGAAATTATTGTGGGAGAGCCATGCAGGTGTTGATAAGTATGATAATTTCTATAATGCTCTTGACCTTACATGATGTAGGTAAGGATTATAAATCGTATTTAGATTCATCAAGATTTTATATTGGGGTTATTCTAATATTGGATTGTAAATTGAAAAATTTTGTGTCAATAAAGTGAAGGATACATGAGAGGAACAACATGTATCATGATTTTGAGATATTTATTGTCGTGCATGAAACAAGGTATTTATATCACTACATAATTGGTGTGATTTTGATTGTTTATACCATCCTAAATAAGTTAATGTATATATTATCATATATTGAACTGAAATAAATAAAGATGGAATTGGTTGTGTACCTGATTTTTTTCAACTTTGGCATGGATTATACTATTTTGAATAAATATTTCATGGATGATACACATAGTAGAATGACCCAAACACATTTCAGGTTTTTGGATATAAATGTGTTGTTGTTGATGATGATATTTACTTTGGTGTACCTTGATATTCAGGTGTATGAGGGCAGTGTGAACCTGGAATTTTAGGGTATTGTATCGCATATTCTTGAGAGATTATATGAGAGTTTGTTATCAGACACATATTTTATGGTGATGATTGATAATACATATGATTTGGAGCTACCGATTGATTGTTCCCATGATTCTGAGGAGGTACTCTATATGAATGGTCATTTTTTTCCCTACGGACATGCATGAGGATTTGAAGAGGAATTCACTTTTCATGAGATTTGTTGTTTACAAGGGGCTTACCCATATGTATAATGATATTTAGAGAAAATATTTGAGGTTGACGATGAATAAATATATTACAAGGTTCATTTCATGATGCTTTACCTATCAATATGTAATTTATAAGAATATAAAACACCCTAAGATTCTATTAAATATATTATTTCTTATTAAAATTTAATTTGTTTGATAGTATATGTTACACACAAAAATTAGTTTTAAGGAAGAATGATTGAATATTAAAACGTTATAATAACCTTAATAACATAGACTTTACATTTTGGGGTATGAATATTATAAAATATATATATATATTTCATACCCAAAATACATTTATTGATAAATTTTAATTAATTAATTACTTAATTTTTAGTATTGTCAATTTATTGAACAAAAATAATTTTCATCCAAAAACATTTTAATTTCATTTTTTGTGAATGAAATATAATTAATTTTTGTAACATTTATAAATTTTATTTTACATATTGATGAAGACTTATTATAAAATCATAATTCAATTATATTAGCTTTATTTATTTTTAAAACATTGGATAGTATATGTTTTTCAGTAAAAATTGTTAGATACTAATTTTTAATGAAAACTATATTTTTGGTTCAAGAATGTAAATGTTTTTAATTTTTTTAATGGTTTCAAAGTAAAATTTGTTATATTATAATTTAAATAATCAATTAGGTACATTGAAATCAATTTTATGTTTTAATTTGGAATGAAAACAATTACATACATAAATAAATTATAGAAAACATTTTAATGTGCACAATGTGATTTTAGATTAATAAATTAAATTTATCACAATTGGGGAATTATTTTTTAATGAAAATACATTTTATATATTACATAAATTTTTCTAATCTTTTTTTATATTTTTTTGTAAGGATTATATATGAATAAATCTCATTATGTGCATCAAACTATATTTTTATAAAAAAAATGATTTTCGTCCTATTTGGAAACATATTTATTGAAATAAATTATGAAAAATATCAATATTAAGTTAAATAAAATGTAATCAATATTTGGAACCATGAGAATAATATTTTTTTAAAATGGTTACTTTTATTTTTGGTCAATATGACCAGTACCCGTGGTGATATTTATCTCCTCGGTAAAAGGTAAATCGGGTTAGTATATGATAAAATTGGGTGATAATGCCATAATTTCAATTCTTACATCTTATTGAAGAATTTTATTCATCTCATATCACCTTTATATCTATATTGAGTCCTTTAATGGATAATATATTTTGAATATGACCAAAATAATAATTAAATCCAAGACAGTTACATAATGTCACTCTATACGTTTTAAATATCTTTTATGTGTTCACATGGGTAAAAAACTATTTATGAATAAATATTTATATTAATTTAGTGTATAATGAAATTTTATTCGTGTTGTTAATTTATTTTTAATTTTAGTTATATATAATTACACTAAATTTTTACACATCCCAAAAAAGTCAATATTCAATTAGTTTATAAATAAAATTAATAATCATTAAATTATTAAAAGTAATATAATTTTTTTATGTTACAGTGTTACACAAATTTTACAGGTCTATATAAAAGATTATATTTTTAAATAGTATTTTATTTTTTAAATATTTTATTTATCTATTTTATGTAATATTATATTAATATTTCCAAAAATGACAATAATGATATCTAATTAATATAAATTTTCATTAATATGTTAAAAATCACTAAAATCCTAAAATCACAAAATGTGGATATAATATGGTTCAAAATGTCATAAATTGGTTATTTATTTTCCACTTTTTCCCTTATTTGAAAGAATTAAAACCTTTAATGTGGATTTTTAACCACATTTAAAATCAAAATTGATTATAGAAGGTTAAATTTAAAAGATATGTGTTGGGTAAAAAGGGTCATAAATACTATGTGGGGGTGAATTAAGGTATGGATATTCTTTTCAAACAAATTCATGCCCCACTGGATGCAGACCTCTTAATTACAAGGGTAACTTATTATTCTCAATAATGATAATATTGATCGTGTCTATTCCAATTTTATCTTATGATAAAAACTAAAATTAAAGAATGAAATCAAGAATAAAGACAATGATATATTTACTTGGTTCACCCTCAAAGGGCTATATCAAAAGAGCTTAAAATGATAATGGAATGATTGTACCAAATCCACTAAGGCTCACTACCAATAATGATGGTTCAACCTAGATAATGTCTATACCTAGGCTCACTACCTAAACAAGGATTAGTGTTTTATCAAAGGATTTCCAATGGCCACTCCCTATGTCTCTTTCATGGGATCACTATCATTGTTAAAGATCAATGCCTTCCTATTACTTTTTTCACTGATCTTGGTAGGGAACCACTCATAATTTATGGACTTATAAGTCATTCATTTTTGTTAATGTACGCTTCCTCAACAACAGATAGATGCTCTATTGATGTTACACTTTCATCAAATAGAAAAATTCTACTATTCTATGCACTATTGTTGTGTGGAAATTAATTTTGTGATTGGTTCCATCATGAAATGCCCTATGTCCGTCATGGAATACTTTGAGTCCTCTGAAAATTACATTGCACCCTCTATGAATTGTGTTACTTCATAGACAACCTATCCTTTGAAGACTACCTCGGATTACATAGAATGTCTCCATACATGGACTATCTCCTTTTTTAGAACAATATTTCTCCCATGGACCAACATCCTCCATGAACCATCATTACCCTGTGGTCATCCTCTTCTACCATGTAACACATTCTGCACTGCTAACCGTCATCCTTTGTGAGCTACAGAGCCCCACAAGTCCCTTTCCAAAATGATTTCATGAACCGCTTCACCTTTCATGGAATCCTCCCTCATAAACTCTACTCTTTCATTGAAGAATCCCTCTCAAACAAATGTTAGACAGAGTCGAATTATTCCAAGCGATATGGTGTTTTATAATGAAGATTTCTCTATGTAATGATGGAATTAGTCGTCCATATATAGGAAAATAGATCCACAAAATACACTAATTATTTTCACTCAAATCGTCAATATGGAACAACCTTCATCTCATAGTGATCTTACTCTACACTATTTTCCTTACATGATCCACATATGACCAGATTTCCTTCAGAGTCGCTGATCTAATCTATGAAAAAACCCTTCCTCGTTCCACAAATAAACACCTCATTTTCCTAAAAAAAAGATCTATCTCACGTACCACAATCCCTCTACGAACAACTGTCCTCCCATAAATTTTATGACTTCTGAGGAACCATATTTTATATGAGGACTGCGAACCCAGATTTTTTATCTTCATTGAGCTAATTTTTTGAAACCATCCCTTTGTTTATTTCTTCCCCATTCCACGTACATCATATGTGATCAGCGAACTATCTTTTGCGTTCCATGTACTGTATACCCCAGCGCATAGAATATTCCATTTCCAAATAAATTCAACCCATTTTGCTTTAGAAAATTTTAAAAAACACTGGGAAAATATTCCACCATAAAAACATGATTTTGAAAACACCAACCATACTCATTCATGGTCATTTGGATTTTTCATCAAACATAATAACCCCCAAAAACACAGAGAGGATGACTAGAGGGATTTATTCCAAACAATATGCGTTTAAATGATATAAAATAATATATATGTTATATTGGTTTATGGTATTATAACCATACATTACCTTATATTTCTATAGGTATAAATTTTTAGGAATTTGAATTTATAACAAATTCAATAAATTTAATCATTTGATAAATTTCAAATGTTCCCCTCACCTCAAATATAAAAAGGAACCCAACCCCTAAATTTTTAAACCTAATAGACCTTTATATCATAACAAATATAATAATTTTTTTCTCTTAACATCCCTCAAGACATTATATAGGCTACATTATTCCAAATATACCATTCCGAGAGTTCTATAGAGGTGATTTAATGGAGTCATTCTAAAGAAGAGGTAATCGCCTCAACCAATCACATTCTTTTCTACACTTCTTTACATCCGAAATATCACTGTTATTTATAATAAAATAATAAAATAATCATCATAAATATTCTAAAATATTAATATTGTTATGAAAAATCCATTATAAATCATCTTTTTCATCAAATGATAAGTGAATGTATTGTTCGTGCATACTTATGGCTTGTCATACCCACATAACGTTAAAAATAATTTTCATCCCAGTAATTTCTGGGTTTGAATTATGATGTGTTTGTTGTTCATATATGATATTTATGATATAATTATTCCCCATGAATTATAATATCATGTCTTCCTACTTTTTATCTAATCCTTTTAGATATGATAACATCATTCGTGTGTACATGTGGAAAACCACAACCATAATGTAATTTGATTTTCTTCTCATTTAAATATTAATTGAATGGTATAGATGAATAATATTATGAATATATTTTTTAAATATTATATTATAATGATATTATAATGGTCCATTAATATTTACCTTTCCTTGTTTCTATTAATCGAAAAATAAAAACATCATTCAAGGGTATGTATGACAAACCATCTCAATGAAGGTTGTAATCCATTTTTCTACCAATAAAAATTATGGTTAACAATAAATCGATATATAATCAATATATATAGTATTTATATCATTATAAATATTCTATATATGATGAAATCTATATAACATTATTTGGACCAGAACAACTGTGATTAATTACTCATGATAAATGAAATAGTTAACATCCAGAAAATGATGATTATAATAAAGAATTATTGATAAAAGGGGGAGTTAAAAATCAGATTGGGATATATATGAAATTATATGTATTAAAATGAATCATTTATAGTATTATAATACATTTAAATTTATTATATATGTGGTTAATATATGTTATATGAAAGGAGAGCCTGGGGAAAGGGGTTTAGGTGACAATCTCACATTTAAAAAGGAAATTTTGGGTTATGATTTGATAATGAAATAATATTATATACATCTAAGTAAAATTATTTTATTTTATTATCATATATTAATTTAATCCTAACATATATTTAAACTTAATTTCTTTCATCTAATTCACTTAGCATACCAAAATATGTTTTTAAAGAAAATCTATATCATTACTATCTTTTATTCAAAAACATTTTCATCAAAATCCATGTACTATGAAAATGATTTAAAGATGAATTTAATTATTATAATATGAAAATTTAATGAAAATTTTACTCACATTTTAATTTTTTTACAAAAATGTTTTATTGTATCGATTTTCTTTTTCCAAATATTTTACTTCACGACATTTCCAACATAATATAAAAATATTTTTTAAAACCTACAAGACATGCATGGTTTTTTCCATCTTAATGAATAATATTTTTTTGAATATTTTGTTAAAATTTTATATAGTTATTTTCAACGAATAGTTTTTTCATTATAATTCAATATTTTTTTAAATAAGATATTTCCAAAATGGAAGGCTTATTTTCCTAAATAGTTTTTTAATGAGATTTTAATGAGATTTAATTTCATAAATGTAACAACCCATTGATGTCAATTTTTATTAACTATGAATATGATACAATGATACCATCCATATTAATTCCCAAGATGGTTTATGTTTAGGATTATAATATTTATATGAAACCCATTAATTTTCAAAGGGATATTTTTTTATGAATTAATGATATGTCAATGAAGGTGGTGTTGTTTGAGGAGATGGAAAATACTTCTAGTGGATGGATTTAAAATGTGTTATAGAATATAAGGTCATGAAATCTGTAGTGCATGACAAAGATGGATATTGGAGAAGGTTTCAGTGGGTAACAAGTAATGTGTGGGCGTGAAGATGGTGATGGTTGGCCGATGAAGTAATGATGGAATATATGATAACATGGCAACTGTTTTGATGGATTTTTATCTTGAGGGATGTTCATGAATCATGTGTGATGATTATTATTAGTTTTAAATTTTAATTTTATGGTTTTTTGAATGGAGGTAGTGGCGGTAATCTAGTAGGGTGAAGTTGAATTTTGAATTTATATCTTAGTGGGGTTTCTGCGAATGGTTTTCGGAGGTTTTTGTATGGTTATAAATTATCCAAAAAGTGTATTTTCTTAAAAATAAATAAAATGGATTGTGTAGATGTCTATGAACACATTTCTTTTACATGGGGTTTTCTATGATATAATTTTTATGAAAACCATTTCATTTCCTGGGTTCTGATTTGATGAATTATTTTTGATCTCGAGGGAAAAATATGTCTGAATTTTATTATGTAACTGATAGTACCTATATATCCCTCTAATTAATTTCATAAATATTAATGTATTATAAAATAAATAGAAATATAATGGGGAGTGAAACCAGTTTAGTATGATACGCTATCCATATTGGTAGTTTTGGGAGTGAATCATGACCACTATGATTGTATGGGAGTGAACCCATTTCACTCTAAATTCATTAGAATGAGAATTTAATAGTAAATAAATAATTTTCTATGCTTATGTGTATACCAAAAAACAATGTCTTATTCCCTTGTTAAAAATTCATTGTTTGTGCTCATTGATTCTTGTATTATTCATTTCTTATTAAATAACATGATTTCTAACCTGACATAATATTTGGAAAATTGATATACAGGTTACGGTTTTTAAATGTCATGATCATGTTGTTATTCCCATATAATCATGTTATGCATATGTGACCATTGATATCTCTCTTTTTAATGTTCATGATAATCAGAGATCAACCTTTTAATATCATTTCCCCTGGTTATAAATAAATTTATTATATATGGTATGTATAAAAAGGGTTCTAGTTATGATGAAATATGTGGGAGACAATATAGATATTTTATGAACCAGTTTATTAGGTTTCAATGATTCCAATGATAATAACCCTATTTGACTTTGGCATGAATCAACATATTATGTCATTAATATTTTCCAATTATGATGTAATTTCAACGTATGGAAATTTTGGGTCTATATAGTTTGTATTAGTAAAATGTTTTGTAAACCTCTAGAGACAATATAGAAAATTTTTTAGTAAGATCCATATGGATATGTCAATGTATAGGATAACAAAATTATTTTTTATATTGGTCATGGATAGACTAGGATAAACCTATGGAGTCATTGATTAAAATGTAGGATAGATGATTTATAAATCATATAAATTATTTTTTATAATTCATCACTATAACTATTATTTCTCACACATTGATTTTTATGGTCAATGGATGAATCTATGAAGATTCGTATTATCTATAATGGACAATGTAATTATATTCCTCAAGAGATACTAAATGATGAAGAGGATGGAATACAATAAATTATCCATATTACTAATATTATATCAAATTTTATTTTATATAATCTCTTCTTTTTTGAGGTTCCTAGTTTTCCTAATAACAGAAATATTGAGTTTCATATAACTATATTGGAAAAAATATTCAGGTTCGAACACATCCAGAGTGTGGTAGATTCCCAAATGTGAATTTCATATAGGAATACAAATATAGACTGAGTGTGGGAGATAATGAATCAAATCATGTAAAATCTATGGAAAAATAAAATCATTAGCTATTATAATGTTTCTTAATATTGGCTTCCCTAAGATATCCTCGATGATTTAATATTTTAAATGAGGAAATTATTGTAATTATGGAAATAAATTTCCTACGTGTAATGCTGGAGAAAAGAATCAAAAAGGTTGTATGCATAATGAATTTATTGATGATGATGATGAAGAGACTACACGGGTCATATAAAAGCTATGATTTATTTTAATTGTACTGATTATATTAATATAATAAAGCATGTTTGAATTGAGGTTATTAATCCTTAAGAAATTGTTGATATTTTATATTGTAGGAATGATGTATTGAGGAGTAATATGATTAATTATATTTAAAGGATTATGATGTATGTGATATGATTGACTTCTTGATGTATTTGGATTCATAAATTATCTTTTATTTGTGTTATACTGATGAAATTATTGTTATGAAATCCTAATGAATCTAAGTGTGGTTTTAGAGTAGTTTTTATTTAAGTATTTGGAAATATATTTTGAATTGTATTAATAACCAAGAGACATGATTTATAGGAAAGGTGATATTTCCATAGAACACATGATTATGGTAAATATTAGCCATAACTTGTGGAAAATTTTGAGCTAGTAGATGTTAATTTAGATTAATATATGATTGACATTGAATGTATTCATAGCCTTGAAATGTGTTTAATAAATTGTGATTTTGGACATATTTGAGGATGTTTGTTATATTTATTATTTATGGGAAATATTTATTAGTTATGAACATGTTTTGTTAATTTTGTAAGAAAATATGTTCTGATGTGATGGTAAAACATATTTTACTGCTACCATCATAGGTTTAAAAGTTTAAGGTTAATCAAAAGCTCAAAGGAATCAACACTAATTTTGTAATTTTTTATGTGATGTGATTTTGATTTTCTATTTATGTTTTAATAGACATATAGATTGATAATTTTTTTGATAATATGTTACTTTGGGACTTATGGATAATGGGATATAGATTTTGTCGATGGTTTAAAAGTGATTCATTGAAATGGTGATATTTTTTGAGATATTCATGGTTATGTTAAGGATTACCATTAATGTTAGTATCTAAACATTAATTCACTATATTTTTTAAATTTCACTGCATTGTAATATTAGATAGTAATTTATCATGGTTATTAATGTTATTGAGAAAACAATTCATTGGGTAGTGTTATATGTAACCCATAAGATTAACAAGTGATTTAATATGAAATAAATATTTTAGGAAGAATGATATTAAAATTTCAAATATTTAAGATGACGGGTATGATATATCCTTTGAAATTAAATCATCATGTATTGATGAGGATGTTGAGGTAATGAATCCTTTAGGGATAAATTATTTATTTCATCATACGATGGTTTATTAAATTTTTAAAATTATACCTTGGGAACTATTTTTCGTTTTTGTAATGTATAGAGATTGGTGGAACATCTCGATGTGCTTTATAAATCAATTAGAAGGTGATTTTACTACTTCATGCTTAAAATATTTATCTTGAAAAGTCAACAATTTGGCAAAAATTATTGATTGGAGTGGAAATCTATTAATGGATGAAGTTAAAAATAAATTCTTATGGCATTAAGTCTATATAGTAATATAATTTATCAACTATAACACCATCATAATTTAAAAATTGAAAAACATGTTCAATTTCATATATGACACAATATGACAACCATGAAATAAAATGTATCACATCATGTATTTATAGTATATTTCCACTTAAATATATTTAATAACTTTTATAGCTTGTGATACACAAAACCCTATGATTATGAAAACCATAAAATAGTATACCATTATTAAATATTTATTAAAATAATAAAAATAAATAGTAAAAAATAAATTATATAAAATATATAGTTTGAAAATGTTCAGTGTTTATCTTTTGATTATAAATATAAATTAATTTTTTGAATGAAAAAAGGAATTTTTTCATAAAAACTGTATTTCTTCTAAAATAATACATTATCTCATCTTACAGACTTACATTAATATTAAATATTTTATCTTCAAGAAAATTTATATGGTAAAATTAACATGAATTTTAAAATCAACATTTCAAAATGGTCTTATGGGTATTTGTTTTATATTTTTCTCAAAAGAATCATTTTTTGAAGAATTGTGAAATATAATGATTTTTATTTAATATTACATATTTTTTCAAATTATTTACCAAGATAAATTACATTTTAATTTTTTTAATGTAATAATAGTTAAATTATATTAATATTTTACAATTTTATTTTATTTTGATTTATCTCAAATTATTATATGACATAAAAACATGTTAATCTTTTGAATGTTTTTCTAATGAAATGTCAATTTTTTCATCGAATATATGTTTTTAATTTTAAATGGTTTTAGGAATCATCTCTAAATTTAAATTTTAAAATAATTCCATATTTGGAATCTGAATAATTTATATTGCATAACAAGAAAAAAAATTTCAATAATGAATAGTTTAAACAGTAAACATTATTTTTCACGGTTAATGTTAAATCGAGTTTATCTAGGGTTAAGCTAAAAAAATAATTTGTTAAATGATCCAAAAACAACCCAAACCCTCATTTTATGTAAATATTTAGAATATTTCGCTTCTAATTATATATATTTTACCATTTCTTATTTTTTTTAATAAGAAAAAAATGGGCTCCTATTATTCATTGGAAAGATTCTTTGTGTGTACCACCCCTAATAATAAAAGGACACAACCTATCCTTTTATATATACATTTAAAAATCTGGGTTTTCGGCCAATACATACCCAAAAAACATCCTTACATACCTACCAATAATATATAGGCCTTAGTTTTATCATAAATCTATCCTAGGAAGTAATTATGTGAAAACCTAAATATTATTTTTTAAGAAGAAGTAACATTCTTAAATGATAATATTTTTATTATTATTTTTAATACTAACTAGAATAATGATAAATAAATATATTAGTATATATAAAATATATCTAATATAATTATATTTTCATAATGTTATTTTAAAAACCAATATATTTCTTCGCTTCTTTCAAATATGATATGAAATCGTAAATTCTGCGTACAGAAATCTACCACCTCATGAACTGATGTAATTTTTTTTCAAAAAAGTGTTATCATAGAAGGATATAGTTTTGAATTTAATAATTATAAATAATATTTATTATATAATTATACTTATTTCATAGTAATATCACACATACATTATTACTTTCAATTCCGTGTAAAATATTTTAATGTCACATGTGTTTATAGAGGACTACCGCCACATGAATTGATGTGATTTTTTTTTACTTTTTCACATCATGGAAATGAACCAGGTTTCCTTTTGGGAATATATATTACATATATGAAAATATATAAATTATGGAAGATTAATATATCAAAAAATTAATTACACTTTCACCTATTTAGTGAATGGTATCTTTGCTCGTACATATTTATGATGGACCGACTCCATGAAGCGGTGAGATTATTTTCCAATGTATAATTTTTAACTATATTTTAAAGATAAATGTATGGAAGAATAAAATATTTATAACATTAATATAATTAGTTATATGATGTAACTATATCCAACGTACAATAATCGTAACTTTTACGAAAAATCTTATATGAGAAAACAATGTAATTAACACATGAAACAATTAAAATAATCAAATATTATTAACCAATTAGTGAAAAAATGGTATAAGAGTATAATATGTGTTATTGTATATTTAATATTGCTTAATTTAAAATTATATAACAATCATAATATTATAATATATCATGTTATATAATTTTGAATCAAACGAATTCGTGAGGTATGAGAATTGGACAAAATTTCTATTTCAATAGGACATATTTGTTAATATGAACTTATTGACATTTAGAAGGTCTATATAAATACACATTCAATTATTTATGATTATGATGTATTTATTAATGAATTTTAATGATTCCATTTTTTTGATTATTTAAATGGTTTACAATTTAAAAATAACTAATTGGGAATGAATATATTTCAGTATGTCACATTTTTTTGGAATTTGTTTTATTATTGTTCAATGAATAATATCAAGTTTCATTAATTATATCTTATAAATTTCATATAAGTATTCAATGTATCATATATAATTTGATTTCCCATTCCGTACACCAATCATACAAATAGTGTTTACTTTTGAATTTTTTGATAATATGGAGAAATATCAACAATGATGCATTCTCTACTCAATATATGAGTAATTTTTTGGACATGAAGTTACAGTTAGAGACTGATTATATATATCCTCTCAATGCAGCAATAGGCCTCACGAAAAAACCTATTCAGAAAATTATGTGTGTTTTAAATATATATTTTTACATTATCTTGTCAATGGTTTGAATAGTAGACGTTTCACGATGCTTGAGATAAAATTGTCCAAAAATTAAACATTTAATTACTTTAGTAATAACTTTTTATTATTATACATTGTATTTTTTTTCATTAGAAGTTTTGATGAATTTGTTTTATTATCATGATTATGACTAAATTGAGTATTTTTTTAGTTACATAAATTGAAATATTTAATATTCTATAATTAAACTTGATATACTATTTTATACGTATCCCTTACTATGTATTTGAGATCACAATTTTTATTTCCATTCCCAAAGATCATAAGAATAAATCTATGAATGAGTTTCAAGGATGTGTGAAATTTCCCTTTTCTATGAATAATTATTTTTTTCTATTCATAATATAAAATCAGAATAATTTATTTATTGGGTTTGTCAATACTACTACACCATTATGTATTATAGGATGAGATGTATTATATCAAGGGATAATAAAAAAAATTTAACACCGATTAAATTTTTCTAGGTTTTTGGTTATCATATTCGATATTAGATAAACATTATTAGAAACCATCCTACTAGATTAAAGAAACCATAGATTACGGAACATAAAAATGTAGTATAATTTGAGAATATTTATAGAAAAAATAAAAAAAATTAGTAAGGACGAGATTTTATGGTTTGTATAGAAATGCATCTCTGTCTAGATACTACAAGTGGACATGGTTATAGAATATATGTTCCTAGTGGATATTACTCCAAAAAACCCATCGGGATTGACTCATGAATCATCTGGCACATGACAGTGAACCTTTCTATGCACCAGTTTAAACAATCCTATGGGATATGATTTGGTTAGTTCACAATTTATTTAGGAACCCTAGTGATGGATTTTATTAGATGATAGTCAAGAATTAAATTGGTTAATCCAATGGTGGAATTGGTTGAAAATATTTTTTCTTGGTACAAAAATTCTATAAATATTGTTTCTTTATTGTTTACTTCCATACTATGATTATTGTTTTTACATGATTTATTTTTAGTCCATTGAATGAACATGAAGGAACTTAGTTAACATTTAATGTGATGTGAAATTTGACGATCAGAAAACCAAGTTGATGATGAATGGAGTAAAGGATATTATGATTATTCATAGTCAGTTATCAAGATATGCAATTAATAACATTCACCATAACCACCACTCAGGCTCAAAAAATATTATAATGATTGTCTTTTTGATAGATTGGACAGTAAAGACCATATATTAAAGAATATTCAATTTCTAATATGTTTAAATGTTTGGAAGAAAAACCCATGTGAATGCCTCAATGGAAGAAGGAGATGTCTTGGGTGTGGAAAAGAAAGAATCAATTCAATTAATTGATGAGGAAAAATTAAGAGTTCGGTTAATGTAATGGATGATTATGTGGGTCACCATAAGTTATCATTAAATGTTGAATGTGTTAAATGGAAAATGTATGGGAATTATGACAATATATATCCTAGGAGAAAATTTCAGGAAAAGAATATGAATTGTCATAAAATAAATGGTTATTCTAATGATGACGAAGAGATAAAAAATGGATATGAATGGAAAAGTATATTGAGGGATAAGATGATGAATTATATTTAATGGTATAAGAATGATGTGCAATTATTGAAGTATTCATTTATTGGAATTCCAGAATTATATTATCTAAATATTAAAATATATATAAGTATTTTTTATCAAATGTTTTTAGTTATGTATTTTTTGGAATATGTTAAATGGAATTGATGAACTGGTAATGTGATTTAATGGAAAAGTGATATTTTTTTGGGGAAAACATGTGATTAAGAGAATGATATCCCATAATATATTTTTAATATTAAGAAAATTTTGTTTATTTTGGATAATGTGATTACTGATTTGGGTAACATAAATTATATAGTATTAATGGAATTTTAAATGATTAATGATTTGATGAAATGGTTGTTTATGCAGTTATTGATGGAATTTAAAACATTTTTTTTATTCAAGGTATATTTTCAATAAAATGTGGATTTATTTAATGCATAAGTAATCATGAAAATATTAATTAAGAATTTATTTTAATTATAGTTAATAAAATGTTTTAGAGGAATATATGAACAAGGTATTCACATATGTGGTATGTGATTATCAATAGCTACATCATGATATTTTGAGTTATTTTTATTTTTTTGATATAATGAAATTTAGAGACCTTATTATAAGTTAATGAATTTTGAAAGGGTCATATGGTAAACCAAATATTTAATAGTTTAAGTGAAATTTTGATTGAGGTATTAGATATTAATGTATTATTTGACCATATAATGATTTATGCATATTAGACAACATGTTTTTATAATATTTTCATTTATTAGAACTGGAAATATAATAAATTCCCTATCATTATTTATTTGATATTATTGACCATTATTGATTTCATAATGGAAGAAATTATCCCCATTTCATGGAAATAAATATGAAGTATGAATTGGTAAAAGCACAACCAAAGGTCAATATTGTGCATATGAAATAGATATAAATATTTTAATAATTTAACACCATGAACTGAGAATCCTAGAGTTTCTACATAATATTATTAAATTTAAATGATTTTATCGAATGAAAGAAGGAAATAAAAATAGTTTTTATGTGTTGGTAAACTAGAATACAAATATTAATACCTTTTTATATTCCGAAATTGGAAATAATATATGATATATAATAATGTGAATTGAACTATATGTTTGAAAATATATTCAATGATTTCTTCTTCCAAACATGGGGAAAGGTAGAAAAATTAAGGGTTTGATAATATTCATAGTAATGTTATGTAAAGGGGTACCAATAATGAATCCATTACAATAAATAAACATGTGATGTTAAATAATTGAGAACAATTATCATTCAAATAACAAGATAAGGCATAATCAACATGGAATGGTAGGTAATAGAAAAACGTGTAATTTAATAAATAAACAATGAATATATTACAACCATAGATAATGTAAATGTAATAATAACATGAAAAACTAATAAATTATTATTAATTAAGGAAATTATTAATTATTTTATACCATGTTTCCTAGTTACATGGTACCTTTGTTTTCAGGACCTTCCATAAGACAATTTATAACATATCGAGTAAAAACCCATATCAGTGTCCAACTTTTCCCTCTCATAAAGCTACCACTTCATCGAGGGTATATATAATAAGGACACACCCTTTCCATACCTATCCAATTAATTCCTCGTAGATTTATTAGTCAATTTAATTCATGAATATTGTGCCTTATAAAATATCTTTATTTAATTAATGATATATATTTAAAAATATTTCCCTAGTTAATCAAATAACTACCATGTATACAGATGATGTAACCATGATATTTGGATTATGAAATAATTATTTCCATAAAATAATATTATGGATTTCTAGAATAAAATTTATTTCCCAATGAAAATTATCACAATGATTGTTTCAAGACAAAGATAATAATAAAAAAAGAGATTGAAAATATAATTATTTCCACTCGTTAATTATCAAGTAAAAATAAACTATATGTGATAACAAAAAGGTAAATATTACATAACATGAATATAAAATATTTCGTGATATAAATATAAAAATATGAATTATATATACCATAGAAAATAAGTACATGGTGAATATGACATTTACATCAAAGATGTAAAAATGTGAGATAAAAACCCTTACCATATGCTTTGGTTTGCTTAAATACTTTTTATCCTCATATTTTATGTAATTAATAATGTTAATAACATATTATATGTATATATTAAAATTTATTATATCATTTATTATCTTCTAATAATATTTTATTATATGGATTTTAGTAATTTGTTTTAATTTTCACTAATTCAGGAGTTAGTTTCCTATTTTCTCAAGTTTATTGTTTTTGTTATTTTTGTTAACACTAGTTAGATAAGCATTTCATCATATGTTCGATGAAATATATGATTTAAATATTTTATAAATTCATTATATTAGTATTTACATATGTTTGTAAAATTTAGTGATAGGAAATGAAAATCATTATTCATGGAGTCTGTAGGTCGTATGTATGCACAAACTCTTCTGGCATGTATTTAAAAGAATTAAAAATAAATTGTATATATTTATCTTATTAAAATATGATAATATTTATTTTATATATGTCAACTATTTTTATTTAAAACATAATTTATATATTCCATGTATATTGTTAATGAATAACATCACTTCATGGATGTGGTAGTCCAGACATCCACATACGATGTTAATATATTCCTAAAAATAGAAATAACGAATGTGTGTGTTATAAAAGAATTATAAAAGTATAATTACATTATAAATAATATATATATCATTTATAAACAATAAATTCATCATTATTTCAATCTTTCAATGGTGGTAAATAAAGGAAGAAACAACATCGGTTCACAAGGCCGTAGTCCTCCGTACATATGAACAATGATAATGTATCCCATTTGATTACTGTTTGTGATATATTAGGTCAAAATAATAGAAAAAAAACATATTAGTATATATAATATACTTATTTGATTATATCAGAATTATATTAAAATAGTTGAATGGGTGTCGAATTAAATGAAACGAAAGTGATCATTGAAGAACTCAACTAGTTACTCAAGTAACTCCTTTTGGTTTTTACCATAAAAATTCCTTGGTATCCATTATGAAAAAATTATTAACTATAGGATGAGACGATGAGTTTTTTAAGATTATTTGGGTATATTTTATTCATTAAAATTTATTTATAGGTTTGAATAATTATGTGGGATGAGTGCATGTTTTTTGGGGAGGATGACTGGGATTCCTGTAACTTTTTAAAAAGAGAATAACAGCATTGTTTTTCCCTATAAACTAGATCCAATTATAAATAAAATTATATAAAATGGTTTATATGGTATAAAATTTCAATATAATGTATTTTTAATGGTTTTCGTCCCATTTTTTCAATTATGTTTAAGGATTGGTCCCTTATGAAGAAAATTTTTATCTCCATCACTATAATTAATTTTAATTGCATTCAGTAATAATTTTGGTATAAAACTATGTGTACATAATTATATATTATTAATTTTTCAAACTCCAAATATGGTAACTATTTTTTAAAATTACAATAATAGAAGAGGCATAATGGAATTTAAAATTAATACTACTGAATGGGATGACAAAACGGGCTGTTAAAATAAATATGTAGAAAACATTGATAGAATTTTGTATCAAAATTCAATATCGAATTAATTTTTATTTACCTATATTTTATTCAATAATATATATGTGAACTAAATATAATTTAAAACAAAATTAAAATATAATTTAACTATATAAAAAATCCTTTGAAAAAGAAGTTTTCAATTATAATTCAGCATTGTGCATTACTCATAAAAATTAATTGACTCAAAAAATACCAAAATTTTACCTTAAGATAATTTATATGTTATTATATGAAAAATTATGTCTAATAATACATATAAAATTTCAAAAAGTTCAAAAAATTTCATTTAAAATATGTTCTCCAACAAAAGGTGGAATGCCCTTCTTTTATAAAAATTTTGCATTTATACATAAAACTGTGTTTTTATTATTTTATATATATTATACATATTTGATGAATTGAAAAAATATTTATTGAATATATGATATAAATTTCATTAATATCATTAACTAATAGATATTTATTTTATTTATTATGCTAAAAATAATTTCATGTATAGAAACTGTTCTTTATTATAACATTTCCTATATATTAAATTATTTTGATATTAATTTTATTTATTAATTAACCAATTAATTCAATAATATAATTATAAATTATTTAATGATATTTATAATAAAAATTCTAATGAATTTTTTTTATCTTATTATATTATTATAGTAATTTTATATTAGTAAAACTCATTATTTCATGTAACACAAACAACCAAACAATGTAATTCATGATATTATTGAATGATAACTCAGTTGTGAATGCATTACAAGATGAAAAATAAATTTATTTAATATATTTTATATATCATGAATTATAGGGAGGATATATTCATTTATATGAATGGTTGTTCATGTCATACACAATATTGATATAAAGTAACTCTTTTTGAATTTTTTATTTGTTACATTCTCCCCACCTTAATTAAATTACATCCCCAAAATTTAAAAATGATATTGATCATCATTGTTTTGATATTTAAAAAAAATTATTAGAAAAACAATATCATAAATAGGGTTAATAATACATTTTCTTATCAATATGGAAAATAAATTCTAATTCCAAAATATATAAGATTTCTAGTGAAAGAACATTAGTGTATAGATGGATATGGAAGAAAAATATATCCATCAATTTATGATGGGGAGTGATAGAGAAAATGTATATGAGAATGTTTGTTACCACAAAAGCATAAACCATAGGGGTGAATAATTGTCTTTGATATATTCAAAAATTATAATAATATTAAAACATCATTATGTTAGTACCATTTTTCATAGAGTGGAAGAAATTATTAAATTTAGATGAATATAATGAAATATAATTTCCTAATACATTTCTTTATGTTCAATATTATCCTTTGGCCTTTTCTTGAACTATTTGGATATCATTTCATAGTATAGGTTCCATAGAAGGATTATATAATACAATAATCTTTAAAATATCATCCACTGATCAACATACACCATTTTATAAAAGGTCGACCTTATGGCCCATACATGTATTTTAATCCAAAACCTTATAATCAATTCTGAGGAAGTGTATAATATCGAATTTAATTTATCCACATCAATCATCTCTTTATAAAAGTATCACTTTTTCAACATAAGGAACATTTTAAACATTTTATTTCCCTAAACCATGTCTTTTCTAAAATGTTTTACTTGCTATAGAATCTCATTTTATGGTACCTTTCAACATATGGTCACAAATCCATAGTAATCATTAATGAAATACAATCCCAATTTATTTAATAAATTATATAATGAGAAAATAATAAATTATATAATTTTAAAATATATTTCAAATATCCAAATACAGAAGTATATTAATAATTCAACTTATATTCATTAAATAATATAAACATGAGCATGACCTTGTAGATTTTTTTAATTATATTCCCCAGATGTTAAGGGAATTTGTTTTCATAGTTCCCCATTTCATTGATGTTTTAACACTAAATAACATCTTTTTTCCTTCTCCCCTTTGCATTATAATTTTAGGTGACTCTTTTCTTCACACCATTAATATAATTTCAATCCTTTCAATTATCTACTAGTTTGATTCACTTTACAGTTATCACAAGTGGCAAAATAAATCGTTCACATATTCCCATTATATGTTATTTTATATCCCTTGATCATATTCTCTTACTTCCCATTAAATCCATAATACATAAAGAATTATTTATCTATCTTGATAGAACATAAAAATATTACTTTGTGTAAATAAAGTGTATTAGAATATAGGGGCCTGTGAATTTTTAGATAATGTTCTTCAAAGATTTAGTTAATCTTGTGCTACATGTAATCAATGAAATCTATCACATACCATTATAATCTTGAAAATATAGTTTCATACTCTGAAACACTTTCATTCACATTTTTCATTTAATTAAGGAACAATTTAATGATCTCATATTTTTTATCATGACGAAGGTATTTATTGTAGAATGTATCATTTAAGTTCATTATTCCTGGAGTTATATTTCTTCTTCATCCCAATTATTCATGGTTAACGACCACCACTGATCCATATCACAATTAATACAATACATTGAATGTTTAACCATTTTGTCACCAAATATAAATTCCATAAAAATATTCTCTAAAGACATAATCCATTACTCAACTATAATAGGATATGTAGTCCAACTAAATGATGGGTTCCTATGTCATATATAGTGATCAAACATATAAGATTCACATTATGAAATAGATTGTTCCATCCGATCAATGTTATGTTTCTTAAACTGATTATGATTATCAAATATATCCATAACTTGTTATCTTCTAATACTATAAATATCTTATTTATTAGATGGGATACCTCTACATTGGCCATAAATATTGATTCACATCTTCCTTTAAGGTTCTATTTCCAAAAAAATGGAATATACTGAATTAGATCATAACATTATGTAACATAATTTATTATCCCGAAACTATTAAAACACATAACATAAAATGAAATTTTTATGTGTATATAATCTCATAAAATAAACAATGGTTTTTTTTTGAGATTTCATAACATTTAACTACATCATAATTATTTGTAATGAAAATGGGGATTATGAAAAGTGTATCTCTAGAGGGTGTCAAACCAGTTTCACATTAAGACTTATAATTTTGCACCATGTTACCCTTGAGTCAGGAATGAGGCACCTTTTTGGATTTTTCACCCCTAAGAACATCGGATCTAGAACCACATCCACATTTAGTATCCAAAATGGCATGCATTTGTTGGAAAAACAAACTAATAACTACCATACCAATATTCAATGTCCTTATTTTATACAAATACAATATGTTTACCTTATACTTCTGTTCCATAGTATATATTTTCCTAAATCTAGTTTCCATTGTTTCAACAATGTATCATTTTACACCAACTATAACTCCCCAACACCAGAACCCCTTAGTTAGTGCCTTATATTTTTTCAGTGGCTTGATTATAGCTAAAAAAATCACATTTGACTGATAAAATTAAATTTTTTGGAAAACCATATGACAACTGTATTACCTATATTTCATTCGGAAGTATAAAATAAAACATTATACTTAAGAAAATGAAATTACATCATCATTGATTGAATATTCAAATATTTATTCTTCATAACATAGGGAATGAAATTAATTATAAGCGTGAGATAAAATGATTACTAAGGCTAAAATAAATGGAAGAAATAATGAATAAATATGAAAAATGAAATAAGAGATGTTAAATATCTAAGATCATAAGTAATTAAAATTACTGTATAATGAAAAATCAATGTTACCATGTAACTGAAACATTGGACCTTTAAAAAATTAAATAACAATTAAGAACATCAATAGAGAATGTCAAGGGAATAATATCATTGTTAAATAATAACTAAATATGAATGAGGGAAATTTTTAACTATTGGAATCCTTATTTCCTAGATAAATCATAACATTACCATTAATAACATTCACAAGATGTTTTCGAATATATCATCTAAAAACGATTCTGATTGGACAAATGATTCATCTCATGAGACTACTGATAGACTAGGAGACTATCTATAGTAGGAAACCACCCATGTATTACATGTAAAAATAAATAATTAAATATTAATTAATATATTTAAAAATTAACAACGTGCATTATCAAATATCTGTATTGAGTAAAAGATACAGATTAATTGATATTTCCCCAGTTAAACAAATTATTCTCAAGAAAACACAATGTTTAAAACAATTTACATGGTTTAGGAACTAATTATTACCATAACATAATAGTATGGATATGAAAAATAATTTTCATTTCCAATGTCAATTTGTTATAATAATGTCAAATTTTGAATAAAAACGTTACAAATAACAAAAAAAGTGGTGATGCAATGATAACTTTTACCAATTGGTACTTTTAGTTCAAAAAACCATTGGATGAGATAATTCAAAGTAAAAAATTTAATAATATTATTATAATAGTACTCATGATATAATCTGTCAAATAGTGATGAAGATATACCCCCAAAAATAAGTAATTAGTTGATAAGTCAATAATCTCACTGATGTAATATGTTAGATGAAAATTCCATACCTTATGATTAATTGTTTGTTGAACACTCATCAAAATCATGAATAATTATTTTAAGTACGGAAATATTTTATTAAAGAACACTATTTATATTTAATATATCTTATATTCTTATTTTATTATGTTATTACCTATTGTTTATTAATCTTTCAGTATTTCCACAATTATGCATATTAATTTCCTCGATGTCGCGTATGTTTTGGCTTGAAATTTTTTTCATCATAATTGGATCATTATTTTTTCATATAATATATTTTATCTATGATTAATATTTCATATGTGTTATCTATAAATTTATTTATAACAATACTTATAATTTAGAGATTGAAAATGAAAGACATCATTTATAGAGACAGTATGATGCAAGTACGATTTAACGCTACTTTTATTTATTTAAAAGAATGTAATGTAAATTATATATATTTATAATATAATATTATTATTATATTTATTCCATCAATATTATATATATTTTTCAAATTTCTTTTTTAAAAATTCCATGTATATCATGAATGAATCACACCACTATGAGGATGCAGTTGTACAAACGTCCACAAAAGATGTTATCATATTCCCAGAAAATTTATAGCCTGAAAGTATTAGTTTTATAACAACTAAAGACAGATAGAAATTTATTAATATAATGTATCAAATATATAATATTTAAATCCATCATTATTTCTTATCTTTAATGGGGGAAGAGGAAGAATGACTGACATTGGTTTGTGAGGCGCTAGGTCACGGGACACATGAACAATTATTGTGTATCCCTTTTGAGGGATGTGTGTGAAAGTGTTTGTAATAATATTTGAGTAAATACATATATTCATATTGAATATACTGAGGTTAATATATCAACATTATAAAAAATAATTATTGTATAATTAAATTATACCAAATTAATCATTGATGAATGATGCATCATATGATTGTAACTCAATTTCGTTTATACTGAATGACTTAATTGGAATGACTTATAAACATATTAAGGATTATAGAAAGAGGGTAGGTAGGTTTGAAGATTATTTTGTAATATTTTGGGTGATCCTATGATCTTGATAGGTGTGAATTCATGGGAGGGGTAAGTATATTTTCATAGTATAGGGGTATTGGTGTTCAAGTAAATTTTAAAAAACTGAATTCCACATACATTTTTCTATTTCATATGGCTCTAATAATGAAAAAATTGAAAAAATGGAGCGTAGGGTATAAAAATGGACATAAAATTCCTTTTTTATTGTTGGATTCCATATTTCCATTTATGATTAATTTGTAGTTCCCTATTAATAAAATTTTTCACTTCATCACTACTATTAGGTTTTATTTATTTCACTATTAATTTTTTGTACAAAAATTTGATGAAAATATTAGAAATTATAATTTATTAAAATTAAAAATATTCAACCCATTTTTCCAAATTCCAATATCATATGTGTTATAATTTAATTTAAAATTAATCTTGTATGTAAGACAACACAGAAGGTTTGTAATGTAAAAAAAATAAAAAGGATTTATTGTCTTTATATCGAATTTCAATGTGAAATTGAATTCAATAAACTTAATAAGATGAATAGCTTTATAATTGAAGTAAATATTATTTAAAAACAAATTAAAAAATTAGTTTACTATATAAACAAATTAGATGAAAATCATTTTTACATTTATTTTATGATTTTTTATCAATTCATAAAAAAATGAAACTTCCCATAAAGATAAAAAAATTCACCTTAAGATAATTTTTATGTTGTAATTAAAAAAATGATTTAAAAATAATAATAACATTCATAAAATGAAAATATATCCTATTTATTAAAGATTCCCCTTAAAAAGGTTGTAAATCATATTTTTGAATATTACTAAATATTATCTGTGAAATTCAGTTTGTACTTATTTGATGCATAGAACATCTATTGGAAGAAATTAAAAAAATATTGAATATTAAATATATATATATATATTTATCATTATTATTATTTAATAATACTAATTAATATAATTTATTATGATAAAACTCCTTTGATGCATAAAAATGCTTTTTATATAATCATTTCTTATATATTAAATTAGTTTTATATTCATTTATATTTTATAGTTAACCATTAATTCCAAAATAAAATTATTGATTATTTTTTCTTATACTTAATCATCAATTTAACAATTTGGTATTATTTTATTATGAAAATATAATAATATTTTGTTGTTCGGTAAAACTCGGTCTTGGTTGTAATGAACACTACCGGACGAAGTCGTTATGTGTGTAACACAATCTGAATCATTGTTGCATAGATTACAAGACAAGAAATATATTTAATGAAAATATTAAATATAAAATAATTTCTCTATAGATTATATTCATTTCTATTCTTCGTGTTACATTTAATATGCATAACCACATAGAAGTTACTCTTTTCAAAATTTTGTGGTGTTATAATGAATATTTTCCTGAGTTCTCTATCATTATTGTAACAATTAATTCATCATTATTATTCAAATAGTGATAAAAAAATTATATTACATTCATTATTATTTAATAAACTGTTTTCTAAATCATCAAAGATTTATACATTCGTTGTTTATAGATTTCCCATTACCATGTTCTCTATCACTCAATATTAATCCCGGGGAATTAATATTTTATTCCATGTCTATTTTTCAATTTCCCCTAAAACTCACCAAAATGTGAATATTAGAATGTTTTCTTCATTGTGAATATACTTATATAATTTTTCTATTATCAATAGATTTTTTTGTAAAAAAGTATTATGTTTTGGGTTTCTTAACATTGTATTTTCAAATGTTAAATGAATGATACATAAGTTCAATAAAAAATTGTAGGGAATCAATTTATTTAACTGGGTGAAATGAAATATACCGTGTCATTAAAAAAGGAAAATCATGTTAAATAAAATTCATGACAAGTAACAATAATCTTATAAGATTACTTGACACCCTGAGACATTACAATGTACTTCTATTTAAAAAATTAATCTATTTGATAACTTGTGATACACACAACCTAATGATTAAGGGAACCAAAAAATAGTATACCATTAAAATCTCTCTATTATGATGAATGGTATGAATAGGAATAAATAAATTATAATAAATTTTTGTTTTATAGATTTTCATTACTTATCTATTTATTACAATTAAAAATAAAAATAATTTAAATGAAAATAAAATGTTTTCATAAAAATAATATTTTATCTAAAAGATGATTTATTAGTTCATGGAAACATATTTTGAAATTAGTTTGTAATATATATATATATATATGATTTATTTTTAAAAATTACCATCATTTTTGAAATTATAATATCAAAATAATCTTAAGATGATTTGTTTGGTATTATTAAGAAACGTTTAATATTTTCATGAACATTGAAAACAATGATTTTAATTTAGAACATTATCTTAGTTTATGTTTTTTTAAAAATTTAAATTATTTTGTATATATTTTTTAATATATAATTAGTTCAATTATATTAAATTTTAACTACATTACAACATTCAAAATAATTTCATTTTGAATTATAATGTGAATATTTTTTATTGTTTTGAATTTTTTTATTTGGAAAACCAATTTCATTAACCTAACTATGAGATTAAATTAAAAAAATTCTTCAAGAAATATTAATTAAATTTTGAATAATGGAATCCATATTTTTAAACAACATAATTTTAATTATTTAATAAATTCAAAATTATTGTTTGTCATTATGAATAGAAAAAAATATTTATCGATGCTAGGATAAGATTTGTTTTCATGGGGTTAAACAAAAAATATATTAGGTAAAATAACCAATTTATTTATAAAATTATGATTTTATGGGGATATGTCGATATTATAATGGATAGGGTTCATTAATGAACCATTAGTAGCATTGTGGTAGGTGAAAATCATTGGCACACTGCATTCTATTCCAAAATTTCTTTTGTGTCCTCCACATCACTTATAAAAGGTCACCCACCCTCCCATTTTCAAACATAAATATCAATTTGTTTCAGAAAATCGCCAGTAATATAATATATATACATAACCACCCTGACTATATATTCATTGGTTTTATATAAAGTTAACATAAGAATGACTTTGGTGGAAACCAAAAAAGTTAACTAAAAAGTGGTAAAATTATCAAACAACATGTCTTATTTTATTTTTCCTTCAAGATCCCAACAATCATATTTATTAATGAAAATTTAAATAATTATACACCAAATAATTATATTTTATTATTTTAATGTAATTACTTTTATCCACTCCCTCCTCCATCAATTGGGAAATGAAATCATAGATCTTGTGTAAATCAGATAACTTCATTGTGAACTAATGTATCACATATTGCATAAATATTTATCTTCATTATATATAATTTATATAAATAATATAATTATAGAATTATATTTCCATAATTTTAATATCACATAATCCATATTAATTTCCATTATTTTAAATACAATAACAACAATCATGTTTACAGCAGACTAACGCCTCATAAAGCTATATTATTCATTCCTTAAATATGATTTACATATATGGTAATAATGATAAATTTAATTAAAAAATATCAGATATATGAAATGTTTCTAGTCATATTTAATTAACATGTATTAAAATTCTAAAACCTTTCTCTCGTTAAGTTAATGATTGTGTCGCTCATACGTACATAAAACCTAACATATCCTAAAAGTGATTCAATTCATTTTATATATAAAATATTAGAGAATGGTTATAAAGATATATCAAATGATAAAATTATATTTAAAACATTAATATAATTATATATATTATAAAACTATATTCTATGAACAAGAACTAGAACATTTACAAAAAAATGATAAAATAATGCAATTAACTCTACAATAATGAAAATAATGATATATTATTAACATACATGAGGTAAGAATTTATGAGAGAATCATTTATGATATTATAAATATTTATGTGGTTCTATAATAACATAATAATTCAACTAAAACCATTATACATGAGATTAAGGTACATTAATTTAACCGAAAGCATGAGTTAAGTGATTTTATATCAAAAACCTTTTAATGGGAATGTGTTTTAAAATTTTCACCTATTTAATTTTATGTGTAGTACATATTGCATCATTGATGTCTTCAAACTAATAATAATTTTTTTATGATAGTTAATGTTTCAATTATTTTTTAATATTTAATATTATATATTTAAAAATTATTGAAGAGGATAGAATATATGTTTTAATATCACGTTGTTTTATAATTTCATTTACCCTCATTGAATGACTCTTATAATTGATCCTTCCTAAGATTTAAAAATGTTTTTATCCATGTTATTTCTATAACGGATATTATAATCACCCAAACCATATACAATTTTTACATTCATTTCTTAAATTTAAATTTATTTTATTTACTATGGATGTATTTATTGAAGTATATTTATTTCTAAATGTAGATAGTTATTGATAAGTAATATTGTTAAATAATTAAATCAATCATTCGATATTTGAGTAATGTGTTTGGAAATGTAGGTTTTGTTGGGGCCTGATTATAGATAGACACTCGATGGATGGATGAGCCTCATGAGAAAAATTAATGGTCCAAATTATGTGGGACTTTAATTTTTGTTTTAAACATACTTGTGAGTGGTCTTGACAATAGAGGTATCATGATTCATGAGATCAAAAATTCCAAAAAATATGTATTTCCCTCATTAATAATTCTATTATTATTATTATCAATGAGTGTTTTTCAATACTATTATATGAAGATAAGATTTTTTTTAATTTTATTAATTAAACAACATGTGTGTTAAAATAATTTCATTTACATATTTACTATAGCTTTATTAATACTCATGTTATTGATTTAATGGAATATTTTTTTTCAGTTATTTACATTTAATTATTGAATATCTAATACATACTTGTGATTGATTGTACTATATATAACCCTTAACAATCATTTTAGATCACCCATATTTTTTTCTATTCCATGAGATATGAAGAATAAATCATTTAATTAGTTTCAATTGTACATATCATTTTATTTTGTTATATATTATGTTTTAATTTTCAATTCAAAAATTAAAATGGGTATAATGCTTGTTTGTGGTTCATCAAGAATACTGAATTATTTAGTACATTGGGATGAAATTACAAGTAGGTAGATACAATGTATTAAATAAGATACAATATATAATATAATGGTGTTGGGTTCATTACATTATCTATTTTTAATGGATTACATGAAAATAATATTTCCTATATCCTACAATCCTAATTAATTAATGGAATTTTAACCCCTCATCGATTCTTGTTTTTATGTCTGTTAGATTTCTCGAGATTCAGTTCTCTATCATTCTCTATTATTGTTTGAATGAATATTATCAATTACATTTAAATGTTATCACTTTACACTGAGGTTATCATATTTAGAAAACTAGTTTTGCTGTGGCATTTAGACTTTATTTCCAAATATTTATGTTAATGTTTTATAAACTATTTTTAAGATGAGTGGATTCAGTAATGAAATTTTTAAATATAAAAAACATTATTATAGACAACAAGGAGAAATTATGAGGAATAAAATTTATTTTTGAGTGTGTGGAGGGTATTTAAAATACTGATATTTTTTAAATATAAGTATTTTTAATATAAATTTATTTTCATTGATAGCTTTAATTTCATCAAAATAGTGTTTTTACTAACATGATATAATTACTAATTATTATTATGAGTGTTATAAACTATAAATTAATGTAGTAGTTACATATAAGAATAAATAAATCATGAAGTGTATATTTAAATTTTCAACTCAATTTGAATTTACTGAAAAAATATTTCACAGTAATCACTCTTTTTTCTGTATTCATTTTATTCATCAAAATTCATCATCATCATGAATAATTTATATTAATTTTTGTGAGAAAATATTAAAATTAATTTTGGTACCTTTATAAATTCTATTTTATAAAATCAATATTGTTTTTCAAATCATAATAATATAGTTATATAATGATGAAATTTGGATGTTTTTCAAAAACGATTTATTTTCAATGAATTGAAAAAAATTTCATTTTTATTGAAAACTAATTATTTATTTATGGAATATACAGGGAATAATTATTTTATAAAATTGATTCAATTTATAATTGAATACATTAATCATTAAATAATCCAATTACGATCATTTAGATCAATTTGATGTTTGAATATGTTATAAAAATATTTTAATATGAAAACTTTCATTTTTCTAAAAAAAAAATTTTTATATGAGCGACATATTTTTAGATTAATTATTCCAAATTTAAACAATATGTGAAATATTCTAATAATATATATATATATATAATATACTAAATAAAATGTTTTAATATTAATCAAATATTTTTCAATCCACGGGATATGAAGAAATGTTGTTTTATGGTTAAAACTATATATTTTTCCTAAAAAATGACATTCCTCACAATTTTAACATATAATTTTTAATTACATTATGAAAACTAAATTTATTTAAATTTTTAAAATGGATAAAATATTTGGAATCTATAGAATCAAATTGGGTAAATAATCCCCTTTATTTATGGTTAATTTGAACAGGTACCTTGGTAAAATTTATCACTTCGGTATGTGGTAAACTAAGATAATATTGGATAAATGTATGTAATAATCGTCTAATTTTTCATTAGGTTTATTTTTTTTATGATATTAAATTTACCCTTATAACCTATGGCTCTAAAGGTTTTTATTTATTATATATTTTTCCATTAACATTATTATATAATATTTATTGCAATGAATGTTGTAAAATGTCACCCTCTTAGTTTTAAATATACATTATGTCTCCACATGGGGAAAACTAGTTGTCAATTAACAATAAAATTTAATATTGATCAATATTAAAATATATTCCTGATAGTTATTTATTTTAAATTTTTCCTTCATATGAAATTTCATAAAATTCATATACAACCCCAAAATTATATTTATTAAATTCATCGAAATATAAAATTAATTATTTTGAAAATTTGAATGGTGACACAATTTGTAAATGTTATTATGTTAAATTATTTATATTAATTAATATGAGTTATTATTCTTATTTTGAATGTATATTTTCTAAATCCATCATTTTTAATTTTTTAACTATGTCAAATTAAATGAATAGTTTAAAACCTGATAATAACGATATTTTATTAAAGTAATATTGTAATAAATTAAATAAAAATTATAAAAATCATAAAAGAATAAATTTCTTGTATAATGGTGTCTATGATGTAAAAAATCCATTTATTGGCCAATTTTTAAATTATAATAAAAAATAACTAACATTAATATTTAAAATTTATTTATTATTTTTAAAATTTAAATTATTTATCTATGTGTAATGAAAATGATACGGTTTATATATAAAAAATTGTAAATTTTTCTATTTAAATGCTATCCAGCATTATATTTTGACCCCATTCCATTTGGTGTCATTTTTATAAACAATTAGTTTATTATAATGTGATGTTTGGATAAATTCCAGAAGTGACCCTCATCACAATTATAAAACAGAAACTCATACCTTACTTATTTATACCACATTGAGGCCTCTATTTAAACTAATATTTTAAAATTTCACTTCCAAACTACTCAGTACCCATTCTAGAGGTTCTGGTATTCCCAAATTAATTACCATACTCTCCTTTAGAGGATATCTAAATTTGTCATTTCAAAGAAGTGACGATTGTATTAAACGAACAATTATTTTCTACTCATATATATGTATACTAAATATATGAAATTTATCCTGAAATAATAACATATATATCCAAAATATTATTAAATTCTATTATAGTTATTAAAAAATTATTATACACCCTATTTCCCATCAATTGTGAAATTAATGTATCACTCATGTGTATGTACGACTTATCGTCCCCTCATATATATACAATTAATTTTTCATAATCATCCTTTGATGATGAGTATTAAGATTTATTTAATTATTATTTATTATATTTATAAATTAATCATAATTTTTTAATTATGATATTACATATACCTATATACCATTTAAACCTTTGAGAAATGATAACGTTGTTTGAGTGTATGTGTGGACTACCACCTCCATGTTCTAATGTGTTTGATTTTTCATTTATATTATAATTTTAAAGAAATTAGGAATATTGTGATGAGTTTACATAATATATATGATATAATAGTGAACCTCTGATTTTTAATGAATATTTAACTATATTTCGTTCAATCCATTAAAAATTGAAATCAACAATCATGAGTATGTATGATGTACCACCTGAAGGAACAATATATTTCAATTTTTATATCTAACTAATATGGATGACTATTAATGGGTATATAATTATTATATATTTTATTAAATCATTATTAATATTATATATATTATTGAACCAAGATAAATATCCAATTACTAGAACCAATGAACTGAAAAACTCGGGTTAAATGAATGAATTAACACCCGAAAATGATGATATTACAAATGAATTATTAATAAAAATTATTGTTGATATTTTATGAAGTTAGAATATATGATATTATAATAATAAAAATAAAATTATTATAGTATTATAATACACTTATTTTTTAATAGTTCAAAGTGCATTATAATAATGGTGCACTAAAGTTAAGGGTAGTATGTTACAATATCATTATTTATCAGTATTGTTTATGAATAATTAATAATCCTGATATAGTATTGTATATCTCCATGAAACTTTTGATTTTTTTATCCAATGGTTAGAATATTAAATTACATTTCTACGTGTCAGTTAACTCATATTATGTACATATTAGATAGAAAATATATAAACAATGAACATTGAATTAATTTCTCACATTGATCAAAAAAATTATTATTGAATATCCATGTTTTGTGAAAAAGTATTCAATGAATTTTTTAGTATTATATTATAGTGTGAAATAATTTTCACCCATGATTCAATGTTTCATAAAACTCATAGAATGATTTATTATTTTTTATTTTCATGTGAGTTACTTTGTAACTTTTCGAACAAAATATAGAAGGGATGTTTTTTTAACCTATCTGACATTAATGAAATTTATCTCTACCATTAACAATATTTTAATTATATATTAATTTATAAAAGTATAATTTTATTTTAAAAATAATTTTTTTCTTTTAAAATAATATAAATTTTAAAATATGTGATTTTAAAAAAGGAAATGTTATTTTCCCCTGAAATGTTTTATTAATCTTTAAATTATATATATAATCATCATAGATAACATCCCTTGATCTCACATATGATTTAATGGAAATATCTCCCAATTTGTCAATCCTTATTATTTCACTCATCTATTTATGTTTATGATGAAATGATTTTTATGAAACCCATTTCTATTCCATGTGTTATGCATTGATGGAATATATAAGAAAGAAATTTGTTCATGTGTTTTGATATGATGAATTATTTATGAAATTATTTAATAAATATATATAATTTTCCTTGTGTGATATGTGGTAAAAATATCTCCCTTCAATGAATTGTGTAAGTATTGACATATCATGAGATAAACAAGACTATAAAGGGAATTGAACCCTATTTATTAAGGTACTCTATCAACTATGTATGTTTTGGGAGTGAAAACTGAATACTAAAATTGTTTTGTGAGATAACAGATTCCACTATGATATCCCTATAAATTACAATTGACATCAACAGAATTTGTTTTCTTTTCTTATGCGTATACGAAAAATCAATGTCTTATGAAAATTCCAAACATTTGTGGTTCATGGTACCTGATTCCATTTTGATTAATATCTTATGAACAACGATTATTTAGTCCATGACCTATGATTATGATCATTTATATACATTAATTTTTTTGAAACACTACAATGTTGTTTGTATATTTATAAGCTCATGCTATGGATATATAACAATTTACATCTCACTTGTTTACCCTTACTAGGTATTTGAGATCAGCATTTTCTCATTTCCTTTCACTAGGTTATGAATAATGTTATTAAGTATAATATAACTATTATAAGTGATAGTAATAAAATAATTTGTTATAGATGTTGTATTTTTTCTTATGAACCTGTTTTTTATGCTTAAAGGTTTCTAATAATATATTCCCTAAACGTTTTTTGAAATGATAAAAATTTTATATAATGATTATTAATATACTAATATATTATAAATTTTTACGAATCATATGGGTTGTTATAGCTACAGTGACTTGAAAAACATTATAATTCATTATTCATTCATCAAAAGATGTGGGATGATGAGATAATAGATTTGGATAATTTATTTTTGAGGACTTTACCTTACACAGATATAGTAGAGGTTACAATGGACCGATTAAATAATTGAATGAATTTAAAAAAAATCTAGGAGGCTTATACCATTCATGATGTTGGAAATTTAATTTTCATGGTAGTTTGGATCTTGATTAGGTTCTATGGAAAAGTGTTTCTGATTGGGATGTACATTTTACATCATAGTTTTTTACAATGTTAACAAAAGGTTATTACTAAGATTTTGATTTTGACCAATGTTAACTATCCTCATACCGACAGGTAGTCTGTGTAGACAATATTGGAGTTACATGACATGATTGGGTATGTTCAAATTATTTTTGTGGACAAAGGGAGACATATATTGTTCTTTTGGGGTTACCATATAAACATAGAAATAATATATTGATCTAAATAGTGCCTTCTGAGGTATTATACAGTGTACTATGTCAATAAATTCTATGTTTGCTATATTTTCAAGATTCAATGGTAATTTAATTTATTTTATGATTATCAGGTTTAATTAATGATTTTGATATCATTCCCTACTATTCATTTAATCAGTTTACATGAATAAATCCTCATATCTGGATGGTAGTAACGCTAAAAGAAACAATGAGACGAATATTCACATATAATTTATAAGTAATATATATATATATACAATTAAAATTTATATTATTAATTCTTGGTTTTTTAATTATATTTCCATTCTTGTCTTACTGTCATTTAAATTATATATTTAAGGGTGGAAATAATATATGGGTATCCAAATGTCCTCTAAAAACATCCAAAGTCACCATATAATCTTTTAATTCTAGCATAGATGGTCGAAACCACTTGTGTTTTTTCATTTAAGGCAATTAGAATTATTTTAGATTTTGATGGATTCAACTTATTTTGGTAGGTATTTTAAGGGAGGATAAATATATAATCTATTTTATTTATATAATTCTACCAAAATTCCTCTCTACATTTTGATATAATTTTGAAGAGAGATATGATTTAAAAAACTAATCATAAAAACAAAAAATAATATAGTGTGGTTAAATTAAATAGGTTAGGGAATAAGTAATAGTAAATAAAATCTTGTCCAATCTCTAAATTTTAATTGAGCCTCATGTTTAATATTATTAATATTTTTTTGTTATAATTCTTTCTTTTATGTGTGATAAACTTTCATATTACTTAAAAATCAGTTAAACATGACCCTTATCTCGACCCTTAAATCATGCTCAAAAAATATCTTACATAGAATAATAAATGTTTCTTCAAAATAAATTAATATATCTGAATTATTCAATCAAGGAAAATAATGTTTCCAACAAATATTAAAAATTAATATTCCTTAGAATATGTTGAAGAATATTTTTTCTTATATGATATTCCAATTGAAATAAATGGTTGTTTTGGATACACATAGTGTGTGACCCTTTATGAATCTTTATTTTTTAAATTAGGATAAATATATGAAATTCCCTGTTATACATCTAAAATATGTTATGGAATACATAGATATTGTTGTTAATTTCCTCATGATTAAAGACTTCTATGGATGTGAACTACGTAATTTTTTTTCTAAATATAGAATCAAGTAGGTTTCATACTTTTATCATGATCCTTTAGACTTGATATATATATATATATCCTAAAATAAACTAATTGAGAAAACCATCAAGTCCATGGACATAATGTAATATTTCCATTCTAATAAATGGGATGAATATATTTATTTACATTGAGTTGTAATTGAAAAACCACTTTCCAGAATTATTTATTAATGTAATATATCGTAAAATGATCCAAAAAACACCAAAAATGTTGTGAAAAAAATTACTCAAAATTTTATTCATTATATTAGTGGGCATGATTAATGATATAAATTTATAAAATTATAATGTCAAAATTCCAATACATATCCCTCTAGAGAGGAGTATCTAATGATACATATAAAATGTAGAATTCATAATGGTTAGTCTATTATCATAACATCATATCTTAATGATTAACATGTGTGAACATCAGGAGAAGTATTATCAATGTCTTATTAGTCTATAACACATTATTTACAACATAATCAATTACCAAATAGAGATATGTCATCGAACCATAGAAAATATATTTAATAATTTTGTCATATCACTTCTCGGTTCTCATCAGGGTAACTATTATGAATTTTCAATGTGGTGTATACTCTTTAGAGATTATAAAATTATTTTTATACAGAAGAGTAATCATAATTTGATATGTTATTTGTTAATATTCTAGAATCTAAATATATATATATATATAATTTATGGTACAAATTAAATGGTTCTAGGGACCCAAAATAAAAAGTGTCCAACTAAACTAGAGTCAGTAACCGTGGTGTCTCAGTCCATATAGTGTCTTATGGTATTCATGGTTAAAATTTCAAAAACTTTTATTCAACATGTTCACCACATTCTCTTCCCTAGATTCTTTACATAGAATAACCACACCCCTTTGAAAAAAACCAACAGAATATGATATTTTTATAGAATGAGAACTATTTGTTGATGTGATATTGGATCCTCATAAATAGATTTCACTAAAGTGTTATGGTAGAAACTGAAGACCTTGACATGTATTATTACATTATTTTTTATATAAATATATAATAAAAATTACCTAACAATTGTGAGGCTAAGTGTATTTGGAAGACACATTTCATTATGAGTCCAATTAAAAGTAAAAATAAATTTAGTTAAAGATTAATAATGAGGTCCAAAATCTCATAATGATATTATAATTTCATATTATATAATGGTGATTAATGAAAATAATTATTCAAGATATAGACACCATTGTGGGAATAAACATCTTAGAAATTTATAACATATGAGTCAAATGAGAAAACATGTTATCTTTAAATTTAAATATATTTTTTTATTAGGTACCATAACATAAAAAATTTGGTATCATAAAATCATGTGAAATTATTAATGGGGATAAAAAATATTACATGACATAGGGATAACTCAGGGATAACTACAAAGACAACATCACATAGTGGAAATATCCCTATCATGGAATGATTTTACTACTAATCCCAAACATAACATGTCATGAGAAAAAATTAATCAATATATGGGTGTGTTATAAGGGTTGAAAAATCAAAACATGTACATGATTACTTGATCCAAAATATAAAAAACAAATATAACGTAGATACATATGCGGTACACATTGAATGAAATCAAATTCATAATCTTTGTTATATCATAATCAAATATGATTTCATAAATATACAAATGTGAGGAATAGTTTAAATATTTTCTAATTTCAAATGTGAATAAAAAATATATCTCAAAATATATATTTAATTTGAGAATAAATCCTAATAATTGTAATATAACTGCTTATATAAATGAACATTTAAAATGGATTTTTACATAATCGTTTGAAAACATTTAGTGAATGAGTAAGCATGTTATTTTATTTAAAACCCATGGGTGATCCAGAATTTTAATACCTAAAATATTAATTTATATAATTTAATAAATAATGGAAATAAATAATTTCAATTATCAACAAAAAAATTATTAATTAATATAAATGTTTCCACTAATAAAAGTTTCTTTTAAAGAAGACATTTTAGAAACTAACGTGAGGCACGTATTAGAGCATCAATGGTTTTGAGAATAAGATTATTATATATTTATGATAAATATATAGAGATTTTATAATCATTACATATCATAAAAGAGAGAGTTAATGTTATTTATAGAGTGAAATTCTATAACATAAAAAATTGGTGGTTCAGAGATATCTTGTATCATGTGCTATAGAATCATTCTGAGCATGCACATAATGTTACAAATAATGAATTAAAATTAATTAATTACATAATGATGAAACCTTCAAAAATATATCTAATTTATTAATCATTATTTATATTCATTTATTATAATTTCATTGATATATAATATTTATTTTATCTTTTCTATGGAATATTATTTCATAGTTCTGTGGACGGATTAAAATGATATAATTATATAAGTTCTTAAAAAATTGAAATAAAAATATAGAAATGAAATGAAATATTATTCATATCCATAAAATATTTATTGAACAAGAAAATATATTTTTACAATATAGGAATAATTCAAATAGGAAATATTAGTAACATTATACATTTAATTCAGATAGGCAGTTTGTTCATGTAGTTCATGATAGTTTCATTTTATCATATATTTTGTCTATATTTTATTTAAATAACATGAAATAAGTTATAATATAAATTATATAATTATATTTATTCATACTAATATTTTTATGACCACACATCAGGGTGGTAATGAAAAAAAGAAAACATAGAATATGTAAAGGTGATGCACCGACATAATATAGAAACTGTTTTTTTTAAGTAGAATAACAGAGGAATGATGGTAGATTTTCAATTATATATATGAAATTACAATACATATATGAATTAGAGTTATTTTTTCATCTATAATAAGGGACATGTGTATAAGGTAGACGATGAAAAGAATTAAAATTTTGTATTTTAAGAATATTACCTCCGCAATGTCTTCTCCTGGAATAACTCTTTAAGGCCCTTGAAATTGGAATTTCTGTAATACCAATAGCACTATAGATCATGATATCTGATTATTAGGATAATTTTGTAGATGTTTATAATGATAAAAGGCCTTCAATGTGTGATAAGAAGGTTTGGTGATGGGAGATATTTATAGTTGGAAGAGAGAGAGGAGTTCTTGAATATCATAATAAAATGTTTATTATTATGGATCAAGAAGAAATAATGTTAACACTTTTTAATATATGTAGTAAACGATTTATTTGAGTTAAATGTAATGGGTTATTAAATAATTCATGAATCAATAATTTATCTATTTAACATAAAATGTAAAATAATATATTTTTTTATCTTTCATTATTCACCAAAAATATAGCTATTATAGAATAATATAAAAATTAACCATGACCATTTTCTAAAGATTAGATTCAAAAAAATGTCTATTCAAGATTTTTTTTTTTAAATATGACTTATTAAATTTTAAATAAATGTTCTATTTATTTTAAAAATATCAATTTTAATATTCTGATAAATTTTGTGATGATTGAAAAATTATTTAATGTCTCATAAAATTATATTATCATAATAATAAAACATAATAAAAATTAATAAAACAAATTTTATTAAATTAACATTTTATTAAATAACTAGATATGATATTAAAATGAAAATATAAGGGATATGTTTGCTTAATAATGTGAACAACAATGTCTATCATTTTTAATACATTTATTTATTTGTATCATGAAATAAATATTCCATATTTTTATATTATAAGATACCTTACATTTATATCACACTTCAAAATATGAGGATACAATTCTAGTGGTTATTATACAATTCCACATGGTTTCGTTACTATTTCTCTATCAAAGATATGATTTTAATGCTTAATCTTCTAGCGGTTATATGGGGTCCATATTTTTAATAAATAAATCATGTTTTATTCATTATTGAATCATTTATATTTTCTTACATTATTTAATATTTTAATTTTCAAAATATATATTGAATTTATAATAGTAAACAAAATTTATATAGTATTTTTTATAAGTTATTGTAATTATGGGGGAACTAGAAGATCAAAATCGCAATATTTTTGTTATCTTATTTTCTATTTTTTTATCATTATAATATATTAAAATATTATGGACATTTTTATTCTACAAATTAAATGTTAAAATTAATATAATAATTTTTTTTATTTTAATGTGTGCTTCAAGTAAATTAAATAATATTATATAACTAAACTTGAAAAAAATATCATTATAATGGAAATTCCATTGATAAAATTATGGATTGTTATATTCATTCCACCAAAATAAATTTCACCCTTGAAATTTCATTTTACATAATATAGTGAAAAAATGTAATGGTACTTTTAAATTTTGGATTCCTCCAGTTCAAATGTCACCACCTCATTTTAATGGTTTCCCTAATGTATGTTTAAAAATATAGTTGTCTTATAACAAAGAAAATTTTCAATACATACCATGATAATCAATAGATTATCCTCATAGGAGAGATCATTTTCTAATTTTTTTCACCCATGAATTTTGTACATATTATGTATCTAGTATGTAAGTCCTTAATATGGATACATGGAATGAATTTTTTTTTAATATTCTTTCTGGGAGTTCTAGTTGATATGACAACACTCTTATGCTATCAATAATCTCAAAGGGGTTGATGTAACGAAGAAATATATCTCACATATTCCCCAATATAATGACTATTTTCCATGGGGTTATGTAGAGGAAAACATTATATACCCTCAAACTCTAGGTATTATAAATTATTGTCTATATAGGTCTTCGTTAAACATTGAGAAACCCTGATGTGATGCTGAATGGCCTTACCTTTTTATACAATTTCATCAACTATTTCAGAATGCACATATTGTGTTCACCAAATTCTTCACAACTTGTGGGTTTTCTACATCACTCTCCATAATGGGATTCATTATGAATCTATTTTGATTTGTGAATAATAACTATTATTATATGATAACATGACTAGTGGGAGATACTGATCTAATCATCCTTTTAATTCCCATGATAATTATCTTAACATCATTTCAAGTGACCTAATAGTCAACTAAGAGCATCCATTAGTTTATGGGTGATAACCCATAATTATGATCAATTTATTTTTTAATAAATTTTTTTTAATTGTCTATAATCTATATTTAATTCTCAAATATTTGTCAGATACATTTGATAGTGGAGTTCAATAAAACCCCAAATATTTTAAAATTTTATCATTTTATGGTCATTAATTTAAATTGCACAAGATTCTTAATAAATTATTTTTTATTTATAAGATGATCCGTAACCAACCATATATAATTATTTCCTCTTTATCTCTTATAATGAATAGTCACAATGTCATTAATGATAATTTCCAATTGTCAACTGGTATACATTTTGGTTGCATCTCCCCCTTTTACTTTTTCCTATTTTCCTTTACATTCTGACATACTACGAATTTTAACATATATTCATTAATATACATCTTCATATCTTCTAACTAATAGATATCTCAAAAATTTGGAAACATATTAATTCACCCTAGATGGATGTAGATGGTTGAACTATGTGAATCCATAAAATTCCAAATTAATATCATTATTTTATAGTAAATATATTTTTGAACCAAAATATAAAACTCATTCTTTATATATTTTAATCTCCAAGGATTTAAATTTTACTATACCAATAATATAATTCAGAATATCCATGTCATCTATTTGAGAATTATTTATGTTATCAGTAAGATATTATTGAGAAATTATTTGAGTAATAAATTATGACACACCTTCCACTTTACTCCCTAAGTACATCATCATCAAGTCTTAGAATATTGGATCCCCCAAAATTATCAACAATAATAAGACTTATGGGTCCTTTTTAATTAGGGCATATTCCAATTTATTTTAATTCTATAGATGATATTGGATTTATAATTCACAATATTTGAATATATTTATCCATCCTTAAAAGAGTATATTAAGATCCTTCTATAGGAATAAATATTTATGGATCCTTTGATTCATATATATCTAACATTTCCGACCATATAAATAATTATTTTGTATTATGAATGTACTTATTAATAAAAATAAGTATAGATAATAAATTGGATAGTTCTTATAGTGATCATTCAACTACTGTGTGGCATTGGATATCAATTTTTCATGTTGAATCAATACACAACCTAAGACGTTCTTTGATTCATTTTTATATAGCCGAACATTTACCCCACCAAAAGAATGTTTGAGTACTAATGTAGTTCTCAATTTTTTTGAATTCATTCATGATTTATTTTAATTTATAAGTCCATAAAAAATTACTCCATTATAAGACATTAAGTTTATTGGGTTTGAAAATCATAATATATCATAAATCATCGGTAATACCAAGCAAGTTAACGAAACAATTGATCTCTATTATTGATTTTGTCCTGGACCATACCTCAATTTTAAATTTTTTAGATGGGGATATAAATAACCATTTTCAGTGGTAACAATCCCCAAGAGTGACACAACCTCAATCTAGAGCTCAAATTTAATATACTTTTCATATAGTTTCCCCTTTTCCAAGTATTTATTTTTTATTCAAATTCTCCCCATTATCCTCCTTATTTTTGCACAACATTTATTTATCATGTATAAATACTACAATAAAATTTTCATGATAATCTCTAAGTTCCATATTTATTAATTCCATATTTTTTGAGCATTATGGAGTTTAAAAAAGAATCACATTGACCTCATAGTGTCTATACATTGACTGAACGGAAATGTTGGGAATATAATTATTTGGAATATTTTATTGGTGATATCCCAAATGAGGGACCACATTTTTTGAAAAAAGGTCCACATGTAGTTGATCAAATAAGCTATCAATTCAATTTATGGGATATTTTTTTTGTAATCATGTATTTTAGTTCACTATGACCAATATAGATACCCATTGACCCATCCCTATTCTTGATGAAGAGGTTTATCATTACCGAAAAAAGGCACTAAAGAATATAAAATCATTTTTATGATTCTATTCTTCCAATATTTTTATTTATTCCAACACAATGGTCGCTATTATTTAAGGAGTTTTGTAAATAGTTAGAGATATAGGTATAATTTCAATTGAAAATTCAACCTATTTGTATAGGGGAACTCATGATACTCATCAAGGAATACATCAGTACAACCCAATATAATGTGAATGTGTTAAATCATGATTTTATTATAACCATAGTGAATTTAATATAAAATAATTATTTTTCATTATTAGTAATTATAAATTAGATTTTATAAACATATTATAAAAAAATTTAATTGATCAAAAAATTAAAATAATTTTATTCCTAAAAAACCCATTTTTTTAATATTAGATGTTATCATTTAATATATAAACTTATAAATTTTATATTTAGTTTAATAAAAAATAATTCATTTTAAAACTATTATATGAAAATTATCTTATGAATATTTTTTAAAAAGATTGATTTTTCAGTTAATATTGAAAAGTAATGATTTCTTTAAATCTATCATTTATCATTAATAAATTTAGTAATTTAAAAGACATATATTATCTGGATGTAACAGAATACTATTTTAATTAAAAATAATTCATTTATCTAGATTTGAATCATTGTAATACAAAATTTTGATATAATTTCATTTTTGGACAAGAACACATTTTTTCTAGACAAACTATTTTATATTGTTTTTTTTTTAATATTTAATTAATTTTTGAAAATAATAGGAAATTATTATTGAATTATTTATTCTATATTTTCACCCGAGTTTCCAATATTTATTTTATTTGTACCCACATTTTTTTCATTATAAATATTAATCTTTGTCAATATTTCCTACATTGGTAATGTTAAAAAGGTAAGAAACGTGATTAAAATTATATTATAATGTTATAAAATTCCATTAAAACATTAATTTATCCTATTTTATGTGTGTAGTTATTCTATTTTAATCCATTTTTTAAAATTTGGAAGATTGGTTCAAATTTTTACATAATGATAAAAAATGAAAACCGTAGCTATAATTTTTAAAAGATTGTTAATTAATTTTATTATATTTTCTATATATGTTTTAGTTTTATTTATTGAATAATTTCCTTCAATTAATATGAAATATTGATAGAGTATACATTTAATTAAGAGAAAAAAATAATATATGAATTTAAACATGTTAATCTTATAAAATTTTATTGAATTATTGTGGTATTAAAATATTTTACATAAATATATTATATTTGGGGTATTTGATAAGTTTACAATGGAATTAAATAACAATCTTGAAGACATTAATGTCAATGCATAGTAATAGTTCCAAAAATGACATTAATAATATTTTATAAGATACAAATATTTATTAATTAATTTAATGTAAATAAAATTAAATATTCTTCATGTTGAATGGATTATGGATTCACAGATAAATGTTGCTCATTTTATGGGTAACCTTCCCTTTTATAGTAACGTTATTGACCATTAAAGAGTAAAAAAATTCAAATGTGTAAATGCAGGGGGGTGTAAACCTAGACGTAATGGTTAACCACGAATTTAGATATTATAAATTTGTTTACAATATTACTTATAATTATAATCATATTATATTCCAAATCAATCAATTCAGAGAAATTTAATTACCAAAAAAATATGTTATATTAATTTGTTACATTATGTAGATGCAAGGGTGACACTCTTTACACATATTAAGGGGTACTTCCTATCATATATTCCTCATAAAATTTTAGTAGACTATTTTTGCACATTTACTTACAAATTCTATATATGAATTAAATAAAAATTTCATACAATACCATTTTAGTTCAGAAAACAATTCTAAGAGGCTTAGGTTTTAAGCCAAAGGTGTCATATGAGGACATCATATAAGTCCTAATCGACCAATTTAATGTTTATTTCACATCAATTGCAAAAAAATATTCTACAAACAATAATAAATAATAAAATTATTATATATCATATAATGATAATTTGTTATGATCATGATACATTCCTTTTTTATATCTTTTTCCCATACTATTGGAAGTGAAACATTATTCATCCATACATGTATATTACCACCTCCATGAAGTGATGCATTTCAATTTCCATCTTCTCCCCAAATGGTTTTTTGTTATGATATAATTAATAAATATACATGATATTAATTACTTATATAAGATTAGTTAATGTTAATATGTCATTTATGTTCTCATCTTACAATCTATTAAATAATTACAACCTCGTTCTTGCATACGTGTAGACAACCACCTCAAAAAAGGGATGTGATTTATTTTTCATACCTAAATCATATAAAATACATATATTTTTATTTGAATATAAAATATGATATCAATTTATAAAAATAATTATTTTAATACAAAATAATACTAATATTATTTTAATTGTGATCATTGAATAGTAGAAATGTTACTAATACATACGTATGACCTACCGTCTCCATTATTACTATATAATTCATTGTTAATATAAATCTATAATTTTTGGTTCTAAATTCAAAATTAATTTGTAAAAATAATTATTATGACTTTAAAACTATTAAAAATATTATTTAAAAACAATGAATTTTGCTATAGTGATTATATCAAGTCATCTTGGATATATTTATTGAATAACATCATAACAAATGGTGTGTACATAATTTATTAATAAATTCATTGTAAAATTGTAATAAATAAAAATAAAGGAATAAAGAACATAAAATTGGTTCTTAATAATGTAAAAATATAAAATAATTTTACTATTCTCCAAATTAAGAAACATATGTGAGGGATCTAACTTGAGATAAAGGGAATTTATCCTAAAATATTATCTGAAATGATTAAATGGGTTATTTTAAAAAAAAAATTATTCCAAGACTACATACATAAAATTATTTATTTCATGAATTTTTAAATATATAAATTAAGTATGTATATAATTTTATGTATCTTTTTTATTTCATACAAATTTTTTCAAAAAGAATCTTTTTAAAAAATTTATATAGAATTATTGGAATTTTTATACTAAGTGCTGAAGTAATGTTCAATTTCAATATTTATGATATCAAACTAATTTATCGCCCTTAAAAATATGTTTTAATATTTTTTCATAATTCATTATATTCGACGTTTTCATCAATGAAAAATCATGGTTTCGTTTGCTTTTGGTATTGTATACATAATGATGCGGATATAAAATAAATGGTATTTTGATCACTAAAACGTTTTTTCATTTGGGTTCAATAGAATTTTTATGGATTTAAATATGAAAAGGTTAAAATATAAAATTTTTATTCATGATATGGTATTTGGGAATTATTTATGAAAAAAGGTTATACTGATATAAATAATATGAATTGGGGAGCCTGAAACAACTTATATGAACATGGGATATTAGTAATCTGCCCAATTTAGTATGAAATGTTCCATTTCCTCAAAGGAATGTACGAGTAACAATGATTTTATTTACTCTTAATGGGTTCTCTAATCATTAGGATATGGTTTATTTTGAGTTCTCAAATCATATTATGATAATGGTAAAAAATATTTTTTTTTCACGTTTTTCAATAGAAGAATGGATTTCATTTTTTCCTGCCTCTTATTGGGATATTTTACACATAATTTTAAATGCCTTTTATCGGGTTTACAGATGATTATTATTAAATAAAAAGTCACATTGAATCTCATGATATATTATCATGAAAATCAAACATGTTGAATTTTAAACGTCTTAAATTATGGGTAAAATGGAATCTAGTTGAATGTGTCCACATCATAAGGTATGTGATTATTATGTAAGTGTTATGGAAGATTTATCTAAAAAACTAAACCTAATAAGTCTTTTGTAATGAATGAAAGTTAATTCATGTATAATGATACCAGAAAATGTATTTTGAATGTTTTGTTCTTCTAATTGGTAACATAAAAATATTCAGATAACTATAAAGGATAGAATAATGTTAAGATAACGGCATTGAGAGATACATCATCATGATTATGATAGAATCACACAACATTTTATGATTACCATGTTGATTCATCAAATATATATATATATATATATAGAATTATTTTTCATATAGGAAACAAGGATACTAAATTAAGAATGTGTTAGTACGAAAATATCCTTCAAATGAGTACAATGAAATGGTTGTAATTTGAAATAATTATTTTATTTTGGGGACACATCAATTGATATAGGCTATTAATGGGTGTTGTTTTAATGTTATATAGATACCAAATTTACCATAGATGAACATTCGTATAGTTGAAAATATCAACACAAAGTACCCACAAATATTATGTGGATCTTTAGAACTAGTGATAGATAAAGTATTGAAAAATTCTCTAGGAAAGATATTTAATTTCAATGGTTGTTCAGAACACCAAAATGTAACTCATTCCATTTACAAATTTACTAGTTAAGAAGTCTGATTATGGTATTTGGTAAACAATAATGTGGATATAAGAGAAGGAATCCATCAAAGTTAATACATTGATGAATAAATTTATTAATATAATTTAATATATGGTTGTTTGACTCAGCATGGAGATACAATTAATGTAACTGAGGAAAAAATATTTTTGAAAATTTTTCATAGGATCTAAAATGTGTTATCAATGTTGTATGTTTGGTCATATGGCTCATGATAGTAAAAAAATGTCATTAAAAATCCATCAATATAGTTAAATATATAAATAATAGGGAGAGATTTATTAATTTAAATTAGTTTTGGTATTATTCTTAAATATGACCATAATTACTTACAGAAGATGGAAATCCTCAAAATTAATGTAATAAAAGTTTGGAAAAATCATTATATTTTTTCATGGTTGATGTTGGGCCATATAATGAATAAGTGAAAGAAAAATTACTTATATCCTTGAATTATACGGATGCCTAATTTTATTATGGATCTTTGTTTTCAATAATTTTACATAAAATTTATTAAAAAAGAATACCACCTCATTAAAATAAGATATAAATTTTGGTGAAAACTCTGAGTGGAAGTATTATAAAATATTAATATTAATCATCCTATTTTTATCCGGGGTATGTAATTTCTAACAAGTGTTATTAATCTATAGATATCAGAGTTTTATGTTCTTATAGTTATGGATTTGATTTTTAGATTTTCATGCTATTATATTTTACACATCTACAAGTGTTTTATTCAATGATTTAATATCTTTTATAACACATCAATAATATGGGAAATTAATTTTAGAAATATATTAATGTTACATGGACTATGTTGTTGAAAACAAGTATACTATTTTCTATTAGTGATAATACTTAATTGAATGATTATAAGAATGCATTTCTAGATTATTTTTCTAGTTTTATTCTGGATCTGGATGTTTTGTTAACTATCAACTTACAACATGAAGCTAACATAATATCAAAACCCCTTATTTGAATGGATAAAGTAATGTGATCAAAATTGAAGAGGCAGTTGTAAGAGTTTCTAGATAATGGTTTCAACCATCTAAGCACTTAATCAATGAGTGCCCCAATTTTATTTTTTAAAAATAAAGATAATTTTACAAGATTATTCTTTGATTATAGGGAAATTAATAACATAAACATAAAGAACAAGTATCCTTTACCTTATATTGTTAATTTGTATTATCATATAATGGGATAGTTTTTTTAATTATTGATTTCATGTTTAGATATAATAACTTGATGGACAAGGAGGAATATATTCATAAAACAACACTTGAAACTATATATATTCACTATGAGCTTTTCATTTTTTTCCATTGAATTTTATAATGACATAAATATAATTAGGGATCCTATGAAGTGACTGTTATTGGACTATTTTGATAATTATTTGGTTATTTTGACTATATATTGGTATATTATTAAATACATGTGGAACATTAAAGTTACCTAAGTAATTTTTTTTAACCATAATAGAAAATACACTATATTTCAAATGTTGTAAATTTTAATTTTGTTTTAAAACATTTCTTTCCTCCAGAATATTGTTCCTAAAGAAGGCATAACTGTTGATGCTGATAAAACTATTATTGTTTTAAAATGGTCTAAGGAAAATATTGTAACATATATTCATATTTACCTAGTAATTTATTATTCTTCCCATTAACAGTATCCTTATAAGTTTAATTATCCTAAACATGATTTTGAATTATCTATTTTGGTTATTTTATTTAAAAATTTTTGTTTATCATTGATATATAGAATAGTGTAAAATAAAAAATTAATTTAAATTTTTTAAGTATATATTCACCATGAAATAATTAAACATTAGTTAAAGATGGTGGTCATAACAATATTAATATTAAGATTACAAGATTTATTAACATCCTAGAAAAGAAAACAAATTATCAAATTCATAGAGTTTAAAATATAATGAATCATTATACATGATACATTTAGAAAATAATCCATCTATAAATAATTAAATGTATGGTGTAATAGAAACTGTGCATGTAGGAACTTTTTTTTAGGTTTCAATGTAGTTGAGTTTGTTATAAAATCATTCGTATTCTTGAAAGTATGGTTGTGATTTACAAGGAACGGTGTAACTGGAATGTAAATGTATGTTAATAGAAAGAAAAAATTATAAAGAAAGCTTCTTTAGATTTAAAAAATGATTATGTTATCCCTGTGATTCAATGTTTATAATAAAATTATTTAGTAACTCTCAAATATAACCCTTTTTGTTCACCTCAGAAGTAATAAAATGTAAATATAACATCGATAGTATTATTATTGGGGTGGGATAAAAAAATTAACTATTTATTTTAAAATTATTTTTTTATTTACAATATGTTAATGGAAATTTGATATTGTTGAAGGGTATGATTTAGCATGTTCTAATACTAATGGAGAAATGCGAAAATATATTGATGGATTTCATGGTGACATTAACAAAAACATATCAACATATTAATGAAATTTCAGTCATTGTTGATCAACTTAATTAACATACCAATTTATTAAAATTATTGATACTATTTATTTATATCATCATTATTAATTACAACTCAACAATATAGTCTGGTTTTATGGAGTTGTTCTTCACATTATAACTTACCCTGATCATTGTGTTTTTTCTATTTTATGGTATTTCTTTAAGATGTAGATGGGAACTGAATTAAATTTCATTACAAATTTTTATCCTAGATATAATATATTCAACTAACTAATGTGTCAGACCATGTAATAGATGATTTGTATTTATTTTGTTTATTACCTTGGGAGTTGGGATCAAGATCAGTTATTGGTTGAATTTTATAATAATATAAAATCTATTCCATTATTCAAATGGTACTTGAGGATGAATTAAATAAAAAGCACATTCACACTCATTTTTGATAGGATGATGTACAAGAGATAATGTTAATGGGACCAGAATTAGTATAAAAATGGTTGAAAAGTGTTAGATGATTCCACAAAATATTAGTAGATACCTAGTTTTTCTCTTGTATGACTCTAAAAAAAATTTAAATATATTTCTAAATATATTAACTGAGATGACATGTGGTTTCCAGGCCTGGGGTGCTAAGAAATAATTTTACAAAAATTTTAAATTTATTTTATATTGAGTTGGTGATGTTAATTAATGAAACTAGGATAACTCTTAAACAGATGATTGGTTTAGAAATATGAGGCCATGGTTGGGTCCAGAACATGGATTTCACTATAGGCACGACATTAAATGAGTTGTAATGGGATATTCAGACATATCTCTCTTTAGTGGTGCCTCAAATGAATTGTATAATTAATCAAATAACATTTAACCAAATTAAAAGATTATAAATTGGTAATTATTTAGATTTGTCCAAGGATGACTCATCTTCCACCATTCTCTACTGAGATCCATCTCTTCCTCCTCAGTTGGTGATGAACGGTGATATTCTAAATAAGGATGATCGAAGCACAATGAATGCAATGGTTCAACATCCCCCATTGGTTAGTGAATTCTCCAATAATGGAAAATATAAAAAACTAGTAATAGTGGTATTTTGTGGTTATATCCCATATAATTAAATAATTTAACAGAAGGTTTTTATTATTATGATTTCAGCCTTTTAATGACCTTGTATGATAACTAGAAAGAAGAATTAATTTTTTTATTTGATTTATTTAATTTATCTAACCATATTGAAAGTTCATGGTTGGTGGACATAACTCTTGGACAAAGATATCTTATAACCTTATTATTATACATTTTTTCCCTCTTGTTCTTAGCTTTCTTTAGTGTTGGAACCCCACTGTTCATGGTTTGATTGTTTTTGGGAAACCAGAGCACATTTGATGTCCCTAACTTGTTTCTATTAATGAAATAGTGATTGTCCTATTGGAGTATTATATATATGGATTAATTGCAATTAATTGATGTTTGGTATTTTAGTTTAATGTTAGATAATCATGGATTGAAGATCCAGTTGATTGTAGAAGAATCATCCAAACCCTCGTTGACGAAAGAGGATGAATCACAAAGAGAAACTATTGGAATCTGTGTTCATTGGTCAGGTACAAAATTTTAAGATTTATTCCAAGGGTTATCTAGGTAGGAATGGGCATATTCAGTCGTGGGAGTGATAATAAAATGATTCAAGAAACATATCAACTACACTCCATGTAGTATGAATAATACATGGCATGTATCCACCAATTGTGGAGGCATTGGGGTTTGGGAAAATACAGGGGTGACAAGACATGTATTACTTCCTCACACGCCTACTACAACTTCCCCAGTTGTACTTTCAGTGTGATGGGTCACATGGGAAGGGAATTAGTGTAAAATAACATGGATACCTGTTTACCTCATGGGGTACCTTCCATAATTACTATCACCCTTTGAACCAAAGTACACAAACATGGTGGTTGAGTACATGAAAAGGCCAGACGATAAGACCCATTCCTCTGGTAGGTGTCACAAACCATGTTGTCAACATTTACATCATGCACCCCTACATGAATAGGACATATGTACCGACTATAGTAGAATCTATATAGTGAAGAGGGACCAAACACTGTGTGGGTATCCTAACATGTCATGTACTACATGAGATCATATGAATGATTGTAGAATATCGGTATCTCTATCATTTGAAGATATATTTTGGTCTTCAGGATGCTGATCCTATATGCTTTTTCACTTAGACCATGATGGTTATGTTGATAATTTCTTTTGATATGTGATATAAATTTTCATTGGTTTGGAATGCACTGAGTCGACACCATATGATTATAGTTATCACACAAAATCACCATAAAAATTATGCGCCTACCCTATAGCATGGATGAGTGGTGGAATCATCCTATGACAGTTTCGGGAATACACTATAGTATATTTGGGTAGTGGAATTCCCTAATTATATTTCTGAGTTAGCATCCTATAGGAATAGGTATTTGATTTAATCTATATTCCTGGCATAACAGCTAACTGGCTTGGTTAGTCGCATTCCATGATTACATCTTCTCGAGATAACCCTCTAGTAGGACTGGCCGGTGGCTTATCCCTAACAACTCAACTAGATTACCATTCTATAGGAATTTGTAGTGGAATTAAATGGGGACCTTCCCAATTGTTTCCCTCTAGTAGGACACAGTAGTGGAGTTCCTCCGTGACTACATGACTTGGACCCTACAGAAGTACGAGGGAATATGATCCTTTCTTAAAACTGGTAACTCCTTAACTGTGTGGCATAATAATGATACATGGGTTGGATTAAATTTGGGATCATGATAAATATGGACAATTTCCCCATTGAGACATGATCTTTTGACATTAACTAAAAGCATTTAAGAAAGTCAGTTCTATAAAAAGTGGATAATATCAAAGTGTGGTGATTGAGTTCGTTAGACTTGTTCTTCCTTGGTAGATGAATTGGGTATTTGGAATCATTGATGATCTTACATTGGATCTATTGGTGAATCTTCTTCTTGGGATGACCTGTGAGATTGAGATCCCCTTACTCTCTCATTTAGTCTTTAATGACTGGGGCAATATATATATATATATAGATATCCTTCTCCAGTTTCCACTTCATGGGTTTTGGATTCTCTTCTTCCAAGAGGGGTGATGATGCACAGTGTATGAAACATGCATTCCATGTCTAAATTCTCAAGGATGGATTATTATATTGTCCTACTATAGGTACTGATGATTTCATGAGAAATTAATCTTATCACCATTTATAGATCCTTGTGTTTGGATGAGTTTACATTCACTATCTTATTTGTTTGAGTTGTATTATTTTACAATACATTGTTTTATATATTGTTCTCCCCTATAGTTTTACCTATTAATTATCCCCATTATCCCTTTCTGGGGTGTTCTACTAGGTATGAATATAATCACCCCACCAGGGGATTTTCCTAACACATTTCATGTCTTTTGTAGATGGAAGATTTGTAGATTGTGAATTTAGAGGAACTTAGGGATATAGACTTCTTGGACCATGTATGGTGGTTATATCGTGGGACACGTAATCTAGGCTCATAGTTGCTTATTATTCTCTATATTTTTCTGGTTGTGACTTATTTCTAAGTGGTCATGTATTTTTACCTTCTACTATTTAGTTTAGAGTCTAATAATTCACACTATTTAGAGGTCCATGCATGTTTGGTTTTATTATAGAAGTGTTGAGTTTTTATTTCGTTCCCTATACAATTTTTCATTGGGTTGGTTGTGTGCATGTGTATGGGTATCTATGAAAAAGACTCCCCTTGATAGTTATGCCTTTGGAGCTTATTTCCACCCTTATACTATTGAGTTTGGATTGAGGTATTCATGGATTGAGCCTCAACATAGTTTGGATTTTTTCAGATTGGGATCAGAGTTGAAAACATCCAAAAATATGTGTTTGAGTAGGGACATAACAAAGAGATCCAAGATAGTATAGTTCCCTTGTGCATCCCCACCTATGTTATGTTTCTGGAGATGGTACATGTAATAGAGAGAAATCATTGAAAGGTACACAAAACATCTATATATGGTAGTGGGAGTGACAGGGCATAGTTATATATAATAGTAGGAAGTTTCCATAGATCTCAGAAAGAAATACCTTTATATAAGCAAGCTTTGGTATGTGGTTGTATAGTGCAGTGGAAACATACTGTACCAGGGTAGCATAGGGAGGGTCGGTGTTATTCCTTTTATGGGATAGGTCACACCACACAAGATTTCCGAACCAAACATGTTGAGAATGATAGGAAGGTAGCTGATAGACATCCACAACAAAGATTATGTTGTGATCAAGGATCTCTCAGTAGTGGACTTGTTGTTCTCCCAAGAGGCATAGCTAGTTGAGCACCAGGAGGAGATGCAGGTGAGAGATGATAGTATGAGGTCCTCCCACAACCACCACCACTAGGTGGCCCATGTCATGATTAGGGAGATGGCATGGGAGGATGAACATAACCACAATCATTGGGCGTCTCTTTTATTATAGTACATGATATGATCTGAGGTATGATCTATTTGTAATGTAATATTTCATCAGTATTTGTATGCAAAGGTTCTATATATTATTTTATATCATGACTCCTGATGCAACAACTATAGCATCTAGTAGTGTCACTAGAACCTCATCTTTTTCATGAGGTTTCTATATGGAATTATTCTTCTATATACTTCATTTTCCCCCTGTGTGAGAAATATCATAGAGAGTTGAGGATCAAAAATGTCCCATTATTCATCAAAAATTGATCCATATGATGCCATCTTGGTCATGGATTGGATTTCCATGGTTTGAGAACTAGTAAAACTTCACAGTATACTTTTCAGATTCTTACATGAAAATGTGATGAGGATCATTTTTTGTCGAGAGAGACTGCATATAAGGACAAGAGAATGCTATGAGAAATTGGTTTTAGACTATTAACCATAAATTAGAGAGAATGCACTTAAAGTATTAAACTCTATCGTTAAATTGAATCCTTTTGTTGTTGATGATTATATTGATGTCATCCCTGAATCCATTCCGAGACTACCACTGAAGTAGGATATGGGATTTTGTATAAACATTCATCCTGGTACTACCCTAAAATCTTCTTCAACATATCGTATATAACCAACTAAGCTCTATGAACTATGTTGGTAGTTGGGAGACCATCATCATAAAGGTTCCCCCTAAAACAGTTTGTCCCCCTGGATAGCCCCAGTTTTATTTGTGAAAATGGAATACAGGAACTCATGCCATCCCTTGGATTATCATCTCATGAACTGGGCCATAATAAAGAGAATGTACCCATTGTCGAGGATTGATATACCCTGTTATATGTTTTGAGGAGTGATATGGTTTTATAAGATCTATCTCAGGTCTGACTACCACTAGTTGTGGGTTCACGATATTAATAATCTAGAGTTTGTTTTCTGACGTTTCTATGAACACTAAAACATCCTAGTGATGTCGTTTGGTCTGGAAAATTCCCCCTCCATCAATAGGTATTCAATGAACTCGGTCTTCCAGTCATACATGGAACAATTTTTTCCCTCATCAACAATATATGTGTCTTCATAGTAATAGACTAGGAGCATGCATAGAACATGACAAAGGTACTTAATTTTCTTACAGGGAACTAGAATTACAAAAATCAATTAATGTATGAGTTCTAGATACCTAAGTTTCATGTTATAGTTCATTTCATTTATAAACATGTTTTATTTAGTGATCTTGAAATGATTGATGTGTATATTTTTTTAGATCCATCCAAGAATGTGTCATATGTGAGGAACATTCATGTCTTATCAAGGTACTAAATTAGATTTTTGGAAGAATTCTCCATAATTTTAGCCACATTGACCACCTAGAAGTGGAAGAGACTATAGTTTAACTTTTTCTAGCAGTTCTAGAAGGCCTTTGAGGAATATATAATGATTATGAAATGTTTTCAACCGTGGAAAATACCAGGGAAGTCATTTAGTTCACAGTGAATTGTAATGCATCAAAATCTAGTCTCAGTTTCATGTTGATGCAACAATAGATATAAATATAATATGGGTTGGGGGAGTTGATACCCAATGAGTAGAACTGTTACACTCAAGACCAAGATCTAGAAAAGTTTGTCTTCACCCTAGGGATGTTGAGACACTACCTTCTAGGTCATTTATGTTTGGTATAATCAAACCTCTAGAGTCTCAAGTATGTATTCATGCAAAGTGAAACGAAATTGAGATAGTCACACTTGGTGGAGTTCATGTAGGAATATAACATCAAGAAAGTCTATTATTTTGGAAAGGGAAGCTTTTTTGTAGATTCCCATAATATAATGTCTTAGGTTTTCTTCGTTTAGTAAGATTTATAGTAGTTAGCTTCCATAAAGTTTGAACTGGTGGAGTAGGAGGGTACAACTTCACGTTATTCAATTGTGTTGACTCCGTCACTCCTTGAGCATTTGAGAGAGTCCCTGTTGTGAAACGTCAACTGAGACATTAAACGATATTAGATATCAATAGGAAATACACAAGATGTATATTATAAAAGGAGTCATGAGGTCACGTTCCAAGGGTGAACAATGGTTCCAACCATGATGTGGGAAGATAGAGAATAATGATATCTTGTTCTAGGGGAGAGATGTGGTTCCAACCATGATTCATGAAGATGTGATGTGTCAGTTCCACAAATATCTATTAGATGTACATACCGGTGTGGGGAAAGTGAACATTGACTTTAACAGTAGTTCTTTTTTTCTAGAATGAGTGAATCGTAGCTGAGTTAATCTCATGATGCCTCATTTATTAGTAGGTTAATGTTGTGAACCATGTTGTGCCATGATTTTTGTTTCCCCTTCAGATCCTAGAGTGGAAATGGGACAACATATCCATATGCTTCATCAATGGGATTAAATTAACAATGAAGGGAAATGAAACAATCAAGGAGATAGTATACCAACTCATGTAGTCATCACAATAACATGATATCAGTTAGATGATTGTTTTGGATAGTTTAGGGTATTTTTACACACGAGAGATTATCCACCTTAATGGAGTGCCCTTGAAAATTGTCTTAAATTGTGGCGTGTGGTTAAATTCGGGATTGTGGAGAGGCCTACATGTGGAATTCGGGACCTAGCTATATATGAGTAAAACCTTTCACCCCTAGAGCGAAAGGCAGACTAAGCGCACATTCAATATGATAGGGTACATGCCAAAGGATTTCATGTTTTATTTCTCCCAAAGCTGGGAGGATCACCTTTCCTTAATATAATTTCCGTACAAAAACTCTTAGAAATACACCATTAGTGTAGAACCTTTTCATCAAAAATATGTGAGACCCTGCATGTCACTGTTATACTTGATAGAGATTGGATAATCATCTCTTCTGGGATGAGAGTTGGTCTATGTAATAATGGAAAAAAGTTTATGTCATCCATTAATGGATGCCAATGACCTAGAGAAGAAAAAAATACTTCACATAACACCATCGTAAGACCCTGTACATTTATTAGGGATACAATATATTCTTATGAGTCCTCCCATGATGATAAATATGAAGGTTCAGACATGAAGTCCGGCTATCCCTGAGGTTAATTAGGCCATTCAAGTAAAATTCGAGGGGTTATGATGTTTCTCGGGCATCAACATTACCCCATATCTAGAATGGGTGTATGACATCTTCCATCGGTCAAATATGAGGAAATATATCCATGAATAAACTCATGTCAGTTATTGGGGTGGGATGTAAAATGAGGATATAGACACCTTTGCAATGAACATGGTGGTAATCAAGGACCGATAGGAGCGGTCATTGTGAGGACGAACCATCCCATTGGTTTACATGATTTTAATGCACCGAAACATGTAGTAGAGTTCTTGGGAGTGGGATATAAATATCCTAGCTCAGTATCCTGAGTTTTTTTAGATTTATTCATTTCTCAGATGAAACTCTAGAAGGAGGAAATGATTTAGAGACTGCATTTTTTTCTTTATAAGACATTTAAAAATGTCTAAATATATTTCTAGAGATTTTTCATGAGATTTTGTGCAATTATAATGCCTGAAGATCTAAGAATTAATTTTTAAAAAATAATAAATATATTTTATATTACACATATGTGGTTAATTAAAAGAAACGAGTTTACTCTTATATAGTTAATCAGGTCTGAAATCTCTAACCATGGTTGGGTCTAGGATATGGTTTTCTCAGTAGATGCAACATAAAATGAGTTGATGCAAGACCTTCAGAACCCTTTTCCATAGGTGGTTCATTATGTGAATTAATTGGTTAATTAATTAATTTATTAATTATTATTTGATCTAATTAAGTTGTTATGGGTAGGTCATTTGAGGTATTTTTTCATGTTTAGCTCACATTCCACCATTCGTTGGAGAGATATCTCTCTTCCTCCGTAGTTTGTGGTGAATAATGAACCTCTAATGCATGGTAGAGTGAAGAGAAACCATTCCAAAAAATCCACCCCTCTTGTGGAATGTTTTATTTAACAACAAATGATCCAAACTATTAATATTCCTAGTCATTCGTATTTTTATACATTACAGATAAATGGTTGAGTATGTCATTGTTATTTTATTATCTACACCTATGAAAAACATTGCATGTGTCTAAGAATAATGAATTAAAATTTTTTATTGTTTTATCTTTACCTGGACCACATTCTTGATTGTGAGAAAATAAATATTGGTCAATGATATCTCAATACATTTGTATTTTCGTTTTCATCCCTCATTTCCTTCACGTTCTTCAGCATTAGAACAAATAGGCTTTCAGTTTCATAGTTATTGGGTGACACTATCTCAATCGGGTTCCCAGATTTATTGTAGATTGAGGAAATGATAATGGTTCTATGAGAAGATCATATATATAGATTCATTGTGAAGGAAGGAATTTTTATCCAGTGGACTGATGATGGATTATGAAGGATTAAATGATAGATGTGTCTAGAATAGTTATAGAAACCTTTATTGACGGAAGATCCTATTTTATTATGAGAAGTGATGGGGATCTATGTTCTTTGGTTAGATCCAAGATTTTTGGACTTATTATAGGCGTTATCCAATGCAGCAGTGAAAGAATGTGTTACATGGGATCTAATCAACTGTGTCATAAAAAGTACCATATAAACGTTATGTATTATAAATAACACATGTCATGTAGCTACCCACAGTAGTGATTGTTGTACCTCTCGAACCCCTCGTGGTTTAATTTTAATGATCACAATCACTCTCTTGTTTATCTAATCCTGTTTTAAGTGTTTGTGGTTGATAGGAAAAATGTTGCCAAGGATTTGGGCCAAGATGGACTGAAAGTTGACTGATTTTCAGTCCACCGGCCAACCGGTGGATGACCACCGGCCAGCCGGTGGAGTCTGGACAGAAGGCATTGCCTCTGTCCAGACCACCGGCCAACCGGTGTCTCAGCACCGGCCAGCCGGTGTCACCAAGACAAGAAGGCTGAGCTACTACCTCAGCACCGGCCAACCGGTGGCCTCCTCACCGGCCAGCCGGTGGCGCCTGAGCCCGAAGGCCTCTCCATTTTCCAAGCACCGGCCAACCGGTGGCCTAGCACCGGTCAGCTGATGGAGCCAGTCAAACTAGCCGTTGGGCTTTGACCAGGCTTGTCCACTTGACTCCCAATGGCTCCGAAGACCTCTCCAACGGCTCCGAAGCCTCCCAAAGGCCATATGAGGGTTCCCCCTCTATAAATAAAGGACTAGGAGGCCCCGAAACAATACCGGAACCATAACCAAGCCACGGAAGCCCACGGGACACATTTTACATCATTTGGAAAACCTCCGGCGGATTGCTTCAAGGACCCCCACTTGCTCCAACTCACTTCCACATCCAAGGAGCACCACCATAGAAGCTTGGGAGCGCTCTTCATCAACTCCAATCAACCTTTGGCGCCCAAGGCTTCTCCACAATACGGTTTTTATTGTTTTATCATTTTGAGCATCAATTTGGGTTTGTGCCTACAAACCCCCCTCTTTCTCTCATCATTCTCTCTTTTGGGTTTTCACATCACCTTTAAGGTGTGAAGAGGTTAGTCAAGCCTTCCCTTTAAAAGGCTTGAATCAAAGGTGAGCTAGACTTCACCTGTAAGAAGGTTAGTGGGTTCTTGCTCATCCATTGAAAGCAAGTGGGTTCTTGCATAACCATTAAAAGAAAGCTGTAATAGGTTCTAGACTAACCTTAAAGTCTAGTGGGTTTCTTGCTAAAACCATTAAAAAGAAAGCGGTAGTAAATCTCTCAACGGTTGAGTTGGGAGCGGAGACGTAGGCTTGGGTTTAAGCCGAACTCCGTTATCAAGTTGTGTGTCTTTCCTCTTTTATTTCCGCTGCACTTTTAACTATGATTTTAAATTGTTAATTATTTTTTTAAAAGGCAATTCACCCCCCCTCATGCCATCACTCCTTTCTTTTCCGCCCAACAATTGGTATCAGAGGAAAAATTTGAGTAATACCTTCACCGGTTTCAAATTCAAGATCCATTGTGATGGCTTCAACTTCTTTCACCCCTGAAGGCTATTCTTTGGGTCGTGCTCCATTCTTTGATGGAACCGACTATACTTATTGGAAAACCCGCATGACTACTTTTCTTAGAAGCATTGGTTATCCCATATATAAAATTGTCATGCATGGTTATTCTCTTTCTACTCCCGATGAATCCAAATGGACCCAAGCCGATATAAAAAATTTCGAGCTTGATGGCAAAGCCATGAACGCTCTTCATTGCGGCCTTGATCGTAATGAATTCAATCGAGTTTCCACATGCACCTCTTTACATAAAATCTAGAAACTATTGGAGGTGACCCATGAGGGGACCAAGAAAGTTAAGGATACTCGATTGGACATGTACCGTCAAGATTTTGAGTCTTTTTCCATGCATCCATATGAAAATATTTCTGATATGTTTACTCATTTTACTGACGTTTGCAATGGAAGAAAATCTCTTGGAGATGATGTTTCTGCAGAAACGATGGTCAAGAAGATCCTCTGGATCTTACCAAGCTCATGGGCACCAAAAGTCACGGAAATCCAAGAAGCAAAGGACATCAAGAACATGCCGGTCGAAGAGCTCATCGGATCCCTAATGACCTACGAGATCATCATGAGGAGGCATGCTGAAATGGAAGGCAAACCGATCAAAACTCCAAAGAACATCGCCTTCAAAGGTCAACAAGAAGAAAGCTCCTCCTCCTCCTCATCTTCATCTTCAAGCGGCGATTACGAAATGGAGAATCTTTCCCGCAAGATGAAAAAATTCATGAAGAAGAAGCAAAAGAAGAAGAAATCCCGCAAGGCTCAATCAAACGAAAAATCCGAGCCCGAGGTAACATGCTATGGGTGTGGCAAGAAAGGCCATTACAAGCCTGATTGTCCAATCAACAAGAAAAAGGCCAAGCAAAAGGAAAAGAAGAAGGCATTCAAGGCCACTTGGAGTGATAGCTCCACATCCTCCTCCTCCTCCTCCTCGAGTGACAATGGTAATAAATGCCTAATGGCATTCCATGAGGTAACCTCTTCCGACTCCTCATCCTCTAGTTCTTCAAATTTATTTAATCATTTATCTTACGAGGATCTCCAAAATGCTAGAGATCAATCGGAGGAAGGTTTTCACGAACTTTCTTCCAAATTCATTTCTTTAAAAAAGAATTTCAAAAAACTTTCTTCTGAATAGGAACAACTTCTCAAGGAAAAGGAGGAGTTGTCCCTCAAGATCCAAAATCTTCCCGATATTGATTCTATGGAATCAACAATCAAATATTTAAGGGAATCCCTAGCAAGTTCACCCAAGGTGTACAAAATCTTAACAAACTTCTTGGTTCCCAACGCATATCTAGAACCACCGAAGGGCTTGGCTATTCCAAGCAAGCTTCCTCTTCCCATGCTCCCACTATTTTTTGTAAGGGGGAGCTCCCAATTTAAATTTTTCAATTATTGTAAAAAACCCGGGCACTTAATTTATGAGTGCAATTGCAAAAATGCCCGGTATGGAAGGCCCAAAACTATTTCCTTCAATGATGAATTTTTTAGGAGAAGACCCGCCACTAGACAAGTATGGATTGAAAAATCCCTATTAGCAAGTCTCTCTGGGCCAAAATTTGTCTCTGTTTCAAAAACCACTCCCCGGTGATTTGTTGTTTTATTTAGGGGGAGTTAGGATCATTTAAGCCTTTTTTCTTTATTTTCAAAACATTCAATTCACAATTTTCATTTCAAAACTTTGATTCAAAACTTTCACTTTCAAAATTTCTTCATTTGTGTTAATTGATTTCAATTCAATTTTCATTTCAAACTTTCAATTCAAACTGTTATTCAATTTTTCATTCCAAAACTTTCATTTCAAAATTTTAAATTCAATTTCAAAAATTTCAATTGGATTAAAATCTCTATCTTGTTTTTCAATAATTTCCCTCAATCAAGTTTTTTTTTGCCCCGTGCTATTTTGATAATCACAAAGGGGGAGAATTTCTTGATTGATTGGGGGAAAAATCTTTCTCTCATGCTTTACTTTTCAAAACTTTTACATTTCTTGTTTTAGTGATTGTGATCATCAATATAGGGGGAGATTGTTGTACCTCTCGAACCCCTCGTGGTTTAATTTTCATGATCACAATCACTCTCTTGTTTATCTAATCCTGTTTTAAGTGTTTGTGGTTGATAGGCAAAAGCTTTCCAATGATTCGGGCCAAGAAGGACTGAAAGTGGACTGATTTTCAGTCCACCGGCCAACCGGTGGATGACCACCAGCCAGCCGGTGGAGTCTTGACAGAAGGCATTGCCTCTGTCCAAACCACCGGCCAACCGGTGTCTCAGCACCGGCCAGCCGGTGTCACCCAGACAAGAAGGCTGAGCTACTGCCTCAGCACCGGCCAACCGGTGGCTTCCTCACCGGCTAGCCGGTGGCGCCTAAGCCCGAAGGCCTCTCCATTTTCCAAGCACCGGCCAACCGGTGGCCTAGCACTGGTCAGCCGGTGGAGCCAGTCAAACTAGCCGTTGGGCTTTGACCAGGCTTGTCCACTTGACTCCCAACGGCTCCAAAGACCTCTCCAACGGCTCCGAAGCCTCCCAAAGGCCATATGAGGGTTCCCCCTCTATAAATAAAGGACTAGGAGGCCCCGGAACAATACCGGAACCATAACCAAGCCACAGAAGCCCACAGGACACATTTTACATCATTTGGCAAACCTCCGGCGGATTGCTTCAAGGACCCCCACTTGCTCCAACTCACTTCCACATCCAAGGAGCACCACCATAGAAGCTTGGGAGCGCTCTTCATCAACTCCAATCAACCTTTGGCGCCCAAGGCTTCTCCACAATACGGTTTTTATTGTTTTATCATTTTGAGCATCAATTTGGGTTTGTACCTACAAACCCCCCTCTTTCTCTCATCATTCTCTCTTTTGGGTTTTCACATCACCTTTAAGGTGTGAAGAGGTTAGTCAATCCTTCCCTTTAAAAGGCTTGAATCAAAGGTGAGCAAGCCTTCACCTGTAAGAAGGTTAGTGGGTTCTTGCTCATCCATTGAAAGCAAGTGGGTTCTTGCATAACCATTAAAAGCAAGCTGTAATAGGTTCTCGACAAACCTTAAAGTCTACTGGGTTTCTTGCTAAAACCATTAAAAAGCAAGCGGTAGTAAATCTCTCAACGGTTGTGTTGGGAGCGGAGACGTAGGCTTGGGTTTAAGCCGAACTCCGTTATCAAGTTGTGTGTCTTGCCTCTATTATTTCCGCTGCACTTTTAACTTTGATTTTAAATTGTTAATTATTTTTTTAAAAGGCAATTCACCCCCCTCTTGCCATCACTCCTTTCTTTTCCGCCCAAAAATTGGTATCAGAGGCAAAATATGAGTAATACCTTCACCGGTTTCAAATTTATGATCCATTGTGATGGCTTCAACTTCTTTCACCCCCGAAGGCTATTCTTTGGGTCGTGCTCCATTCTTTGATGGAACCGACTATACTTATTGGAAAACCCGCATGACTACTTTTCTTAGAAGCATTGGTTATCCCATATATAAAATTGTCATGCATGGTTATTCTCTTTCTACTCCCGATGAATCCAAATGGACCCAAGCCGATATAAAAAATTTCGAGTTTGATGGCAAAGCCATGAACGCTCTTCATTGCGGCCTTGATCGTAATGAATTAAATCGAGTTTCCACATGCACCTCTTCACATAAAATCTGGAAACTATTGGAGGTGACCCATGAGGGGACCAACAAAGTTAAGGATACTCGATTGGACATGTACCGTCAAGATTTTGAGTCTTTTTCCATGCATCCATCTGAAAATATTTATGATATGTTTACTCGTTTTACTGACGTTAGCAATGGAAGAAAATTTCTTGGAGATGATGTTTCTGCAGAAACGATGGTCAAGAAGATCCTCTGGATCTTACCAAGCTCATTGGCACCAAACGTCACGGCAATCCAAGAAGCAAAGGACATCAAGAACATGCCGGTCGAAGAGCTCATCGGATCCCTAAGGACCTACGAGATCACCATGAGGATGCAAGTTGAAAAGGAAGGCAAACCGATCAAAACACCAAAGAACATCGCCTTCAAAGTTCAACAAGAAGAAAGCTCCTCCTCCTCATCGTCTTCATCTTCAAGCGGCGATTCCGAAATAGAGAATCTTGCCCGCAAGATGCAAAAATTCATGAAGAAGAAGCAAAAGTAGAAGAAATCCCGCAAGGCTCAATCCAACGAAAAATCCGAGCCCGAGGTAACATGCTATGGGTGTGGCAAGAAAGGCCATTACAAGCCCGATTGTCCAATCAACAAGAAAAAGGCCAAACAAAAGGAAAAGAAGAAGGTATTCAAGGCCACTTAGAGTGATATCTCCACATCCTCCTCCTACTCCTCCTCGAGTGACAATGGTAATAAATTCCTAATGGCATTCCATGAGGTAACCTCTTCCGACTCCTCATCCTCTAGTTCTTCAAATTCATTTAATCATTTATCTTACGAGGATATCCAACATGCTAGAGATCAATTGGAGGAAGGTTTTCATGAACTTTCTTCCAAATTCATTGCTTTAAAAAAGAATTTCAAAAAACTTTCTTCCGAAAAGGAGAACATCTCAAGGAAAAGGAGGAGTTGTCCCTCAAGATCCAAAATCTTCCCGATATTGATTCTATGAAATCAACAATCAAAGATTTAAGGGAATCCCTAGCCAAGTTCACCCAAGGTGAACAAAATCTTAACCAACTACTTGGTTCCCAACGCATATCTAGAACCACCGAAGGGCTTGGCTATTCCAAGCAAGCTTCCACTTCCCATGCTCCAAATATTTTTTGTAAGGGGGAGCTCCCAATTTAAATTTTGCAATTATTGTAAAAAACCCGGGCACTTAATTTATGAGTGCAATTACAAAAATGCCCGGTATGGAAGTCCCAAAACTATTTCCTTCAATGATGAATTTTTTAGGAGAAGACCCGCCACTAGACAAGTATGGATTGAAAAATCCCTATTAGAAAGTCTCTCTGGGCGAAAATTTGTCTCTGTTTCAAAAACCACTCCCCGGTGATTTTTTGTTTTTATTTAGGGGGAGTTAGGATCATTTAAGCCTTTTTTCTTTATTATCAAAGCTTTCAATTCACAATTTTCATTTAAAAACTTTGATTCAAAACTTTCACTTTCAAAATTTCTTCATTTGTGTTAATTGATTTCAATTCAATTTTCATTTCAAACTTTCAATTCAAACTGTTATTCAATTTTTCATTCCAAAACTTTCATTTCAAAATTTTCAATTCAATTTCAAAAATTTCAATTGGTTTAAAATCTCTATCTTGTTTTTCAATCATTTCCCTCAATCAAGTTTTTTTTGCCCCGTGCTATTTAGATAATCACAAAGGGGGAGAATTTCTTGATTGATTGGGGGAAAAATCTTTCTCTCATGCTTTAATTTTCAAATCTTTTACATTGCTTGTTTTAGTGATTGTGATCATCAAAATAGGGGGAGATTGTTGTACCTCTCGAACCCCTCGTGGTTTAATTTTCATGATCACAATCACTCTCTTGTTTATCTAATCCTGTTTTAAGTGTTTGTGGTTGATAGGCAAAAGGTTGCCAAGGATTTGGGCCAAGAAGGACTGAAAGTGGACTGATTTTCAGTCCACCGGCCAACCGGTGGATGACCACCGGCCAGCTGGTGGAGTCTTGACAGAAGGCATTGCCTCTGTCCAGACCACCGGCCAACCGGTGTCTCAACACCGGCCAGCCAGTGTCAACTATACAAGAAGGCTGAGCTACTGCCTCAGCACCGGCCAACTGGTGGCCTCCACACCGGCCAGTCGGTGGCGCCTGAGCACGAAGGCCTTTCCATTTTCCAAGCACCGGCCAACCGGTGGCCTAGCACCGGTCAGCCGGTGGAGCCAGTCAAACTAGCCGTTGGGCTTTGACCAGGCTTGTCCACTTGACTCCCAACGGCTCCGAAGGCCTCTCCAACGGCTCCGAAGCCCCCCAAAGGCCATATGAGGGTTCCCCCTTTATAAATAAAGGACTAGGAGGCCCCAGAACAATACCGGAACCATAACCAAGCCACGGAAGCCCACGGGACACATTTTACATCATTTGGAAAACCTCCGGCGGATTGCTTCAAGGACCCCCACTTTCTCTAACTCACTTCCACATCCAAGGAGCACCACCATAGAAGCTTGGGAGCACTCTTCATCAACTCCAATCAACCTTTGGCGCCCAAGGCTTCTCCACAATACGGTTTTTATTGTTTTATCATTTTGAGCATCAATTTGGGTTTGTGCCTACAAACCCCCCTCTTTCTCTCATCATTCTCTCTTTTGGGTTTTCACATCACCTTTAAGGTGTGAAGAGGTTAGTCAAGCCTTCCCTTTAAAAGGCTTGAATCAATGGTGAGCTAGCCTTCACCTGTAAGAAGGTTAGTGGGTTCTTGCTCATCCATTGAAAGCAAGTGGGTTCTTGCACAACCATTAAAAGCAAGCTGTAATAGGTTCTAGACTAACCTTAAAGTCTAGTGGGTTTCTTGCTAAAACCATTAAAAAGAAAGCGGTAGTAAATCTCTCAACGGTTGTGTTGGGATCGGAGACGTAGGCTTGGGTTTAAGCCGAACTCCGTTATCAAGTTGTGTGTCTTGCCTCTTTTATTTCTGCTGCACTTTTAACTTTGATTTTAAATTGTTAAATATTTTTTTACAAGGCAATTCACCCCCCCCCCCTCTTTCCATCACTCCTTTCTTTTCCGCCCAACAATTGGTATCAGAGGAAAAATTTGAGTAATACCTTCACCGGTTTCAAATTCAAGATCCATTGTGATGGCTTCAACTTCTTTCTCCCCCGAAGGCTATTCTTTGGGTCGTGCTCCATTCATTGATGGAACCGACTATACTTATTGGAAAACCCGCATGACTACTTTTCTTAGAAGCATTGGTTATCCCATATATAAAATTGTCATGCATGGTTATTCTCTTTCTACTCCCGATGAATCCAAATGGACCAAAGACGATATAAAAAATTTCGAGCTTGATTGCAAAGCCATGAACGCTCTTCATTGCGGCCTTGATCGTAATGAATTCAATCGAGTTTCCACATGCACCTCTTCACATAAAATCTGGAAACTATTGGAGGTGACCCATGAGGGGACCAACAAAGTTAAGGATACTCGATTGGACATGTACCGTCAAGATTTTGAGTCTTTTTCCATGCATCCATCTGAAAATATTTCTGATATGTTTACTCGTTTTACTGACATTTGCAATGGAAGAAAATCTCTTGGAGATGATGTTTCTGCAGAAACGATGGTCAAGAAGATCCTCTGGATCTTACCAAGCTCATGGGAACCAAAAGTCACGGCAATCCAAGAAGCAAAGGACATCAAGAACATGCCGGTCGAAGAGCTCATCGGATCCCTAATGACCTACGAGATCACCATGAGGAGGAAAGCTGAAAAGGAAGGCAAACCGATCAAAACTCCAAAGAATATCGCCTTCAAAGTTCAACAAGAAGAAAGCTCCTCCTCCTCATCATCTTCATCTTCAAGCGGCGATTCCGAAATGGAGAATCTTGCCCGCAAGATGCACAAATTCATGAAGAAGAAGCAAAAGAAGAAGAAATTTCGCAAGGCTCAATCCAACGAAAAATCTGAGCCCGAGGTAACATGTTATGGGTGTGGCAAGAAAGGCCATTACAAGCCCGATTGTTCAATCAACATTTAAAAGGCCAAGCAAAAGGAAAAGAAGAAGGCATTCAAGGACACTTGGAGTGATAGCTCCACATCCTCCTCCTCCTCCTCCTCCAGTGACAATGGTAATAAATGCCTAATGGAATTCCATGAGGTAACCTCTTCTGAATCCTCATCCTCTAGTTCTTCAAATTCATTTAATCATTTATCTTACGAGGATCTCCAACATGCTAGAGATCAATTGGAGGAATGTTTTCATGAACTTTCTTCCAAATTCATCGCTTTAAAAAAGAATTTCAAAAAACTTTCTTCCGAAAAGGAACAACTTCTCAAGGAAAAGGAGGAGTTGTCCCTCAAGATCCAAAATCTTCCCGATATTGATTCTATGGAATCAACAATCAATGATTTAAGGGAATCCCTAGCCAAGTTCACCCAAGGTGAACAAAATCTTAACCAACTGCTTGGTTCCCAACGCATATCTAGAACCACCGAAGGGCTTGGCTATTCCAAGCAAGCGTCCTCTTCCCATTCTCCAACTATTTTTTGTAAGGGGGAGCACCCAATTTAAATTTTGCAATTATTGTAAAAAACCCGGGCACTTAATTTATGAGTTCAATTGCAAAAATTCCCGGTATGGAAGGCCCAAAACTATTTCCTTCAATGATGAATTTTTTAGGAGAAGACCCGCCACTAGACAAATATGGATTTAAAAATCCCAATTAGCAAGTCTCTCCGGGCCTAAATTTGTCTCTATTTCAAAAACCACTCCCCGGTGATTTGTTGTTTTTATTTAGGGGGAGTTAGGATCATTTAAGCCTTTTTTCTTTATTTTCAAAACTTTCAATTCACAATTTTCATTTCAAAACTTTGATTCAAAACTTTCACTTTCAAAATTTCTTCATTTGTGTTAATTGATTTCAATTCAATTTTCATTTCAAACTTTCAATTCAAACTGTTATTCAATTTTTCATTCCAAAACTTTCATTTCAAAATTTTCAATTCAATTTCAAAAATTTCAATTGGTTTAAAATCCCTATCTTGTTTTTCAATCATTTCCCTCAATCAAGTTTTTTTTGCCCCGTGCTATTTTGATAATCACAAAGGGGGAGAATTTCTTGATTGATTGGGGGAAAAATATTTCTCTCATGCTTTACTTTTCAAATCTTTTACATTTCTTGTTTTAGTGATTGTGATCATCAAAATAGTGGGGGGGTTATTGTACCTCTCGAACCCCTCGTGGTTTAATTTTCATGATCACAATCACTCTCTTGTTTATCTAATCCTGTTTTAAGTGTTTGTGGTTGATAGGCAAAAGGTTGCCAAGGATTTGGGCCAAGAAGGACTGAAGGTGGACTGATTTTCAGTCCACCGGCCAACCGGTGGATGACCACCGGCCAGCCGGTGGAGTCTTGACAGAAGGCATTGCCTCTGTCCAGACCACCGGCCAACCGGTGTCTCAGCACCGGCCAGCCGGTGTCACCCAGACAAGAAGGCTGAGCTACTGCCTCAGCACCGGCCAACCGGTGGCCTCCTCACCGGCCAGCCGGTGGCGCCTGAGCCCGAAGGCCTCTCCATTTTCCACGCACCGGCCAACCGGTGGCCTAGCACCGGTCAGCCGATGGAGCCAGTCAAACTAGCCGTTGGGCTTTGACCAGGCTTGTCCACTTGACTCCCAACGGCTCCGAAGACCTCTCCAACGGCTTCGAAGCCTCCCAAAGGCCATATGTGGGTTCCCCCTCTATAAATAAAGGACTAGGATGCCCCGGAACAATACCAAAACCATAACCAAGCCACGGAAGCCCACGGGACACATTTTACATCATTTGGAAAACCTCCGGCGGATTGCTTCAAGGACCCCCACTTGCTCCAACTCACTTCCACTTCCAAGGAGCACCACCATAGAAGCTTGGGAGCGCTCTTCATCAATTCCAATCAACCTTTGGCGCCCAAGGATTCTCCACAATACGGTTTTTATTGTTTTATCATTTTGAGCATCTATTTGGGTTTGTGGCTACAAACCCCCCTCTTTCTCTCATCATTCTCTCTTTTGGGTTTTCACATCACCTTTAAGGTGTGAAGAGGTTAGTCAAGCCTTCCCTTTAAAAGGCTTGAATCAAAGGTGAGCTAGCCTTCACCTGTAAGAAGGTTAGTGGGTTCTTGCTCATCCATTGAAAGCAAGTGGGTTCTTGCATAACCATTAAAAGCAAGCTGTAATAGGTTCTAGACTAACATTAAAGTCTAGTTGGTTTCTTTCTAAAACCATTAAAAAGAAAGCGGTATTAAATCTCTCAACGGTTGAGTTGGGAGCGGAGACGTAGGCTTGGGTTTAAGCCGAACTCCGTTATCAAGTTGTCTGTCTTGCCTCTTTTATTTCCGCTGCACTTTTAACTTTGATTTTAAATTGTTAATTATTTTTTTAAAAGGAAATTCACCCCCCTTCTTGCCATCACTCCTTTATTTTCCGCCCAACAGTGATGTGAGGGTTTTGGAAAAGATAAGGGTGACATGATGTGTAATATTTCTTCATAGGTGGTATAGACCATCCCCTATTGAACATTCTATAAGATTGGTCAAATGGGAAAGGACTCCGTGTAAGAGAACACAGACATAGGTTGACTAAATGAGTGACATCCCATGTAAACCACCATGGTGTGTACCAATGTACATGAACACATGGTCAAAGTCCAAATACACAACTAGAATACAGGACATGATCGTTAGATATGTAGGAAATTATGTATATTCCACCTTTATAGTGTGTTCCCCTACACAGATGAGACCCATGTTCCGACCTAATACATTCTCATGTAGTGAAGAGGTACCACAAAAAATGTGGTTCCCATCACATGATGTGCTTTACTTTATCTCTTATGATCAATCATAGAATATAGTTATATTATTCAATTGAACTCATATTTTGGAATGTGGAATGATTATCCTGAATTTTTTTCACATATATTGAAATTGTTTACATGAATGTGAATTTGGAGATATGATGTGAAATTTTTAGTTATTAAGACGCATTGAGGCGACACATGATGATTACAACGAGTATACAGAATCACTGGAGGTGTTGTGGACATACCCTCCATCTGAGCTGGGTTGTGAAATTCCCCAATTGATGTTCTAGGTTTACCATCTTGTAGTATTGGGTAGTGGAATTACCTGAAGATCGTTATGAGTTACCCTCAAGTAGCTTCAGACAGTTTAGTTTCTATATGTTCTTGGAATACCCCCAGCACAGTTGGTATGTTTCATTATCTTATAACATCTTCCAATTATAACCCTCCATTGGGGATGGGTAGTGGTGTTTTATGGATGACTCATTGGGATTACACTTCAGTTGTACTGGGTAGTGGCATTCATGGTGACCATTGAGAGTGGTACCCTCTAGTAGGACAAGGCAGTGGGATTCTTTGGTGAATAACTGAGTAACACCCTCCTATAATACCATTTCATGGGATCCATTCCTAAAACCGGTAACCCCATTACTGTACTTCATAGTGACAAGAAGTTTTTTGACGAAACATAGGGATCAAGATAATGAGGGACACTTTCCCAAGAGGGATAAATTCTCATGACATGTTGGTGAGTCAGTGCCTCCAAAGGTTGATTGTATTAAGGTGGGGTGATTAAGTCCCTTAGGCTTGTGTGTCCTATGAAGAACTATCTTATGGAGGGAATCACATATGGACTTAAGTAGGAACTATTGGTGTCTCTTCTTCTTGGATTGAGCTAAGAGATAGATATCCCCTTACTCTCTCTTTTTGGGTTCTTTGACTATAAATAAATTTATATATCCACCTTTACTAACCACTCCATGTGTTTTGGTTACTCTCATCCCATTAGTGAAGAATATGAATAGGGTATTCTATGAGTTTTTATTGTTCAACTTCTCTTGGATAGATGATTTTATACTCATACTATAAGATGAGAATATTCGATGAGAATTTCATCTTATAAGCATTTTGAGATCCTTTTATGTGGATGAGTTTACATTCACTCTATTGTATGTTATTGCTATGCTCTTTTACTATACCTTGTTCCATATACAACTCTCAACTTCTTTTGTATCTTTTACTACTCCCCCTTCTCCCATTTCTTGGTGTTCTACATGGTATGTACATACTCACCACTATATGGGATTCTCCAAACACATGTCATGTCTTTTACAGACAGTGGATAGTTTGACCGTGACATTATTAGAGCTTAGGTATATGGACTGCTTGGACTCTATAGAGTTTTCATATCTTGGGATATAGGAGTTGGGATCTCCATTGTTTATAATTTTATAGTTTTTTTATGGGAAATATTTTTGGGTGGGTTAGTGTTTTACCTTTTTCATTTCTTTTTAAACATTTTTACATCATATTGTTTAGAGTTCCATAATTGTTTTCATATTTATTATCGTGATTTATATTTTATTTCATTCTCTATGCACATTTTCATATTTTTTGGATATGTGTGTATGCACAACATTATAGGAAAAGCCATGCCTATGTTAGTTATTTCTTCCATACATTTTTCCACCTATTAGCCTATGGAGGCAGGCTTGGGGTATATGCGGCTGAAGCCTCAGCCTAGTTCAAGTCAGGTCAATATAAGGATAACCTAGAGTAAGAGAAAAGATATGTGGGTAACTAGAGACATGAACATTTATTCAAGATATGTAATCTTTGTTTTCTTAATGTATCTCAAGGGAAAAGTGTTATATGTTATTGTAAAAAAGGGATGATATGCACATAGTTCATTGGATAATATGACATCTGGTTAAGATTTGTTAGTTGAATACCAATTGGCTATGCCTCTGATTTTATATAATGGATGTGATTTTTTTCATTGTTATAAAAATATGTGTAAGATGCATCTCATGGTTTGAGCCCTAAATATATTATTTGGAATTAAACATTTCATAGGATGGAAAATTTTATATATTAGTGGACATAGAATGAAAGCCTCTAGAATACGGTAACTAATCATGATAAGGTTTTATGTAAAAAACATATGTTGTATGAAACAAGGGAATTAGATAATGATATAAAGAAATAATATCCCCACGTTTTCAAGTAATGAATAACATTATTATGCTGTAATTAACAAAAGGGAAACTAATGTAAAAACCTTAAGAAAGTTAATATTAAATCAAATTTATGCCATATTAGTAATGATGAATTATATTTTAAATTTTAATTATAATAACATTAATTATTATTTCAATAAAAAAGGATTTAGTCATATTCTTAAAAAAAATATTTTCTCAAATAATAAGTGATTTTTAAATTTTTAATTTATAATTGTTGTTATTATAATTTTATAAAATTAACCCCTTTTTTGAATTTATCATAACAAAATTATATTTAGGTTAATTTATTTTGATGAAAATATCTATTTTTATTAATGAATAGAGAAAAACAATAATTTATGTAAAATAATAATTTATCTTCATTATATTATAGTTATTAAAATAACGACATAATTATAAATTATAATAATTATAATTTAATTATAAATAATATTATTTAGTACATATTAATCAGCATTAGAATTGATATTTAAATGTATAATTTTTTAGGCTAAAAACAAATTTTTATAAAAATATTGTTCTCCATTATAATTCACCACTTAATCTTAAAATAATTGAAAACACTTATAAGAATTGAATTTTAATATATGTATTTCATATTATGTATCATGTTGAATTTTTTTATATATTTTCATTTTATATTAGGTCATTAGAAATTATATTATTGGTAACTATGTGTTACCCCAAAAAGGATAAAAACCCATAAAAACTTTGAAAAAATGCGGGGATAGTGATTCAAAAAAACAATAGCCATGATTTTATCATATTTTATGGGTTTATTTATACCATTCACATCTAGGTTTGAAAATATGGCCACTTGTTTCCATTTTTCATTGATTATTTCAATTATAATATTTTATAAAATGAATATATTCAATATGTCACACTTTTGACTTTTATATCTCAAAATTGATTACATAAGGGTAAAAAGAGCGATGTTTGGTTATAAAAAGTTATTTAAATGAGTAATTGATTTTTTTTATCAGAATAAATTATTTTTAATTTCTAAATATTGAAAAGTTACATTAAATGCATTTGAAAAAAAGGATATTATATTTATTCAATTAATATAAAAATTAAATTAATTATTTATTATTTTATTAAAAATAATTGAATTTCAGTGAAATATATAGTTCCATGAATATTTTGGATACATATCAAATATTTTGGTTGTTATAAATGTATATATTTTTATTCTATAAATATATTGTTGACATCAAAGTCAATATATATGAATAGTGCCAAAAAGTGCATTAATGATATTTTATTGTAAAAAATATTTTATTATAAGATTCAAAATTAATAATGATAACAAATTAGGAAAAATGAATGATATGTGATTAAAATTTCTAATGAGATGGTATGTGAGTGTGATATAATCTATAATACCAAATGTAGGATCTAAATGATATAGATACTCAATAAGGTATCTACTGATGCACAATATACAAGAGGGGGGTGAATTGTATACATTAAAAACATTCGTTTAGATCTTTTAATGATGGTTATGTTTATCAATGTAAAAGAAGGTAATTCACAAAACCTCTAGTTCTACACACTTTCTAGATTCCAGAAATGTGATTCCAAGAAAGTGATTCCTAAAAGATGGTTCGGAAAAACGAAACATAATGAAAGTTTACAAATATAATGATTCTACCTTAATGAATATAGAATCACACAAAATCAGGATATACAAGTATAAGGAAGTATAAGATAGTTATACATTCCTCAATAAATAAAATGCAGCGGAAAACATGTAACAAAATGAGTAACAAGTAGTAAATATTTTAACCCAAAGTGAAGGGCATCCAGCAACCATTGATAAAGGTCCTTTAATTTATACTTTCCGGAAAGTCTATTTTACCTACACCAGGGTAAGCCCTCGATATGAATATTGGAGTCTGTCTTGTTATCCCTGCAATCCGTCAACTTCAAGGTAGTTGACACCTATGTCTTCCAATCCTCGGAAGCCTATGATTATACACATCAATAATCAGAGTTGCACAAAGAAAATCTGAAGAAGTTGTTTAGTACACACAAAACAATAAAGCCCCCATCTCTATAAATCACTTCAGCAGCTTGTAAACTCTAGATTGATCAACATATTATAATCTCTTTCAACTGAGATCTTATTTATAGGCACAACTCCAATGGTCGACTCTCTCATCAAACAGTCATATTTTTCCATGAATTTTGGAGGGACTGGTACACATGTCACTCAAACAACGGTCAGTTAGTAACTAAATGAAAGATATTGTTTTATAAAAAATCAATTTTAAGTAAAAATATTCTCAAATTACCCAAATCAAATATTTTGAATGTAAAAAAAATAATTGCTCAGAGTGTAACAAAAAAATCAGTTTCTATAATAGAAGGATATTCGGAATTTTATTTATAATGAATTTAGAACATGACCTCTATAGAATTACGGAGTCTGAATTTCAAGGAAATTAGGAATCTGGATTCACAAGGATTTGGAACCTGAACATACAATGTTCGGAGTCAATGTTCATGAGAATTTGGAGTCAGAACACACAATGTTTGGAGTTTGAATTCATCAGAATTCAGAGTTAGAGGTCACAAAGTACAGAGTCTGAATTCAATAGAATTAGGAGACTTAACTCATAAGAGTTAAGAGTCTGAATTCAGAGAACTCGGAGTCAGATCATAGAAGAGTTCAGAGTCTGAATTTGTATTACTCATATTCATAACTCATAAGAGTTCAGAGACAAAATTCAGAGAACTCATCTTCAGAACTCAGAGGAGTCCAAAGTTTGAATTCACAGAACTCAGTGTCTGAATTCTGAGTCTGAAAACAGAATGCTCTTTATCTAAGTATTATATGATTCCAATTTATTAGATATGAAACCCAATTTTACACTTAAACAATATAATGATCAATAAAAAACATGGTAAGGATCGATTTTTTGTGGAAGTAAAACATTCCTTATATAAGTAAAAAAACAAGGTAAAATGTAATTTTACTTAAGATAAGGTGTTTATGGTTTTCAAAACAATAGGATATGGTAAAGTCTTAAGGAAAACATATTTAATAAACAATATACCCCAAGTATGAAGTAATGGAAAAGTCATAAGGAAAACCTTATTGACACTACAATCTCCCCTTTTTTGGAAATCACAAACATCCTTTCGAAAAAGAATATAAGGACTTAGAAAACATTTTTCTAGAATTTGAAATAAAACTTATATCCCTTTACAATGGTCAATGATGAATACGACTAACTCACCCATAGGATTAGGAACACTAAGGATCGTATTCTAGGTTTTCAGAATGATATTTCTCATTATCTTGATTACATAAATCTCTGTAATGAAAACATCCCCTTAGATAAACTCCCCCTTACTTAGGGATATCTCTTTTTTTCTTAGTATCCTTTTTCCTTTATCCCCCATTGTGATTTTCAAAACGAATTTGAGGGAATAGAAAAGAAATTATAGTACCTGAAATATTAGTACAAAGCATCCTAACAAAAACGTGTAACAAAAATTTTATTAAGATAATAAAAAATTTTACATGAAGGAAATTACAACAAAAGATCGAATTGGACCTATTTTCCTTCCTTCTCCTTGGGTATCAATTTCATAACTATGATTTTCAGAATTTTATGTTCATTGTGGTATTTCTATAAATATTTTAGGAGTTGATCCTGATCCTCAGCTTTCATTTATAAGGTATTGATTCTTTCATCCCGAGCTATAAGAACCTCTATCTGAGCCTTTAAGACTTCTTACTTCTTAACGAAATTTTTTTCAATCTCAATCTGAATATCTCTTTCTCTCTTCTAGCTTTGTGAAAATGAATATAACTTCCCATTCATATCCTCTACCTCTTGAATATGAGTATTCTTCTCAAGAGTTATATTTTTCTCAATTATAGTCGTGAGATCCTTGAATTTACTATCTTCAATATCAAGAGAATCCTAAACTTCATGCTGAAACTCATCAAGATCTCTCAAATTTTCAACTATTTTCATTACCTAGATAATCACTTTCTTACAAGTTTTTTTTGGGTATCATAATTAATTAAGACGTTAATTAAATCAGCCTCAAGTTTTACATACTTATCTATCCTAATTGATACTAAGTTCGATTGTTTATTCAAGCTGTTTTGGGGAATCTGACATCTCGAGTCAATGCAAGGAATGATCGGAATATTGTCAACAACCTTCTATAGTGATTGAATGATGAAATCATTCCCTAGGGATGATGATTCTAAATTTGAGACTTTTCATTATGAGGGATCTTTCTCTAGATCAACAAGATTTCTCTTCAAATATCCATCTACTTCCTTTTTCATTAAAACATCTTTAGTAGTGGTACCAACAATCACCTGTTTCCCCTTATCAATTCTCGAAACAGCTTTCTCATCTAGAGACTCAGGTTCACTGTCAGACAGCTAAACAATACTATATTCATCTATCTCCTCTTTCTCAGCTCCTGCCTTAGCATTTTCAGGGTGAATTAAATGAATATTATAACTTTCTTCCTTAGAGATCTTATTCACTTTATATTTAGCTTTTTAATCTAACCTAGGAGTAGTAAGCTTCTAAGATTCATATTGAGAGTTCCAGATTGACAATTTTCGATATTCACTTTCCTTATCATGAAACTCTTCAACTTACATTTTGAGGTATTCCATGTCACCACTGCTTTCTTCTACTTGCACTTCATCCACAACTTCTTTTCTCTCAATAATCTTTTCTTGTACTTTTTTAGAGTGAGATATTTCTTCCCCAATGTCTCAGGTAAGGCCTCTACCAAGATGGATTTCTGTACAGGGATATTCTCATATGTTTTCTCATTATCCCTTAGAAGGATTGAACAATTTCAGCCTCTGACATCTTCTTCGTTTTCTTATTTTCCTTAGCTTGCTTCTCATGATCATCGGTTGTCTTTTCTTTTAAATCCTTATCTTATGTAGGATCCAAGCCAAATTGTGGCTCTACTTCCTTCCGATTTTTCTAGTCTTCCCCCCATTTGTCTACAACCTCATCTGAATAGGCTTTTTGTTTATTAGGTTTTGGAGGTGCGGATTGAGCTTCCTTTGCTTTAGGGGGTATCTCTTCTTCTTCTTTTACTTCCTTCAATTTCCACTTCTTTCTATCCTTTTTCGATGATTCAACCAATTATTGCTTCTTAAAAACAACATCAGCTTCCGCCTCTGGTAAGAAATAGAATTCAATGGAATATTTAGAGAAACAAATATTCATTATCTTCAATGTATCATCGCATGCTAACATGACTTTTCAATTCCTCAGCTTGGAATTGCATGAAATCTCGAAAGACTCAAGGCACCGAAAAATTAGCTTAGAGAGGATGGTTGGATACATGATTATCTGAGCTTTCAATTCCACATTCTTCATATTATCAATCATAATGAGAATATTCTTCATAAAGTTGATCATTCTTTGGTTTACCAAGAAGTTCAAAAGTCACATATCACTCTTCTTCAACATTCCCTTGTCACCCAATCTCGGAATGATGAATCCTTGAACCCATAATTCAAGGATCCGATTATTTGTAGAAGAATGAGAAATCATCAAAGTCCTGACATCTGAAATTCCATCACACTCTATAGCCTTCAGTTTTTTAAAACATCCTTTATCATCAATAAATTTTTGGGAACAGAATTCTGATTCCCCTTCACAAGACAACCCCAAGAAGCTAAAATCCTTGGTGTATGAAAGGGTATATGTTTTTTCGTATCTTTCGAATGAAAATTTACTCCTCAACTCTTCTATGAAAATGCTCACATATTAATAAAATTCCACAAGAATATCTGGATATACTACATCTCGATATCCTGGCTTTGATATGAAAATGATTTCCCATCCATTCAGCCCGATGTTCATGGATATAATGGAATCATACTTGGTAATGAAATTCAGATGCACCATCCTCTCTTTGTAAATATGGCACTCTAGAATCGACTTGACAGTTGACATCTCTTTAAAAGGAACTTCAATATACATTGAAATTTGATCAAGATTTGAGAGGTTCGGAACGGTCTTTTGAAAGAGGGGTAGAGCTTCAGTGTGCAAAGTCTTGACATCCGATGTTGGATAACTCTTCGGGGGTCCTTCATATAGGTGTTAGAAGTGAAAATTCATATTCCAAACTCGATCCAATGGCTGAAAATCATTCTGAGCAGATCTAACTTTTGATATGATAGCCGCAAGGAGATCTTGATAGAATCCGATCTTTTGTGGTTTTTAAAAAAACATTCGGATTTATGGAAAATAGAATCCAATAAATTAAAACACAAAATAAAATACTAGCATGTAAATGATGATTACGAAAACTTAAGAATGAATACATTCCATTCGGATTACCAGGAAGATTATTCGTATTATGGTAAAATTCTTCTTGAAGAAATTTAGATTTAGAAAATTTTTATTATGAAAAAAAACCAAAAAAAATCCAATACAAAAATCATCATTACGAATATTTTGATTACAAAAATCCTCATTACAAAATTCTTCATTACGAAAATTATGAGTACAAAAATTTTAGACTACAAAAATTTTCATTATGAAATATTTGAAAAATCTAACAATGATTTTTTTTTAAAACCACATAGAGAAAATCTTGAGAAACTTCATTGTGAATTTTTTTAAAAAACAGTTCATTATGAAAAACATGAAAAACTATCAAGAAAATGTACTCCCCCCATGAAAAAGAGTTTTTTACTGTATGGATATTGGTTCAACATAAGGTTAACAAGTAGGATTACCATATTTTTATCATTCCTAACTTTTGTTTAATGTATTCAAATCTATCAGAGGGTAATGGTTTAGTGAAAATATCAGCAAGTTGATCTTTCATTCCAATAAATTAAAGAATTATATCTCATTTTTGTGTGTGATCCCTAAAAACGTGATGCCTAATATCTATGTGTTTTTCATTAGAGTTATGTGTAGGGGTTTTAGTAAGGCCAATGGCACTTGTATTATCACAAAAAAAAAAAAATTTTGGTAAAACTCATACCATAGTCTGTGAGTGTGTGTTGCATCCACACCACATGAGCACAACAACTTCAAGCTGCTACATATTCAGCTTCAGCAGTTGAAAGTGCTATGGAGTGTTGATTCATGCATGACCAAGAAACAAATAAATATCTTAAGAAATGAAAAGTTCTGAATGTACTTGTTTTATCCATTCTACATCCACCAAATTAAGTATATGAAACACATTTCCAAACAAAATCATTTCCAAATGTATAGAAGTGTTCTAAATCCACGGTTCCCTTTATGTTGCGTAAACTTATTTTCACTACCTATAAATGAGATTTCTTAGGATTGGATTGATATCTTTCATATAAGAATACTGAAAACATTAAATCTGGACATCTAGCTATCAAGTAATGTAAACTTACTATCATTCCTCAGAAAGGTGTTTGATCTATTGGCTTCCTAGTTTCATCAAGATCAAGTGTATTTGAGGTACCAATGGGAGTACTTATGCTCTTAGTGTTGTCATATCCATAATTTTTAAGAAGATCTTTAATATACTGATGTTGGGATATATAGATTCCTTCTGGTCTTTGAGAAATTTTAAAACCAAGGAAAAATGTTAACTCACCCATCATACTCATTTCAAACCCATATCTCATTAGATATTCAAAGGAATCAGTTAAAAATTACTGATTTGAACCAAATATAATGTCATAATAAAATTTAAAAATCAAAATGTATTTCTTATCTTTCTTTATAAAAGGGTTGGATATGCATTTCCCTTTATATTGTTATATTTTGAAGAAACTATCTTGTAAGTATATCATACCAGGATTACAGGAGCTTTCTTAAGTCTATAAAAATCATTGGTAAGTCTAAAAACGTGATCAGGATGTTCTGTATATTCAAACCAAAAGGTTTTTAAAAAGAACTTCTTCTTGAAAAAAACCATTAAATAAAGCACATTTCATATCCATTTGAAAAAGTTTGAAATTGAAGAATTCTGAAAATGCATTTAAGATAAAAATATATTCTTTTCTAGCTACATGAGCATAGGTTTCTTCATAGTCGATTCCTTTTTGTCGATTAAAGTATTCAGCAACAAATCTAGCTTTATTTTTAACTATGATTCAATTTTCATCACATTTATTTCTAAAAAACCATTTTACTCCAATAACAGAATTTTCATTAGGTCCTTAAACAAAGGTATAGACTTTATTCCTTTCGAATTCATTTTTTTCCTCTTGCATAGCATTTATCCAACCATCATCACCTAAGGCTTCAGCAGTTCTTTCTAGTTCTAATTGGGATAAATATGCTAGTTGTTCTACTTTATTTCTAATGTAACTTCTAGTTCTTACAGGTTGATTCACATCACCAATGATACTATCACTAGGATGATTCTTTAGAAACAACTGATTTGGGTTCTATAAAACATGTTCATCAATATAGGGTAGGAAATCTTCTGGGGGTAAATTCTTCTGAAACATTTTGTGGTGATTTTTCCTTCTCAGAAATATCTACTAACAAAGGTTGAGAATTAGTTTTTGAAAACACATCTGAAGATGTAGGTTGGGGCTGTTTAAAAACAAAAGGATCAGTTTCATCAAATTTGACATGTACCATCTCTTCAACATTACAACTGTTTTTATTGAAAACTCTATAAGCCTTAGAAGTTGTGGAGTATCCTAAGAAACTTCCTTCATTAGATTTTGGTGTGAATTTGTGTGGATTATCTTTAGTATTCCGGATGAATACCTTGCAACCAAAAACCATGAAGTAGGAAATTCTAGGTATTGTACCATTCCATAACACATAAGGTGTATTATTAAGAAAATGCCTAATTGAAACTAGATGTATAGTATAACAAGAAGTACTTACATGTTAAACCCAAAAGTGTCCTGTTATAGAAAATTCACTCAACATGGTTCTAGTTATCTCTTGAAGAATTATATTTATTTTTTCAAAAACACCATTCTGTTGAGGAGATCTCAGTGTTGAGAAATTGTGAGTAATTATTTTTCTACTACAAAAAGTTAAAAAATCAGAATTTGGAAATTCTCGACCATGATCAATATGAATAGTTTTAAATAGAAGTTTTTTCTCATTATATCTTGGGATATAAAACTTTTACAATATGAGAATGATTTAGAGTTATTTGTTAGACAATGTACCCACGTAAATCTTGTGTAATCATCAACTAACACAAATACATAATACATTCCACCAATGCATCCAGTTTGTGTAGGACCAAAGAGATCCACATGATATAATTGTAATGCATCTGTAGTTAAGACATCACCATCTAATTTTAAAACATGATTTATGTTTCTTTCCATATTGACTTGTATTAAAAAAATTTGAATAACTAAATATAAGTTTCATTAGATCCTTAAATAATCTTTTCTTACAATATTTTCATAGTTTCTTATGGTTACAGTGACCTAACCTTATATGACACAACCATGAACAATCTTCCTTTGCACTAAGGTAAGGTAGATCTTGGATCCTTAGGACTTCTATGTTTAGTGTGTATACATTCTCTTTCCTATGGGTAGAAAGAATACACTCTTCCTTGGAATTATGTAATAAGCACTTGTTATTCCAAAAATTCATAAGGTAACCTTTATCACATAGTTAGTGTATGCTAATGAGGTTGTTCTTAAGACCCTTAACAAATAAAACATTTTAAATAAATATTTTTCCAAGATGAAAGATGTTACCTATACCAATAATTTCTACATGATAATTATCTCCAAAATTTATTTTTCATCCATTCATCTTGATAATCTTTTCAAAGTAGTTTTTGTTTCCAGTCATATACTTGGAACATCTACTATCCATGTACCATGTATTGCTGTTGTAACTCTCTCTGTTTCCCTGAAAACAAGAGTTAGACTTTAGAAACCCAAAATTTCATGGATCCAAAAATTTCAGAATGCAAAATCATAGGCACCCAGTTGTTCTTGGAAAAATAGTTATATTGAAATCCTAAAGAGTGGGTTTTGTTTAAGGATCAATTTTTTGCCCAACTCCCAGCACACTAACTCTTAGCATAGAATGGAGCACTTTGAGGAACAAAATAATTGTTACTAAAATCAGTATAGAACTAGTATAACCAAAACTAAAATTATTCCTTAGAAGTCGGATTTGGGAATACATCTTATAAAAAATTTCTTTACGTATGGTAAATTTGAAAAAAAAAACTTTCTTAAGGAAAAAATTTCAGATTTCAGTTTGATAACCAATTTCTTGTCTTCTAAAACATTTTATTTGGAACAAGAGTTAGGCTAAAAACATATTTCATATAAATTATGTTTTCTAGATCCTTAGAAAGTTTACCTTATCTAAATTTACTTCCTCATGATTTTTTGAAATACATTCAAAATAAACAATTTTATTATCATGATTTTTAGAATGATATGATATTTCTTTAGTAAGAATAGTATTTCTAGAATATTCCTTATCATGATTTTTCATTAGTTTTGAATTCTCAATCTCATGGAGCTTAGAAAAACAAGAAACTTCTTCATAGGTAGGTAATGTATTATCTTCATTAGAAAAACATTCTTCATCAGAAGAGCTATAGTATTTACAATCATTATAGTTTTCATTCAATGAATCCTTGGTCATTGATTCTGCATTGTATATCTTAGCCATTATGCAATGATTGTCAACATGTAATCTGGCTATTAGTCCAAGATTCTTCTGTCCAGAAGATTCGTAATCTGATGATTCATATGAAGATTCACCACCACTGGCACTCTAGTTTTCATTATCTTTCATGAATTTCATAGATTTAGCCTTGAAGTATTTTTTTATGTTTCTCTCAGAATGATTTTCCTTTCTTTCTTTTCTATTAAGGCAAGGAAAATAAGGTCTTATGTGTCAAGCTCTCTTATATTCATAAAAAGTGACTTCTGAATCTTTCTTGTCTTTATTTTCCATCTTCTTATATTTGTATTGAATGTTCTTCTGTCCAACAATCTTTTTCATCTTTTTAGAAACTTTTTCTAACTCATTTTATGAATATTCAGTTCCACTAGATTCGGATTTTATAATGACCTTCTTAGATTTTGATCTTGTAACTCCCTCAAGAGTCTTAGATTTCTTATGATTTGAAGTTGTATTTAAAGAAACACTTCCATTCCCATTCTTCTTCTTTACATTATTAGAATCTCTCTTCATTATAGTCTCATGTTGAAGAAGTGTTCTAAAAAGTTCATCAAGAATAATCTGAGTAAAAATTTGGTTATCATCAATAGTATTCCTCTTGGATTCCCACTCCTTGGGCATAATGTCTATGATCTTGTCAACAATAGCTTAATAATCAAATCCCTTATTGCCCATGGAGTTTTAAATATTCATAATAGTTATGAATCTTTCTTGGAATGCTGAAACCATGATATTTAGATTTGATCATGGCTCTTCTAGTTTCAATAACATTGGAAGTTCCACTGTGAGTAATTTAAAGTTTCATAAAAATACAATTTACTACTTCACAAGATGAAATATGGCCATATATATTTCTAGTCATGGAAAAAAAAGGTAATGTGTACCTTATAATTCAGTTGATATTCATGCTTCTCTTGGATGGTGAAGGTACTAAATTCCTTGTCAGGGATTTTATATCCTCCAATAAGCTTAACTAAATTGTCAACTCCAATATTAAAAATAAAAGTATTCATGAGATCTCTCTAATATTCACAATCATTCCCATCAAAAATAGATGGTCTTAATGGATTGAGATTGTCTATGAAATCAACATTTATTCCTTCTATCTTAATGAAAAAAAACATTCCACACAAACATGGTAGAAATAAAAGAGATTATAAACAAGGAAAATATTCCTCAGTAAGGAAAATAAAAATAGAGTGTTTCTATGAAAAATATGAATCTGAAAAATAAGAACAAGAATTCTCCTCATAATCTAATCGTGAAATTAATTCAGATTTAACCAATCCTCTTATACCTAATGATGATAATGTATGTGAGTATGATATACCTTATAATACCAAATGTAGGATTGAAATGATATAGATACTGAATAAAGTATCTAATTATTCTCATTATATAATACGGGATGAATTGGGTACTTTAAAAAATTTCCTTTGAATCTTTTAAATATGGTTATGTTTGACAAGGTTAAACATGGAAATTCTAAAAACCACTAGTTTTACAAACTTTATAGATTCCAGAAATGTGGTTCCGAGAATGTGATTCTAAAAATATGGTTCTGGAAAATGAAAATAATTGAATGTATATAAATATAAATATTCAACCTTAAAGCATATTGAATCTCACTAAATCAGTGTATAAAAGATTAAGGAAGTTTATGATAGTTATATATTCCTCAAAAAATAAAATGAAGCAGAAAACATGTAAAAAAGTGAGTAACATGAAGTAAATATTTTAACCCAAAGAGAAGAGTATCCAACAACCTTTGATAAAATTACATTGATTTATACTTTCAAGAAGGTCTATCTTACCCACACCAGGGTAAGCCCTCGATACGAAGATTAGAGTCTGTCTTTCTATCCCTGAAAGACCTCAACTTCAAGGTAGTCGACATCTCAGTCTTCTTATCCCCAAAATCCCTTGATTGTACACAAAAAGAATCAGAGTCCCACTAAGAAAATTTTAACAAGAAGTTCAGTACACACAAAGAAATAAATCATCTCTCTCTTGATATCACATCAGCAGCATGTAATCTCTAGGTTTATCAACATCTTATAATCACTTTCAAATGAGCTCCTATTTATAGGCACAACTCTAACAGTCGGCTCCCTCCCCCAACGGTCATATTTTTCCTTGAATTTCAGAGGGACCTATAAACATGTCACTCAAAAAACAGTTATTTAGTAACTGAATGCATGACATCATTTTATAACAAAAACAAGTGTAAGAAAAAATATTGTTACAGAACCGAAATCAAAAATTCTAGAATGTAAGAAAATAAAAGATCAGAGTCTATCCAGAAAATACATTCGATGTCTATAATACAAGGATATTAGGATTCTATTTTCTAAGGAATTTAGAACATGAAATCTATAGACTTCCGAAGACAGAAGTTCAAGGAAATTCGGAATCTAGATTCACAAGAATTTGGAAACTGAACATACAATGTTCAAAGACAATGTCCATGAGAATTTGGAGTCAGAACATACAAAGTTCAGAGTCTGAATTCATTATAATTCGGAGTCAGAAATGAAAATGTTCAGAGTCCGGATTCAATAGAATTTGGAGTCTATACTCATAAGAGTTCAGAGTCTGAATTCAAAGAACATGGAGTCATAACTCAGAAGAGTTCAGAGTTTGAATTCAAAGAACTCAGATTCAGAACTCAGAAGAGTTCAAAGTCTGAATTTAGAGAACTCGGATTCAGAACAGAGAAGAGTTCGGAGACTGAATTCAGAGAACTTGTAGTCTAAATTCAGATTCTGAAAATAGAATTATTTTTTTCTATGAATTATATTACTCCGAGGATTCAAATATGAAAGAAAATTTTACACATAGACAAGATAATGAACAATGAAATATATGGTAAGGATTAATTTCTGTATGGATAGAAAATTTTCTTTATTGAAGTAAAACACTGCGCAAAATGAATTTTTCCTTAAGATATAGTGTTTTTGATTTTCAAAACAAGATGAAATGGTAAATTCATATGGAAACCTTACTGGCTCAACAATCTCCCCAAAGTATGAAGGAATGGAATAGTCATAAGGAAATCCTTATTGACTAAAAAATTTCCACCATGATCTATTTATAGATCACCTTTTTTCGTAACATTTTTTATCCTTCAATGGATAAAAATATTGATTTTATGTTAATTATAAAAATTGATTATGGAGGGGTAAAAAAAGAAAATGAAAAAAACATTACTTAAACATGATTAAATATTACCTTACCGCATGATATAGGCTGATCCTAAAATATAATAACAAATATATCAATCTATATACACTTGAGTATAAAAATTAATAAAAATTAATATAATAGTTTATATAATTTAAAGAGTGACACACTCCCCACATATGAATGGGAAACTCATATCCATTCTTCATAACAGCTTTTTAGCACATTATTTTGTATAATACCAACTCATGTCTCTCCCAATCATCGCTCTCTATTTCATAGAGTCCCAGTATTGATGAAAAAACCATCATAGGAGGTTTAACGTGTAAGAAAAAGTGGAATTTAATGAGAAGGAATAAGTACTAACCGACATCATCAAAGTTTATTTCTTATCCCGATGTATTAAAATATTTTTTATCAATGAAAAAATAATAAAATATGTATCATCTATATATTTATATTTTATAATTTTTTTCTTAAAACACATTTTCCTCTCCATTTTCTTTTACATTTTTAATAAAAACATCGCTTTTGTATATTCATTGATTACCCCCTCATCGAAGTGACGTGCATTTGACATCATATACTCTCATGGTTGTTTATTATGATGTATTAAATATACATATTTTATATTCATTACATAAATAAATTTTTAAAATATAATATATCTTTTACATTCTTAAATTCCCAATTATTGGAATGTTATATCTTCATTGATGTGTATATAAGGACTACCGCTTTAATGAAGTGATGTGATTTTATTTAAATAACCACATCACATGGTAGATATATATAAGATTATTTAAATATATAAACTGATATTATTATATAATCATCAATACATAAAGGTAAATTAATATTTACCTTCATTCCATTAAGAAAACAGAAAAATGGAAATGTTACTCTTGCATATGTATGACCTGCAGTCACCTTGATTATAACATAGTTCATTTTGATTAATAATCTTATAATATAATAATTAAAATTAGTATTTATATATATATATATGTCTGTTAATTTATTCATTTGTATTATTCTAGATATTATTGAATAATTTTACCTTTGACTATAGTTAACATACCAATTTTATTTTGTATATATGAGCCGGATGTCATCAACAAATATGATGTGAACTAAATTGATTGTGAAATAATACATAAAAAATTATTAAATAATATATAATTAATAATAAACCTGATGTTTTTTTATTGTGAAATTAAATAAATTTCATAATTTTTTTATTTATTATGATTCGTAATTTGTGTGGAAAATTAGACACGAAGGAACAATTTATGAAAAAATAATATTTTGAATGTTTAAAAGTTCTATTTTCCTAATCATTTTATTATACATCCTTATTCTTAAAATTATTTTATTTATTAATTCATGTTAATATAAATTAATTATACATGATATTTTATGTACCTTTTTAATTTGTAATGATTTTTTTCAAAGGAAACATTTCAATATTTTAATTATAATGGTTTAGCATTCTTTAAAAATGTTAATTGAATATTTAATTTGAAAATATACAGTGTCCCAATCCTATTTCATCCATCACAACCCCTATATTATTTTTTCACTTCAATTATATTTTTCCTATTTTTTTCAAATGATGACCATTAATTCCTTTTTTTGTGTATTTTATATCTCAAAATGAGGATTTAAAATAAAAATTGTATTTTGATATTTGAAAATTTATTTTATATTAGTTTAATTTTTTTAAGGTCTTAAGATGAAAAGATACATTTCATAAAGGATTTATTAATGATATGGTTATTGATCATTATAGATGATTATGGATAATCCTGATTCATATTTTATGAATCGGTGGGCCTGATAAAACTCGTATGATGGGGTGATACCAATATAGATATCAAATTCATTGGGTAATGTTCCTTTCTTACAAACAAAATTATGAAGGACTTAACCAATATATATTATTCTTGGGATTTAACTGGGATCTAATTTTTTCGAACATGAGTATAAATGAGTGAAAATTGGTTATTAATATAAAGATCAATGTTATCAAGAAAGGGTTTCCATTTTTATTGTAGGGATTTTAATGTTTATTTTTGAGAAAATGACTGTTTTTTATTTTAGGTATGGATTATTACATAAAAATAAATAATATTTTCTTAAGGTTAATTTTTTTTTCTGTTTCTTGTTTTCACTAGACTAATATATTTTATTATTTTATGTCACTTACTATGATTTTTGTGCTCAAATCAAATTTTTAAATGTCTATCAATGTTTTTAATGGTGAAAAAATAAATGGGAATTAAAAATGTAATTAATAAAGAGTTTTCATGGAATGAAAACACGATTCATTATACATATATTATATTATATAAAAATTAATATATAGAGAATGTGTATACTTTTTATATATTATATTTTCATGTAATATTTGTGAACTAATTAAATTAAAATATAAAAAAAGTCCATCAAGAATAAAAATGGAATTCTAGTCTAAATAAATTAGATTATGAAATTTTTTATGTTGGGTCCATAAAGATTCTATAAATGGTTTCATTAATTTTTGATAGTGATTATTTCACCAAATGAAATTATTTAAATTTTTTATAACATCATTTTAAATGAGATTCATTCTCCTCCTTATTTTTGAATAGAATAATGGAGTAAATGATGATGTGTAAAGTGATCTCCCCATCTTGAAATTTGAAATTGAATTTATATATGGATAACCAATTCATGCACAAAATAGTATCAAATCCCACTAATGGAAATATGAAATGATTTTTTGGGAGATCCAATAAATAGACATTGATTATTGAGGATAAATATACTTGGAATTTAATAATTTTTGTGTTTCCAATTCTCATAGATATCTTAACCCCAATTCATTGAGGTGCAGATTGAATAGTTCTATTAAACATTCATGATAAAAAAATATTTTTTAGAAAAAAATTAAAAAGTTAATATGATATTCTAGAATGAATGATTAGTGGAAAAATAAACACATCAATATGAAGGTCTACCATATTAGTAAGGTTAAAATAATACCTACCTTGCTATATTTGATTTAGAGGTTGTTGTTGTTGAATGTATATGAATAAACTTTTATTATGGAATGGTTAATATAATTTCCCCATATCATAAGCATGAAATAGTGTATCGTAGGTTTATTTTTTATCTAATACATCTTTCATTATATCTCATTATGGGGGTGGTTTATCTCTACTTAGAATGGATTTTCTTGATTCTCATTTTTTTCACAATTGCAACATCTCACTATTCCATCAATATAGCTTTAATGGTTCCACTTCCCATATTTTTTACATATGTGACCATTATTTCTTCCATGAGATTTAACCACAGATCCTACCAATTAAAATATCAAATTATTATTTTTATATTTAGGCCAATGAGATCATTGTGAGGCTCTAATATCAATAACATCCATGTGGGAATAAAATAAAATTTGATGATGTCATTAAAATTATAAAATTACTAATTCTTTAAATGGAATCTATGTTAATGTTCTAAAGAAGAGGACCACATTAATTTTAGTGTTTATGATTAAAATTGAGGCTTACCTTGAACACATTGTGACTTTTTTCTAATACACCCTAATATATTCATAATTTTTTAAATTTTTTCCAAAGAATAATCTATATATTTTAATATGGGGATTCCTTGAAAAATATATATGGACACCAATTTTTAAAAATCATCCATTTTCATTAGTAGAAATTTTAATAATTTTCAATTTTTTCTGGATTTGTGTCCACCACTAATCCACTCCTCCATCAAGATGATAGATTGATAACACAAAATTATCTTCTTTTGATATTTTGAATATTGATAATATATTCTTAATGGAGTAACCCATTATTATGAAATCAGGGGATAAAAAGGTCTACCAAATAAAAAATATTATTTATTACATAAATGAAATAACAAATAATAATTATTCTATGAGAAAGAGAGTATTTCACAAATTTCATGTTATTATATATAATGTGAGTAATATATTCTAATACTCCTAGAAATTTCACTACTATTTCTTCTATATGGTTTATATAAAGAGATATGTTGTCTTAATGATGATAGTTTTTATTGACGTGAAGTGTATTTTCCCTAATGGGATAGTGCATTGATTAAAGATGGAGTAGTTATGTAATTTAATATATTAAGGTGTGGACGCTGGTCAGAAGATGACGCTTGACATAAGGAAGTGGTGGTTATAGCCTCCAATGATGTGGTCTAGAGGGTAGTGATGAGTCAGTGTCTGGGGTAGTGATTCATGGGCGACAAAGGTAGTGGTGGCATTTGATGGATGTTAGTTCTACCAGACTACAATGGCTGGATAATAATGATGATCTATTATAGTTTATATGATGTTAATGATATGTGGCATAGACCAGTAGGGGGAGACCATATAGATCATTATATCTTAGGGGGGCTTATGCATTTTTGTCATGATTTAACTTTTGTGCTTGGTAAATCATTTCATAGTAGTATTGGGTTAAATTTTCTAATTAAGAATTGTAGGATTTTATTGTTTTTATAAGGGTTGGGGGGTTCCTCCTTACCTGTTAAAAAATATAAATAATTAAATTAATATATGTATTAGAATAATTAAAAAAATTATATTAAATGGGCAACTATGAACATATAAGTTATAAAATATAAATGAAACATAAATCCTCAAATAAAAGTCTATATTATTCAATCAAGGATATCCATGGTAACTATTCAAATTTGGTTTTCTAAACATACAATATATTCAAGTCCATTATAATGATTTATAATTGTTTTTTAATTTTTCAAATAATACCTTCCGAGAATGTCAAACTAAGTGTACATTAAATATTATTTGTTATAAACCATGGGGTAATTGAATTAAATTTTAATAATAACTTTTTAGGGCTACTTACCCAAGGTGAAATTGGGTCATAGCCACATCTATATGTAGTAATCATATATAGACGTAATTTATTGGAAATCAATCAATTCATACATCATTAAAATTTCACAATATTTTTATATACATAGAATTATCATTAATTTTCTTCTGAAATTATTCTAATATCAATACAAAATAATTTATAGAAAATTTTGTTTTACCTAATAAATCATTCAATGCCTTTTACAAACATATTATTACCCAATTTTTATGATTAATATACAGTAACCAATACCCAACCATCGCGAGGAATAATGTCTTTGGAATAATAGGTTCATAATTCTCTAAAAGGAAACTAAAATAAAAAAATTATTTTATTATCATTAATGATATCCTAAATCCCATCATGATCCAAAAACATAATAATTTAAATTGGGGAATACATAAATGAAATCGGTGAGCTATAAATCTATGTAAGGTAACAAATATGTCATTGAGGAATAATAAGTGAGTCCAACAATATAACATTATTTCATAAAAGAGAAATATCATGTATAATCACATATAAGAATAATGTAAATAAAATGTTATCCAAAACTTATATAAGTATCTGTATGTCGGTGTTGCACATAACATGACAGAACGATAAATAAAATCTAAATTCCAATACAATTTCACATGGTTGGAAATGTTTGATCATGAATTAGGTTTTCCCATAATCCCTCTAATAATTTCTCATATGGAAAATCCATAAGCCAATTAATTATATAACTATATAAGAGAATCCATTATAATATTTTCATTCTCATGCGTGCAACAAATTTAAATTAATCATGATACATTAATGTAATAATTACCTATAGTGTGATATGGATTGCATAATCATTCCTCATATCATAATCTATGAATACATTATAAATATCCCAAAGAGAATATTGAATTAAACATTTTTGAAATTCATATCTTATTAAATAATTATAGTTATCAAAATGTGTCTTTCATTTGGAAAAAATCATGATTATTGTTAGATAACAGGGTATATAAATGAACATTCAATATATTGTTTAATGATTTATTGAAACAGAATTGGAGGAAGAATATAAATGGAATTTTCAATGAAAGATATAGGTAAACCAGAAGAATAATGCATAAAATATTATTTTATATATTTTAATCATTAATAGTATTAAATCATTTAAATGATCATTTCATAAAAGGATTAATGAATAGAAAAGTTCCCCTTATACAGGATTGTTTTTAAAGACAGTATTTGAAAAATGAAATTAGGGATTATAGTTCCCCATCAATGTGAAGGAAAAAAAATAATATAATATGAGGCAAACATATATATATATATATATATAAGATTTTATCTTATCAAAATGTTAAAGTGATAGAGGGAGAATGTTATTTTGAGAGAGAGAGACCATAACCCAATGGAAACGGGTAGTCCAAAGTGATCCCTTACTATATGTTCCAAAATCATTCAGAACATTTACATAATGTCCTGAATAATAAAATTGAAATAATTAATTTCTGTATCCATAACTTTTTCAATGTATATATATATGATTTATAATAATTTATTTATTCTTATTTATAACTATTTCAATGAGATATAATTATTATTCATAATTTTTCAATGGGGTTTGTTTTCTAGTTCCATGGTTGTAAAAATTGTGGACAGTTATGGGACTTCATGAAAAATGGTATTAGAACTAATAATGTTAATTGAAATTATATTAATATCCATACAAAAATTTAATGTAACCCAATATGTTTTTTTGTTCCATAAAAATAAATATTCACACAGTAAAAATTTTAGCGCTACGAGATTTGTTAATTTATGAGGTTTTACAACCTTTCACAAATTAGTGTTTTGTTAATAAATATTATTCTTATATAGAAAATATATGAATGATATATGTTATAATATAATTATAATAATATTATGTTAGAATAAAAAAAATGCACAATGTTGAATTTTGTAATTGAAAACGAAACTCATCATCCATAAAGTCGGTGAACCAAAATAATATGGAACATAGTTTTCTTAAACAAATAAGTTGGTGCATAGTAAATTATCCACTAAAAATATATAATTAATGTATATATATGTAACTTGATTTGTTATTTAATTTTTCGAGTTAGGGGAGGATACGTTATAATATGAAAATAAATTAAAAGAAGTAGTTTGAGAACATTATCCCTTGAATTTCGTCTCATTGAAATAATCATTAATGTATAGTGAATTTGTATTTCGGTGATACTAGTAGAAATAATACATGGTGTAGATGTTTTTGAAGACAATTTGGTATAAATTAGGAAATATAAAAGGATTATAAGTTGTGAGGAGAAATTGTAGGGAGGGGTCGTACTTATAAAGGAGGAGAGGGATGGGTTTCAATATAAAATAATTAAATTATTATTTTTGATCTAGACTAATTATTTATTTATTATTGATATTATATACCTTAAACAAGTAATGTGTGATCAAAATATCGGTTCTTATTTAATCCAAGACAAAAAAATCATTTTTTCATCTTATAATGTTAAATACCAAATTATAACTTATTTCATTATTCATAAAAATAATACTATTTTATTAAAATAAAAAAATTAACCCTAACAATTTTGGTACAAGTTGATTTACAAAATGAATTCTATATTATGAAAATATTTGTTCAAAATTTTTTAAAATAAAAATTTTAAAAATCCTAATATATTTGAAACATATCATTTTTAATATTAATATCAATTTTCTAACCCTTTTAAAATTTATTTAATTTATCCTAAAATTATACAATCATTTTAATAAATCATAATAAAATTTACAAACACAATTTTAGAAATAAATACTCTATTGAAAATTTTTATTTCCGTAAAAAATGAACATAATTCCTATATGTTTTACTAAAAATTTTTAAAAAAATTAGTAGTTTTTAATAATTAATTTACATTTATTATGAGAAAAATTATACATTTTAGTTTTATAAGATACATAAATATTATTTTACACTTCAATAGGTGAGGAAAATATTTTACAGGGTTGGTTACTATTCTTAATGGTGAAATTACTACTCCGACTAGCAGGTTAATAGTCCAATGATCATATTTGTAAAAGATATAATGGATCCTTAAATAAAATGTATACCTAATATTTATATCATATTTAAATCACTTCTATTTCATATCAAGGTTATATATTTTAATTTGAAAAATTAATATTTAATTAGTAATATTATGATTCATTTCTATAGTATTATTTATGGGTGTGAATTTTATATGGGATCTTGGAAATAAACATATTCAAATGTATGACATCTTAATTTCTATTTATTATCTATTTATAATAGTTTCTATAATTATATCGATATTTTATCCTAAATTTAATTTTTAAATTAATAAAAGAATATTTAATTTGTTTTATCACGTGGTGTGTATGTATTATATTATATTTTACTTCTAAATATGTCACAAATATATATTTTAAAGTAAAATAACATTGAAATAATATTAGCCTTTAAAATTATCATAATTTAATGTGATATCATATTCACTGATAAGAAAAAATCAAGGTCATGGATGAAGATTCATATCAACAATAGTTATATAGATAAATCATAATCTAAAATATACTATGAATCAGAAATACAATTGATGACTATTAGATTTTTGGAACTCATCCATTAAATTGTTCCATTAATAAGATATATGACATTTCCCAACTAAAATTTTAGATCATTATGAAAAATATGCATACTAGAATCTCTATATCCCTAGATGTCTAGATCCCCATCTTCTACATAAATATGAAACATATCATTATTCAAAAAAAGATATTTTAGGTAAATCTAAATTTGAAAGTAATGGTTGTCTAATAAATTTAATTTATATCTTCCTACCATTCTCAAAGAGTAGGTAACATCAATCAATGGACTTTTCATGATATACATGACTGATCATATCACTATTTGATATCGAATACAGGTAATGCACTATCTTTAATCTTATTAAAAAGGATTGATTTTCTTGGAGAGATGTATGCCATATGAAATTGGAAAAAATATTGTCATGGATTGTTCCAAGTTGATTAACATTAACATCATTCCAATTTATATGTATTGAATTAATCTATTAATCATTATAGATCTATCATTAGTGATCATGATCCCTATAATTTAGGTTTCATCCCCTATTAATTTCATAGTGATTTACTTTTTTATCTACATATTAAATGAATTTATGATTGGATTCCCATTTCCAATAAGGAATATGTCATCAAACTACTCAACAAGAAAAATTATTTTAATCCCATTAAACCGATTATATACATTGTGATCATATTAAATGTTTTAAAAAATTACCACTATGGATTCATCAAGGTGAATTATCCATGGTTCATTTGAATTATTTAATCCCTCAGTGGATAATTGATGATTCAATGCCTTATTTCCATATATTTGATTCACAAAACCATATATTTTTAATTTATACAAATATTTTGTAAGTTATTAATTAAGAAATGTTTTTTGAAATCCAATTTAAAAATATAATCATCACTAAAATATTCTATATAAATTAGAAATCTATTTGAATCCTTCATAGAAAATGGGGAGAATACTTTTCATTGTCGATGGCTTTATGATTCTAAAACCCTTAAGCCCCAATTTATACAATATATGTACAAAATATAAATTCCATTTTTATTTTCTTATTGAAAACCAATTTTACCCCAATAATATATAAATATATCAGATAATATACTTAAACAAAGACATGGCTTTGATACATGGAATTCCATTCAGAATTCATGACCACTTTCCATCATTGTATTTTTGAGATACATACTACTTCTGTATAGGAAATATGTTCATAAATATCAAAAAATAATTATTTATCATCTTAAGTTACTATAAATACTATATTTTTTAGTTATTTCACAACTTTGATGGTTTTAAGAAGTACATGGGTATCTAGAAAAAAATTATATTGAAAATTGTGTAATTTTTTATTTTGAAATATATTGTGTATATTGGGAATAAACTTCATCATTTTTTATAATCCTTCTATAAAATATTTTTTATATATACTCCCTCTCATGAAATATGAACCATCTTACCTCTATGACCATTTGTTTGAGTGGTTATACAAATAAAATACATTATTTTTTTGGTGAATCTTATAATGATACAGTTTATTCATTAGGCTATGAGTTTGTTTCAATACATAACCATTATTAATGGTATCTATACCCATTCAATATTATGTGACAAAAAACATTTCACATGCATTAAATCATATGTAATTTTAAATTCCTCTCTAAATGGATCCCATTTTTGTATGTATGATACAATCTCTAAATCATATCCCCCAATGGATAGTGGACGATTTGTATGATTCATCATCGACCTGACTATTCCCAACAACATGAAGTTCCTTATTTCAATAAAACAATTCCATTTAGTTTTATAAGGTTGAGTCATTTGATATTCAATCCCAAACTCCATTAAAATTCAATGAACTCCAAGTTAATTAATTCATTTCCTTGGTTTTATAAAAATGAATATATTTTTGTTCCATGTTAACTATATAATTCATTCCTATAATCCTTAAAAATCTCTAGGTATTTAGAATTATACTATAACAAGTAATGGTATCCAATCCTAGATTCATCTAGATAAGGTCAAAAAATATTACTATATACCAATTTAAGAATCCATGTGAGCATTTCATTTTATCCCTGATAATGGTTTAGTCATTTCATATTTTAAACATATGTGACACATACCACATAGTTTATGTTTTGATGAATTTAAATAACCATATTTATATATATATTCAACCACTTTTCACTTATATGAATAGTTAGGTGATACAAAAACATGGTGTGATCATATTCATGTTATCTTTATTTGTTATAGATGTATAATAATTTTTTTAATAGTATACTATATAATGTGGATTATTAAGATGATTCATTCCATTGAAAATTTTATAGTTTTTGAAAATATTATCTTCAATATTCATGCATAAAAAAACAATCTATTTCTAAAATGTACATTGATATAATGTTTTTTTGAAACACTGGGCCCATAATAAAAATTATTATAAACTATAGTTAATCACATCATTAATGTATTTAATATAAAATATATATTGAAACAAATATTACTCATTGAAATTTCTTTAATCAGCCTCACATATGAGAATATTTGTAAATATATATTTTATCTAGTATATGGATAAAAATTATATCACTATAAGCTATATATGATATGAATCAGGGAGAAATGGAAGAAAATATTGGATAAAAAACTCTAAAGAAGCCTCCCCATACTTTTTCACAATTATACAATTATTTTTCCATGTTTATTCATACCACATGAAAAAAAACAATGTATCTAGTTTCTAGTCCTACCTATGGATCCTCATTATCTTAGTCGGATGGTGTCAAGAACCCTTAAAATTAGAGTTATTCATTAGGTAGTTTTCATTACCCTTCCATGTGTACAACATTAGTATTTGATGTTTTTCATACCATTAGTACTTTTCATCCATTAGAGTTGGAGTAATGGGTTCCAATATTTATGATTCATATTTTCTATATTCTAATTAATACTAAAATAAAAAAAATTAGTGAGTTCAATGGGAGGTCAAATTATTAGTGTGGACCTCATTGGTTTACAAAAATCCCAATATTTCTAAATAATAAATATATAAAATCATCAATATTGAATGGGAAATGCCTATAACAAACTCTAAAATCATTTTAAATATGTGACGAAGATATTTCATATATCTTATGTATAATTTTAACGAGATAATGATAACACATATGGAAAAATGTATTGTATGACTACATTCCCTCATAATGATTCTAGAGATCTTTGGTCATGTATGATAAACTAAGGAACTAATTATACAATTAATAATCTATATTCTTCCAAAAGATAGTATTATCTTTTACAATAGCCTCTTTAGAAGGACATTTCCCTTGAATAGGGGGCTCTAATACATAGAATTTCAACTTGGGGTTAGGTTTGATGCGCAAGTGCCTACTCCACCCAAGGAAAATCATTTCTATTTGGATATTATAATTCAAAAAAATAAGTGAAATTAAAAATTGTGAGGTCATATGGTTATCCAATTTTTACAACCAAAATAATATCTGGGTTAATTAAAAATTCATGATTAGAAAATGAGACATTAGATTTTTATTCTAAAACTATTTTTTCCATATCCCAATATCCCACACCATTGGATTTCAATTATATATTTCCATATATATTTGAGTGAAATTTATTTATATTTATCATATAATAGACTATAATGAGAAGATCAATGCTAGGAAATGTTAATTAGGTTTGTGTTCATGCCAACTACAACAACATAGAGTTCCTTAATCCATTTCATGGTCAACATTATATCAAAATCGTGAATTCAAATTTCCCTAAAACCTTCATTTTAATTTTCACCATTTCTGGTGGAGCCATTCAACACCTAATCATAAAAAAATTATGTATTTTATTTTTTTTGTTAAAACACATTGATAGTTGAAACCTCCATGATTGAGGTAAGAAATACATTAAACATTGGATTTATTTTAACTCATGTAATATTAGGCCTAATTGAAATAATATTTCCATTATATCAAATATAAAAATAATCTAAAATTTATAGTATTTATCCACTTGGATGCTTTCACAGTGGTTATACCTTGAATTATATCCACTATAATAATAGATGTATCCATTACATATTCATAATCAAATATAGATTAGTGGAACCATGGTTATAGGGAAAAATAAACGAAATGTGGGAATATAAGAGCATACCTAATCATTTGAGGTGATGTGTCACATATCATCCTTTTAATTTACTAAATATTATCCTAAAAACCATTGAAATAATAATGATATTATAATAAACATTGAACATACATAGGATATTAATGATTATTATCATTCACACACGAAATTAATACACATTTAAAACTAGTAAGAATTCTTTAAAACATATTACTTAGAAATAAATTTTTTTTGTAATGAACAATTAATTAACTTAAATATTAATTAATTATATTATAATATTTTTCATCAAAACTGTCTTGGAAGATTCCAATATGCTATTATTTTTAATAAATAATTAAATTAAATTAATTTAATAGTAAAACATATATAGAAAATACCGGTGGAAAAAAATTTCTACCCATCTACACAATATAGTCATTATTGTGTGCATTTTAATTATATTACATCCAATGTACAACACATGTCACATTATTACGCAACGTGTAGTTATTTATGGCGTGTTGTATATTCTATGAAATAATAATATATACATAAAAAACCATTAATATATTAATCATTTACCACTAGAAATGATCACAAAGTACACAACTTGTATGATTACCACATACATCAGGTAGTTTCTATATAATGAATAAGTAGATAATTTATGAATTTAATTTCACACAACATGATAATAATCACTCATCATGATATCCATGGAAAATATCTACAAAATAGAATTTATACTTCCCACAAACCATGTATTTTAGTTATAATTAAATAAATAATATTTATTCAGCTTTGTTAATTCATTTTATGTACATTGAATTAGTATGTCCATCGCCTAAATGGGTTCAATTTAGAAAATGTGTATATACTGCTACACGCTTGTATTATATTCTCTAGTTATCAAGAAAACATTTTTGGTGACTCAATAGGGATTCTACCATAAAATTATTGTATTATATTAAATTTAAGTCAAATACTAGATTTGTATTCAAAACTAGTTGGTTCTTCCCGATTAGAATTCAATGCAAGATGAGTAATTAATATATGTTACACAGTTTTACAACATGACTTCCATGTTTTCCATAGGGATTAATCATGTGGTCTTACATGATGTATATGGTAGATAAATATTGTGTAACACTATTAAATAACATGAAATGTTTCTAACTAATTCATGGACTGTAATTTCATATTGTTATTTCCTCAGACATGATGAGTTCTGATTATTACGACTCATCATAATGTTTTGAACATGGGTAAATGACTTGTATATTTCTATAAAATTTATTTTATCAATATTATATATCAAAAATATATTACTTCATTAGATGATATATTCATAATTTATTCTCCTATAAATAGGATGTCTTATTCATATAAAAGTAAAAAAATATGATATATTTATTTTCATTTTAAATTATGATAAACTTGTAATTTAAACTAAGATCCAAATATATAAATAATACAGATATTAATAAATAATGAAAAACTAATATCTGATTAATTTGATAACAATTAACGCTTATGAGTAATATTATATCTAGGAGGTCCCATGAACGATAATAGATTTTCTAAGGTTATTTTGATATATTCTTAAAACTGCTTGATAAATATAACTCTTTGGACTTGTATTCATGGATCTAGCATTATAAATTTAATCATTACACACTTTCATTGATCTAATAAGATGCATATCAAATTTTAACATCCCAAACTAAAATAAAAATTAATAATAATGTGAAAAATATGAACCTTATGACCTTGAGGTTTTGAGTTTTGGAGAAATAGTAAAATCCTTTTTTATAATAAAACCCATGGCTTTCTCAACAAGTAGTAAATTTCCCAATTATACAAATAATTTCATATTTTAAATAAAATATTAAAAATATCAATAAATCTATCCACAAATAAAAAATTTCTATAAATACAATATATAATAATTCTATTCATAATATAGTGTGATGAAATATAGTATCTGTGAACTATAATTTTGAATATGGTTATACAAATGATTAAATAAATAATTATTAAAAGAGAGTATGATTTTCTTATTGGTATGAGAAAATAATAAAATCAAATATAAATAAAATAAAGGGTTAACACCCAATAAAAAATAATTCAGTAAATTTTAAAAATCATATCTGAATAATTCCATAGAATAATATGATAAGTATTCATAAATGAATTATCATAAATAATTCATTGGAAGGCATATGGACTCTTGAATGAAAAATATTTTCATTGGACACAAATTTTCATGATTACAATTTCATTAACATATATTCAATCATCATCCCATTTTATTAGAAATTTATTTCTATTATCCATCATCAAAATCATAGTGGAACCATATATATTTTTATTCGGACACTATCTGTATAGTCACCAATACATTCTCCCTTATAATGGAATAACCATCATGGTTAATTCCAAAAATGTGTCTTATATAGAATATATCATTAATAAATGAATTGGAGGGAATTATTTGACATATACATCATCATATAAAATATAAATGAATCAATAAATGAATAAAAACCATAGTATTATTTAATTTCATCATAAAAATCATAAACTTTTCGTCATTCTTTAGTAGTATAAAACCCATTGGAAAAAGAAACAGTGTTAATGAATATTTCATATAAATAACATCCTAATACATCTAGAGATATAAGTTAGAAGAAATATTTAAAACATATCATCAACGAATAAAAGGAATCATTAACGTATGTTAACATAGATGAATATAATCATTATAAAATAATTTTTAATATAATTTTTAAATGAATATAAAATATAATATATTTTTTGAATCATTAAAAAAACAAAAAACCCTAAATAATATAATGGATTCATTTTTTAAAAATAATTGAATCTTATAATTCAATACTAATGACAAAAAATTTCTATGATGGGACTAATTTATATTCATGTATTATGAATTAAAAATATAATTTACACACTTTGATAAATAATTTTAAAAATTAACCAGATGGAAAATGAAAAAAATATTTCATTAAAATACATGAAGATAATTTTGAATATTGTATACAAACATAATATAAATCATTTACTAGTTTATATTTATATTCAAAATTTTTTTGGGAACATGAATATAGGGGATAAAGAGTATAGTTAATTTAAGACAATATTTTAATGAATAAACTATTATGCCTTTTAAATTAAGGATCCATTTTCAGTGACGTACCATCATAAGAATCCAGAATACCATGATTGTATATATGTTCATTAATTTATATTTCAAATTATAATTATATAAAATATATAAATGATTATATGTTTATCAATCAAAAATATTTCTCGTATATATATAAATTTGTGAAGAAAAACCCTTACAACATTAGTGATGAATGGGTAAGAAAGATAGTAAGTTAATGATGATGATATGATTTTAGAAAAAATTAATCTGAATGGATTAATTTGTCAAAATAAAATCATGGTAAATTAATTAAACAATATAAAATGAATTATTGGGAAAAATATGAAACATATATAAATAATCTAAAATCGAGACCATGAATAAAATTCAAAGACCATAACATATTATGTTAGAATCAATAATTTCAGTGTTTTTGAGAAAAAAAACGAAAATTCATATAAAATAGTGTAAATAAAACATAAAATAATCATATATTATACCACACATAATCTATTCATATCATAGTTAATGAAGATGTTTTACAACCTATGGAATGAAAATTTAGTAAAAAATACCCTTACCATGGATTTTGACATTTCACATGAATTCTAACCTATTATATAATATTTTTAGATTTATTATAAGACATATATAATAAAAATAATTATATGTTTCTTAATATGCTCCATTCATTTATAATTACTTATTACCAATATCGTAACAATTCATTTTTGATGACTATATCTTTTTGTTGACTTCTCTATTTTCAATGAATATTTTGATTTTTATAATTTTGATAATTTCACCTTGATCGTAGATTCATCACATAAAAAAATCTGATCCTGAAATAAATAAAATATTTATACATTAAATATTACCATAAAAATCAATGAATTGTCATTATGAAAAATTAAATACCTCTCTCCTGGAGGAATTATTTTATTTACACACAATAAAAATAAGTTCACTTTTCAATGGATAAAAACATAAATATAGAAAATGATTTCTCTATCAAGATAATAAATTCTTTAATTTATTTATTATTAATCCTTTAAGTGTATCCTTATATCCTTACATGTGATTGGGTGATAAAAAATGAAATATGTTTTTTGTAGTGGTGGTATTCCACATGCTCAAAGAAATGGCATTTTCATTCATCAAATGAAATAGTAGAGTTATAAAATAGGTGTTCCATAACATAATTTAAATTAATTAACCCAAAGTTGTTGATTTTATTACATTAATATGTTTATAAAATCTCTAGATATTTTTATGATTAAATAATGGTTTTTGATCACGGTTTATATGGTTACCTCTTCCTTTGACATCCTCATTTAAATAGAACAGAAAAACTATGAAGGATATGTTTATGGTCCCACTAAGGAATTATAAATGTGGTATGGTATATTTAGAAAGGTATTTTAGAATAATTTTTAGATAAATGTTAACTCATCTCTATATTTGGGATTTTCATATTGATGACCCTTTTATAAGAATGAATCAACGATGATTTCACAAATAGTAAGTCTTTATGGAAGAGAAATGTAATTTTATATATCTCAAGTGGTATAAAAAAGGACCACTGTGTAAAATTTTGATGTTTTAACATCCAAAAACTCTTTTTATAAGTTTTTTCTTATGTTTATATCAATTAATGAGATATTATCTAATTTTAAATAATAAAAATTTTATTTGTGAGACGTTTTATATAATTTCATTTTAAGAACATCATGATAACAATGGAGTAAGAATATAAACACATAACCATTAATTTTTATTTCATATCATCCAAAAAAATTATTTTAACACCATATTTCATGCACTCATTACTGTTAATTTTATATAAAATAATTTACCCTATCATTCATCTTCTAACACAATCTATGAAAAATAAAATTTGAATATTATATTATTTTTACAAATAAAAAGTAATTCATCAAAATAAAATTCATTTACCCATCATAAATATTATGAAATTTAACTATTAATAATGTATATTATCCTTACCTTTGTCATTATATTTTATGTAGTGATCATGAGTTACATTTGTGTAATTATTTATTTTATAATATAAAGGAAATGTCAAAATCTAATATCATTGTACCAAATTAAGAATTTAAAATGATAGGATATAGATTGCTAAAATTATCCTAATAAAAAAATAATTAGGAAATTTTTAATTGTATTTTTGTCCTTATATTATAGTTAACACCCCTCATTAACCATTTGGGCCCTTACTATGATGGATAATTTTTTTACTCTTGTAATTATTCATTAAGAACCAAAATGGAATGGACCAAGCTATAATATTATAATATTATATTTTATAATATGGATTTAGTTTTGTAAGTTTCAATTTCTAGAGGGGGTAAAATTTACTATTAATATAAGTACACAATACATAATGAATAAGTACTTCTAATAAATACACCAATTTTAATCAAAAATTTGAATTTACAAAATATTTAGGTAGAGAATAGATAACCATGACTTGTATTGGTATATAAATTAAAAACAAACTGTTACATGAATTTAAAACATATTCAAAAATTAATATAACTTTGAAAATACTTAATTTGTGGAAGAGATAAAAAATGAGGAATTTACCAAAATAAAAAATTAAATATGATTTAAAAGGTAATACATGGGAAACCAAATTCCAATTATTATTTTAAAATTATTAATTTAATACTAAAACATATGCATGGAAAATGTAGAGGATTTAATTAACATTTATCATTATTATTTCAAAAGGGTCAAGAAAAAGGTGATCATGCTCCTATGAATGATATTATAAAATAGAAAATATCATATAAAATTGGGTGGACCGTGTAAAATAGAGACATTCCCTCATCTAATCTAGAAACAAACAAATGCATAACGAGATCATTCTTATGATAATGATCCGAATAATCACTCTCATTAATAGTTTCCAAATTTGACAATGCATTTTTTTGATTTAAGAGAACATAGAACATATCCCTGATATTTTTCTTCTCCAGAGTGATCCCTTTAGAAGAAGTCATAGTGCACACTCTTCCACACCCTTGTGAACAAGACCAATCATCGCAAACATGACCTTGGCCACAATTTGTTTGGATGGAGACCCAACTTCCTTGTATTAAAATTATGCAAAACCACTCTTAACACTTCCCTCTGCAACAATGGAGTGTATTTTCTAGGATCAGATTTAATGAAACTTAGCACATACTTATTATTTAGATGATTAGAAGAAAAAACAATCTTATCTTTACCCTTCCTTCCAACTAATGTCAAAGCTAGATCATGGGTCAATGCCTTTTCCACTTTATCTGGAACTACATATTCAAGATTATCCAAATATACGGAATCAACTATGACATCAACATACTATTTCCCTCAAGCACCATCCTGTTGATCTATGTTTTAATCCGAAACATGCATTGAAATAAAAGTAATTATATAATGTGAGGTCAATAGCCCCACCTAAAAGCCCTAAACTGTAACCATGGGGATAATATGTCAAAGTAATTTTATAGAAGTAAAAATATATTCATGAACCTTATTATAGTGTCAAATACCCTCCCCCATATCACCACTCCCATGTATCCATGCCTTAGCATGATCTAAATGAATCCTTTTTTAGGAATTTACAAATTGAATATTAGAGAATCCCTGAATGAGATGGATTGTTTAATTACATCTATGTCCAGATCATCATTCTATATCATCACATATTAATCATCCTGCACCTCCTCAATATATACATAATTATATGGTCTAATACTTGTCCCAATGAGATCATGTGCACCCATATGCACCTTTCCAAGATGAAAGATTCATTTTTTAGAGTTTTCAAATCACTAAATGACATATTACCAACATGATTAGGGGGATTATAAATTTTCTGTCAATAGTGGTCATTGAGGAACCCCTTTATTACACACTTCTCATTGGATAGTTTCCTCTAAAAATAATTTATAAAGTAACCAGAATTCAAAAACTAGTCAAAATATAACAGATTCTTCTCATACTCAACATCAATTCCAATATCATCTGTATGAGTGGAAAGAAAAACATTTTCAATAATGATAGTACAATTAATGATCTACACCTAAATCCAAGAAATGTTTCCAAAATTCACCGCATCCATCTCCTTATCAATTCTAATAGTATTCTCTATTACCCCGGAATTATCACAAAGAATCATCTGGTACCATAGGTCCCATTTGAGCCCATGAAGACTAATCCAAAACAACAAAAACATGATCTAATCCTATAAATCAATGATTTCTGTTGAACACTCATGAAAATTAATGTAACACCCCAGGTAAATAATGAATATGACATTTTCATATTTATCCATATTTGTGAATAAAATATTAATATGACTTTAAAGGGGATTCAATGCTCGATGGCGTACCCAACACGCAACAACGAGTCTCTTGGGAATCTTACGTTGCACTCTAAAAATAAAATAATATTATTTTAAATGGTAGTTAACATGTAGCCGTTGTAATAGCAGGAATGGATAGAAATAACTAAAATATGATTATATATGTTTTTAAAGGTTTTTACATTTATCCAATAAAAGATAAAGGCTTAAAATACGGAAAGAATTCAATTTTAGGCGTATATGCCCTAGTTTTCACTAAAGGTTCACTTATCACCTTTTGATGTTGAACCATCATTAAATATGGTTTTGTTCACTCTTAAACATTCTTTTGGACCAAATAAAACTCTTATTAATAATCGGGACATCATATTTTACTTTGTGTAATTTTTTAGTATTTTTTCGATAAAGTTCATTTTTTAATGAATAGTGTAAAATGTTGTGTTTTAATTCAAAACCTCTTTTTAATCTAATTTATTTATATGATTAGATAATATGTTGAATTGGTTTTAAAGTGAAATTAGAAAATATTTTTACCATTAAATCCAATATTGGTCGTTGGAATTAATTTCACTTTGAAATCAGACTTAAACTACTGTCAATCTTTTGATACTTATTATTTCGTAAAAACAAGCTATTTTTCATGACAGCGGGAATTAATTATTAAATTAATAAATGTGACTTATATGTTTTGAATTTTTTAAAACGGACTTCATTTTTGAATTCAGAATATCAAATATAGCTTTGGGTGAATTTTTGGGATTTTTCTAAAAAACTTAAATTTTTGATGAATAGTGAAACCACTAAGTGGTACTTATAAAAACTGATTTTCCGTTTAAATGAAATTTTGCCATCATTGTGTTTTGATTTTCAAAAATCTGACATAAATGGTTGTCATTAAGAAGTAAAATGTGGTTCAATGGGATAAAAATAAATTTTTTGGTGACTAGTAACTTATTAAGTTTTTAATCGTGATTAGTGGTAATTAGTGTAGTTTAAGCTAAAAATGATGTTATAAGAATGTGAAAACACCATTAAACTTGTCCTAAACCTATTGGGTGAGTCATGGCCGACCAAGACAAGCCATTGGACAACTTTGGGACCCCATGGAGCCACTATAGTTGGAAAATGACAATAATATATTTTTATTTAATGTTAAAATTAAATTGACACAAACATGAGTTGTTTTACCAAAACAGTTTTTAAGTGGGGATACACAAGTCCAAATTTTGATTATAAATATTCATTGGAAATCTAAAACTATTTCCTACAACATAGTAATTTTTTTATAATTTTTAGACATTAAATAAAATAAATTATTTATGACATAATAATGATGCAGTGATGACAGCATTATTTGCCGATTTAAATAAAATTGAAAGATAATGTAAAATCTATGAACTAAACATGTCAAAAACTTATTGGATGAGTGGATTTCGAAGCCTTATCACCTTATCCACGAATTATATCAATGTGGGACCTTTTAAAACACAAAAAAAATTTCATATAAAGTAATATTTCTTACTTTCCAAAAGTGCCCCTCCTCTCCTCTTATAAAAGGCCCCCACCTCTACCACCTTACACACACTCATCAAGCCTTTGGCTCTGCCAAACCCTACCCATTTACTCTCTCCACATCCCTCTACTCATCCTAGAGGATTCCCTTTGGATATAAGCCTTTCAAAGGAAGCCTTTAGGCTCAAATCAAAAAGAGTTACACTTTTAAAGGTAATTCATTATCTCATGTTCATTTGTTTTATTTTGCTTCTCCAACCCCCAAAACTCTCTTTATTTACTTCTTTTGTAACAACACCCGTATCTTCAATATACTAGGATGTTGTTATAATATTTATTCGTGCTACACTCTCACACAACTACATCAAATGGTTAAAGAACATACTGTTTCCGTGGATGGCGAAATTCTGCCTCCCGAAACGATGATTGTTCAATACTCATCTAACACTTTCAAAGGTGACCATTATGATGTCACTATTTTTATATATGATATATAATATGTCTATTCTTTACTTAATATTCTGTATTTTTTTATTTTTGGCTTACCTTTGTGGTTTCCATTATGGGTAAACGCGATATCTTCATTTAAGGAAGTGCGGACTACCGCCCCCTCAAAGTGATTTGATTCATTAAATAACATATGTGGGACGTATACAGGATGGAACTATGATATTATATATGATATTATACTGGAAGTATAATATACCTTTATATAATTATTATTACATTCTATAAAATACGAAATAGAAATGAAAGTAGCGTTCATGCGTACGTACAGCTTACCGTCTCCATGAACTGTGCATTTCATTTCTTATACCCAAATGTAGTGTACTATTATAAGTACTTGTATATGCTGGATATATATGACATATATGATATCTACATCATGAATACAATTCTGGATATAATAAACATTTGGCCACAAGAACAACATGTAATTGTAAGAAGTCCACTTTCGACTTAAGAACCAAAATATCGGCAAAGCAAGTATTATTAACTTAAATGATGACATAATGTCTATGACTTGGTAATCAGTGATATAAAAAGGAATAATGAACATGAAAATGTTTCTTAAGGAATTAGAAATTAACTCAAGTTTATTATTCAGGAATTTAAAGAACGATCGAGTCAAGTCGGACCCAAGGTAAGGGATCCTACACCTCTCTTTCTTTTTAAGTACACTCTTTTATGTCATTCCTTTTAAGCTCATATTTATTATGATTGGGATGTTCTTTTATATTTCTCCTACTTCACTTATTATGTTCATATGATGAGAGACCCTATTTCCTCTCATCAATCCATTTTGGATGTTTTGAGTGGCGCCATTAGGCTACCGAATTTTCGTAAGGGATTTTTCATCTCACTTTTATTCCCGTGAGATTTATGCTACATTTGCCATAAATTCCATTGAGTGGTGTATGTACTACCAATTATTCTAATATTTGTGTAATATACTTTCATTTATGAGTATTTACATCAATGATCTATTGTCCTTCTTTCATGGGGTGTATGTTTTGAAAGATACCCAAGTCGGTAAGAGAACCTTTCACCCTCCTCTTTTTTAAAAGACTTCTTTTATTGGGTATTTTAATTTACATATTGTTATGTTGGGATATGTTCTCATATATCCTTCTTGATGTAAATTTTATGTCCAAGTGATGAGATACACTTTTTATCTCTCATCAACTCATTTTGATGTGATGTCGTTAGGCTGTCAAGGGAACTTTTTAACCCAATTTCGATTTCTTTGGGTTCAACATGTAGTCATTGAATATGTAATCCATTGAATATGTGTGAATGAACTTTTATTGTTTTACACTTAATATCCACTTATATTGGGTGTATTTATATTTGTCACACATATTTTTGAGATTGATTTGTTCTTAATTTAAGGATACCTTCTTTATAAGGGATTTCATCACATTTGACATTTCTATTGAGGGTTCATTGTTGTTATGCACCAATTCACTCTTATATGGTGTATATATTGTCCTTTGGAGTATTATATCATGAATACATTTATTCACATTATATTATAAAGTTTTGAATAAATGTTATTCCTCAATTATTATATTCAAGTATCTCTGATTTTGGTAAAACCCCTTTAACCAAAATATCGTTTTAAATGTTTTAATTATTTGTTCTTATTAATATCCATGTTTTCAAAATGGTTTTAAGGATATATTTGTATGGATATTAATGGTTTAAAATTTTAAGCTTCAAGGTGGTATGGGACACTTTGATTCAAAATCTCTTTATTAAATGTTTTAAATGGTTTTGAAAATGGATTCTATTATGATATATTGTGATGTGGAAATGTTATCATTCCATTATATTGGTTTTATGTATTATGATTTTATATTGGTACTTGGACATTTTAACGGGTGGTTATGTTATAAACCATATGACGGGTGGTGCCGTGAATACCAGGATGGGTGGTTACGTTATAACCTCCAATGCATTGGGTATGGAAGTCTGTCGTATGGCTATTCCATTAAGTATGTATGGAAATTGGCCGTATGGCTATTCCATTAAGTGATATGTGTGGGAGTCGACCGTATGGTTATTCCACTTAAGTATGTTATGTCCCAAGTTACCTTTATATATGTTATTTTTTCTTTATATGGGTTTTATGGTAATCCTTTGGTTAAAAAAAGGTAAGTAATGATACTTTTTTTCAGTGAAGAGTTTTTACTACTTCATAAAGGTGAAAAGAATTACCTTGTTAAAGTATAAATGGTTTACTTTTTGTTTTGATAAACTAACAGGTTTTATTCATTGTCTATCACTTACTGAGTTTTTATGCTCATCCCAAGTTTCTGAAATGTTTTTCACAGGACTTAGCGTGGAATAGGGTCAAGGATGGGATCAAGGTAAAGTCATGCTACCTAAAACATGAAACTAGACATGTTTCTTTTTTTAGAGTTTTAATTTTATGGAAATTTATTAGAAGAGACTACTTTGTAATCTTTTGAGATGTAATAGTTATGTCCTAATTCTATAAAACTCTAAACCTGAAAATATCCTCAATGTGTAATCTTGTAATAACTCAAGATTAAGTAAGGTTTAAGGCTGGGGCCTTATAGTTGGTATCAAAGGTCGGTTTAGATAACTTTAGAGGTTAGGGTATTCATTAAGTATATGTGACATTACCATAATGGTTAGGATTTCAGAAAGAGTCCTAGTTTTAGATAAAGTGAATGAGTAAGAATATCTTAGTGTTTATCTTCCTCATTAGTACATGATGGTTTTGTTGTTATACTCACACTGACCCTTTTTGGTTTTAGTAAATGGCTGGATCTAGCAGGCACCAAGGTAACGGTGGATGTGAAGGAAACTGTGACAGTTCTCTGAGCGAGCAACTGAATGATATGAGAGATGTAATGAGAACTCTTGTGTTTATCCTCAACCAACTTTCTGGAGTTATGATTGACCACCTAAACCTTGGTGTTTTCTATAAGGCATCATGTATGCGAGAAACAAATCCCTACAGAACTACAGGTAATAATCATAAAGGTAAGTGTGTTCAAAAACATATGTGTCAAAGATGTGGAAAGAAACACCTAGGAAAATGTTTCAAAGGGATAGAAATATGCTATAGATGTGGAAATGAAGGTCATAAAGCAATAACCTGCCATGGAAAAAGGAAGCATCCAGTTGACTCGAGGAAAGGGAAAGAAGTTCATTCTGAGGGATCAATTGAATGTTTTAAATGTGGTGTGCATGGTCATTATGCAAACACATGTCCTATGAAGAAGTTTTGTGAATGGGGTCACCAAGAGCGTACAAATGTTTGTTTACCACTACCTAATTCCATTCTGATTGAGGATGAAGAAACTGACAATGACCAATCAAAGGTATGTATTATTTCATGACTATTGTTTTCCTATTTTGGAATCTTAGGATATGATTCATGATTTTGTTTGTAGGAAAGAGGTATTTCGGAATAAGGTGGAAATGAATGGTTAAAGGATCATGAAGAATGTTGAATGAGTAAGATGTCAACCTATAAGGGATTCAAGAGTTATGGTGAAATTCTTAAGAGTATTAAGTCTCTTTTGATGATGGGGTTACATTAGAAGACTTTTTATATTATGTGTAACCATGATGTTTAATATATGAAATTTTATTCAAGGAATAGTTATCTTTTCTTTTGTGGACCTAGTTATAAAGAACCATTTGGGTTTATATGATCCTTACTTTTGAGGTAATTATGGGTTACTATATGTTATGATGGAAAATGAAAGGCATGAGGTAAAATTGAGGTTAAAATATGTTATGATCATATTTAAAGATTTTATCTAATTTTGGGAAATGTTTTAAGAATTATATAGTTTTGGAAAAAGGGCAACACGTAGACCGTGTGACAACCTGTCGCGTCGGACAAAGCTGCGGGAATCGAACCCACAACCAATGTGCAACTGGTATTTATCGCCTACCACTGGACTACGTGAAATCCCTGGTTAGTTTGACTGATTCTTTTTAGTTAAATGATTTTATGAATTAAGAGTAAGTTGATTTTTGGTAATTTATGAAAATTATTAACCTATCATGGAGGATATGTGATTAGGTTAATTAATTTTCAATACGAGACTTTAGGAGAAACTGATGTTGTTCGGAGATAAATGTTACGATCTAACATGGAAGTCTATGTGACTAAATCCTTCAAATATTTGGGTTTCAATATTATATTGGTTTACTTTGAAGAATTTTATGGACAAATTGTTTATCGGATGTTCCTCATTGAACTTTGGGTTTTGTTGGAAAATTTTGGAGATTAGGAATAAATTTTCTTTTTATAAGGGGTTATCCTTTTCTGGATTATCTGATCTTATAGTAGCCTTTTTGGTTTTGGTTTTGGTTAAATTCTAAAGACAAGGGATGTATATAGTTCTCTTTTGTGGATTAGGTGATTCTCTAGAAGTTGATTATAGTACTCTTAATGTGAACAAGTCTACCTAAATACTCGTCTTTTGGAGAAAATATGAGTTTGTGTAAGGAATCTAATAAAAGTTGAAAGTCAATATGATAAGTGATTACGTTTCCTTATGAATAAATTCCTAAATAAAAAGTAACTTAAAACAAAAATGTTGTCTATTAACTTTTCCTAATGGGGAATCGAATACTGTTTAACCCATCACAATTTTGTGATTTTCTCGTGGTTAACATTCTCCTAAACATGTTTTCTATCACTATCCATCAGAACATGACCCTTTGTTTTTTCCTCCATGTCCATATTTTCATACTTGGAATCCTAGTATGGGTTAACTCGGGTGACCTCTGTACTTATCTTTCTTTGTTTTAAAGTGATTGTTTTACCGACTCTTGTTCCGATGTGGGACGTTCAAGGATGTTTCCAAGCTCAATTTTTAAAATTGCGAGGACGCAATTCCCAAAATGGGGGAAGGATGTAACACCCCGGGTAAATAAAGAATATGACATTTTCATATTTATCCATATTTGTGAACAAAATATTAATATGACTTTAAAGGGGATGCAATGCTCGATGGCGTACCCAACACGCAACAACGAGTCTCTTGGGAATCTTACGTTGCACTCTAATAATAAAATATTATTATTTTAAATGGTAGTTAACATGTTGCCGTTGTAATGGCAGGATTGTATAGAAATAACTAAAATATGATTATATATGTTTTTAAATGTTTTTACATTTATCCAATAAAAGATGAAGGCTTAAAATATGGATAGAATTCAATTTTAGGCGTATATGCCCTAGTTTTCACTAAAGGTTCACTTATCACCTTCTGATGTTGAACCATCATTAAATATGGTTTTGTTCACTCTTAAACATTCTTTTGGACCAAATAAAACTCTTATTAATAATCTGGACATCAAATTTTACTTTGTGTAATTTTTTGGTATTTTTTCGATAAAGTTCATTTTTTAATTAATAGTGTAAAATGTTGTGTTTTAATTCAAAACCACTTTTTAATATAATTTATTTATATGATTAGAAAATATTCTGAATTGGTTTTAAAGTGAAATTAGAAAATATTTTTACCATTAAATCCAATAGTGGTTGTTGGAATTAATTTCACTTTGAAATCGGACTTAAACTAGTGTCAATCTTTTGATACTTATTGTTTCGTAAAAACACGCTATTTGTCATGACATCGGGAATTAATTATTAAATTAATTAATTTGACTTATATGTTTTGAATTTTGTAAAACAGACTTCATTTTTGAATTCAGAATATCAAATATAGCTTAGGGTGAATTTTTGGGATTTTTCTGAAAAACTTCAATTTTTGATGAATAGTAAAACCACTAAGTGGTACTTATAAAAACTGATTTTCCGTTTAAATGAAATTTTTCCATCATTGTGTTTTGATTTTCAAAAATCAGACATACATGGTTTTCATTAACAAGTAAAATGTGGTTCAATGGGATAAAAATAAATTTTTTGGTGAATAGTAACTTATTAAGTTTTTAATCGTGATTAGTGGTAATTAGTGTAGTTTAAGGTAAAAATGATGTTATAAGAATGTTAAAACACCATGAAACTTGTCCTACACCTATTGGGTGAGTCATGGCCGACCAAGACAAGACATGGGCAAACTTGGGGACCCCATGGAGCCACTTTAGTTGGAAAATGACAATAATATATTTTTATTTAATGTTAAAATTAAATTGACATAAACATGAGTTGTTTTACTAAAACAATTTTTAAGTGGGGTTAAAGTAGTCCACATTTTGATTATAAATAGTAATTGGAATGATAAAACGATTTCATACAACATAGTAATTTTTTTATAATTTTTAGACATTAAATAAAATAAATTATTTATGACATAATAATGATGCAGCGATGACATCATTATTTGCCGATTTAAATAAAATGGAAAGATAATGTAACATCTATGAACTAAACTTGTCCAAAACTTATTGGATGAGTGTATTTAGAAGCCTTATCACCTCATCCACGAATTATATCAATGTGGGACCTTTTAAAACCAAAACACATTTTCAAATAAAGTAATATTTCTTACTTTCCAAAAGTGCCCCTCCTCTCCTCTTATAAAAGGCCCCCACCTCTACCACCTTACACACACTCTTCAAGCCTTTGGCTCGGCCAACCCCTTCCCATTTACTCTCTCCACATCCCTCTCCTCATCCTAGAGGATTCCCTTTGGGCAGAATCCTTTCAAAGGAAGCCTTTAGGCTCAAATCAAAAGGAGTTACACTTTTAATGGTAATTCATTCTCTCATGTTCATTTGTTTTATTTTGCTTCTCCAACCCCCAAAACACTCTTTATTTACTTCTTTTGTAACAACACCAGTATCATAAATATACTAGGATGTTGTTGTAAAATTTATTCGAGCTACACTCTCACACAACTACATCAAATGGTAAATAACATACAGTTTCCGTGGATGGCGAAATTCTGCCTCCCGAAACGATGATTGTTCAATACTCATATAACACCTTCAAAGGTGGCCATTATGATGTCACTATTTTTATATATGATATATAATATGTCTATTCTTTACTTAAGCTTATGTATTTTTTTATTTGTGGCTTACTTTTATGGTTTCAACTATGGGTAAACGCGATATCTTCATTTAAGGAAGTGCGGACAACCGCCCCCTCAAAGTGATTTGATTCGTTAAATACCATATGTGGGACGTATAAAGGATGGAACTATGATATTATATATGATATTATACTGGAATTATAATATATCTTTATATCATTATTATTAAATTCTATAAAATACGAAATAGAAATGAAAGTAGCGTTCATGCGTACGTACGGCTTACCGTCTCCATGAACAGTGCATTTCATTTCTTATCCCCAAATGTAGTGTAATATTATAAATACAAGTATATGCTGGATATATATGACATATATGATATCTACATCATGAATACGATTCTGGATATAATAAACATTTGGCCACACGAACAACATGTAATTGTAAGAAGGCCACTATCGAATTAAGAACCAAAATATCGGCAAAGCAAGTATTATTAACTTAAATGATGACATAATGTCTATGACTTGGTAATAAGTGATATAAAAAGGAATAATGAACTTGAAAAAGGTTCTTAAGGAAGTATAAATTAACTCATGTTTATTATTCAGGACGTTAATGAATGATCGAGTCAAGTCGGACCCGATGTAAGGGATCCGACACCTCTATTTCTTTTTAAGTACACTCTTTTATGTCATTCCTTTTAAGCTCATATTTCTTATGATTGGGATGTTATTTTATATTACTCCTACTGCACTTATTATTTTCATATGATGAGAGACCCTATTTCCTCTCATCAATCCATTTTGGAAGTTTTGAGTGGCGACGTTAGGCTGCCGAATTTTCGTAAGGGATTTTTCATCTCACTTTTATTCCCGTGAGATTTATGCTACATTTGCCACAAATTCCATTGAGTGGTGTATGTACTGCCAATTATTCTACTCTTTGTGTAATATACTTTCATTTATGAGTATTTACATCAATGATCTATTGTCCTTCTTTCATGGGGTGTATGTTTTGAAAGATACCCAAGTCGGTAAGGGAACCTTTCACCCTCCTCTTTTTTAAAAGACTTCTTTTGTTGGGTCTTTTAATTTACATATTGTTATGTTGGGATATGTTCTCATATATCCTTATTGATGTAAATTTTATGTCCAAGTGATGAGATACACTTTTTATCTCTCATCAAATCATTTTGATGTGATGTCGTTAGGCTGTCAAGGGAACATTTTAACCCAATTTCGATTTCATTGGGTTCAACATGTAGTCATTGAATATGTCATCCATTGAATATGTGTGAATGACCTTTTATTGTTTTACACTTAATATCCACTTATATTGGGTGTATTTATATTTTTCACCCATATTTTTGAGATTGATTTGTCCTTAATTTAAGGATACCTTCTTTATAAGGGATTTCATCACATTTGACATTTCTATTGAGGGTTCATTGTTTTTATGCACAAATTCACTCTTATATGGTGTATATACTGTCCTTTGGAGTATTACATCATGAATCCATTTATTCTCATGATATTATAAAGTTCTGACTAAATGTTATTCCTCAATTATTGTATTCAAGTGTCTCTGATTTTGGTAAAACCCCTTTAACCAAAATATCATTTTAAATGTTTTAATTATTTGTTCTTATTAATATCCATGTTTTCAAAATGGTTTTAAGGATTTATTTGTATGGATATTAATGGTTTAAAATTTTATGCTTCAAGGTGGTATGGGAAACTTTGATTCAAAATCTCTTTATTAAATGTTTTAAATGGTTTTGAAAATGGATTCTATTATGATATATTGTGATGTGGAAATGATATCATTCCTTTATATTGGTTTTATGTTTTATGATTTTATATTGGTACTTGGTTATTTTAATGGGTGGTTACGTTATAAACCATATGACGGGTGGTGCCGTGAATACCAGGACGGGTGGTTACGTTATAACCTCCAATGCATTGGGTATGGAAGTCGGCCGTATGGCTATTCCATTAAGTATGTATGGAAATTGGCCGTATGGCTATTCCATTAAGTGATATGTGTGGGAGTCGACCATATGGTTATTCCAATTAAGTATGTTTATGTCCCAAGTTACCTTTATATATGTTATTTGTTCTTTATATGGGTTTTATGGTAATCCTTTGGTTACAAAAAGGTAAGTAATGATACTTTTTTTTCAGTGAAGAGTTTTTACTACTTCATAAAGGTGAAAAGCATTACCTTGTTAAAGTATACATGGTTTACTTTTTGTTTTGATAAACTAACAGTTTTTATTCTTTGTGTATCCCTTACTGAGTTTTTATGCTCATCCCAAGTTTCTGAAATGTTTTTCACAGGACTTAGCGTGGAATAGGGTCAAGGATGGGATCAAGGGAAAGTCATGCTACCTAAAACATGAAACTAGACATGTTTATTTATTTATAGTTTTTATTTTATGGAAATTTAGTAGAAGAGACTACTTTGTAATCTTTTGAGATGTAATAGTTATGTTTTAATTCTCTAAAACTCTAAACCTGAAAAGATCCTCAATGTGTAATCTTGTAATAACTCAAGATTAAGTAAGGTTTAAGGCTGGGGCATTATAATTAATCCATCCATTCTTTAAAAGTAAATATCCAATTCTCCACACATGATTCATATCCCCATATGAAGAAAAAAATGTTGTGAAAGGAACCTATTCTAAGAGAAACACACCAATAACAAAAGAAGCCTGATATGAAAGGACTCCAATGGATCAATTCATGAATCTTATAGGTTTTATCACCCATTGACAAATAGAGTCACATAATAAGGTATGGCTTCCCCTTTTCAATCATGTAATAAATAGAAATGAGATTAACCTCAACATCCACCATAAGTCTTCTTCAATGTACTTTCCCAATATAATAATCCATTAAAGATGCCATGATGTTTTTGACCCCAACATCTAGAGAAGATCTATTCAAACCAGTTAGATCTGTAGGAAATATCTGTTGATGTACATGCACACCAGATTTGAGAAAATCCAATCATCATGGATCTGAAGTAGATCGGCGCACATCCACTACACAATGAATCCTAGTTGGATCCACAAAACAAGATCTGAGCACATTTGTACATCGATGCACAACTGATGTTGTTTCCATACAAGGTCTTGGAAAATCAAAACTGATCAACAAGGTAAATCTGAAACAGATTGATACTCCACCTTGATCGCACACTACTATCGATGCACACTATCTTCTTTAAAAAAAATATAATATTTACATTATTAATTAAATAATTATGTTAATTTCATCAAATTAAATTTAAAATATTCATGGAATTATTTTTCAGAAATGAAAAAACATAAAAAAATCAATTTTAATGAAAATTGGCCCTATTAATCATTAAAAGTATTTAGAATAAATTACTAATAAGGGATAAAAAAATATCACATTGTATATTATTAATGTAATGATGTTTCCTTTTCATTATAACAAATTATTATACACATTATATTTTTTTTATATAATAGGTTATTAAACACATATTATTATATAGTAATATGTACTATAATATTTTGATGTTACATCTATAAAACATAAAAATCCATATTATTTTATATTATATTTGTCATATCAAAATAAATGAATCCTGACATAGGAAGACATTAAAATTTAGATTTTTCTGTTACTGTTAATTTATTTGTTATAAAAATATTTCAAAAAACATGTATATGAGGGAGTTTCCAAAATCATACCATTTTAGTAATGTGATAAGACATTAATAATTTATCATCTTTTTTCATGATAACTTGTTTCCTCGTTGATTTATAGAATATTAGAAAACAAACCTACATGATTTTTTATATGTTTAATTTCATCATTTGGTTTCTTTTTCTACAGTTCACTTCTTTATCTTTTCACAATCCAATGATTAACAACTATGATGAATTTTTCATCCATGAATGGTGAAATATGATGTTTTAAAGCATTATGTGATCTATTAAAATTAAAAATATATTCCTACATTTTATATTTATTGTACAAAAACAAATAGTTATCACATGTTATGATAATGAATAAACCATCATATAAATAAATAACACATTAACCTCCAAAACCTCAACAATAGCACTCAAAGATAAAATATATTAATTACATAAGGAACTAACCAAAAAAATATTCAAAATATATATTACCATATTTGTATCTGAAAAATAAAAAATATTTTATCACATATTATTTAAAGAAAAACATTACATTTATATATAAATAACACTAACCACATATAATGGAATATTAAAAAAATATTCTCAAAAAATATATTCTCTAAAATATACAATTATATTCCAAAAAACATGAGTCACTTGAAAATATGATAAATGAAGCCAATGTAAACTCAATATTTATCCATTATATAATATAATATTTGTTAAAATAATTTAATATATTGGGCTATAATTCTACATTCACTTTAATCCTATAAATTTCAAAAAATATGATAACTATTATCCCAATTAACAATAATCACATCAACAGAAAAAAATTTATTAACCCTGAATTTATTTATACCTTTCTATTATGTCACCAATAATATAATAACAGTATTCCAAAATAACATTAAATTAAATAAAATTTAAAAGAAATGGTTTATAAATACCACATTCATCCTTTAAACCCCAATAAATAGCTTCAAATAACATCTTAAATAATATTAAAATCCCCTATAGTAAAACATTAAAAGTTTGAAAATTCCTTTAATATTATAATAATTTATTTACTTATAAAGCCATGATTGTTCAAAAAATGTTGAAATATTCTAATAAGATAACATTCTAACCAATATGTTTATATAAACACTTTCTTTGATAGAAACTATAATGTCTTAGACACATATACAATAATCTAGTCATAAAAATATATAATTTACTTATCGAATTTTACACCAATAGATGGAGATCATTTTTAAAAATTCAAATTATATCACCAAATACGAATATTGTCTCATTTACATCCCAGGAATCATTAATATTTGGTGTTATATGGATTAAGGAAACCCCCCTTATCTAAAAACCCATTTTTTTACCATTACACCAATATTTATTATTTTTCATTATGTCTTCATCAACTTCAAATAAATTAGCAACACATTTTGACCTATAATATCAAAAAATTTAATTTCATTTGTAACCAAGTGAAATAGAAACACAATATGTATTAGCTAAATCAAAAAGCATGTTTAAACATAGGCATTAAGAATTAAAGATCATAAGGGAACATAACATTGGCATATTGTAATGAGAACATAGTCAAATTTAATAGATATAAAAGTATATTTTCCTAAAAAAATTAATTTAGATAAATTTTATCTTTTTACCACAATAATTTCATAAAGAATCTTATATTAAAGTATAAAACATTATCCATAAATACAACATTAAGAACATAATAAAACGTGATTGAAAAATGATTTCCTTAAAATTAAACTATTTTGATCTTTATATGATCATAAAATCATTTTCAATAATGAAACTATTTTCATATAAAAATATGCCATATTAATCTTATAATCTATATATTACCCTTATATGAGTATTTTGAAAATACAATTATAGTATCCCTTTCAATCACCCTTACAATGGAATAAACATCATGGTTAATTATAACATGTTTCATCAATTAAAACTATTATTAAAAAATGGATTTTAGGGTTATATAAGATTCATAAATCATTATATAAAATTTATAGGAATGTTAATATGAATCAATCACCAAAGATCTTTCACATTAATGTTAAAACTCGTAAAATTATTCATCAATCCATTATAGCTTAATTAACCAATGGAAAAAATCAGTTAGATTATAATTTTCATAAAAGACAATCATAATTCATATAGAGAAATATATTGGGTGGAATGATAAGTTAATATACCTATTGAATAATAAAAATCATTGCAGGATGTGGAAATAGGGGAAAACATACATAATAAAAGAAATGAAAATATATTATTGAAACCATTATGATGAAACGTATAATTGTTTGTATCTTTTTTAAACTAAAAAATTACAAAATCATATACATATGGTATCCATGATAAACTAGGGAAATTTTAAGTAGAATCATAATAGTATATACACTGATCATATACATTGAAATGAATTATATCAAACTTCAAAAATGAAGTTAAAAATATAATGTTGGGAAAATTAAAAGAAGTTGTTTTAACAATTTTCAATAATGTTGAAGATATTTAAAAATATAGATATAAATATTCTATTATTAATTTTGTAATTCCATAATAAAATTTTAATAAAATTATAATATAGAATAAGGTTTTAAAACATTTAAAATAATATTTTAAGTAATTATCACATAGATCATTAAAAACGAAAACCACTTTGGAATGGTAGAAATTGAGAAGGAAATTAATATAATTTGAAAATAAAAATAGTCATGATATTTTATTCCAAATGTGAACTATGAACACTGTAATAATTAATATTGGTTCATCAATGAAAACATATCTACATGAATGATCTTTGAGATGAAAAACCCATAAAATATTTGTATCCATTGAATTAATAAACCTTTTAAGCAATGAACATGATATGGTTTTATAAAAAAAATATTTTGTGGAAATAATTTATAAAAATATACTTCTTCTGATGTACATGCACCATATAACTTAATCATGGTGAAAAACAATTATTATATCTTAAAAAATTGAAATGAGTCTAAGAGACACTTACAAAGATCAAATCAATTGATGTAGTAATTAATCAAGGATTTTATTATGAAAAAAATTGTAAACCCACAAGAAATATTGAAACTAGTGAATAAAAAATCATAAGAAATAAATCAACTAATCATTTTATAAGATTGTGATGTATCTCTTTATCAATTCATTTTTCGACATCATTTGTTTTCTTCACTTTTTGTTTTTAACAAAATTTATTTTGTGTTATAACAAATAATATAGTATTTTAAGAAACTAATTGTTGAAAATCTGTTTTTTTAATCATGCATTTAAAGATCATTTTTATTGTATTGAATAAATTAAAAATTAAATAATTTATTATACTTTAATTGAAGTTTTTAAACTCTTATTTTTATTTAAATTACATTATTTTTATTATTTTAATAATTTAATTACTTCATTTTTTTTGTTTTTTAAAATAAGTATTTTACTTAATTTAATAGTATAATTAATTAAATAGTATATAAATAAATTTTAACATTTTTTCATTCTTTATATAATAAAATTAACTTTAATAGTTTTATAAAATTATTTTAAATATTTATTTTTTTGTATAGTTATATTTTAATAGAATTATTTCATTTTTTAATCAATTTAATTTAATTATATGGAAATTAATTTTATAAAAATGATTTTCTATATTTTATGTTTCTAAAAATTTAAAAATTAAAATGTTTTAAATTAATTTGAATCAATTTGTAAGATTAAATAATTTTATGTTTTGAATGAATTAAAATAATTTTTAATTTATTTTGTTTCAAAAGTTTTTTTAGTTTTAATTATATAAAAATTTTATTTTTTTAAGTAATTAATTGATTTATTAATTGATTTATTGTTTTTTTTCAAGTGATGCACTACCCATACTCACTCCACCACATTCTCTAGAGGTGACTGCCCCACACACCACCAGATCACATGACTTTTACATTTTTTCACACCGCCACATTCACTGGATTTCTCTCCTTATTACACCGCTAGCCCTTTGTTATCATTATAACAATTTCATTTGTATTGGATGAGTCTGGGTTTTTTTATATGATTTCCTGAATTTTTTTAAACCACATAGGTATAACTTTTTTTAAAAACATTCTTTAAAGGTGGCATCATTTATTCCGCCTTTTCACTTAAATAGTAAATGTTTTTCAACAATCATAATTGTTTTATATATATATATATATATTAAATTTTAATGTTTTATTATTATTTTAATATGATTATATATATATAAAGAAATAATTTTTCAACACAATTTAACATTTATTCAATTAGAAGACATTGATATCATATAAAATATAAACTATAAGACAATTATGAATTACATTTTAGACATTTATTAAATATATAACAAGTAGTCCAAAATAAAAATAATTTTATTAAAATATTTTGATGCAAAAATAATTTATAAGCTTCCAAATCCACATATATGAAACAGAAAATTTTTTCATGTACGTGACTTTTATACCCTATAAAATATCAAAAATTAGACTTATATGAATGAAATTTTAAACATTGACTAAACATATAACTACTAGTTGATAAGAAAAAGGATTTCGTAGAAAATATTGATCAAAAATAATTTATAAGTATTCTAATCCACCTACATGGAACTTAAAATTGGTTAATGTATGTGACTTTTCTAGCCTATATAAAATAAACTATATGAACGATATGAATGAAATTATAATTTTTTTTAAAACTATAATAATTAATTGAAAATAAATTGAATTTCTAAAAAAATGTTTTCAAAAAATAACTTTTAAGTTTCTGATCAACTTACGTGAAACATAATAATGTTTTAAGTTTTTTCCTTTTTAAGCCTATATTATATAAACTATATGACCGATATGAATGAAATTTTAATAATTTATTAAACATATAACTAGTAGTGTAAAATAAAATGAATTTCTTAAAAAATGTAGATGAAAAATAATTCATAAGCTTTTATATCAACCTACACGAAATATAAAAATGTTTCTAGAATGTGACATTTCTAGCCAATATAATATAAATTATAAGAGCTATATGGATGAAATATTAAACATTTATTAAGAATATATATTACTCAAAAATAACAAAAAAAATTAATAAATGTAGATGAAAATTTATTTATATGAATTCTAATCCTCCTACGTGATAATGGAAAATGATTCAAGTACGTGACTTTGTTATGCAAAATAATATAAACTATAAGACCAATATTAATGAAATTTTAATCATTGATTAAACATATAATATATAGTTTAATTTTTAATTTTAATTTATATGGGTGTTATGTTTGATATTTAATTGGCATTCATTGTCATTTTGGTGGTTTAGGATCCTTCTCAACATTCTTTCTTTTTTCTCTCACATCTAAGTTACTTTTCATATATTCCTTTCTTTATTATTTATTTACTTTATATATAAAAAATTTTATTTTCATCAAATTTTTAGCCTTTTAGGATATCATATATATTTGTTTAAATTTTTTTATATTGTATATTTTATAATCATTTATTGTTATATTCTTGAAATTTAATAATTATTCTTATTACATTGAAAGTTATCAAATATAAGTAGTGCATAAAATATAAATGAAAGCTAAAATAATGGATATTCATATAAAAAGGGATTATTGTAATAATATTATTTTCATATTAGTAGAAATAAAACATATGAATGATCATTTAAAATAAATGTCTATGCCTAGGGTGAAGAGATTTTTTTGTGCATAGTGGTCTGTGAATAGGACGTCTGCATCGAGTGCGTAGAAGAGTCTGAGGACCTAGAGAGGGCTGATCTTCGGGCATTGGAAGGTTGACCTGAACATCATCAATCTGTGTTTCGATGGGAGGAAGTTTCAACCTCATCTTATACTACCCTCGAGAACCTTCTCCCACATGGGTGGTAGAAGGACCTTCCACCATTGCAGTGTGGAACCAAGCCTGTGATGTAGATATACCACAAGAATGCCATGGATCTATCCCCCAATGGTACGATAGATCTAGATTACAAGGCTATGAAGTATATGGACCCCATGGAATTGATGGATCTAGACCCCAAGATAGAGGGAAATATCGATATCATGTCATGAAAGATGAATCTCATACCCCTAGAGGCATATCCTAAATCGGCTGATGCTGGACCACTTGAGGGCCCATATCTGCCTGTAGAATAGGTGAGGCATCACGTGCAACATGAAACTCTCTGCATTGTTGTGGTCAAGGTTCCTTTCCACCACCACCAACTACAAGATGTTCTTCTAGGGAAATAACCACCTCTCTTTGGGTCAGATTCTTGAAGATTCTCTTGGAAAGAGCATGGAACGATTCCCATGCCTCCAGCACTGCAGTATAGATGGCTGCCCGGCTAAGACCCCCTCTCAACTTCATAACTCATCGGAGAAGGCTAGTTTGGGTGACTACCCTGTAAAGAGATTCATATTGAATTAGAAAAATAGTCCAATAGACAAACTAATGGAAATTTATTGACACACCATCCTCTACATCTCTCTGTCGTGTCGGATAAGATACAATATAGACATAATTCTATACCATGGTTCATACTCAACATTCTTTAAAAGAAATAATCAATTAATAAGTATACACTAAATACGAAACACTCAATGTATATGCCAGCAGTCGATAAGCCAGGCTTGCACTTGGTGCATGCCCCCATCTTCTATCCCTATGAGATTCATACCATGAAGCTCCGTTGTCTATCTCGACATCAATGGAATCAGCTAAGAACATAAAAACATTTGTATGAATCTGCAAAGCCACTGCCACTAAATCATATTGAACTGAATGAGGGGAAATACATCTATAGAATCCTCAAGCACAATAGTGAAGAATGGTGGAAACTGGTCCATAATAATTTAGTATGGAAGCCATGAAATTTGAAATGACATATGACATTTTCAAAAAAAAACTACTAACTAAAACCCAAAAGTTATGTTATTTTTAAATTTGTTAGATAGTGAAAGACTATTTATAAATAACTATCATGTAAGAGATAGTCCAACTGGAGTGTATATATCCCATATGGTGTCTTGGAACCATGTCCAAATTGTGGCGCTGACACCACCTTTAAAATACACCACTGATAGTGACAGAAATGAGAAATTAAAGTCAATAACTCTTAGTAGCATAAAAAACCAGTAGAAATGATAGATCATACCTGCATCCACATAGAGCGTCAAAAAAATCCTCCATGATGATCTGTGGTCCAGAAACATCATGTAGGAATGTGGGGATGCGCTCCCATGCCCACATCTAAAAAAGGATGACGCATCCCCAGAGACCTATGTGGTCCCTGTGGGATAACCACCATAATTCTCTATATGTATATTCCATATAGGCAGATCCCTAGATATAAACTCTTGCATAATAAATGTTCAGTAGTAGTGGTAGATACATAATGTGCTTGTGAAACCCTAAGTGATCAGTACCCATTGTCCCACCAATGAGGTGTAATATATATTCACAGGTAGATTTCATGATAGTATGCTCACCAGAATCATCGGGTGAATGTGAAATATGTGCCTGTAACCAAGTAATAGTTATGGATGCTCCATCTCCAGCCCTATGATCAGAAAAAATGTCAACGCCTAACAAGAACGGAGCAAGGTTTAGCTAATATGCATGAGTGGGTATGATGACAGGTCTCCCCAGGATAGAAAGATCGGGAATCACTACCACATCCTAGAGGGTGATGGTCATCTCTCCCTTTGGTAGGTTGAATGTGTGTGTCTCTGATCTCCACCTCTCAATAGGGGAAGAAGTCATGTGATGGTCTAAAAATGAGAATTCTGATATGGCAAGGCCATATAAGGTAGCATGACACATGTTTCATTGAATGGCAGGTGGAGGCTCCCTTTGATGATAATTGTGTGCTCAACCCACCCTGATTGATTGATCTGCACCACCCTCTAACACGACATGGGAAATATGTGTACACTACATAGTGGGTAGTATTGTATCATCTATCTATATATAAACAAAATAAATGAGTCATACATGTAAAATTTAAATACAATGTTATGGTAAGCATACTGTTATGACTTTTAGAATTCAAGACATTCACTGTTTATTGAAATTCTTTTATAAAGTTATTTTTACCAAAATAAATGTAATTATCTATGTCGGTTGGTATTGAATGAAATAAATATTACTAGAGTAATGATGAAAAAAATAGATATTTGTAAAGAAATTAATAATTTTCCAACATTAGATAATTTTGGATGTAAAAACATTTATACAAGCATTAGGGTAATATATCATAGAAGAATCTAGGACACAAATTTAAAGAATATATTATAGATACTTTTGAAATGGAATGATTGTTATTCTTGTGTATTTTTATCCATGAAATAAGTTGTCCAATAATTATATTTACTGAAATTATCTTTGTATGAATAATGTACTATATAAGGTTTTTACTGTAGTATTATTTCTTATCTATGTAGATCTATTATAAACTAGTTGTTTATGTGTCTATGATTGCAAAGTCACTATATTGGTATGATTATGGAATATATCATTAAATTATTTAATGTAAATTATTATACATAGAATTTATATCTTTGTATGAAAATTAATTTCCAATATTGTTTTTTATAGGACGAAGGATTAGTAAACCATATGTTACTAGGATGTGCTAACATCTCTGAAAACCCTATGAATAATTCCAAGTATAAGATAATGAAAACTTGTAATGATAAAATTAATTAATGATATATGATAATCAAAATGGATCATTTTAGAATTTTTTATGATTTAGATACCTAATGAATGATTTTCCCTGATTCTGTTCGCTTCGATAATGGTCATTGTTTTTCAAATTATTCTTTATTGTTTTATTCAATTAGTTGAACCCAAAGAAATCATTTTAATGTTTAATAAAATAGAAAATTCATTGATTCCATCCATGAGAAATGGAATATAATAGGATATGTAAGGAAAGATCTTTTTTCTATGCTAACACTTTTTTGTACACTACGAATAACATTTTCATTCAAATAAGAAAAGAATGACAAGAATTTTATTATGTCTAGGTTTTTTGGATTTTGTGACAGTGTCTATGTTTTAGGTTTATTGATTTTGTGTCATGTGTTACTATTTTTGGGTTTGGTGTTTAGAAAACTGAGACCAAAAGAAGAGATAACAATATATAATTTACAATATGAGAATGTCGCAAAGAAGACAATATATCATTATATCAAAGAGTGTGAACAAGACTCAAAAACGTTTTAGAATCATTTCATGTTATGACCTTATTTATAAAATATAGTGAATCTAAAATACTTTTCTAGTTATTGAGGAATTTCAATCTGATATTTCATCCTATTGTCCTTCAGCCACCCAAAAAGACACAATAGATTGATATCAGTTATCACTACCGGCTGGCATTTGGGTATCAGGAAATAACAATACTCCCAAATAGGAATCCATGGTGAAACATAATAATTAGAAATAGTTTCCATCTAGTACACTGGATCCACATTTTTTTCCCATGATATGTTCACAGAGGCACAATCTATGATGGCGTGTGTGCAAGGAAATCGTAAGGCCTGAAAGATTCCACATTGACAATGCCTCGATTCCAGTAATTCAAATTTTTTTTCACTGATGTGATTTGTGATGTGTTCTGAATGCTCTTTAACATCAATGAGGGATTATTCTCATTAATAAAAGGCTTATATGATAACCAAAATCTTCTTATTTATTCTATTTATTCTCTCGTTTAATGTTTCATCTATACCTTATCCCTTGTTGTATTTCGTTTTATGCTACTTTTTCTCTATCAACATTGTACTTCATGCATTGATATACTGTCTCCTATACTAGGGCGGTTATTTGAATATTTTTAAACCCTTTTAAGGTACCATTGATGCACTTCACATTGATCGTGGACATGTTTCTATTCCTCATTCCTCCATTATATGTCAATGTCCATTTTTCTTTTGGAATCTTCATTATATAGTAATAATCTTGGTGATTTTCCTGGAAGATTTGTTCAAAATGTACATTCATGTATTTTAGGGATTAAAATTTAATTTTAGATTCAAATAAGTATCTACTATACCAAGAATAATAAACTATTTGACCTTTTAGGAAGTGATTCATTATTTCTAGTGTCAATGTAAAAAAGTTACCAAAAACACTGGGTTACTGGGGGTTGGGTCTTTATAATTTGAGACATTGAAAGCAATGAAGCTTTAATGACATTAATTTTCCATAAATTATTTTTGGAAATTGTATGGATTATTTTTTGATCCTGGTTATGAGAAGGAGTGAGTTTCAATGTCTTAGTGAGCTCATAATAAATCTATGAAATATATTAAATTTTCAAAAATCACACAAGCATAGTTTTCACAAAAATTTTGAATAAATCACAAATGGGGGGTCCAAATTAGAAATATGAGGGATCCATTGAGTTAAAAAAACATTTGATTTTAACCTTTTCATGATATAAAAATATTTTTAGGAGGCATTTGTAAAAACGTTGTCACATGGGAAAATGAATTCAAAAAATAAAGTCATTTATTTATTTTGTTTCATTAAAACTTCAACTGAGCACTTCATTAAATACACAGTTATGGTGATGCACATTTTTGGATTCTAAAACCTTAGATACCTAAGAGACCATTGGACATCATTTGTGGTGGATGATACTAAATTAGATCGTAATTTAGGATCATTACACTAATGAAGTATTTGTGTCTTGATAATGACTGAAGAAAACAAATATTCTTCATCAGCGATTGGTCCAACATCAAGATATGATTTTGATTTTTTTATTCGTTCCTATTATTTTACCTCAATTGAAGGAAGATCAAATCAATATAAAATATTTTATTTGGGAATCAATAGTAGATTTAAGTTGATAGATTCATTTTATAGTTAATTATTTATCTGCCACTCTTTATTCATTAATTATATTATTACAAATTAATTCCAGTTTAACAATGGATGAGTTATTTTACTCACATTTTATGTTTTATTGAACCCCTGGTACCTAGCACATTCATCACATGAATTTTAGTTGGATAATTTTTTAATGAATACCTCATATTCAGTAATTTAATTATTGTTATTCATCACAAAATATTGATACAATAGGTATAGTTTCTTGTCGAGGGTATGATAGAGGTATGATTATGAATAAGGAAGAATAGAGGTGGATGGTAACAATTTTTTGGTATCTGTAAATCATAGTTTTGAAGGTCTTGTTATGCATGACATGAGTTGGTGTTTCTTGAGGGGATTTTATGCTGATATATATAAATACCCACTCATTTCATACATATATATTACAACTAAGTAGATTATTATTCATAACATAACATAACCAAACCATGCTAGTACCATGTGGATTTATTGTCTTTGGAAACATTTAAAAACAAAATTTGTTTATAAATCACATAGATCCAATTGATTTTATTGCTTCATAAATCAATCACATTATAACATATCAAATGTAATTTGTTTTCATATCCTGGGAATATAATCATAAGAAAGGGGTGAGATTAGATTATTTATATTTGTATAGGGGGTAGATATCAATCACCAAATTTCTATATGAGAATATGAACATAAATATTTTACCATGTATATGAAAGATCATATTGTTGAGTCACGAAATAAATCATAGATTTTCATAAGAAAATTACATTTCCCTGAGAGCGTATATTTTTTCATACACATAAGAATTTAAAATTATTTCCTTAATAGTCAAGGCTCTAATATTAGATTATTGAAATGGAATGGGTTGACTCCCAAACCAATCGTAGTAGTCAATATTCCCACATAATACTATTACGGTGGTCAATGTCCCATTATAAAAGGGTTTAATATTATGTTACAGAACTGTACAACTAAATTGGTTTCAAACCTTATTCTTTGCATGTCTTTCTAAATTGATTTAAATCCCCATTCTGGACATGTCTTACTGAACTGAGTTCACTTCCCCTTTTAGTCTTGTCTGTATTAAGAGAAATAAATAATTACCCAATGCAATGTAGTGTGATATAGGTCCCAATCTTCATTGAATATAACATAACAAATGTATGTGGTTATAACATAACCACCCTCACATAATGAAAAAAATGCAATTTTCCCACAAGAACATAATTGATTCATTATATTAGAACCCATGTAATGAAATGTATTTCATAAACACTTAACAATAATATAACTCATATAAGAGAAAATAGTTTCATAAATAAAATGCAATAATAATCATAAAGAAACCGTAAATATAATATGTATTTTATCCTAGAATAATATTTATAATAAAACATAATTAACATAAACTAATCTTATCTTATATAAATATGGTTTTTGATAGATATTTGAAATATTTATTGATTTTTTTACCATTTTGAAATCATATCATTTTAATGTAACACACTATTATAATTGTATTTTTTTGAAAAAAACATGTAGTATTTTAATGGTGAATTAAATGCATTAATGTTTCATGATGGAAGTAAAATCCAATGAATATTTATAAGTTTAATAAAATTCATTCTATATTTTTATAGAAAATACACCATGAAAATTATTTATAAAATAAAAAAATAATCATTTCAAACTATTTATCAAAAAGAAAAAAAGTGTAAAATTGACTTAAACAATCCTAAATAAGTAGTAAAAACATTTTTTTAAACAATGTTATAACACATGGACTTCGATGAAAGGGGGTTTTATGGATATTTTTAAAAACAAAATTTTAAAATAAATCCCCTTAAAAATATCCTATCATTAATGTAAGCAGTAATAAAAAGAAAAGAATATTTTTATTTTCTATAAAGTTATCTAAAAGTGGAAATTCAGCATAAGAAATTAAAAAATTATTTTTTAAATAACATTATAATTACATAACGACGTTAGTGGATGTTTAGCCTAATGAGTGGAAATTGGGTTAAGAATTCCCTTACCACTGTGTAACCAGTCACATAATTTTCCGCAAAAGGTAAATATTATCAAATGAAACGTTGTATACCATATATATAACTAAATTCATTATATTATATATAAAATAATGTATATAAACACCAAAAAATAAATATGTGACGAATTTTTCATATATCTCACAGAAGGAAATGTGAGACAAGAATCCCTTATATCACTCATACATTCAGTTTTTCATCCAATATATTCCTTTATAAATGATTAAATAATGTATTTAATTAACTTAAAATCATATTCATATATATATATATAACCATATATTATAATTTTATAACATCATACCACCCATTCGTTAGTAACATTTCATTATTATCACTGTTTTGGGTGTGTTCGTTGAGGGTTTCATTGTCGGTTCACATGTGTAAAGTTATTATTTTTCATGTAAAATGGAAATAAAATAGAAGATGAGAAATTATATAGGATTCATTATATTTTATAAGTTTAAATTTTCTCATATATCATTTATATTTCTCATATGGGGATAATTTATTTGATAAAATGATAATCATAATTTTTTTGTTTAATTTGGTGGTTTTTTGACCCTCATGAACAATTCTCATTTTTTAATATAATTTATATATATTTGATATATAATATTTAATAGTTCATAAAATACCTTTTATAATAATATTTAAACACAATAATACTCTCCCAAATATCCTTAATTTTGAAAATGGGAAAAAATCATTATCTAGGATCATGACTAATCACCATAATATGGACATTTGGATCATTTCTTTAAATAACATAAGGTATTAAAATATATGGATATAATATATTCAATTATAAAAAAATTACATTATATAAAGTATGATTTAATTATAATTCATTTATGGATTAATTATGTGAGGTGATGGTAGAAGATGAAAATAAATTAATAAAGAATGTTTGAGAAAGATTGATGTTAAATATCACCTCCTAAAAGGACCCCATAAGGATATTTGAATTGGAATTTGGGTGAGAGTAGTAGATATTTTATGTGTGTGGATTGGGGAGATGGTTTTTTAGGTATTTTAAAATCATCAATTCTTATGAAGTTAAATTTGGTGGTGATTGATTCTATTTGTACTCGAGGAGTGGAGGGTTTGAGTGATTAAATAATTATTATAAAAACTGAAATCTGACCACATTTGGATGGTATTAGTTCAATTTAATTTCAATGAAAATTAATCCTTTAATATCTGATTATGTTTTAAAAACACATCAACCACCAATTAAATGATTTAGTTTTTTTTGGATTTTAGTCTTTTACCTTTTATCTTTTAACTGCTATATTATGTAACTTATAAAATGGTAAGTCTTCTTTAATAGGGTAATTATTTTTATGCCTTACCATGAAAATGTACTTGAAACCTAATTTAGACCTCTTAATTAAAAATATGGAATAAATTTTTAAAGAATCAATGAATATAATTTTAAAAATTACAATTTAAAACCAAACCATCAAAACAAAAAAATATTGTTTTTTGTGGAAAAAAAATATTTTTAAAAAAAATGGTAGTCATACTGAAATATATTTTAACTATTCATTAAAAAATAATTAATTATATTATATATAAAATTAATTTAAATAAGTAAATTTTAGATCAATTTAAAATTGAAAAATGACGTAAATATAAGGAAAATTATGGTCTGTAAAAATGTTTAGTTGTCACTATTCAGTGGAATATTATTCTTTCAAAAAATTTATAAAAATTCATCCTAATATAATTCTGACAACATGATTCAAAAAATAATGTTAAATGTTTTAAAAAAATAAATTATTTAAAAATTATTTATATTTATTTAACAGTTTGACCACTAAAATATTTTAAAGAAGAAAACATATATTTTTTTAATAGAATAAATTTACTAAATGTTATTCCAATTTTCAAAAAACATTAATTAGTGCATCAAAAAAATTATGAATATTATATATTTTATAATGCAGTTAATAGAATCCATTCCCTCTAATTTAATGGTTGAGTTTTATTGGTAGTGTAAAAATATTTATATTTTTGGAGTTCATTTAATCTTAGTGTTTTGTGAAAGGTAAGTTATCAAAGAGATTAAATTAATTTAAAAAAAGACATACCAAAAAAATATTAGGGTTCTTTATTGTATTCCCCTTACAATGAATTTCTCCCTCAAAGTTTATCACCTTTAAATAAATATATTAGGACACCTCTACCACTTCAAATCGTCAATTTTCCACATATCTTTCTAAAATGGGTCGTTTGACCACAATAATTTAACCAACTGAGTGGTCCTTTTTCTTAAAAATTTATCAATTCCATCAATATTATTTTCCTAGTTATCTTTATATGAAATATCATTCACTACTGGTATGACCTATTAGTATAGTACACGTGAGAGATTATGAATTCAATTCCTCGGGATAAATATGTGGAACAAATCATGAATATGAGAGAAATTATGTAGTGTCAATCCGTAATATACAATACAAATATGATAAATAATTTAAATAAATTGCAGAATAATAATTCAATTTTTCACATATAAATTCTAACGTGGATATTTGAAATGTCCTTCATTGGAAACCCACATCATTAAAATTTTCAATAGAAATTCGGCTTAAATACAAGGAAAGTAAACAGTGAATATCACCACAAATATAAGATTCAAATTAGGAGATTATTAGTGGAATGTAAAATTGTAAAAATGGAAAATAATTCTTAATATCAAGTTATAATGTATAATTATAATGAAATTACCCTAAAACCATATACTAAATAGGTTTGAAAAAGTTTATTAATATCATTAAAAATTATGATAATAAAATAAAATTTAATATAAAAATTATTCAGAATATATAACAATGTGATTTCATCTCATAAGTTCAGTAACATGACATGGTTTTGAATTTAGCATTTTTTTCATCATTTATTAATAAAAAAACAATGTTAACATTTAAATACATATAGAAATAATGGATCATAGGTTCAATATTTTGTTGAAAATTCATTCTATATATCTCTAGTTATCACCATAATAAATTGTTTACCACTGGTTTTCCAATATAAATAAATCATCACATGGAAAAGTAATAAATTAGTTTTCAAAGATCAATGTAAAAAAATTCATAAATGGATACCCTTATAGAAAATATAGAAAAATTAAAATCCATAAATTTATAGTGAAGGTTACTAAATTTTGAAAATTAAAATATCATTATTCCACTAAACATCTTGATGTTTCTCTTAATTTTCAATAAACATACATGTGGAGATCATTATCATGTATATATTTTATGAATTATGGTAATAACCTGAAAATCCTTTTTAAAAACATGCATGTTTTAAAAAATTAACAATTTTCTATTTCTATAAATTCTTTAATCTCATACCACAAACCCCCATATTTTCATATTTATAGATAATCACAATGTCATCAATACAATCCCATTTAGTAATCTCGTGATCTCATTATTATTCAATTTCTTTCTCCAAAAAATTAACCTTACAACCCCGATACCATTTCATGATTATTAGTACCATTCAAAAAAACATTCAAATAGTTAAGGAAGAAATATAGTGGAATAATCTTTAGTTGATTCATTCTTCCATAATGCATTATGAATTAAAAGTACAATGACATTATTCATGAATTCCAATAAATAAACCCTCAATAATCCCTCTTCCTTCTTAAAATATTAACCATGTTATATAATTTTATTCCATAAAACTTATCCCATTTAATATGTTATTCTTAGTCACATCATCATAAAAAATGTTACTACAACTCATACAGTTATGCTGATTCACTTAATGAGATCCTCCAAAGCATTGATTTACATAATTCACATTAATTCCGAATTTAAAACATTTAACTATAAATGATTTCCTTGAAATTCTATCATTCTCAACAATTTTTTAATTAATCCTTTCATTTTTCTTATTGATTTAATTTTTTGTGTCATTTATTTCAATTACCATTGAAACATTCTATTTTACGAGTCTTCCCATATTCTTGGAATTTGTTAAAGTGACAATTTTTTCAACTATTGTAACCAATAAATTTCATATTTCATAAATATTTTGGGTCAAAAAATATTTGATTATTGATCATATTATGTCACACACTGTTTATTTTTCATTTCATGTCATGGTTTTGATTTGATTCATTGAAAATCCTGATAGATTTATTGGGTGTTGGGTGAGATTAATTTTGAGCTTTGGACTACCATATATATCTAATCAACTTTATTTGGGTTCTTCAATGCTTGTTTTGGAGTTTATGGAGAAAGGGATTCTTGGGTACCAGATCCCTTTAAACCGGATTATGAAATTCAAAAAAAAAGAATTTTCTGAGTTTTTGGAAAAAGGGTGGTTACCTCATGATTTGGGCCAACCGTGAGCCAATTTCCAAATTTAAAAACATATTTTGATTCTTTAATAACTCATTCATTTCTAATCATATTTGAATAATTCCACTTCCTAGTTATCGAAAACTGGCATATTAAAACTACCATATTCTTTTTACCCCTTATAAATTTATAAAAATGGTTATTTTTTGTTACTTATTGATGTATTGGGCCAGCCCTAGGGCACATTTCCTGTTTTAAAACTACTAATTATTTCTTTAATATATAATTAAATTTCTAATATATTTCTATGATTCAACATCCCAATCAAATTTAATACCTCTATCCTTACCCCCATTATTGATTTTACCTTTGTGAAGATCATATGAGTCACGGATTAGAGAATACGTTTCAATGTCTCTCAAATCATCCAGAATTGCAACGGTAAATTAAATTATCCCTAAATCATTAAATTCATGAAATGATTCCAAAAAATAATCTTTCTTGGGTTCTTCTTTACCATAAGAGTCTCTATAAGATGTTTTACACCACTACCTATACTCTAGTGGTGAAGATATAATGGATGACAGAGAGTTTTCTAGTTGGAAAGGTGAGATTCCTTCTCTTTTCTTCTCCCTCTTCGTCCTCCTTTCATTATTTCATGGTTTAATAATATCCACTAGTCATCAACGACCTAGGTATTAGATATACTATGACTTTTTATTGGTTTTTTTGTTTGGGTCTCTTCATCATTGGTTTGGGGTTTGTAAACCCTCAGATAGTGAATTTTGGTGTGCGTTTCTATTATTCTAAGGATTTGAGGAAGGATATCCCTTTCACATGTCTTAATCTTTTAAGATTAATAATTTTATTGTTTCATTCATCTAATATATATGTTTATTACTATTTTTCAGCATTTGGATAATTTTCTTGGTGTTCAAAATGGTTGTTTATTCCTTATTTTGGGAAAGGTAGGGATTTTTTTCCATAAATGTGCACACTAAGTGTTGGTTTAAATGTTCAAATATCTTTCAAACCTTTTTTGTGGGGTTTAGAACCTAGTTTATGGTATTTTGAATATGATACAGTATCTTGTATAAAATTTTGCCTGCAATTTCTATTTTATTCTATTTCAAGGGATTAAAATAAATTGTTTTGTCTAAAAGGGCATGTCATGTGTTCGGTAAATAGCCCAGTTGGCTTTTATGTGTTATATTTGATTTAATAATTATTTTTCTGTATTTATAAATGAATTTTAAGAAAGATAAATGGTATTTTCGGTAACCATCAGGATTTCTAATTTGGATTTTGTTTTATAAACAAATGGGTTTCGATTTACAACATGTTTGGCTCGAGTTGTCAGAAAATGGCCCGTTACACATTATTTGGAAAATTGTTGTGTTTTGAATATGTAACCTAAATGTTTATAGGGAATTATGAATGTCTTTTTCTGCTATAAATGGTGTGTATATACCTCTTTAATCAATGTTAAATTCATACCTTGGTCAAAGAATTGTATTGAGAACGGCTTAAAGGCCCATTTGGCATTTGGTTTTTTAAATGGTTTCCATGTGCATTTCATATTCTATATTTTGGGGAAATTTTATGGTCCTTGAAAATAATTTATTTATTATTTTTTGGGCTTTCAAATCTGGTTTGTTATGTTATATATCTATTTGTGGCTATAAAATATCATTTTTGAATGGATTGTATGTGCAATGCCTCGTTATATTCCTTGAAATTGTTTTAAAATATTTTTAGTGGTTTGTTGATTCGTAAAAGAAATGTGTTTCATGTTTTCAAGATACTTGTGTGATTATGGTTTGGTAATAATAGTTTGGTTTGGAAATTTTATTTGAAAATATGTTTATCTATATTGAGCACAAAATGGAATCCCAAGTAACTAGGTGGGAGGACGTGTAATAGTATGCAAGTGATTCTGTGTGGTTTGGCCCATGTTTCATGTAACATGTTTGATTATGAAAACACTTAATAAACTATGATGATGATGTTGTTGGGGGATCACTAGAATATGGCTATTCTCCCGACTAGTGGATATTTTTCATTATAATGGATATTTATTATGGTTGATTTCACTGAGATACGAGGTACTATGGGATTAAAACTAACTAGTACCTAGGGGTGTTCTCGTGACTTGTGCTCACTAGATATTGTTTACTCACCACCAACATACGGTTTGTTTTGTTGGTAGATTTAGTGGTTTGTGAGATTTATTTAAAGGTGTAAACTCTTTAAAGTATCCCTCTTGAAATCTATTTTCATTCTGAAGTTGCACCTCTTTGAAAATTGTTACTAGCATTCTTGTTTATAAAACAAACATGTTTTTATCTGATAATTTTTTTAAATAGCATGGGACCTCATTTAAAAAACAAACCATTATATATTGTATTTAAAACCTTAAATTGATGTTTCTTTTTTAAAATATGTTCATTCGGAATAGAATACTGGGCTACCCTACTGAGTTTTAATACTCACACCTATAGACTTCTTCTGTTTGTAGCCGTTGTTTTGGTTTCTTCTTGAGATCGATCACCTTGGGAGTTGTGTGGTTATTATGTTGTATTTCTACTAGAATGGTCACATGGAGTTAGTTGGTTATCATTTTTGGTCATATGAGATGTCAATTTAGTTGTACTTTCAGTTTCTTGTAATATTAATGTTCAGTTCAGTTTTTATATAAATGTATTTTGGTCTGTCACTTTCATTAAATTGTTTGATTGATTATTTATATATATGAGAAATAATTCCCTTTTGTACTCTATTGATTCCAATAGTTCTTGTCACCATCTCGGGAGGATAAGTATTTCATCTCAGGATTTCTGACTGGCTGACCCTTGTGACCTGTTCCGAGTCGACTCGGGTTGGTTCGTGACATATTAAGATATTGATGATTAGAAATATATCATGGGTTTAACATCTGATTCCAATTTCATTTGGTTTATCAAGAGTAATATCATGTTGTTGTCCATCACATTCAATGTTAACATGAATCCTCCTAGTTCAATCAATTGAATGAAACCCAAATGAAATTTTTCAGAAACACTACTCAACGGGGAAAACAAATAGTCATTGTAAATTACATATAAAATCACAATTTAGAGGATTCACTATTGATGGAGAACATGAATCCCTGCAAAAAAGATTAAACATGTGTAAGTACTCTCTTTTGGGGAGATTTATTATCTAAAAGTTGGAAAAACAAGGTATGTCCCTGATTTGAAGCCTAAAATGTCCCACTTTTGGAGAAAATACAATTGGAAACAAGTTCCAATTTGTAGGGGATATTACCATATTATATTATATTCACAAGAAGAATAAAATTTTCTAAGAAAGACATGTTATATCCAAATTCATCCAGATTAAAGTAAAATTTCTAAATGAGAAATAGTGTTTAATCCTTGTACACGTAGATACTATTTTGAACAAACATGGATAAGATTTTAGGTACTAATGTGGGAATTTTGGTTCCAAAAGATCCATAATGACACCACCTATTGAATTGGTGTTCCACTGAAAATTGATTAATTTACACTAAATGGGGAACTTTAATAATATGGAAGGGTCATGGTTGAAGGAAATTTAGTATCAAAATTACCTGATATATTTAGTGTCAATGTTAAAGATTACCAAACCTATGGCAATGTGAAGTATCAGCAAAAGAACCTTGTTTAGAATTATTAAAGATAATAATTAACTCTATCTCAAATAATAAAGTTTTTAAAAAATAGGTCTATCCACCCAATGAAATTGAAAGTTATATTTTATGTAGGAATAAAAAATGGAAGGGACCCATTTTGGAGGAACTGAAACCCACTAAAAAATAATGAATTTTGGGAGAAAATCATGGATAAAGGAATTCCTCATTTGATGATTCTCGAATGACTAGGGTTGACATGGCTGAAGAAGAACAAAATGAAATTGAATACTAAATTATAGTATAAAAATTGTTAACTTTTTGTGGGATGTTTTTATGAAAACAATATAGGATAATGAAATTGTTGATTTCATTGTCATGGAAGTATCATTGGAAGGTACAACTATTGTACAAATCACATTCCTAGGAATGAATTATCATCCAAACACATTTTCCAATATTCAAGAGGATAGAATTAGTGATAAAATAAATGGTAAGGGAAAAAATAATGGTTTGTCCATTGAATGTACAAATCAACATTGTAGTATTGAAGGTATAACTATTTGAAATGGAGACTTATTATTGGAAGGGAATTGGGACATACCAAATAAAACTTTTGACTCTTATGAATGATAGGTGTCCAACAAACATGATAAGTGGTAAAACATGATGTCCAGAACACTTTTATTAGAATCTATAGGATGAATACATAAGTGAATAATTTCTATTTTTTTATCATTATATCTTTAGTTATAACCCATTAGAAAAATATGAATGGACAACTTGAGAATGAGTCCAGAAACACTGAAGAAAACCCGAAGCATTACAGACATTACTAGGGAAGAATAACATCGTTGATAATGAATGATATACGAAGAATGAGATTGTTGATTTTGAAACTAGTATTGTGTATGACATAAAATTGGATACCCCAAATCCAAATTAATTGAGTATCCCCCCCCATAGGAGGATGGATAGGATACACAAGAATTTGAAGATTCTAAAGGAAATTACCTTACTAAAGGATAACTCAATCAATTATAGGCTATTCCATTTCAATCTCGAATGGTAGTTGGATTCAACACTACTAATGGAATAAAAAAAATGTGAAAAATTATGAATAGAATCAACCTAGTACCACTATTGTAACTAGAATCTCATATATAGGAATCCTCAAACATTTACAATATGTATCAATCTAGATTAGAAGGACACTTGAAACCAGCAACCCATATGGAATGAAAGAAATAAGAATCCATGAATATGACTACCCTCAACCTATTAGTAGCCACCTTAATTTTGGAGATGAAAATGGTCTCCCAAGGACATTAACAATGTTAAATCTAACACCTTTAAATCTAATAACTTCTTTTGGAACTTGAAGGAGAAAGACCCATCTATTTCAAGTAAAAAAATGCCATTCTTACTAGAAAATCTAAGAGTATGATGAATTATGGAGGACAAATGTGGTGTTCAAAACCCAAAAATCAGCTCATATGATTATTTTGTTCTAGAAATATGAGGGTATTACAATTCATGAAACATGATACTCTTTAATGAGAATAATTCACACATATAAAAAAAATATTTTTTCGGTTTCGGAGCTGAAATTTATCTTTTTCGTAATATTATTATATTATATCAATGAAGTTATATATTTATATATTCCGCTGCTAATAAAATCTTAATAAATTTTCTTGGGTAAAATTTTCACTCTTATATAATCAATATTAGTTTATATAACACTGATGATAAATCTATAACTTTTGATGTAACCTATAAAAAGTAAATTTTGTTTTCACTTTTATTTAAGACAAGAATAGATATCAATATGACATATATATTTGAAAAAAAACACGTATTCTGTAAATAATAAAATTCAAAATCGTTGGATCATAACTAGAGACATTACTGGCATGCTGGGAACTATTGAAAAAATGGGTCCTTCTCATTATCATATATCTTATATGGAGATCAGATGTTGTAATGATGATAAAAATGATATTGATAAAAAACATGTAGGGGGAAAATATAATTGGTACAAAGAACCATCCAGTAGTGTATTGGCTAGTAGACCAGATTGAGTATTCACACGTCATTAGTTCCTTGATAAATTAAATATTATTTTTAGTATTACCCTTAATATATTAAACAGAGATCATCAACTAATTTTATTCATTCTTAATAAAAAAAATTAAGAAACCTAACATCCCATTAGAGTTAAAAATTCATGGACCTCAATTATTAAATTTAACAACATAGTCAATAAAACTTGTGACTCTATGAATTTTAGAAATGATTCATTCACATGTATCATGAAAATTAATTTAATAAAAAAAATTAATGGATGGTGCAAGTAAAAATCCAATAAAATTGATAACCAAATAAATTCTCTCAAATAATTCATCCCCAAATATAAAATTCCTCCACTAATATGTATTTCAGTACAAATAAATAACATAAAATTGATCTGTATAGAAAACTCAACTCTTTTCTAAATTTATTAGATAATATTAAAAAATATAATTTCAAGATATAATGGCTTAAAGATGGTGAATGGTACAAGATGTTGTACTATTCGATTCAAATAACTAGAAAATCTTATAAACCCCTTAACTCATTTAAATTTGTAGATTATATAATTGAAAATGAAGAAGTTGTTTCTCATCATATTTTATCATATTTTGAAACTATTTTTTATGGTATCTACCTAAATAAAGTGTTATTTCCTAATTTCATTTCTAACATGTTTAGAATCACTAATTTCTTTTCTATAGCTATTTCCCCCCTAATATATGAAATAGAAGATGATTAATTTGGAATCAGGCCTTATAGTGATCATGGACCAGATGGGTTTATAAACTCATCATTTTAGTATTATTGGGATAAGATTAAAATAAAGATCTTTAATTTAGTTAAATATTTCTTCATAATTGGCTCCACCCACATGGGTTTAATTTCCAATTCATCATTCTTGTAACCAATTTTGAAAGTTCATCTAAAATTCACCTCTTCAAAAACATTTCCCTCATAAACACTCCCTATAAAAATATCTTAAAACTGCTAGAAAATAGACTTCCACACATTGCTAATAAAATTTTATATTCGAATCGGTTTGGATTCCTCAAAGGAAGAACAATCCATGGTTTCATACACATTTCCATTGATAGAACCAATCTATTTTATAAATATATTGTTGGAGGTATCAGTGCTATTAAAAAATGTATTAAGAATTTTATTGATAATATGGATTTTAGTATTTATTATATGGTTCTCCCTAACATTGGTTTGAATGAAAATTTTTCCATCAAAATATAAATACTATTTTTATGTTCTTAAATTTATATTATGATTAATTTATCATAAATAACTACTTCAATTAAACTATTTTTTTTATGAAATTTCACATGGTCACTATAATTATTTTCTCTATTTTTTTAGACTACCTATGAAGATTTCACACTCAAATTTTAATCAGGATAAAATAAAACCCATTACTACCTCTAAAATCATGATTGTTCCTTACTATCTCTTTTTATCACATGACATCATTTATTTATTAATTTTGATAAAAACATTCAAAACCTAAATGCGTTCCTCTCACGCTATGAAGTTGTTTTGGTTAATCCATTAATTGGAACAAAAATTCTATATTCTTTGTGAAAATTTTACATGTGGATAAACAATTTTTCACAATTAATGGCCATGGTATTAAAGAGTGATCCTTCCCATTTACCTTCATTGGGGTCCTTATCATGTGGGGAAGACCTATGTTTACGTACATATCCAATATATTTTACCAAATAATAAATTAACACAATGTATCAAAAGAAAAATTCATATCTCTGGATGGAAGAACATGTCTTTTTAAATACACTATTACTTCTACTATGTTTTACTCCATCATGGTTTATAAATAGACCACTTATTTTATTAAAACTATTAAGGATAGTATCAATAACTATGTTGGGAGTGGAATAACTCTTGAAAGAAGGATGTCCATGGTTCCCCAGATTAGTTGTTGTAAACTGCTAGTTAGTGGTGGGATGGGTATTAAAAATATTAATCATTTTAATGATCGATTAAGTCTATTCTCACTTGTAACCTTCTAATAAAAAAAATAGGGAATTTAATTTCCAAAGAGATAGATTTCTAAACAGAATGAACAAAGGGAACATTCAATACATGGACTTCTCTCTCTGACCTTCTATTAAGCACTCATTCAAGAAATTTATGCCTCACTCTTGGTGTTTTGATAATATATATTCATCTATAATGTTTTAGTTGCATACCTGGAATGGTTTCCCCCTCATTGATGTGGGTTATTGTATGCTTCTAAAGGTTGTTAATAGTATAACTATAAATAATTTTTTTACCCTCTATACTAAAATATACAAAATGATATTTTAATGATAATAAAGAATTATCCTTTTATTAATACTGATGGAATAAGAGTTTTGGAACCTACAAAAAATGTAATTTTGGGCACCAAAAATTTCCAAATGTATAATTTCATTAATGAAAATAAGGATTTTTCTTTGTTATGGTACATTGATAATCCATGGGTTAGAAACTACCAGTTCACCCTTTTTTGGAGATTATCTCACAATCATGTTCCCATTGATTATTTTCTTCAACTATCTAGATTCAAACAGTTTTATAAAACTTGTATCTATAACCCACATATATAGGATGTTTAATACCTATTTTTATCTCATGCAACTGCCACTTATTTTTGTATATACATAGTTGACATTTTTTTATCATTGATGGAAATTTTTGGACTTCAATAAGATGCATCTTCAATGATGCAATAACGTGGATGCATCTCACCAGATCAGATAGGTTTTCGTAACTATTGTTTCTGAGCTAATATATTCCCTATATTATGATAGAAACATCATTATTCATCATAATTATAAATTCAATTTAAATGTAGCCCAAGTGAATATTTCAATTGCAATCAATGAAGCATTATAATCTAAACTGGTAACTGCCCCAACTCTGTCAAATATATTATGGTTCTTCACCATAATAGAATACAATGAAGTTACATCCAACTGAAGGTATTTATGTAATTTTTTTGTATTCACATATCCCCGGATGGATCAATATCATTGTAGATGGTGCCTGAATGGGTAACACAGGCCCTTCAGGTTTTGGAGTGGTGTGACGAAATCACAATGGACTTGTCATTAGATGCTATTGTGGTTCTTGTGTATCTAACTCATATTAAGAAGAAAAAATGTATAGCAACATTATTGTGGTTGTTTCTATAATGAAATAGTTATTTAATAACATATATACAGAAATAGACTCCCACACCCCCATGAAAGCTCTCCAGAATAGTGTAGTGCACCTTACCTAGCCTCTCATAACCGAATGGATGGAATATGTCCAACACCATTTAGAGATAAATCCTATAAACAATCACACTTAATTAGAATAAAACATTATGATAGATGGTTTTTTCACAGAGGATTATATATAGGTAGCATTTCATCGAATAACATTCCAGTAGATCATACTTCTTTTTATAAAAACAATCATAATAATATTTCCACTTTTATAATTTTTTATCCCATTTTTTCAAAGAAAATGTAAGTTTATTGGTTTTTTGACTAAGGAATAACTATTAAAAAAATTATTGGAACCCAAACATTAGGATTGTAACTTAAAAATACACATAGGTATAATACAAAGGTTTTCTCCTGGAAGATTCTAAATTTTAACAAACACTTTATCTGATACTATCTATACCGAACAACTCCATCCATACATATATATATAATCACATTTGATGAATGTTAATAAGAAATTATAGAAAAACCAAAACACAACCATTTAGTTAAATATGAAACAATGAATAAACAACTATTTCATAAGGAATCAACATATTTTCCCTCTTATTACTTCATAAATATGTCCCTTTTTCTTATCACACATAATGAAATTATTTGTATCCAAGGTAAATGATTCAAATAAAAATGTCTATCTTAGATATTGAGTAAGGGTAATAGAGGGAAATATCCATCATAACATTAGAGAAATTTGAATGGAACTTCAAAATAATAACCTTCATAAAAAATATAATGATCGCTAATCTGGAAATAATTCATTGATGTTAATAAGATAAAAAATAGTATAGGACATGTAATTATGTTGTACCTAGAAGAATAAAAAATCATTTTAATAAAAGTAAAGGATCATTTCTGTAACAACACATGATTTCACTGTATGTTATTTTCTTTAATGTAATTCAATAGCATGTTATACACGCAACACGGAGTTCGAGCACACCACGACTTACCAAACAAGCCATTCAAAAAGTGGTTATGAATTGTATTAAAGGCATTTTCAATTTTATATACTCAATATTATTTTAACAACCATATTATGTTTTTTAGAAATAATTTAAGAACAAACTAAATTTTTTAGATAAAAGAAGTATTTTTTAAAAAAATTACATTTTATCCCCCTTTTATTGGGGAACAATTATAAAATCTATAATTTGACACTTTTAAATATTCAATTTTACGAAATAAAAATCTTCTTTAGAATAATATCATAAATATTTATGTTGGATAAATTATTGGGTCTTTTCTGATATCTTTCATATTTTTTTATGAATATTGAAAAATAATAAATATTAATTAAAAACAAAATTTTTTAATCAAAATAATTTATAGTGTTAAATTATATATTTGAATAATTTTGAGATATAATTAGATTATATTGTTATTATTTAATTCAATTTTGTTTATTGAAAGCAATTTTACCATTAAATTAGACATAAACACATAGCAATCTTTAAATTGTTTTTACTTCCCAAAAACTTGTATTCTGGTTTTGACAATGGGAATATTAAATTAAATTAATTAATAAAAGTTATATGTTTTTAATTATTTGAAAGAGACATAATTTTTTAATTTAAAATATCCCAAGAATATTAGAATTATTTAATGGTATTTTTCTGAAAACGTTAGATTTTGGATGAATAGTGAAAAACATTAAATTATTTTTTAAACCTGATATTTTATTTAAAAAATTATTTATTTTATTTAAAATAATTTTTAGTCAAACTATTTACATAATACCTATATAAATTCAATGTAATTAATGATATTAATTTTATAATAAGATTTTATGTACAAAATTTTGTTGAACATTTTACTATCTTTTACCCACCTTCTAGGCACATTTGCAAATTTGCATAAAAAGTAAGATTACTACTTCTATGAATTGAATTTCAAAAATCCAAGAGACACAATTGAAATCAATATGTAAAATTTTCATCAATAAGTTGAAAATAATTTTTGGTGAATAGTAACTTTTGAATTGTATTTTTAAATTAAATAGGGTATTCAATGGTAAAAATGATATTATAAATACCCTATCACATGTCCTAATACAATTATATAAGTGTATTTCAACCAGAATAAACATTAGGAATAAAATATGATCCTTTTGGTCAACTTGTATTAGATTAGGACATTTATTACTATTTTATTTAAATAAGAGTTAAAAGAGTTAAATTCAAAGTATAATCACAAAAACATTTTTAATATAGGGTTATATAGAAAATTAATTTGACTACTAATATTCATTAGAAATATAAAAATATTTCATAAATAATTTTATTTTAATTATAAATATTAGATATTGAAAAATTAAATTTATTTATGACCCAATGATGATGCAGTAATTACCTTGTTAACGAATGATTAAAAAACGATATTATAACAATCCAAATAAATTTAAATTTTGACTTCTGATGAATTAAAATAATTTTATAGGTTATTATGATATTTTAAGGCTTATTATATAAATTTATTTCTAAGTGATAATGATTTTATGATTTTCACAAAAACATAATACCAAATAGTGTCATAATAGTCATAAATGAGTTTTTAAATAAAATACTATATTATTAATTGATATAATATTACTAAAAATCAATGGTTTGGCCAAATTACTTAGACAAAGATATATATATCAATAATTAACCACTTTGGGTTCTCTAGGATATTTATAGTATGTTTAATAACCTTATATTATAATAATACAACTATACATGGTAAAAAGTATACTATCTCACTAAGAGTTAAATCTAAAGGTTAAGGATAATATGGTGACCTAAACCTATCTATAACAAATTGGTTGATGGTTTCTCGACCCATACCCACCTTAGCTTATAAATAATTACATTTTTAGCAATTAGAAACCTAAAATGTTTTTATAATAAGATAATATTTCAAGGTATTCCTAAAGTGACCCAATCCTCTCTTATAAATGGGTACTTCCCCTTCTCTTAATTTCACACCTCCAATGCCATTTGGATCATCCAACCACGGCCAAAATATCCTTCCAACTACATTCAATACATCATAGAGGCCTTCATTTGATAATATATCCATCTTTAGGAGCCCTTTTGATCAAATCAAAAGGAAGCACCCGATGAAGAGGTAATAATTTAATCACCACATTCAAAGTTATCTTCATCTTCCACTTCCTCTTTCTTAGTATCTTCCATACCAAAATAATACATATAGTACTTTCTATATACTATGATGTTATTATAAATATGTTATAGCCATATTCATTATTCTACCCATCCTATAAATGAAAAAGTCACCATATGTGCATACGTACGACTTACCGTCTCCAAGTCATGGTGTAGTTGTTATTAAACACTTCATTATTTTGATGGGTATAATAATGATGTATAATTGACTTAAATAATAACCATAACATGTTAGTTATTCTGTATATATTAAATAAAATACAATTATATATTATCTTACCTTAAAATGAATGATATTGTTAATCGTGTGTATGTATAGATTACCATCTCCATGAACACGAGGAGATTTACTCTCCATCATATCCATTCAAGAATAATTTTAATTTTATGATAAAAATAATGTTTATGAACATAATATAATTCTATACATGAATCAAATACATAATATCCATAAAAATTGACTTAATTAATAAAACATATAACGTAAAATGAATAAGTTAACAACCGAAACAATGATACAACTAAAATATTATTAAATTTACCTCAACTAAGGAAATGTAGAGGTATGGGGTTCTCATCTAACTTTTATTCATGTTAGATTCATTCTATATTTGTCCCTATTAACTTTTATGTGGTGTATGTACTTATCAGGATTATTTTATTTGTGTAATATAATTTAATTTATATATATTTACATAATCATTGAATGATCCTTCGTTAAGGGGGTTCATGTTTTGTATGTCACCAAATCTATAAGGGAATTTAGAATTTCAATTTCCACTCGTTGGGTTTTTTGAAAACTTCATTGATAATATTACTCCAATATTATGTTTGAAATAACTATTTATTTAATTAGGTAGTAATTTCTACTCCCATTTGATTGGATATTTTTTTGATACAAATTATCAATCAACTGATAAATTCTCAAGTCATCGATATAACCTAGATAAGAGTAATTTTAACTCAATTTCTATTCATTGAGTTAAACATCCAAGTAATTGGTGTTGTTTTTTGACAATAATATGTGTGAATGTCCTCTGATATATTTTCACTGAATATCCAATAATATTGATTGTATTTATATTTCTCATACATAATTATGTCATTGATTTATCATTACCTAAGGATATGGTCTTTATATGGTATTTCATCTCAACTTACATTCCAATAAGACTTCTTTGTTGTTATTCACCAATTCACTTTTATATTGTGTATATACTATACTTTGACATAGTATATCATGGATCCCATTATTCTCATGATATTATGTTCTTTTGGTTACCTGGATATTTTTTATTCAAGCGTCTCTCATTTGGATAGGAACTCTAACTAAAATATCATTTTAAATGTTTTAAAATTTTATTCTTCTTAATCATTCTCATTAATGCCAACGTTTTAAAAATGGTTAAGGATTTATATATATGGACAGTAATGTTTTAAAATTACAATTCCTTTTAAATGTTTCCAAATGGTATGGGAAACTTTGATTCAAAAATCTATCTTAAATAGCTTCTTGAGAAATAGTATGACATTCAAATGATTTCATGAAAAAGGGGATATTTATCACAAATAGTTTTGAGGATTATTTTCATCTATGTAAATATCATTCATTATTCTCAATTGAGGTTAATTTCATATAATACAATATTCTATATTGTATTGAATGATTTATGGTTGACTGTGGTTGTGTTATTTTTATACCATCGAGGGTTTGTGGTTAAAATATAGACATTTAGTATGATAGATTTAATATGAATGATTCAATTATGTTTCAACCTTTTAATATGACGAATGGAGTTGAATTAGTAATTAATGGGTGGAGAATGATATATATCCTTGATGCATTGGTGGGTCTCATGAGACAAACTACTCTCTTGGCCCAAAGCCGTGACAAAATCATATTTGTAGTCTTCGCACGAGGCCTTGACTATATGGTAATGATGTCAGGAATTATGTATTCTATCATTATGAAATTAGCTGTAGATATTACATGTGATTATTCAACTTGTATAATATCCATGTGAATAATTAAATGTCACTATTTTTTTTTATTTTTCCATATTCTGTAGATGTTAAAGTTTAAATGTCAACTGTTTTAGTTTTATACATTACCTTAAAAGTTTTTGATTATTTTTGATGGATTATGATATATTTTTTCCTTATTGAGCATATAATCACACAACTTTCTTATGTTTTATTTTCCCTTGGATATGTAGTAGTATATTACTATTTACCTGAAGGAATTGGCTAAGGGATATAAGAGTGTTCAAAGGAGACACAAATATTATTGTTGTTTTTAGTAAATAATGTATTATGAAACTTATGCATGTTTCTAGTACTTCTAAGGCTACAAAACTAATCAGTCTTTCCTGAAATGATCTATTATGATCATTCCAATGTTATGTAATAATGCACCGATATTGGGTAAATAGGGTTAGGGCGTTACATTTTCCCAGAATATTATATTCTAATGGGTTCACTCTCCAAACTATCGTAGTAGTCAAGGTTCACACACAAAAAAAGCAGAGTAGAAAAATTCTTTATTTAACCAGTTTTACTTTCCATTCATATCCTATCTTATTGAATATGGTTCACTCCGTATTCTATTCTTGTATTATTGAATTGAGTTCACTTCCCAATTAAATCCACCATATCTCATTAGATATAAATCATTATTTAATTAAATTTTTGGGAGAAATAGGTCCCACCTGTCATTGGTTATAACATATCCACCTTTATTTGTTATAATGTAACCAATATCACATAATAAAAACCATACATATGTGTGTCGCAAGATCATTTGTCGTTCATCATATCAGAACCAATTTTTGGGAATCAACATCATAATAACTCCATCAGAACATAACTCCCCAAAAAGAAATGGGTTTTATAAATATCACACCATCCTAACTATAAAACAACTATAAAGAGAAAAATGAAAGTATGCTTGAATAACATCCACGATAAATTATAATACATATCATTAAATTTTATATTTGATGATAAATAATTTTGAAATTTCATTTCAAATAATTCATGAAAAGAAACAACACTTTAATTTTCAAAAAATTTAATTTAAAAACACCGTACAATTTTAAATGAATATTTTTATGAAAAAAAATATCCATATAGTCTTGTAAAGGAGACATTATCTGATTAATGTTCTATTATGGTGGGAAAATCCTCTCAAGTCTTATATGTAAAAAAATTTCATCCATATATTTTTCAAAAAAATCATAAAGAACATCATTCAAAAAATAAAAAATTAATCCTTTCATAATATTTTAAAAAATGTAAAAATTGATTACAAGTGACTTCAAAAAATCAACAATAAATATTTAAAATATTTCTGGAAATAATTTTAAAAAACATATTCTTGGAAACAAATAGAGTTTTTTTAAAATTTTAAAAACATATTTTCAAGTGAAAGTATTATATATATATATATCATATCATTGAAAAGAGGATAAATAAAATTAATTGAATGTGTGTATTTATTTAATAAATTCTCATAAAACAAGAAGAAATACAACATTATATTTATTAAAAATTAATTTCAGAAATAAATTCTCTACAACATAATCAAGGAAGTATAAGACTAACCTAGAGGTGGGAAATTGGTTTCAAAATTCCCATACCACTTTAGGTTTTCTGGATCATATGCCGCATAAAATTAATAATGAGAAAATGAAATGTTAAATACCACTAAGATAAATAATTTCATGATATGATAATTAATAGGGTATTATATAGAACACGGAATATAAATAAGAGGTGACTAATTAATATATCTCATAGAAGTAAAAGTTAGATGAGAAATACATACCTCACTCTTCCCATTATTTTTTTAGATATATCATTTTAATTTCATACGTGTGTATGATTTAAAAATTAAATGATAATGATAAATGTTCTATTTACATAGGTTATTTTTCAAAACAACGTGAACTAGTTTCATTTATTTTGATTTCATATCTATATATTAGATCTAGAACCTGAAATATATTAAAATAGTCCAATTAAAAAATTATTTAACCATAATAATAATTTTATAACCATCAGTGAAGGTGGTGATGGAAAAAAATAAATCATCATTCAAAAAATATGATTAATCTCTATAATATGGACATTTTCTTTTTGTTTCATTGAATAAGAGGAGGTAATATGAGTGACCGATATAATATAATTATTTTTAAATTTATAATTATAGTATATACAATACAATAGAGTAATTATGAATTGATGTATGAATTAGTTTACAATAAGGTAGAAAAGGAAAATAAATTATGAATGTCTGTTTGAGAAAAATGTCTCTTGAATATCACCTCCTTGAATGACCTATTAAGGAACATGGAATTTGACATTGTTAGAGACATGTAGCACAGAGATGCGGGGATTGTGGTGAAAATATACTTTGGAAGATAATTTATATATTTAATGATTTTGGGGAGAAATTGGGGGGTTGAGGGGTGGATTTTATATTTGATAAGTAGTGGTTTTAAATTATTAATGAATTATTATTTTATATTTAAACAGAACCACATATGGGTGGAATAAATTTATAATAATTTGTATGATAAATAATTTTTTTGACACAGATTATGTTGTAGAAACACATAAAACACCAATTTATGGTTGTAGTTTTTATGACTTTTATGGTTTTATCATTTAAGAGTAAGTCACTAAATTGTTTTACCTATACTATAATAGAAAAATTTTAATCCATTGTAACATTTATATGGATAAAAATAAAAATAATATTATAATATAATTTATATATCATATTAAATATATGGAAAAAAATTTTATTAATTCAAAATAAATAAGTTGAAAAGGTACAGTTAAAATTAAAAAGAAAAACACAATGAAAATCAGTATTTTATTTTTGAAAAATGTGTTTTTAATAGAAAAATTGAACATATACCTAATTATGTTATAGAGATTGTTTAAATGTAATCAATTAGATTATATGTTTTTAAAATGTTATTATGTTATATTTATATTAATTTACAATTATATAATGAATTTTAAACATAATTTTATTGGGGTTTTATAAAAAAATTTATTTTATTACAATTCATTGAAAAATTAAACTTGTCATATAATTATCAAAAATTGATCCTAGGAAATTTTTTAATTGATGATCAAAAATTTTTGGTAATTTTATCTTAAAAAATATTAAATTTTAAAAATTTAGTAATATTTATTTTATCAATGAATGAAGTAAAAATATCTTTTTGAAGACAAAATTTATTGGTAAAAAATAATAACTTTACAAAAAATATGTTCATATTAAGAAATAATTAATTCATACATAAATAATTACTTGGAAGTGTATATATTTCATATCATGGTTAATACTAATCATTAATTCATATTTAACCCGTAGGATATAATTATTGTGATAAAATAATAAGATTTTTAGAGTTCATTTAAGGTATCATATTTTGTGAAATGGTAAGATATTGAAGTGATTGAATTTATTCAAAAAGAGACATGACATAAAATCATGGGGATTTACCAATTATAAGATATCCATTAAGAGATGTTTTGTGTGACCCCTGATATGAAATATTTAATGAGGGCAAAGCAAATAGTGGTGTGCATGGGTGATGCAGAGGAAGAACTATTGAATCTTGAAAATTTCTTGATACACAACAAGAAATCAAGCATTTCATGCATTTTTGTACCCCTAGTTATGGTGCTAGTGTTTCTAAAGAGAGAAACATCACTCATGATATCCACCCTTTTCACATGTGGTGTAACACCTTCTTGGTGGCCCGATGTATATATCGGTGGGTACACATGCACGAGCAGGCCATGTACCTGGGCACAACAAGAGAAAACAGCCCAGTGTACATGGATACAAACATGGCTGGTGTACAAGGTCATGGCCAGTTGTACACTGTTTGGTATACTAGAATGACCAGTGGTAGAAGGGCATGTGCTGAACACATGAAGAAGGTTTCGTCGGATCTCTAAACACTTTGTATTATTCCCAAATAAAATTTATTTGGTGATTTACATGATTTTTGGGGAAGAAATGCCTGGGTAGGCCAGGGGATGGATAGACAAATCATGTAAACAATGTACATGGCATGTACCCCCCCCCTTAGGGTGTTTGTATCCTTTGTTTCATTAGTCTGAACAAGTATGAGTTTAGATTGTTTTTTTAGTCCATTTTCCCTCTACGGTATAGTGTACAATTACACCCACATTCCATGATTTTGATTCCCTCATGAGGATTAGTATCCTAAGGAGTTCATGGTGTCTCTTAATGGGACTTGAGTATGATCATCTTTGATCATTATACCTTATGTGGTTTTTGTGGAATTATTATGACCTCCCTAAGATGATAATTGATCCCCTATATTGTATAAAATATAGGTAGGGTTTGCATAATAATTGGTGTGTGATCCCCTTTATAGAGATTTGATCTATATTTAGTTTATTTTATCCCCAAATGGAATTTGGCCTCAGCCCCTATTGGAGTGTCATGGTATTCTAAGAATAGTGTACAATATTAGGCAGGTCCCCATGAACATGAACTCTTATATAACTGTCTCTGGTTATGGAATGGAATGTGGAGTAGATTCTCCCATAATGAGCATTGATTCAAGTTGAATCATATAGCTGGTAGTTAGTTATGATCACATGGTGGCACTGTTTCCTTCATGTGTATATCTAGTTTCATTTTCTTATTTTTAATTTAATGATATATGCTTTAAATGTGATTAATATTCTTGAGGATTCACATTTCTTATTTTTGTGGGGTCTTACAAAATATTTTTATACTCTCCCCTACATGGGATCATCCCATATGATTCATGTCTTGTAAATATGATGTCCTATTTTATAGTGTTCTGTGATTATAGGGACTCAGTAGAGCCTAACATGAGCTTAAAAATCTAAGTCATTTTCAGGGTAGGTTCATTTGATAATTGTAATGCCCTGACGCTTGTTACCGAGAGTCAATGAATTATTACATAACATTGGCATGATAATAAGAGACTATTTCTTGAAAGAAAAATTAGTTTTGTTTCCTTGGATGTACTAGATATATATGTATGTTTTACATTACATTATGAAATAAAAAAACATTTTATCTCTTGTGAATACACTCATATCACATAGTCTATCTATGTAGGTCAATCATGATATTTTTCTCTGCATCATAGAAAAAATATAACATAAGAAAGGGGTGATCTCAGATACACAGTAAGGATAACAATATAGCAGAAAAAGTCATAAATAAGCATAAACATTGAAATAAATGTATAAGACTATCACACAATCCTTTTAATTTAACCTTTGGTATAATATGGAAACGATAAATCCAATAAATCCCCTTACTTATTCACATTGATATTCTACTAGTCAAATAATAACCTATAATATCAATAAATAATTTCAAAATGATGTAATGCATAATGCTGAACATCATAACCACATATTCAAGGCCTCATATAAAGACAACAAATAATATTTTTTCAAGGCCATGGGCCGTGGAAGTAGTTTGTATCATGAGACCTATCAAAGCATCGAGGAGCTATAGTGTGATCCACCAATCATTTACTATGTCCAATGCATTCCTCATATGAAAAGGTTGAAACATAAAATAAACATTCATATTAAAAAAAGAATACATAATGATAATAATTTAACCAAAAACAATTAATATTATACAAATAAAACATCCAAAATAAAATTATCACAAAACAATCAATACAATAAGGAAGATTGTATCAAAATAAACCATCTTCAAACAAGTGTAAAATCCATCAAAGTGTGTTGACATATATGAAATCAAAACATTTTGAGAGAAATATCTCTTTTGGTTTTGAAAAAATATTACAGTCACATAATTATAAAAGAAAAAATTTATTTTGAAAATATTCTTATAAGAATGTATGGGATGCTTTGAATGTTTATAATGTAGGTAAATATTTACACCTGTCATATACGTTAAAATGCATTCTTACCATAATATGTGGAAATGGTCATTATGTACCTTTTTTGGAAATCGACTAAAAGATTCCTTTAAACCCATTTTACAAAAGTTGAAAAAAGGATATAAATGAATTTAACACATAGTATAGTAAATATTAAAAATGTTCTGAAATAAAATTTTAAGAAACACGGATGAGGATGATAAAGTGGTCCCATAAGATACTTTTGAAAAAAAAACATCGGAAAATAAAGAGATAGTAAAATTAACCGTTACCTTTTACTTTTCCTGGGTTGAGGGTATGTTAACTCATGTATAATATTTAAATCATTTTTATTAAATGATAAATGAACCACATACATAAATATGATATCATATATTATGTTCTAATATTTCATTGTTAATAATATTTTCATTGTATCATTATTTATGGTGTTAACTGATTTGTTTTCCATTATATGTATTGTTATGTATGTCATGTTTGTTATGGATAGGATGTATATATTCATATATGTAATGATAGTATGTTTATAAACATTAGTTTTAATCATAAAATGAAATTTATTCTTGAATGGTTACGATGGGGAAATGAATCTTATCGTGTTCGTCGATATGATAATTCTTACATAAATATGTGTTACAACGTCATTCCTTTAATGGTGAAATTGTATGTAACTGTTTGGTATATCATATATAAAGAATCATTAACTTGTTATATTTATTATTTACATCAATTATAAACATTATTATATCCACCAAAATATGAAGTGATTAATAAAAAAACTACACCACGACGTGGAGACGGTAAGTCGTACGCACGCACGTAAGGTTACTTTTTCATTCATAGGATGGATATAATAATGAATATTGTTGTACCATATTTAAAATAACATCATTTTATGTATAATTTATTGGTGTTTTTATTTCGGTAATGAAACAATAATTTAAGAGGAAGCGGAAGAGGAAAAGTTTTTTGAAAGTGGTGATGAAATCAATATCTCTTCTTCAGCTACTTCCTTTAGATTTGATCAAAAGGGCTCATTAGGTTTTATTTATGATCAATGTAATGTATCTAAGATGAATTTAGGGTTGTTAGGAAGATATTTGATAATGTTTTGGCCAAGCCAAATGGCCTTTTAAGTGTGATTTTGACATAAGGGTATGTACTATTTTATAAGAGAGTTGAGGGTCACATTAGGAAAAGATTGAAATATTAATTTATTATCAAATAATATTTGGTTTATAATGGCTCCAAAAGGATGTATTATGAGTATATGGAGGAAACAGGTTGAAAAGTTCTCAACCAAAAGTTTTTATATAGGTTTAGGTCGCCATTATAACATTATCTTTTAAATTTAACTCTTAATTAAATAGTATAACTTTTACCATGTATTCTTGTATTATTATAATAAATGGTAAATAAACATAATGTAAAAATCCAAGATAACTCCAAGTGGTTAATTATTTACATTTATAAACTTATCTATGCCCTTTTTCCTATCCTTATATTTTTATGAATATTATATCAATTAATAATATAGTATTTTATTTAAAACTCATTTCTGCCCATTTTGAGACTATATAGTATTTGGTTTTTGTGGAAGTCAAAAAAACTTTTTTATTTATAAAAATATATATTAAATCAATACTAACCAGCCATATTATTTTATAAAATTTGTGGAATTCATCAAAAGACTCAATTCATGTTTATTAGGATATTTATAATATCAATTATTTTAATCATTCATTAATAATGTAATTACTGCATCAATATTGTGTCATAAATAAATTATACTATTCAATGTCAAAAATTTGCAAATATAATTCAATTATTTAGGAAATATATTTATATTTCTAATGAGTATATATAGTAGAATTTAACTTTTACATAACCCGATAATAAAATTGTTTTAGTTATGAAAATATGAATTTAATTCTCTTAACTCTTCTTTAATAAGAATAAAAATAAATGTCCTAATCAAATACAAGTGGATAATAGAGGATCAAATTTTATTCCTATCGTTGATTTTGTTCAAAAAAAACTTATACAATAGAATTAGGACATGTGGTAGGATAATTATAATATCATTTTTACTTTTAATTACCCTATTTACTTTTAACTATGGTAAATAAAATTCAAAATATATTATTCCCAAATATTTTTTTCATCGTATTGATACACATTTTATGTAATGATGTCAACCATATCTATCGAAAATTTGAAATTCAATTCATAGAAGCATTGAAATTACATTTAATGCAAATTTACATATGTTCCTAGAAGGTGGGTAATAGAAGTTAAAATGTTAAATAAAATTTTATTCCTCTAATTTTATTATAAAATTACTGCAATGAATTACATTGACCTTATATAAGAATTTTGTATGTATTTTGGCCTAAAACTAATTTCAATAAAATAAATAATTATTTAAAGAAATAATAGGTTTAAAATAATAACGCAGTGTCATCACTATTCATCAAAAATTAAATGTTTTCAGAAAAATACAAAAAAAAATTATATGCTACTTTTGATATTCCGAATACAAAAGTAAAGACCATTTTGAGAAATAAAATTTAAAAAATTTCAAAAATTGCATATTACTATTCATAACGGCTAGTTTGATTGGTCGTGGTGTGCTAGAACTGGATGTTGCATACGGGTAAAGCATTTGCATTATTCAAAGAGAAACATACCATGGAAGCTTCGAGTGTTAAATTCTTCCATGCTTTAAATAATTTCATCCTTGAAATTTCAAGAATACTACTGCTTAAAAATATTTTGGTGGTTCTTTATCCTATGTTACTTGGGTTCCCACGTTGCTCTTTCATCTTATGGTTTCTCAATAGAACTTTTATTGTGTGACTAATCTGGTTTCTCAGCACTTGTTCTATGGTATCAAGAAACATGACAACATCTTCTCAATAAGATAGATCGAATTCCAGTTCTACTCTTTCATAGGTGAGTATATGCGTTGCGACATGCATCTATTTTCACAACAGTGATACATGGTACACATCATGAAATTTGAAGAGTCTTGTAGGCATTGCCAAATGATAAGATACATCTCCAATTAGTTCATGAATTTCGAAAGGTCCAATGAACCTGAGACATAATTTTCCATTCTTACTGAGTCGTATAACATCCTTCCAAGGTGATGCCTTCAAGAATACATGATCTACTACATAGAATTCCAAATCCTCCTTCGGTTATCGGCATACATCATTTGCATAAATTGAGTAGTTTTGATGTGGGTTTTGATAATCTTCACCTTTTCAATTGTCTCCTCATCAATTTTCAGGCCTACGAGTTTTTGTACACCAACATCATCCTAACTTGTTGGTGTGCGACATCTCATTCCATATAAAGGTTCATATGGTTCCATCTGAATAATTGAATGGAAGCTATTATTATAGGAAAATTATACCATTTGTAAATCTTGATCCTACATACATTGAAAGTCATGTGATAAATATCTCAACATGCCTTATATGGTTTAAATAGTCTGTTCTCATTGTCCATTAGTTTGAGGGTGGTAGGCAGTGCTCAAAAGATGTTTAGTATCAAGGACCTTCTACGGACTTTTGCAGAATCATGATGTAAAATGGTGATCATGATCAGAATCAATCAATAGGGGTAATCCATGATGTCTAATGAATTCATTAATATATAGTCTTGCTAATTTTTTATGTGTTAAATCTTATCTTATACAAATAAAATGGGATGATTTGGTAATGTGATCAACAATGACCAATATTGCATCATTCCTTCTAGGAGTATTCGGTAGCCCCATGACAAAGTCCATCATAATATCATCCCATTTTCACTCTGGTATGGGAAGAGGATGCATGACTCGTCTAGGATATTTTCTTCAGGCCTTTAGCCTTTGAAAAACCATACATCCTAACACATAATCATTAATCTCAATATTCATGTTGTCCTACCAAAAATGTTCCTTCAAATCTTTATAAATCATAGTTCTTCTAGGGAGTATAGAGAAACTGGATCTATGAGCGTCATCCAATAATTCCCTTTTTAGATCAAGTTTGTCAAGAACACAAAGTATCTTCCAAAATTCCAAAATTCCATCATCATATATGATTTCAATCAATAACACATCATTCATAGATTTAATTTTCTTTTGAAACTCCTTATCATCAGTTTGACAACATTTTATCCTTTCTAGTAAATATGGTTTGGAAACCATTTGAAAAATTATTAATGTTTCACCTTGCTTTATAATTCCCATATCCAACATTACCGGATCCATGAACATAGGATCCCTTTCAACTTTCATCAAGTTCCGAAATCCTTTATACTTTATGCTCAATGAATCTGCCACCATATTTTCCTTTCTCGAGTGGTATTGTATTGTGCAATCAAATCCTTGAGTATTTGAAGCCATCTCATTTTCCAAATGTTGAGTTCTATTTGTGAGAAAATATACTTCAGACTCTTGTGATCAGTATATATCTCAATGTTTTAACCATATAGATAGTGTCTCCATATCATCAGAGCAAATATTTCTACTATTAACTCAATATCATAAGTGGGATAGTTTTATTGTGGAATTTTTATCTATCATGATGCATAGGCAATAACTCTATCATTCTGTATAAGGACACAACCATGTCCGTTCATTGAAGCATCAATATAAATAAAAAACACATTATTCCCTCATGGTATAGTCATAATAAGATCATTGACTAATATTCTCTTTAGTTCTTTAAAACCATATTCACACTCTATTATACAAACATATTTAACCCCTTTACGTGTGATTTTGGTTAACAGGTCAGGAAATCAGAAATAATTCTGGGAAAAACACTGATAATAACCTGCAAAACCAACAAAAATGTGTATCTCAGTTATAATCATCAGTGAATTTCATTCTATTATTTCTCTTTTCTTAAATATATCAATAGATATTCCATCCTTAGAGACAATATATCCCATAAAATAAATCTCCTGATTCCAAAATTCACTGTTTCTAAACATCCCATATAATTCATTTCTTCTCGAAGTATTTAGAATAGTGCGCATGTGAATTTCATGATCCTCATATGTTTTGGTGTAACAAAATATATCATTAATAAATACCACTACAAAGTCATCAATATATTTCTTGAAAACTATATTCATTATATACGGGAAGACAGAGGGTGCATTAGTCAGTCCAAAAAGCAGTACTGTAAACTCGTCAGGACCATACATAGTACAAAATTCGATCTTTAGAATATCTTCTTTCTCCAAAGAAAACTGATGAAATCAAGATTGAACGTCAATATTTGAAAAATATTTATCTTTATGAAGTCGATCAAATAAATCATCAATGCAAGGTATGGGATGCTTTTTCATTGTTTTTATAGCATTGATGTCTCTATAGTAGACGAAAAACTTCATAGATCCATCTTTCATCATAACAAAAAGAATAGGGGCTTCTAATGGAGAAACACTAGGGAGAATAAATCCTTTATTACTAACTTCTTATAGTTGTTTCACTAGTTCCACTAATTCTCCAATGGCCATTCTAAATGGGGTATTTGATATGGGCATTGAACAAGGAGTTAAAACAATGAAAAACCCAATTTCTAATTATAGAGGATGCCCAGGTAAATCCTATGGAGATACAACAACATATTCCTATAAAATAAATAAATCCTTTGTTTGAAAATTCCATTCCTCATCCATTTTTATTTAACTCTCTTCCTCCCCGATAATTTAATTTAGTTGTTCTTCTATGTGTGGATGTAGATAAGAATCAGATGGTGATGTTTTTTCTCTATAGATATGTTATTTCTTATCAACATCGATAATTATATCCTCTTTATTCATACAATAAAAATGTCACATCATTTTCCCAATGAAAAACCATACTGAGTATTATATCAAATTCAATCATTAGAGTGATGGTGAGATCAGAAGATAAACACATTTATATGCCCGAAAGCAATCTAATTCAAAAAACTTTTTTGCAATGATTCATCCCTTAGTAGATTTGAATAAAAAATTACTTTTTTATATTTAATTTAAAATATATAATTTTCATAAAAAAATTTAACCATATGAAACAATGTAATGATCCAAAATAAAATAGAAAACATTGGCTAAATTTTAGGAATCCATTAAATTACCTGACACCACATTATTTGGATCTTCATCCTCAGCAGTAGTGATATCATAAGCTTGGCTTTGCTCCCTTGGACATTTCTGCGATATGTTTCATTCGAAATTATGAAATTTATTATCATGATTCCCCACTACTATACAATTGTAACATTCAACATTGAATTCTTATTTCTTCCCCTTTGAATCATGAGCTCTATGGTCTTTTTTCACCATAGTTGTAATAGACATAAATTATATTTAGGAAAGTACTAGGGTGTATCTTCTCAAATATACTACAGGAAAGAAATACAAATTTTCCCTTCTTCCTCTTATTTTCATTTCCAGAGTGTTCATTAGATCTCTAGTTCTCCTGATTTTCTTAAATGTTGGAAGACATTGAGAATTCTTTTTCTCTCTTGATAGCACATGAGACAATATCTTCGTACGATGAGAAGGATTTTGGGACTAATCCAAGACAATTAAATTTCTTAACCAAACAAATAATCGATCAATATTACACCTTGGGTTACATATATAATCTTCTGCATGCCATGCTAAGCTTGTAATGCTAGCCTCATACTTTGTGACATTCTCATCCTAATTTTTCCATAAACTCAGAAATTGACATTCTATATCTACTCGATGGTCACGAGGAATGTATTTTTCAATGAAATTCCAATTAAACTCCCTCTATTCAATATTTAATTCTTATTCATACCAATTTTTTTTGAAATAATTACCACTATGGATTTTCATCTCCCGTTAGGCGATAATCTACAATAAATACTTTTTTCATTTCGCTACACACCAAAGCATGAATTTATTTTTCTAAAGAAATGTATCCATTGCTCAGCTACAAATGGATTTGAATTCCCATTGAATGTTGGTTTTGTTTTCCCCATGAAGCAGTCTAACATTGATCCTCCATGTTGTGGATCATGGTTCTATATACAGGTAAGGTTTTTATTAATAAACTGAGTGAGTTATACCATTATGGATATAAGTTTCTCGTCTCTAGTTTCATCACCCAGTCCACTATAATTATCTTAAGTAGGAGGGAAATCCCAACATGGATTACGTACATTGATTCAATTTCCATTCCTTCCAGTAAGCTTCATTTATAAATAATGGTATACACTAGATTAATTTATGAACCGCAATAGATAATTTCGAACTAGTAAAATACCTAACAAAAATTGGATAGTTTATGAATATAATCTATAACCATAAGGAAAAGTTTTCTATGAAGAAATATTTACACATAAATCCACCACAATGGTTTGTAATGAAAATGTGAATTATCCGTAGAATATCCCCAGGGAGTGTTATAACCAATCGTGCAGCAAGGCCCATTGTTGTATACCAAGATACCCCGAGTTAAGCCAAAAACTCTTTGTTGGAGTTTTCACTCTATGGTACATTAGTTCTAGAGCTACCTATGCCTACTCATATCCATTCATGTTTTTATGTCATGGAAAATAAACAAAATCTATACATTACTAAAATTCTAGGATGTTCTTCTATACTAATCCTCAAATTCTATCTTAGGGTAATGTTTTCTAATAAATGTTTTTCTAAATCTAGCTTACAAGGTCTATACTAAAATTACTTTAATACCAACTTTAATGTCCTGAACGTAGTTTCTCAGATTTAGTACATTATTACATAACATTGTCATGATCACCATAGATCATGTCTCGAAATACTAATTAGTTTAGTAAACATGGAAGATCTAGATACATACAAAAGATTTACATTACATTATGAAATAGAAAAACATTGTGTCTTCTTTGAACACATTCGTATCCCATAACCTATCCCTACATGTCAATCATAAAATACTTTTTCAAATCCATGGAATAATAAAACATATGAAATAGGTGAGCTCAGATGCCTAGTAAGGATAACAATATTGCAGAGACATTCATAAATAAGCATAAAAATTATGGAAATTTATAAGACTAAAACACAAGGATTTTTGAATTAAACGTCAGCATAATATGGAAAATATTAATAAGATAATTCCATTTACATATTTACATGGATAATCTACTTGTAAAAATAATCACATGTAATATCAATTGCTAATTTCATAAAGATGGAATGCATAATGCTGAACATCATAACCAAATAGTCAAGACCTCGTGCCAAGACAACAAATCAAGTCTTTGTTCCAAGACACTACTTTGTCTCATTAGATGTAACACCCCATGATTTCGTAGTATGTTATTTTACAACATAATTCAGTAACATTCACAAAACGCAACACTGAGTTCATGCGCACCACTACATACCATACCAGCCATTCGAAAGTGGTTAAGAATATTATTAACCTAATTTTAAACTTTATATAATCCTTATAATTTTAGAATCTATATAATGAGTTTCTTAGACATAATGTAAGAACAAATTCATTTTTTTCGGATAAAAGAAATACTTTTCAAAAAAATGCTATTTTACCGCCTTTTAATAGAGAACACATTTTTATTCCAATATTTTACACTTTTATATATTAAATATGACAAAATACACTTCTTCTTCAGAAGTGGGACATTAAAATTTATTTTGAATAAATTATTGGTACTTTTCTGATAACTTTCATATTTTGATGAATAGTTAAAAATAATAAATTTTTATTGAAAACAAGATTTTTAATCAAAATACATTATAATGTTAAATTTTGAATTTGAATGGTTTTGAAGTATAATATGATTATAGTTTTATCATTTAGTACAATTTAGGTCATTATATGTAATTTCACATTTAAATTTGACATAAACACATGTTGATCTTTTGATAGTTTTTTCTTTTTAAAAAATCACCCTTTTTTTCACAAAGGGAATTAAATTTAAATTAAAAAATGATGATTATATGTTTTTAATATGGTAAAATGGAATTCATTTTTGATTTTAGAGTATCAGAATTATCTTAGGGTAAAATATTGGTATTTTTCTGAAAATATAAAATTTTTTATGAGTAGTGAAAATACTGTGTTATTATTTAAAAGCAACGTTTTATTTAAATAAATATTTATTTTATTTAAATTTATTTTAAGACAAAATATATATATATAATACCTATATAAGTTCAATGTAATTAATTGGAGTCATTTTATAATATAATTAGATGTATAATTGTTTTTGGAATGTTTTACCGTCTTTTACCCACCTCCTATGAGCATTTTAGAATTTGAATAAAACATAATTTTACCACTTATGTGAGTGTAATTTTCAAAATCTGAGATACATGGTTGATATCAGTAAGTAAAATGTGTTATAATAAGATAAAACTAATTTTTCACGGATAGTAACTTCGGACATTTATTTACCACGGTTAAAAGAAAATTTAGTAATTAAAGGTAAAAATAAAATTATTATTACCCTAAAACATGTCTTAATTATATTGTATAAGTTTAATTCAACCAAAAACAGCCTTAGGAATAAAATATTATCCAATAGATCCACTTGGATTAGATTAGGACATTTATTATTATTTAATTCAGAGAAGAGTTAAAAGTGTTAAATTCAAAGATTAATAACTAAACCATTTTTATTATAAGGATACACAAAAGATAAATTCGATTATAAAAGATCATTAGAAATATAAAAATATTTCCTACATAATGTTACTTTATTTATATTTTCTAGACATTAAACAATTTAACTTATTTATGACACAATGATGATGGAGTAATTACCTATATAAAGAAATATTGAAATAATTGATATTATAAATACCCAAATAAATGTAATTTGAAAATTTTTATGAATTTCACTAATTTTATAGGATAATATAACATATTAGTGTTGATTAAATTAATTTTTTATGTAATTATTCTGTTAATATTTTAGAGAAAACAAAATACAAAATACTGTCAAAATTAACATAAAAGAATTTTTTAAAAATATTATATTATTAATTGGTATTCTATTCCAAAAAATCTAAGGTTCAGAAAAAGTGCTTAAATACAATTATATATGTCATTAATGAACTACTTGGGGTTCTCTTGGATTTTTATATTATGTTTATTAGTCATATAATATAAAAATACAAAGAGACAAGGTAAATGTGAAACTATTTAACTAAGAGTTAAATCTAAATGAAAAGGTTAATATATTGACCCAAACCAATCCTAAGCATATTTTTGTGTTCATTTAGACTCCTAACCAGCATATACATTAAATAAATCATTTTGGAGCAATTATAAACCGAAAATGAATTTATTTTAAAATAATATTTTATGTTTTTCCTAAGGTGCCCCACACCCCTCTTATAAAAGGGTACTTACCCTTCTCTCAAATTCACACCACCAATGCCATTTGGATTATCCAAAACCTTCCCAAATATCCTCCCTACTATCATACCTATATACTAGAGGCATTAATTTGGTCATAGAGACAATATATGGAGCCATTATGATCAAATCAATAGGTAGAACCCGAAAATGAGGTAATGATTTCACCACCCTTTTTCATGTTCTTTTCTTCATCCACTTACTCTTTCTTTATTAGTACCAAACAAAATAATAAATCCCATTCCTTATATATACTTTAATGTTATTATAAATATTTCACAACAATATTCATTATTTTATTAATCCAATGAATGATAATGTCACCATAAATGCGTACATACGGCTTACCGTCTCCACGTAGTGGTGTAATTTGTTATTCAACAATGTGTTATTTGGATGGATATAATGATGAGTAATATGTATATAAATAATTAAAATAAAACATTAATGTCTCTATAAAATTAATATACCATCCAATTCCACAAAATTAATAAAATGATATTGTCGCTCGTTCGTACGTACGGATTACCGTCTCCACGACGTGATGAGATTCATTTCCACGTTCACCATTCATCGACGATTGTAAAAATATATATTACTAGTAAGTATGTAATATATGACATAGTCATGATACTATATGAGTGTGTGTGTGTGTGAGTGTGTTTGTGTGTGTGTGTGTGTGAGTGTGCGTGTGTATTTATGTACTTACATATATCTTATTCACATACTTCCATTCAACACGATATGAAAACAGAAACAACGTTTATACGTATGTACACCGTACCATATCCATAAATTATGTTTTCCATTTCATATATATATCTATTATAAATATTTTTGTTTTAAATATATCTGATATATGAATCAAGGTTTGTATTATGTATGTATTTATATAATGATCTAAATGATACGGTCAAGAATAACACGTTAAAATACGCACAATAAAGAAAGTGATTATTACCTGAAATGTTAATTTAACATGAAAATATTTATTAAATGGGTATTATAATGTAAAAAATGAATCATGTATGATGTAATGAATATGAATATAGTTCTCCTATTATATAATAACATACAATGGTCATTATAAAGGTGGTTATATATACCCTCAACCGAAGTAATGTGCAAGGTAAGGGGTTTGTTATCTCACTTTTAATTCCGTGAGGTTTCCATTTTTTGCCACTTATTTCATGTGGTGTATTGTTTATATCCATTTGAAATATATTATCATGATTCTATTTATATTAATGGTATTTTTTTAATGATTTGGCATTTAATATCTTTTGGTCATTCGACTCGATTGACTACAACTTGGTAGAGGTTAATTCATCAATCTCATTATTATTCGAGATTGTTTATGTGTATGTTTTTAATTGGAAATATATATTATCCATGTCCATTGTAACACCCTGAGATTTTATTCTTTTTAATTTATTTTATGTCATGTGTTTTATGCTACACCATGATTATCTTGTGTTATCCGCAAAACCGTATTACCTTGTAGTATACGCAAGACAATTCTTGGATCGTGTTATACACAATTTCAAGTTCGTTTGATAATAGTCATTCTACACAACATTGAGTGTATTTATATATGTTCAATTTATAAATTAAAAATTGTTGTACTTTTTTATATGCAACAAAAAATGAGTCTTGCACAACACGTAACCCTAACATGGCTTTCATTATACGCAATCACGAACTTCCTCGGTAGCGTGTGTAGTACGCAATACCGGGTTTCACTAAACATCGATATATGGGTATAATATTATTATAAACTGGCCGTTATGAATAGTATTAACTAAATTTTGAATTTTACAAAATTATTATTCATCTTACACATTTTCTAGAACAAGCTATGAGAACAAAATAAATTTTTCGGGTAAAATTAGTATTTTTTAAAAAAATGCAGTTTTGCCACCTTTTGATGGCGCACCCATTTTAAATATAATTTTTCAGAATTTTATAAGTTAAATATTACAAAATAAACTTATTATTTTGAATCATGATATAAAAATTTACATTGGATAAAGTTTCGATATTTTTCTGATAACGTTCATGTTTTAATGAATAGTAAAAACACGCTATATTTTAGTTAAAAACAACATTTTTCATCGTAATAACTTATGTGGATAAATTATAATATTGAATGGTTTTAAAGAATAAATAGAATATATTTTTACTATTTAATATAATTTATGTCATTATCATTTATTTTACATTGAATTCGTAGGTTAAATCAATTCAATCATTTGCAATGTTTTAATCAAAAACCTGTTTTCATTCGACAATGGGATTAATTTTAATTTAATTTCTACAACTTTTGTGTATTTATTTTTAAAAAATGGACTCCATATTTGGAATAAGTGGGTCCAAATTATGTTAATAGGCTACTTTTTATTTTTAGGAATTATGAATAGTAACTATAGTAAATTTTATTTACCATAGTTAAAGGTAAATCGGGTAAATAAGGGTAAATAAAATATTATAAAATTAACCTAACTCATGCAAAAATTCTACTAGATGGATAAAAGTATACCCATATCACCTAAGGGTCGTATTAGATTCATTTTATGGACTTTTGACCATGAAAATAATTTAATTATTATTAAAACCAAAGAAAGTGACAACATGTCACTCTCCTAAATCTTATACGTATATTAATTTTAATTTAGTGATAAACTTAATGAAATATCAAACATGAATAGTATTCAGAAATATAATGAAATTTTCTACATAATATGAATTTATTTATAATTTTTATGGATTAAATAATTAGAATTAACTGTGACACAATAGTGATGCAGAAATTGTTTATCTAGTGAAAAATAAAGAATATTGTTTTTATTAAACAAATATTGACCATAAAAGGAACAAAATCCTGACAAAAACTTATTGTTCATGTAACTGTAAACCGTAATAATCCAATTGTCCAATAGTTGACTATTTGGAGCCTTATAAAAGCGATTGTGACACTTATATTATTTTATTTTAAATGATGCCAAAGTTGTCACCTAAATAATTTAATAAATATAACAATTTACATATTGTGATTTTAAGATGATAAATTGGATTAAAAGTATTATTTTGAAACTTAAAAGATTTATATTCATCATAGGATTTTATTTATAATTTTTATGCAACAAATAAGTATGTTAAATAATTATACAAAAATGATGTAGTAATTATTTTATTAAGAGATAAACCAAATAAATGGTTTTAAAAATAATAAAATAAATATTATATGAACTATTTAATGTTCTCCACTAATTTTATAAATACATATGACCTTTTATGAATCTATTAATTCTTTTAGTTCAAACATATCTTATGTATATATTTTATTTAAATTTGAATAAATGTATAGTGTCAAAAATGTCACTATTGTTAGTTTATAAAAATAACATATTATAAAATTGTTTAAAAATCACAAAAATATTTAAAAATTAAAAATTTAAATTTATATGGTCTAAAATGTTATAAAGTATCCAATTATAGATAATTCACAACAAATAAGTAATTATTTGTTATAATTTAAATTTAGACTATTATTACCACAAAAAATATTTAAGTGATCAAGTAAAGATAAATCAAGTTGATAATGTTTAAAATAATTTCCTAACATGACTAAATATTATTTTTTTATGAGATTAAAACCCTATCTCATATTATATTCGAATATGAGTCATTTTTGGATTTTCTCAAGTGGGGTTACATTTATTATAAATTAATATTTTTAAGATTTCAAAAGGAGCCCCTCCCCTCCATTATAAAAGGGAACCTTCTCCCTCTCTTCCTCACACCATTTTGACCCTTCATACACGGCCATCCCATGAACAATTATCTTCTCAACCTCCCTAAAAACATCCTAGAGGTCTTGATCTTCTTCAAATACCAATTGTAGTTCCCTAAGAGGAGGTCTCAAAGAGGTGTTTCAAAGAAGAGGTAATGTTCGTTACCGATTTTTTCAACTTTATTTCTTCTTCCACTTCTTATTCTTTAGTTGTTTCATTATTAAGTAATAAAATCATTATAACTCATATACTGATATGATATTATATGTTTGAAACAACCCTATTTCACCATTTATCCATCCTATGGAAAACGAAATCACCGCGCATGCGTACGTACAGAATACCGTCTCCACGTCGTGGTGTAATCTGTTTTTCCAACACCGCCATACTTGGATGGGTATAATGGTGTAAATAATAACTATACATAGTTATTATAACATCATAATTATTCTTATATATTGTATCATCCACTCCAATTCAATTCAATAATTATAGAAACGACATCATCGCTCGTGCGTACGTACGGACTACCGTCTCCACGACGCGATGAGATTCATTCTCCATGTTAACCATTCATGAATGATTATAAAGTATATATAATAAGTAATAATGAAATATATGAAATAATAATTATATTGGATATATATATATATATATATATTTATATATATATATTTATGTCATCTACTTAATTCCATTCAATTCAATAAGGAAACGAAAACAACGTTCATGCATATGTACGACCTACCGTCTCCATGAACGGTGTATTTATTTCCATTTATCGATATATTATATATATGTATATTATTAATATATATTTTATATAAATCATGTTTTATATTCTGGAATTAATAAATCATAATATATGTAATCATATGAATAATTACAAGTCAAAACACGGACGACAAATTAAACGATTTTACCCAAAACGCTCTTTAACATGGTATTTACAAAGGAATGGTTAATATAAAGTCCTAAGTGAACCATATATGATATCATAACAATGAATATGATTCTGTAATAAGTCAATGACATTATTTCAATCATTATACGGGAGGTTTGGATATATACGAAGCATATCGAACATAAGGTAAGGGATAATTTTTCAAATCTCATTTTTATCCGAGATTCCTTATTCGTAAGTATTTACTGGGGTTATTTCTATCATCCATGTACATGTTTTATAAAAGTGTTTTCATGTATTTTTAAAGTCCTTTTTACCCATTTTTGACTTTTACTACATTGAATGTATGGAATCATACTATTACGATGTACTTTTTGAATTTCTGGTAAAAGTACGAGAAGAATGTTTTTTTAACTTATAGACACAAACAGATTTTTACGGTTTTATAAAGCTATATTTGCAGGAATGTTCCTTCAAAAGATTTCATGACTATTTTCAAAAAAATCTATTTCTTTTAAAATAGCATGAAGTTTTGTGAAAAGAAATTTATTTTGACGACGGAAGGATATTTTCATCAAGATTTAATTTCAAATGTTTGATCAAAACCATTTTCCATCGAAAATGAAATTATTTCATATGTGTATGTTTTAAGTTTAATTTATCTATAATTTACATGGTTCACTTTTCTTATGATGAAATGTCCATTTGTTTTATATGGATTATGAAATGATGGGATGATGTTAATGAAACCCATTTTATTCATTGGGTTATGATGAATGTTTTAAGTTTATTTTGTGGCCCAAGTAAGAATGTTTTCATTATGAGATGGGTGAGACCTATATCTCCCTCCAAAACATTGGGTAAAGATTTACATCCCATGAGATAGACATGGATGGAACGGCAAGTTAAACCGGTTCAGTAATACAGGACTGGAAAGAGGAGTGAACTTGATTCAGAAAGGGACTTTGTCCACTAAGATGGCCTTGGCAGCAATTCCTTGGCTAATATAGAAATAAAATCATGTGCTTAATGGTTTCCACAATTACATGTTTTATTCCAATGCTATTTTATCATTCATAGTGTTTCTTTATGATCTATGCCTTACAGACATCTATGTTTTATGTCTTTTCTCAAGTTTTTGATGTTTAAACATTATGTTCATGTCTTTATGTTCAAATGTATATGGTATGTTTTATTTTACCCATGCTTACCCTTACTGAGCATTTTAGCTCACCCTTTTTATGTTTTCTTTTCCCCAGGATATAAAGAAAGGTTTTATGTAGGAAAAAAAGGGAAGATCTTTATGGGAGATGTTGATGATCTTATACCATGATTAGAAGATTATGTTCCAAGTTTCTAAAGACACTAAACTATTACGGTCGTTGTGTGTCTGTTTTTGTTATGTATTATGTATTCCGCAAATGTAATGTAATGTCCATGTACATCAGGCTTTGGGTCTCTAATGATGGTATTAGAGGAAAGGCTTAGTCAACCTTTGGAAACTAGGATGCGAGTACTTTAGTGAGATCCCTAGAGAAATTTATATGGTATGTCTAGGGATGTTCCTAAGGATAAATATAATTTTAGGTTATAGTCCAAGAATTATGGTAACTATCTTAGAATTAAACCTTAGATGATAGATATTGAAGGTACTCACCCTTTATTATATTGTTCCCCTAGAATTATTTTTGCCTCTCACACTATTCTTTTTGGGTTTTAGACAATGGCTGGAACCTAAAGGTAACGTGTTGATCAATGCAATGGACAATGAAATTATTGTCCTCCTCAACAAACAAATGTTATGGGAGGTGGAGTGAAAAATCTTATTTCAATACTTATATAAGCTATGAATCATTCTAGGCTTCCAAATGAGAAGAAAAGGGAACAATATTATATTGAGTCCTTCATTAGGCAACGTCCACCATCTTTCAGTGGGTCTTCTGATCCACTTGTTGCTTAACAATGGATCAGTACCACTAAAAAGATATTTTCAGTTCTTCAATGTTTTGAACATGATAAAGTCATCTTATCAGTATATCGTTTGAAAGGTGAAGCTGATCAATGGTGAAATCTTATCAAGAATACGAGCCCATGAGATGAAATTGAGACCATGGAATGGGACGAGTTCAAGAACTTATTTTTCAATAAGTACTTCCCTATTATTTTTCGAACAAATATGGAGAAGGAGTTTCTTGAACTAAAGGAAAAGGATGATGAATCTGTTGGTATATAAGAAGCAAATTTTACAAGGCTTGCAAGGTATGCATCTGGATTTATCATCCAACCTAAATGTAATGTTGATCGCTTCTTCAGTTGATTAAAACCAAATCTTCGAAGGGAATTAGCGATAAGAGACCTCAGTAGCTATGAAGAAATTGTGCGTTGTGCTATCAAGGTAGAAATTGAAGTTGGTGTTACTTATCCATCTAATAGTTTTGACAAGAAACGAAAGATGGAGTTCAAGGAGAAAACTCAGAATAATGGTGAAAAGAAGATGAATGTTTCCTTATGCTCAAAGTGTGGAAAGAAGCATGGTGGAGATTGTCATAAAGGGACTAGAACATGTATTAAGTGTGGAAGAGAAGGTCATCATGCAGCTAAGTGTCTAAGTAATGGAAAAAGGGTTTCTAATGATGTGAATAAAGAAAATACTGCAGAGAACGCACCACCAACACTTCAATTCTTCAAGTTCAAGGAAATGGGGCATTATGCTAATAAATTCCCTAATCCAAGGTTTAGTGATGATCGACATGAGCAACCACTTAAGGCAAAGGACAAAGGGAAGTCACATGCGATCACTATTGGCAATGTTGAATATGACAACGATGTGGTGGAATGATTAGTTGCTTATGTAATGGGATTCCAAAATAATGTTGTATATAGTATCGTGGAATATTAAAATATTTATGTATTAGTCTATTGTGGTTTTCAATAATTTTATGGTACTGGTAACCATGGAAAGTGATTGAGATATTTTTGGAAAAAAATATTATATGCACGTAATGAAGGGATAAGGAGAAAATGAAATTTTTGAAAATATTAATGAGCTCATGACTAGTATAAGGAAATAGTTATATCATGGTTTGATGTTTTGGTATGTGAAAAGAGTTAAATTTTGACAGCACTCATGTTTTCACTAAGATTAAATGGGTATTCATTTTTCAAGACAATACATGATTAAGGCCTTCAAATTTTTGGAATGTGACCAACAAGACATATCTCATGATATATGGGGATCAACTATGGTATTAACATGCTTGTTATATGAACTCTTTGGTAATCGTTTTCACTATAATATGAGATTGGACAACAGTATTTTGGATAAGCCTAAAGATTGGAAAGGATTATGTTGGACATAAGTTATTATTGTTTAAGGATATAACTTTATTGATATTATTGATGGGATGTTATAGTAATGTAGTTTTAGAAAAAGGACAACCTATTGGATGAGCGACAACCCATCGCGTCAGACAAGGCTGTGGGAATCAAACCCACAACCAAAGTGTGACAGGCCTTTATCGCCTACCAATGGCATATAGGAAGTCCCTGGTTAGTATAAACTAGTTTTATACTATTAAGTAGTATGATAGATGAACTATATGTCCATTTTGGAATGATATACGATAGATGGACTTATGTATATAACTATTGTTATCCTTTTGATTAAGATAGACGGAATGACCCATCATTCTATCACATGATCTGCTAACACTTCACGAATGAAAAATTCAACTTCATTTCTATAAGAGATGATGTAGAAATTGTTCAAGGAACGAACAACGTTGAGATTATGTCGAAATAAAGTAGGTATTTCTTCTAATTCAAAATTTTCAACTTTAGGAAAATGATATTGAAAACCAAAAATGTTGTCCTAGTGCTCTTATATCCAATTAATCAGATGGTACCTTAGATCATCACAAATCTATGTCTTTGTGATTGTTGGCTATTTCATAGCCATGTTCTCTAACACTCTCCATCAGAACATGACTGTTAGATTTCTCTTCCATATCAATATTTTCACCCATGTTCTCCTACGTGGAAACCCAGGGATTAGATAATTTGGGTAACCGTTATGTTTCATAATTTAGTTTTTTAAGATAAGTTTTGGTATTACTTTTTACAATGTGGGTTTCTATTAAAGACACTTTTGAATAGTAAACCATGTATAACCCCAACGAATTTTGATGGAAAAATTCATTTTAAGGGGGGTAGAATGTAACACCCCAAGATTTTATTCTTTTTAATTTATTTGATTTCATGTGTTTTATGCTACACCATGATTATCTTGTGTTATACACAACACCGTATTAGCTTGCAGTATATGCGACACAATTCTTGGATCGTGTTATACACAATTTCAAGTTCGTTTGATAATAGTCATTCTACACAACATTGAGTGTTTATATATATATGTTCAATGTATAAATGAAATATGGTTGGTTTTTTTTATATGAAACAACAAAGGAGTCTTGCACAACACACAACCCTCACATGGCTTTCATTATACGCAATCACGACCTTCCTCGGTAGAGTGTGTAGTACGCAATACCGGGTTTCACTAAACAACGATATATGTTTATAATATTATTATAAACTATCCGTTATTAATACTATTAACTACGTTTTGAATTTTATAAAATTATTATTCATCATACACATTTTCTAGAACATGGTATGAGAACCAAAAAAAATTCGCATAAAATAAGTATTTTTTCAAAAAATGTAGTTTTGCTGTCTTTTCATGGCGCACCCATTTTAAATATAATTTTTGAGAAGTTTATAAGTTAAATTTTACAAAATATACTTATTATTTTGAACCATTATATAAAAATTTACATTGGATAATGTTTTGATATTTTTCTGAGAACTATCATATTTTTATGAATAGTAAAAACACGCTATATTTTATTTAAAAACAAATTTTTTCATCGTAATAACTTATGTGGATAAATTATAATATTTAATGTTTTTAAATTATAAATAGAATATATTTTTACCTTTTAATATAATTGATGTCATTAGCATTGATTTTACATTGAATTCATAGGTTAAATCAATTCAATCTTTTGCAATGTTTTAATCAAAACCCCGTTTTCATTCGACAACGGGTTAATTTTAATTTAATTTCTGCAACTTTTGTGTATTGAATTTTAATAAATGGACTCCATATTTGGAATAAATGGGTCCAAATTATGTTAATAGGCTACTTTTTTTTGGGAATTATGAATAGTAACTACGGTAAATTTTATTTACAATAGTTAAAGGTAAATCAGGTAATTATGGGTAAATAAAATATTATAAAATTAACCTAACACATGAAAAAATTCTATTGGATGTCTAAAATTATACCCATATCACCTAAGGGTCGGATTAGATTCATTTTATGGAAATTTGACCGTGAGAATAATTTAATTATTATTAAAACCAAAGAAAGTGACAACATGTCACTCTCTTAAATGTTATAAGTATATTAATTTTAATTTAGTCATAAACTTCATGAAACATAGAACATGAATAGTCTCCCGAAAACTAATGAAATTATCTACATAATATATGTTTATTTATACTTTTTAGGGATTAAATAATTTGCATTAATTATGACACAATAGTGATGTAAAAATTGTTTATCTAGTGAAAAATCACGAATATAGTTGTTATTAAACTAATAGTGACCATAAAAGGCACAAAACCCTGAAGAAAACATATTTTTCATGTAAATGTAAACCATAATCATACAATGGTCGAATATATGACCATTTGGAGCCTTATAAAAGCGATTATGACAGCTATATTATTTTAGTTTAAATGATGCCAAAGTTGTCTCTTTCATAATTTAATAAATATAACAATTTAAATACTGTGATTTTAAGATGATAAATTCGAGTACATGTATTATTGTTAAAGGTAATTGATTTATCTTCATCATAAGATTTTATTTCTAATTTTTAGGCAGCAAATAAGTATATTAAATAATTATACAAAAATGATGTAGTAATTATTTTATAAAGAGATAAACCAAATAAATGGTTTTAAAAATAATAAAATAAATATTATATGAACTATTTAATGTGCTCCACTAATTTTATAAATACATATGACCGTTTATTAATATATTAATGCTTTTAGATCAAAAATATCTTCGGTATATATTTTATTTAAATTCAAATAAATGTATAGTGCCAAATTGACACTATTGTTATTTTATAAAAGTAACATATTATATAATTGTTTAAAAATCACAAAAATAATTAAAAATTATAAATTTAAATTTATATGGTCTAAAATTTTATAATGTATCCAATTATAGACAATTCACAACAAATAATTAAGTATTTGTTATAATTTAAAATTTAGAATGTTTTTACCACAAATAAAATTAAATTGATTAAGTAAAGATAAGTCAAGTTGATAATGTTTAAAATAATTTCCTAACATGACTAAATTTTATTGGTTGATGCTATTACAACCCTATCTCATCTTATATTCGAATATGAGTCAATTTTGGATGTCTTTATGTGGGGATAGATTTATTATAAATTAATATTTTTATGATTTCCAAAGGTGCCCCTCCCCTCCCTTATAAAAGGGAACCTCCCCCCTCTCTTCCTCACACCAATTTGAGCGTTCCATATCGGGAAACCCCTGCCAAATTATCTTCTACACTTCTCTAGAAACATCCTAGAGGTTCGGGTTTTCTTCAAAGACAAATTGTAGTTCCCTAAGAAGAGGTCTCAAAGAGGCGCTTCAAAGAGGAGGTAATGTTTGTTACCGATTCATTCAACGTTATTTTTCATCCACTTCTTCTTCATTAGTTGTTTAATGATGAAGTAATAACATCAGTATCACTCATATACTTATATGTTATTATAAGTTTGAAACAACCCTATTTCACCATTTATCCATCCTACGGAAAATGAAATCACCACACGTGAGTACGTATGGAATACCCTCTCCACGCCGTGGTGTAATCTGTCTTTCCAACACCACCTTACATGGATGGGTATAATGGTGTAAATAATAACTATAAATAGTTATTATAACATCTTACTGACTCTGATATATTTTATCATCCACTCCAATTCAATTCAATAATTATGGAAATGAGATCATCGCTCGTGCGTACGTACGGACGACTGTCTCCATGACGTGATGAGATTCATTCTCCATGTTAACCTTTCATGAATGATTATAATGTACATATAATAATTAATCATGAAATATATTACATAATAATGATACTGTATTTATGTATATATATATGTATGTTATCTACTTAATTCCATTCAATTCAATAAGGAAATGAAAACAACGTTCATGAGTTCGTACAGCCCACCGTCTCCATGAACGGTGTATTTCTTTCCATTTATTGATCTATTATATATATATATATTAATAATATTTATTATGTATAAATCATGTAGTATATTATGGAATTAATTAATTATAATCTAGGTAATCATATGAATAATTACAAATCAAAACACGGATGACAAATGAAACGATTTTACCCAAAACGCTCTTTAACATGGAATTTACAATAGAATGGGTAATATAAAGTCATAAGTGAACCATATATGATATCATAAAAATGAATATGATTCTTTAATATGTCAATGAAATTATTTAGATCATTATACAGGAGTTTCGGATACATACGATGCATATCAAACATAAGGTAAGGGATAATTTTGCAAATCTCATTTTTATCCGAGATTGCTTATTCATAACTATTTACTGGGGTTATTTCTATCATCCATGTCAATGTTTTATAAAAGTGTTTTAATGTATATTTAAAGTCCTTTTACCCATTTTTGACTTTTACTACATGGTATGTATGGAATCTTACTATTATTAGGTACATTTTTACTTTTCTGGCAAAAGTTTGAGAAGAATGTTTTTTTAACTTATACGGAACAAACGGATTTTTACGATTTTATAAAGCCTTATTTGAATGATGCTTCCTTCAAAAGATTTCATCACTATTTTCAACAAAATATCTTTCTTTTAAAATAGCATGACGTTTTGTGAAAAGAAGTTGATTTTGAAGAAGAAAGGATATTTTCCTCATGAATTCATTTCAAATGTTTTATCGAAATCATTTTCCATCTAAGATGAAATTATTTCATATGTGTTTGTTTTATGTTTAATGTATCTATAATTTACATGGTTCACTTTTCTTATGATGAAATGTCTGTTTGTTTTATATGGATTATGAAATTATGGGTTTATGTTTATGAAACCCATTTTATTCTTTGGGTTATGACGAATGTTTTATGTTTATTTTGTGGCACAAGTAAGAAAGATTTCATTATTAGATGGGTGGGACCTATATCTACCTCCAATGCATTGGGTAATTATTTATATCTCATGAGATAGACATGGCTGGAACAGAAAGTTAAACCGGTTTAGTAATACAGGACTGGAACGAGGAGTGAACTCGATTCAGAAAGGGACTTTGTCCACTAAGATGGTCTTTGCAGCATTGCCTTGGCTAATATGGAAATCATATCAAGTTCTTAATGGTTGCTACAATTACAGGTATTATTCACATTCAATTTTATTATTCTTAATGTTTCTTTATGATATATGCCTTATGGACATCTATGTTTTATGTCTTTGCTCATGTTTTTGATGTTTAAACATTATGTTCATGTTTTTAAGTTAAAATGTATATGGTATGTTTTATTTTACCCATTCTTACCCTTACTGAGCATTTGAGCTCACCCTTTTTATGTTTTCTTTTCCCCAGGATATATAGAAAGGTTTTAGGTAAGAAAAAAAAGGGAATATCTTTATGGTAGATGTTGAAGATCTTTCACCACGATTAGAATATTATGTTCTATGTTTCCAATGACACTAAACTATTACGGTCCTTGTGTGCCAGTTTTTTTATGTATTATGTATTCCACAAATGTAATGTAATGCCCATGTACGTCAAGCTTTGGGTCTCTATAGTTGGTATCATAGGAAATGTTTAGTCAAACATTGGAAACTAGGATGCAAGAACTTTAGTGAGAACCCTAGAGATATTTCTAAGGTATGTCTAGGGATGTACCTAAGGTCAAGTATAAGTATAGCCTATAGTCCTAGAATTACGGTAACTATCATAGAATTAAACCTAATATGATAGATATTGAAGGTACTCCCCCTTTATAATGTTGTTTTACCTAGCATTATTTTTTCCTCACACACTATTCTTTTTGGGTTTTAGACGATGGCTGGAACCCGAAGGATCTGTTTTGATCAATGCAATGGAAAATACAATGATTGTCCTCCTGAACAAACAAATGTTATGGGAGATGGAGTGAAAAATCCTATTGTTATACTTACACAAGCTATGAATCATTCTGGACTTCCAAATGAACAGAAAAGGAAACAATATACTATTGGGTCCTTCATGAGGCAACATCCACCTTCTTTCTGGGGGTCTTCTGATCCACTTGTGGCTGAACAATGGATCAATACCACTGAAAAGATATTTTCGGTTCTTCAATTTTCTGAACATGATAATGTCATCTTATAAGTATATCATTTGGAAGGTGAAGCTCATCAATGGTGGAATCTTATCAAGAATACGAGGCCAAGAGATGAAATTGAGACCATGGAATGGGATGAGTTCAAGAACTTATTTTTCAATAAGTACTTCCCTTGTATTCTTCAAACAAATATGGAGAATGAGTTTCTTGAACTAAAGAAAAAGGATGATGAATCTGTTGGTATATACGAAGCAAATTTTACAAGGCATGCAAGGTATGCATCTGGATTTATTATCCAACCTGAAAGTAAAGTTGATCGATTCGTTAGTGGGTTAAATCCAAATCTTCTAAGGGAATTAGCTATAGGAGACTTCAGAAGTTATGAAAAAATTGTGCGTTGTGCTATCAAGATAGAAATGGAAGTTGGTGTTACTTATCCATCTCATAGTTTTGACAAGAAATTAAAGATGGAGTTAAAGAAGAAATCTCATAATAATGGGGAAAAGAAGATGAATGTTTCCTTATGCTCAAAGTGTGGAAAGAAGCATGGTGGAGATTGTCTTAAAGGGACTAGAAAATGTTTTAGGTGTGGAAAAGAAGGTCATCGAGCAGCTGAGTGTCGAAGTAATGGAAAAAGGGTTTCTAATGATGTGAATAATGAAATTATAGTAGAGAACGCACCACCAACACTGCAATTCTTCAAGTGCAAGGAAATGGTGCATTATGCTAATAAATTCCCTAATCCAAGGGTTAGTGATGATCGACATGAGCAACCACTTAAGGAAAAGGAAAAAGGGAAGTCACATGCGATCACTATTGGCAATGTTGAATATGAGAACGATGTGGTGGAATGATTATGTGTTTATGTAATGGGATTCCAAAATAATGTTGTATATAGTATCATGGAATATTGGAATATTTATGTAATGGTCTATTGTGGTTTTCAATAATTTTATGGTACCGGTAACCATGGAAAGTGATTGAGTTATTTTTGGAAAAAAGATGATTTGTGCATAATGAAGGGATTAGGAGAAAATGAAATGTTTGACAATATTCATGAGCTCATGACTAATATAAGGAAATAGTTATATCATGGTTTGAGGTTTTGGTATGTGAAAAGAGTTAACTTTTGACAGCACTCAAGTTTTCACTAAGATTTAATGGGTATTCATTTTTCAAGACAATACATGATTAAGGCCTTCGAATGTTTGGAATGTGACCAACAAGACATATCTCATGATATATGGGGATCAACGATGGTATTAACATGCTTGTTATATGAACTCTTTGGTAATAATTTTCACTAAAATATGAGATTGGACAACAGTATTTTGGATAAGCCTAACGATTAGAAAGGATTATGTTGGACATAAGTTAGTATTGTTTATGGATATAACTTTTTTCGATATTATTGATGGGATGTTATAGTAATGTAGTTTTAGAAAAAGGAAAACCTGTAGGATGAGTGACAACCCATCATGTCGGCCAAGACTGTGGGAATCGAACCCACAACCGAAGTGTGACAGGCCTTTATCACCTACCAATGGCCTACAAGAAGTCCCTAGTTATTATAAACTAGTTTTATTTTATTAAGTTGTATAATAGATGAAGTACATGTCCATTTTGGAATGATATACGATAGATGGACTTATGTATATAACTATTGCTAACCTTTTGATTAAGACAGACGGAATGACCCATCATTCTATCACATGATCTGCTAACACTTCACGAATGAAAAATTAAACTTCATTTCTTTAAGAGATGAAGTGGAAATTGTTCAAGGCACGAAAAATGGTGAGATTATGTCGAAATAAAGTAGGTATTTCTTCTAATTCAAAATTTTCAACTTTAGGAAAATGATATTGAAAACCAAAAATGTTGTTCTAGTGCTCTTATATCTGATGAATCAGATGGTACCTTAGATCATCACAAATATATGGCTTTTTGATTTTTGGCTATTTCATAGTAATGTTCTCTACCACTCTCCATCAGAACATGACAGTTAGATTTCTCTTCCATATCCATATTTTCACCTATGTTCTACAACGTGGAAACCTAGTGATTAGTTAATTTGGGTAATCATTACATTTTATACTTTAGGTTTTAATGATAAGTTTTGGTATCCCTTTTTACGATGTGGGTTTCTATTAATGAAACTTTCGAATAGTAAACCATGTATAACCCCAACGAATTTTGAGGGAGAAATTCATTTTAAGGGGGGTAGAATATAACACCCAGAGATTTTATTCTTTTTAATTTATTTGATGTCATTTGTTTTATGCCACACCATTATTATCTTGGGCTATACGCAACACCGTATTAGCTTGCAGTATATGCAACACAATTCATGGATCGTGTTATACACAATTTCAAGTTCGTTTGATAATAGTTATTCTTCACAACATTGAGTGTATATATATTTGTTCAATGTATAAATGAAATATGGTTGGATTTTTTTATACTCAACAACAAAGGAGTCTTTCAAAACACTAAACCTTAAATTGGCTTTCATTATACGCAATCGCGACCTTCCTCGGTAGCGTGTGTAGTACGCAATACCGGGCTTCACTAAACAACGATATATGGTTATAATATTATTATAAACTAGATGTTATGAATATTATTAACTAAATTTTGAATTTTATAACATTATAATTCATCTTACACATTTTCTAGAACATGGTATGAGGAAAAAATGAATTTTTTCTGGTAAAATAAGTATTTTTTTAAAAAATGCATTTTGCCACCTTTTGATGGCGCACCCATTTTAAATATAATTTTTTGGAATTTTATAATTTAAATTTTACAAAATAAACTTATTATATTGAATCATGATATAAAAATTTACATTGGATAATGTTTTGTTATTTTTCGGATAACTTTCATATTTTAATGAATAGTAAAAATACGATATATTTTAGTTAAAAACAAATTTTTTCATTGTAATAACATATGTGGATAAATTATAATATTTAATGGTTTTAATGTATAAATAAAATAATTTTTTACCATTTAATATAATTTATGTCATTAGCATTTATTTTACATTGAATTCGTAGGTTAAATCAATTCAATCATTTGCAATGTTTTAATCAAAATCCCATTTTCATTCGACAACGGGATTAATTTTAATTTAATTTCTGCATCTCTTTTGTGTTGAATTTTAAAAAATGGACTCCATATTTGGAATAAGTGGGTCCAAATTATGTTAATAGGCTACTTTTTATTTTTGGGAATTATGAATAGTAACTACAGTAAATTTTATTTACCATAATTAAAGGTAAATCGGGTAATTTAGGGTAAATAAAATATTATAAAATTAACCTAACACATTAAAAATTTCTATTGGATGGATAAAAGTATACCATATCACCTAAGGGTCGCATTAGAATCATTTCATGGACTTTTGACCATGAAAATAATTTAATTATTATTAAAACCAAAGAAAGTGACAACATGTCACTCTCTTAAATCTTATAAGTATATTAATTTTAATTTTGTGATAAACCTCATGAAACATCGAACATGAATATTCTAAATAAATCTAATGAAATTATCTACATAATATGAATTTATTTATAATTATTAAGGATTAAATATTTAGCATTAATTGTGACACAATAGTGATGCATAAATTGTTTATCTAGTCAAAAATCAATAATATTGTTTTTATTAAACTAATAGGGACCATAGAAGGCACAAAACCCTGACAACAACTTATTGGTCATGTAAAGGTAAAAAATAATCATCCAATGGTCGAATAATTGACCATTTTGAGCCTTATAAAAGTGATTATGACACTTATATTATTTTATTTTAAATGATTCCAAAGTTGTCACCTTCAAAATTTAGTAAATATAACAATTTAAATATTGTGATTTTAAGATGATAAATTAGAATAAAAGTTTTATTGTGAAATTTAATAGATTTATCTTCATCATAGGATTTTATTTTTAATTGTTATGCAACAAATAAGTATATTAAATAATTATACAAAAATGATGTAGTAATTATTTTACTAAGAGATAAACCAAATAAATGGTTTTAAAAATAAATAAAATAAATATTATAAGAACTATTTAATGTGCTCCACTAATTTTCTAAATATATCTGACCTTTTATGAATATGTTAGTTCTTTTAGTTCAAACATATCTTCTGTATATATTTTATTTAAATTCAAATAAATGTATAGTGTCAAAATTGACACTAGTGTTATTTTATAAAAATAACATATTATGAAAATGATTAAAAATCAAAAAAATATTAAAAAATTATAAATTTAAATATAAATTTTCTAAAATGTTATTAATTATCCAATTATAGAAAATTAAAAACAAATAAGTAATTATTTGTTATAATTTAAAATTTAGAATGTTATTACCACAAATAAAATTAAATTGATTAAGTAAAGATAAATCAAGTTGATAATGTTTACAATAATTTCATAACATGAATAAATATTATTGGTTGATGAGATTACAACACTATCTCATCATATATTAAAATATGAGTCAATTTTGGATGTTTTTAAGTGGGGTTAGATTTATTATAAATTAATATTTTTATGATTTCCAAAGGTGCCCCACCCCTCCCTTATAAAAGGGAACCTACTCCCTCTCTTCCTCACACCAATTTTAGCCTACAATATCGGCCAGCACCTTCTCAATTCTCTTCTCCAATTCCATAGAAACGTCCTAGAGGTCCTGGTCTTCTTTAAATACCAATTGTAATGCCTTAAGAGGAGGTCTCAAAGAGGCGCTTCAAAGAAGAGATAATGTTCGTTACCGATTCTTTCAACTTTATTTCTTCTTCCAATTCTTCTTCTTTAGTTTTTTCATTATGAAGTAATAAAATAAGTATCAATAATATACTTATATGTTATTATAAGCTTAAAAAAACTCTATTTCACCGTTTATCCATCCTACAAAAAATGAAATCACCGCGCGTGCGTACGTACGGAATACCGTCTACACGCCGTGGTGTAATCTGTTTTTCAACACCACCTTACTTGGATGGGTATAATGGTGTAAATAATAACTATTCATAGTTATTATTACAACATAATGATTCTGATATATTGTATCATCCACTCCAATTCAATTCAATGATTATGGAAATGACATCATCGCTCGTGTGTACGTACGGACTACCGTCTCCACGACGCGATGAGATTCATTCTCCATGTTAACCATTCATGAATGATTATAAAGTATATATAATAAGTAATAATGAAATATATGAAATAATAATTATACTGGATTTATAAATATATATATATATATATATATATATATATATGTCATCTACTTAATTCCAGTCAATTCAATAAGGAAACGAAAACAACGTTCATGCGTACGTACGGCCTACCGTCTCCATGAACGGTGTATTTATTTCCATTTGTCGATATATTGTATATATTTATATTATTAATATATATTATATATAAATCATGTTTTATTTTCTAGAATTAAGTAATAATAATCTATGTAATCATATGAATAATTACAAGTCAAAACACGGACGACAAATGAAACAATTTTACCCAAAATGCTCTTTAACATGGAATTTACAAAGGAATGGGTAATATAAAGTCATAAGTAAACCATATATGATATCATAACAGTGAATATAATTCTGTAATAAGTCAATGACATTATTTAAATGATTATACTGGAGGTTCGGATACATACGAAGCATATCGGACATAAGGTAAGGGATAATTTTGCAAATCTCATTTTTATCCGAGATTGCTTATTCGTGTGTATTTAATGGGGTTATTTATATCATCCATTTCCATGTTTTATAAAAGTGTTTTCATGTATTTTTAAAGTCCTTTTAACACATTTTTTACTTTTACTACATGGTATGTATGGAATCTTACTATTACTAGGTACTTTTTGACTTTTCCAGCAAAAGTACGAGAAGAATGTTTTTTTTACTTATACGGCACGAACGGATTTTTATGGTTTTATAAAGCCTTATTTTCATGAAGCTTCCTTCAAAATATTTCATGACTATTTTCAACAAAATATCTTTCTTTTAAAATAGCATAATTTTTTGTGGAAAGAAATTGATTTTTAATAAGAAACGATATTTTCCTCAAGAATTCATTTCAAATGTTTTATCAAAACCATTTTCCATCTAAGATGAAATTATTTCATATTTTAATATTTTAAGTTTAATGTCTCTATAATTTACATGGTTCACTTTTATTATGATGAAATGTCCATTTGTTTTATATGGATTATGAAATGATGGGATGATGTTTATGAAACCAATTTTATTCTTTGGGTTATGATGAATGTATTAAGTTTATCTTATGGCACAAGTAAGAATGATTTCATTATGAGATGGGTGGGACCTATATCTCCCTCCAATGAATTGGGTAAAGAGTTATATCTCATTAGATAGACATGGCTGGAACTGCAAGTTAAACCGGTTCAGTAATACAGGACTAGAACGAGGAGTGAACTTGATTCAGAAAGGGACTTTTTCCACTAAGATGGTCTTGGCAGCAATTCCTTGGCTTATATGGAAATCATATCATGTGTTTAATGGTTTCCACAATTACATGTTTTATTCCCATGATATTTTATCATTCGTAATGTATCTTTATGATCTATGCCTTACGGATATCTATGTTTTATGTCTTTGCTCATGTTTTTTATGTTTAAACATTATGTTCATGTGTTTTAAGTTCAAATGTATATGGAATGTTTTATATTACCCATGATTACCCTTACTGAGCATTTTTAGCTCACCATTTTTATGTTTTATTTTCCCCAGGATATAAAGAAAGGTTTTAGGTAAGAAAAAAAAATCTTTATGGGAGATGTTGAAGATGTTTCACCACGATTAGAAGATTATGTTCCAAGTTTCCAAAGACACTAAACTATTACGGTCCTTGTGTGTCTGTTTTTGTTATGTACTAAGTATTCTCTAAGAGTAATGTAATGTCCATGTATATCTAGATTTGGGTCTCTACAGTTGGTATTAGAGGAATGGTTTAGTCACCCTTTGGAAACTTGGATGCGAGAACTTTAGTGAGATCCCTATAGATATTTCTAAGGTATGTCTTGGGATGTACCTAAGGTTAAGTATAAGTATAGGTTATAGTCCTAGAATTACGGTAACTATATTAGAAATAAACCTAAGATGATAGATATTGAAGGAACTTCCCCTTTATTATGTTGTTTTCTCTAGCATGATTTTTTCCTCTCACACTATTTTCTTTTGGTTTTAGACGTTGGCTAGAACCCAAAGGAACAGTGTTGATCAATAAAATGGTCAATGAAATGATTGTCCTCCTGAAAAAACAAATGTTATGAGAGATGGAGTGAAAAATCTTATTACTATACTTACACAAGCTATGAATCATTTTGGACTTCCAAATGAGCAGAAAAGGGAACAATATTTTATTGAGTGCATCATGAGGCAACATACACCTTCTTTCAGTTGGTCTTCTGATCCACTTGTTGCTGAAAAATGGATCAGTACCACTGAAAAGATATTTTTAGTCCTTCAATGTTCTGAACATGATAAAGTCATCTTATCAGTATATCGTTTGGAAGGTGAATATGATCAACGGTGGAATCTTATCAAGAATATGAGGCCAACAGATGAAATTGAGACCATGGAATGGGACGAGTTCAAGAACTTATTTTTCAATAAGTACTTCCCTCGTATTCTTCGAACAAAGATGGAGAATGAGTTTCTTGAACTAAAGAAAAAAGATGATCAATATGTTGGTATATACAAAGCGAATTTTACAAGGCTTGCAAGGTATGCATCAGGCATTATAATCTATCCTGAATGTAAAGTCGATCGATTCTTCAGTGTCTTAAAACCAAATCTTCAAAGGGCATTAGCTATAAGATACTTCAGTAGCTATGAGGAAATTGTGTGTTGTGCTATCAAGGTAGAAATTGAAGTTGGTGTTACTTATCCATCTCATAGTTTTGACAAGAAAAGAAAGATGGAGTTTAAGGAGAAATCTCATAATAATGGTGAAAAGAATATGAATTTTTCCTTATGCTCAAAGTGTGGAAAGAAGCATGGTGGAGATTGTATTAAAGGGACTAGAAAATGTTTTAAGTGTGGAAAAAAAGGTCATCGAGCAGCTGAGTGTCAAAGTAATGGAAAAAGGGTTTCTAATGATGTGAATAAAGAAAAGACTGTAGAGAACGCACCACCAACACTTCAATGCTTCAAGTGCAAGGAAATGGGGAATTATCCTAATAAATGCCCTAATCCAAGGGTTAGTGTTGATCGACATGAGCAACCACTTAAGGAAAAGGACAAAGGGAAGTCACATGCGACCACTATTGGAAATGTTGAATATGACAGCGATGTGGTGGAATGATTATGTGTTTATGTAATGGGATTCCAAAATAATGTTGTATATAGTATCGTGGAATATTGGAATATTTATGTATTGTTATATTGTGGTTTTCAATAATTTTATGGTACCGATAACCATGGAATGTGATTGAGATATTTTTGGAAAAAAATATTATATGCACGTAATGAAGGGATAAGGAGAAAATGAAATGTTTGACAATATTAATGAGCTCATGACTAGTATAAAGAAATAGTTATATCATGGTTTGATGTTTTGGTATGTGAAAAGAGTTAAATTTTGACAGCACTGATGTTTTCACTATGAACTAATGGGTATTCATTTTTCAGGACAATACATGATTAAGGCCTTCGAATGTTTGGAATGTGACCAACAAGACATATCACATGCTATATGGGGATCAAGGATGGTATTAACATGCTTGTTATATGAACTCTTTGGTAATCATTTTCACTATAATATGAGATTGGACAATAGTATTTTGGATAAGCCTAAAGATTGGCAAGGATTATGTTGGTCATAAGTTAGTATTGTTTAAGGATAGAAATTTTTCGATTTTATTAATGGGATGTTATAGTAATGTAGTTTTAGAAAAAGGACAAAATGCAGGATGAGCGACAACCCATCACGTCAGACAAGGCTGTGGGAATCGAACCCACATCCAAAGTGCGACTGGCCTTTATCGCCTACCAATGCCCTACAGCAAGTCCCTGGTTATTATAAACTAGTTTTATTTTATTAAGTGGTATGATAGATGAAGTATATGTCCATTTTGGAAAGATATACTATATATCAACTTATGTATATAGCTATTGCTAACCTTTTTATTAAGACAGAAGGAATGACCCATCATTCTATCACATGATTTGCTAACACTTCACGAATGAAAAATTCAACTTTATTTCATTAAGAGATGAAGTGGAAATTGTTCACGGCATGAAAAACAGTGAGATTATGTCGAAATAAAGTAAGTATTTTTTCTAATTCATAATTTTCAACTATAGAAAAATGATATTGAAAACCAAAAATGTTGTCCTAGTGCTCTTATATTCGATGAATCAGATGGTACCTTAGATTATCATAAATCTATGGCTTTGTGATTGTAGGATATTTCATAGCCATGTTCTCTACCACTCTCCATCAGAACATGACAGTTAGATTTCTCTTCCATATCCATATTTTCAACTATGTTCTCTTATGTGGAAACCTAGTGATTAGTTAATTTGGGTAATTGTTACGTTTCACACTTTAGTTTTTAAAGATAAGTTTTGGTATTCCTTTTTACGATGTGGGTTTCTGTTAAAGAAACTTTCGAATAGTAAACCATGTATAACCCCAATGAATTTTGAGGGAGAAATTCATTATAAGGGTGGTAGAATGTAACACCCCGAGATTTTATTCTATTTAATTTATTTGATTTCATGTGTTTTATGCTACACCATGATTATCTTGTGTTATACGCAACACCGTATTAGCTTGCAGTATACGCAACATAATTCTTGGATCGTGTTATACACAATTTCATGTTTGTTTGATAATAGTGATTCTACACAACATTGAGTGTATATATATATGTTCAATGTATAAATGAAATATGTTTGGATTTTGTTATACGCAACAACAAAGGAGTCTTTCACAACACGCAACCCTAACATGGCTTTCATTATATGCAATCGCGACCTTCCTCGGTAGCGTGTGTAGTACGCAATACCAGATTTCACTAAACAACGATATATGGTTATAATATTATTATAAACTAGATGTTATGAATAGTATTAACTACAATTTTTTTAAACATTATTATTTATCTTACACATTTTCTAGAACATGGTATGAGAACAAAATAAAATTTTTCAGGTAAAATAAGTATTTTTTTAAAATGTAGTTTTGCCACCTTTTGATGGCGCAAACATTTTAAATATAATTTTTGAGAAGTTTATAAGTAAAATATTACAAAATAAACTTATTATTTTGAATCATCATATAAAAATTTACTTTGGATAAATTTTCGATATTTTTCTGATAACTTTCAAATTTTAATGAATAGTAAAAACACACTATATTTAAGTTAAAAACAACTTTTTTCATCGAAATAACTCATGTGGATAAGTTATAATATTTAATGGTTTTAAAATATAAATAGAATATATTTTTACCATTTAATATATTTTATGTCATTACCATTGATTTTACATTAAATTTTAGGTTAAATCAATTCAATCTTTTGCAATGTTTTAATCAAAAACCCGTTTTCATTCGACAACGGGATTAATTTTAATTTAATGTTTGCAACTTTTGTGTATTGAATTTTAAAAAATGGACTCCATATTTGGAATAATTAGGTCCAAATTATGTTAATAGGTTACTTTTTATTTTTGGGAATTATAAATAGTAACTACGGTAAATTTTATTTACCATAGTTAAAGGTAAATCGGGTAATTAAGGGTAAATAAAATATTATAAAAATAACCTAACAAATGACAAAATTCTATCGGATGGCTAATGGTATACCCATATCACCTAAAGGTCGGATTAGATTCATTTTATGGGCTTTTGACCATGATAATAACTTAATTATTATTAAAACCATAGAAAGTGACAACAGGTCACTCTCTTAAATCTTATAAGTATATTAATTTTAATTTAGTGATAAAATTCATGAAACTTAAAACATGAATAGTCTCCAAAAATATAATGAAATTATCTACATATTATGAATTTATTTATAATTTTTAGGGATTAAATAATTATCATTAATTGTGACACAATAGTGATGCAGAAATTGTTTATCTAGTGAAAAATCAAGAATATAGTTTTTATTAAACTAATAGTGACCATAAAAGGCATAAAACCCTGACCAAAACTTATTGGTCATGTAAATGTAAACCATAATCATCCAATGGTAGAATATTTGACCATTTGGAGCCTTATGAAAGCGATTATGACACTTATATTATATTATTTTAAATGATGCCAAAGTAGTCACCTTCATAATTTAATAAATATAACAATTTAAATATTATGATTTTAAGATTCTAAATTCGAGTAAAAGTATTATTGATAAAGGTAATAGATTTATCTTCGTCACATGATTTTAGTTTTAATTTTAATGCAAAAAATAAGAATATTAAATAATTATACAAAAATGATGTATTAATTATTTTATTAAGAGATAAACCAAATAAATGGTTTTAAAAATAATAAAATAAATATTATATGAACTATTCAATGTGCTCCAATAATTTTCTAAATACATATGACATTTTATGAATATATTAAAGCTTTTAATTCAAACATATATTCTATATATATTTTATATAAATTCAAATAAATGTATAGTGACAAAATTAACACTATTGTTATTTTATAAAAATAACATATTATAAAATTGTTTAAAAATAAAAAAAATATTTAAAAATTTTAAATTTAAATTTATATGGTCTAAAATGTTATAATTATCCAAGTATAGAAAATTCACAACAAATAAGTAATTTTATGTTATAATTTAAAATTTAGAATGTTATTACCACAAATAAAATTAAATTGATTAAGTAAAGATAAATCAAGTTTATATTGTTTAAAATAATTTCCTAAAATGACTAAATTTTATTGGTTGATGATATTAAAACCCTATCTCATCTTATATTCTAATATGAGTCATTTTGGGATGTTTCATGTGGCTTTAGTTTTATTATAAATTAATATATTTAAGATTTCCAAAGGTGCCCCTCCCCTCCCTTGTAAAAGGGCACCTCCTCCCTCTCTTCCTCACACAAATTTGAGCCTTCAATCTCGGCCAACCCCTGACAAATTCTCTTCTACACTTCCCTAGAAACATCCTAGAATTCCTGGTCTTCTTCAAACACAAATTTTAGTGCCCTAAGAGGAGGTCTCAAAGAGGCGCTTCAAAGAAGTGGTAATGTTCGTTACCGATTCTTTCAACTTTATTTCTTCTTCCACTTCTTATTATTTAGTAGTTTCATTATGAAGTAATAACATCAGTATCCCTAATATAAATAGTTGTTATTATAAGTTTGTAAAAACCCTATTTCACTATTTATCCATCCTACAGAAAATGAAATCACCGCACGTGCGTACGTACGGAATACCGTCTCCCCGCCGTGGTGTAATCTGTTTTTCCAACACCACCTTAATTGGATGGGTATAATGGTGTAAATAATAACTATACATAGTTATTATAACATCATACTTATTCTTATATATTGTATCATCCACTCCAATTAAATTCAATAATTATGGAAATGACATCATCTCTCGTGCGTATGTACTGACTACCGTCTCCACGGCGCGATGAGATTCATTCTTCATGTTAACCATTCATGAATGATTATAAAGTATATATAATAAGTAATCAGGAAATATATGACATAATAATTATACTATATTTATGTATATATATATATATGTATGTTATCTACTTAATTTTATTCAATTCAATAAGGAAACGAAAACAACGTTCATGCGTACGTACGGCCTACCGTCTCCATGAACGATGTATTTCATTCAATTTATCGATCTATTATATATATGTATATTCTTAATATATATTATATATAAATCATGTTTTATGTTCTGGAATTATGTAATCATAATCTAAGTAATCATATGAATAATTACAAGTCAAAACACGGATGAAAAATGAAACGATTTTACCCAAAACGCTCTTTAACATGGAATTTACAAAGGAATGGGTAAAATAAAGTCATAAGTGAACCATATATGATATCATAACAATGAATATGATTCTGTAATAAGTCAATGAAATTATTTAAATCATTATATAGGAGGTTCGGATACATACGAAGCATATCGGACATAAGGTAAGGGATAATTTTGCAAATCTCATTTTTATCCGAGATTACTTATTTGTAAGTATTTACTGGGGTTATTTCTATCATCCATGTACATGTTTTATAAAAGTGTATTCATGCATGTTTAATGTCTTGTTTACCCATTTTGTCTTTTACTATATGGTATGTATGGAATCATACTATTATGATGTACTTTTTTACTTTTTCGGAAAAAGTACGAGAAGAATGTTTTTTTAACTTATACAGCACGAACAAATTTTTACGGTTTTATAAAGCCTTATTTGCATGAAGCTTCCTTCAAAATATTTCATCACTATTTTCAACAAAATCACTTTCTTTTAAAATAGCATGATGTTTTGTGAAAAGAAATTGATTTTGAAGAAGAAAGGATATTTTCCTCAAGAATTCATTTCAAATGTTTTATCAAAACAATTTTCCATCTAATATGAAATTATTTCATATGTGTATGTTTTAAGTTTAATGTCTCTATAATTTACATGGTTCAATTTTCTTATGATGAAATTTCTGTTTGTTTTATATGGATTATGAAATGATGGGATGATGTTTATGAAACCATTTTTATTCTTTGGGTTATGATGAATGTTTTATGTTTATTTTGTGGCACTAGTAAGAATGATTTCATTATGAGATGGGTGGGACCTATATCTCCCTCAAATGCATTGGGTAAGGATTTATATCTCATGAGATATACATGCCTGGAACGGCATGTTAAATCGGTTCAGTAATACAGGACTGGAATGAAGAAGTGAACTCAATTCAGAAAGGGTCTTTGTCAACAAAGATGGTCATCGCAGCAATGCCTTGGCTAATATGGAAATCATATCATGTGCTTAATGGTTGCCACAATTACATGATTTATTCCCATGCTATTTTATCATTATTAATGTTTCTTTATGATCTATTCCTTACAGACTTCTATGTTTTATGTCTTTTCTCAAGTTTTTGATGTTTAAACATTATGTTCATGTTTTTATGTTAAAATGTATATGGTAAGTTTTATTTTACCCATGATAACCCTTAATTAGTATTTGATCTCACCCTTTTTATGTTTTCTTTTCCCCATGATATAGAGAAAGATTTTAGGTAAGAAAAAAAATGGAAGATCTTTATGGGAGATGTTGAAGATCTTTCACAACTATTAGAATATTATGTTCCATGTCTCCAAAGACACTAAACTGTTACGGTCCTTTTGTGTATGTTTTTGTTATGTATTAAGTATTCCGAAAAAGTAATGTAATGTCCATGTACGTCAAGATTTGGGACTCTACATCCATGTTTCATAAAAGAATTTTCAAGGGGATTATTTTTAAGGGAATATTTTTCTGAAACAATATTTTAAATGTTTTTATGGTTCATTCTTCTAAATTATTCTCATTAATGTCCATTTTTTTAAAATGTTTTTAAGGATTTATTTATATGGATGTGAATGTTTTAAAATGATAATTACATTCAAAAGCTTCAAATTGGTATGTGAAACTTTGATTCAAAACAATATTTTAAATAACTTCCTTTATAAGTTATGAGACTTTAAATTATTTCTTGACAAAGGGATATTTCTCTCAATGATTTTTACTAATCATTTTCAACTATGTCAACATCCATTACGAGATATCATTCCTAATCATGGTTGATTTATTATGATAAAAATCATCTATATAGTATTTAAGGGTTTGTGATATGTCTGACCAGGGAAGTGTTATGTTTATTCCATTCATGGTCTATAGTTAAAGTATTTAGATTTCGTATGATAGTTCCAATATGAATTATTATGTTATATTTCAACATTTTCTTAAGATGAATGTATTGTACTAGTATGTTCCTGTTGGGAACTAGTAAAATGATTCCCTCCTGGTTGGGATCTAGTTACAACAGTCCCTCTGGGTTGGAGTCTAGATACAGAGGCCCTCTTGGTTGGAGTCCGATTACAGAGGCTCTCCAGGTTGGTGTCGGGTTACAGAGGCTCTCCGGGATAGAGTCCGGTTATGGAGGCTCTCTGGTTTGGGGTCTGGTTACAGTTAGCCCCTAGGTCCTGGAACGATGCCTTGACATAGAAATTAATGTCTGGTAATATACATTCCCTTATTATGAAAATAATATTCAGGGTTTATATGGTCATTCGACTAGTCGAATACCAGTGATTATGTTTTATTATGGCATTATTTACTCAGATCATATTCCTACCATAATGTATTCATGTTTATTATCTGTAATGTCTTGTGTTTTCAATTATGCATCATGACTAATGTTTATGTTATCTTCCACTATATTACTTACCCTTACTGAGAGTTTGATCTCACCCCTTTATTATATTTAATCTTCCTAGGATTCCAAGATTTGTTTCAAGATTGATAATCAGGGTTTATCATGGAGATTAATGGTGTTCTCAAAGGATCATTCTTGTTATGTTTTATTTTATAATGTGTAATGTAACATTCATGTTTGTAATATATTTTAAAAAACTTCTAAACTGATCAGTCTTTTGGGACATTATTACTTGTAATCATTTCAATGTATTAAAATAATGCACCGACTATAGGATTATGGGGTTGGGGATTTATAGTTGGTATCAGAGAAGGTTTAGCAACAGCTTTGGAAATCAATTTAGATAAACTCTGATTAGAGAACACTACCCTAAGATATAATTTGAGGGTTAGAATATAATAACTTCCTAAATTTTGTTAAGGTGTAGATTTTGGGAGTTTTCCAAACGATACATCCATGTTTGGATACAAGTAGGTAGAGGTGCCTCTGGCACATATATAACTAGGGTAAAGCCCACAAAAAAACACTTTGAGCTAGACTCGAATGGAAAATGGTGCATGACAACGGGCCTTGCTGCACTCTTGGTTACAACACTCCCATGGGATATTCTTCGAAAAATTCACATTTTCATTACATGTCATTAAGAAATATTTTGGAGGAAATACTTCCTCAAAGAAAACATTTTTATTATTATGGATTATATCCATAAAATGTTCAATTTACGTTAGGTATTTTTTTACATGTTTGGAATTATTCGTTTCGATTCATAAGCTGACCTTGTGTATGCTATTGTTTATAAATGGATTCTTGTAGAATGAATGAGAACTCCAACAATACGTATGATCCAAAGAGTAAGAAGGATCATATCATTCATAGTATTAATCCAAAATTTAGAATTGAAATAGTATACTCTATATTCTCAAAATATGAAGAAATAGTATCATGTATTAATAAGTTATGTAAATAATTCTCTTAGTTCTACGGCTTTGAAGGGAATCCTGAGAAGAAAAGGATGGTATAGAAAAAGATGGATAAAGTAAAGAAGGGAAAGAAGAATTTTCCCATAAGTGATAATTATAGAAAGAATCACCTTGGTAAATTTTTGAAGGGAATGAGAGTTTGTTATGAGTGTGGAGAAAAAGGACACCAAGTATGTAATTGCATGGATAAGAAAAAGGATTCATGTGTACAATGCTTCATCTGCAAGGAGTTGGATCACCATGCTAATCAATGTAAAAATCATCTGATTATACCCGAAATGATGTTATTGGATAATAATCAAGTTATGATACTACCATAGATGAATAGGAATGACTACTGTTCTTATGTTATTGTTAAATGATTATGTAATTTCAGTGTTTTATCGATTATATACTAGTTATATGAATTATGGTAATAAATAAGGATTGTACTATAGTACTATTTCATTGAGGATTTGAGATTATATGGTTTTATGAAAACTTACTCAAAAAAAGATACACTTTTTGGAAAATAAATGGTTAGAGGAAAGATAAATCTTATTATGGTCCTGATACTGATGTAGTAATTTTGGAATAAGAGATTATTGATTTGGATAAATTATATAGGATATTCTTGACTTCCTTGGAACTGATTAATAGTTTGTTTATTTCATCATTGTTGGAATATAAAAAAAATTGGATATAAGGAATATATCTATATTATATAAAGAACATGGTATCATTAATGTTATACATAAGGATTTATGGTAACTATGGGTGTTACCATGTTTTAAAATAATACATGATGAAGGTGTTCACATGTTATTAAATGGAAAAAAGGATTTTCATTGTGTTTAATTTTCTTATTAATTTTGCACAGTGAGTTTGGATATATGTATTTTGGATAATTATAAATGTTGGAATGGATTATGTTTGAAATTGGATACTATTTTTAAGGATTTTTTGGATTTTTATAAAAATGAAATAACACAGACCGTGTGACAAACTGTCATGTCAGAAAAAGCTGCTGGAATTGAACCTACAACTGTAGTGCGATTGGGATTTATCACCTACCACTAGACATTGTGAATTCCTTGGATTGTATAATGTATTTTATTTTTTTAAAGGGTCTTATAGGTGAATTATAAATTCATTTTCTTGTAACCCTATACGAGAAGTATAAATAGAATATTTTTTTATGTTCTATTATCTTTTAGTGTGAAAGATGAGTTTGTGGAAGAAATTAGTTAATTGATGGTACTCTACCTATCATGTATATATTTTTTTCTTCTCTTATTCTATGATGAAATTAATTATTAAACATTTATTAAGGGATATTAAACCTTAAAATGTGTTATCCTAATACCTTATGTTTCTTTGAACCTATGATATTTTAAATAATCATAGATTGATGGCATTGAGGCCATCAATTCTAAAATTGATTGTGACTGATAAACTCAATTACTCCTTATAAATATTTATTTTTTCCCTCCAACAATGTGTCTCTAATTTCTACCAATTTTCTCCTAATCAAGATCATAATTTGGCGGTGACTTTTTCATTCCCCTTTTCTTCTTATTAAGACTAAAATTTATCAACCCGATTTCCCATATGGGTTTTCCCACAAAGCAATTTTCTATTTCAAAACCTTTTTTTTTGAAAGAACAATTTCAAATTGTGAGGATAAAATTTATTAAAGGATGGAATAATGTAACAACACAAGATTTCATAGTATGTTATTTTCCCAAATAATTTAATAACTTGCAATACACGCAACATTGAGTTCATGCACAACATGACTTACCAAACTAGAAGTTCAAAAGCGGTTATGAATAGTATTAATTGAATTTTAAACTATATATAATCATTATAATTTTAGAATCCATTAATGAGTTTCTTAGACATAATGTATGTACAAATTCATTTTTTTCAGATAAAAGAAGTATTTTTCAAAAAATGCAATTTTACCTTCTTTTAATGGAGAACCCTTTTTCAATCCGATATTTGACACTTTATATATTAAATTTGACAAAATAAAAATCTTATTTTGAAGTAGAATATGAAAATTTAATTGGATAAATATTTTGTACTTTTCTGATAACTTTCATATTTTTATGAATAGTTAAAAATAATATATTTTTATTGAAAACTAATTTTTTAATCGAAATAATGTATAGTGATAGATTATGCATTTGAATGGTTTTGAAGTATAAATAAATTATATATTTTTCATTAAATACAATTTAGATCATTATAAGTAATTTTACAGATAAATTTGATATAAACACAAGTCAATCTTTTGATAGTGTTTACTTATTAAAAACGCACGTTTTGTTTTAACAAAGGGAATTAATATTAAATTAATAAATTCATATTTTATGTTTTAAATATGGTAAAATGGACTTCATTTCTGAATTTAGAATATCAAAATGAGCTTAGTGTAAAAAAATTTATTTTTATGAAAACATTCAATTTTTGATATATATTGAAAAACACCTTGTTGTTATTTAAAACCGACTTTTTATTAAAAATATTATTTATTTTATTTAAATTTAGTTTAACTCAATATATATATATATAATCCCTATATAAGTTCAATCATTTGAGTCATTTTATAATAAAATTAGATGAATAAAATTTTATCAAACGTTTAACTGTCTTTTACCCACCTCCTAAGAGCATTTGTAAATTTGCATAATAATAAATTTTACCGCTTATGTGAGTGGAATTATAAAAATCTGAGAGACATGGCTAATATCAGTGAATAAAATGTGGTTAAATAAGATAAAAATAGTTTTTGGTGAATAGTAACTTCTGATTTTTATTTACCACAGTTAAATGTAATTAGGGCAATTAAAGGTAAAAATGATATTATTATTACCCTAACAGATGTTCTATTTCTATTGGATATGTTCAAATTGACCAAAAACAACCATAGAAACAAAATATCATCCTTTAGGTCCAATTGGATTATATTGGGACATTTATTATTGGTTAATTCAAAGTTGAGATAAAAGTGATAAATTCAATGTTTAATAACAAAACCATTTTTAATATAAGGTTACCCATAAGATAAATCCAACTATAAATATTAATTAGAAATATTAATAGATTTAATACATAATGGTATTTTATTTATAATTTTTAGACATTATAAAATTTAATTTATTTATGACACAATGATGATACTGTTTTACCTTATTAATGAAGTATTAAAATAATTGATATTATAAATACCCAAAAAAATGTAATTTGAGACTTTTTAGGAATTCCACTATTTTTTAGGTTAGTATGACATATTAGGGTTGATTAAATGATTTTTTTGAATTAATAATTCTGTTATGAGTTTAGAAAAAACCAAATACCAAATAGTGTCAAAATTATCATAAAAGTGATTTTAAAAATAATATTATATTATTAATTGGTATTATATTCCTTAAAAACTATGGTTCAGAAAAAAGTCATAAATAATATTATATATTTCATTATTGAACCACTTGGGGTTCTCTTGGAAGTTTATAGTCAGTTTATTAACCATATAATATAAAAATACAAAGAGACATGGTAAATGTCATTCTATTTTACTTAGAGATAAATCTAAAATATAAGGTTAATATATTAACCCAAAACTGTCTAAAACTTATTGGTTGAGTGGTTTTCGACCCATAACTACCTTATACTTTAATTAATTTATTTTTGAGCCATTAGAAACAGAAAATAAATTTATTATAGAATAATAATTTATGTTTGTCCTAAGATGCTCCTCACCCCTCTTATAAAAGGAAACTTTCCCTTATCTCAAATTCACAACTCGAAATAAATTTGGATTTTCCAACCCCTTCACAAATATCATACCAACTATCCTACCTTCATCCTAGAGGCATTAATTTGGTTATAAATCTAACCGATGGATCCCTTTTGATCAAATCAATAGGTAGAACTTGAAGAATAGGTAATGATTTGACAACCCACTTTCAAGTTCTTTTCTTCATCCACTTACTCTTTATTTGCTATTACCATACCAAAATAATAAATCCATTACCTTATATATACTATGATGTAATTATTAATATGGATCAACCATACTCATTATTCTATCCATCCTATGAATGATAATGTCACCATGCGTGTGTACGTATGGCTTACCGTCTCCACATCGTGGTGTACTTTGTTATTCAACACTGTGTTATTTGGATGGATATAATGATAAATAATTTGTATTTAAATAATGAAAATTAAATTTTAATGTCTCTATAAAATTTTAATACCATAAAATTTTACACCTTTAAGAAAATGATATTCTCGCTCGTGCATACTTAAGGATTATCGTCTCCACGAAGCGATGAGATTCATTTCCACACTCACTATTCATCGATGATTATAAAAATATATATTACTAATAAGTATGTAATATATGACATAATAATTCTAGTGGGGATATATATATATATATATGTGTGTGTATTTATTTACTTACATATATCTTATTCACTTACTCCCGTTCAATATGATATGAAAACCGAAACTGTGTTTATGGGTACGTACGACCTACTGTCTCTATAAACGGTGTTTTCCATTTAATATATCTATATATTATAAATATTTATATTCTAATTAAATATTATATATGAATAAATCTTTATATTTCAAACATTAATAATTCATGATCTAAATGATACACTCAAGAATAGCAAGTTAAAATACATACGATAAAGAAAGCGATTATTACCCGAAATGTTAATTTAACATCAAAATCATTATTAAAAGGGTATTATAAAGTCATAAATGAATCATGGATGATATAATAAATATAAATATGGTTATGTTATAATCTAATATCATACAATTGTCATTATACAGGAGTTTAAACGTACCCTCGACCAAAGGAAAGTGCAAGGAATGGTGTTTCTTATCTCACATTCAATTCCGTGAGATTTCCATTGTCCGCCAATTATTTATTATGGTTTATTATGTAATGGAATTTGATATATATTATCATGATTCAATTAATATTATTGGTATTATGTGAATGATTTGGTTGTTATTAAATTTTTGTCATACGAATCGATTGATTACAACATGGTAAGGGTTAATTCTCAATCTCATTATTATTCAAGATTGTTTATGTGTATGTTTTTACTGGGACATATTTATTATACATGGCCATGTTTCATAAAATAATTTTCAAAGGGATTATTTTTAACGGTCTCATTTATTAAAACATCATTTTAACTATTTTAATGATTTATTCTTCTAAACCTTTCTCATTAATGTTCATGTTTTTAAAATGGTTTTAAGGATTTATTTATATGGGCATGAATGTTTTAAAATGTTTATTCCTTTAAATAGTTTCAAAGTGGTATGGGACACATTGATTCCAAACTATCTTTTAAATAAATTCCATTATCAATTATTTGACTTCTAAATGATTTCATGATATAGGTATATTTCTATGAAAGATTTTTTCTGATCATTTTCAACTATGTCAATATCCTTTACAAGATATTATTCTTGATCAAGGTTAATTTATTATGATATTAATCATCCATTTTTTATTTAAGATTTGGGATATGTATCATAGTGGATGATTTATTTTTATTCCATTCATAGTTCCTGGTTAAATTATTGAAATTTTTTATGCTAGTTTTAATAAGAATGTTTATGTTATATTTCAATATTTCTATAAGATGAATGTGTTGGACTAGTATGTTCAGTGTTGGGGACTAGTAAAATTAAGCCCTCTGGGTTGGGGTATGGTTATAGTAGTCCCTCTGAGATGGAGTCTGATTACAGAGGCTCTTCAGTTTGGAGTCCAGATACAGGGGATCTCCAGGTTGGAGTCTGGTTACAGAGGCTCTCCAGGATGGAGTTCGGTTGTAGAGTCTCTCTGGGATGGGGTACTATTATTGTTAGCCCCTAGGTTCTAGAACGAGTCCTTGATATAGAAATTAATGTCTGGTACTATAAATTACCTCATTATAAAAATAATATTAATGGTTCATACGGTCATTTGAATAGTACAATAATCAGGATTATGTTTTATTTTGGAATTATTTACTCATATCATATTCCTTCCATAAAGTATTCATATTTATTATCTATAAAGTCATGTGTTTTCAATTATTCAAAATGCCTAATGTTTATGTTATCTTCCGCTGTATTAAATACCCTTACTGAGCGTTTGAGCTCACCCCTTTCTAATGATTCATTTTCCTAGGATTTCAATAAGTGTTATATGATTGATAAAAATGGTTATGCTTGAGGATTAATGGAATTATCAAAGGATCATTTATGTTATGTTTTATTTTCTAATGTGTAATGTAATTTTCATGTATGTAATCTATTTTCCAATACTACTAAAACGATCGGTCTTTCGGGATATTATTCCTTATAATGATGCCAATGTATTAAAATAATGCACTGACTTTAGGCTTCTAGGGTTAGGGAATTACATGAGACATAGCGATGAATCAAGGAGATATAGCAGGCTCCACTCATCACTTACTAAGTCCCATGAATTCCACATATGAAATGGATGAAACCTAAAATACTCATTCATATTAGAACTACTATAAGAAATTTTAATACATTAACTATAAAACATTAATGGTATAAAAATAACACATACATATTCAAACATATCTCAAAAACATCATCACAATATGTAATATTGTATCGTAATAAATTAACATCAATCAAGTGTAAAATCCATCAAAATATGTTGTCATAAATGAAATAAAAAATATTCGAGAGAAATATCTCTTTCTATTTTAAAATAATTTAAAAGTCACTTAAATATAAAACAATACATATATTCTGAAAATATTCTTTTCATCTTGTAAGGTAATCTTCGAATGCTAATAACAATAGAAAATTGTTTCAGCCGCTGCATATGATATATAAACATTCATTCCTAAATTTGTTGAAAATATCATAAAGTACCTTGTTTGGAAAGCGACAGAAATATTCCCTTAAAACCATTTTATGAACGGAAAAAATGATATAAATGAATTTAATCCATAGTCCATTAAATAGTAATTTTTTTGGAAATAATGTTTTCAGAAACATGGATGTAGATGATAAAGTGGTCCTAGTTGATACTTTCATAAATACAACCTCGGATAGAAAAGAGATTGTAAAATTAACCCTTACCTTGTACTTTTCCTTGGTTGAATGTACATTAACCTCCTGTATAATAGTCAAATAATTTTTATTAAATAATAAAAGAATGACATACATAAATATAATATCATATATGATAAAATAATATTGCTTTGTTTATAATATTTTAGTAGTATCATTGTTTCGGGTGATAACTGATTCGTTTTCCATTATATGTCTCATTATGTAAGTCAGGTTTTTTATGGATAGGATGTATTTTATTCATATCCATAATTATATTAAGTTATTAAGCATTATTTTTAACCATAAAATGAAAATTATACTAGAATGGTTTTGATGGGGAAATGAATCTTAATGCGTTCATGGATACGGTAATCCGTACGTACGCACGAGCGACAATATCATTTTTTTATGGTAAAATCGTATGTAATTGGATGTTATATCATATATAAGGAATCATTAACATGTTATATTTATTATAAACATCAATTATACTCATTATTATATCCATCTAAATATTGAAGTGTTTACTAACAAACTACACCATGATGTGGAGACCGCAAGCCATACGTACGCACTTATGGTGACTTTGTCATTCATAGGATGGATAGCATAATGAATTTGGTTGTTCCATATTTATAATGACACAAAAGTATGTATAAATTAGTTAAGTTATTATTTTTTATGGAAACGACAAATAAAGATGATATGGAAGAAGAAAAGAACTTTGAAAGAGGAGATGAAATTATTACCACTTCTTAAGGTGCTTCATTTTGATTTGATAGAAAGGGCTCCATAGGATGGCTTTATGATCCTAGTAAGGCCACTAGGTTAAATTGAGGGATGTTGGGAAGATATTAGAGTAGGTTAATTTCAGGAAAAATGGATTTGGGGTGTGATTTAGAGAGTAGGAGAAGTACCATATTATTAGATAGGTGAGGGTTACTTTAGGAATAGCTTGAAATATTAATTTATTATACAATCATATTCGGTTTATAATGGCTAAAAAAGAATATATTTATTGGATAAAGTGGATCTAGGTCGCTAAAATCTCATCCAAATGATTTAATATAGTTTAATGTCACCATATTAACCTTCTCTATTGTATTTAACTCTTAGGTAAATCGTTTTCCTTTTACCTTGTATTCTAGTATTATTATAATAATTGGTTAATAAACATGCTATTAGAAGAAATGTGAACCCCAAGTGGTTAATTACTGACATATCTAACCTTATCTATGTAATTTGGCCTAAATGTATATTTTTAGGAATTTTATATCAATTATTAATGTAGTATGTCTTTTAAAAACTCATTTAAGCCAAATTTGACTCTATGCAGTATTTTTTTTAGTCAAAAAACATGATTTTTTCTAAAAAATAAATTTAATAAATTATTATTTGTCATTTTAACCAAGAAAATTATTGGAATTCATCAAAAGTCATAATTTATTTTTATTTGGATATTTATAATATCAATTATTTTATTCATTCAATAATATGGAAATTACTGCATCATCATTGTGTCACAAATTAATTTCATTATTTAATGTCTAAAAATAATCAATAAAATACCATTATGTATAATTTTTTTAATCGATCAAATGAATAATAATTGTAGAATTTATCTTATTTATAATCCTATATTTAAAATGTTTTAGATATTTAATTTTGAATTTAACACTTTTAACACTTCATTAAATAAAACAAAAATAAATGTCCTAATCTAATCCTAGTGGATAAAAGTGGATCATATCTCATTACTATAGTTTTTTTGTCCAAAAAAACTTCTCCAATAGAATTTGGAAATGTAAAAGGGTGATTATAATATCATTTTTCCTTTAATTACCTGATTTACTTTTAACTGTTGTAAATTAAATTCAAAAGATACCATTCACCAAAGATTATTTTCATCCTACTGAAAAACATGTTACATACTCATGTCAACTGTGTGTCTCAAATTTTTATACTTCAATTAATATAATTAGTAAAATTAACTTATATTCAAATATTGAAATGTAAAAGGTGGGTAAATGATGTTAAAGTGTACAATAAAGATTTCTACATCAAATTTTATTATAAAACGAATCCAATTAATTAAAGTGAATTATATAGGTATTATGTATCTATTTTTATCTAAAATACATTTAAATAAAAAACACGTTTTAATCATTAATGAAGTTTTTTACACTATTCATCAAAAATTGAATGTTTTCAGAAAAATAATAAAAAGTAACATTAAACTAATTTTGATATTCCAAATCCAAGATAAGGTCCATTTTGATAAATACAATTTATTAATTTTGAAAAAGTGGTTATTACTATTCATAATGGATAGTTTGATTGGTCGTGGTGTGCTAGAACTCGAAGTTGTGTACAGTGCATGCTATATCATTATTCAAAGAGAAACGTACCGTGGAAGCTTTGGGTGTTACAATCATAGAACACTCACTGGTAGTATATTGGAATCTATTTATTTGTTGGATGGGATTTTATTTTCCCCTTTTTATTTTATTAATTTACTATTATGCAATTTTTTTTAGATTAGATAAGTTTGATTGAAATTATATAAATTATTTTTTATAGTTCAACATTATAATGTCTTGGAGATGTTTGCATGTGAATCGGAACATTAGGATGAAGCCTCCCATATTTTTGAAATTCCTACTCGGCACTGGTCTCTAGACCTAGGAAAATTGGTGATGGGGATGGGGAGTTAGAGATTAGACCCGATAAGGCCAAATCCAGATAATGTTCTATCAAAGCCTTCAGTTTTAACTTAGTAAAAGAATATTTGATATTTTTTTAGGGAAATAGTGTTTTGTGTATTGAGTTATTATTTCAGGATAAAGACAGTTTTGTTAGTCTTTTAGCCTTCATATACATACACCTAGACTCTAATTAATGTTTTCTTGACTCAGTACATGTATACATTTGTTTTAGGTAATGAATTGGTAAATTCATCAGATATGAAATAGTAGTGGTTTCAAGGACCTTATTTTGTCATCTCCTAGATAATAGCTAAGGCTGCATCTTTGGGAGAATCCCTAGTCGGGTCTCCTCCTTGCTTCAATAGTGGTGGTTGTTGTGTCGGTCCCTCCAGAATTGATGGGGGACATTCTTCATGCTCGAAAGTCACATCACTTTCTTAAATTCTAGTAACAAATCCGAATCTGCTCCCTCCATTTCCTCAAATTTTGTTAGGTGAAAAATCTCTAGAGGTGCTCAACGGGTATTCCAACATTTAGTTATCTTTGGTGGAATTCTCATAATCCTCATATCCTCTAAGGCAAACCATAGTGGCTAGGTTTCATCTGTGAAGGCCTTCTATGGATTCGTTCGATCAGCTCGTCTTCGACTCTTTGGGCTAGAAATATAGGGTGACAGTGGGGTTGTTGGACAATTGACACATGATGATACACTTTTCCTTATAGGATGATATCAACAAGTCATGGTAATTGTCCCATCTCCACATCAATGGATTCATATTCTTACTTTTCTGGTGGTCCTTTGAGTGGAATATGAATTGTGACCCTCTGGCTATGGAATTCTAGGAATGTTTTCCAAATGATCTATTGTAGTTTCAGAATCCATCAGTTATACATTTTCTAGGGAACATGATTAGTAGGTATATGTGTTCAGATAGTCAAATGGAATCCTTGTGTCATCCTATCAATCCTCTCGTACATGTCAAATTGGATGGGTCTAAAATCCAGCTTGAGTATGTGTGAATATCTATAGGTGAATAGTACAAATGAAAGTAGTGTCTGGGGTATGAAGATTGGACTGATTTTTTCTCCGGCTATAGGAGTCAGGGTCATTCGATGGACTCTTGTCGTAGGGGGGTCTAGAATACAATGATGAGGTGAAATATGAGTAAAGAGAAACCTGATGTGAATGGAGATGGAGAGGTCTTGGTGTAGAGTCTCACTATGATGGTAGATCAAGTGACTGCGGGGATGTCTTATATACTGGGTCATTGGAGGAGATCAATCCTGCAGTATCAGTGGCTAGTGATATAGAACTTGAGACATGGTCGGGTAGGATGAGGAAGAACATTCCTGTAACAAGGCCTCTCATGGATAGGGTGATGGAGGACAGTCTGGCTCAGAATGAGGTGGCTCGAACTGGAATCCAGGAGGCTGGGATTCAAGTTGTTGTGGTGCAGGAGGAGTACAATGAGGACAATGGCCTTATTGAGTTTTCTATGTCTGATGGTGGTGTGTTGCGGAAGTGAAATCAAAAACATACTTTGTTGGTGTTTGATAAAACACGTGGTGGTAAGGTAGGGGGGTCGGATTCCAAGTACCAGTCCTTAATCCCACTGAGGAACAAATTTGATGTGCTTAACATGGTAGGCTTGAGCTCTGGCCCGCCTAATTATACAAAGATAGGCCAGGGATGCTGGAATAAGTGAAATGGATATCACGACCATTCTACAGGCGAAAAGTCATGTCCAATAGGGAACCAGTGTGATAAGAGGAGGAATGTGTGGATGGATTACTCCACCTCTCCAACTCCACTTGAGAATAGTTCATCAAAGAATGAAAACTCCGAAAAGTCTTACAAGGAGGATAAAATATTGCAAGGACATGCAGAACATAATGAGAAAACTTCAGAATTAATATTATGCTAGGAGGACGAAGTGGTAGAGCAGGTCCTGCTTCTTAATTCTTCTGAGGAGGAAACAACCAAAATGATTGGGAGGCCTTTAAGGGATACACTTAATGAGGAAAAATATTCTTGGGAGGAAAACAGGACCTCATAATTTTCAGGGGTCTCAACAAAGGGAAGATTAACATCAAGGAGTATATACATTCATGGGACCTACTTGCCTCAACAGGTGAAAATCGGGTGGTGGAGGCTCAGGAAACCTAGGTAACTTATATTTCATGGAATTTTCATAAGTATAAGGAGTCAGGTAATATCAAATTACTCTTTAATTACTATGGTTAAAGTGGGAAATTTGTTGTTTGGGTTGAAATTTTCCTGGCTGTTGGATTCTAGATTTGTTTTCGTGTGCTTTTGATTGTTTGGGGTGTTATGCCCATCATTTCATGGATCTGCTTCAGATGGGGTTTGTATCACGAAGCCTTCATCTATGCATGATATATGGACTTGGAAGTTTAGATTTTATGGCTATGACATTGATTTCAATCCCATGATTGCACGGGTCTGCTCACCTAGTGGTCATGCTTTAGTGGGGTTTGTTGTCAGGAGGTTAATGATTGGGGATGCAGATCTGGTTAGTGTTTTGGCATTTCCTATTTTTGGTTGCTGGTGGTATGTTTGAATTTGTGGTTCTAGCATTTCCCTTAAAGTTATTGGAATTAAAAAAATTAATTTTCAGACTTGTGTCATATCCTCATATATACACTTTTACCATGGTATTTTTTGATTATATCAGGATATATCCATGTAGATAGCCATTTAGGATTCCACTTTGTGATCCATATGATGATCTGTCAGTGATGATGCTTCAGTACATGGGTTGTTATTAGAGTTATCACCTCTGGATGGTTTACCAGCTATATTGAAACCTTTTGTGAATAATCTTGACTATTAGTTCAAGATGATGATTCATGCCGGATGATTGAACTTCACGAGTTATAGAGTCAGCAACCCCATGTTTGTGGGGTCATTTATACCTCTATGTGGTTTAGAACTATTTATTGGTTGTTAAACCAACCTTCCACCCTATGATGAAATGTACATATTAGATGTTGGTCATTGTATTATGCCTTCTCAAGGACTCTATTTGGTGATTATGGATTTTAGTTACATAGTGAGATGACAACATTTCACACTCCTAGCCAGACCATGAGAATCTCATTAGGGTGGAGTTTTATCCCGACACAATGAAATCATTGAGAATACAATAACGTATACATATACAGTAGGGAATTTTTTCCATGGTGGAGTGTTCGGTGTGTTTTTTAATCTCCCATGATAATCCATTGATATTGTTAAAGATATTTTTTCCATGGAATAGTCCATTGATATTGTCTTATAGGGCAGTATCAGATATTTATAGGTATCTGTCAGCAATCCCACATATATTGTGGTGCATGAGATTTCCTTAGTGGTTTAGATATGTAGGGAAGGGCATTCTGCAATAGTGGGTTCTTGTAGTGGGATCCAAAGAGGTGATATCATGGTAGCGTGTAACCAAAGATAATACCAATGATCTATGGGCATAAAATAATTCATAAGGTAGTCCCAAGGCAATTCTTCTATGATTGAGGGGTCATAGGGAGCCTCTAAAATAGCTAAGAGAGAGAGAGATTTTGTTTTTGTTCCATGGTGGTTAGGGAAACATGGATCATGATTGTATGACCCATTATATAGGTGATATAGAGATGGAAAATGGATCTCCATGGTAGAGGCAGAGGATTGATAATGGTGTTTTGTAGGGTGAAAAATTTGGAATATGGGGTCACAGAACAACATGAGGTTGTCTATTCATTGGAAATTTATCAACATCACCCCAAATGTGGTCCATGATAGGGTCAAAGTGTTGTTGGTTTGGGGTGAGGTAAACTATAGTATTGGAGGAATATTACCCTGTGTCTTTATGGATGATATGAGGTATAATCTATTTATTTTCTACCTTATATGACATATTTATAGAAACAAGTGTGATTCATTCCATTCTTTACACTTCTCTAGTTAAATACATAGATATTCAGGTTCGATCATTGGCTAGAATCATGTGAAAAGACACAGAAATTGTCTGTGACATATTGATTGCACACTTATTCAGATAGTGAAATTTGAATCTTAGAGGTGAGATCATTATATGGTATATCTTCATACTAGTAATGAGACCGTAAGAAATTATTTGAGTTATGTAATTTTGATCCACATTACATGCACATATTGATATTTTTGAGTATATGATATGATGTGTCCATATTTTGGGGATGTGGTTTTTGTTTATTAGAGAATTTTTTTGTTGAAGTACGATGACCATAGTAATATGACGGTCCAACTGATTACTCACTTGTTGGATGGAAAGACTCTAGGAGTAGTGGATACAATGGACTAAGAGTTCCCTATAGTGATGGAAGTGTATGATGAATTATGTCCTATGTACATTCTACGATATATACACTGATGATAGAAAAACATATTCATTAAATGAATTATTTGGATGACCTTGATATATTCACCAGCATATCGAATGGCTCTCACAGTGATTCAAGTGCATAGGATGGGGTAGGAGGAAATACAGGAGAAGGTATTTGGGATACCTTGTTAATCAATTTTGGAATCCTTAATTTTGTTCTCTAATTAGAAGGAATAGATCATGAGGATATGTATAGATTATAGGTTCTTGAACTGGGTGACCAGGGACATGAAATATTGAGAACCGGAATCCAAGTACCCCATTGATTAGTTGCGATGGGTTTTTTGGTTCTCAATGGATAAGGTCATATTATGAAATCACAATGTATTATTACAAGATGAGTCTATATGAAATAAAACTGTCAAATGTTTCTACAGTCACCATGAGTACTCAATGATTCCCTTAATTATGAAAAACTGACAAGCAATTTTCATGGGACTCATGAACAATATTGTTTAGATGTTTGGAGACTTGTTCATTGAGGCCTTCATCAAATATATACCAGTGTAACATATTCCCGAGGAGTAGAAAATGAAACACTTGAAGATGTTACTAAAACAATCTAAGAGAATAGTGATTAATGTAATATCTTCATGTCTTGGTTATTCATTCCAAAGGTCTACCTACAGGACACAACATATCAAAGGCAGTAATGGTGGTGGACCCACTGTAGTCTAAGGCATTACATGGTTGGTATCCACCGACGAGTGTTACTAAGGTGTCCCATCTAGAGAATTCCATTATAAGGTGTGAGTATGTAGTATTCTTCAATGCATCAGGGACTGGACTGGGTTTTATTCTGATGTACAGATAGGTATTGATTTCTTGTGTTTCATGTCAGGTGAGACCAAAATGATAAGAACTACACATCCCATGATTTTGAAATTGTAGTGGTAGTAATAACACTGAATATTTGGAGACACTACCAGATAAGAGAGTTGTTTATCATCCCCTCATACCACAAGAATATCATGTATATATTTTCATAGATGGATCTTAACATGATATAGTAAAGATGGATAATGTAATAATATCATTAAAACATTGAGATTATATATACTAATAGGAGGGAGAACATGGTGGAAGGTGATCATAACATGAGATATTGTTCTTTGTTTTTTATTGAGCCATAAAAGAAGTTAGAGTCGTTGATGTTTTATTTTGTTTACAAGGACAACGATTCATATCTTTATTCAATGTTTATTACCCATCCATATTAACAGCATCCTAGTGATGGATAGTATTGAGATACCAAATGTTAGACCTTACATAATATGATATCCATTGGAATGGTATAGATGGATATATATAAGTTATTGAGAAAACTATACACATTAGGGGACAGATGATAGAACAGTTGGAATTATGAGATGAGGTGATTATGGAGTTCCATACCTCCCCTTTTGTGGTACATCCAGCTGTGAATTTTTTATACCAGGACCACTAATATCATTTTTGTTTTTTTGTTGATGAAATATTACGTTGTAGAGTTTTTTCCTTCATTGGCTCGCATGTCAGAACATGGGGGTGGAGATCTGTGTTCAATTTGGTTTGCATCGATCCCTAGTGGTTCCAATGAAAATTTGGGATGTAATACCATGGAGTTTTTTATGGTTTTACCAAATACATACCCAGAACATGGTTCCATTAGGGTGATTATTTAATAACATACCAGGATGACGCACTTACTAGACATTTGAGTGATGATTTTTGTACAGAGCTTGGGATTCATGTACATATATATGATAGTGTGACTCCATGGAGTACCCTCCATGATTATTTTAGATTTTGATAGTCATTTCACATTGGAATTATTAAGGGGATTACAATAGACCATGGGAATCATTTAAATTTCATCATGACATTCCACCCCATGATTGATTGCTAGACTGAGGGGATCATTTATGTCCTGGAGGGAATTTTGTAGAATTTAATGTCATATATTGGCCGTAGTTGGGTGGATTATCCACATATTAGGGATTTTGGGAACAAAAACAGTTATTATTATACCATTGGTATGTTTTCATTTCTATGTTTTTTATGGGAGATCCTACAGGTGACCATATTTTTCAACTAATCTAGGTGATTCATCACTCTTTGAACTAGAGTTGATTAATGATATCGTAGAGAAGGTAAAGATCATCTAGGAGTGGATGAGAACTATACATATCCATGATAAGACTTATGTGGACCGGTGATAGATACCTGTGGAGTTCTAGTTGGGGGGCCATGTCATCACGTGGGAATCAGATCAAAGTGGATTATAGATCTTTGGATGAGGTGGAAATATATATTTGAGATTAATTGTCCATTTTTAGATACTATGTATAGTTTGAGAGGTTTCATTCCACATTGCCATACCACCACAATTCGATTAGGTACATGACATATTCCATGTGTCATAGTAGAGTAGGTATGTGTGTGACCCGTCTCATGTTATCAACGTAGGTGAGATAGACATTGATGATAGAAATTACTTTTTTGTATACCATAGGGGTTATAGAGTATCAGTAGAAGAGAATCATTCTTTAGTGGTTTATTCACATAGATTTTGTATGGTGGCAGTACGATAACCTTTATGAGAGAACATTGAAGTGGTAGTCTAAGATGAGATCCCAATACATTTATCTTTTTTAGATGATTATTTAGTTTTAGGATGTAAATCACTAATGTGCTCAGGCATAAAAGGCTATGATTTTCTATGTACAATTTTATTATATTATATGGACTATTTTCAGAGTCTGGTGCTTAGATGACATGAGTTTCTAAGGGTTGGTGAGACCCGAATAAATGTTTGAAATATATATAATATATTAATATTTTGAACACAATTTATTCCAATAAAAGGGTAAGAAATACCGAAAATGGTCCATATTTAGAAATATTTGGGCATCGTTGAGTTCGAAATGTGTGTATTATCATAGGTGTGACATAACATTTTCTATCACATGGATTTTATGAAAAGGTTGTCATAGGTGAAAATAATTAAAATGAATAAATATTTTTTTTACTTAAATTGAATCATCAAATCTCTTTCATAAATAAATAATTATTGATATATTGGATGGTGAGCCAGTAAAGCCTTAATGAACTAGTGGAATATTAGAGAGCATTATCGGGGGTTGACATCAGATCACATGATGATCGATGTACATTTCACCATTAGGGATCATGGAAATTTCAAACAAAGACAATATAAGAATGTTCTTAACCAGAGATATATCCAAACTCTTGGTAGTTTGTTTATTTTTGATTTCCATTACATTCATTTATCCCATACAAAAGTGGATCACATCAAAGAATAATAATTTATTCACGCATCAATAAAAAATATAATTGATTGTTTATTTTTATTTTTTTATTATTATCTATCCCTATATTTTCATGAACTATATGATAAAGTATCACAACTCAATAAAAAGGACTTGGTTAATTCCTAATATATAATGGATTATGTATCCCCGCATTCGTCGCACATTCAACATAGGTAATTTCATTGGAATATAGTCTAATGAATACAGGATAATCAGTCATTTGATGATCGTTCATCATCTAGATAGATAGATATCAATGTTTTGATTCATGATTGAGGGTATAATCAATGTGTGAAAATGAGGAAAGAAAATAAAATGCTGATTATAATTTATTTTTTGTATCCATTCATCCTAGTTTAAATGGTGTTACTATAAACGTTTCTATTGAGAATTTCTAGAGTGGATGAGAAGCTTCATCTACTATCTATATTTAAGGGAGTAATGGCCAACATTGGATATGTGATCTCCAGTGAGGGAGATGGTGGTAGTGGAATGTGTGGATAACACATAATAATGTCAAGTTTATCTAGAAAATCCCACAATACATGTTGTGTAAAATTTCATTACATAACATTTTGGTCCCTATAGCAACAATGCTTGGGTATTCATGGAGTGTTAAATATAACACGCCATGTGACCCATCACACATCATGTGACACATTCATGGAGGATCTAGTTATCCTTGAAAGGACACATGGGCCCAATAATTACTTGTACATATACAATACCAGAGTACATGTACATGTGTAACCATGCATGGACATTACTGGGTGATCATGAGATCATATATGTGTATAGAAGTTTGTGTATAGGCTAGATAAGATGGCACGTTGAATGTTCATAGTGATATTTATATGGTAATTAGTATTACAATACACCATATATTTGGAGATTTATATTCTATGTGAGGGATCACCACATAGGAATACCATGGGTCGGTCAGAGACACCTTTTACACCACGTACACACCATGTAACTACCTTTTGAGGGAGTTTGGACCATTTGTTTCTTTAATCAGAACATATATCCATGACCTTTTTTATATTGGACCATTTACCTCCAAGGGTAGACTAAATTATAACATCCACATCTCAGATAGGTTACCCCCTTTGATAATGAGTCAAGAATAGAGTCTGTGGTGTCCCTCTATGAGACAATAGTTTAACTGTCAATCATCATTAAACCCTAGGAGGTGTTTATAGAATCAATATGTACCCCTTTATTAAGGGGTTTCTCCTAAAACATTAAATTTATATTTTTAGGGTTCATGGAATCATTGTTTTTCAATTCCCTATGTAGAGGGTTGATCTAGATTTTGTTCATTTTGTCACCCAATAGACCTGCTTGTGACTCCCCTATATATGTACCAATGTCTTTGGAGTGCAGTGATATATTTTGTACACATCCCATTTATCTTAACCCATTTGATGAGTGTCTCTATTAATGGCATGGATCATGGAATGTATTTTCCTAGAATGTGCAGTTATTCAAGTATAATCATCTGTCTAGAAGATGGTTACGACCACCAGGTGGTGCGATGTCCTTCCTAATAATGCATGATATGGTTTTTTATGAATTTATTTTTATATCCTTGATATTAGATTAATATTGTTTAATCTGTTTGTTTATTTTTTTTGGTGGTTTTATAATATTTTTTTTATCAAAACCACTACATGAGCTCTTCCCATACATTTCATGTGTTGTGAAGATGATGATACATTTGATAGTGTCCTTAATGAACATAGAGTGGTTGGATTAAATCATAATCTTGACAGATGTAGGTGATCTCATGGTTGATGAATATGATTATAATCCTCCCCCTTAGAGTGTTATGGAGTTTATATAGATTTTTTAGGCTTGTATTTGGACTCTTTTCTATTTTGGTACTTTATTACAATACTATTTTTTTTGTTGTATACATACATTGGTATTAGTTGTTTTCAACATTTCAGAATTGTATGGTTCAGAGATGTGTGCATATATACATGTACATTAGGCTATTGCCTCCCATATATGTGACTAGCCTAATCAGTGATGTTCACCAACCCCTATCCTCTTGGAGGCAGTCCAGGTAAAATTTTAGTTTGGACTCCATTGGACAGAGTTATGATAGAAGTGATTTCTTATTTTTACATTAATATCGAGATTAATTTTGGTGAATCATATTGGTATAGTGGGCCTAAGGATAAAAAGTATACATTGGAGTTTAATTGTGGAGGATCATTGGATTAATACCATTGAGAAAATAACAATCAATATTCATCATGATAAATGTGTGGGAAGAAGGATACAATAAACTATATCAAGGGAACTGGAAGATGATTGAATTTTGGAAAAGAGGGGAATCAATATAATCAATAAACAAGTGAAAAAAACCCACTAATGTGATCGATAAAAAAAAGGTTTGGATCATCACATAGCATGAGGTATAGTATTTAATTTTAATATAACATTGAAATTATTCTAACCAACTCCATATTCCAAAGTTTCTTAGATATAATCAATATCAACATCTGCCAATGTCTATAAAAAAATTAATATAATAAAATAAAACACCTACTGAGGTGTATCCAAAAAATCATGAGTTGAAATGTACACTAGTTATTCATTCAAGAGTAGTGAACATGCTTTTTTATTCTGTTTCTACACATTATTTCATATATTTCTAGTTTAGTATAAATATTTATGAACAACATCAAAACATTGTGATTGAGATATCTATGATAGTAGAAAATAGATATAATTTTTCAAAGCATGATATAAATCTTCCTTAGTCAATGATTGTGTATTTAACTTTCCAAAAAAACCTGAACTAATTCCATTATTGGAGATTGATGCCCTTTTGGATTTGGATTGGCTATCATTATATAAATGAAATGCCATCTATTTTGAGAGAGATATCACTCTTCAATCCCTAATCCATTATATGATTTGGTTCAAGTATAAGGAGTTGGTTGATTATCCATTACAGTTCTCCTATGATGCCTTAATATTATCACCTTATGATCAAGCTTATCTTACTCAAATTATTGAGACCATGCAAAGAATCATTCTTAATGATTTACCAATTATTAGGGATTATAATGATGTATTCAATAATTAATTGATTACAATTCCTCATAGATGATTGGTTGAGTACTCAGTCTATCATATATCAAGACCACTACCCATATCTCATAATCAATATTTATTATCATCCATTTAGATGGAAGAACAAAAGAAGTCATTTCAACAGAATATAGAAAATGCGATTTTATACTTTAGAGATTCGTCAAGGGGTGAACCAGTCTTCTCTCTGATGAAGAAGGGTGAGTTAATTCTCCTTCACATTAATTATCGTGAACTGAAAAAATTAATGATAATGAATAATTGTCATCATCCATGGATTTTTTTCCTATTCAGTAAACTGTATGGGACACAATATATCCCGATGGTGTCCATTTGGTGGGGATACCACAAATTAAAGTTGATAAAGGAAGATATTCCAATGATTATATTTCAAAAAAGATGTGAATACTATTTGTCCATAGTGATTCCCAAGAGGCCCTCTAATTCTCTATAAATTCTAATGGACATAATTAATTTATCACTTCTATATTATGATGATAAAACAATGTTATTTATAGATGAAATTTTGATATAGCCCAAATGAAATGGGGATCATGTGTAGAATCCTCTTGTTGTGCTAATGAATTTTTGAATGTGAAACATATATGAAAATTATAATAAAGGTGTGTTTTTTGATGGATGATGTATTATTCTATTGGAATGTAATTACCAATATAGTTAGATGTATATAACCTTCAATGAAAAGTAAAATTGAAGAGTGTAATGTAATTTAATTTAAAATGGAGATCCATAGTTTCCTTGGACTATCATGGAATTACCAATGATTTGTGATAAACATCTCATGATTTTTAAAAATAAAAAACAATGATTATGAAGAAGTGAGTAATATATTCTAGGAAAAATGAATGTGAAATTTGAAATAAGTAATTTGAAAAGAGACTTACCTCAAAACTATTACTTACACTTCCCACAAACTAGTTTCATTTTATGGTACACACTATGATTCAATAAATTTATTGGTATCTGCCCAAATATGAAATGATAAGTTAATAGCCTACACCTCAAGGTAGTTGATATTTAATTAATAGAACATCCCAACACATGATATCGAGTTAACTTGAATGATCATCATATTGAAAATATGGATTAAGTATCTCTATACGGATATGTGTGAAATATATATAGATTATATGATAATAAAATAAATATTCACATATAATTAGATTAATATGTTTTGGAGAAATTGTTATAGTTAAAAAAGGACTATGATTTCTCAATCCACTATTATCCCAAGGAATCAAATACAGAGATAGATCTCCAAATAAATCTATATTAAATAATGTTATATGGTTTGTGTTGGATCTTATTAAAAATAATACTAACTTCATTCTAATTTAGAAGCACTTACAAATAAATCATTATATAATGATATAAATTAATTATTTAGAAAGGATACAAGGAATAAAACTATCAATAATATCTGATCTAGAACCAACATTTTCCTTTATGTTTTGGAAGAGTCTCTAATATGCTTAAAAATATTGGTACTTCAATAAAAAAATATAACCCATAAACTGATGGGTAATATATTCAATCTAAGCTGAAATTGGATGACATGTTGCCACAATTCTTGATGAGTTTCATAGGAGGTTAGTGAAAAAAATCCTATTGTCATGTTCTCATTTAATAATTGCTTCCACTAAATAATCAAAATATATAAATATAAAAAAATTAGGGAAGAGAAGTAGAACACCTACATACTAGAATTAAGATGGTGAATTTAATCGGAAGATTCCTTAAATGCTCATGAAAATGGTTGAAAAGTTCTTCACTACTGACCATTACAAAAATTATTCTCAATGTCAATAGAAGAGTTAAGATAATAGCCATCAATGAGACATATATTTTGTTGTTAGAAATAAATTAGCCCTCATCATATATCCCTAGAAGAAATCCATGTGATTTTGGATGAAGGGAAAGTTATGTCCTTTGTATATCATCTCATTTTAGATTTTCGGTTACATTTGATCAATGACCTATATACTAGCACTCCCACTAACCCTTTAAAATGTATATGAAATATTCAATATCTCCAATCTGGAGGGAGTATATACTATATCCATTATATCTACTGAAATATGATGTGGTAAAAATGAAAAATTTAAAATTTCATGAGGGGTAGATTTGTGATTAAGTTAGACAATAGAGATAATGATCAATGCAATAACATAAATCACATAGTCAATGTACCCAAGAGACCCATACATATGGGGAGTTGACATTGGAATTAGTGGAATATATGAAAGAGAAGTACCCTTTCCTTTTTTCTCATCTATATGATCAAGTAAATTTCAACAGTGAAATTTTATAAGGTACAATCATTTAAATACCCAAAAAAATACAATTTAATTTCCCTTCTAAATACATCATTTTTTTATATTTTTTTATATATAATTTTACAATTCAAAGACACTAAATAATAAAACCACAAAAATTTATTATAATAACTAAAAAATATATACAGAATAAAAGTGATATAATAAATAAAATTATAAAAATATTTAAAAATGATAACAACAATAGAAAAATTTTGTTATGCCTAATCCCTAATATAGTCATACTCATGAAAAAAAGGTAGAAATAAATTATAATATTAGTAATGCGTCAAGAAATTTTAAAATGAAAAAATATATAACATGGAAGGGAAATATAAGTGAATGAAATAAGATATATTTACACAAACTAGGGATCCCATATTATATTAATAAATCTAACCATTGGAATAGTAATATTACTATTGAAAAAGTATCTCGATTTTGGGAATAGTAATATGCCCATTTTGGATAGTAACCAGATCATTAGAATTGTTTCCTCACACATGGAAGCATAAAATAATATTTTGGCATCATATAAATTAAAAATTGAATATTTATATCCTAAAATACGTAAATAATGTAAATAAAATTGATAATATAAGGTTAAATATTGTTTAAAACATAAGTTTCATTTCATTTGTATGAAAAATATATTTTTCAAAATGAAATATTATTTCTAAAAAATGTATATATTAATTATTATTATTTTTTATTGAAATTATAATTTTATTTTTTGATATCTTCATATATTTTTCAAAGGATCACAAATGCTTTAATAATATTAAAATTCATATTATTCAAATAAATGAGGATTTTATGTTAAAATTTAATTTTTCATTTTTAGAAAATTATTTTCATAAAATGGAATTTCTTTATTGAATTTATACATTGAAAAATGGTTCAGGTGATTTGTTTTTTATTTTTCAAAAACAATAGATTTTTTGTTGATTAGTGAAATACAACAAAATACAATATTTAGCAATATGGGCTAAATACATTATTTTTTCTGTCAAGAATGATGTAATAACTCATTATTATAATGTCACGCTCTCCTTCTCTTTTATATAATCATAATATTCAACATTATTGATAGTATTGATAAAAAATAATAAAGTAATCATTATAATATTAAAACACATGCATCTCCTCCCCTTATAAACGCTACCCCTCACTACACTTCACCTCACAAATTTTTATCCTTTATAATTCCAAATATCATAAAAATTATATTTATAACATTATCCATGAAATCCATGTGTATATGTATTCTTGAATAGAAGAATTCCAAGTGCCTTAATGCATTTTTCATGAATAAAAAATTCAAGATGATAGATTATAAAAATTCCCCTATTCAATTTTATTATAATTCTATCAGATCCCATCATGCCTCATCCAGTATACTTACTCTAGTATCATAAATATAGTGGAATTATGTTACATTAATATAATTACCCAAGTACATAAATATAGTGGAATATAATTGGGGAAAAAATTTACTCTAGTATCTTAAATATAGTGTAATTTAGTAATGTAAACATAATATCCATCTTCTATAATCCCTTAACATAATTCATAAATGAACTCATTGTTAATAATATGGTTGTTTCCCACCACTGTGAACAACACACATAATGCTTCTCTATCCAATTAATGTATTTAAAGTAAAATATTATTATTTTCAAACAAGATATTAATAATTATATTATAATTTAAATTTATTCTTAAATTAATACATGTACATAATTTTTTAAAATTACTATTATTTTTATAGTCTTTAGAATTTCCAAAATGAATTATCATTATAACATTAATGATTTAACTAAACAAATCATTACTATATCAAAATAGAATATTTTTTTAATATTTATATTTATGTATATAAATCAATATAATTTTATTTCACTAATGGTTTTTCATTCCCCTTTTAAAATAACATCAATAATTATCAACAAATGATCTGTACATGGAACCATGAAATTAAAACCTTCAGATAAATAGAATTAAAAATTATATCTCATTGAAATTTTTATAAATGAAATTAATAAAATTATATTAAATAATATATATATTTAAATGTTTCTAAATTATTTAATTATTAAAACTGATTAGAATAGATGAGATTCTATGTGAAAGTGTCGATTAATTATATATTATAAGGTAAAAGATCTCTCTCGAACTCCCATTTTATATGAGTCAAGTTTGAAATATCTATTTACCTCATGTTATCCATCTATTTTTAATATTTAATAATTAAATATTTTTTATATATTTGACCAAAATTTAAAAATAGATTAAATATCATTTATTTTTAGGGGATATACATTTTTTAAAAGGTTCCCCTATCAATTTCTATAAATAAGTAAACCTATTTAAACAAAACTTCTCTATTGATTTCCTATTATCAATTTAAACACTTTAAATGTTTTATCATCTCCCAATCATTATAAAATTAATCATTTGATCATATACATCAATTTAATTACATATTTTCTATTATAATTATTTCTATTGCTTTTCTCTTTTGAGGACTCATTACTATTTTTCCAAAATCACTAATTAAGAGGTACATTTTTCATGCGACTTCTATATTATGTTTAATTAATTCACAACAATTTGAAAAAAATGTTTCATGAAATATTCTTTTGAATGTTTAAAAATTATGAAATATGTACTTTAATTTTTATGATTATGATATAACACTGTGTTATGTTATATGACATTATTATGTAACCCATTTACTTCTATGGGTAAAATGTATGCTTATTCCCTTTGTGTCATTTCTTAATGTAGAACACATATTAACCTATATGTTAGGATGGGTGTACCAAATAACGATGAAATTAATTAGGTAATCTTTTTGGCTCATGAGTTTTTATGTCTGGAATTATAGAGTAAACATAATCCATGATGTGACTTTGTTCACTACGTGATTTTTTCTTCTCAATTATCCATGACTTATGTATATTTCGGGTTTTTTATTTTTAAACATTCATATGATTAAATTATCTTATGAATCCATGTTTTTATGTTATCCATGATATTATTAGTCACATTTATTTTCTTTTTATGATATCATGGTACTAATTCTAACTCATATTCTTTGATTCATTACCATGCTTATTCACATACTATGATTTATATATCACCCCATACATCGATGTATTTTTTAGGTTATCTAATGTAATTTTATGACCTATAAGGAATATAAGAGTTAAATAGGGAAATAACATAAATATGTTTTTTTGTTTATTTTCTATAAATTATTAATGAAATGTTCCAAAGACACAAGGCATTGTGATATTTGTGTTGTGTTTGTAGTATTATTAAATCCAAAATATTTTAGTCATATATGTAAAAGGATTAAGTTTCTATATGCATTGACAATATTGGTCACCAATTCCCATTTCCCATTATATTTAATTTTTAAATTGGTTCGTTAAACACAAGATGTGTAACAATAAATAAGAAATGAACATTGGAGACTAATGTGTATTCCATGTATACTACATGTTGTGGATTCAGTTTCAGTACATTCTAGGATATATGTGTGATATCCTTTGAATGAAATGTGGAATGTGTCAATAACTTACGAGAAAATTGCTTATCATACTAATTAATTTATATTGATTCCAGTTGATATTTTATGGTGTATTTTTTACATTAATAGATCCTTGATTGTTTTTGATTCACCTTCCACCAATAATTTCTTAGGGGTGGTGTATAATCCACCCTTGGATGTTTTTTGGTATATTGTCAAACCAAATTGAGTTGAAGAACCATCATTTACCTTGAATCTATTGAAATAGGGTAACCTTATCAACATTTACATATCATATTATTGTTACATTGAACAAATTACATTGGAAATTATTGGATCATTTTTTTATCTGAAATATGTATTGGTCATGCATTATCCACCCAAGGGATTACACCGGTTCTATACAAACCAACTATGATATGATTTTAGTAGTGTCTTGAAGCTTTGGGATATAAAAATACTGGTGAATATCCCACCTTTATGATGGTAGGGTAGTGAAGTTTCCACTCATATATGTTGTATTTGTTATTCCTCATACACAAAGAGGCATCATTTGGATATATTTCTTCAACCATGAGGGTTTTATCGATGTTTTATCATCCAATAATGATATTTCGTGGCAGTGATTCACCCACCCAAACTAAAATTGTCTGTGTACCATTCACCCAACCATAGACAGGTTGGGGGTGTATTTACCACATGTATTCAGTGATTCCTCATTTAATAAGAGATGAATCATTTACAATTGAATTTTCATTGATTATAGATCAATCATCAGACTGCAATTCAAATTTTTTTATTCAATCACCTTTATGGAAAATTGTGAAACCATGATATCAAACACAAAATGTGATAACATATCCATTAAAGGATAGTTTATGACTTCTGGATTCAATCCCCATAAATAACTTCCTTGAAATATTGTTTACTTCGGTTTCAGATTCATCCATTAAGAGGTATTAAAACTGAAATTCCGTCTTGTCACATGATTAGATTTAATACTCAAGGTTTATAGTACAATTAATAAATCCCCCAACAAGATTCATGTCCTTCTTATTGATCTAGGTATACTTATCCTTAGTGAGAGTAACCCTCAGTGAACTCCCCATTATTCTTGAATATTTTTCATCAGTAACATTATGTGATAGAACATATTCAACCAATTATTCTTCTAAAATATTATCAATATATAATGAATGATGGAGCTGATCACCTGGGTTAAACTACTAACAATTAGCCATGAGAGGAGGGTGGATATCATTTTCCATATGGTTATGTTTAAACTTATTTTTCGATCATGTTTCCATTTGAGGATAGATATATCATTTATCCTCATGGTGTGATTAAACAAAGGGAATATCGTACCATTTTTTAACTAACCAATGTAGGTATAAAAATATGTATTTTTCTGGGATAAAGGCAATATGGAAAGGCAATTTACATATTTTGGTTTATTTTACGAGAATTTCATATCGATCATGTACCTATATTTTCTAGGTATTACAGGTATTACATTAGTGGTTTCCAATTATAGTGTAATCACACAAAACATAGGATACCACAAACCTTTGTAAACATCATGTTTCATGACCCAGGTAATGGAAAGGGACCATTTTTTATAAATTTTTAAGCTAATATATCATGGATATTGTTTGATAGATGGACTATTCCTAGAATCTAGACAAATTATTATTATACCCCTTACATGAATTGTTTACTCACATTTTTCTACGGAATTCAAATAAGGGATATTAACTAATTTATTAAATTAAATGACATGTATTGGTCATCCAACATAGTGAATGAATAAAATTAAAAAGGAGGCAAGGGTGAATTATAGTCTAACTAATTACTATCGATTTTTATCCCATTAATAGTATATACTAATCACATGATATATATTACTAAAAAATTAAAATATATCATAATAAATAACTTATAAATAAAAATTCAATGTAGTCTAAAAATGATTATTGGCAAATAATGTCATGTTTAATAATTTTACAATTTAAATACCCCAACCATAGTAACATTGATTTGATGGTCACTTTACTAATCTGTCATAATATATAAGTGGGGTCATCACATATGAATGAATAGTTTTGTATTATTGGTAAGATATATACATACATGATTCTCTCATTACATTTGTAAACATAAATTATAGAAATTAAAATCACATACTTTTCATTCTTGAACTCATTTAAACATTCTATTTTCATATCTTTTTGAAAGAAAGAAAAATTTATGTCAGTATCAATACTTAGTAATGGTTAGGTATTGAGAAACATTTCATAAATCAATAATTAGTAGTCAATATGGAATTATAAATAAATAAAAACACATGAGATATAATTAATAACTTGTGCATGATGAATAATATGGAAGGAATAAATGAAAATCACATGAGCATAAATATATTCCATAAATAGCTTAGATAATCAACTAATAACCTGGAAATGAATTACTAAATATTCAATAAGAGAAATTTTCAATATTGTATATCATGTTCTCAGACATCATGTCATCTATAATCTGAATATCATACATTTAGAAAATTTAATGATAAAAGGTAGCTATATACGAAAAACCAATTTCATGATAGCTTACATATTTATATAATGATTCTTATTGATATAAAAAGGGGATATATATAATTTCAAACCCCACCCATCAATTCTTGGAAAATATACTCCTTATATATCAAACGATCTATTTAATTCAATAAAAATATTCTTTATCAATAAATTTTGATATTGACAAAAAGTAAATAATATTAATATTTTATAATCAAAAAAATAACATTCATAGTAAAACACCAAATGTAAAAATGACATAGAGTTTTAGAAATAATAATATCTATGATAATGAATAGTGATATTTTTAGGAAATATAATGTAAAATGGTCACATGATAGTCAGTGTTTGAAAATAAATTTAATGACCAATATGTTAATATAGGATAAAAAATCGACATTGGTTCATCCGGATTATATGTTTTGTAATAAAATTATATACATTTGTTGATGAATTTTAATGAAAGTTAAATGTTAAAATAATCATTATTAATATAGAATTACTTATAAAACCAATGAAAATCATTATAATAAACTGAATTTTGTAAAATAGTTACGATAGTTGGGAAGAATATTATCACTATTAATGTTTTATGAAACATTAAATTTTTTCCATTTTTTTGAAGAATGTTGATAAAGTACATTTCAAAAGAAATCATATATATTATATTAAAAATCAATAGTAATTAATCACAAAAAATGTTCTTAAAAATTTATTTGAGTAAATTAATGTTATTTTGTAAATTTGTTTTAAAATCATGTAAATGGAATGAAAATTTATCTTATATAAAGAGGATAATTTTTTTCATCAATAATTTTCATAATTAATGTATTGAAGGGAGTAAAATTTGGTATACAAATTTGAAACGAAAGAGCTATTTAGTTTGTGATAGAATTATTGGATGTTATTAAGGATAAATTATAATACTCATTCTCTATGAATAATAGTATTCTCCTAGGAAAGTGATAATATAAAATAGATTGGTACCCCTATGATAACAAATAACATATAATATATGGAATGAATAGAATTAAATTGAAATAATAGTCAAAATTATCCTACAAGAATTCATTTTAAATAAATCAATGATGCATTATATATATCACATTATAGGGAATTGGTATAAAATAATAAATATATTTCTGTGGAATAGAAATTGATATGAAATTCCTCACAATTTATGAAACATTTTAATAAAACCATCTAAAACTATAGATATGTAATGAAGTAGATGTTTACATATCCTGAATAAGAATAATAAGATATGATAAATATACTATTCTATGTATGTACAACAATTAAAATGAATTAGGTGACTAGATGAGCATGTCTCTCAAATATTGTTGTTTTGAGGTAGAAACCTTTACTTCACAAATACCTTTAGTTGATTTGGATTTAAACTCATGTATAATAATTTTAATGTTCTTATTAAATTATTATAGTACTATAATAGTATTTACAATATCATATATGATCTTTTTATAACATCTTATCACCTGTTTTTCAATCATATTTCATTATTCCCTTTGTTTTGGTTGTTAACTTCACCATTTTGTCATGCATGTTTTTTCATGGAAATTCCTACTATTATGATTATAATGTTGTTCCCATATATCAATAATGAATTAATTTTATAAATCTGATCTTTATTATTCAGTTACCTTTTTTATCTATTATTTAATGTCTGACATGGAAAATTAATCTCATCGATTCATGGAGACTGTATGCCATAAATACAAATGAGCCATTATAAAATTATGTTAATGGGTGATAGGGTAATGATGTGGATGATATAATAATTTATCATAAATAATATAATTTTATATTTATTGGATATTTAAATTATTTCCATTATTTTGACTATCCTTGTGAGTCAGTGATTGGAAAAAGGTGCCATTGGTTTGTGATGTTGTACTTCATCGTTCACATAAGCAATAGATTATTTTTCCATTTGATGGAGAAGGGGGTAGTTAATTGTTATGAAATCATAATTATAAAATTTAATTATGTAGGACATACCGGTGATATTATATATTAGTTTTTAAGACATAAATTATGGTTGAAAATAAATAAGTAAAATGAAATAAAAGAATGAATATGATTACCTTCACCTAGAAAAATATCATTTGGATCTCTTAATATATACCCTTCATATATTCATCTAGAAAAACTATTACATCTTGAATTCGTACAAGAAAATTTGGGATATATTTTTAACAGTTTTCTAGATCTAAATGTCATGATAGGTGTGATGATGTGTGAGTAGGGGGCCAATATATAATTGAGCAGGGGTGATATTTTTATAAATACAGAAATCTATTCAATAATGGGATTTCATTTTAACCTACTCTACCTCACAATATGATAAATATTAGAATTGATGGATGGTATGGTAGATCCACACCTCAAAAAATAGTCATTAAACCTTTTATTATCTTATCCTCAATATTCCCACACTGTTAACATTTTATTCTTCATAATGGTAATTTTTTTTATTTATCCAGACACTTATCTTTTAAGAAAAAAATAAAGGTAAAATATTAGATAATTTAGAAACAATTATTCTAAATATTTAATAAAATATATCAAATAAGAATATTTTGTGTGGAAAATTAATTTTTTACCTTGGTACATGTAATGTTCCAAAGCCTATTATAACCATTATAATTATAATTAAATTTAACATTCATTAAAAATAAATTTTACAAAAAAAATAAAGTGATCTTATTATAGTATCTTAGTTATTATGTTTAAAAATATGGAATCCATATTTTCAAATTAAATTAATAGAAGTGGATAAATATATTTAAAAATTAATGCTATACTGGATGTCTGAGGAAAAGTTTTTTTAAAGAAAATTAGCTTAAATACAAAAAAATTTTGTTTCAAAATTAAATATAAATTTTTTTAATGACTTATATTAGTATAATAATAATAATATAAAGGAACTAATTTTACTTTTTTTAAAACCAAATTAAAAAAAATTGATCTTTTTAAATCTGCAAATTTTTCATGATCAGTGAAAACCTAATACAACAATATATTATTTTGTAAACTAAAATTCATGACATCACAGGAGGTATTTAAAAAGGCTGGTATACTAGAAACCATGTTCATACACCTCAATAAATATTTAAAAAATGTCTACTGATAAAAATTATCATCATGATCATTCAACTACAACAGATATCTTAGATTGTGAATCAACAACCTGGTATGATTACTAGAAATAACGTGTCCCTAAAGAGAAATATGGTTAATAAACAGAAAACATTCATCATAGGGTGTCAAATTATCCATACAAAACTCTTGTAATAGTTCTTTAGGATATTAACTTCCATGGTCAAATAAAATTCCCATTATGATAAATTAGATCCATAATGGTAAACATGTTTGATAACCCTATGCATGTCCAATAACAGAGCTCTAATAGAAGATCGATTTCAAATAATGTAGTAGAATATTCCTTTAATTAATCATTCATGGGAATAGAAGACACCACCAATACCTGAAGGGAAGATTGACCCTAAATCCCCTCATCCAAATTATCATACATCTTAGAGCGGATTGTATGGATCCCCCACATCAACCTAATCATAAGTGGTTTTATGGTCCTAGAAACAACAATGATTATTTAAATAATAATACTGATCGCATAATTTTTCATGAACAATTTCTAGATCTTGGTAGTTGTGTTAATATACTTGTGAAAATTCCTTTGTTCTCATACAAATATTAGGTGTTTAATCGAATAGATCCAGACCATTTTTCCCACCATACATGATAAATAATTCTAGCATCAATAACAATTTGCATGACTAGAATCTATTCACTACTGCCAACAATAATTATGAAATCCAAAATTCCCTCCAGGTTGAACATGGGAATCCATCAACAAGGCATATCACGCATGCAATTCAATAACCTATATGTTAATTTTTATGTAATAAATACCTGGATAATATATCCCTCAACATCTGAACATATATGAAATGCTGAGAAAATATTTTCCCAGTAATTATTTGTAGGATTTCCATAGGAATCCTCATCTTCTATATTCTCATGATAAGTAATATAAACAATGGGCGAATGCAAGATTTTTTGAATAGTATAATCAATCAAGGGAGAGTTGTATGGAAATTACCCGAGTGCCAGTATATTTCTCTATTTGTGAGATGACCATTGGAAATTTCTTCAAAAACTAGGGTGTCCATATCAATAAAATCATTCTTTTTAATTTAAATAAAAATTTGAGAAGGGATAAATCAATAAGTATTTGTATCATTATATTGTATATTAGAAATGGAGGAATGCTTCAATTATTGGGGGACAACCACCAATTTATGTAGTGTCATGGTAAAAAATGATTCACTATAAGAATTAAAATCTAAAAAACATCATACAATCAATTATGATCATTGCATAAGAAATTTTCATGAAGGATGGATTTCTTTCTAAATAGAAAAGGATAAGTATAAGTAGTGTTTAGAATCTATTTTATGATTAAATATATATTAATGAAACCAGTTTGTGATTTAATTAGATATAAAGTTATTTTAAGTGATTTTATTAATCATGTATTCATTAAAAACATTCAAATATTTAGTACAAAATCTTATAATTTCAATTAGTTTAATACACTAATTCAAATCCCCAATATCTATATATTTCACACAAATATTCCATATCCGTATAAATGTTTTTATTATTCCCCAGAGCTATTTGATTTAGAATTTATACCATATATATAATCATATAAATATATTGAGGTAATAACATAATTGAAAAGGAAAATTAATTCTAATTGACACCTAGATTTCCTATTCCATGTCTACATATGAAACATAATATTAGAGAATGTATTTTCATTATAGATTCATTTATCATTACCCAAAAAGAGTGAAAAATCAAGATATTTAAAGGCCATTAAACATCTCTTCACCCCAAGTGATCTGAAGGTAAATTTGTTGTTGATGGGAACCCCTCCCTAAGGACCACAAAATAATTGTTCAAACTGATAACCCAGGTAGCCTTATATTCATAATTCTGAATACGTATTTCATATAATATATGGTTCCCCTTTTAGAATTCCAAAAAAGAATAATTTCTTCAACATAAAATATGTTCGATTGAGTATAAATACTCCATCTATCCTTGATCATATTTTATAAACTAGTTAGGGAATGATCACAACGTCCAATACTCAAATTGTCCTTAGTTGGGGAAAAAGGATTATAGAGAGCGGATCACCTTTCTTATGCCCTATAACATTGAATGAGTCGACTTGTGGATCAATTTACAAGGTTGGTTAACCTATAAATCTTGATAATGGTATGGATCATGTTAATTAAGAAAATTGAGAATCCATGACATATGATAATAATGACATTAAATCTCCATTTAAAAATTTCAATGTCCTATGAGATTTTATTTTTCAGATAATTGTTTAAATATTTCCCATTATTTCTAATAAAATTAATGATTTCAATGGCAGTGAAAATAAAATATTTAATATTCCTTCATGGAAAATCTAAATTCATTCGTGGTTAGGATTTTTTTATGATTCCTTATAAATCTATAAATTTATTTTTTAAAAGATTTCTTATGTTGTTGCCTGTTGTAGATAGCTGAGAATCTTTGATGTCCACAAAATATTTTATGGGGGATCAAAACAATGAATTTTTAATTAACTCTATATGGAATGGGAGGATGGTTAAAGAATCCCCTCACTACATTTGTGACCTCATCATACAATATTTATTAATATATCCTCAAACAATTTTGGTAAACCCATCTAGACCTTCAACAATGTCAATATTTATGAATAACTGGGCTACATTGATATTAGTTTCTCACTAGATACCTCAAATAATTTCCTAATTCACTTGTCAACAATTATGGGGTAATGATATCAACTACCATGTGACTATTTTAAAATTCATTCTCTTAGTACATGTCTTAAATATTTATGGTTTAAAAATTAGAAATAAAATTTTATATGTGAATGCATCCATTTACATAGAGGGATGTATCCCCCCTCCATAAATTCTTTTCTTTGTGAATGATCGGATTTAACATTGGAGTTTCATTCCAAATCCATCATTCTTCTTACAATGAATTGGGACATGAAGAAATTATATTTGATATTTTTCAAGTCATCATGTCTAGATAAGGCATGTATTTCATACTAAGAGGCCATAATTTGATATTGATTTATATTCTGGTAGTATAGTAAACAATTCTCACTATCCTTGATGTCATCATCAATCATTATTAAATGGTCCTCGAACTATTCCTTAACAATCCTTTTTTGTTTTGTTCAATTTATAAGATTAAATATGAATTTTTATTCTAGGGATTACAATATTCAAATCATCAAAGAAAATATCTGTTCATCAAGGGATAAAAAACCATGAGTTTTTTAATTTGAAAGTATTATGGACATATCTTTATCCACAAGAGTGAATACAAATCATCAATGTATTGTGATCAGAATGAGTCTTTGTAAGAATGAAACTATATAAATTTATCACATTATTCTTATCTTCATTAAAAAATGATCATATCCAATTTAGTTTTAATCCTTCCATTTATAGTGTATCATTCCAAAGTATAATCAACTCCAATAAAGTGTAATTAATGTAGAATACATTTCTAAATGAGGAAATAAAACTTATTTGTTGGTAACATTTAGAAATGGGATCCAGTTTTTTCTTCAATCCTATAAAGGGTAAGAAAATCACCATGTATAACCCAATTCTGAGACATTTGATCAAATATCAAAACCAATTCACAAAAAATCACCCTTATATTATTATAAATGTTAGATCCATTTGTGATGGAAATAGGAAGTGGATAATTATTCTTTTAATTGGATAATGAAATAATCTAATAAGTTTTTTTACAGGAGATAAGATTATGGATATCACTCAAAAGATATGATAGAATCACCAACAAATTCTCATCGATATTGTGTGAAATAACAAAGTAGCCAAGTGCAGCCCACTAAAATACATAACAATTTTTAAAATTTATATTTGGAACAACCAGATCAATGATCTTGATTTTATGAGACAAAATGAGATTTCTGAGGGACGTGAATATTGGAGAGTTCCCATGTCCCAAATAATTCCAAAATAGGATATTCATTTTTTGAGGGCCTCCCTTACCCTATTTAGAGGCCCTCCTGTCAGAATAGATTCCTAAAATTCTTTCCCATACGTTCCAATTTCATTTTTTTCCATTTCCCATTAGGAATTTGGATTCATTTATCATAACCTCCTTAGGTGAGTCATCATAGGGGTTGGAAATTTCTTGTGTCTTCGTCCTAGAACATTCATTTTAGAGGACTAAACATGTTGGGGGAATGTTGAATCCCCATTTAATTTTAATTAACAAAACATTTCTTTATTTACTTACATGAGATTACAGGGGTGAATAAAGTGTCCCTTTATTAACGGTGGTTCATGTTTTCATCATATAAACATAATAGAGGGGATCCCTAGCCATGTTGATAATGATGTGTGATCTATTGAGGGCTGTGAAGAAAAGACAGATCCATATAATATATTGAAATAGAAGGGGTGTGTTCTGTGTAGATAAAATCTAAATCATGATTATGATGTTCGATCAATTTTTTTATCTAAATAACATTCAACCCCTTATATGGGAGTGCAATGACCTATGAGTTTCCAAGAGGTGAATCCTATATTTGAGTCTTCTATTATGAAATCTCAATAGGTTTACAAAAAACATTCAACCCTATATAATTTGACCAAGTTCCCCTGAAAGAGATGTGTCACAAGGTTCCAGGCTTTGGTAATCCTCAATAGTATATTCTGATTACATGCGATGCACCTTTGGTTGATCCTTGTTACATTGATCAGTATCAAGGTCATCAGAAGGGACAAACTAGTAACGTGGAAAAATACCATATATGTTTAATAGATCATCCACAATTTCATAGTCTTACAAAACATATGCATCTATATAGAGATATACTACTTGTAGCTTATTAGGTGTGTTCTTTCATGACTACTTTCTTAGAGAAGGTTCCAAAACAGGGGTTGATTCATATTTGGAGATTTCTAGAAGGGAACCATGAGCCATAGAATCTTATTTTTCATCCTAAAACAAATTATTTTCATATTCAAACCCTATATGATTTCTCACATACTGAAAAGTAATATCCATAGAACCCTATTAAACCACCACAAATACCAAAAGAGAAAGCATATCACTTTACATGACAATGTCCCCCACACACTTTGATTAATAATTCCACTCATTGGGTCTAGATTTGTTTAGGTGTTTCATGGTCATATCGAGTGCAATAACAAACCTTGTTGTTTCCACCCCTTCATTGGGTGGGACTGTGGGATCATTTGAAGTGGAGGGCACAATCCATTGGACTTTTGAGGTTCTTTTTTACATAGAGATTCATCATGATCAATTTCCATTTATAATATTAAAAAACATGAACTTTTTAATTCCTCATAATCATGGCCAATGATGTTTTACTCATTTCAAAACATCGTCATTCAATTGATGAATATATCCAAAGAGATTCTATCATCACTTTTTATGAGAAGAATTTCCATATCCAATATAAATTCTATATCAACATCAAATAAGACTCAAGAAACATTCTTAAATATTATATTTTCATGTTTTCTATCCATTATGATTGGATTTTCAATAGAGGATTTAATATTCTAGATAATATAAGGATTATAGTATAACTGCAAGCATTTATATATGAAAATCCAAGCCCAAACATGAGTATTTAATACAATAAATGGATCAAGGATCTGATTTAATTCATGAATATAATGATTTCCATGCATCAAGTGAATTTAACCAAATCCATAGGACATCCACATATTCTCATAATATTGGAAGAAAAATTAAATATATACTCTTTACTTTTCTATCAATACTCAAGTCTTTAAAACAACCGGCAAATGAATTCACCTTGTTGAGTTCCCGATATTTCCACATCATCTCCCCTTTTAGGGATAGGACACCTGAAATAAATGAGAATTTACTATGTCATAGCCTCCTCCCAACATCATTTTCTTGGAGAAGACACGATTCTCCCTACCCACGATGACAACTCTTCCAATATAAGTATAATCAAAATAAAAAAAAGGAACGATTTACTATACATCATAGAACATCTGCAAAAAAGATTCTTTTATCTATAAGGCTCTGAAGTTTCAACTTGATTCTGATATATTATATTTATTATCACAAAAAGATATAACTCATTCTCATGCTCTAGCAGGTTAATTTGATTCAAACCTAGATACTAATCCAAGTTCATCATATCCTTCTATGGATCAACCTTGTATGATTTCAAAATTCTCCTATGATTGTCCATTATTCTAAAAAAATTATTGTATCGAGGATAGTAAATAGATTAAACTAAAAGGTATATATCAAAAAAGTAAGTATATAAATAATTCATTGGAAACATTATATGATTATTAAATTCATGAAAATTTACTCTAATATAATTTTAACTTTCTGACCTAAAAAATGAAGATAATTTTTTGATATAAATTTTTCAAAAGTGTAAAATGAATATTTTAAAATTAGTGTGCAAAATATGATGAAACCACATTTTAGAAAATTATAGTTTTAATCATAAAAGTTTACTTTATTCTATTAAACCGATTTAAAATATTAGATGAGTGCATTTTTTATTAAATACATAATATAAACATTTCATAAAAAACATTAAAAATTATTTAATATTTTATTTTATTATTATAAAACTCACTACATGTGAAGAACGTTTTTCAATATTATATTTTATTTTTATTCCAAATTTTTTTATTTTCTATATAAAAAATTTATAACTAATGAAATATTATATATTTGTGAAACCATATACTTTTCCTAATTTATTTTTCGGTATTCATATCATCCAATTTAATGTATTATTTATAATTCTAAACAACATCATGATACACTTAGACTAAAGGGTTTATGAATCGCAAACTATTGAGATCTTATAACTAATACCCGACCCATGAATTTCCACTACATAATCATTTAATAAAATTTCTAATTGTATATAATGTGTGTTTTGTACAATAAACATTATGGAAAAGTATGTTTAAAAATTATTTCACTAAAATAAAAGTAGTTAAAATATAGAGGTATCAATTCATCCACCCATAGATGTAAATTAAAACATCATGTTATCTATGTGAATATTATCGAGGAATTATATGGGTTTATTAGAATGATCTGTTAAAAGAAAATTCTTTATATACTTTGGTGGATCTTGAAGTTTTGGTAATTGTATTTTATTTAATAAGTAGCACAATGAATACCTTGATGATTGTTGGGTGATACAACACTTAACTCTTTCATCGAGCCAAAACACTAAAGAACAGTATGTAAAACTATGTACATGGTCACCTAAGTCCAGGTAATCTTTATATAGTATATGACTAATTAGATATCTTAGAGAAATATAAACTTATTTTATTATTAAAAAACATAGAGGAGAAGCATTAATAAGATAGTATAAACATCATAATTGAATATTATTTAGGTTAAAGAAGGAAAAATCTATATGACATGTTGGACATGTCATAATTTTTGAACATGTCATTTAAGTAATTAAACCTCAATTAATATGCATTTCAACATGTGAACACATGTTAAATATATAATGAGAAATTAGTATTAACAGTTTGATTGTTCAACTATATATATATATATAAATACATAAATACATTAATATGTAAATACATAAATACATTAATATGTAAATACACCATTACATAAATAAAATGTGATGGTTCAACTATAAATATAATCACATACCAATAGGCTCAACCATCGGTTGACTATAAGTATTTGATGTTATTCTATATTCATTATTAAGATGTTTTTTGGGTAAATTTACAATTGATTTGTTTATCCATGAATAGTCCTATCTATTTTCCTTGACTTGAACATACAAATAAGTTAGGTGATATGTCAATAAATTGTTGAATGATAATAACAGAAAACTCGTAATAAAATGAATTAATTGTAGAACAAATCTAAGTGTAATATTTGTTTGTTGCAGGATACTGTGAGATCTACAAATTGTTTTGGTCAATCTGATTATGTGGATGTTCATTCCGACAATAAAATCAGGACATTACTTAATATATATTCAATTGATAACATTAAAAGTCATATTGTATTTTTCCAAACATACCTGGATGTAAAACAATATAGTGTTCCATCATGAGGTTTTTTTACCAATCAGATCCATCAGTACATGACCACTTAATGAGAGTAAATAGTGGGGTAAAATTATATGATACATACCTATTTATTTTTCCCTTCTTAGTAGTTGTATTTTTCTGTTTTTCTCCAATAATGGTCTGTGAAACTGTTTATGTTCCAATAGAAAACATGTTACAAGTATATAATAATTGTAAAAACATTACATTATTTTGATACTGATAGTTTATCGTTTAGATTCTAATGTAATCTTCATATAATTATTGAAATGTACAATATGATGTCATGTTCGATAATGGAACTTGGTTTGTAAGAAGCATTTTATTGTATACCGAAGAAGATTCAGTTTTTCCATAGGCATTAATAATTGGGGTGTTTGATCATGGGTATGAAAATCCAACAGAGCTATCTATAAACAAAACATAAAATTAGTATCTGTTAATTATTAAAGAAATAATCAGTTTATGGTGTAAGGTGTATTATCTGAACATTACTATAAGGATAGTTAAGACAGACCTCCATTAATAAGAATATTATGTTTCATATTCAACCTTCAATGTCATCTTGCATATTTGAATATAGAAGGTTTACTTCAATTCATGTATGAAAACTATTCTATAATTAATATATAATTTTACTAAGTGGTTTTATTTTATGTATTTATTTATAAGATAGTTAAGGGGAGTCATATTTAAATGGTTTTTTCCTATAAAAGTTGATTATATTCTAATAACACCATTATGTGGTTATATTATTTTAGGAAAATATCTTGATATAGTCAATAATAAATGCAAGATATTATAAAAAGGTATATGATTGTGGAGAAATAATTAAATAACCTCTTGTTTTATTTTAAACATATTATACATTTGAAATACTATGAATTCATTACCATATTACATAAACAAATAGAAAAACTAAAATATATCCAATGAGGTATCAAAACCATTGGAAAATAATGAAATATTACATAATAATATATGGAACTGTCCAACAATATTGGTATATAATGAAAACATATAGGAAATTTAAATGTTTTTTCAGAAATACTGCACAAAGAGGCTATGTTTTTCAATCAGAAGTAATATAGGCCTAGTGTGGATAGAATCCTGAACCAACATGCCTGAAATATTAAATAAGAAATAATAAAAAGTTAAATATATGTACAACCATGTTGAATACTACACTGACTAATAGTGGAAGAATTGATGTAGTTTTACCTATATATAGTTTGTATGAATTGATAGATTCCTCATACTGTGTCAGTGAGATTTGTATAGATCCCCAATGTTTAGATGCAACCCGATGCGTACAGATAGCGAGAATCGTGTCTAAGTCCAACCATTGCAGAAGAAAATGTAAATTTCATAGGGTTTCAAGGATGAATAATCCTAAGAGGATATTAGAAATGTGGAACAACATAGGGTTTCGAAGGCTGAGGAATCTAGGTAGGAGCTTGTATAATTTGTGGGAGAAGACTAGAACTGTTGGAATGTGCTGGGTTTAGAGGTCATGGTATCATGGGGGAAGATGGGAAGCACTGGTGGAATGAAAATGGTTTTGAGTTAATGCTAGTGTGGGAGAAGAGGGGAGTCACTGGAGTGAAATTTTTAGAGGGGGATAGAGCGTGGGTTGTCTTACACATGTAACAGAGCCATAATGATTAGAATATTTAATATATAATTTTAAATAAATATAATGTAAAATATATAGGTGTTACATTCCCCTGAAATTCAATAACATTTATCCTCTCAATTTGAACATGTTTTTGGAAAAAAATGGTATGATATTTGAAATTACCTTTCATTAAAACCCATTTCAAACAAAGGGTTGACTAAAATTCCTACAGATATGGGATAAAAGGTAGTAATAAATTCATCTACAAATAAACATTACAAGGGTTCTATTTAAAAAAATGTGTGGGAAGTGAAAACATAGTCAACAGTGGGAAAACAAATACCCAAAAAGAAATAGAGTATTTTAGAAAACAAGTTCATGAGAATGTTTACCACTATAATACCACAATCTATTTATGGGTGAATATACATTTAATTGAGCATAAATTAAGGTAAAGTATAAATTTTTTATTTTATGATCCTTTCAAAGAGATGGTGAATTATTTTACACTCTAGAAAAATAACATATAGAAATATAATTTCTTTAAATTTTTTCATTACAAAATAACATATTCATCCTTTCCTAGTTCTTTGATTAGTTTATACTTTCCCTATTACATTAAGGAATTAATATCCAATAAGAATTTTTATTCCTAAAGGAATAAAATTTATCATTATCATATCATAAGATGAATATAAATAGTGAAAATTCAATGTGTATGTCTCTAAGTATTTAGCAAAACCAAATTTTTTTGCACGAGTTCTCTGGTATAACATGTTAATTTATAAACCATAGTTATAACAGCCTATGATCAGATGAAAATTTATAAAAAATATAGTTTAATGAAAATAAATGTCATGTTTTCTATAACCTTACATAGGCCATTGTTAGGAGTTGAAGATATTCAACACATCAGTTGTGGGTTCAATCCCATTGGCCTTGCTAGATGTGATGTGTAGTCACACAAAATTATATTTATCCTTCATATAAAAAAGTATTAATATAATTCAAATAAAATTTAATTAAATATGATGAATAAATTAAAAAATAACAGTACTCATCACGAATATTTTTAATCACAAGGGTTTTATATATGATTTTTTCCTATGAAATGAAATAATATGAATTTACTACTAATATATGAAATAAAATGATCATATTTACCTTATTTTTTATCAATACATTAAGTCTTATAAATTTTTAATTATATATCATGTAAACCTTTACATTGAACCTTGGGGATATATACACCTCATCCTAGTGAACAATTTCCCAAAAAGACAATAATCACATGAAAATACCATCACCTAAACCATAAAATGGTTGACTAAGTCGTTAAACCTATGAAAACATCACACACTTCAGAATGTGAAGGTATACATAATTAATGAGATAATTTTAGATGGATAAAATCATAGATCCAGAAAGAAATAACACAAACATTAAATATTTAAAGATTCTTATAAAAAATTAAATTGATAAAAATACTTAAACATAATAATTCATCAATCCAAATAAATAAAAAATCCAATCCCATTAAATCAGTATAGGACCTTTAATTGTATAGGGGCTGACCTTAAAAAGGTTTTTTTAACGAATATAGTTTCTAGGTTCCCCATATTAATGTAAACTAAGAATAAATGTATTTATATGAAGAAATTTATTTCACTTGAAACATGACCTCAGTATTCTTAAGAAATTTATTACTCTACAAAATTATTTCAAAAAATAAAACATATTATTTTTCATTTAATACATTACACTGGATGTCTCCTTGCACATTTCTAAAGAAATATAGTGTTATTTCTTAAATGGTATCCACTAATCACACTCCCACCAGAATCCATACTTATCTTATTTGGTGAGTTAGTTAATTGATTATGTTGTAGGGTGTTAATCATATATCATGATAATAGATTAGGAATAGTTATGATATCTATCAATAATTTCTTCATCCAACAGATTTTCTCAGAGTCTCCACATTATCTCTCACCTTCAGTGTTATCATGATTACATAAGGTAGTATATATAGACTAGAACCAAAAAATATAGTGTGTGAAACAATAATCAATGTTGTAAATACATATAATCAATTATAGGATTTTTAAATCATGACACCAAATTTTCAATCCAAGAGACATTATGTTTAACCTATTTATTTCATTATCATCTTATATTGAAATCTATGATGATGGTTCATAGAAAAAATGTGTATTAACTAATTAATATCCCTCTAAAGTGTCAAACAATTAGTAATGTTTAGCCCATTGTCATGAACTAAGTGAAAATTGAGTCAATGACCAGTGATACCATTTTAGAGTTATTTATCTTTGGTAGAACTATACTAGAGTGACATTAACTTACAGTATCTATACATAGATGTATTTATATGAATACGAAATAATTTATACTTCAGAAAAATATTAGGATGTAATAATGTAGTTAGACATATCCTCAATGTCAATTAAAAGGATATATCCCTTAATTTATGTAATCGTAAATTTTATTTCCATGGTTTCTACTAAACATTACCTGATACCAAATGTAATTTCCTGAACTTGTGTAACCCCAAGTCAATGTTTAAATGATTATGTATGAATAAGATACAAATGATCGCATCCCAAAGGAATAAATATGTATGTATTATTTAAAACATAAATACCTACTTGAGTATTTTATTACTTATGAAGAAAAAATTAATAAAAGTGAATATAAATATTTTGATTACTTGAGTTTATTTAAATATTCATTCTTCAAATCCTTGTGACATGACGAAAAATATGGGTGAAAAAAATGCTTAGTAAGGGGTACATATAATATAATCTATCATGATTAAATAATTAATACTAAATATAGATTGGTGAATAATTGTAAGGACATTTATTTTAATCTATATGTTGAGAATGAATAATGATATGACATGAATTAATGATCATCACATAATTCCATTTAAATAATCACATTATTTTAATGCTTATACATGCATAAAATTACAAATATAATAGACATAATGAAATCAATTAATGAATTTTCAATGAACAAAATGATTAATATTGGATTTCATTATCTCAAAAAACATTATATCAAAAACCATCTAGACCTTGATAAAATATAGTTTTAAAATATGGTTTGGAATACACCAATAGGACATAAAAATTATATTTTATCACAATGTCTCATGAGAACTAACTATGCATTGAGGGGATATATATTTTATGGGGCCCACCCATCACTAAATTTCCCATTTATTTTTAATATGATGAATGATTTATATAATACATGATCAATATGACTTATCAAAAAAAATTACTGAATAATGAAAATGGAATATCTATATATCCATTTTTAATTAAATAAATTTAAATGTATATCATTTTATATAGAAATTATATATATCTTAAACAATAGGAATATCCATTATAAATAATATGGATATTTATGGTAAATATATCATATAATTATTACAATAATGAAAATGATTATGGAGAAAGATAATGACCTGAAAAAAAATATGAGGGAACATAGGACCATCAGTTCATCATGAATATTTGTTTAATAATAAAATCATGTCCATTAAAAAAATAAATGGAATTAATGTGAAATGTTAATATAATCTTTCATAAAATATATTTTTTTATTTCTTTTATAATTAGTAGTGGAACATAATTTTAATAAAATATTTACTGTATCTTGAACTCTGTTATCATATATTACATTTAAAAACCATTCCTTTTGACATTTTTTAATGAAAATCAAAAAAATCACTTAAAAATAGTAGAAATATTAATTTAAAACATTTTTTTTAATATTCAAGTAGAATATAAAAGTTCATTAATAATACATTTGATTTTATAAAATTACCCTTTTAAAACAACTGTTTTAAAATGTATATGAACTAAAATTAAATGAGGTTTTAAAAAATAAAACTGGTTTTTAATATTATATTTATTTTATTAATTAATGTAACAAAGTGGGAAAAATTTGGAATAGAATTTGTAAAATCCTAAAATATTCAGTGGATAAAAAAATTATAAGAGCTTACAAAGGATAAAAAATAAAATTTCTTTGACAAAGATAAATGTAATTCCTATAAAAATTTTGATTATAAAACTAATTATTGTGCCATCAATAACTATTAAATTATAACCCCTTGTATGAATCACCAAGAACTGATACATTAATAATCATGAATATATTGTTATTCATGTTAAATTAAATTTTTTATATATTCACTACATAAAATTGAATTAATTCATAATAATTTACACGTATTAAAGATATTGAAATTGTGATGAAATACAATATTATTTATGAAGAATCCTAATAAAACCCACATGAAAGATTAATTGATAGAATTTTTAATTAAAATAAAATAAATAAGAATAATAAACAATTTTACATATTAAATAGTAAACATAAACATAATTCAAAATGAATTATGTTTGTAAAATAAACATTGTCTTAAAGAAGGATGCTTTAAGATGAGAAACCTTACCTCACATTTCACATTAGATTATCACATTTTCAAAACATTTATAATGTTATTATAAATATTAATAAATTATTATAAAAACATATAAATATGTATAATATCATATATGATATTTTTATAACTACTTATAAACCATTTTATATTTTTATTTCATTATTACCATAGTTTTCTGGTTAACTAATTCATTTTCTCATGGGCATTTTGTCAATAAAAAGTTCATTTTATTGGTCAAAGTATATAGATCCACAATATAAATAATTATATTAGTATTATTATTATATAATTTATTAATTATTTACATTTTTATAACCATTTTTGATAGTTGTACAATAAAAAATAATCACATCACATTGTAGAGATGGTATTCCATATGTACATATAAGCGATGATATCATTCCCATAATGGGTGAAAGGATAAGTAATTTGATTATATATTAATTTTAAAATATTAATATCATTTCATTACTATAATATATATTAATTATTTCAGTCATTATTACTATCCCTGTGATTCGGTGATGGAAAAAAATTAGATCGGTTTGTGAGACGGTAGTCCGCCAAACACACAAGAAATGAGTTTATTTCACTTTTCATCTAGAATAAGATGGTAAAATTAAATTAAATAAACATAATAAAATATAATTTTATGGGATATGTTGTTTTTATTATAATGAAATTGTAATGAAAAAATTGAAGGTGTTAAATATATTTGTAAAAAAGAAGGATCTTAGTGAAGACAATCAACTTCTCTTAGTGAATCCTCTGTTTGATATATTATAAAGGATCCTAGGGATAATACATTGAAAATAAATGAATATATGAGTTTTTATAATGTAGCTACAAAATATTTTAGATTTTGCATGAGATAATATGATTTTTTGTGTGAATAAGTAAGGGGAGGGGTTCCCATTTAAGATTTTGAAGGATTGTCATTTTTGTAATTAACCAAATCTATTAAATAAAGGGAGGTCTCTACCACACCTAGTGCCTAAATTTTTTTTCAAATATTTATTTTAAGGTTCAATGTTTTGATTCCCACCTCATAGATATAAATGAAACTTGTCTAAATCATGTTATTCCCATACCCTCTATGTTTATTTACTTTTACCATTTATATTTTCATTATATAAATTAGTTTTTTTATTTACCTATGTAAATTATCTATTGATACCTAAAATAAATGATAATTACTATATATTTTTTATCCATTAATTTTAAATATTATATGAAATTTATATATTAAAAATATAATATCTTTAAAAATTAGTTTTAATACAGTTACATGTAATGTAAAAAATCAATTTTTATCCTTAATCACAGTCAATAAATATCATTATCATTACAAATCATTAAGATTAATAATTAAGTATTAATTAATAAAAAATAACTATAATTATTAAAAATATATTATCCAATGCTAAAAAAAATCATCTAAAAATTTAATATAATATAATTTAAAATTAATCTTATAAGGGTGATGAAAATGCTGATTTCTAAAGAAAATATTTCACTAATACAAAAATGTTTTATATCCTAATTCATTATTAAGTGGATTATAATGAAATATATTGGATTAATAAAAACATAAATTAACATCTTTTAATTTTTATACATTTTATAAAAATTCAATTTTTTTATTTTTTTAGAAGAAAACGTAGTTTTCAATAAATATCATTTTTCACTATTCATCAAAAAAATAATATTTACAAAAAATACCTCCAATAAAATATGTAAAATTTTATTTAAAAATTGATGATAATTTGTCAATTAAATTTCCAAAATATTGTAAGAATTAATTTTAAATAAGTACAAGAATTGTGAAGCATTATGTTTCTAGAAATATATATTTATTAAGAATAAACATTTGTTAATTCATATCTTATGCTGAAAAATATTGGTCGAATAATAAATAATTATGGAATAAAAATTATATAAATTTTATTAAAACCACACACCAATATTTAATACATTAACTTATAAAGATAAAAATACTCTATGCACAAAAAAATACTTTTTCAATAAATTATATATTATAATTTCCAAATATTTTTTTTTATTTATTATCAATACATAAATAATGAATTTTTTATATTCATGTGTAAAATAAATATTTGTTATCATTTATAAATATTTATTAATACTTATCAATTTATTGTCTAGTTCATAATTTTATACTAGTATATGTTTCATTTATTCTTGAGGTTACCTGTACTACAAGCTATCAAATAGATGAATCTTATTTGAAAGAAATGTTAAATATAATTTTAGGTTGTTACAAAAAATAAAAGTTGAAGTAAAATCAAATATATATTTTATAATAATCCAAATTTCCAAAAAAAATTTAATTATTAAATATAAATTCTAATAAAGGAACACTTCACTTTTAGAAAAATAAGGAAAGTGCATTATAACATGATCTAAGGTATCCCTATTTCTATCATTAAATATTTTTTATTTTAAATTCATTATATGGTATCATTATTCAGTCCCTAAACACACAATATTTTTTTTCATAAAATCTCATGACCAAACTTGTGAGGCATCATCTATCTTCCAAACCATGGATTCACATGATCTACCATATTAGAAATAGCTTATCATCAAAACCATGAAACCACTGTCAAGATGTTATTAGATAAGAAATGTCTTCTAAACCATAGAATAAACTTATCAGATATTATTAGTTAAACCCTCTATATTCATATCCATTGAACCCCATGATCTCAAAAGATTAAAGAATGCATTAAAATGATAATAAATACTAATAGAGTTATAGTGTTACCTCATAGTTGATCACAATTATCATTACCATTATAACATTATTACTAATAGGTATCCAATGCAATGATAATTTAAATGGATTCCATAGAAATATGTAAGAACCCGGAACTTCATTTTAGGTATGTTTTTCCTTTTCTAGTCATTTTTTAGAAAAAGAGGAAAATATGGAAATTTTCAAAGTACACGCCGTGTACATTGATGCAGCAAAATTCCATGTGTTGGCCATGTCCATCCACACACACGGTGTGTAGGGGTAATGTGGAGTCTACTTAAAGCGGAGTATGGAAAGGCCATGTATAGGTCGTGTACCCCAGAATTACACACTGTGTAGTTTCTTTTTTTTCATTAAACGGACCGGGGTAGTGCCAAATCAACGAAAAGACCTTCTTCTCTAGGTCCTTCAACCGAGAGAGAACCATATGGCCGCGAACATCTACTGAGCCCCCGACCCTCCATCTGTTTTCGGAATCGACTGATGTCGATTGCATTGGAACCATAACGGTGAGCTCTTCTTTCTCCTTGAGTTTCATTCCATCTTTTTTCTTCTTCCTCGAGATATGATGGGTTGAACTTTTTGTACATTTTCATAGATCTAAACCATTCTAAGGAGAATCAAGCCTTGTGGTTAAATTATATTGATCTCCTTGAATCTAGGTAGGTGGTTTATGCCTTTCCTTTCAATGTATTTGAATTTTATGTGAAAATTCCACCAATACCATTGAAGGGGGTATTGCGTGTTTACCAATTTTCCCCTATTGTTTTCCTACCATTCTTGAATGCTTGTGTAGTGGTAATTTGATCGTTTTGGGGGATAATTGTTATGTATGGATGTTTTTCCCATGCCTTTTTCTTGTAATTACCATTGGGTCTTATTATCCTTTGGTCGTTATACCAGTTTTCTATGCCTTTTGACCATAGGATGGAATGATATTCTTGACATGCATGTTATGATGTATAATGATTATCCTAGTAGATCTGTAGGTGTACATTGGCCTTATAGCATTATTATGCACTAATTGGCATGGGACTGTGAGAGCCTAGTGCTATAGGCTATAATGTATAGACTGAGTGAGCTTCCCAGAGAGTCTTGGATATTATAGGCTATATGGGGATAGACCGAGTGAGATGCCTGAGAGAGTCTTTGAAATTATAGTCTTAGGGGGATAGACATAGTGAGCCTCCTAGAGAGTCTTGGATATTATATACTATAGCAGGGTATACTGAGTGAGCTTCCTCAGAGAGTCTTTACTTTGTTTCAATTTCTTTAAAACCATTCCAAGATAGAGAAGGAATTGATTGTGTGAGCTTCCTTAGAAAGGCTATGATTGACCTGAGACTATAGGAGGATTGACTGAATGAGCTCCTCAGAGAGTTTCTAGACCTTGGGGATATAATAGGGTTAGACCACATGATCTTCCTTAGGGATTCCATGAATACACTAGACTATAAGGGGAATTTACCGACCGATCTTCCCTAGAGAGTCTTATAATATTATATGACCAAACCAGAGGGGTTTGGCAGAGTGCACTGCCCAGAGGTTTCTTGGTACTTCTTGGATAGAACCAGAGGGGTTGGCTATGAGCACTTCCCATAGGGGTTCCTGTTGTGGTTAGCTATTTTCTTCACTATTTCTTGTTGTTATGTGGACTAACTACTATTTTATAGCATCTTGTTACTGCTTATTGTTTTTTGCTTCCTGTTTACTACCTGTTGTTTACTTCTTAGTGTACAATTACCTTCCATATGCTCATTGACTGTTAGGAACAGATATTCGAGTGGTTTCCTACTGGGATTTAGTCTCACCCCCTATTTGGGTCATGCTTTTGGGCCCAAACAGACCATGATGCTGCAGAGATAGACAAGGACAAGCGCCCTTTGACTTCTGGTACTTGATTGCTTTGGAGTAGGAGAGAATGGGACCAATCTGAGGCTTGCGATTCTGATGAGTTTCTTGGTTACTTTTCTTTTTTAATTTGTATTAGTATTTTATTCAGCATTGTGACTTTTTTGGCTTCTTTCCTAGACATATAAATCATGCATCATTTCATATATACATGTGTGCTCCAATTTTTTATTATTTTAGTCTTGGACTGTTGATTGTTGTTGGATATTTACTACTTCCGCTATTGTCTACATTGTTTCCTTCCATGGTGTACTCTACCAATAAAGTAATATTTTCCCTAATATCACACCCAAAGCCCTCTCTTCTAGTTGACTACCTCTGGCATTTGAGGAAATGCATTTGAGGCCATGTGACCAACTGGGTGTGGGGCGCCTTTGTGTGGCTTCTGGAACCGGGACATTACGAAGTGGTATCAGGGAAGTTTTTTTCTCTTGATTTACTATTTGAAGCCTTTATCCAGTGATAAGATAGATTCAGTACTTGGTAAAAATTGTGCCCTAGAGTAGCAAACTCGTGTACAGGGAAAAGTCAACCTACCTCATTTATTGCAGTTTTCTGGTTTTCAGATTTTACGGTTCATATGATTTCACCTACAGTGATTCAGATGAAATCTATTGTTATTGTTGTACTACCATGGTTTTATTTCTGTCGTAACCCGATGAGATGAGGGTGTTCAATCTCATGCATTATATAGGCACTTGTTATGAATCACATGCCATGCATTCATTCCAATCCATCTAGGTTGCATTAGCGATTTCATGTTGTTGGTATAGACGTTTTGTAGATTATGCATGTTGTGGTGATAGATGCTTTGATAGAATCCCGACAGTTTGATAAAGAAATTTCTTTTGTTGTACCATACTTAAATGAACACCAAATTTTGATTCTTGAGGTGTTATGGGCCCTCATGAATCGTAGTTTGGTGGATCATTGACTTGTTTCCCTTGTATTTGATTTGTAGGAGATGTCAAGCTATGATTCGCTAGGAGAGTGGGCTCTCACATATCAGAATTTGGCACCTCCAATATTTTTTTCTGTGTTTTCTGGGATTCTGTGTAGTTTCTGAGCTACTGCCTGGAAAAACCCATATTACACTGTGTGTACTTGACTAGACGTCGTGTAGTATTAAACCATGTCACTGACTGTGTGAGTATAATCACGGGGTGGTGAAAAAGATTTCTGGAACACGCAATGTACGGTTGTTACACATTGGGTAGAAGTGATAAGTGTACCCGGTTGTGTCACAAACAACATGGGTCAGGGATGCTCATGTTGTACACTGTGTGTTTTGTATGAACATGTCGTGTAGTATTGTTCTGGGTACCCAGACATGTCACGAACAACATGGGTGGGTGTTATCTATCCTATACATGCTATGTTTCTTCGGAACACGCTGTGTAAGGGTCAGCCTTGTAGCCGGTCGTGTAACTAACAACACGAGTCGCCGTAACCTTGTACAGTACACGCTGTGTCCTTAGTGAACATGCTGTGTAGTCTAGGGTTAAGAGGCTCGTGTGGGCTAGCCATGTATGGAGACTCTGGTAGGGGAATAGGGTTCAAGTACACATTGTGTTTTGGAATAACACACCGTGTAGGTTGTGGTGTTACACGACCATTGATGGAATAAGTACACGCCCATGTGAATGGCCTTAAGGAACACGCCGTGTAGTGTCATACACGCCATGTAGTCATGTTTTGTAAAATGTGAATGGTTTGTTCTCCTATTCCCATTTTGTACTCCTGTGTACGCAGTCTTTGATAATCCTAATCTAAGGTGTGATTTTGATCTTTCAGAGCTATGCCTCTGTGACGCCCTCCGATTTTACATCAGCTTCCAGATGGGGATCAGACACGGGATATGGTTGATCAGGGACCTCCTGCAGATCTTCACGTTGTGACAGCCTTGGAACCAGCTGTTATACCCAGTTCAAGCACTGATGCACAGTTCAGGGAGGAATTCCTGAGGATGATGCAGACCGTTCAGGGACCGCCGCCTCCTGCCCCGTCGATGGCTAAGTTGATGCGGGTTATCCAGCAGCACCATCCGCTTACATTCTCAGGGGATGGAGGACCCCAGGATGCAGAGCCACGTCTAGAGGCCACGCAAACAATCTTCAAGCATTTGGAGATACCTCCAGAAAAGATGGTAAAGCTTGCTACTTATATTCTCTGACACACCGCCAAGAGGGGTGGGAGGTGATATCATAATCAGGGCGCCAATAGAGTATGACTTGGGATGAGTTTCAGTGCATCTTCTACGATTACTTCTATCCAGAGACCTTGATGTCCTACTGGGCTTGGGTGTTTATGAGTCTGGAGTAGGGTAGTCTTTCTGTTATGGAGTACTGGTCTCACATTACCGAGCTGTAGTGCTTCACGCCTATTCTAGTAGGTGGTGAATTGTTTTTTTCTAGGAAGTTTGAGGATGGTCTTAGGTCGTACATCTATCCCCAGGTGAATATATTCAGTTTGAATTCGATATCCTCTATCTTCAACCCGGAGCTGATCACTGAGAGAAATCTGAGAGATTCTAGAGTAGTGACCTAGGGCGGTTCGACATCCAGAGTCAGTGTTCCTCCTACTGATAGCCACAAACACCACAGGGATTCTGCTCGATGAGATTAGAGTAGGCGTAATGTATCTTCAGGCAGCCAGGTTGTATGCTACTAGTGTGGTAGGAGCGGGTATACTTGGCCTCAGTGTGAGAGAGACCTGATGGAGTGCCGATCTTGAGAAAAAATGGGCAATCTTTAGCATTTTTGTCAGATCTTCTCACCTACAGCTGGTGGTAGGGGTTCTTATATGACCCCGTGTACATGAGATGTATCGCCAGTTTCTCACTTTCCTAGGAACTGGAGTTCTTCCGGTCGTTCGGGATGAGTTGGAGGTCACGGTCGTGGTTTTCAATCTCCAGGTTACCAGCGACAGCATAGTGGATGAGCTCAGAGTGGTCAGCCAGGGGCGCAGGGTCGCGGTAGATTCCAGAAATTCACCATGGATCCGACCAATCAGGAGTAGGATCTCGGGCCTTCTACAGTTTTAGGTACAATCTTAGTAGCCTCAGTTTTATAGTCAGCCCTTTTTGATAATGGTGCTTCGCATAGCCTTATCTCTGTTGCTGTTGTGGAGAGGCTTGGGCTCTGTATATTTTCAGCTGCCAACATGTTGACTCTTGATACGCCATTGGAAACGAGGATGTCTAGCGTACTTCAGGGAAGAGAGTTCCCTATTGAGGTTGCAGGGTGTCACTTCTTATGGGACCACTATGTCCTAAAGATGACAGGCTATGATGTCATTCTATGTATGGACTGGTTAGTTCCCTTAGAGGCAGTTGTCGATTTCTATCGCCGTAGGGTGAGTTTCATATCAGCAGAAGGAATATTGTTTCATCATAAAGGCGAGTGGGATGTCTATGAGGGTAGAAATGGACTAGAGAATCATGGGATAAGAGGAGTTACATCCCAAATTTCCTGTCTTTTTCTGGATGACCAGGGGACTTCGCAGTTAGACTTTCCTCCAGTGGTGGATCATTTCAGGGATGTCTTTCCAGAGGACATTTCAGGTTTTCCTCTAGAGCGTGAGGTAGACTTCTCGATTGATATCTTTCTAGGAGTGGCATCAATTTCCATTCCTCCTTATAGGAAGGCTACGCGTGAGTTACAGGAGCTCAAGAAGCAGTTTATGGAGTTGTAGGCAAAGGTTTTAATCCGACTCAGTACTTCTCCTTGGGGGTTTCATGTCCTTTTTGCGAAGAAGGATGACGGTGCCCTTAGGCTTTGCGTGGATTATCGGAAGCTGAACCGGTTTATGGTCTAGAACCAATATCCCATGACGAGGATCAAGGACCTCTTTGATTTTCTTTGAGGATCCCAGGAGTTCTCAAAGATCGATTTGAGGTCTGGTTATCATCTGTTGCACTTTAGACCATCAGATATACCTCTTATATCCTTCAGGAGAAGGTATGGTCTATACGAGTATACGGTCATGCCATTCGGTCTCACGAATGCTCCAGTAGTTTTTATGGCATTGATGAACCTAGTGTTCCATCCATACATGGATTCCTTCATGGTAGTTTTTGTAGATGACATCTTGGTGTTCTCTCACTCTCAACATGACCAAGCTACCCATCTTGAGATCGTTCTGAGTACATTGAGAGAGCATCAGTTATATGATAAGCTCTCGAAATGTCACTTTTGGATGGATTAGATTCACTTTTTGGGTCACATTATCTCAGAGACAGGAGTATCAGTAGACCCATAGAAAGTGAGAGCTGTAGTTTCCTGGGAGCATCCGAAGAACGTCTTTGAGGTGTGGAGTTTTATAGGGCTATATCTGGATACTACATGAATTTCATATAGTACTTTTCACACCTTGCAGCACCACTAAAAGGTCTGACCAAGAATGGATAGAAGTTTTTATGGTTAGATTCTTGTGAGATAGCCTTTTATGATCTGAATAAGATATAGATTCCAGAACCGATACTAGTATTTCCTGAGACAGGATAGAGATATACATTCTACTTTGATGCTTTAGGTGTCGTATTGGGAGTTGTGATTATGAAGGGAGATGGAGTCATTGCGTATGGGTCTCGGTAGTTGAGGACACACGATAGGAACTACCTGGCGCATGATTTAGAGTTGGTAGCTATTGTTCATGCCTTATGCTGTTGGAGACATTACCTTCTGGGAGATATCTTTATGGTTTTAAATGACCATAAGAGTCTCAATTACATCTTCACTTAGCGAGATCTGAATCTAGGACAGCGTAGGTGGGTCGAGTATCTTCTGTCCTTTGACTTTGAGCTCGCCTATACGCCAGGAAAGGGAAACATAGTGGCTGATGTGTTGAGAAGGAGAAATCTGATTTAGGCTGTTCAAGAGGCCAGTAGTGAGTGTAAGCGTATGGATCTATTCTTTGAGATGCTCTTGGAGGTGTACAGTAGTCAGGGGCAGACGTTTCATTCTTCTATGGCTATTACCTCTACACTTATCGATCTGGTATGGATGAGGTAGCTATAGGACTCAGAAGACCTAATCATGAAGGAGAGTGTGTTAGGAGAGGACCCTCTTCCTGTATGGAAAATGGGTGGGGATGAGATCTTGTGTTTCTAGGGATGCGTATGGGTGCCAGTAGACATACGTGAGGAGCTGATGCAGGACATTCAATTTTCAGTTTGGGCAGTTCATCCTAGCATCACCAAGATGTATCGTGATTTACACCGCCAGTACTAGTGGCCAGATATAAAGATAGGTGTTGTTGGGTTCGTCATGAGATGTTCTACTTGTCAGCAGATGAAATCAGAGCATTAGTGACCAGTAGGGCTTTTACAACAGTTACCCATTCCTAAGTGGAAGTGGAACGATGTCGTGATGGGCTTCGTGACCAGGTTACCAAGGTAACCTCGAGGGATTGATTCTATTTGGGTTGTCTTCAACATGCTTACGAAGGCTTCTCACTTCTTTCCGATCAAAAGACCATCAGTGTTGCTATGATGGGGCAGTTTTCCATCTGACAGATTGTACGTCTTCATGGAGTTCCAAAATCCATTGATTCATAAAGGAATAGAAGCTTTACTTCTTGGTTCTGGTAGGGGCTTTATAAGGCTTTGGGTACACAGGTACTTTTGATTACAACATACCATCCCCATACATATGGAAATTTCAGCGTACAATTCAGGTTCTTGAGGATATGCTACGAGCTTGCATTCTAGACATTGGCGGTTCTTGGGAGAAGCATATCCATATTTTGGATTTTTCCTATAACAAAAATTTTCAAGAGACTATTCTGATGGAACCTTACGAGGCTTTGTACGGTTGCCATACTAATCACATTTGTGCTGGTTGAAGGAAGGAGAGGCCACATTTTTTGGGACCTTGTCATGTTTAGGAGACCTCAGTGCATATAGAGTTGATTCGGAAGAGAATGGATACAACACAGTCTTGATAGAAGTCTTCTGCTGATCAGCGGATATGACCTCTAGAGTTTGGGTTCGGGGATTAGGTTTTCCTGCGTGTCGCACCGAGGTTGGGTCATAAAAGGATTCAGAGATAGGGTATGCTTTCACCATGGTACTTCTATATTTTTGATATATTGGAGAGAGTTGGTCCAGATTCCTATCAATTGCAGTTACCATAGAGGTACTGAGCTATGCATGATGTCTTCCACGTTTCGCATCTTAGACATTACTTTTTAGACTCTTCTCATGTATTTCAACCTGAGGTGGTTGAGCTTAAAATGGATGCATCATTTGAGGAGCATACTATACAGATTTTCGATCGAAGTACAAAGGTTCCTAGTGACCGGTCTGTTCCTCTGGTACGGGTACTATGGTAGAACGGGCGAGAATAGTACGAGACCTGGGAGAGGGAGACCGATGTTCTATCACAGTGGCCAATGCTATTTATGGTTTCTTCTTCTACGCCTCGCTAGGGGTATTTGGGGATGAATTTCATTAAGGGGGGATGTTTGTAAGAACCTGGATCTTTTTTTTCAGGTAAGTTTTTTCTTTTCTGATCGTTTTTGAGAAAAAGAGGAAAATCTATAAATTTTTGAGGTACACGCTGTGTACTTTAATGCAGCACAAGGCCGTGTGCAGGCCATGTCCGGGCCACACACATGGTGTGTAGGGGAAATGTGGAGGCCACATAAATTGGAGTATGGAATGGAAAAGTACATGCCATGTACCCTAGAAGTACACTATTGGCACCAAAATATTCAAAGAAAAAAGAGAAGAAAAAGAGGCCTGGCGTGCTGCCTCGTGAAGTCCAAACGCAGAGCCCCCCAAGCAACGTTTCCGCCGTGAAGCAGATAAGGTAGTACCTCTCCAAGAACGCCCCTGATGTTCATGATCCTACCACAATGAAGACAAGGCGGTCCCTGTCAGCGAACGCCCCTAACGTTTGTGTACCCGCTATGAAGCAGATGAGGTGGAATCTCTCCGCGAACCCGGTTGACGTTCGCAACCCGGCGCGAAGCGACCGAAGCCACCCTTCACACCGCGTGAGCTCTACTTTGTGGAACCTCATGCCTATAAATACAGAGCTCCCCCCCTATGCTCCGGGGATGGACAATCCGACATTTCGGCTTCTCAGCACCCAAATCGCATAGCATTCTTCGATATGGGAATCATGAGCTCTGCGAGGTATTTTTTCTTCACGAGAGGCCTTCGGCTGGTCTCTTTTTGAGCCTTTATTCCAAGAGGGATTCCCTTTGCGAATCCTATGGGAATTAGCGAAGGAATGGGATCCCCAAGGGTACTCGAGTAGCCACAGAGTGCTTATGCTTCGCGAAATACCCACCCTGTACCATGATCCACATGCCAAGGCAGGGTCACTATACTTCACGAAGCATATTTCCTCACGGCACCATGCTTCACGAGGTTCCTCTTCTCTGTGAGGTAGTGCTCAGCGAACACCCTTCCACTTCGCAAAGCACCTCCCATTCCCACCACCGCCCAATGCAAAGGCTAAGGAACTCCACTTCGCGAAGAACACCCCTTCTCATGTGCTCTCCACTATGCATAGAAACTGGGTTTCGCAAGGCCCCTACATGTTGACCCCTCTTCTTGGCAATTCCTTCTCCCGTTCGACCCTCCAGGTTTGCACGATGTAATTTCAAAGTCCACTGGATGATACCAAACATGGAGTTTCTTTATCTAATTCTTCTTTGAATAGGCACGCTAACGACTATTGCTTCTTTTCATAACAACGCTAACGTGGACCCCTCGATCGTTCGCTCTTCGACCCCCCCTTATACACGACATTGCTGATGCCTTCCCTTCCCAAAGGGGTAGAGGGTACTAGTTATGTAATTCCTAGGTGTGTAGAGTAAACCCACCTCATACGAGCTACAGGACGTTAAACTGCCAAGCCCCTTGTCCTCAACAAATGATGTTAAACTATGATCCGGCCCCATGCCCCACACGAAGGGTCCCCATCTTAGAAATTCTTTATTCCCACTGGTCTCCATGGAGATGGGATTACCCCTCATAGGGGATGATATCCTCTTCATCGAAGTGGAGTTTGTCCGCGGGGAAGGGAGACCATCTTGGTGTTAGCCCCTAGTCCTTACAGAAGGTAACACCCATGCCCCTCCATACATACCCTCTCCCTCTGCGCTTTGTCGCAATTGGGCCTCCATCTTGTAGTAAGTCCCGACACCATGGGCCGCTCAACATGTAAGCCCCACATCGCTTCTCACAGACACACCCTTCGCGACGTGATTGTTAGATCTCTACTGTCTCTTGCTTCTAACAGTGAGCACGACTCACGTGGGATTAGAGTAAGCATTGACCATGAAAATTACCCAGTCTTTCATGATGTTATGTTATATCCCCCCATCCAGCATGACGTTATACAATATCCCCATGTCCTGTATGATGTTAAACTATATTCCCCCGTCAATCATGACGTTAAACTGTATGACCCCATCTAGTAAGACGTTAAACTATATCCCCCCCATCCAGCATGATGTTAAACTGAATGACCTCATCCAGCATGTTGTTAAATTATATTACCTCACCCCACGTGACGTTAAACTACATTCCAGTCTAGAGGTAAGCTATTGTGACTAACCCAAACAACAAGGACTTTGATACATGTCAAGGAATTGTACGTAAGAATACTCAAGAGGTTCAAGCCCACCACCAGTGGACCCCCGGGTTCACCTTCACGTTGGTTCACTGAAAAAACCTAATCCGAACTACGATGACTTTGATCCATGTCAAATCATGGTATGTAGGAAACCTCACAAGGTTCAACCCCAACACCCAATTAACCAAGGCCCTTACTCATGTCGGTTCTCCGACACACCCCCATCCGGCATGAAATTCAACTGCATCCCAACCCAGCGGGAATCCATTGTGACCCTACCATCCAGTTGTTCTGGCACCCCTTCATGTCACTTAAACAACCCCTCATCCCGAACAATGTGGACTTTGATTCATATAAAGGCATGGTACATAGGAATCCTCATGAGGTTCAAGCCCATCATCTGTTGGATCAAGGTCCTCCTTCACGTTAGTTCACCAGCGTCCCAGCTGAACTATTTGATCATTGATCCATGTCAAGGCATGGTACGTAGGAAGCCTCCCTGTGGTTCATGCTCACCACCTGGTTGTTCCGACCTCATCCACGTCGGTTCACCCACCACCTTGTGTGTCCTAGAGTGTTATCCCCACACATCCGTCCTGAACTACGTGTACTTTGATCCATGTCTTGGTATGGTACGTAGGAGGCCTCCCTGAGGTTCATGACCACCACCCATTGTTCGCTCCGACCCCCTTCACGTCGGTTCTCACCAACATAACTACGCAGACTTTGATTCCCCGCCACGAGGATACGTAGGAAGTCTTCTCGAGGCTCAATCCCATCACCATCGTCACCTCCACGATGACTCCATTTCCTTCCCCCTCCATTCTGTGTAGCTTTCCATCACCCATCCTAATTTTTATCTGGACCTCCACATCCTGATGAGATCATCCCACACCATTCCCATCCACAACATTTGGGAAGCCGCCCATGTCTTGGCTCCGATATCGGTGTTCCCTCAAAGGGGGTCCCCAATCTGATTCACCCTCATCGGTGTTCTAATCAATCCGATCCATCTCCGTCAGACGTTAAACTTGTGGCATACCCTGTGTTAAATATGGGAAGCTGATGAAATCCTTAGATACATGCCTACGTAAAATGATTCCCTATGCTCGTTGTGGGATGCCTCGGGCTTCCGCGCCCTCGAGAATCCCTATAACAAGGATAAAAGACAGACATGCCAATTCCCCAGTGCTAAGACACATTAATGATGCGTCGACGTGACTATATCCCTAACTGAATGTTGGTTCCCTAACCAGACTCCTTGGAATGTCCTGACAGAAATAGTGTAATTATCCGCTGTCCATGGAAACATGTCACTGGGAAGGGTTTCACAAAAATGTATTAAATCTATGAGGGAGACCCGGACTAGGTTACAAGTTCCAAGGAGGAATCCATGGAAGGAAGAACCGAAATCCATTCATCCTGGTTTCAATCAAGAAGCAGAAGTCCCTAAATAAGGAATGAATGTCACATGCCTTTGGAAATCGGGAATGCAGGGCAACAAAAATCAATGCCTGTTGCGCCCCAATAAGACGGAAGCGCGTGCCCTGACAGAAAGCGTCAAAAACAAAAATGGTGAACCCAATGTGAAATTCTTCTCCTCAATATGGAGATTAGTAGCATTCAACAAATCAGTAGATTAACATTTCACCAGATCCAGATATCCAGTGCTGGGTCCTTCCAAGAAAATAGTGGGCCTGGCATGAAACTCACCGAATGTTGGGGCAGTTGAACGTGGGGCATTCTATTCTGCAATGTTGTCAGCGTGGATTCCTCTTACCGGACACGGAAGACGGAATGGAGGTGGGGAAATGGTTGTCAATTTCTTTTCCTCTCAATGCTGATGAGTTAATCTCCCTGCTTATCATGAATCAGGTTGCTTCTGCAAGGACATGATCACCGCCGACCCGCCTAAGTACGGGTATGGGAAACACTAGTACAACCACTCCACGCGACTCCACTCCTTCCACAATGGCATCTGTATCCACAAACTTGGGGATCCCTTGCCCCATCTCCCGGTCGAATGTCATCCAATGAAGGGTGATTAACGACCTCGTACACCTTTACGAGGAGGTGGGCATAATCTCAACCTGGGATATGGCCCACCTAGGCCTGGAGGCATCTAGGCCCCGCCATCAATGCTTCCATTGAGGGCCGTACAGGGATCCCCTGCTCCCTACACCAACATTCCTTTGTTTTGGGAGCCTGTCCTCAGAACGCCATAATGACTCCCTGCCTTGCGCTGATGAGGTGGGTTACGTTTGGCTCAGCCCGATCAAAGTACCGATTGAAGGGATCCATGTTAGGGCCCCCACCTGGCAGCACCAGTGCCGCCGTCCGGTCTTTCTAGAGGAGCAGGTAGGCTATGCACCTGCACCACCCTCACAACCCCGCCTATCCCGACGCCAGCTTTGGGCCTAAGATGAGGACGCCTGCAAAGGGGCATTAACATCGACAGCTTTCATCATTCGAGACACCACCGACATGTATCATAAAGTCCCTGCCCACACCGTGTAGGGTCACTCCCATGCCCGACTGGGATCGAGGCCCCAACTGCCCCATTGGAAGGCTGGGTTGACTCTCCGGGTCGCAGGCATGAGTGGTGATCGCCGCGAACCAACCCGCGATGTTGTTACCCTGTACGGAGGCCCTCCCTGAACCACAACTCCATAGAGCATGGGCCTTCTCCACTTCGAAACATGTCATGGAGGTATGCCCCGTGCTACCCCCAACTCGAACAAAGACCTACCCCACGACAGTGAAACATGGCGCGGAATCCTCTCCCGTGCACACCACACCGGGTATGGAGTTTCACCTCCAGCCACCGACCGTCGATATGAAGTCATTTCCCTTCTGTTCCCTCTCCAACGTGGGGATCCTCCCAATGTTCTTCCACAGTAGGTGAAGGACTTCCTCACCCTGGCAACTAGAGGGGTTACGGTCTACCTCGCTCCACCCGCACCAAGTATGGAGGTCCTCCCCATACCCCCCACTGGTTTCAACAGAAGTTTTTCCCACTCATGTGTTGTTCATGGAGGGCCTCCCCATGTCCCCTTCGACATTTTCCCTAGTGCACCTTGTACCCTGACTGTCTCTAGTGGAAGTCCTCTCTGCCCTAGCACCAACGCGGCCCCGAGACTACATGTTGGGAATAAACCTCGTCCCGATGAGCCATTTAGTGGAAGGAGGGCGGGTCGTCGCAACCACAAAAAGAATCCGGGGAAGGCCCGGATGGATATCAAATTGGCCTGCTTCTCGGATTCTGAAGAAGAATCCGACTCAGCAATGGAACCCTCCCCTCGTTCCTCCGTGTCACGGACTGGGGTAGGAACAAGGCGTGTTAGACTTGTCCTTCCAGAATACGAAGTCCACCAGATTCCTGCCTCTCTTCACATGTACATCCAAGAGGAGAAATGTTTGGGAGTCCTATAAGTTTCGACCATGTAGTCACCACCATTTCCACCAGAACCGCCCTCTACCTCGACCAGAGATAACATAGAGCTATTTTTGGGACCGATGGCGGTTGAGAAACAGTGTGACCCATTGAGGGTAACCGTGATCCCTGCACCGGAAGATGTGGCTATTAGCCCTTCATATCTTGACATTGTGGCAAGTCACCGCACACTTAGGAGGATGGCCCGGAATTCAGCGGTCAGTCGGCTTGTTCACCGTATTCTCCGCTACCCAGTTTACTATCCCAATGGTCCACCTTAGTACCGCTACCAGTTCCTTATCCCCGTTTAGTTGACAAGTGTTGAAATACGGGGCCAGACCCTAAATTCGATCCAAGAAGCTTCTGGACCATTATTGTAGCGGATCACTTCCCGAAGAAGTTCTGGCTGAGAGCAGCATCAAATTTTCATGCGCCAGAATCCCTCTCCCCATAGGATGTTGAGTGCTTCTGCCAAACCCTATGGGAGATGCACTTCAGTCTTTGTTATCATCCTATGGTGTAACCTAGGAACCAAGTGCACTTCTAGGAAATCGGTGAGAAATGTTGTCTGTATGATTTTCCAGCACTCCCCGTGGCCCAGCGACCTGATGCACTGGGTCGTCAGACGACCCTAAAAAAAATGTGTTTGGAGTTTCAAGGTGCTCTGAAAAATCATCAGGGAAGCAACCCCCCACGTGCAAGTCCATGGCTGGGGACAGCATGCCACCCTCCTCTTTAGACTTTTCCAGTGGCATCCTGACTTGTTATACGACATTGAGGACATGCCCCTAAGAAGGGTTATGGTCCTCATGGCAGACATAGTTGACAAGGAGGAAGAGCTGGAGTTTCTCGACGGAGAAATACCCCATGCAGGTGTACCACCATTGTTGGACCCATCAGGGATGATTACTCATCAGCAGAGGAACCTCTTAGGTCTTTCTGTTCCCACAGAGTTCCTAGTACTCAGTCGGAATGATTGTAAGGGTAAATAGAACGTCTATGCTATCAAGCACTCTGACCCATCCGCCATGGTGTAGAAGACGGAGGAGGACCTCGATAAGGTCATGTTGTTCCAACATCTTGCTGATCAGAAGAGGCTGGTCGACGAGTTCCTAGCTGATCAAAATATAGAGTGGTGACCCGACTATGGTGATCCTAGGCCAGGGCAGCAGGGGCAAGAATAACTCCCCCCCCCCCCCCATCGAGAAGCCTCCAGGAAACCCTGATCATGCTACTCACACGGACAGGGCAGAAGCAAGAACTCTCCACAAGATGGTGCGATACGTCTCACCAAACCCTCCCAAACGGCAAGGCATTCTGAGGAATCCAGCTCGGGTTCCCCCAATAGCCCCACGGGCCATTCCGCTAGTCACACCATGAGCCGTTTAAGTTTTATATTGGGTCAAAGAGCCCATCAACACACTCGTGATCAGGGATCTCCATCAAGACAATGACCCCCACCTGAATGATCTTATAGAGGCACTCATCGCTCGCCTCGAGGCATTGGAAACATGGCAGGTGGCCGTCCCACTAGATGGAAAGCCATATCTCATGTGAGTGGATAATATGCATGTACCTTTGGGTTTTGGAAATCCCACTTTCTCAACCTTTAATGGGATTGGGGACCCGCCGTAGCACCTGGCCAACTTTTTCTCCAGGTGTGGCCCAATGTTAGGGACACCAGCACAGCAGGAAGTCGCGAAGCTCTGATTCTTTGTGCAGACATTGGACGGCCCTGCGTTCGTCTATTAAAGCCATATCCCTATTGAATTGGTGACCGGCTGGGAGGATCTTTGCAAGAAATTCCTATACCAGTTCAGCTCCACCATGAGAAAGACCAGTATCACTGACCTCTTCAAGTGAAAACAAAGGCATGATGAGCGAGTTGTGGACTTCATCTCCCAGTGAAGGGGCTCACATACTCCACCAACATGCCACTGAATTAGGATAAATTACTGACAATGTGCATATGGAATGTCAAAACAGATCTAGTTCCTTCCCTGATCACCCAGAATTTCTCTGGAGGGTTCCAAGATTTCTCTTATAAGGACCAACGCCTCGAGGAAGCTTTGCAACAGGATAGTCAGGCACGTCCACTGCCCCCTTGTGATTCAAGCCAGGAGGGCTTCTAGAGTCGAGCCCACTATGGTGGCCCAAATACAAGCCCCCAGGAAGATAGAATTGCTGCCATTAGCACCAACTCTGCAACCTCATAGAGGCCCACCACCTCAGGCACAGCCTCCTGCCCAGCAGCAACCGACTCAGAATCGACAGGTTCCCCCGCACAATGCGCCACCACCGCCTAGGCGGGAGAATCAGGATCCACCTCATCTGTAGGCCCCTCCATCCCCTCGTTAAGGCCAGGCTCCCAAAGCCCCCTATCCATAAAAAGTCACCATAAATACTCATTCAATTAGAATCAGGTCCTCATTTACTTATGAATTTCCCTAGAGTAGGGGATCGTGCACTTACCCGAGTGCAGAAGGCCGACAGAGGAAAATATCACCGAACGCCCCAACTACTACCCTTATCATCGGATCATGAGGAACACCCTCAAGAAGTAATATGTTTTTAAATAATAGCTCCAAGACTAGGTTGATAATAACATAGTCAGGTTGGGTCCGACCCCGGCATAAGTGGCGGGTGTCGATGTCAGGTCAGAAAGCGGTAGCGACGATGATGGTGAGTGGCAGCAGGTTCCTAGTAATGGGTCCCAGAAGTACGATGAATGGATGGATGGTAAAACATTTTACCATGCCCATGGTATTATTCGGCCACGCCTGAATAATACGGAGGCTTCAGAAGATACAACCAGTACCTCTGTGCTACCATCTCCGTCGGCCTCGTCCTAGAAGGGAAAGCAGTGGCGGCGCAAGACGATGCAATGTGCTCCACCACTACCATCTTCATCCTGCACTCTCGGTGATTTCAAGCCCCTTGAGATGGGGATCTATCCCAGAATCCGCCTAGTGGTGGATGATTCATCAATCAATAGTCAGGGGTATGCATCAGTTAATACCGTGGAGCTGCTAAATCCCTATATGACTCCCGACGAGGGGGAACTCCAGGCGAAGCTCCACAATGTCCCTGATCGTCGTCAACTTCAGTGGTGCTGCGACTACATGGGTTGTTGGGGTGCATTAGATGGAACCTCCAGCTGGGCCGTGCATGCTACTGATGCCATACAGTAGGCCCAGCACAGAGCTCAACATGCGCAACCTCCTCATATGGTTCCCTCAGATCTACCTCCACCGTCGTTTGTGCTATTATACCAAGCAGACGGCCTCGTTCATACGGAAACCAGTCTCGCCCTACCGTATGCTGATCTCATTTTTCCGGTCCTCATCTGGCAGCTACTCTTTAGCCGTCGACTAGTGAGAAACGGGATGTAACTAGCACTAGCCATCCGCTAGCCCAGCCAGCAGGGCCCACTGTGTCTCCAATTCTAGAGCGGAATCTTGTAAGCAGAGGCTCGTGTCTGGGCCGGAAGTATGATGTTCTGAAGCACCTAGCCCAAATTCCAGTGAGGCTTTCTATCCTTGAGGCCCTTCGCCTATTGTCTGAAATGCGTGAGGTGCTTGCTAGGGCCCTAAGGATCCCCATCCAGTTTGAGACGGTGATAGCAGCTTCAGAAGCCTTTCACACCGAGGAAATTGAGAATGTCGAATGCCATATGGTTATCTCATTCTCTGGTGAGGACAAATACCCTCCCATACAGGGGAACATTCCTCCATTGTACATCACTGTCCAATTCAATGGTGTGGAAGTATGCCACTATTTTATTGACACAGGCTCTGGGATTAACCTAACCCCGACTTGGAAACTGTGGAAGTTGGTTGTGTCTAAGTATGATCCAACCCCCTCTGACCTCAAAATCCAGGGATACTATAGGACCAAGAAGACCCCTGTTGGTATAATCCGTATGAAGACCCAGTTCGGTGGCCTCTTTGCCGGTACCTAATTCATGGTCGTCTCCCAGGACACCGCATACAATGCATTAATGGGCATTCCATGGCTTCATCTGCATGCGGCGTTTCCTTCTTCGTATCACCAATGCCTCAAATACTCCCTCAATGGTGGATTAGGAATGCTCCAAGGAGATGCATCTCATTTTTCCTCTTGTGAAGCCCTCTAGGTGAACGATGACTATTAAAAGAGGAAGGATAAACAAATTCTGGAAACTGAGGATGAACCCTACATGGTCACAAGTGATCCTTGTGCAGGTCCAGATGACACCTACATCTTCTTGATCCATTGGTTGGAGTCCACGACCCCCGAAATGGGGCAATGCTTTGATGTTTCGGGTACAAGAGGATGAAATATTTCCAGGTCCAAGCGATGGTGGAAAATCACCCCGTACTCCTACACCGACCAGCCTCATGTGATCCCAGAACCACCTACCCCTGTACGATATCAAGAAGTTAGGCTCATGGGAACGGCAGTACGTCATACATGTCTCTTCCACTGGGCTGGAATCAATTATTTCAAGAAAATGTGCCACTACTACTTTGATGACATCAAACGTGGCCCCTTGGGCCGAAGACGGGATAGGATAAGATCAACCGCCTTCATCGCTATGGTCTCAAATGTGCATGAGTATCCTAATGTGATGTCCACTACCACTCAGGCTGGCACAAGCCTCCCATCAGAGCCTGGTCGCTTGAAAATGACTCCCCCCCCCCCGCAAAAGATCCCTCCACTTGTGGAGAAAGGGATTTAGAGGATTATCCCCTCACCAATGAAGAAGGCGTCTCTACCACAGTCAATGAATTGGTACAAGTGAACCTTGGTAGCGATGAATATTTGAGACCCACATTGATCAGTGTCGCCATGTCCCTCGAGGAGCAGTAGCAGTACGTAGACTTCCTTAAGCAGCACCGAGATGTGTTCACCTGGAGTTACGACGCGATGCCAGGACAAGATCCCCAGGTAGTCGTCCACCGCCTTGGCCTCCCGAAAAACCATTGCAGGTTCAAGCAGCCACCCAGAAAGTTGGACACTTCTCATGGTTCCATGGTTGAGGCCGAAGTTTATAAGCTTATCAAAGCCAACATCATCAAGGAATTCCAGTACCCCAAGTGGCTAGCCAACATTGTGCCAGTTAGGAAGATGAATGGGTAGATCAGAGTCTGTATCGACTTATGTGATCTCAACCACCACTGTCTAAAGGATGATTTTCCCCTTCTAGTGACAGAGTTGTTGATTGATGCCACGACCGGGTCCCAAGCCCTCTCCTTCATGGATGGGTATTCCGGGTACAACCAGATCCAGATGACCCCTGAGGACAAGGAGTCCACTACCTTTAGGGAACCCCAAGGTACTTTCTGTTATCAGGTTTTTCTCATCAGCCTGAAGAATGCGGGTGCCGCATATCAGTGGGCATGCATAGCATATTCAATCATATTTTGGGAATGTTGGTGGAGTTCTATGTAAATGATCTGGTGGTCAAATCACGTTAGCGTAAGGACCATCTCAAGGACCTTGAGAAAGTGTTCAGTTTCCTACGGTCCCTCCACCTGATGATGAACCCATTGAAGTGTGCCTTCAGGGTCACCGTTGGGAAGTTTATTGGTTTTTGTGGTCAGATACCAAGGCATCTAAATAGACCCAGAGAATATCAAGGCCCTCAGCCAAATGCATCCCTTGAGAAATATTCGAAATCTTTGAGATCTCTAAGGCCTCTTACCATACATACGCTGATTAATCACGAATCTGGCTAGAAAGTGTAAGCCCATTTCCCAGCTCATGAATAAAGGCTCCGCCTATGAATGGGATGAAGAGTATCAAGCCTCCTTAGATGAAATCAAGCAGTATCTGCTCCAGCCTCTGGTCCGGATGCCACTCATTGCAGGAAAACCCGCTGTCCTTTATTTGAATACTCTGGAACGGTCTCTCAGTGTCCTGCTCACCCAAAAGAACACTGATGGGACAAAGAAAAAACTCTACTACATCAGCCACATGCTCCACGATACGGAGACCAGATACTCCCCTATCTAAAAGAGATGCCTTGCGCTCGTGTTTTTCGTACATAAATTATGGCATTACCTGCAAAACCATGAGGTATAGTTGGTCTCTCGGGTAGACCCACTAAAGTACATTCTAAACCGTCCCATGTTGGTTGGCCGACTAGCATGGTGGGTGGTGATCCTCTAACAATTTGACATCAGGTTCATGCCATAGAAGGCTATCAAATAACAGGAATTGGAAGACTTCCTAGCTACCCATCCAAACTCTGCGGATCAATCACTGGACCTGGTTTTTCTGGATGAGGCAATCCTCTCAGTCGACCATGTAATCTAATGTTGGAAAATGCATTTTGACAGTGGCTCCTGGAGCCCCACCGATAGGAGGCTCAATGATACCAAGCTCAACAGAGTGGGTCTGGGTATCGTCGTCATCACCCCGGTTCAAGTTGTTCTGCTATACTCATTCCTGATGTCAGAAGGATGCACCAACAACGAAGCAGAGTATCATGCTCTCATTACCAGCCTTGAGCTAGCCCTTGAGATCTATGTGCCTCATTTGTATGTGAAGGGGATTTTTAACTAGTCATCAAGCAGGTCAATGGAAACTATGTAGTCATTAAGACAGAGCTTGTACCATTGTTGGAGTGCACCCTCCATCTAATGGCCCAGTTCCCTTCTCGACCAGAGGTTACCCATGTCCCTTTTTCACAGAATGGTCGAGCGGACGCTTTGGCCGGCCTAGCTGTGTCACTTGAAGAACCCGAGCAGGATGATCTGATTATACATGTGGCACACCGGAGAGTCATTTACCCCATCATCTCAGAAGATAATGACGGCATGTGGGTAAGCCATCTTACCGTCGGGCCCCCCACGTCAGGAGCCGCAGGTTCTTTAGATGAAGTGGATGAGGCCACTTCCGACTGTAGGGCACCATTTGTCGAGTATCTCCAAAATGGTTTCCTCCCAGATGATCGGGCTGAGCACGAGTGAATCTGACACCGCGCACTGCAGTTTACCCTCTAAATTGGTCCTAGTCTTGAGTGGATCCTCTATATGCAGGGCTTCGATGGTGCTCTACTCTGTTGAATTAAAGGATTCTAGATTTCTCAGTTGATTCAAGAGGTACATGCTGGTTCTTGCGGTCCCCATCAGGCTGGGCCAATGTTGTCCCATCAGATCCAGAAAAGGGGGTACTTTTGGCCCTCTTTGATCCATGATTGTATTGAGATTTCCAAGATATTACACACGTGCCAAGTCCATGATAACTTCCTGCATCGGCCAACAGATCCTCTCTACTCCACCAAGTACTCTTTGCCATTTCTGTTGTGGGGACTCGATGTCGTGGGACCATATCCACCAGCAATAGCTCACTAGTGCTGGTTCATCCGGACCGCCACAGATTTCATCTCCAGGTGGGTAGAGTAAATTCTACTCAATGATGTCACAGTTCATTCCAACGTTGACTTCGTGAGCTCCAATAACATCCACCGGTTTGGAGTCCCTCACATAGTCCTCACCGATAACGAAACAACCTTTCAAGCAGCCGATCTGATGAAATTGTACACCAAGTACAATATCCATTCGAACCATACCTCTCACTATCATGCTCAGACAACGGGTAGACTGAGGCACTCAACATAACCCTATCAAACATTTTGTAGAAAATGGTTTGTCAAAATAAGAAAAGTTGGCCAGAAAAGCTCCCCAACACACTCTAGGCGTATCGGACAATGACTTGCAATTCAACTCGGGTGACTCTATATTCCCTGGTGTATGGGGATGAGGTCGTCCTACCCATCAAGATCCAATTGCCATCGTTATGCACTGTAGTCTATGACTAGCAGGTGCCAGATAAGGTGGCCGAAATCCATCTAGCCAAATTGCAAGCACTGGACGAGAACAAGCTTCATGCCCTCCACAATCTGGAAAGGCATCAGAATAAGATAACCAGAGCCTTCAATAAAAAGGTTATCCTTCGCTCTTTTCGGCAAGGTGATTTGGGGTTGGCTCTCCAAGCACCAATGATCCTCGGAAGGATACTGCCCATGCTGGAGCCCAAATGGGAAGGACCATACATCATTCATAAGGTTTACCCCAATGGGGAATACTCCTTGGTAACCATGGATGGTGAGTGCATAACTCCTCCCACCAATACCAAGTTCCTCACGAAATAGTTTTCCTGAGCTTCAGGGTCCTGTATGACCCTAAACTCCACCACAGTCCCACATGTCCTTAAACTGTATGGTCCTACATGACCTTAAACTGTACGGTCCTGCATGACACTAAACTACCCGATGGTCCTGCATGACCATAAACTGGGTGATGGTCCTGTATGACTTTAAACTGCGTGATGGTCCTACATGACCTTAAACTGAGCAGTCCGGCATGACTTCAAACTACAACGTCGTCCAGCATGACGTTAAACTGCATCATCATCTGTAATTATATTAAACTATTCGTTATCGTCCCGCAAGACAATAAACTTCAAAACGGTCTGAGGTTTATAACCATAAACTATGATCACATCCGTCTCTATCACACGATGTTAAACAATGTTATACATCCCAACTGAAGGACGTAAAACCACTCAGCATTTGTCCCACATGACAATAAACTGCAAAGAGGGTGGAACCTCCCGTTCGAGGCCCAGCCTCAGGCCCCTTGGCCTTTTTGGGCCTCCGTCCCAGGTTCTATCTAAAAGGATTGTGTGGTGTGGTATGGGATTATGTCCTCATTCACGTTGGGTCGTTCACTGCGTCATACTCTCCCTGTCTTTACTGCAAGATGTTAAACTGCAATCTGGTCAGGCCTTCCTGACCAATTCCCAGCCTCAGGCCCCTTGGCATTCTCAGGCCCCAGGCCCCCATCCTTACTACAGAGAATTAAAATGAATTCTGGTTAGGACTTCTTGACCGAGGCTCATCCTCCGGCCCTGTGGCCTTCCCAGACTCAGGCTCCATTGTGGGATTGTATAGTGTGGTGTGGGATAATGTTCTCATTCACATTGGGTTTCTCACCGCACTGTAAACTTCCCATAATGAGATGCGTGTCTTCGTCCAACATGATGTTAAAATGTGCTTCTAGAACTATATATGGCTTGATTCCAATCCTCATTGCATACATAGGAACGCTGAAATGCTTCATTTTGAGTTGAGCCCCAAACTCTTCTCTTTTACTATCCCCCTGGTTATAGTCTCCTCGGAGTGTCCTTGAATGATACGGGGTAGGATTTATTTGCCCCACTCATACGAGGATTAATATGGTCACACCATGTGCCCAATACCGTTCTTTTATCCACCCTCTTCCTCCCCGCAAGATGTTAAACTTCATGGCCTTCAACAACTACGTATGGCTTGATTCCCATCCTCATGGGATACGTACGAATGCCCAGAAATTTTGTCTATCTTCCCAGCCCAAAAGCTAAAATATTACCCTTGGTCTGAGACATATGGTAGGGTGCATATTTTTTCCCTTATGCACGTAGAGCTAGCCTCGGTCCGGCTATACGTCCCCATCTCTGGAGGTGTTCGCCTCTTTCGTAGATGGGAACAACTATGGATCACCCAATCCATGACTGGGATTTTATCACTTTCTCCTTCTAGAAGGGCCCCTAAATGGTATGGATGCCAGGCCTAAGGGATCTCTTACCACTTCAGGCCAACGCCCTCGAGGATGTCGAGCAACAAGATGATACAAGACCCGTGTTTTGAATTTGGTCAGCGGTTGATTATCATTTTTTGCTCCCATCTCAGGTCACTATAGGGATGTTGTGTTTCGAACATGGTCAACAGCCCCCCTAGATCTTCAAGTCCACCCCATGATGTCCCAAACATCATGTGTAGTGATTTGTTTTGCCCCTTCCGGAAGAGACGAACTCTTTTCAGGCAGGGCCAACTGTTGGGCCCCTTGCCTAGGTTCTCTCTTATAGGATTGTGCGGTGCGGTGTGGGATTATGTCCTCATTCACGATGGGTTTCTCGATGTACCGTACACATCCCTGGAATAGATATATTACCCACCCCTCATCCTCACTACAAGAAGTTAAACTGCAAGCTGCTCAGGCCTTCTTCACCAAGGCCCAGCCTCAGGCCCTTTGGCATTTTCGAGCCCCCGGCCCCCGTCCTTACTGTAAGACGTTAAACTGAAAGCTGGTCAGTCCTTTCTGACCGAGGCCCAAACCATTCACCTTGGCTTTCTCGAGCCCTAACCCAGATTCTTACTCCATGTGTATGGTGTGATGTGGGATTATGTCCTCATTCACATTGTTTTTATCCACCGTACCATACACCTCCTGTGTGAGGAGGTATCCTACTCCCCTCCTCGTCCTACATGATGTTAAAATGAACCCTAAGAACTATGTGTGGCTTGATTACCATTCTTATGGGATACTTAGGATCACCCGAATGTCTAGGCTTCAGGTCTATCCCCTTCTCCTGGAAACCCCTATTTATCCTTGTGCCCACAGCCTGCCCTTCTGCCACGAGGGGGGTATAAAGTGGGTTATGGAATTAAGACCTCATTCACGGCAGGCTTGTAATGACCACACCATGTACTTCTCCTTCATGAGATACTTCGTCGACCCTTTTCAGCAGTTCACCAATGTTTCTAATGGTACTCTGGTTTAGTATCTGGAATATCGGGTTCTGCTCGGACATGTTCTCACCCACTTTTCAGGCATTGTGTTCTACATCATCAGGGATTTCATCATCTCTCACTCCCAAAGGGACCCCCAAGAACAGCATGGATACTATGCCTAAGGGATCTATTATCGTTACGGGCCAATGCCCCTATGGTTTTCAGACAAAAAATCAATATAAATCCTGCGTTGTGAATATGGTCAGTGGTTGATGCTTGTTTGTTGTTCCCACTTCTGGTTAACGTGATATAGAGAATGTTATTCCGCCATGGGTAACAGTCATCCTCCATCGCCACGCCAACCCCATTAATCCCAAAATTTCAGTTACATGATTCACATATTCTCTATCCTCATCATGTCCAAGTAGAGTTTTGAAACTCTTGATACTATTCCTCAGTGCGCATCTTCGCGCTAGGGAAATGAAGTCGCATTAAAGGTGTCCTTCGTGGCTCTGAACTGACTTTACTTTGATGGACATTCTGAGTATTCCAATAAATACCTTCCTCCCTTATTTCCCACACCGAGTTTAACTCACGTAGGCTTAGGGACCAGGTCGAGGTCTGTGCTTAAACGGAATGTTTCCATCATCAAATTGTCTGAGATCTAATACCCTAAACTAATATCTCCCTAGAGCTATGTCCGGCTTGATTCCCATCCTCATGGGATACGTAGGAATGCCCAGAACTATGGTCTATGGGTCCATCTTGAGTCCAGCTAATTTGTCTCTTCTTTCTAGCCTTCGAGACATGGACTACGGGACCGCCTGGAATGGTGTGGGATTATGTCCTCACTCACGTCAGGTTTGCAATAGCCACTCCACATGCACCCCATTCTAAGAATTATCCCTCCAATTTCCTGTCTCGCACGACATTAAAAGGAACCCTCTAGAACTACGTATGGCTTGATTCCCATCCTTATGGGATACGTAGGACCACCTGAATGTATAGACTCCGGGTCCAGCCCCACTTCTTAGAGATCTCCACATCTCCCCAGTCACCTAGGTCCCTTGGCATGTTCATCTCTACGTGGGGGATATATAGGTGTGGTACAGGGTTTTTGGCGCTATACCCCCCTTCTCTCGAGAACCCGCCATCTCTTGGCCACCCTGAAGTTGAGTCCCTCGACCACGTTTAGTGGTTCTCCCATGTGTTAAGAGTACTCTGGTCTAGGACCAAGAGTGTCAGATTCAACTTGGTCAAGTTACTTCCACTTGTCAAGCATTGTGCTCCACATCATTTGAGATTCCATCATCTTTCACACGTAGAGGGACCCCCAAGAACAGCATGGATACCACTCCTAACGTCCCTCCTACAGTTAAGGTACAACGCCTATGAGGGTTTTGGACAAAAAAATTGATACAAATCCCATGTTGTGAATATGGTCGGCGGTCGATGCTCATATGTATGTTCCCATTCTAGGATAATGTGATTTTGATACTACTTTTCCGCCACGGTCAGCATTAATCCTATGTTGTCACGCTAGTCCCTTCAGGTATTGAATACTGGTTGCATGATTCACATCATGTTCCACCCCATCGTGTCCAGGTGAATTCTTGACTCTTTTGGCACTATCCCTCAGTGCACCTTTGCACGTTAGGGGGACAAAGCTACAATACGGCGTCCTTCGGGGCTCCCACAGTCTGAGCTCTAAGACCATAAACTAAGATCTTTATCTAAAACTAAGTATGGATTGATTACCATCCTTATAGGATACGTAGGACCACTCATACATCTCGTCTTTTGGCCCAACTCATTGGGAGCTAGTCCCTCCGCCCATTTACCTCACACCTCTATGTTGGCCCCTCGGCCCTTGGTCTCCTTCTTGGAAGTGCGTACGGTGTGATGTGGGATCATGTCCCTATTCACTTTGGTTATGTTGCACGACACCATACACATTCCTCGCCTAGCATCATCTCTACTATGTCATCACTACAAGACATTAAAATGCATGCGTGGTCCTATGACACGACCCTGAACTATGAAATTTGAGTCCAGGTCGCATGATGAAAAACGGCACTGCATTGTGATGACATCATCATAGAGGAAGTCACTTTGGTATTGGTCCTATGGCAAGACATTTTTTCAACGCCTACTACGGCTTGATATTTGTGGAGACGCCTGGGCTTTCTACCCTAGGCATGTTGCTTCATAAAAAACCACTCGTCTTAAAGGAAAAACAAGATTTATCAAATACCGCTTCTCTTGGTGCGAGGGCTAGACCTGTGTGCCCCTTTCATCCTCAAGAACTACGTGTGGCTTGATTCTCATCCTTATGAGATACCTAAGAGATCCCAGACACTTCCCAGTGGGCCCAAAATAACTTTCATGTTTGGTCCCTTGACTCGAGCACTTCGACATAGAACACATGGTATGTAGGGCTTATGTCCTCATCTGCATCGGGTTTTGTGACCACTTCACCATGTGTTTCCTTCTCTTCTTACCCATTCATGGTCTGAGTTCTAGGACCATAAACTAAGACCCTTTCAAGAACTACGTGTAGCTTGATCTCCTTCCCTATGGGGTACGTAGGAACTCCTGTTTACTTTACCACAGGCCCATCTCAACTCTTATTTTCGGTCCCTTTACCTAAAACTCCCCAAGAAGCGCGTGGTGGTTAGAAGACCCAGTTCCCATTCACGTAAGTTATTTGAGTTACCCCACCATGTGCCTCCTGTGTTTTCTCCCACCCATGGTGTGAATTCTACGACCCTAAACTAAGATCTCCCTATGGGAAGGGACTCGACTACCTCTATCTAGTTTGTCTCATTAACGTATTCAGATGCGTTTTTTACAATGATCCTGAAGTGTAGAGTTTTTGTGGAGACATTCCACTCATTCCATGTCCGGGACTTGTGAGCTCACGAATTGGATCATCATTCTCTACCACATCCAAAAGGACCCTCAGACAACATGGATGCAGGCTTAAGGGATCTCCATGGATGCTGAGCCTAAGGGCTCTCCAATCGTTTCGGGCCAACGTCCCTAAGGATCTCAGACAACATTCGTGACATGGTCCCATGTTTCGAACATGGTCAATGGTCGAGCCTCATTTGTCTTCCCCCATTCCAGGCTAACGCGATAGGGATGCTGTGTTTCCTCCATGGTCAATAGTTATCCTCCATCATCATGCCATCATCTCTGTGGTCCAAATTTCGAGTGTCATGATTCACACATTTCCACTTACTCATGTTCAATGGGAATTATAACATACCCGGCTCTACCTTTTCGTGCGTCTAGGTGCACTGCATGGACGGGTTAGCATCGTTAGGTCTGTATTTATAGAGAGTAATTTTCCCCTACCATGTCCCATCCTATTTCTAAAAAGTTCCTCATTACTTATTGTTTCCCACATCGAGCACGACTCATGTGGGCTTAGTAGTTTTGGTGGGATGTGTACCGCAAAAATCAGGCATCTCTTCATCCTACATTATGTTAAACTGTACTTCCAGAACTACGTGGAGCTTGATTCCCATCCTCATGGGATACTTAGGGACACCCTGGTATTTTACCTAGGGCCTAGCCCATAGGAATCATAAATCCTATTCTTCCCCTTTCTAGCCCCTGGTCGGACCCCTCGTAGGGGAACATGTAACTATAAATCTGCCCTGAACAAGTTCAGGATGGCCCAAGATGACATTGGGAAGCGACAGACCACCTAGCCCGAGAGACCCTATTTGAAAGAAGGAATGATCCCTGATCAAACTGATGTGCCCATCTAGCATACTCCCACCATGGTGGCGTAATTTCATGAGTGTTGGATTCTGTTTGAACAGCCCATCACTCCACATCCCACACTTCGCATGCCCCTTATTCAGACTCTCATCCTCTTCCATGTCTGGAGGAACCCCCTAACAGTATGGATGTCTGACCTATGGTCCGCCTGTTGTCCCGAGCCAATGCTCTAGAAGACTAGTCATGTTTAGAGGGACCCTTAACAGTATGGATGCAAGACCTATGGTCCGCCTGCTGTCCCGAGACAATGTCCCAAAAGAATGATCGACGATATTTGAGTTAGGCCCTGTGTTTCGAACATGGTCAATGGTCGGCCCTCATTTGTTGTCCTCATTTCTGGCTAATGTAGTAAGGATACCATTTTTTCAGCCACAGTTAACAGTTTTCCTTCATTGTCATGCCACCAACACAATTATCCGAATCTTGGGTATTGTGATTCACACTTCCCATTCCAATCCGTTCGGACCGATTTCAGTGCCCCTGGGGGTGCACCATTCGTGCACAAGAGTACACTGGAAAAACGGTAATTCAGCTGTTTTGATAACTTCATTCTCCAGTTAGGTCCCTTCTATTTCCTGGATGTCTAGATCGGTTGTCCAAAACATGGATGCCTGAAGCTTGTTTTCTACTAATATGTTTGGATGGGGCGATGAGATGACTATCCCTTGTTTCTCACATCGGGCCCGACCCATGTGATCTTAGGGAATTGTCACTGAACGTTCTGCAAGCATTATTAGGATGCAATGAACCAGTGCAAACAACTAAACTCGTACATGCTACGGTGTTCAAAATAATCAAATCACAAAAGAACAATTATGGGTTTGTAATCATATAGTACCTTGTGGTCAACTCCCCCCATGGAAGGATTGACCCCTTCAAAAGAGCGTTATAGCTCCGCCACCCTTCGACTTATGGCATCCAAAAATTGCTCCCACTGAATCAACTCCCGCTCCTCCTCAGTAGTGATGGGGCCCAGTTCATCATCCTTAGCTCGAGCCCACTCCACATCAGCATGAATGACGACCGTCTCTTCGGAGGCCTGCCTCATGTGCTCTTCTGCCACTGCCAGTTGGGCCTTTAATCACCAGATCTGCCCAAATTGCGCACTGAGAGAGGCTAAATTCTCATCTTCCCAGATATGAAGGTGTTGGGCTTCATTTTCAGCCTCCTGGAGCTTCTTTATGTTCGTCTCCTTCCTCTGCTACAAACCCATGCTGAGCCCGCTGTCATACTCCTGGATCTTTTCTGCCTTAAGATCTTGGATGAGCAGATGAGGGCACTACACATCCACTCCCCCAGCACACAGTTTGCACAACCAAGAGAAAATTCTGTCCATTTCATCCATCCATAACACTTGGGGGTGTCGTTTATGAAGCATCTGATCAGATTCCATTATCGATGGTAGACTATTTTACTGTCCTCTTCATCGGAGTTTATCTCATCCCTTCGGGCAGCGCCAGCATGCACCCCCAGTGCAACTTCATGATGGGCCATTGGGTTTAAGAACTTATAAAAATTTTGGTTCGAGTTGCTAAGATCATTCGTGGAGCTTGTTCGCGAAGCTTGATTCCAAAACCAAGACGCGGAGCCTGGCATAAGCCTAAAAGCACCTGATCACTTGGCGCAGTCGTGGAGTTAGAGACTCGCAGTTCACCGCGAAGCTTGATTTATAGTGAGCAGACGCGCAGTACGCTGAGCTTTGAAAATCGAGAGCACAAAAGGACAAAGTCACAGAGAAGGGAAAGTAAAAAAGATAGCCCAGCCCTCCTATTTATAGGCGTCGACCCTCGAAGCTTCGCGGCGCGTCCAGTCCACGTGGAGCTTTACAGCACGCCCAGCCCGTGCGGCCCCCATCCACCTTGCACACCATCTTCGCGAGTCAGCACCTCGAACTGCCAATAAGTTTGGCGATATCCCTTATAATTTGAACCTTGATCCCTCCGCAACTCCATGTCTGAGTGGGGAATTTGTTGGTACCAAAATATTCACAGAATGGAGAGAAGAAAAAAAGGCTAGGTGCGCTGCCTCGCGAAGTCCAAACACGGTGCCCCCCAAGAAATGCAGCCGGCACGAAACACATGAGGTGGTACCTCTCCATGAATTCCCCTAACATTCGCGAACCAACCACGAAGTAGATGTGGGGGTCCCTATCTAAGAATACCCCTGACGATTGCGAACCCTCCGCGATGTAGATGAGTCGGTACCACTCTGCAAACCCGGTTGACGTTCACGACCCGCCGCGAAGCGACCGAAGCCCACCTTCACGCCGTGTGAGCACTGCTTCGCGGTGCCTCTTCCCTATAAATACCGTGCTCCCCCTGATCTTTGGGGATTGACAATCTAACCATTTGGCTTCATATCTCCCAAATCAGGAAGCATTCTTCACATTGGGAATCATGAGCTCTGCGATGTATTTTTGCTTCTCAAGAGGCATCATCCTTGTCTTGTTTTGAGCCCCACTTCTGAGAGGGATGCCCTTCACAAATCCTAAGAGAATTTGCGAGGGAGGGGGATTCCAAAGGGGACTCGGGAGGCCTCAGCACATTTATTCTTCAGGAAACACCCACCACGTACACGTGATTCACAAGCCAAGGGAGGGTCACTGTACTTCGTGAAGCATACTGCCTCACGACACCTTTCTTTCCAAGGCACCTCTGCTCCACGAGGCAGTGCTCCACAAACACCCTTCCACTTCGCGAAGCACCTCCCACTCGCACCTCTACCCTTGCTAAGGCTAAGGCACTCCACTTCACGAAGCACACCCCTTCCCAAGTGATCTCCACTACGCAGAGCAACCGAGTTCCGCAGGGCTCCTACCTGTGGACCCCTCTACTTGGAGATTTTTTCTCCCATGTGAACCTCCAGGTTTGCACGATGTAATTTCAATGTCCGCTGGACGATACCACCCATGGCATCGCTTCGCCTAATGATTCGTTGCATAGGAATGATAACAGCTATTCCTTCTTCGCATAGCCATGCTAAGGTGGACCCGTTGATGGTTCTCTCTAAGACCCCCCTTATACATGGTAATACCGATGCCTTCTCTTCCCCAAGGGGCAGTGGGTACCGGTTATGTAAGTCCAAGGGGTGCAGAGTAAACCCACCTCATCCGAGATGTAGTACGTTAAGCTTCCAAGCACCTCATCCTCAACACATGACGTTAAACTGTGATCTAGCCCCATGCTTCGCACGTAGTGTCCCCCCGGCTCAGACGTTCATTATACACACTGGTCTCCACAGAGATGTGATCACCCCTCACATGGGGTGATATCCTCCTCATCGGAGTGGCGTTTGTCTGTGGGGAAGGGAGACTATCTTGGTGTATGCCCCTTATCCTTACGGAAGGTAGCACCCATGCACCTCCGTACTCCACCACTACCTCTGCGCTTTGTCGTATTCAGGCCTCCATCCTGGAGTAAGTCCCGACACCATGGGCCACTCGACGCGTAAGCCCCACTTCGCTTCTCACAGACACACCCTTCGTGATGTGATCGTCAGATCTCTGTTGCCTCTTGTTTCTCACACGAGCACGACTCACATGGTCTTAGAGTAAGCATTGAACATGAATATCCCCCATCCATCATGACGTTAAACTGTATCCCCCCATCCAGCATGACGTTAAATTGTATCCCCCCGTCCAGCATAACGTTAAACTACATGCCCCCATCCATCATGACATTAAACTGTATGCCCCCGTCCAGCATGACGTTAAACTGTATCCCCCCATCCAGCATGACGTTAAACTCTATTCCCTCATCTCGAATGACTTTAAACACTATTCCCTCGTCCCGCATGACATTAAACTGCATTCCAGTCCAGCGGTAAGCCGTTGGGACTAACCTAAACAACAAGGACTTTGATCTATGTCAAGGCATGGTACGTAAGAAACCTCAAAAGGTTCAATCCCACCACCAGTGGACCCACATGTTCACCTTCACGTCGGTTAGATGACGAAACCTAATCCAAACTATGAGTAAATTCATCCATGTCATGTAATGGTATGTGAGAAACCTCACGAGGTTCAAGCCCAACTCCCAATGGACCATGGTCCTTACTCACATTGGTACTCCGACACACCCCCGTCCTGCATGAAATTCAACTGCATCCCAACCTAGCGGTAAGCCATTGTGACCCTGCCATCTAGTTGTTCCAGAACCCCTTCATGTTATTTCAATAGATCCTCATCACGAACTACGTGGACTTTGATTCATGTCAAGGCATGGGACATAGGAAGCCTCGTGAGGTTCAAGCCCAAAATCTGTCGGATCAAGGTCCTCATTCACATCGGTTCACCAGTGTCCCATATTAACTACATGATATTTGATCCATGTCAAGGCATGGTAAGTAGGAAGCCTTCATGAGGTTACATCTCACCACCCGCTCGTTCTGACCTAATCCATATCAGTTCACCCACCACCTTCGGTGGCCTAGAGTGTAATCCCCACACATCTATCATGAACTATGTAGACATAGATCCATGTCAAGGCATGGTATATAAGAAGCCTCCCTAAGGTTCAACCCACCACCCATTGGTCGCTCTGACCCCCTTCACGTCAGTTCACACTAACAGAACTACGCAGACTTTGACTCCCCTCTACAGGGATACATAGGAAGTCTCTTAGAGACTCAAGCCCATCACCACCATCATCTCCACGAAGACTCCATTTTATTCCCCCTCTATTCCATGTATATTTTCATCACCCATCAAGATTTTTTTCCGGGACACCACATCCCGATGAAATCATTCCACCCCATTTCCCTCCACAACATTCGGGAAGCCGCCCACGGGTTGGATCCGATATCGGTGTTCCCTCAAGGGGGTCCTCAATCTGATTCACCCTCATTATTTTTCTAATCAGTCTGATCTGTATCCGTCGGATGTTAAACTTGTGGCATACCCTATGTTAAACATGGGAAGCTGAGGAAAACCAGAGATACATGCCTATGGAATATGATTACCCGCGCTCTTTGTGGGATGCCTCGGGATTCCACTCCCTCTAGAAGCCCTATAACAAGGGGAAAAAGATAGAAATGCCAATTCCCCAGTTCGTAGACACGTTAATGATGCCTCGAAGTGACTACTCCCCCAACTGATGGTTGCTTCCCTGAACAGACCCTTTGGAATGTCCAGATAGAAGTAGTGTAATTAACCGGCATCCATGGAAACATGGAACTGGGAAAGGTTTCACGAACAACGTATTAGTTCTATGAGGGAGACCCAGACTAGGTCATGAGTTCTGAGGAGGAATCCATGAAAGGAAGAACCGACATCCCATCATCCCATTTTCAATCAAGGAGCAGACATCCCTAAATAAGGAATGAATGTTACCCGCCTTTGGAAAGTGGGATTGTGGTTCACCAAAAAGCCGCGCCTGTCATGCCCCAAGAAGACTGGCGTGCGCGCACTGGCAGAAAGTGTCAGATACATACACACCGTGTAGTTTCTTTATTTTTAATTAAATGGACTGGGGTCATGCCTAATTGATGGAACCACCTTTCTCTCCAGGTTCTTGGACCGAGAGTGACCCGTACGGCCGCAAACATCCTCCGAGCCCTCATGCCTCCATCTATTTTCCGAATCGACCGCCGGCAATTACGTGGGAACCGTAGTGGTGAGCTATTCCATCTTCTTGGGTTTCTTTCCATGTTTTTCTCTATTTATGGAGATATCATGGGTATAAAATTTTTTGTGTTTTCATAGATATATGCCATTTTAAGGAGAATCAAGCCTCGTGGTCAAAGTATATTGATATAATAGCATCGAGGTAGGTGGTTTGTGCATTACCTTTTGAAATCTTTGAGATTTATGCGCAAATTCTACCAATACCCGTGAACGGGGAATTGCATGTTTACCATTTTTCCCCTGTTGTTTTCCTTCCATGCTTGTATGCTTGTGTAGAGGTAATTTAATAATATTTTGGATAATTTATATGCTTGGATGTTTTTCACAGGCCTTATTCTTATTACAACATTTGGGACATGTTACCATTTGTCCATTATTACTGTTTTCCATGCCTTATGACCATAGGATGGAATGATATTATTGACATGCTTGTTATGATGTAGACTGGTTAGCCAAGTAGCTATGTAGGTGTAATTTGGACTTAGAGCATTATTATTCACTAATCGGCACGGGACTGTGAGATCCTGGTGCTATAGACTATAAGGGGTTGACCAAGTGAACTCCCCAGAGAGTCTTTGATATTATAGGATATACGAGGGTAGACCGAGTGAGATTCCTCAGAGATTCTTGGACATTATAGACTACAGGGGGATAGACCAAGTGAGCTTACCAGAGAGTGTTGGAAATTATAGACTACATGAGGGTAGATCGAGTGAGCTTCCTCAGAGAGTCTTTACATTTTCGAATTTCATTAAAACCATTCTAGGCTAGAGAAGGAATTAACTGAGTGAGCTTCATTAAGGAGTCTGTTATAGACCTAAGAATATAAGAGGATTGACCGAGTGAGCTCCTCAGAGAGTTTCTAGCCCATGGGGATATAAGAGGGTTAGACCGTGTGATCTTCTTCTAACAGTCTATGACTACCCTATACTATAAGGGGAATTTATCAAGCAATCTTCCCCAATGAGTCTTATAATTTTGTATCACCAAACTAGAGGGGTTAGGATGAGTGCACTGCCCAGAGGGTTGTTAGTAATTCTTAGATAGGACCAGAGGGGTTGGCTGCGAGCACTTCCCAGAAGGGTTCTGGTTGTGGTCAACAGTTTTCTTCACTGTTGGATGTTGTTCTGTGGATAGACTACTGTTGTATTAAATCCTGTTATAGCTTACTGTTTGTTGCTTACTGTTTACTGCCTGTTGTTTACTGCTTACTGTACTATTACCTGCCATATGCTCAATGACTATTACGCACAGATCTTCGGGTGGATGCCTACTGGGATTTAGTCTCACATCCTTTTGGGTCATGCTTTTGGGCCCAAACAAAATATGTTGTTGCAGGGATAGACAAGGGCAAGTGCCCTTCGATTTCCAGTACTTGATTACTTTGGAGCATGATAGCATGGGACCAAGCCGAGGCTTGAAATACTGATGAGTTGCTTGTTTACTTTTCTTTTGTACTCTGGATTAGTATTGTATTCAGAACTACATTCATATACATTTGTATCATGCATCATTTCATATATACATGTGGGATCCAATTTTTTATTGTTTTAGTCTTCCGTTGTTGATTGCTGTTGGATATTTACTGCTTCCACTATTGTAACCTTCATTTCCTTCAACTGTGTACTCTGCCAATGAGGGAATAGTTTTCCCACTATCACACCCAAGGTCGTCGCTGCTAGCCCGCAACCTCTGGCGTTTGGGGAAATGTGCTTGGAGCCATGTGACCAACTGGATACGGGGCGCCTCTAGGTGGCTTCCGAAATCGGGACGTTATAAAATGAATTTTCTGAAACATAAAAATATATTAATCACTATTGATCACTGAACCAGGAGTTATATTTTTAAACAATCACAAAAATAAAATATACGTTATGATTATGAGATATTTCGGTTCAATTTAAATTGAACTAGATATTGTACACGCCCATAAGATGGAAGTAATTATCATTACTTCATCAAATGTGATAAATTCCCTCAAAATGCTTTCAATATTAATTGAAATAAAATCAAATGATTTCTTCTAGTGGAATTATGTTGACATAAACGTCAAGGAAATAGATAAAATAAAATGTGATATCCAATGTCAAGGAATTTTATACAAAATATTTTATTGCAATTAATTTTTTAACATGAGTGTATTTTTATTTTTAAACATAAGGTTAATGTTATGTTAATGAATCAATAATCACTAATTTTTTAAATTTAATTCATAATCAAAAGGGATTATGTATGATATAATAAAATAGTGATCTCCCTATATCATCTAAAAATAAATATTAACATTCAAAAAATTTAGACTGCATCAAATATATTTCAAATCATATCACCATTCTTTAGAGGGGTCGAAAATGATTGAAAAAAATTTAAGAAAAAAATAATCTTCCACAAAAAATTGTATTTTTATAAAAGTCATGAAAAATAATTATTGGAAATTATCCTCCATTGGTTATCAATAGTATATCCTAGGGTGAGATATTTATCTATAATTTTTATTTATCCCGTTGAAAAATTATGATAGTTTTTTACCAAATAAAAATAAAATAAATAATAAGATTTATAAAAATGAAATTATATTAATTATATAGAATCATTCATATTATCATAAATTGAATAGATATAAAAGATTAGATTTTTTAAAGACAATCAAAAAAAAAATAGTGATCAAAATCATTACAATGGTCCATAATTAAAAAATACACTTGTAAATATTAGATAAATACAAAAAAAATGAATAATGATTAATAATATTTCAAGTATTTACTAACATTAAAATATTAAATTTAGTAATTTTATGGAGTTTTTGAGATTATTTTATGTAGAATTAATTTTCACCTCACAAAATAAACCATATACATAATTAAGACTTCATGAAAGTTATAAATCTCAAAATCTTATCTCAAATAGATCATCACTTAGTTTTGTTTCGTAAATCTTCATTTTCACTTCTCTTATTTTATATTCAAGATCCTTGATATTTTTAATTATTTTGGATTAAAGTGTGGTTTATTTCATTAATATCATCCCTTTTAATATAATTATTGTTCTAAAAAAATTTAATATAATTTCCCCTACATTTACAATATTTTTCTAAAAAATTGAAGTGTTTAAAATGAGCTTAAAAACATCATTAAAAGAGATAAGATCATACTATTACATATTTTTTTGGTCAAGAACCGGTCGCAATGTACATGAGTATTGGATTTATAAAACACTATCCTCAACTAGTTTGGTCATTTATTAACGGATTTGGTACATGTTAATGTAGTTACACATCCTTTTTAAGTTGATAACAATGAATAATTTCCATCTATCACACCTTTCAATTTAAGTTATATGTTTTGTAACAGAGCTATCCATAAGATTTCCATAAATTTCATAGTTAAACTTAATTGATTTTCTTACATTATAATTAATCTAATCTTATAAAATATATTTATTCAGAACCTCATACTAGAAGGAATATGTGTCTTTGTTATATTATTATTGATTATGCCATCCTTGAAAACATCATTTTGGGTCTTTTCATTCAATATATTTATTTTTCTATCTTCATGTTATTTATCAACTACAATAGAAATAGCGTTTTCACCTTCTGGTGAAGTAAAAATATTATATACATTATATTATTATGAATAAGATTAATAAATTGATTCTTCATTATGAGAAAATGGTTCATGATTATCCTAAATAAATCATTAACATTTCCACAGTGTAATTGTTTATTCTGTCGGTGGGTGAAGGTATTTACCAGATGATGGAAGAATAATATCCCAAATAGAGTGCCTACCTTCTGATATATTTTCTTTTCCTTTACAAACTACGTCATCTAAAGATTCTAATATATTTTAAATAGGTAAGTCAATAGGGATATATTATATTATATAAATACAAGGATGATATATTGATAGAGATGCCTTACCTATTAGTGAATAAATTGTTTTCTTATCATCCTATATCCAATTTTTGACACCACTAATTCACATATATTTAGCCTATACTTTGGAAAGAAAAAAATATGGAATCATCTAAAATTTTATTTTATTTTATATTTTCACTATCTTCATTTTCCATATAATGAAAAAAATCCCCATTATTTTCATATATGGATTATCAATCTTTATTTCTTAACCATCTTATCTGAGATGTCATAACAATTGGAACAATTTACTCTAGTCCTTTTATTTATTTTCTATAACTCATCACTCACACATAACATATTAAACATGATTATATATAATGGGATTAATATATATTCCTTTATCGCCAAACCATTCGTATTATCGAATATATATCAAATTTGTTTTAGAATAGTTTCAATTTTTTGAGGAATTTTGTGAACCCTTTCACCCATTCCAGAATATGAAAAAACTTTATTATATAAAACATAATTAAAAAACATTTTATGAGTTTTATCATATGGTGAAATCATTAACATTACATAACAAGTCCACACAATAATAATTTATTTCCCAAATAAAATGTCCAAATTAAACATTAAAATTTCTTAATGAAAATCTAAAATTTAAAAAATATGATCTTTATCTTATCCATACGATCATTTCATGGAATTTATAAAATTATGAATCAATTTTAATTGAATACTTTGTTTTGAATGACGATTTAATGTTTTTCAACATTCTCTATAACAATGAAGTAGTTATCATCCATTAATATTTTTAATCCTGTAAAAAAATCTTTAAAATTACAAAACATTATGATAGATTAACATTCCAACGGTAAATCCTTAAATTATTCTAAACATTTTTCTCTAAAAATTTATAATTATAAACACAATATTAATAATTCTTATGGCCATATTAATTATTAAACATTGAATAACTATAACACCCACAAAATATAAAAGTTTAAAAATGTTGACAACTTTTACTAAGAAGAAAACGTTTCTCCCAAAAATGAAATATATTTAATTACTTCAACATAAAATCATATTTATCATATTATTCTTGAGAAATAAATATTTCATTAATCATTTATCTCATATATATTTCTTTATACGATTCCATTAAACTATTAAAAATTAAAAACCGTTTTTTCTATGTTTGAGACAAAAATTATTTAGAGATTCACAAAGAATCTTGATAACTGACATATTATACACATTATGGTGAATAAATAGGGTATATTAATAGCAATTGATGTCCCTTGATTTGATGTTTTAGATTAATTAATACTTAAGAAGTTGATTTCCAAAACCTTTAAAAATATTTTATTTTATTATTTAATTAAAATTATATCATATAACATCTAATGATATGAACTTTTCAATATAAAAAAAATGAGCGCAATTAATCAATTAAAAAATAACTAAATAGTACGTGTAAAACAATGAATCAATTTATACGAATTTTTTAGTAAATAATTATAAATAAAGACAAAAAATATATAATATATCTAATATAATGATATCCTAATCATTTTTTTCAATTGTAGTTCTAGGGGTGTTTTCTTTATAAAAAAACTAAACATCTATTTAGAGTAAAAAAAAGAAATCAAATAAGACAAAACCAATAGTTAGCCAAATAAAATAGAAACTCCCCTATAATATAAAATGTTTAGTATATTAATCAAAACTAAAAAACATAATCTACAAATTTAAAAAATGTAAAACTAAATAAATTTTACTTGGGACATGATATTATTTTTCATTTATTGATACAAGATAACATAAAATAAGAATATTTTATGTCAATATAATCATGTCCTACCTGGGTCCTAAAGATTTTTCTTAGAGAACATTTGGAACCTAAATATTTCTAACCATATAATGTTCAATATCGACAATCACTTTTGAAATTTATTCTCTATGATGTATATAATATTGTACATTATTAAAAAATATTATTCTATTATATTTTAGACCTATTTAACATATTTTAAAAAATAAAACTAATTAGAATAAAACATATGGATAAAGAATGATAACCTCCAGTGGATTTGTTTTTGAGTCCAGAAGGTTTTATTTTTTTTATCAAAACATCTTAAATGACTTCTGATATGATTTCCTTATAGTAATAAAATTAATCAAAATTATAGTAAGGCTTTCATGTTTATATTTTAGTTTCACTACCCCATTTTTCATCTATTTAAGATGTATATTATCCCATATTTATTTAATTTAATATTGAAATATTACTCAGTGAATTATTTAACATACATCTGAGTTTAATAGTCATTATTTTTTACATTTGCTAATTCATATATTGAATTAGTAAAAATATTTATCCTATAAAAATAACCACACTGAAGTTCCATATATTTTTTTAATGTTTCTATTTAGAGTCTTCACATTCCATAACATAAGCTTTCCTCCCATCATTGTGTTGAGGAAGATAATCCACATCATCTTATAGAGACTCATTATCTAATGAATATGGAAACTCACTCTGTACGGATAGTGCATAAAATTTGATATATCATATGTGTTTATGGGAAATATTTTTTTAAGTTATATTTATTAATATTTTCAAAAAAATAAATGTTCCTTGTTCTATTATCCCTATTATCAGGTAAACTATTAGAAGAATTATATGCCTTACTAATACTCCGTTTTTGTAATCCCTTCAAAATTATATTTTTTATTATTTTGTGAAACATCATTAATATTATAATTTTCCTTTTCTTTAGTTATAGATAGCCTATTTAAGTAGGTTATATAATCCTTCATTCATATAATATTGTGTCTAAATACTCATTCATATCATTTTTTTATATTTTATCCTTCTTTTAACTACTATTGAAATTAAATTTTTATGCATCCTTCATTTTATATTTTTATGTTCCCCATCAGTATGGTCCATGCCACTATTCTCGAAAATATTTGTATAATTTCATTAAGATATATCGTGTTATGATCGATTTCATATAAATTTTTTTTGTGTAAAAGTAAAATCAAATTCATTTTTATTATTTTAAATATTGTATTCCCTATTCAAACAACATACTTATTGAATTAATGTTCTGATTAATTAGTAAAGACTAATATTTGTTATTATTCATATTATATATCACCAACCATTTTTATTATCATTCAATATGTATACTATGAAAAACATTATTAACTATTTATTCATCCAAAATTTATTTTTGTTTAAACTATTAAAAACTCATTAAAATTTTCATAAATAAATGGTACATTTGGGAAAACTTTTCACTGGGTATGAAATTCAAGTTTTAATAATATGATTTTATCAGGAAATGTTTAGTTTCAATAATCATTTATGTCTCAAAATTCATGAATTATATATTCTAACAAATATTTTTATAATCAAAAATATTGGAAACATGACTATAAATTTTTCATTTAATAAATCATTAGTGATTATTTTTTACAATGAAGATGAGTTAAGATTCTGAAATTTCATCTCAAGTAAATTTGGAAACAATATTCATTGTAAATAAGAAACATTTAATTAATTTCTGTTAGTTTTCAACTCTAGTTTATAGAAAATATGTTTCCATTCATTTTCAAACAATTATAGTCTACAAAACAATTATTGGTCTGTTTGGATTTAAATTCAAAAGTCTTGAATCATGAATATATCGAACCATATCTTTAAATATATTATATTCTTTTGAAAACAATACTGTATGTAAAAATATATTTATTTCTAGGAAAAAATATGAAAATAAAAAACAAGTTGCTAACTCAATTGAACTGTTAATCGTAGATATCAAGAGACTACTCCTGATACCAAGTGTGGGTCCTAAATCGGTGAATATTTTAATTCAAAAGAATGATGAATTATAGTCTAAATTAGGATTTCCAATTTTTACCCTCAATAATTTTATATCAATTTTGTGATATATATTTCAATTAAATTAGAATATAAATGAATAAAAAAATTTATAAACATGTCTTAAACATTAAAAAAATATGGTTTATCAATAAAAAATATTATGGATGATAAATGTAACATGAATAATGAAAATAATTTAAAAAACCTGTTGGATAACTGTTATAGTACCTTAGAAGATAGTGTTTAGTAATATAATTCAGTTAAATATCCTCATTTCTTTTACACTAAATTGGATGGTGGTTTATAACAACAATAATTATCCATATTTCAAGCCTAAAATGTACCAAACTCGGATCCCATCAAATATTATTTGGGTAATGTACCAAACCCGATATAATCCCCTCCTAGATAGCCACTTATTATATCAACTAGATAAGATATATCTTCCAAAATATAGAATCAATTAATGAGAATGATTATACAAGACCAATCATTCAAACCATGAAAGCCTTCGATTAAAAAGATCAAGAACTCTTTTTCATTTAAACTTCATAACCCATTTAGCATATTGGATTAGAAACAAACTCAATTGTATAATCTGTGAAACAAAATGATATCAAATGATTTGATATGTATTGATCCCAAAAAATATTCTTATAGTAATATTTCATAGAATATAATTATTTGTATGCATGGGAAATGATTACAAGTGAGATTAGTCAGATGAAATGATAGTTTTTATATATTCTGTAGAAACAAAATTTTCCTCACTTTAAATTTACGTAATCACCCATTATCCACAAATAACCACGTTCAATATATTGTAGTTTTAGTAACTAAAATGAACTGTTGGATTTTTAATTCAATTGATTCAGTTATGATGTCATTGGATGCTATTCTCTATCATTTCATAGATGTAATTCTATTCCTATCATTTGATGAGTGAAATGCCATCAAATTTCATTTTTCATCCATTGTAAACAAATTAAATTATGTTTATTAATGGAATTATCAAAAACTTGAAACATATAAATGAAAAACAATGTAATTACATGAAAAACCAAAAAATTTGTATATAGGATTTTTTAAATTATTATTGAGTCATTATCAAATTTGGATTTTCAAAACCATGGTTAAAGATAATTCAATTACTCAACATAAATAATATTTCATTTTGATAGAACATGTATTAATATTTACCATAGGATAGAATTTAGTTGTGTTTTTTTATTTTCTTCTACTGTTATAAGGGTATTATTATTTCCTAGATTATACTTCCACTATGTTTTGATGATTACATATAATTATGGGTATAGTATCCCCACTTGTTATATAACAACCCTAACTACTAGTCGACATCCTCTATCATTTGGGGAGTTTTACATGAGGTACGTATGACCCAATCTAGTCATGCAAATAGGGAACTAGATCATCGTCATTTTGATTCTATAATATTAATTTCCATTTCTACAAAATTAATCATAACAGATTAGTAGTTTGATTATGATTATTGATAATTTATGTATTGCAGATTAAATTATTATAAATTAATTTATGTATTTTATATAAATTCTAAAAAACCTCAAACATTTGATCAAGATATTTTATTTTCCTGAATATTATGAACATCAAGGGTCCTTATAAATCTATTTTTGTAGTATAACATTTGTCCAAAAAACTAATTAGAAATATTTGAAAACGTAATTTAGCAGAAAAAAATAAATTAAAGAAATGTTTCTTAATCTATTATGTTGAGTCCAATACCCTATAAATCAAATATTTTATTTTACAAGATAGTTTTCCTCCTAAATATATATGAGGATATATGTAAAAAAATATTTCATGAAAATTTTAGTTATGTTCACCCCCACATTAAATTGATCTCTTATATAGAAAGAGGTTCCATGAAATATGTGGGAGAATCATATCCTTGGATTAATTTTCATTTTGGATATTGAATGAGTTGTTGACATAATATTACATTTAGTTGTTTTAATAATTTTATTTACATTGTGAATGAAACAATATTATATATGACTTTCATGTTAATTAAACATTGCGATCTAGTTGCCTTCATGGAAGATTGCATCAATATTCGAAAATTTTTTCCCTCTAGTCCTTGATTTTCACCTTTTTTATCTCATCCAGACTTCAGAGTGGGCTGATCATAGGAAAACCATGGCGGAAAACATTCTTTCCCCAAGTATATTTTATTCGCACCGCCCTTTGAAGCCACTATAGACAATGGGGATTCTTTCAAGTGGAAGATATCAGACATGTGGGGACTTTACAAATGGAAGTGGGTTTCATTGGGAAAGGGATACTTTCATTTTCTATTCCCATCTGATGAACTCAAGGTTAGCGCATAAAGTTATGGGTCAATTGCGCTCAAACCCGGTATTATTGAACTTCGTGAATGGGATAAGAAGTTTAATCCATTTGAGGTTTTGAACAAAACTACTCAAATTTGAGTAAGGGTATATGACTTGAACAAGATCCTCTAGAATCAAAAAAATTCTATATGATATTGCATTGTAAATTGGAATTCCGATAATAATTTACAACGAAATGGAAAATTCCAGTTTTGGTCACTTCACCAGATTTTTAGTCGAGGTTGATCTGGGTTCGAAACTAGTACACAAGGTTCTTTTATCCATTGATGAGGATTTTATTGACTTGATAATTATGTATGAGAAAATCCCAAAATTTTTTAATACTTTTAGGATTAATGAGCATGAAAACTCTAATTGTAGATGACATCATAATGATCCTTTTGGGACAAGATTGGGAATGACCTGAACAATTGATTTAGAAAGTTAAAAATATTTTCTCCACAAAATAATATGCAGGAAGATAACAAGGATGCACCTAATTCAGATCAGCCTAGGAAATTGAATCATGATGACTGGAGATGTGACTTATTTCACAATATTTCCCATGTATAAATGGAAATTGTTAATTGATAATTTATTCAATTTTTCATTGAATTCTTGTTAACTCTTACATGAAATATTATAATATATTTTCAATAAATCACAAATCAATTAACAACTCATTAAAGTTAATAAATATATAATGATATTATCCTATGTTATAATGTAATGTTTAACTGATTGAGTTGAATGTGAATTGACCAAGAACATAGGGTAAAGTCCTCGAGATTATTCAGAATCTTCCTAACCTCCATAATCATAAAATTTATCCATGTTTAGATAAAAAATATTTAATAATATCATTTAAAATAATCATACTAATGGATGTACCAAAATATTTAATGTCAATGTACACTACTCACCACTCTCAATATCCTGCACAAACACTTAAGAAAAGCCTTTATAACTAAACCGTAAAGATATGTATAAATTAAATGAATTAATGAATGGAAAAATTGAATTATCTAGTTTGATGTGTATGTCCTACATATATGGGAAATTATATTCAATTCTATTACCATTAGAAGATATAAGAATTACAATAACACTTTTACATATAGAAATTTGTTTTGAAATTACAGGAAAATTTTCAATCACGTTCGATAATTTATTCTTTGGGTACATTGTCCCATTTTATTATAAAAATATTCAATATATTAAATAATAATCACAACTATTATTGATCCAAGGATGACCCACCATAGATCTATGTTGACTTCTATTATCTTATAAAAATTGGTATATGGACATTAAAGATTGTTAATAGTGAAGTATACATAGACCTTTTCCAAAATCCATGATGACTTCCCAATATCTTTCATTGATTATCATTCAACACGATAAAATAGAAAAATTTAACATGTTCTTACGAGACAGTATCCTTATGATGGAAAATATAATTTTCTTTTAAATATTTTTTTGTTGATACCTACTATTCAATATCATGGAATCTTATAGTATATGACCTATTTAGTAGAGGTAATAATCAAATGATTTTTTATTCAAAGATCCCTAAATATTACCCATGAATTCTACCATATGTAATACACATTAAATCAGCATCACTTAATGACAATCCAACTCTCACACTTCCATAAAAATCACGGTGTTCTTTTTTTTCATTTTGTTTATTGGTAAACTGGGTCAATGTTTTGTTAGTTGTTCCCAAAATCACAATGCAGAAACACATGGGAATTGTATTTTGTATACTGGTTATCCTCCATAATTCTAAAAATCTATCTTCATCCATGTTTATAATGAAATGATCATTTAGATAAATAGGTTTCATCCTAGAGTGAAATTATAGATTATTAGAAAAATGGGTCACACTATGACTATCACAGAAAAAGAAACTATCCTACGAGATTATTTTAATATCCATCAGTATATACAGAACCCTAACATAACCTTTCCAACTTCCATTACTTTTAGGTATTTAGTATACATTAGATAATTTGTAATTTTATATTTTATCACTATTATCTAACTATGTTTCATCTCTCTATATATAAATACAATCCCTATGATTCTCTTTTCGGTTTCCGAATCATCAATGATGTCCACATTGGAATTAAAACATTATATCATCACCTTCCTTAAAGAAAAAGGTTATATATTCCTACACATTTAAGTGTTGGATAATACAATATAAAAAAATAGAATAAAAAAATATAATCAACATATTTTTCCGTCTACTGTTCCTTCACCATAGACAATATGGAATTTTCAAATAGATAAGTTGATATTTAATTTTATCAAATCATCTTATATCATCCAATGATCATGCATATGTAATATGTTTTAGATATTAACAATATGAAGATTTTTAATCTATTACAATCAAAATTTCAAATTTTCCAATATCATTCTTCTCAAAAATTATAGGTAAATTTAGACTCATATTTTGAATTCAATTATAGAATACATCATCTAGAAACATTTTAATTATAATTAAGGTCTCATCATTAAAATCCATTCTATATAAAAAATGGTCCTCCTTTCATAATTTGATTCATCCATCCACTATAAAGGCATCAACATTTAGACCCCCCCTACATTTGTAATTTCTTAATGATATAAAGACTTTTATTTAATTTACATATGACATTATGGTTCATAACATCCATGAAACCCCTCAATTGCTTCATGAATATTTCCTATAGTAAATCACAATTGAATAAGGCCATATCTTCATACATATGTAATAAATATAAATTATCATTCAAAACCATGGTTCTCATAATCTGAATGGTAGTGTGATTTAATATTGTGGAAATTACCATTGAGAAATTAAATATTTCATCTAATATCTTCTGCAAGCAAGTGGATAACCAATTTGATCTCAAGTTCATATTTACCATATGGTAGAATATTCACCAACATTTTTCTGCTTGATTTAGAAGAATTTCTTTTAAATTTTATCATACATGGCTAAATTCTAGAGTCACTATGAGTTTCTGCCTTATTTGAGAGTTTAGGTTCACCATCATCTTTTATGTATCGAAAATTGATACCATCCCCACATATATATTGTATAGTTTCCAATCTGGTAGATATCGTCACATAATCCTTTAGTAACACTATATACTACTGTTTCACATTCAATATAGAATCTTCAAAAACCTATCTACAAGCCTTTAGAGTTATTTAGAATTATATAACATCATATATTGTTCTCACCACTATAATCATTATTCCTTGTTTAGAATCCTAGGATATTTTTGAACATTAGGTACTCTTATCCATATAAAATAGAATATTTATAGTTTATTCCCATATTAAAACATTATTTGTAGTCTAATTCAAGTACGTCTATAGTATATTATCAAAAAATATATATCCTATCTCCTAAGGACTAAAATTGTTTCATCAACCTGAAATCAAATCCATAATATTTATTTCTATATGGCATAATGAATTATGAATTTGAAACTCCATCAAGATTGTGTCTTTGATTAACATACATGATAATCATATTCAAGGATTATAAATAATATAAGATGCTATATGTCTAGTTGTTTACAAAATAATTATTTCTTCAAAATATCATATCCTAAAGTAGTATATTGAATCCCCTGGAAAATCTATGATTTTATGGTTTTTACATCCACCTAAAGTAAATTTGGTATTCCTAATATAATTCACATGTTTTTTTCTATTTAAATAAATATTTATTTCATTTCACCTCCCATATAATTATTCTATTGTATACTGGTAACAATTATCTCCACATAGATCCACTTAATCTGATATAATTTCATGAAGCTCCACCCATTTTATTCAACAACAATTTTGGATCTTATTCATATTATCTTCTATGAAATTTCTGCCTCCAGCATGACCTTCCATTGAATGAAACAAAAAAAAGACATAATATTTTTTCCATCAGATATTAAACCCATAAATTATGTGTATAATAATTAATAGATATAAAAAATTATAGTCACCCATAGTGATATGTGATAGAGTCTTGTCCTCAAACCCCATCGTAATCTATTTGTAGTTTTTGAGTACTGAACTTCCTTATGTTCAAGTGGAAGGAAAAATATTTCGTTAACACATTAAAAAAACTAAAAACATCTGATATAATTTTGATTGATATTGAATGTGTATTATTTAGTTATAACATTCATGTTCAATGCAATGAGATTTTTGATCTTGTAATTCCATAGCTCTTGACTAATGTAAATGGATTTACATATAATTACCACTCCATCTGATATAATGTTCATATATAAAGTCATATTCTTTACTCCTATAATAATCATTATGGATCCACAAATATATTTCTAAAAATAATATTAAAATCTAGTACCATATCCCACCTCATCAATATACTCTTTAAATATTAATATCATTTGTCACTCTGGGATTAATCTTACATATTTTAGGATTAAAAATATTTTTTTCCAAATCCATACATTATTATCTCTTTTCCCATAACCTTTATTTTTTATCATCCAATAAATATACATTTTAAAATCATCTAGACCCATATATCACAATTCTACCATTCTCTACAATTAAATTGAAATATAATATCATGTTAATCACCTATGAATCATTTATTGTATATATATTAAATAAAAAATTTATTTTTCCCTCAAATAAATTATAAGAAGTTGAGCTCCCAATACATTATATTATTATGACTCACTAAAATTTATATAATAGTCCTTTATATTCCCTAATTTCAAAAACACATTTTAACATATAGACCATATACCATACAACAGTCATTAGATTCTATTTTTTGAATCATCGTACAATTTATTTTGATCTCATATCTGGGGTGACCATTTATATCTATCTGCATATTATAAACAAATTTAGTGTTCTTGAGATTCCCTATTATAGAGTAATTCATTGAGGAAGATTTTCAAGAATCATTAAACACTAAATTTATTTTAAAAAAATTAATCACTCTAATTACCATCACATCCCAAAACTCTCATGGATTTTAAAATAATTGTAAACTATGTGTATAATCATTGAATACCAACATCACGTATTCAAGGATCACTTTAAACATATTAAAATCATTCATTAGATATTTTGCTAGTCATCACTATGATAATCCCATTCCAAAAAACCTTAATACTATAAAAATGTAATTATGTATCATATTATACTCATACATATATTCTTGGATATTAATTATATATATTTTGGTTTTAACCTCCAAGATTATAAAGTTCAATTTCTATCACTATGATGTCCTGATCAATGATAACACATTCCATTCCACCCATTCATATTTTTCCTTATTTATCATATCTTGATGAACTCCATTCAATTAATCATTGATGTCATTTTTAATGAAAATATTATATAGCTTAACCATCTATAATTATAAAAATTCATTTGAATTTATCAATTGATAGTTTATCTTCCATATATTCGGTAACCTATAATGATACTTTTATCCCGCTAAAAGATTAAAATCACTAAATAATGAGTGAGTTATACTTGAGAATTACTACAGTGTCTAGAAGATAGAGTATAGACTAAAATTTAATTTACCTTATTGGGAATCTTCATCATCATCTTATTATGAGATGATACATATCAGTTAATAAATGCAGCATAAACTGAACAGTATGAAGACACTCTATATAGAAAGAATAAAAATATATAATGACAACGTACCCTACTCAATATACAAAATATCCTCCCACATATCCATGAAACCCCTAATTCACATAAAAATAAATATAAGTGGATGTCGAAATAAAGAATGAACGCATTGGTTTATGGTGGTTGGTAAATATGATCTACATCCATAAGAAAAAACACTACTTAATTACAAATCAATACCAATATACAAAAATTAAAATCAAACTATTATATTCATAATATTATAAATGTAAATATATGTAATCTAATAATAACATTAAGTCGTAATTTATATGTTTTTTTGGTCTCCCTTCCTTATGGAATGTGTCACCTAGTCAAATGAGATGAACAACTATCCGAGATTCATATACTACCCTCATAGATGCATGGTGGATATAATTCACTAGTAATTATTGTCATATGTCCATTGAAACCAACAAATAGTGAGGCTACACATCCATTTAAAACATATTAAATCAAAATTGTTATATCTTCTTCTAAATATCATCAAACCAATTAAAACCTACCTTCAAACATGCCGATTAGACATTGTCCCTGTATTACGAAAAAACATTCCATCCAAATAAGATCTTATTATTAATGACTAAACATCAATAGTAATTTATTTTCATGTAAACACTATATCTAGTAGTTTTAATCAACCCATTCAGTTAGTTTCTAAATACCAATTGAGCTATCGATAGAACTGGAGTAGCAAAATTACTATTCTTATTTATATTTTTACATATTTTGTTCTATGTTAAACCTCATTTTAAACTACCACATTGTGGAAAATTTAGTCCTTTTTACTTTATACTCACATTAATGTAATGGGAGATAATGATACCTACATTAGGATTAAAATTAAAATATCATGTGTGAGGCCCTATGAAATATAAGTATGTGGGAAAATAGTCTATATCATTGAAAAAAATATGTAATAAATAAAAAATATAAAATATAACTTAAAACAATATGTAAAATTAAATGATTTATTAATGAATTATTCATGGGTTGGAAACACCTCATGACCAATAACTATTCATTAACATTTAATATAAATAATCAATTAATCTATATATTATCTTGATAGAATTTTTAATTAATAAAATTTCATTAAGTGTATTTCAATTCATCAATTAAAAATATTATTTCATATTTGAAATGAGATGATGAAAATGTTTATGGTAACTATATTGTGGTGGTGTTTTTTGTAATTTTTTGTTATGTACGGTTCTTTTACAATTCATGAATAAGAATTGAAGGAAATAAATTAACCTGCCTACTTGTGGGATATATTGGTGTACCATTAACTAACCGTTATAGTGATAATAGCTAGTTAGTGGAGGTGGTGGAATCCCTTGATGATCCTGGGTTGATTTTTCCATTCGGTACTAAGAAACTGAATAGGTAGTGGATTAGTAAGTAATCACTTGTTTTTTATGGATGCACAGGCTAGGAAATTGTCAAGAAACAAATAGCTTGTGGTACAAAAACAACCCGAATATTAAAGGGACTTCTATAATTTTTCCATAACATGGATTTTTGACATAAAATTTTATATTTTTACCCTATTCTATACATGAATCCCCTAAAATCCCTCTTTTAATAAACATGGATCTAGCATTTGATTATCTTTTAAATTTAACTCATGAGTCAACCAGTTAATTCCCAAATTTTATGTTTTATCTTTTTTAGAGTGAATCCTATAATTATATTAAGATAAACCATAGTTAAAATCTATGTTTGAAAGTTCTGTAGATTCTTTCATGATCTAATTGGAAATTCTTGGGTGATTTCAAGAAACATATCAGATCTAGATAATTTTCATCCATCCCTTAGATGGATCAAAATCTACCATTCACATCAGATCTCATTTGGATACTTAATATATCGTTATACCCATTCCATTTTTTGGAACCTGATTTTTGATTCTATAATACATTAAGTGAATAATTCTCTTTCTTCAATAATTTTTTCATATACTTGGATTAGGGTTGAATCGTGGAAATTTATTTGAGCACACATTTAGTTAGAGATCAATACCACATAGGGCCTTTGTATAAATACTGATTGGAATTAATGGAATATGTGTGCATTCATTCATATCAATTAGATCAATTATATGATATTGGATACAACTGATTTCTATATTTTTGGTGTGTGTGGCCCTTCAGAACAATGGCATGATTTTTATTATTATTACCGTATGTTATTTCCATTGTTTTGTGAGAACTCTTAACCTATAGAGGTCTGTATCTAATAATGTGATAGGTACGATATTCATTTTAACGCCTCATGTTTTATATAAAATAAATATTTTTTGAGTAATTTAAATTCATTAATATCTTGTGTTATTAAAGAAAATATTTTTGATTTAAAAAATTAGGAAATACATATATAAATATTTGGGTTCAAATCAATAATATTTTTTGATTAATACATATAAAATAAATTATCAATTTTCAATAAAAGTATTATATCTTTAAAAATTGAATTTTTATATTTTTTAGTGTGGATAATATATTAATTTTATTAATATTATAAGAATTATATTTAAAAAAATATTCCATTAATTAAAAAAAATCATATCATTTTGATTATATGATGAAATATTCTTTTTTTTTTGAAAATATTAGATTATTAGGGAAGATATTCTTTTTTTGAATACTATCATTTTCTTTAATTTAGTAATGAAATTTAAATATTGATACTATTTTAGATTAAAAATATTATAATATATGTTCCATTTTATCTATAACGTCCTAATTAAAATCATTTGTATTAAAAATTTTCATGATTTTTTGTATAAATCATTTTTATACCAAAAAACAGATTATTTCTAAAGATTTTTTTGTCATTGAATAATGTTTTTCAATTTTAATTAAATAAAAACCCCTAATGATGAATGATATAAATTATATATTTAAATTTTTATATAAATATATATTAATTTAAAATCATATAATGAACCATATCAAAAATTGAATAATTATAAAAACATGTTTTCCTTGATAAATACATCTACATAGAAATCCATTTTTCATTTCATTTCGAATACATAATTTTTATATAATTTTTTAAAATTTTAGATAAGACTTTTTAAGACATAATTTATTGTTTAGATCATCATTTCAAAATTATCATTGGATTAATTTTTAAAAAATTCTCAAAAATATTAATGTTTCGACGAATAGTGAAAATAAAGGTTTCTATTGAAAAATTTATTTTCATTTAACTAAAATTTAATGTTTAATTTTGTTTTAAAATAATATTAAAATAAAATATATATTAAAAATAATACAATTAATCCAATTTAGGTTATTGGGATCAATTTTATAATAATTATATAGAAAAAAAATTTAAAATATTTTGAAAATATTTTCTATGGAGCACTGGGTTTTTGTGTGGTGCACATGTTTAATTTAAAATTTATTTTTTATAGTTATTTTATTTTAATTTTTAAATATTTATTCCATATTTTGAGTCATCATAATTAAAATAATATATTATTTTAATTTTATATTTTGACCATTTTGAATAGTAAAAAAAGTAGAATTTAATTACCTTGATTATGTTTAAAGTTTGTTAGCTAGGGTTAAATTAAAATGATAATATGTTAAATGACCTAGAAAAATGATGAAAAAATTCATTACCAATATATATAAACCTTATAACATATATGGTTTTATAATATCTAATTTAGTACAAATTTGTGAATTTAAAAAACATGGGTGCAGTTTATTCTTTTCAAACCATCCAAGTGTATCCTTTCTCGCACTTATAGATAGTAACTACACGCATCTCCTTTTCAAAAATCCAAGTTCATTTGGAATAGAACTTAAAACCCCAGATGTATTCCTATATTTACTACCCACTTATAGATTTATTATTTTTTAAACCCTTCAAATATAACTTTAGGAATTAGACTAAAGAGGTCCTCTGAAGAAGAGGTGGACTTCTAAAAGTTGTGTTTTTTATTTTTTCTTCCACAAGCATAAAATAATATAAAACATTGAAATTTTAATTATATAATTATATCTAATATACTAATATTTTATTATGATATTTTTAGACACTACATATATCTCATATTCTATAAAATGGGAAATAAAATCGTCGAACGTGAGTACGACTGACAACCACCTTGTGAACCGATGTGATTTGTTCTCCAACACTACCTCCCTAGAATAGATATAGTGATATATTCAATGATAAAGAAGTATATTTGTGTTGTTATTATACATTTTTTGTTATTATATGAAATATTATTTCTTAATTTTGATTCATTGGGAATATAATAACATCAGTCATGTGTATGGCATATTACCGCATTATGAAGTGATGTGATTTATTTCTCACATACACATTACATGGAATTTTATAATGGTAAATTTGAGTAATTTATGTGATATAAATGATATAATAAATATTTTTAAATGTTAATATATTATTTTACTTCTTCATATTTCATTTTTTAAGAAAATCGAAATAATAGTAATGTGTACGTATGACTTGTCGTCTCCATGAATAGTGTAATTAATTTTCAATATCTAAATTTAATGGATTAATATAATTAATTATATAATGAATAAATATTATAATTATATCACATTTAAAAATTTTGATTTTATTGAATAATGATAAAAAATAAAGGATAAAAAAAACCAAAGAAAAACATGTATGAAAAATGATGTTGGTATTACTCAAAATGTGATTTCATCAAAGAATTTTTTACAAGATCACAATAAAAATCCATTGGTAAATATTATAGTTAATATGTTTATAATAAACATATATTTATTATAAATAATTTTTTAATATGTATGATAGAAGTAGAGACATAATGCAAAGCATTTTTGTCTGAATTTGTCTTAAATAGTTCATATAATATGTATTACACATATAATATTTTATGAAGTTTATATATATCCATATTTAATGTTCTATAATTATTTTATCGATAATTATTAATTTAAAAGTTAAATTTGCGGTTATTATTTAAAGGGGATTATGATTTGAATGGTTTCTAAAATGGAAAGCATTTTGATGTTACAATTTTATTATTTTTCGAGGATTTTTATGAATATTCTTAAAATGATGAGATGTTATGATATAACTCTCAAGAAACTCTAAAAGATTATTTTCCTTGATTTATTTTTATAGATTTTAATATTTTTCCCCTTCATATTTCACTATTTATGTACTTAGTTTTTCGAAATAATGTATTTAAATTTTAACAGATTTATTTCTCTCATCATTTAGAATCCATTATCTTCTAACTTCATGATTTAAAAATTTATTTCATTATTTTTTTAAGGATTCTATAAGATTGATTAATTTCATTTTTGATCATTAAATTTTATTTTTATAAAATATTATAAATGTAATTTTCATGTATTTTTACAAACAATTCCAATTTATTAAAACCAAAATTACAAAAGGAAATTGTATTTTAACATGCAGGTGACAAATGGAATTTTATTCCATCATGACCAATAAATTATGAAAATCAAATTTTATAAATTTTCATAATTATTTGAAATGAATTTTTTTTGAAAATTTTTTATGAGTGGAAAGTCTATGTTTCTCAAGAAACGAATCATCTGTTATTTCAAAATAATTTTCTATCTATAATGAAATCCTTTGATGTTACTTAAACTTTACTTTTGACATGATCTAAGGATACAATTATTTTTATTTCTATGATTGTTTTATGGTTATGATAAGAAGATGATTATGATACTGTCTTCATTATCCATGGGGTATTCTATGAAGAAATTATCAAATGATGAAATGATTATGAAACCTATTTTATTTGAACATGTATTAGTATGATAAAATTATTTTGAAACCCTTTTATATTAATGGGTTATGAAATAATAACTGTTTTCTGATGTTAGAGAAAACATTTTTGTGATTTTAATTATTTAAAATGAAGGGCTTATATAATTATCTTAATAATTTGGTAAAGATTGGGAATCATGGGATAAAAAACTAGAATGGCGAGTGAAACTAGTTCAGTATGGGAATTTATCGACATTGATAGCCATTAGTGTAAACCATAACTACTATGATAGTATGGGGAGTGATGAAAATCAATTGAGATTGACTTGGAAGTTAAACATGATTCCTATGATGTTTTGGAGAGTGAACCCAATCCACTATGAAATCCTTGTATATGAGTCATCAGTAATATGGAAATGATTTTCCATACTTATGTGTATTCCATAATTATATAAATTATACTAATTTTATGGTATAATTGATTATTTTATTTCATTCTATTATGATTCTTGTCTTAAATAATAAAAATATCATTTCTATAACTCAATATTAAGTTTGTTGAAATGTATGGTATGGTTTTAAAGTGTTATGGTCATGTTATCAACCCCTAATACTCATGTTACACTTATGTGATCATTGATATATCCCTAATTTATCCTTACTAAGAATTAGAGATCACCCTTTCTTAAGTTTCAAATTATTAATAAAAGTGAAATGTATGTTATTCTTTTAAATGTATATTTTATTTAGAATATAGTGGTAGAATATTTATTTCACTTATGAACCAGTTTCTTATTTACCAATGTTTTCAAAGGCCCTAAACATAAACAATTTTTCCATGGATAATTATGTTATACAATGAATATTTATTTATTAAGATGTAATATCTATTTATTAAATGTATAAGTCATTGTAGTAGGTATCAGAGAATTTTTTTATAATCATTTTTAAACTAATATGATAAAATTATATTGGTAAACCATAGCATATATTTTTGTACAAAATAATGTCAAATGTTATGGTAAATAATTGAGTGTGATTTTTCTAGAAATAAATCGTTATTTAGATACTAAAAGTAGTAGTTTTTATAGAAATTATGTAACTCAGTGTAATAACTATGAGAAATGTGCATAAGAATTTAATCAAGAAATACTATGTTCATGAAAATAATGATTATTATGCACAAGGTTTGACAGTCCCCGAAGATATGTTTTGGTTAATTCACATTTTCTTTGTCAATAACCCTTATATATTTGAATAATGACCATGAACATCCTTGGATAAACATACAGTATCATAGATTGAATAAGAGGTATTATTATATAGATATTTTATATGTGTTTTTTCATGAAATATAACATTTCAATTTGAACACCACTTTCAGAAGAAATATAAGGCACTATCCTTAAACCTTATTTAATCATGAGTTATTACATGATTACACATTGAGGATCTTTTCAGGTTTAGTGTTTTAGAGAATTAGAAAATAAAACATCCATTACATTCCACATATAAACAAAGTGGTTACATAAATATAGTATTCATTTTTTCCATCAATGGAAACATATTTAAAATAAAACATTGATTCATTCTTGACACTTCCTTGACACTATCATCATATCATGTACCTTTCCCTTGACCTGTGAAAAACATTTCAAAAAACATGGGATGAGCATAAAAATCTCAGTATGGGTTATAAAAATATGGAAAGGAAACATAATTTCATATATACATAATAATGAAATCATACTTTACCCATAAAACATAAGCAATTTTACATACCTCATCAAATCATGAATAAATCATAGAAATCATAAGACATAAAGGTAACTTGAGGCATTCATAACATTCTTACGTAGGGAGTAACCCTCTTGGTTACGTTTGGAATACCCACCACAGTATATTCCCTAAATCTCTTCATATAAACCTTAATGTTTCACTCCTTCGTGTTACCCAATGCATTGGAGAGCTATATCAGGCTCACCCGCCCTTAGTTTATCACAGAACCACCCGTCTTCATAATAATGCCCAAGAATTTCAACATAATTGTATCACATAAAACATGCATATAGGAAACATAACATTTCCACCTATCAATCACAAGATATCAATACAACACATTGATATAAAAACATTATGAAAACCATTTTCAATACCAAAACAAAAGAAAACTAAAACATGGTATTTATTTTTCTTTTAAAAAAAAGGTATGGCTTGTAGAGGAAGCTGAAACTCAAATAATGGTCACGGTGGCGGAGAAGTCGTTGTCACCGCATACGTACGACCAAAACATTCCCTTTTGTCATTTAGTAAAACGCTTAGTATAAAAAAAATATTCCTTTTGGATAAATGTAAAAGTCAATGGGGTTTATACACCGTAAAAAAGAAGGTTGTGTATAAAACAAAATATGCCTCAATGAAAGGAGATTGAGACGAAGTCCCATACCTTGGGCCCGACTTGACTCAGTCATTCTTTAATCTCCTAAATAATAAAATTGAGTTAATTTCAACTTGCTTAATAACCTTCTTCATGTTCATTATTCCTTTTATATCACTTATTACCATGTCATGAACACTATGTAATTATTTTAGTTAATAACGGTCGTTTTAACGATCATTGGTACTTGAGTCAAAATATGCTCTTTATAATTACAAGTTGTTCATGTATCCATTATATCCAGAGTTATAATCATGATGTATATATCATATATATCATATATATATAGTATATAAATGCATTTATAATATTACATAATTATTTAGAGGTAAGAAATGAAATGCATTGTTCATGGAGACGGTAAGCCGTACGTAAGCATGAACGCTACTTTCATTTCTATTTCGAATTTTATGGAATTAAAACATAATGATAAATAATAGTATTTTAATTCCATTATGGTATCATTTATAATATCATTAAATATATCCTTTATACATACCACATATGGTATTAATGAATCAAATCACTTTGAGGGGGCGATAGTCTGCACTTCCTAAATTGAAGATATCACGTTTACTCATAATGGTAACCATAAAGATATTCCATAAATGAAAAATACAGAAGATTACATAAAACATAAACATATTATATATAATATATAAATATAGTGACATCTTAATGGCCACCTTTGAAGGTTATATATGAGTTTTGAACAGTCATCGTTTCGTGAGGCAGAAATTCACCATCCACGGAAACAGTATATTCATTAACCATCAGATGTAGGTGTGTGTAAGTGTAGCTCAAATCCTACTTATAACAACATACTAATATATTAAATATACTGTATTGTTTACAAAAGTAATGAATAAAAAGAGTTTAGGGGGTTGGAGAATCAAAATAAAACAAAAAGACTCAAGTGAAGACATTACCTTAAAATCGGGTAACTCCCTTTGGTTTGAGCTCAAAGGCTTCCTTGGGAAGACTTCATCCCAATGTGAGGCTTCAAGGAGTAATAGAGGGATTTGGAGAGACAAAATGGTCCGGGGTTGTCTGAGACAAAGGCTTTGGAAATGTGGGTAAGGAGGTAGAGGTGGGGACCTTTTATAAGAGGAGAGGAGGGGCACTATTGGAAAGTAAAGAAATGTAACTTTATTTTAAAATGATTTTCAGAATCAAAAGGTCTCACATTGATATAATTCGTGGGTAAGGTGATAAGGGTTCTAAATACACCCATGAAATAGGTTTTTGACATGTGGAGATCATAGATGTTACATTATTATTTCATTTTATTTCAATCCTTTATTAATGAGGTAATCGCTGCATCATCATGATGTCATAAATAATTTTATTTATATAAAGTCTGAAAATTATAAAAAAATACTATGATGTATTAAATCGTCTTATCTTTCCAATGACTATTTATAATAAAAAATGTGACATGTATAACCCCATGTAAAAATTGTTTTAGTAAAATAACTAATGTTTGTGTCATTTTTACTTTTACATTAAATAAAAAGTAATTTATGTCATCTCCCAACCAAAGTGGCTCCATGGGGTCCCCAAGTTGACCCATGGATTGTCTTTGTCGTCCATGACACATCAAATAAGGGTAGGACATGTTTCAAGCTCATATTATATTATTAAAACATTATTTTTACCTTAAACTACACTAATTATCACTAATCGTGATTAAAAACATACAAGTTACTATTCAAAAAAATTATTTTAATCCCATTGAACCACATTTTACTTCTTTATTACAACAATGTATGTTGGATTTTTTAAATTCAAAGCACATAGGTGGTAAAGATTCATTTAAACGAAAAATCAGTTTTTTATGTACCACTTAATGGTTTCACTATTCATCAAAATTGAAGTTTTTCAGAAAAATACCAAAACATCACCCTAAGATATATTTGATATTATTAATTAAAAAATGTTCTCTATTTTAAAAAATTCAAAACATATAAGTTTCATTAATTAATTTAATAATTAATTCCCACTGTCAGAGCAAATAGCGTGTTTTTGTGAAACAATAAGTATCAAAAGATTGACACTAGTTTAAGTCCAATTTCATAGTGAAATTGATTACAATGACCACTATTGGATTAAATGGTAAAAATATATTCTGATTGAAATTTAAAACCAATTAAAAATATAATCTATTCATATAAATAAATTATATTAAAAAGCAGTTTTGGTGTAAAATGCAGTATTTTTCACTATTAATTAAAAAATGAACATTGTCTGAAAAATACCAAAAATTCACAAAAAGTAAATTTTGATTTCACAATCATAAAGAATAAGATTATTTTGACAAACATTGCTTATAAAATTGTCAAAATATAGATTTAAAAATGGTTTGCCATCAAAAGGAAGTAAAACAATCTTTTAAAAATATCAGTGTATTCCATGCTTAAGATTGGATTTATTTTAAATTTAAGCAACTAAACCACTATTTAATTAATTAATAGACATAGAAAAAAATATCTATTATTCATCACTTACTTGGGATGTTACAAGAAATGAATCATGATGAACAAACAAATAAGAAAATGAAGGAAAAAATTCCATTTATTCCATCATGAGGAATTTTACACCTTCTTTTAGTGGTTACACTTATCTATATGTTGCTGAGAAATTGATTTGTTCATCTAAAAGAACATTTTCTATTCTTCTATGTTCGTATCTTGATAAATCCAATTTATTTATCTATTATTTAAAAGATGTGGTTAATAAACTGTTGGCTCTTTTTAAGAAAATAAATCAATAATATAATATTTAATCCTTATAATAATATGTGTTTAAGAAATTATTTTTCAAAAATTACCATTTTCTTATTCAGTTCATTAAATGGAGAATGAATTCCTTGAGTTGAAGAAGATGGATGATTAATTTATTGGTACCTATGAGATTATTTTCATAATACATTGGAAGAAGACATTTGGAATTATCATCGACATATAAAACATGTTTGATTGATTCTTTATTATCATAAAAACATGTCTCCAATGTGAATTAGTCCTAAGGGACTTCTTTATATATAAATAAATAGGTTTTTTTCAATAAGGGTAGATATTTAGATTATATTGACCCCTCAAATCATATGGTTAATGTAAAAAATAGTGATAGAATTCGATAGATACTCTAAAACATTGTATAATGGAATATTATGTTCCATTTATTCTCATTGTGTGGAAGGAAACATTAAGGTAATTGTCTTTATGAGACTAATATGTGTTTTAAATTTGGAAATAAAGCTCACAAATTGGTTGAATGGTGATGTGACAGGAAGAAGTTATATATTGATTCAAATATAGGTATAGCTCCTCAGCATTCACAACTCACAGTCCATTGTATTGTGTGAAAAATGTTTGGTTGTTATGTGTATCAATTCCCCAATCCATGAAAAACTAGGGATGAAAAAAAGGCAGATATTCTGATGACATAGAAAATAGTGAAATCTTATGAAATCAGAGTAGATTATGTGAATCATTATAATTAGGGAACATATATCTTCTTTTACTAAGATGGTAATTTCTAGTTAATTTAATTATGAAGGATCACTATTAATGTCTTATTGTTTATCCTTTAGTGGAACATGAATTGATTCTATGCATTTATTTTCTGCATTAATATTGAATCTAGATTATTGAAATCACATTTGTTATTCTATTAGTGCAAGGATATACCCCAGACTCTAGTTAAGAACGATTTTTATAAGATAAGTTATTATTAAAGTAATATAGGTTTAATTCTATATTATAATCATATATATATATTTGTAAAAAGAACATAATATTTATGGATACAACTGATGATTCATGACGATAACATTTATCATATGTTAAAATTAATATACACCCATTCTTTGGTTTATGTGATCGTATTTTATCAAAATTATTAATATTTTGAAAGGCATTCATGCAAATAAAACCTATTATTTTATACATGTTTATGTAATTTTTTTATGAAGGAAAGAAGTTAGATTTGGAGGACATATGAATAATGGTATTTGTGACATTTTGGGTCTTACTTATATTTTATGATGTGGTAATTATGGGTTATTTCAATATAGGAATGTTTTAGAAATTATTTTTATATTTTTTTGAAAATAAATAACGAGCAGGTCAAGAGACAACATGTTGCATTCGGGGAGTATACGAAGATGGAACCCAAAACCAACATTAAAATTTTTATATTTCCTACACCATTATTATGTGGAATATTATTTCTAGTTGGTCAACAAGAAGAGTGATATTACTAAATATGTATCTTGGGGATTAGTATGTTAGCGTGTTAACAGTGAGTGGGAAAATTATAATGGGATTTTACAACCATTAGTTATACCATAATAAAAATTGGAAAATATCACAATTGATGTTACCTTTGTACTCACAATAACATCTAATGAGAATAATGAAATATGGGTTATAGCGATTTACAATAATTTTAGAAAACTTCATCGTTATTAGAGAATAATAATTTATATATTGGCTTAACAAAATTATATTATGTAAGTGGCGAAGTTTCATAGATTACCACATTTAATTATATATGTTTGGTATCCAAGGATATTCTTAATGTTCTGGGGATGTTATCCACATGATCATGAAATATAGTTCAGTTTCACCCATGAATATCATCATGCAATAGCTGACCAGTCTAATACGACTGTTAAAACCATAATCTACGATACAATATCGTATACTATATATTTAGAAAATATTTGGGATTTCCACCTTTATCTAGTATAGTTTTTATACAACAATATATTTCACTTATGATTTAAAAACAATCCTTATGAATACATTTACATAAATAAGATCATAAATTCTATGTACAGAGAAGTAATTGGAGTATTAAATCTATTAGGACTTGATCTAGAATAAGAAATGGAATAGATAGTTTCATCTATTTAGTAACGCATAAGGATGACATAAAGTAAGAAACAAAAATATACTAATCATTTCTGTTTTGTTAATTAATTTGATTTTGTTGAAAAGGTATTCCTAAAAATTTATTCATATAAAATTTTTCATTGATTTTGAAGGAGATAGAAACTAATACATTGGTGTATCTATACTGACCTAAACATTTAATAATTTTAATTCTTATTGATCAAAGTAAAATTTCTATAATGTATAGTGGTTATATAAAAAAATATTCACTTCATTGGATTTATGTTTTGGGATATTAAAATACAGTTATTAATCATTACCATTGCAAATATAGCCATTAAACAGTGATCACATGATTAGAATAAATATTAGGATTTATGAAATTGAATTTAGTTAGACAAAAGAATTGATGGCCTCATCTAATAGAATTGTTCTATATGAAATACATTTTTTGGATCTCAGAAAGGAGGCAGCGTCATTAGGCATCGCTCTTAACCAAGCCCAAACCAAGGTTAAATACGTTAATCTTGAACAAACCACCTACAGGATAAATGGAAGTTAATAGCGATTACCACCCATGAAATGTTAGTCAACCCAACCCAAGAGTCTTTCACCAACACACACCATACCCTTATGTCTTATACGATTTTTATAAGGGGTTATTTAACAATACCCTAGAACTATGACAATGGGAGTTAATTTTGTATATAATAAATAATATAAATTAATTTTATTATTGTTACTTTGTAAATAGTTATTAAAGAAAAAATAATATTTTTAGTTAATATTCAGTTACAAAATCTATATTGATGAATTAATAAATTTTTTAATTAAAAACTATTTTTAAAAATTATTGTTAGTAAATTAATTTTTATTAAATATAAATGACCATATAATTTTTATGAATAAAATTGTATTTTTTATTATGGTTAGAATGATGTTGTTGTCAAAACCCATAAATTTTCAATAAATTTCAATTTTTATATTAAAAGTACAAATTCCCATATTTTTAAAATTACTTAGATATATTGAATATTATTGTGGAATCAGGACATCAAAATTATTGAACGGTGAAATTTTCATAATTTTTGAAGACATTCAAATTTTTTGGTAAAAATTTAATATCTTTTAAATAAATAATGTGTTATATGACATCTTAATGACCCAATAGTAATGTAATAAAATAATATATATGGGTTGTTAGTCCAATATATGTTTCCCTTTAAAATAGTGTGATTTTAGATTTGTTTGAATTTTTTTACAAAGCCATAGTGGACCCTCCAAAACATATAAAACATTTTATCATTTTTAAATTGATTTCTTATAGAGTTTGACTCGCATCCACATAAGAAGGCCTAATATTATAATATTTTTGGACATTGAACATATGTAAAAATGTTTTCCAGACCATTTTTTTAAAAACGAGGTGTAAAACCATGAAATGGTTTGTAGTTTTGATTAGATTAATGTGTGGTGTCCAAAACCAAAATAATATGGAATTCCTGCATCTTTCCTATATAAACTCACTCAATCTCCCATTACTATTCACTCAACCCATTTGGATGTAGACCAACCCCGATCTTACACTCTCTAGGATCATCCTAAGGAGCCCCTTTCCCTAGGTAATCCACTCTCATGCCTCTCTAATGCATTTGGGATCACACTTCCAAGTAAGGGATTTCTTACTTTCTCATTTTAGTCGAAGTTTCATTACGTTGATACACTCATTTTCTTCAATTAATAATATTGGGGTATAAATTTTCACCTCCACCATAACTCCCAACTTCTTTTTGAATTATTAGAGACCTATTTCTCTCTCATTAATCCCTCCTATGTACACCCATTACCATGGTTATATTTCGTAATAGTTATTCTATTTCTCCTTTTTATTTAGGTTTCTTTATTATGATACACAATATATTACCAAATTACATGTGTTTGTACTTGTATATATTTTACCCCATTAATCTCAATTTCATGTACATATTATTAGATACCCCTTTATCTTTTATTCACCATTTTTATGAATTTTTATGTCATGTCGTTATTTGGATGGAATTGCACTGCGATTTCCTTCCCAAAATCATTGTTTAGTGAATAGCATATCAATTTATCTATCATGGATATTCACCATTATGTTCATGTAAATATTGATTTATAACATTCATTTATATATTCCATATATCTTATTCCAATAATAAGTTATTATTTTTAATGAATCCATGTTGCATGATTCAAGTGGCACAAATATGCATGAAATGAAATGATTAAGAAGGCTGGTCCCTAATAGCACAACAATGATTTGGGTATTGACTAGTATCTTGATAATTCAAGTGCAATGAGGGTTTACTCATGACAATCCTTGTTCAATGAGGGTTTACTAATTCTCCTGGTTCAATAATCCATGGCTCATTCTAATATCATGTTAAATGTTGTTGCCACATTTCCATGTTATGATAACCATGCTATATCATTCCATTATGTTCATGTATATATTGTGCTCTATTGATATGAGTATTTACTATAATTTAACATATTTATAATATTATATCTTATTTACCCCCTTACTGGGCTATATAGCTCACCCATTTCTTATTCATGTCCTTGGGTGATCCCATGCAATGTTAAGTACGAAGGAATATTGTTTTCATGTAAAACATGTTTTCAATAATGATGTTTTGTGTTTTGTTATAAGTTGTTATATAATGTTCTAAATTTCCCAAGACACTTGGTCTCTTAGTCCTCATAGTTTTATTAATTGAACTTTTTATGTAATAAGACATGTTTATGTTTTTAGTAAAGAGCATGATTATTACAGCTTATATAAGAGGATATTATTTTTTATTTTCAGGATTATGATTAGAAATCCCACTTGAAAGCCTTAGGGATATAAATAAGTGTAATAAAAACATCCATAAATTTTATTGAGAATTGTTTAAATGTCTTATCATGATAATACATCCCTGTATAGATAAAAGTAGATAGAGGCGGCTCTGGCATAAATCTATATTATTGTTAAACCCAAGAACACCACATTAAGTTAGACTCGAACAAGAATGGGGGCATGAAAATGGGCCTCAATTCACTCTTGGATATGACACACATGGGGGATATTCTTTGATAAATTCATAAGCATAGTATGAACCATTATTATGGGAATAAAAAAATTAACCTAAGAAAATGTGATGGGAAGTAGATCATGGATAACATAGACTGATGCATATAAATTCATAAGTTAATGAAATAAATGTAATTTATATGTTATCAATTTTTTGTCTCTGGACCCCCCCTTTATGTATTGTCCATAACATTCCTTTTATTCTCACTAATGGCATGTAATAAGAGGACTCAGGCTAACAATGGATGTGAAGATAAATGTGAGATCTTTTCAAAGGAGATGCCTAATCTAAGGGGAGAAGGATTCAAAAACATTGTCATGATACTATATCTGTTAACTCTTGATTTTAATAGAAATATGGGTCAATAAAAATGTTCAACACCCTTATGAAAGAACATTCCATAATCGAGAGCTTTATGAGACCAAGCCCTCTTATTTTTAATGAATCATCTAGTCCCTCAATTTCTAAACAATGACTGGACTCCACGCAAAAGATATTTTTCATCCATTAATGTTCATAACAAGAGAAGGTACCTAGGATAATTATCATATAGAGGGTAAAACATATCAATGGTGGACAATTATCCATAATTCAAATCCCGAGGAAGAGATAGAGGCATTGGAATGGAAGGATTTTAGAAAATATGTTTTGATAAATATTTTCCTCACACCCTTTGACATAATATGGAAAGGGACTTCTACAACCTATGGAAAATAGATGACGAATCCATCAGAGTGTGTGAGGAAAACTTCACAAGGCTTCCATGATATGCCTTTGGAATTGTTTTTACCCTCTAATTCAATGTTGACCTCTTCTTTTGTGGGATAAATCAATGCCTACAAAATCCCTAGAGAATCATGACTTCGAGAGCTATTAGTAAATTTTCAGATTTACCCTCAAAGTCTAAATGGAGATCGATAAATCTAAGGGTTATAACAAGGATAAGAAGTGAAATGTGGAATTTAATTTAAGAAATCCGATTTATAAATCCAACGGTGCAAATAAATCCAAGCACCCCACTTACCAAAGGTGTAGAAAGAGGAACCCCAGAAATTTCTTAAAGGGGACAACGAAATGCTTTTGGTGTGGAAGAGAAGGGAACCTAGTCATTAAATGCAGACAAGAAAAATTTGTTGTTGTGACAGAGGAGAGTAACACTCCATTCGAACCTCAACACATTTTTCATTTCTTCAACTACAATGATCAATAGAACATTGAAAACGAGGGCCCTATGAAAGGATTTTAAGGCGCCACCAACAACCTCCAAGGAAGCAAGGACATGATTTTACATCACTACCGGTGAAGAGAACCCTAAAAAAGAAGTGGTGACAAGTACAAAAGCTATTCATTCATGAATAGACAACATGCTTTTTTATTCTGGTTCTTTAAATTATTTTATATCCAGAATGTTTAGTAGAACAATCCACCACCACCACAAATCATTGAAGTAATGATTTCGGTGAGAATAAAAAATTGGTAAATTATTGCATCCCATGTATATAAATCCTCCCCAAAACAAATTTATGGATTTAACTTCCCAGTCAACTTCTTCATTCTATCTCTAGTGGAATTTGATACAATTTATGGCATGGACTAGCTTTCTCTATATAAAGCCACCATAAATTGCAGTGAGAGGGAAATCACAATCCATATTTTGAATCAACCCTCGATTCTATACACATGCAGGGATGGGGAATCTTCATTAGAATAATAATCTCTAGAGTGGATATTATAGCCATATGATAATGCAAATATTGCTCATATGATTGAGTCTAAGGAAAAAACCTCCCTTGATGACTTGCCTATTATGATGGAATTCACTGAAGTGTTTCCTAAGGTATTATGTGGTTTTCATCATGGAATATATTTTGAATTATCAATTGATCTTATAGCTAGGTCATTGAAAATATCCACGAATCTATATATAATGTTTGTAGTGGAGCATGAGGAGATAAAGAATCAACTACATGAGAATCTAGATAAAGGGTTTAAACACCCATGTGCTTCACCATGGGGTGCACCAGTCCTCTACATCATGAAGATAGATGGTTCAATGCGCCTTTTCATTGATTATCATCAGTTCAAAACAACCACGATAAAGAAAAAATATCCTCTTCCCCAAATTTATTACTTGTTCGGTCATCTGCATGGAGAACAATAATTCTCCAAGTTGGACATGTGGTTGGGATATTACCAAGTAATGGTGAAGAATAAGGATATTCCGAAGACTGTTTTTCTTTCAAGGTATGGGAATTGTGAATTCATAGTAATGTGTTTCAGTCTCACTAATTCTCCCTCAATCATCATGGACATGATGAATATAGTGTTTAGAGATTACCTCGAAAAATTTCTCATAGTCTTTAGAGACTATATTCTAATATAATAAAAAAAACCTAGGAGGACCATGAGGAGAATCTATGATATGTACTAGAGACCTTGAGAAAGGATAATATATATGAAAAGAACAGTAAGTGTGGGGTATGGTATAAGGAAGTCTCATTATTGGGTGATATCTTCACTATAAATTGGATATTTTTGGATCCGTCCAAGATAGATGAAATTTAGGGATGGATGCGGCCAACATTGGTGACAGATATATGTACCTTCTTGGGGTTAGCTGGATATTATTTCTGGTTTTTGATATATTTCTCACGATATAAGACCATCTTATGAAGCTAACTCAGAATGGAGTCATGTTTTCATAGATGGATAAGTGAGAAGATAGCTTCATGGAGTTGAAATTGAGGCTTATCACTACGACATTCCTCACACTACCTAGAAGTGGAAAAAATTTTGTGGTATTCAGTGATGCATCAAAGAAGGGATTGGGTTGCATGTTGATGCAAAATGAAAATGTCATTTCCTATGCTTCATGGAAATTGAATGTTCATGAGCAAAAATATCCAACACATGATCTGGAGATGGCTGCCGTAATCTTCAGTTTGAAAATTTGGAGACATTACCTCTTTTAGGATAAGTGTGAAATTAATACGGATCACAAAATCTTAAAAATATATATTCACTCAGAAATAGTTGAACATACACCAATGAATATGGTGATATTTGATCATAGACTATGACTGTTCTATTAATTACCACCATATGAAAGTGAACAAGGTGGAAGATTCTCTAGGTTGAAAGAACCCATTGATTTTATCATTGATGAAAATGGAAAAGGATCCAATTTTCTATGACATGATTAAGACGGACATGATAATCATAATGAAGGTAACATCATCAATCCTTTAATAAATTATATCGCAGACATCTCTTTATTGAAAGGATAAAGGATTCTCAAAGGGAAGATGTGGGAAATCATAAGAATGTGAAAACTACTAGAAAAGGGAAATCCTTGGAGTAAAATTTTAATGAAGAAGTAATTATGAAATTTTGGTCAAGACTATGATTTTCATCAATTCTAGAGTAGAATAATGAGGTTTTGGATGATTCACACTATTCAAATTTATCTATTTATGAAGGAAACAGAAAGATGAATCAAGATCTCCGAGAAAATTATTATTGGAATAACATGACGAATGATATCACTGAGTATACATCAATGTTCCTAGAATGTTAGAAAGTGAATACTGAGAGGTGTAAGTCTAATGGGATGTTGAAACCCTTACCCATGCTAGCATAGAAATGGTAGAACGTCATTATAGACCTTTTTACCAGACTTTCAAAAACATCCAATGTACATAATGATATCTTGGTAATTGTGGATCGTCTAACAAAGAATTCACACTTCATTGCAATTTAAGAGGAATTTTCCTTGGATATAATCGCACAAATATGACTAATATAAGTGTTAATAATTCATGGATTACCACAATCGATTATATCTGACTGAGATCCAATACTCACATCTATGTTCTAGAAGAGTCTTCAACACGCTCTGAATAATCAGCTGAACATCAGTACGAAAAATCATCATCAAACAGAGGGCCAATTTGAGTAGAATATTCAAACACTTGATTTTGTGTGGAGATAATTACCAATGGACTTCAATGTATGATGGGATCAACATATTACTTTGGTTGAGTTCAATTTCAATAATAGTTTCCTCTCATGCATCAAAATGGCACCTTATAATATCCGTTATGGGAAGAGGTGCTGAACAACGACATGTTTGGATGATGTATGGGAGAAAAAAATCCTAGGTCCATAAATCGTCGATAAAATGGTGGAGAAGGTTATGACTATAGAGCAACACATTAAAGATGATTAGAGTTGAAAAAAGAGATATGCTGAAAATCAATGACGAGACCTAGAGTTTCATAGTAGAGACATGGTATTCCTCCTCATAACAACATGGAATAGAGTTATGAGATTTGGGAAGAATTTAATGCTTAGTCCTAGATACATCAATCATCTTGAGGTCATTCATCGCATTGGAGCAGTGGCCTATCGACTAAGATTACCACCGAACTTATGTCTTGTACATGATGTTGTCCATTTACCACACTTGAAGAAGTACATACCAGACCCAACTCATATACTCCAACCAGAGGTGGTACCATTGGGGAATGACCTCTCCTATGAAGAGTATCTGGTGAAGATCATATATCATAGGGAATAAGTTCAACGAAATAAGATAGTGCCCCTCGCCATGGTGTTGTGTCGAAACAAGAAGATTGAAGATGAAACCTGGGAATTGGACTTAGTAATGAAGCAGAGTTACCCTCATATGTTTTAGTCTGGGAAAAGGAATTTTTGGGGGAAAAATTTCTTAAGGGTGTAAAATTGTAACAACCCAAATTTTTATTAATTAATATTGCACTTGGTCTATAAAAATGTCTTATTATGTAAAATGGTTATATAAAACATTTTAATTATTTGGTTTTATGTTTTTTGATTTTAAAATACTGTTATGAATTGTTTCTAATTCTAATATAGACATTGTGCAATTATCACAGGATTAGTATACATACTTGTTTTTAACAAATCAAATTTACATAAATAATGGAAGCGATGGACTCATCTAGTAGAATTTCTCCATAAAAATCCCATTTTTTGGATCTCTAAAAGGTGGTAATTTCCGTATGTGTCTTTCTTGACCAAGCCCAATCCATGCTTCAACACATTAATCTGGAATGGAACCACCTATGGGGGAAGTGGTAGTTAAAAGAGATTACCACACTAGTGATGTTATCTGAACCACCCCAGAAGTATATCACCATAAAAAACCTTTACAATATGTCTTATTTATGTTTTATAATGGGTTATGGAACAAGACCCTAGAAATATGATTATGTGCATTATTTTTTTATTGAATAAATAATAAACATTAATTTTACTGTAGTTACTTTGTAAATATTTATAAAAGCACAAATAGTATTTTTAATTAATTTTTAGTTTGAAATCTATTTTGATGATTCAATGGATTTTGAATTAAATAATGTTTTAACAAAATATTAATACTAAATTACATTTTATTAAATATAAATGATTGTTTTATTTTTATGTATACACTTGTAATTTTTATAAAGGTTTGCAAGATGTTTTGGTTAAAACCAATGAATTTTCGATAAATACATGTTTTTATAATAATTTTAAAAATTCAAATATTTAGAAAATTATTTAGATAAAATTAATATTTTTTTGGAATCAGGATGTCAACATTATCCTATTGTGATTTTTTCATAACATTATGAGACATACAATTTTTTTCTAAAAATTAAATACCAAATAATATATAATGTGTTTTATGACATCATAAGTACCCAATTGTGATGTAATAAAATAATATAATTGGTATTTTTGGCCAATTTAATTTTTACAATTAAAATAATTTGATTATATATTTGTTTTATATGTTTAACAAATACTTTGTTGAGCCTCCAAGACTTATAAATCATTTTATCATTTTTAAAATGATTTCCTTAAGAGTATGACTAACCTCCACATAATCAAGCCTAATATTCTAATATGTTCGGCTATTTGACATATAAAAATAATTTTTTTCAATCCACTTTGGAAAAACCCATGCGAAAAAAACATGGTATGATTTCTGGTTTTGATTAGTTTTATCTATGGTCTCCATAACCTAAACAGTAAATAATTCCCTCTATTTTTCAATATAAACCCACTAAATATATCATTTCTATTTAGTAAAAATATTTGGAGCTTGACCAAACCATGAGCCCCTCTCTCTAGAATCCTCACAAGGTACCATAAGCACTCTATAAGCCTCTATATAGCCAATATAAAGCCTTTTGGATTATAAATCCTTATAATATATTTCTTCCTTTTTCATTTTTTTCCATATTTCATTAGGTTTATATTCCCTTTTACTTTCAATTAAAAATGTTGGGGTATTATTTTGCACCTCCCCCATAATTACCAACATATGTTTTAATGATTAGAGGCCTTTTTCTATCACATTAATACCTCCCATGTACACCCACTTCCATGCCAAATGATTGTAAGAGTTATTCCATTTATCCTCTTTATTCATGTTTTTTATTATGTTACGCCTTCTATTTCCAAATTCCACGTGCTGGAAAATGTACATATGTTAACACATTACATTCCATTTCATGTAAATGTGATTATATACAACTTCCTCTATCATCAACCATAGTTTTGAATTTTTATTTCTTGTTGTTAGGCTGCCGAAATTGCACATCGATTTTGCAAAGAAAAATAAATGTGTAGTGAATACCATATCAATTTCTCTATCCCAGGTATTCACCAGTATAAACATGTACTTATAGATTCAGAACATAGATTTATGTTTTAAAAATCTCTTATCCAGGAAATAAATCATTATTTTTAATGAATCAATGTAGTATGATCCATGTGGCACACTTATACATGAAATGAGAAGATTAAGAAGGGTGTACCTTGATAGCGCTCCAATGCATTGGAAAAATACTAGTATCATGATACATCAAGAGAAACGAGGGATTAATAATGATAATTCTTGTGAAATTTGGATTTACTCATTCTCCATGTGAAATGATCCTTAGCTAAGGCTAATATCATGTTAAATGTTGTTTCATATTTCTATGTTATGATAATAATTCTATATCATGACCTTATGTTCATGAATCTCTGGTGCTCTATTGGTATGAATATTTCCTAGAATGTACTATATTATTAATGATTTACTTGTTTACTCCCTTTCGGGGATTTATAGCTCACCCTTTTCTTATGCATGTCCTCAGGTTCTCCAACGAAATTCTAAGTACGATGGAATGTTGTGGTCATGTAAAAGAAATTTTGAATAATGATGTTGTGTTTTAGTGTTCTATATTGTTGTGAAATGATTCTTATTTTTCAAGACACTAGACCTATCGATCCACATAGATGTCTCATGTTCATTTTTATATAGTAAATAATGTTTATGTGGGTAAAAAAGAGTAGGGTTGTTATATTATCAGTCCATTTTAAAATATTGATCATATTTGTATGGTAGATTAACGATGTGTGCTTCCAAAAATCCTCTCTCACATTAAAATTGTAGTCCATGTGTCTATAATAAGGATATACATACATGATCCTTCATCTATACTGAACTTAGAGGTTATTCTACTGTATAATTGTATTTCCTATAAAGAAAATCCTATTGATATTCTGTATCATAAAGAGAAAGTTATATGAAATATGGGTACTCAATGTTTTTTAAAAACCCAAAAAAATAAATAAGATATAAGGAAACTCAAGGATGTTATGATAAAGAATAATTATTAATTTTTAATATCATAATTATTAATTATGAAGTTAAAAATAATTTTATGGGTGGTATAGTGTAACAACTCATGTTTTTTTTTTTGAATAATTTAATTTTTTATAGATTGTGTTTCATGAAATGTCGAGTTTTTATGAACCAAATTATGTAATAAATATATGTGTCCTAATCAAAAAAATTTATTCACTGACACTAACAAAATGAGGGATATATATTCTATAAAAGTCATTTTTTTGCTTCAAAATAGGTTCCTTTCAAAAATTATTTTTATTATCACATATCAAGAAAATTTTATTTTTTCTATAACTTCTTTTAATTAATGTTTAAATGAATTATATCATTTTGAAAACATAATATCAAAATCCAATTATAGGGAAATTGTAAAACACTTCTAAAAATATTGGTTTGTTAGTGAAAATATAATTTATATAAATTATCCAATATAATTTCATTAAATAAATTAATTTAAGTATTGATAGTATTTTTTATTTGGTCATAAATTTTTACACTATATATTTAATTTATAATAATCCAATTAATTTCATTTGTATAATAATTTTTCATGATTTTGGCATAAATCTATTTTTATGCCTAAAAATAATTTTTTTCAAAACAATTTTTTTATGTTCATATGGTTTTTCCTTTTCAATTAACTAAAATAATACCAAATCAGGAATTATATAAATGAAAATTTTGTATTTTTTATCAACATATGTTAATATAAATTCTTATAAAGAATATTAGTAGTCAAAAAATTAATATAAAATCATCATTTCCCTGAAAAATTCCGGTTTCCTAAAAAAATTTCTACTTCACTTTCGACACGAATATTTTATATTTTATAGTTGACACATTTAATAAATTTATTTTTTAAAATAAAATCCTAATTTTAAATTATAATTTAAAAATCCGCTTAGGTGAAAATATTGAGATCATTCTTTAAATTCAAGTATATTGATATGAAATCTACATAATTTTTTATTTTAAGTGAATACTGATTTCCATTTTAGGAATTATTAATATTCTATTGTTTCTAAATACATGTATTTTGTTAATTTTAAAAAAAAATTTAAATGAATGTTTATTTTAACATGTAGTCCATTAATATAATTTATTTAATTCATGAAAACAAATTTCTGATGAATTCAATATAAATTTACAATTTTTTTTTCAATGGAATGTATTTTAGAATTTTTAAATGATTGATTATATTTCAAATGTGATTATTAGTGTCGAAATTCTATTTTCCTCACAAAATGTTCAAAGTGGTCTTTAAAAAAATTCAATCTAAGTTGAAACCTCATAAGGATACATATGTTTTACTGGGGATATGAACAAAATACCATTCTCATTTTTCTGCTGAATGGTATATATTAATTTTTACATTCTGTTTATGAAAACTGCTTTTTTCACATTATATACTTTTATTAAATGATGATGTAATTTTGAAAACCATTTCTTTTCTATAGTTTATGGTATGATGAAATTTTTTTTAAACACATTTATTTTCATGGGTTCCCATATGATGAATGTTTTATTTTATCATGTAAAATATATGTTTGAAATTACACTTTTTAGGGGTGATACTTATATGTCCCTCTAATGAATTAGTTAATGATTGGGATCTCCTGAGATAAAATGGACTGAAATGGTGCATTATACTAGTTATGTAACAGGCATTATAAAGAATGATAGTCATGGGAGTGATCCAGAATTACTGAAATGGAAGGGGGAGTGAAGCCAATCCAATATTATAATCTTTAGTGTTATCATTGAATAGTAAAATTATTTGGGGAGTGAACCAAATAAACTAGGATTGTTTTCGTAATAAGTATTTACAACTATGGAAATAATCTTCCATGATTATGGAGTGCCACAATTCCATATATTATGCAAATTTTATTCTCTCATGGATCATTTTCATTGATTGAATTATGAATCATGCCTTATAAAATTTCAATATATTCCATGAATTGATATTAGTATTATTGATATGTAGAGTGTGGTTTTAAATAGTTAAATTCAAGATTTCATATCCTTATTCTCATATTTTTTATATGTTATCATTAATATATCCCTTATTTAACCTTAATAAGCATCCCAAATCACACTTTATTATATTTCTATTCCACTAGTTATTAAGAATTTTTTTTATATAATATGTCTAAGAAAAAATTCTATTTTTGATGAACATTGTAGGAGAACTTAGAGATCATTTGTGAACCAGTTTTTGTGTATCCATGATTCCCAAGGTATTATATCTATATTATTTTTAGCATGGATATGTATGTTCTATGATGAATATTATTTTTCGAAATGTGATATCTGTGAGTGAAAAGTATTTTTTTTATAATCATTAACTAGTTATCCCATAGAGGAGGAGAGTTTTTTGCCATGACAATGATGATAATGAGGCTTGAAGACAGGGAAGGGGTAGTATGTTCCAGTGTCTTAACATGAGATAGATTATAATATATGAAAGACCTTTTCCATTACCTAAATATTTAGTGGTGAGATGGACTTTTAGAATGAACTAAGAGTGATTTAAGGGTGTGATAAACTTGTGGATTAACCTAGTAGAGGTAGGGTCTTGATGCCTTTCTGGCATGACTTTATTCCAATAAAAGAGGTTGAAAACATTGTGGTTGGACCTAGGGTTTGATTAGATTTTGTTTTTTATCAATAATTTTTGTCGTCCTTTGAGATTCATCCGATATTGGATATTTTATGTTTCATTCCTTCTTGTGTAAAGCTAATGTAGTTACGACTGGGGATCATGATGGCATGGTCAGTACATGATCACCTGATATATGATTGGTTATTTTTTTGAATTTTAATCTATCGTCAAATACAACATTATATACATGTGAACATTATTCAAATGATATAATGGTGGTGTATTATTGGTTTTATACTCAAATACTAATTGGAAATGTCGATGTGTGTGCATAATTTTGGTTCGGTGATCCCACTAATGGAAATGGTCCTTTGTTTGGGAGATGATATGGTTGAGTTTTAGGGATGGTGGAGATGATAGGATGAACAAAAATATCTTACCAATGTTTTGATATTATATTATGTTGTTTCCATATATTGGCAGAGTACCACATTGATGTTCTTTTTGTTTATGTTTTATGAGTTGGCTTTTTTAAATAGTAGTATTTTAATTTTCAATATATTTTTTGTTGTTATTTTATTATATAATAATTTATATTTTATTCTGATTATAGGGTATGGATGTTGTAACTAAGATTATAGTCTCTCCATTTCAATGTTCTTTCCCTCAGTGATAGATGATTTATCCTTGTGTATGGGTAGAAACATATGAGTTTATGTGGCACTCTATAGAGACTGGGTGATTCAGTTCAATGAATTATAATGTGTTATGGAAGGAGTATTTTATTTCAATTTATCATTGATTTTTTTTAGGTAATGGTAGAAAAAATAATATCTGGGGGACTCAAGTAAGGGGTAACAGAATTGTGGTGATGGGGTTTCTTTTACAATTTGTTCTATTAAACATTCATGCAAATGTGGATTTTAATTGTTCAATTATTTTTTTTGGATATTTTCACATTCATGAATCATGTCATTGAATTTAGGTTTATATTTTATGAATTTAGATTCTATTCAGACAAAATAATTCAATTAATAAAATGGTATTGGTCATCTATGATATGTTATTCAAAGACATATATATACTAATATTTTAATAATATTCAATATGAAGAACATGTCTTTTTATATTTATATAATAGTGAATAACATGTATGAATATGATACTCAGGTCATGTTGTAACCACTTTGTTTATAAGGTTGTATTTGTAGTCAATAGTTGTCATTGAAGATCAAAATGAAGGAGATCAAGAAGTAATCCAATGAAATGGAGGAATGGAAATTTAGATGATTGTTGTACCAATCATAAGTTCAAAGAACATGTGTCAAAGGTGACACATTGTTTACAACAATGAATAAGTGAGGTATAATCCATCCAAGGATGATTAATGAAGAATGGGGTTTTTGATGAAGACCATGAAATTCCTCATTATTGCATAAGAACCATGCAAGAGACTTCTTAAGGAACTGAATCATATTTTTTTCATGAAGTAGATAATGAAGGTTGAAGAAGAAGACAATGTGCAAGTGAGTGGAATTGTTAGATGGCCATACAGGGATTGGAATTCTGAGATGGCCTTTCACATCACGTTGTATCAAAAGATGATGATGCTAATGTTGTTCTTTCAAAGAATATATATCACGATAGTGGGGTTTGTGATGAAATTAGAAGAGTTGATGAAGGATATAAATCACCTAAAAGACGTGTTTTTGTGGTGATCGTGCTTGTTGACAAAGCGATCAAAAGACATACAAAATTGTTGACAAAGTAGATTCCATGGTGGGATGCCGAGTTCAAGGGCTGTGGTTAATGATCCATGTTTGATTCAAGAACATCAAAAAAGGAATGGATGATCTGGAGGTGGTACAAAAAGAGTAGATATAAGGTGGCGTCGTTTTCCAGTGTTTTCCAAAATTATTGACCTGAAAATCGGCAAATGAAGAAAAGTGGTTTTGGCAAAGAGACTTGCACTCCATGTACATGAAGAAAAGGGAACTTGCACGCCTAGTTTTTTTCAAGATCAGAACATGGAAAATGGACAAGGATAGAGGGTTGTGCAAGTGTTGGGTTGGTTGCGCAAGTGACCTGTGCACTGTGAAGAGACATGCACGCCGGTTCCTAGAAGGTTTGGAAACTTGCGTGCCTATTTTTATCAAGAACAGAACTTCAAAAGATGGAAAAGGAAAGAAGGTAGCACATGTATTGGTTTGGTCGTGCAAGTGAGTTGTGCGACAGAGGCTAGGGGAGATGAGCTATGCGCCGAGACTTGTGCGTCGAGGGGTGACTTGCACACCACCGCACAGGTTGACCAAATGCCTATAAATACTGTACCACCCCTCCTCATTTTCCACGGATTTCAAGACATAGAGACTATCCGAGCTCTCTTCGCGCAGGTGGTTAAGCCGCGCAATTGGTAGTTGGGTCGTGCAAGTGCAGGTTGTGCGCCGATTGTTGGTTGTCCACCCAAGGGAGTTTAGGAGAGAATGGAAGGGGGTCGCACAAGTTTGGTGCTGAAGGAGGAAGTGCCGCGCAAGTGTGTGGGTATCAACTGAATGCCAAATTTTTCCCGTGCATGTGACTTGCGCGCCGGTCTTGAAAATTGCGCGTCAATCTTGGAGAAGCACACCAGGTATTATTGGAGAATGCCCGTCTTTTTAGATCTGTTGGAAAGCTGGAAGATTGCATGATACCTTTAGTGCAATGGATATTAATGAGCAAGTTGAAATGATACATGCATGATATCATGCATACATAGAGAACTGATTCTGATGATGCCAAGTAAGCTAAGCTTCATTTATTGGGCAATCAAGAGAGTGGTTGTGATTCAGGAAAACAAAAACAAGAGGATCAAGTGCATTAGTCATTGAACTAAAGTTGAAGGATTGAACTAAAAAGATCATCAACTCTGAACCCTGATGCAAGCAAAGTCTCATGCAGAACAGGAGATAAATAACTTGATATCTATTTTTGAAGAGACCTTCACGTCTATAAACTGAGTGGGACTTCACCAATGCTAATGAGCTAGGGGTAGTCAACGGGAGTGACCCAAGGGACGCCGTGAGATATCCCTGAACTTTGGTAAAGGCAGCGAGCATGGGACAGAGTGACTGTTCCTGAAACATTGTAATCCAAAACTAGTGAAGAATAGTGGAATTTGGTATGATCAGAAACTTGTCGGCGTATGCTCCTTGGACGTAGCCCTTAGTGGTGAACCAAGTAAAAATTGGCGTGTCATCTCTTTGCATGCTAATGTTTAATTGATGATAATATCCATCATATAGGTTTAAGTAGTTCCTACCAATGTGGGTACAAGATCCTTGTTTTTAAAAGAAAATGTTGACAACCTGATTCACCCCTCCCCTCTTAGGGTGTCCCGGGGTCCTACAGGTCAAGCCCTGGTTAGTTAATTGGGAGAAATTCCATATATATTTTGGTAAACTCCTTGTTCATGTATTCTGTTATATATTTGTTGGTGATCTTTTCTATCATAGAGTCCAATAAATGGGAAAGGGGAATACCTCAACAACAATGAGGGTCACCCTTTTATGAACATCAAAAATTCACAAAGGGATGAACCATGAACTCATTTGGAGGGTGTCACGCAATTATCCTGCTCGATGTGAAAGTCACTTGTGCACCCTATTACTTTGTTCTCCCAAGGTGCCTAGTGGCCTATAAATTTCCCCTATGGGCCCCCATTTGAGGGACGGATTTTCAAAAACTCAGATTCAAGTTCTGGTCACCCAAGTCTTTCTCAAACATCTTCCGAACTCTTATAAGGTAATTATTTACCTAGAATGGAAGATCTAAAGAGGAAGAATAAGGCCTAAGTGTTAGAACTCATCAATACTTGTGAGCCAAAGTTTCCAACCCTTAAGGGAAATAGAAACACTTGCACGCCGCCTTTCCCTCTAAAGGGAACTTGCGCTCCATCATTTTGGAAGCCTCTAGGGATGATACTAAGGGCTTAAGTTCAATGTTTCCCAAGTATTACTCTATGTAATCTTCGTCGCCCAAGGTGACTCATGTCGTGCAAGTTTACTTGCGCAACATAAATATACTTGAGTGCCTCCTTCTTAGTCACCTTTTGTCCTCAAATTCACCTCTCCTCTTCAAGACATGGCCTCCAAAACCTTCTTCAAAGACATTTATGGCATGGTTCTGTTGTTGTATTCTTTATCTGAGAGGAATTAATTGGGACTCCTTCTTAGGAGGAAGTCCCAATAATAATTTCCATTAACATTGGGTCTCCTTCCCATGATTAAGCCCCATGTTCCTTTAACATTGGGCCTCCCCCTTAGGATTAAGACCCAGGTAATAAGTTCCCTTTAACTGGGAATCTTCATCAAGATTAAGCCCCATCCTTATTTTCTTTTGATTTGGTCTTCCTTCTTAGGAATAAAACCCAATCATAAGTCCCTCTTAATTTGGTCTTCCTTTTCAGGATTAAGTCCCGAGTTATTATTCCAAATCTCCATAAAGTACAAATAACTTTATGGACCCTACTCCTAGGATTATTTCCTAAACAAATTCATGATCTTCATTCACTTTGGATTTCATACAAGCATAATCCCTATAATATTTCTCATGACTGCATCATTCATGGAACCATTGTCAAGTTTACTGATACTTCTTGTTTCTCACATCGAGCATGACTCTTGTGGGCTTAAAGAGTAAAAGAAATAATGAAATCTATTTTTGGGCAATTAAACATGAATAAACCGCATTTTTCTTTTCCCAAACAAAGTGGAATTTAATCTTTGACTTAAAATTAGAGTATATAGGAAGCCATTATAAGGTTCAAGCCCATCTTTCATTAATTCTTTTCCGCCACATATGAAGTTAAACTATATCCTTTCTACCAAACTATGTGTGTTTTGATTCCTTTCTTTTTAACAAGGATATGTAGGTTTCCCATCTGCAGGTACGATCCCAAATCTGAAATAATCCATGTCTTTCTGAATGACAATAAACCTCAAGTGCCCCAATGAGTGGATTTAAAACTAGTATGATCAACATAAGGACCAAAATATTTCTATATAATTTATTGAAGGATACCAATGACAAATAATCTCCAATACATATAGATGATTCTCTATCGATGAAGAACCTCAAATACATATAAAGGATTCTCTAAATCCCGTACATATCAATAATTGATTTCCGAATATAAAGGATAACACATATTCATACTTGGTGAGTTAATTAGGATTCATGAACCTAACATAAATCTATAAGAGAGCCCCAGAGTTGGTAATAATTCCCCTCAAAAAGGTGTGATGAGCCTGACCTCCGATCCTCTCGTCCAATTAACATTCTTAAGCCTCATTGGTCCACAACTAATGGGAACCTACCTTTGGAATGTAGGTCCAAATGGATAAAGAATGATTTGATGTTTCTGGTTCTATGAATAAACCTGTTAGAAACCGATTGGAAAGTTTGAACCAAAATCAAACATGGTGATCCACATGTCTAGAAGGAACAAGAATGGTGAACCCGACGTGATTATTTAACCAAGTTAAATGATGTTTTACTTATTTGTTAGGCCCCTATTAAACTCAATATGATATCCATCAAAGAAATCAGTAACACATGTGCTTATCCAAAAGATGTAGTTTGGCCAAACATAAATTGATTATGTCTGTTATATCAAACAATCACTCTTTTCCAAGATCTCTTTGCAATACGAAATATTTTCTTTAAAATTCACCCCTGTGAATACGTTGGATGCTACTCTTGATGGATCCTCATACTCTCTGAGGACGACATCACCTACTCGGTGTCTGCAATGCTGGGTCTCAAATGCATTGGTGTTGGAATACTGTCAACACGGTACCATCCTGACTCTACAGACTTCTCAATAAGTCCTCCAAGTTAACAACTCACCCTGGTTGCCTGGACAATGACTACTGGTGGTCAAGAATCTGGTGGTGCCAACCACCATTTCCAACCATTTCAGGTCATTATCATAGGAATGCAACAACCAGTCCCTCCCATATTTCAGGGAGGTTATTGAAAAGGCCAGTCAAGGCCTTGGTTCAAGAAGGATGGAGTCCTTCCTGAGGACTCCCACCAACAACCGCCACCAGACTCATATGGTAGTGCAGTCTCAACATGATGAGGGAATCACATGTAGGGGTTCATCTTAGGTACCTCATACATGAGAATGAAAGACGCACCACCAGAGGAAAAATTAGGTCAAAAGGGAGTATTTTCTTACCTTTTCCCCCTCTAGAGAAGTCTATAAATCTAACTTGATGGTAAAAAACGAGCGGGCATATACACCCATCCGTCCTGATTTCACTACTCAGCAGACTCGTCTATCAGTAGCACACAAATCCCGCATGGAAATTCTGGTGGAGTACTATAGGTAGGAACATACACATGTTTATAATTCATCAGCTAGTCAGCAGGCTCATCTGACTGCATCCAATGATGTTCACCAATCTATTATGGTGGAAACTGGTAAGCAGGAACATACACCTGTTTACAATCACCAATTCTGTCAGTAGTCTCATCTTCTAGAATTTAAGGAAACATGTTAACCATACATGATGAAGAATACATAGCATGCACATTCACCTACCAATTTTCATCAAGCCTGCCAACAGTCTCGTTTGGTAGCACCCGGAGAAGTCAATCAGAAAGCTCTGATGAAAAATCTGGAGCAGACTCAACTCTCTTCCCCTATGAATAATTACTGTTAGTATCCATTTACAGGAAAAGGTGGAAATGAGTAGGCACATACACCTACTCTTGACACGGAATGGATGTATATTCTCATTCTGGTAGCTGATGTCACGAAGCACATTCTCACAATGGTGAAAGAGAAGAAGCAAATCCCTGCCCATATTCTGGATACCTATAAGAATATTATACCAGCTTCACTGACATCACAGGGAAAGAAACATAAATATATCCCTATCAGTGGAGTGAATCAACAACATGTCACTCTGGAGCAGACACGCACCTATGTTCCAGTCCAGGAGGGTCGAGGGGCATACTCCCCCTTGTCATACAGACAATCAACTCGGGAACAAACACCCGATTTTAATGGAGATAATCAGCCTAACTTGACCTTTTCACCCGAGCAGGCAAATAAACCTTCCCATAATAACCACTTTCTTAAACAAGTAGCTTCCAAAGTGAGTAAAAAGGCATCTATGAAAAAGACCCACACAACACAGTTGAAAAAAAAGATCCAATCTGCAATATGGCATTTCTAAATGCTTGAGTTCTTGAATCCCTCAGACAATATTCTGTTGCAACTGATGATTCTACTCTCTCATTTCTATAATTCGGATTAAACAACAATAATTGCAATGGTCTTCATAAAACACTTCTTCATGAAGTCTTGTTTCATGAAAATTCAGTCAATCTCAAAGTATCAACTTCATATGAGAGCCACAATAACCCTATGTGTGGCCATAAGACCAAGGAGCAAGAGGTTTCATTTTTTTTGTAACCCAAACTATTGGTCCTCCCCATGATGATGAATCTAGATGCGAAATTCCTCTCCGTAGTAGAAATTTTCATTGCCTGGAAAATTCTTCAATGAAAAATGCAGTAACGAGAGAGCTCTCTTATCTTGAGGCACTTCCAAATTCAAAGACTATCATGTCTGATGCCTTAACACTAGTAGGTAAAATACTTTCTCAATCAGAAGATAGTCTGCGGTGTAGGTCATTCTCTGTACCACCCATAGTTCATTCAACTTCTAATTTGACAAATGAATTCTCTAACAATCTTGTTGAATTTGATGAAGCAACAAAGAAGAACCATCTTTAGTCCAATCAAGAAGAAGAATCTTCATCAAATGACAAATAAGAAGTTCTTAATATGAGAATACAACTGGTGAAAGGTGAAATACCAGTCATGTTTTGTCCTTTGGCTGTGTCTTAGTATTATATTCCAGAAATGTTTCCAGACAATTGTGTTCACAATATTCCTTTAAAAATATGGAAAACTCTTTGTCAGTTAAATGAGAAAATATTATCTTATGATGAATATCAAAATCATTTCAAGATAATATAAGGGTTGCAATGCCAACTTGACTTAGCATCTATCCTAGTTTCTCTACATCCAAAGGTTGAAAAGCAGTAGAGAGCCCTTCAGTATTAATGCCTTGGCTCGTTAAAAATGTTGTGATAATTAATTACCAATGCCCCATCTGGTATTCATATCATGGGATGGGGTGTTCGTGGAGCATTACATTTCATCGTGATCCCTAGTCAAAAAATCCCACCAAAAGTGGTCTCATGCAATATTATTACCCATGCCTGGCCACAGCTAACTGGTTTTGTGTGTAATCCATGGGTTTCTCAGGAACATGCCTCAACTAGTTCTTCCAAAAGTTAGGCATATAAAGAACAAGTTGTAGAATTACTCTTGCATCATGCAAATGAGAATATCAAACAAGCTTCTCGTTTAGAGCAGGCACATCATCAAGTGACAAATGTGTCAGAAATAATCCTATGGTCATTTGAGCCAGGTTATTTGAGTGGATGTAGGATGATGCATCCGGAGAATTTCCAGACTAAAGTATACAAAATCAAAGGACATTTTAAGAAAGTTTTATATATAGTAGCTCAAGAATGACCACATCTTTCTAGAATAAGGACTCCTTCATGTCAACCCTCAGGATCAACAGATATGATTCGAGGGGTTGGGCAGGAAAAATATGAACAGCCCGAGTCCAATGGACTGGGGAATTTTTTAAATTCTCAATCTCTTCCTTAGAGAAATTCAGTCTTCTCTCGATTAGGGAAGAAGCCACAAGAGGAACATAGAGCCAAATTATAAGGAAATTCCCTCCAAATTACGGTTCATCGGGAAGTTCTTGAGGGATCAACCAAAAAAAGGAAATGTCTCATAAAGGACATGGAGGAAGACAGTATCATAGAAGTGAAGACAGAAGTGATGTAATGTGTTATGCATCAATAAATTCCATCAATTTCGTTGTCACTGGTCCCCCAGAACATGAGGCTCACTCAGAGGGATCAGATGAAGAAGTTCATGTTCAAGAGGTTGTGCACACAGAAACGAATGAAGGAGGTGTGCGTACCAGAAGATAAAGGGCTTTCCAAGGGCATGATATTCCATCGGGTAATGCCCTTCCATACTCTAGAAAGGAACATTCCAAGGAAAAGTTTAAAACTCAGGTTACACACCACCCTACCTCTTGAGAAGGCCAATCACTCTATTTAGAGGAAAGGTTTGCACAACAAGGAGAAGAAATGAAGGAATTACAGAGGTTAAATGCATAACTACTTCAAGGTAGTCATCCTCCAAAGAATGCTAGAGTTAATCCATCAAGGGAATTTGTTGCAGCTACTAGAATGGATAAAGAATATCCAACTTTACAAGTACACCCTCACAGGTCCAATCCTACGGGTCATACGCAACAAAAACTGTAAATAATACAATTAGTGGAAGTCCTGGTCACCACACCCATCCAAACTCTAGTTATTTCACCTTCTTTGGTCCAAGATAAACCAGATTATTCTAAAAAATTAATGACTACCGTTGAGTCATTAATAGCTTTCTTTGAAGCTATGGAAGGAAAACATGCACAAATTCAACCAGAAAAGTGATCTTACCCTGAATGGGTAGATGAAATACCTCACCCATCATATTTTGCGAGTACCACATTCCCAATTTTTAATGGTTCAAGATATCCATAACAACACTTAACACATTTTGTTTCTTGTTGTGATCATATGATGGTATCTCCTGAACAACAAGAAGTAGTTAAGCTCTGCTACTTTGTACAGTCACTACATGGACTTGCATTTGTTTGGTATACAAGTTTGCAATCCCTGTCAATTACCGGGTGGGATGATCTCCATCAAAGGTTCCTTCTTCAATTCAGCTCAACTTTGTCAAAGATGACAGTTTTCAATCTTACCAATTGTAAGAAAAGGAAGAATTAAAGAGTTTCAGATTTTATTGCATGCTGGAAGGGATTAACATACTCCTTAAGCATAGTACTCCCTCAAGAAGAATTTTTTCCAATATGTGTAGAAAATTTTCGTGATGAATTACGAACACCATTGATCCCTATAAAATACAATGGAGGGTTTAGAGACCTTACTTCAATCGCTCAGCAGATAGATGACTCTGTTATAAAGATTAAGGCTAAAAGTCACGTAATTCCATCAGTTCCAGGAAGGAGTATAGGTAAATCAGAGACTGCTATAGTTACACTTCACCAAGCACCTGTACCTGCTTCCACTTTAAGAACAACATCATATCAAAGGGCTACACCTCCAAACGTCAACCACAATGGACGCCTCATTAAGATGATCAAAAATATCAAAGTCAGAAACAATTTGAGGATTTTAATAACAAAGTTTATTATTTTTGGAATGAACAAGTTCCGGGTTACTTCATCTCGACTCTGGAAAAAATCCTAGTTCAGTTTCCAAGGCCCAAAAGGCCGAAAAATGAAGGAGATGAAGCCCTCTCAAATTTTTACCCATTTCATTAGATGTTGGGGCATCCCATTCAAGAGTGTTTTGTCTTCAAAGACCTCTTGAAATAGAGGGTGGATTCTGGACAGGTAAAACTGAATGGTTCTTCAGCCCAGGTAGCATGTGTTAATGCTACTGATCTAGAGGAAGAGGGTGAGTCACACGAAGTCAAAAGTAAAAATTTACAGAAATACGATGACTGGATTGTCAGGAAAATGATCAACTGAACCCATGCCATTTTACAAACACAATTGAATCAACCAATTCTATCTTCTACTATGAATTCCACTGCAAAACCCCCTTCATCAGAAGGGAAATACTCAAAGAAGCACCGTAATTTGAAGAAAAAAAGTTAGAAGAAGACAAGCTCTTGTCAAAGCCTAAGTTGTCGTTGACTCTGGAAGATTTTATGCCATATACATCAAAAGAACTGGCTTTGCCCTACCAAAAGGAACATCCTGAATTTGTTCATCAGGCAAAATCTTCATCAGATGAAGACTTGTTCTTTGGTTATGTTATCATGATTCATTTAATATACCCTTATGTCAATGATTGTTTCTATTAGGATGAGCCTAAGTTCCCTATATCTAACAGAGGGAATACAGGAAGAGATCGAGGTCTAGGATATAGGGGAAGATGTGGATATTCGAAAATCCACTATTTCAATCCTACCCTGCTAGAACTATAAACACGACATAAACTCATGGTAAAGCCCTTCAACGGACTCAATAGGAATAAAAATATTCTTCCACCAATGGCAGATTTGGTCCTGACACAGTTTTTTTTGAAGACTGTTTAGAGGTCCCACCTTCTTCCTCTCAGCAATTAGATAGACCTAGTCAATCTAATATACTTAATCCAGGAGTGTTTCCAACTCCTACCCTAATAACTGATGCATCTAGTACTAAAGCATCAACATCCAATGCACCTAGAAAATAACATTTTCATGATGTCGAATGCAGATCTTTGGACCAAAATTATGATTTCTTGAAACATTTGGCCCATGTACCGGCCAAGATATCAATTCTGGGTACCTTGAATCTATCAAAAGATCTTTAATGGCCCTTACTGAGGCTTTGTAATGTCCTAAAGAGTTCGAAACTGAAATTGTTGCGGCTCAAGTTTACCATATAGAGAATGATCCTTTAGAATGCAATACAATGATATATTTTACAAATGAAGATGAAGATGATGTTGTACATGGACATATCAGACCTTTTTATCTATCTAGAAATGTCAATGATATAGACATTAAATGAGCTTTCATTGATAATGGCTCATGATTCAATATCATTCCTATTCATACACTTCTTTGATTGGGCCTTACCGAATCTGATTTATCTCATTCTAATTTGATGTTTCAAGGATATGATAAGAATGAATAAGAACCTCAGGGCGAAATTACACTCAGAATTCAGTTTGGAGACCTTGTATATAATTCATATTTCATAGTTGTTCATCAGGACAATGCCTTCAACGTTTTTCATAGAAGAGCTTGGCTACGTCAACATGCGGTCGTACCTTCGTCATACCATCAATGTCTCAAATATTGTTTCAATGGTAAAATCAGGATTTTTATGGTAACAAATCTCCATTCAAAACATGTGAATCTCAATACATTGAGGCAGAATTTTATCACATGGATGGAAAGGAAAAATTCACAACGAAGAAGGTCACCAAAATTAATTCTCCAATTGATTTTGAAAAGATTCCAGTAAATCCATTAATACATGTGAGTACAGATTATGTGTTGCCTATTAGTCAAATTGATGGGATAGACCCAAATTTAAACACTCTTATAGAAACATCCATAATGTCAAATACGGCAATCGAGCCAGATAGCATGGGAGAAATTGTTTACTACCCAAGCAATGATGAAATCTATAATGGAGATGTCTTAATTTCATCTGCTAAAAACCATCAATTCTATACTTCATCAACCAGGCCAAAAGATGTTATAGAAATACTAGAAGAAAATAATGATGTCGATTCTCAATCCTTCATCTCCTCTCTATCACCCCAAGAAGTCCTTTCATCATCAATAGGGTCAGAAATAGTAGCCTCTTCTTAAAAATATTCAAATTTTAACTTCTCCCCTGATCATGGAAATTATGCTTCGCAATATACTATGCAAGTAGAAGCAGAAGAAGCAACACATACTAATGAATAAGAGGAAGATCTCAGGGATGTTCCTCCAATATTTGATGACGGTATCTCTACCACTATGGATGAACTAAGAGAAATAAATCTGGGTACAAAAGAAGATCCAGACCCCACCTTAATTAGTGTAGCCATGACCCTTGAAGATAAAGAAATAAAAACCTCATTTCTAAAGAAAAATTGAGATGTATTTTGTTGGAATTATACAGAAAATCCGGGTATTGATCCCAATGTTTCCACTCATCATTTGGGTTTGACTAAAGAACATTGAGGATTCAATCAACCAGCAAGAAGAACACACCCAACCTATGCCCCCAAAATTTAAGCAAAGGATGATAAGCTTATGAATGCTAACTTATTCAGAGAAGTTCAATATCCCAAATGGCTGGATAATATTGTCCCTGCGAAAAAGAAGAATGGAAAAATTAGAGTTTGCGTTGACTTTAGAGATCTTAATCGACATTGTCCCAAGGATGATTTTCCAGTTCCAATCACAGAACTCTTAATTGATCCAACAGTTGGCTATGAATCACTTTCCTTCATGGATGGATATTCTGGGTATAATCAAGTCCAAATGTCTCCAGAAGATGATGAATCTATAGCCTTTACATCCCCTCAAGGTGTGTTTTTCTCTCGGGTAATGCTCTTTGGCCTGAAGAATGAAGGTGAAACATATCATCCTACCATGGACCATATCTCAAAACCATTTTTAGGGAAATTTTTTGAATGTTATGTGGATTATTTAGTGGTTAAATCCAGCTAATGTGCTGATCACTTGGCTATTATAGAAATCATATTCAACAAACTTCGACATCAAAATTTGAAGATGAACCCCTTGAAATGTGATTTTGGGGTAACATAAAGAAAAATTTCTCGGCATTGTTACACACCATCATTGTATCAAAGTTGATCCTGAGAAAACCAAATCAATCCTTGGAATGTCACATCCTTGATATTTGAACGAATTAAGAGTACTTCAAGGACACATGGCCTATATTCTGCGTTTCATTGCCAATTTGGTTGGAATGTGTTACCCTTCACCAAATTAATGAAGATGGGAGTCAAAATCCAATGGACTGAAGATTTCCAAGATGAATTTATATCCTCATGAAATATCTCTTGAGTCCACCATTATTAATGCCACCTGTGGAAGGAAGACCACTTATCCTCTCTGTGTCAACATTAGAGTGATCATTTGGTGCCTTCCTTTCCCAAAAGAATGACGATGGGTCTGAAAATAGCTTTTACAATCTCAGTCAAACTATGATTGAGGCAGAAACTCAATATTCAAGTTTTGAAAAGTGCTGCCTAGAATTAATCTTCACAGTTCAGAAATTGGGACACAACTTGCAACATTATGAGGTCCAATTGATATCTTGCAATAACTCGCTTAAATTTATCCTTAGTCATCCAATGCTTACAGGACATCTGGAAAGGTGGGAAGTTATTTTGCAGCAGTTTGATATCTATTATGTGTCTCAAAAGGAATTAAAGGGCCAATCCCTGGCTGATTTCCTTGAAGAGCATCCATCCACAGAAGATACATTATTTTATACTGAACTTCCTGATGAAGAGGTCTTCTCTATTCAAGAAAATCCTCAACCATGGGAAATGTACATTGATTGTACCTCCAGAAGTCCAACAGGGAAGTGAATAGAATATCCTAAGATTAACAAAGTTGGATTTGGAATAGTCCTTATTTCCCCAGAAAAGGTAGTATTGCCTTATTCCTTCTTATTGTTGGAAGGCGGCACAAACAATGAAGCAGAATATCATGTTCTCATCATAGGCTTGGAATTGGTGCTTTAGGCACAGGTGAATCACTTGATAGAAAAAGGTGATTCAGATTTGGTAATCAAACAAATAAATGGGGATTATGCCATCATAAATGAATAGTTAATCCCTTTGTGTGATTATGTTAGAGATTTAATGGCAGAATTTCCCTCAGAACGGAAATTTTCTTATGTCTTGAGATAACAAAATGCCCAAGCTAATGCACTAGCTAATGTAGCCACAAACCTGGAAGATCCAAACAGGGATGAAGCAATCATCAGTATTCCCCACCATCATGTAGTTTCTCCTTTTGTTCAAATTAAAATAGAGGAAATCAATGAAATTATTCCAATTTCAGAACGATATGGTCATACTATATGATGAATGACTCCTATCAAAGAATAACTTCAAAATGGAACACTCCCACCTAATAGAGCTGGGGAAGAGCATGTTTGGTGATGTGTTGTCAATTTTACTCTTTATGATAGACTAGATCACCAAAAAAATCTTGACAAGAGTGGTTTTGATGGAATTATATTCAGATGTATTGATGGTGAAGAGTCGATGGTTGTCATGAATTAAGTACATGAAGCTGTTTGTGGAGCCCACCTGTCTGGACATAGACTTTTTAGTCAAATTTGAAGTTTTGGATACTTCTGGCCTTCAATGATGCAAGATTTTGTTGACTTCACTAATAAGTGTCATAATTTCCAATCATCTTCCAACTTCATTCATCAACACCCTGAGTTTCTTCATACAGCTAAATAATCCTGTCCATTTTCCACATGGGGAATAGATGTAGTATGACCATATCCTCAAGCTACATCCATGTAGTTTATGTATATTCTTACTCCTATTAACTTATTTCCAAATGGGCAGATAAAAATACCTCTCAAATAAGTTAGTTCTAAAATCATTCTTAGCTTCTTCAAGTCTAACATCATTACCAGATTTGGTGTCCCACATACGATATTAAGGGGCAATGCCACCAACTTCTGTTCATCTGAGGTGAGAAAGTTATATCAAGAATACAACATCAAATCCAACCATTCATCTTGGGATCATGTAATGTCCAATTGGAAAATTTAAGCCTTCAATAAGATTCTTTCAAGCATATAATAAAAGATGGTGGATAAAAATAAGAAATCATGGAATGATAAACTTTTTCATACTTTATGGGCTTATTGGATCACCACCCACACTAGTATGCGGTCAACTCCATATTCATTGGTATATGGAACAGAAGAAGTCTTTCCCATTGAGGTTCAATTACCTTTTCTCATAGTAGACATTTTTGATCAGTTATATATAGATGAAAAATCTCATAATCAATTTGATGAATTTGAATGATTAGATAAAAAATATTGCGCACCCTGCACCACTTGGAAGTCTATCATAATCTAATAGTGCGAGCATTAATTTAAAAAGTTCGTCTTCATTCATTTATTCATGGATAATTGGTATTAGTCCTTATAACTCCAATGATACCAGGAATGAATCCTCCAATGCATGAGCCACAGTTGGAAGGACCATATTCAATACATAGGTCTACTCCAATGGAGATTATTCATAAATCTCAATGGACAAAGAACTCATTACAACTTCAAACATTGCAATATTCTTGAAGATGTATTGTTTGTAACACAAATACACCCTTTAGTCCTCACTACATGAATTTAAACGGCATGGTCCCTTTTGTCCTTGCAACAGGACACTAAACAACACAGCCCCTCTATCATCCAACATGTCGTTAAACTGTTCGTCCAAGCTATAAGACATAAAACTGCCAAGCACCCCATGTCTCTGACACATAACATTTAAAATGTGCACATGTCCTGCAAGATGTTAAACTACAATACCTCCTATCTACATGATACAAAACTGTACAACACCCTTTTCCCACATGATTTTAAACTGTTCATTGTTAGGGTTGTTGTTACCCCTTCTTTCTCACATCGAGCATGACTCACATGAGCTTAGAGTAAGATTCAATCATAACACCCTCTCTGGGCAGCTAACCACGCGTTAGTCGCAACACCATCTTCGGGTTGTCATGAAGTACAACTCGATCACCAATTCTTTCTCAATCAAATATCATGGACTTAGATATTTTCCTTCTATGCCGTGTACGTAGGCAACTTCCCGTGGTTCATGCCCAAAACCAATATCTTCACATCGGTTCACCTCCATCTCATACGATGTTGATCTGTGAAGCCCCCCCCCCGAAACCAATATATTCACATTGATTCATCAACGTCCGAGCTTCAAGACGTTAAACTGCCCAGAACCCCATTTTCCTCACTACAAGACATTAAAGTACATAGAAATAGATCCTAGCAACAGGCCGCTAAACTATGCAGCATCGATCCATACAAATGACCTTAAACTATTTGGACTTTTGTCCTGTATGACAACAAACTACAAGAGTCTCCGAAACATTCACCTAAGATGGAATCATTATTGACATTGATGTCCAATCATGTCATATTCAAAGGACTACGTGCATACATGTAAATTCCCAAACATTTAATCTTATGTCCAACTATCATTGCACAAAAGTCCCTTTTCACCCTTCACATGTACGAACCAAATCTGTAAAGAGGGTATTTCAAGAACTACGTATGGATTTATGCCCATACTTATGGGATACGTAGGAAAGTTCGAGCATCCATTGAACCCATCCCAAAGTCTTTTTCCCTAACCAAAAACTCCACTATCTGCCCCTTGGCTAAAAGTCCCCTTGTGAGCACATGATTGTGGTATAAAAACCCTAGTCTTTATTCACATCTGGTCTGTAAAAAACACACAATGTTTCCACCTCATTATGATTAGTACTCTACGACCCTAAAATACGATCTCCTACGCTCTTATCCCACATGACATTAAACTGTATTTCACGAACTATGTATAGCATGATTCTCATCCTAATAAGATATGTAGGGAAGTCCAGCATCTCAATTCAGGACCCAGCCACAACACGATCATGGTCAGCATTGGTCTATGTATCTCTTTGATGCATTGGGAAATACCCATTTTTATGTGTCATACTCCTATCCTTAAATAATTCAAAATCTCCATAACCCTTTTATCGTCTTCTGGTAACAAAATGTCTGATACCAAGGAATAATTTTTCCTGACTATGTAGCACGTGCCCCTTGGTGGCCTTGCATAATTAGTCTACATAATGGACCTGTCAGCCAAAAGATGTTGTTATTTGACTATACAGCCAATGCCCATAAGTGGCCCTACTTAATTCAAACCCCCTAATGGGTTTTTCAAATACTGGTAACTTCATTATTGGGGGGGGGGGAACCTCTTTTGTCCTTATTGGTCTTAATGACGATATATAGAGATCCCCAAAAATAGCCATCCTTAACATTTTCTTCCCAAACTCTTTTTCATGATCTGAAATTATTCCAGTCTATGGTTTATATTTCTATTCCCTACATTTTAGTTAGAACTTTGCAAGAGTGTCATTCATTCAACTCATTGACAATATTGATGGGGAATATCCTCTCAATACTCACGTGCCTCTCCCTATATAGCAGACTATGTGCTTTGGAAAATATGAATCTTCAAAAACATCCATTGGAATTTAGCAATAAGAAAATAAAAATTTCTGAGTGTTCTTTTTCCTGACTATGCAACACATGCCCCTAGGTGGCCTTTCATAAGTAGTCTACATAACAGACCTACCAGCCAAAAGATAATATTATTTGACTATGTAGCTTATTCCCTTAAGTGGCCCTACATAATTTAACCACCTAATGGGTTTTTCAAATCGTGGTAACTTCACCACTAGGGAATAATTCCACTAATTCCTATTAGCCATTTTTCATATCATCCCTCAGATTCAAAATATCTTAAGTTATAATTTACATGATTTACCCCATACATGAATGTGGTAATATGTTTTCAATAAAGTTATCAAGTAATTCAGTAGATTTTAATCCAATCGGTTAATGTTATTCAACCATAAACAATATCCATTTTATGTCTGACATGCATGAATTTAAACTGCCAACAAAAGAAAAGGTACTCATTAAATTTTGAACTTGTAAAAGGAACTCTGAATAAAAGTTGAGTCCCAGCTCATTAAATGTACATATTATATGATTTATGAAATATTGATCAAAAAAAGATGCAATTATTGTGGGGTAGTTTGTATAATCCTTGAAAAAATCATACAATGATTTCTAGGCCAATTGGCTTAGGTAAAAAAATAATATATAAATAATTAGCAAGAGAATGAAGGTACAAATGAATGAAGAGGAAATGAATTTTTCATTGATGCACAATATTAGAATAACATCCATAGATTAGAGTATCTCCTCATTTACAAGAATTTCAAGAGACTCTAAACATTACTTATCATTTTATTTATGGAATCCTAAGCTTCATCGGTAGACACTTGAAGTTCATTCACTCGACCAGCTTCACTCTTTTCAGCATGATAGAGTACCTTCTTGGAATCTATGATGGCTTTCATACCATTCGTTTGGACTCCTTCTAATGAATTGTTAAGATGTTCAATTTCCCCAATAATGGAATCTAACTGTTGATGAAGATTCATCTTCGGGAAAAAATTATCCTTGATCTTATGCTTCAGCTTCTTCAGCTATGAAACATGATCATCCTCAAATCAGGACACCACAACCTTGAATTCACAGATATTGGTCAACAGCCTCGCTCTGGTCAGATCTTGACGGTGCTTTTTCTCCTGCTCCCTTCTTATGATTACATGTTTCACCGCAATATGGATCTCTTAATATCCAAAACAACCAAGTCCCAGCATGATGAACAAGGATAAAAGTCACGTGATCATTGAAGATAGCTCTTCAATAGGCACTTCAGATATGATCTTCCATATATTCTACCATGCCTTACGACGTGATAATTGAATTTCCTTTTGCACCTCTGGGTATGATTCAACATCACTATCACAAGGAAGAATATAGTCTGGGATTAATGCAATTAAGGAAGTTCCTAGTTCAGCTTCTTCACCCCTAACCCTTGTTACTTCACATTCTACTCCCATTGGGGCTGAGGTTGAGGAATCATCTCCAGATCTGGACACTAAAATTGAAGAACCTACTTAATCAATTGTAAGATTTGATTAGTTCAAAAAGATAAAAAAAGTTTATTAGCTATCATGAAAATTAAATACAACCACAAATATTATCATCTTTTACCCAATGGTAGATCAGTAGCATGAGAAGGCTCCTCCCCATCATTCCTAGCTTCAACAGGATTTTCAGAACGGATTTCAGGAAGCTCGGCCAGGCTAAGCTCCACATGAGATAGAGTATTTTAAATGATGTGGTTGTCTCTACCCCCTTCAGGCATCGGCTGATAAACAGCTTGCTCAGATGAAACTGCACATTTAAACCAATCATGGTCATAGATGTAATAAAAACATTTTAATATGATAATGGATAACACTCACATCCAAAATCTTCTAAATCAAATGGTAATTTAACATGATCTAAAATTTGTCCAAAATACATGCCATGTTTTATCATTTCATCCACTGATATCTCTGATTCCTGGTTAGTCTCACCAGAGGGAGCATCTTACATGTCTTCTTTGTGACCCTCATCTGGCGACCTCCGACCCCGAACAGATTCCTCAAAGAAAATTGTGGAGTCAGTTGCAGTGGTCACCAAATGTTCTGGGTGCATGTGTTGAACCTAAAGAAACATAGAATGGATGTATGGTTATGTATTCATTCAACATTCTGTGAAGTATTATTAATTTACTAGAAGCAGTCTCTTCTCTCCTAGGAGTAGAAACAAGAGCAGTACTGGAAACAAAAGCTGGATCTTCTTCTCTCCTCATTTTTTAGGAGCAACTAGGTCATCATGAATTTGCGACTCTTCACCAGCACCCTTCATCGTCCTCAAAGGAGGGTCAGTCCTCTCACTCAAAGGGGAAATTGAAGAAGCCCATGTAATCCTAAGAAGTATGAGATATATTTTCAGGAGTTACAATTCATGACAATCTAAAGGAATTACCACTACAGATGAAGCGTCCAGCTGCAGACTTCTTCCATCAATGCCTTTGCTTCTTTGACTTTTTGGGTGTGTTGAAAGCGTCACCACCAAATACACGAATTGGAGAGTGAAAAGACCTTTCTAAATCCTTGTCCATGGCGTGACATCCGGGAGATACCTCGCCCGGCTCATGAGGAGATTCAACGGCTCAAAGAGTGGTGCCACCAGGGCTGTACTGTGGTGAAGGGACCTCAGTAGTTCCTTTCTTAACAAGTTGCTGGATGAAGAATGTAATTTCCTTAAGTAACAAATATTTTACTGAAATCATGTTTCAAAGAAAATAAGGAAAGAACTTTACATCTTCAGTAGCCATATAATCATTCCACTCCTCATTTACTAAAGCACCAATCACCTCAGTGGTGCCATAATTCATCATTTAGTTCACCAGCTTGGAAAAATAAATGGAATCATCAGTTGAATATATGACAATTTCCAACTCTATGATGCAATCCTGCACTTCATCAGGGTTATCCACAAAGCGGATATCAGCAGAAGCCCTAAGATTCCCCACTCTGTGGATATGTAGCCCTTCACATAAGTCCATACAAGCGGTTTCAGCATCACAATATAAGCTACTCCATGTTTGGACAACCTCTAGTTGTAAATATTCAGCAGGTGCACCAGAATGCCACAAGGAGGGTCCAACAATCTGGGGCTTCATCTTTTTCCCTACTCCTGCAATCACAGATAAAGGATAAGAAAATGAAACTTGTTGATCTATAAAATAATGGCGACTATATTTCATTAATGATATAACTCATCATGATTCAATGAAGTAGGTACCTTGACTATGGTAGGAGGATTATATCTGGCATGAGGCCGGTTTGACGCATGTCGTGCCTCATCATCGCCATCCTGTGAATTTGGTGAATCAGCCCCAGGTGAGGAACCCGGTGAATCAATTTCGAGTGAGAAAGAATCACCTTCCAGATGACGGGTTTCTTTCCTGATGGTTCTATTTTTTATCCCCACCTGAGGAAAATAATGATTTAGTACCCCTTCAGGGTTTGATGCTACCAGTTCTTAGCATACCATGTAGTCAATTGACACACCGCTCCAGCAACTAGTAGATCAAACACTGCCCTGGTTTTCAACATCACTGTCAGCAGCCATAGTTGTCAGGCAACCATTGGATTCTACTTTGACCTGACGTGCATATAAGGGGATACAAAAATCTTCTACAGGCACTTTAATTTCCATGAAAATATATATGAATCATAGGACTCACATATAATCTATTTGTCAATTCTGGTGGCCAATACCCCATCTCTGCAAGACAACATATATGACCTCAATTCGAGGCTAGTTATTCCATCATCAACAAACCTCCCGGTTGGCAGATTTCCATAAGTAATGAAATGAAATTCCTTGAACATGATCAGACTCACCTTCATATCATAAGAATTGAGGGACAACAGAGATATTCTAGAAAATTCATGCACCGATGGCTTAAATGATCCTCTAGGAACTTGTACTCTGCTCTGTATAGTGTATGTCCTGAAGTGAGTGGAGATACATCCCTACAAAACATGTAATGGTCCCACTTTTCTCAAAGGAGACTTACCTATATAGACTTGGTGTAAGATCCTGTGAATCTCCGCCCAAATTGGGATGTCCAACCGAACCATTTTTCTCTCAACCCACTTGGATACAACAATGTATGTTTTTGGCCTTACGCCTCACATCAAATCACTAACTAGAAGAAGAAAAACACTGATCCACAGAGCTAAAAATCCCACAAGATGGGTCTTCTCTGGGATTCTTTGATCTAATTCATACCCCCACTTTTCAAACTCTCCTACTTCCACTGTTGGTCAGAATGTGCCAAGAGCACCCCTCATCTTTGTTCTGGGGCAGCTGGTAGGATCAAAACAGGTTGGCCACTTCTCCTTCTTCTCGATGAGAAACATATCCATCCAATCCACTTGATGAATATCCTTTTTATAATGTGTTTTGGTGGACTTTGAATTCTTGATCTTGTGAAAAGTTTTTAATAACTCTCGAGCCAAAGGTGGAGTCTTCTCTAAATCATTCCATGTAACCTTGGGGGGATGAATTCATCATAAATATCTACCAAAATTGGATCCCCCGAGATCTTGTATACATCCCACAAGCTGATGCCTACTTCTCCATGAGTCAGATGGAAAAAATTGGTTTCCGGCCTCCAGCAGCAGATTAGCTCCAGTACAAAATTATCATTCCAGTAAACATATGTCTACCCAGCACAGATGACTTCATATATTGCAGCTCCCGTCAAATCCTCGAAAAACTCTGAAAGGTATGTTGCACCCAATATGCCCACATCCATATTAGCTTCATATCTCCTCCGGGATGGAAATCTCTACTCTTTTTCCATCCCTTGGATTGATCCATCTAAGAATTTCGGAAAATAGAGGGATAGCAATGCGACTACAGCTTAGGCTTGTGAGGATTCAAATATGGAGCACATTGGATATAATGCATCATGTATTCCTTCTCCACTATTCCAACTTTGAAAAATGATCCTACAACTGAGACATTTTCCAAAGAGAAATTAGTTTAAGTCTTAAACCAAGAATGAGGAATATACTTCTTTGCTTCTAGAACGTTGACTCCTTGTTGATGACCATGGCCATATAAAGGCATGTAGATTCTCTGTGGGAAATTGGCCTGAAATTTCTTCATGTACATAGCCAAATCCGGGAGCATGATATCACAAATATTATAATAATCATGGCCAATGACATTCATCATATCATCTATTCTTTTTTTTTCCAACTCATCAGCTGATCCAATTCTTCTAGGATCCATTTAATCAGCAAAAGGATCAAAAAGTTAACTTTTAATGTAAGTCTGTTTTTATGAAATAATTGTGAAGAACAAAATGGCCAGGGCATTTAGGTGTGCATGCCATGTCGGTCAAGTCATGCCATGTAGAAATTTCCGCGCAAGTATTACCACACAAGTCAAAATCCTTACTGAAGAAGTGTGACAGAAATATGAGAGATCGATCGAGGAAATGAAGACACTTGCATGACGAGAGCTCAAAATATTTAATGTAGGATGGTTTTCTCAAAGTGACACCCATATATATTGGTGGTCCTGCAAACCTGCATGCTGAAACCTATGCGCCAGATCCTACACGCGAACACCTGTGCGCCACCGAACCATTATTTCTCGTTTTCCTCAGAGTCAAATCCTCTTTCCTTTTTCAGATCCAACTTTGAGGGAGTACTTTTGTGGATGCTCATTTCCATTGTAGAGTCCAATGAATCTGAAACGGGAATATCTTAAGCACAATGTTCTTCACCCTTTGAAGAACATCAAGAATTAAAAAAGGGATGAACTAGGAAATCATTTGGAGGGCATCGCGCAAGTATCATGTGCATCACAGAAGTCACTTGAGTTCCACATATGGGCCACACAAGTCACTTGTGTGCCCTATTCTTTTATTCTCCCAAGATGCCCAGTGGCCTATTAATATCCCCTGTGGGCCCCCCATTTGAACGAAAAATTATAAAACACTCAGATTCAAGCTTCAGCCACACAAGTCTTTTTCCAACATCTTTTGAACACTTCTAAGCTAATTCTTTACATAGAATGGAAGTTCCAAAGAGGAAGAATAAGGCCTCTGTGTTAGAAATCATCAGTACATGCATGCCTAAGTGTCTAGCCCTTATGAGAAATGGAAACACTTGCTAACCGCATTGCCCTCTCAAGGGAACTTGTGCACTAACATTCTGGAAGCCTTTGGGGATGAAACTATGGGCTTAAGTTCAAAGTCACCCAAGTATTACCCTATGGATTATTTTTCACCCAAGGTGATTCATGTCGTGAATGTCTACTTGCACGACCAGGACATGCACTACAGAACAATACTTGCGCGCCTCCTTCCTATTCACCTCCTTTCCTCAAATTCACCTCTCTTCTTCAAGACCTGGCCATCAAAACATTATTCAAAGCCATTTATGGAAAGGTTCTTTTGTTGGCTTCCTTATCTTAGAGGAATTCATTTGGCCTCCTTCTCTGGAGTAAGTCGCAATCATAATTTCCTTTAAATTTGGGTCTCCTTATCAAGAGTAAGCCCTGAGTTCATTTAACATTGGGCCTCCTCATCAGGATTAAGCCCCAGGTTATAAGGTCCCTTTTATTGGGCATTTTCCTTTGGAGTAATCCCCAAACTTATTTTCTTTAGAATTGGGCTTCCTTCTCCGGAATAAAACCCAATCATAAGTCCCTCATAATTTGGGCATCCTTTTCAAGAGTAAGTCCCGAGATAAAATTCCAAATCTCCATAATTTACAAATAACTTTATGGTCCCAGCTCCTGGGCTTCTTTCCTGAACTAAGTCCTGATCTTCATTTACATGGACGGTAATACATACCTAATCCCTACATCATTTTTCATGACTACATCTTTTTTGGAACCATTTTTGACTTTATTGATACCTCTTGTTTCTCACACCGAGCATTACTCACATGGTCTTAGAGTGTAAAATTAATAATGACATCCATTTTGGGCCATTAACCGTGCATAAACCCCATTTTCCTTTACCCAAACTGTGTGGACTTTGATCTCTTCCTTAAAAGTAGAGTACGTAGGATTCCATTATAGGGTTCCAGCCCATATTTCATTAATTCTTTTCTGTCCCATATGACGTTAAACCATATCCTTCTTATCAAACTACGTGGGTTCTGATTCCTTTCTTCTTAACAAAGATACGTAGGTAGCCCATCTGGGTGTACGATCCCAACTCAAAAATAATACCTATCATTCTGAATGATAATAAAATTCAAGTTCCCCACTGAGTGGCTTTAAAACTAGTATGGTCATCATAATGACCAAGAGATTTCTATATAATGTATTGAATGATACCATTGACTAAGAATCTAAAATACATACAGATTATACTCTATCGATGAATAACATCAAATATATATAAAAGATTCTCTAAATACCATATATATCAATCATTTATTTCCAAATCTAAAATAAAAGTCATTTTTATACTTGGTGAATTAATAAGGATTCGTGAACATAACTTAAATCTATAAGTGAGTCCCAGAGTAGGTAATAATTCCCCTCAAAATAGTGTGATGAGCCTGACATCCCATCCTCTAAACCAATGAATATTTTTAAGCCTCAATATTCCACATCTAATGAGCACCTACCTTTGAAAAGTAGGTCCAAATGGATATAGAATAATTGGATGTTTCTAGTTGTACGAATAAACATGTTAGAAACTGATTGGAATGTTTGAACCATAAACAAACAAGGCCATCCCCATTTAAAGAAGAAACAATATTCCATTTGAATTTTCCTAAAAACTATTTGATTTGTTAAAAAAAGTGTAATTATATAGGTGTTTTCAATGTATTCTTATGAATATCAAATACTTACACTTAAAAGACTGTATTGACAAAAAAATTTATAAATTAGATTCTATTTTTGAAGGATTAAATATATTTATATGTAATGTGGTTATATAAAAAAAGTCACTTCATTGGTTATTTTTGAGAATTATAAGTTATATAATGTTGGATTTAAAAGATCATTATGCGTCATAATCATTGATAATATATTTAATTAACAATAATTGTATGATTATTATATAAATTCAGTTAAGTTAACTTCAAATTAATATAGAAAAAAATAAGTGGTGAACTCAATAAGTAGAATCACAACCTATAAGGACCATTTACCAACACTTAAAATGGAGATAACATCAATAGTTTTTCTACTTCATTAAGCCCAATCCATTATTCAACCATTATGTTTTATAAACACCGTTTTTAGGGGATGTTCAAGATCATTGAGTAATGACTCAAACCATGATTATTGAACCAACCCATGAAAAGATCACAATCAAAAACCTTAAAATTAAGTAATTTTCAAGTGTAATAATGGTCTATGTATCGAATCCCACATAATATGAATTTGTATAATTTTTTATAAAATAATTTTTTTTATTATTTATGATTATTATAATTTTTATAGATTTTAGATAATGATTTGATGAAAAAATTATTTTATTTTAGGAAATGTGTAGATTTAATTAGGACACTCCATTTTAATGAAATCAAGATATATTTTTAATTAATAATTATTTTAATAAATTATTATTAAATAATTTTAAATAAATTTAAATGACAATGTAATTTTATAATGTCAAATGAAATTTTATATGGGTTAATTTTTTTACTATAAATGAAAATAAATTTTTTCAATTAATGAGGATATATGATTGAAAAATTTAAATTCTCATAACTAATTATATTATTGGAAATAATGAATATTATCTCTAAAATTATAATGTATTAATATTCCACAGTTTATTTTTTTTAAATTCTTTGTTGATGTAAGAAATTTATTGCCAAAATTAAATATTGTTGAAATATACGGTGTATATTATAAAATCATTATGTCCCGAAAGAGGTGTAGTATTTTCCATTAAAAAATATATATATATATATATTTGTAAATAATTTTTTATAAGTTATTCAGTTATATTTATAAATTCTTTCTGAATCCTTAAAAAAGTATTTAATATATTATCATCTTAATGACAATTATTTATAAAGATGACTTACGTTAACATTAGAAGGGTAATATTTTAATAATATATTTTGTTATACTTTTAAAATAATAAAAATTAATACACTTAAAAACATCATTGAGAAACCAAGGGATTGTTTCTATTTTTTAATACTTTATTTCATAGAATCAAAATTTTATATTTAAGAAATAATAAATGACCCATAACATTTTCTATATAAACATCAAAACACCTTTCACTATTATCAAAATACCATTAATCTATGAAAATACTCTACCCTCCTATAGAAACCTCCCACAGTTCCCCAATTTTTTCAACAAGCTCCTCCTAGATATTTTGAAAGAATTTCTCAAGGTAATGTAGCATCTCATTCGTCTCTTTAGTCAAGATGATTATTTTCATTTTTCAATTTAATTTACAATTATTTCTATTGAATAATTTTCATAAATATACCTCATGCATACCATATGATGGAAATGTTGTGAGATACCCCTTTCGATCACAATAATTCATCCCTTTAATATTTTATTACACAAATTTTACTAACAAAATTATCTTGTAATTTCTCAATGCCAATCTGTTTTGAATAATAATCCCTATTTCTAATCAAGGTTATTCAGCTTGATGAACATATAATTTAATTATTTGTTTCATTTAAGTATATATCCTATAATCATTATTACTGGGATTAAATTTCATGAAAAATGAGCATATATGGAATTATTTTTGTGGAACAGTTATGTATGTACACGATTAAGAAGTTAAAGGTTTCCCCAGAATTATATATCTCTATCACATATTTTTTAATGTTATAATATAATGAGATTCTATTTATTAGGTTCAGGATGTTATCCTAAAAACATTATGAAATTTTTTTTCTGGTTGGATAGCCTTGCAATATTTTTATGATTTCATGTTTTATGTTTTCCCCACTTTACTATGTTTTACTTCATATTATCATCATATATAAAACTATTATGTTAATTTTTTTATTATTTCCTATTTTATGTATAATTTTAATTCTTATTTACTAATAGGTAATATTTTTCACATGTTAGGCATTCATTTTTCCCTCTGTAGGCATTATATCTCACCCATTTCATATGTACATACCGATATTATCCCACGTAGTTTTCAAAAACGAATGGAATATTAGAGCGCGTTATTAATGATTTAAATAAATTTGTTAAACAAGTGTATCATGTTGATAATATATATACCTAATAACCCAAATAAACTATACTTAAAGAGTGTTTTTGATTGTTTTAGATATAACTTTATGTAATAAATTATTAAATAATGTGAAATAGAAATTTTCTAATCATAATTGGTATCATAGAAATGTATTGTTATTTTTAGATTATGATTATAAAACACTAATGAAATACTTATGGATGATACTGCGAATACGAAAGCGTCCATGAATTTTTTTAATGTATATAGTAATTGGTTTAAAAGAAAATAAACTACATTTTAGGTACTACATGTGGACTTGGATCTGGAACATATGTATCTTCAAGTAATAACCTTGAGAATAGTGTACTAACCTAGAATCAATCATGAACTTGTGAATGAGAACATGTATTGCTTCAAAACTACTATAAAACTCTCTAGAAATATTAGTTTGTAAATTCATAAGCTCATTATTAAGCAATATTAATGGAACTAAAAATGAAAATAATATTTTATGTTACAAAATAGACTAGGGATAACATAGATTGGATAAAACAATTCCTTAGATAAATAATATATTTTATTTTTGGGTTACTCCTTTGAAGTTCATCATTTCCTAATTATGTATTTAATAGTTTTAAAATTATTATCCCAAGCCATATTTTAGAATTATTGAATGTTTAAAACTGTATTAAAATAATGAAAAGTACTCACATAATCCACAGTTATATGCATTCTTTTCTATCTCACAAATTTATAGAATTATTAAAACACAACCATAATGAACATAAGTGTAGCTATCAATGAAAAAATAAATTCAAGAATTATTGATTTCCCTTAATATAATTCATATCCTAACAAAATTTAGTTGATGAACATCACATCTATCATTATGAAACTAATATTATAAGAATTATATTCTAATATAAAAATGGAATTGTTTTCCAAATATAGTGCCAGCATAAATTTTTTAGGGAATGAAAGGATCCTCTGCATAATGAATCCCACACTAATTCTATAAAAGGAATCTTAGGAGGATGAATATTTGTTGGCATGATGAACTCAATAATTGAAGTTATTTCCCTATGAAAAAGTGTATCTAGTTCATGTGATTGATTCAAAAGAAAAACCCATCCTCAAAGACATTACCATTTTTAGGTAATAATGGAATATTATCTACAATTAATTTCCTAGCCATCCTCCCAGCTGATAGGTTGAATTTCTAATTGATCTCATACCCTATGTGTTTATAAATTCCACTAGTTAGTACCCAATGGTTGTTGTTTTACTCATGTAGCTAAAGAAGAAACGATATGATAATGTGGATAAAGGGTTTATATACCCATGTGCTTAACCATTGGGTGAAAATGTCCTCTTTCTAAAGAAGGAGGGTGGGTCAATGCAAATTTTAATGGATTATCCTATTCTCAACAAGGTCATGTTAATGAACTATTTTCCATTACCATAGATTTATGGCCTGTTCTTCCAGCTATGTAAATACAAATATTTCTCAATGTTGGAAATTCATTTTGGATAATATTTAGATAATGTGATGAATGGGGATATACCCCCTATTTCATTTTTTTTAAAAGGTATGTGAATTAAAAAGTTCATATTGATTCCATTTATAAATTAAAATTCTCCATCTATATTTATGGAATTTATTAATACAGTTTTTATGGAGTAACTTGAAAAAGAAATTTAGTCTTTATATATGGTATTATAATTTACTACAAAGCATGGAAGAACATGTGGAGATTTTGATTAATATACTAATGAAAATTTGGAATGAAATTTATTGTGGGAAGTATAGTAAATGAATTTTTTTAGAGACGTTATCATTATTGGTGCATGTTATGGACAACCAAGGGTTATATGGGACCCAAAAAATTGGGGCATTTCATGTATGGATTTGAACATCCACTATGGTGGAAAGACATGGATTTCATGGATTATCTGGGGAATTTTATCAATTCATGATAAACATCTCATGATTATCAAGCCCGATAATGTGGATTAATTATAAATGAGTCATGTTTTCCTTTTCTAATGAATGTGGGAGATGTTTTAAAGAGATTATGAATAAGGTAATTTTTACACTTATTCTCACATTAACCACTATGTTGGATGTATTATTGATCTATAAGGATGAATCCAAAAAGGGACTTTGTTGTGTATACATTAAAGATTAAACATTGATAGCCTATGAATCCTTCCAAATAAATATCCACAACATGAACTACCCAACTCATTATCTAGATTTAGTTGTGGGGATTGTTACATTAATGGTTTGGTGTAATTAACTGTGTATGAAGAAGTGTTACATAAATACAGATTATAAATATCATTGGTAAATATTCACACAAGAGTGTCATAATATATTCCAATAGAGTTAGTTATAAATGATCATGGACTGCATTTGTTCAATACATTATGACACTAGTAATGAAAACAATGTGGACGTTTCATTGAGTGTAATGGATCCCACAAATTTATATGTGTTGAAGATTTCAAGGGATCCATCCTTCTTGGGAATGAACATGGTTGATAAGTGATTTAGAAGATGTTATTCATCATAAATTGGTCAAAAAACTTCTCAACTAACCATTCTTGAGAGGATAATTGATGATCCTAGAGAATATGTGGTTCTACAAAATGTGGTATAAAATATTGTAGGGTACAAATATTCTTATGGTGGATATATTAGGTTTGGAACCCAAAAATATATCCAATAAAAGATGTTTTGAAGAATTAAATTTTAGATGATGAATGTCACCCATATTTAACTATTAATCATGAATAATGTAAAGTATATATATAGATCTAAAGAAAAATAACTTATGGGATAACATGAAGATAGATATTATGTAATTTTAATATTTATGATTGGTATGAAAAATGGAAATGTTTAATGATAGTAGTATAATAGTATGATGGAATGGTTTCCAATACCAATATGGATATTGGAAGACATATCCACAAATTTATTTTTAAAACTACATAAAACATAAATATAAACCAATAAACATCTCAGTTGTGGTTGATATCCTTATAAAGTTGGGACTTTTCATTCTAATCAAGGATTATTTATCACTTGAGAAACTCACTATGAAATAAATAAGGGATGTGATAATAAATACTATAGTGGAACACTCTATTTTATCTGATTATGATCCAATGTTTATATCATGGTTTTGTAGAATACATAAAAAAGGTGTGAATAAGTAACTGAGTCACAACACTACATATGACTATCTAACAAATGCTCTTCTGAAATTTAAATTCAAACACTATAATATATGTTGAGATCATGTTCAATGGATTTCAATAGATATTGTAACCAATAGATTCTCTAAGTCTATTTCTCATATATTAATAGTTTCAATTCCATTAAAAAATGTAACCTTATGAGGCTACATATAGGAAGTGGCGTCAGGATCCAACATGATGTGATAATGTTGGGGCACTGAATCTAGTACGACATGATTTTTCCAAGAGACTATAAAGAAGATTCAAACCATTCAATGTCATATGAAATCCAAAAAAACCTTCAAGTAAACCATATGTAGACAATCATCGATGATACATTGATTTTTCGGTTGGTGATAATGTTTCCCTTTGTATATTTCCATGAAAGAGAGTCTTTATGATAGGGATGATGGGAATGATTTGTCATTGATACATCTTATCATTTTATATCATTGATCACATTCTGATATCATTCTAACAAGCAGCACTCCCACCTATCCAATCTCAGGTACATGATGTGTTTCATGTGTCCCCTTGATAATATACATACCTATCCCCTAACATATACTAAATCGATATGTGGTACCATTGGATATTGATCTTTTAGATGATGAGAAGTTAGTAAACATCATAAACCATAGAGATAATATTATATGAAAGAAGATAAATCAGTTGGAAAAATTTTAATGGAGAAACCTCGTGCTTTGTGATATGATAAGGGAAACAAAAGTGGAGATGAAATTGAAGTCGACTAATCAATTTTAGTGTATGGAATAGTTTTTTATGATGATATTTCTAATGGGATTAAGAATAAATTGACCAGAAATTTAGTAAATTAAATTCCCATTGTCAATGCATTAATGTCTTTTTATGTAATGTAGTTATAGAAAACACATGCCCTTATTTGGTTATTTTGGAATAATATAATTATATAATATAATATTTAAAAAAAATAGGCATTATAAAAATTGATAATATATTCATTGAGAAATGATCATTAGATGATTATATATAAGTTATGTTATGTTAAATTCTAATTGAGATAGACAATAGAAAATGTATCCCAAACAAGAAGAAATTTACCCTTTAAATACTATTTTTTTCATTAGTTCTAAGGGAGATATAATCATTGGGAATATCCCTTGATCATTCCCATGATGATATTCAAAGAAAAATTTATGAGGTAAACCATTTACTATATAAGTCCAAGCTAGTTAAGATCATGAACTATACGGTGATCACCAAACCACGCCATGAATATATCAGGATAAAGCACCTTACCCTTAATAAAATTTATAGCATAATAAAGGGCTTTATATGGATACCCAAATAGTATGGTTTTGAATATATTATTTAAAAATAATTATTTTATTTATCTATTAATATTATTATGATTTTTTAATAATAAGATAATGATTAGATAATAAATAAATGAAACAAAAAATATATTTGTTTTTTTAGAAATTTATAGTTTCAATCTCAAAAATAAATTTTATTTAATTCAATAATTTTTTAAATATATAATATTTTATTAAAATATTTTTATTGATTATTTATTATTAAAAATATATAACATTATAATATTACAATATTAAATTTAATTTTATTAGGGTGTGAAAAATGTTAATGTCAAAAAAAATTCTTATTTAAATGTGGTTATTTATTTAATTGATTAATTTATCAATCATATATTTTTCTAAATAATTTTTTTTCAAATCACCATGAAAAAATTATAAATTATTTTATTTGTTTCATAATTTTTGGACACAATTGAATGTTTGGCTAAAAAATAAATACTATATAATTTCATTGTGTATTTGAATATATCATAATGAAACAAAACTGATTTAATATATTCCATAAAAGTTATCCATGAAAAAATATATTATTACTTTATATTTTTTCAGTTATTTATATTAATTTTAAAATCCATTTATGAATCCTATAAAACCTATATTTTATATTAGGTTTTTAAAATCTATTAATTATGTTTATGAATTTCTTCCATATCCCCATGGATATTATTTCAATGATCCTAGTTTCATAACAGGTGACATAATGAAAACAACTTTTATTGGAAAAAACCCATGGGAAAAACAATGGTAAGGCAAGTGTATTTTAATACATTATCATATAGAGTCTATAACATATCTTTGGAAACTAATAAAGGACGCACATATCTTTTCCTATATAAACCAACAAATTTACCTTTACAATTCACTCATAATACATATATCTCAACCACAATCCTCCCATCCATATCTATATCACTCCCATGGTTCCCTAAACAAATCAGGAATTTCCTATCATGCTTTTGGATAAACACTCTCATTTTAAGGGATCCTCTCATTCCACTGTTTATTTTGGAACCTTCTTTCTCTATTTTGTTGTAATTACATATTTTTAATGATTGATTATATTAGTATAAGTCCCTCATAGTAACCTTATAATTTCTATGATATTTGATACTCCTTTCACTCTTATTAATCCCTCCCATGAAAATTTATGAATCATCATTGTGAATCTAAATTGACTATACGATTTTCCAATCAAAAATTTTGTTTTATGAGTAATAATCCCCAATTATAATCATGGGTATTCCCATAGATATTCTGATAACTTATTTAGTATGTAATTGTGGGTGTTTTTGTGAAAATACCTAATCAGGGGATTAAATGTGATGAATTATGGTCTTGTGTTTTATGATATATATGGAACACTTATGAAGTAAATCATGAAATAAAATGAATTAAAACTAGTTTTTCATTTAGGCCCCTCATGAGGATGATTAATGAAGCACATCCCCACTAGTGAGTACATTCTTATCATACCACCATACATCCATGAGAATACTATTGGAAATTATCAAGAACCTAAATCATTATTTCATACATTATTAAATTTTTAGCATGTGGTCTTTAAAATATTGCATGTTCAAGGAGGAGGTCCTAACCAGGTGATGGATTATTATTCTTGAGATTTACAACATTTTTGTCAATCATCTTTCTAGTACACTGTAGAACCCTAGGATACTAAGGATTATGTCAACACAATCAAGTGTATATTTGACATGGAAGAGACTTTATAGGATTATAGGGTTAGGATCTGGTTTTTATGAATCAAAAACATTTTAGGATAATTTGGTTCATCATGATCAAGGAAGAGAGAATTAAAGATAATACTTATTAAAGGGTCATTGATCACAAATTTGAGGATTTTTTACTAGATAAACTAATGATTTATCGAGTTCAGGTGTTTGAGGAGATTTATTATGGGATGATTTTTTATTTAAATATTCTTATTATTTCATAGGACATTTTTATTCACTGTTATTTGGTGAGGAATAATGTGTAGAAGTCTCAAATAATAAATATTGATCATCAATCAGATCTGTGGCACTGGGTGATGGGCCTCACGCTGACGACAAATCCCGAGGTACTAAAAATGTTCCAAATGGCCAATAAGAGTTTGTAAGAGGATATATAATCAGTAATTCTATTATCCCATTTTGAGCCCATGTGAAAGACTCTGAGATATGGTGTGGTTGTATTTTTTTACTATTAATAAGTGGTATAAAAGAATATGAGGTTGGGTGGAAGTAGGTAGTCCAAGCAATGTATGTTATCCCACGTTATCTCCAAAAAAGGTGGCATCACTATGTGTTTAAATTATAATAAGAGTAGACTGGATTAGATGTTTTTACCAGAATTTTAGAACAATCCACATCAATATTGAAATATATGGAATCATCAGCATTACTTAATGAGGGAATTTTGTTCAGGTTTTCGTAGAGGTGTCAAGAATTATTGAGATGTATGTCATAGGGATATAAAAATATCTATGTAGTTTTCCCCTACATTCTAGGGCATGTGGAATTAGCTGAATTATAGGTCTCATGGATCGATTCATTGGGCCAATGTAAAAGATGGTTTATCATTGACTGTGTTCTATATAATGACACAGAGTTACATAAAAATCAAACATTGGTACTTCTGAGAATCGTTTATAATAATAATCCATATAAATCTATTAACGAATACATCACTATAGTATATCACGTTACTAACACAAAGAGATAAAATCCAAATAAATTTACCTAAAAAATCAAAAAAAAAATCATTCAAAACGAAATACAACCCAAAACATCCGTATTAAGCTCTAAAAGGAATAAATAAGGTGATATCATAGGAATTAAAACCATAGAAATATATATCCCACAAAAATATAGAGATATATCAATTAAAGGAATCAAAAAAGTGTTTTGAAATACTACCATATAAAACATGGAGAAACTATGAAGATCTTAGGAAAAAAAATCCATCATCAATATAACCACTCACAAATAACACCAACCATGACCCACAAGAGAGAATCCATGATGATCCTCAAACAAGCCACAAGAGATTCCCTGAACAGAAAGGTCACTATATAATAATTATATACAAAAAATAGTTTTTTGGAAACACAACATTCAAAACAAATATAAAATACCCTTAAATCCACACTGAACACTTGAACTATGTGATTTAAAAATAGAAGACTCATGAACCATGTGTTCCTTACAATTGAATTGTGCAAGATACCTATTTTTACTTTTACATGGTTTTTACAACCCAACATACCTTCTAGATTCACCATATATATCATCTCTAACTAATTAAAAAATGAATTAAGAATTTATAACTACCTATCAGTTTACATGATAATATTTAATAATAAAGTCCCTTTTAAGAATCCTCAGATAGTAAGTTATATAGTTGACTAACACAACAGATCTATGTTTTGGAAAAATAACTTTCTTTAAACAAATATCCAATGTTAATTAATCTTAGAAAATATTAGGTTAGAAACATTCCAAGCATGATAATATATTTCTATCCTCCTCAACCAATCACTCATCTTGGACTTGACCCTCACGATATAAAACATTATCCTTAATTAGTTACATTGGATGTTACCTATAGATGAATAATGAACTATATAATTTTATATATGAAATAAGGGACCATAAATTCCCACCACTCTCGGCTAGGTCCTTCTACTAAATTATAGATCAACATTACATTTTGTGAATTATGAATCTTGAGATAACCAATGATTCTGTTTATTTATTTTATCAACCTTATTGCCTTTTATTAACAACCATTAAATCCATATAATAGTGGGAAATGATTCAAGAATTCATATACTAGATCAAATGGTATGGGGGAATTTTGGTTAACTACTCTATTAATTTTTTTCCTAGAGTATTCCACATGAAAAGAATCGTTATGAATACCATAAGGGATAAATTAAATACTTGACTTATAAAATATACAACCTAGTCTTTTTGGAAAACAGTATTGGAAAAATTACTAAACATCAAGAAGTATGTTCTCATCAACTCACACAATTAGGATCATCCCAATTAAGTCATTATAATATAATGTCTAACATAGAACACGTGTAAACCACATGACACTTTTATTAAAACACCACCACCTTAAAATAATCACGTTTTATTCCATTTTTTAAATAATTATTCATTCCATTAAAAAATTATTTCTCTAAAAAAATACGTCAAATTTTATAATATGTTCCCATATCATGGAATTCCATCCATGATTTCAAAATATTATTCCCAAATGAAAATTTCAAAACATTATCATTTTATAATTCACCATAGAATCAATCTTTTTTATTCCTAGAATATTTTCTTAGAAAACATGTAAGAACCATGGAAAACATACCTCTACATACCAAACATTTCATAAAATAGAAAATTTTTGTTATTTAAAATATTTTTTGAACAATTCAATGGAATTGTTTTAAATATAAAATATAATTTTACAAATGAATTTAAAAATATAAACTAAAAAATTAAACTAGAATTATGAAGTATGTGGTTGAGATTAAATACATTATTTTGCATTAGTAAATAAATAAACCTATATATTCACTCCTTATAAGTCAAATTAATTTGGATCAAAATGAAAAAGGAAATGTATTTTTGGTTATAAGATAAAAATTCATTGATTGGTTGTAGGGGCCAATGAAATAGAAAGAATACTTAAAATAGTTCCAGGATTGGTCTCTAGAATAACCACACTAATCCCCATAGTTTACTAGACCATAAAGGAACTATGCAACTCTGGTCAATAATATGATCAAATCCAAAACTCATAAGAGAATACCAAAATCATATATAGTATCATTGAGAATAAAAATATCATTAATAAGGGTAAATTAATAACTCAAGATAAAGGCTAGATTTCTCACATTGCAAGTTAGTACTAGATTTATCACAATGTTTAGTGATTAGACACCAATTCATGAACTACCTCATGAGTGCTAACATATTCTTAATATCTCTTATTCCATGAATCAGCCAAAATTAAAAAAAACTCATGGAAAACTCCCCATTTATAAAAATTATAATGAACTGACCCAAAATACTATTGGATTTACCACCTAAAATAATCATACACATCATCAAAGGAAAATATTGTTCCACATACTCTAGTAACAATATTATGGAATGTTGAAAACACCAAAGGGAATTATCTTACCCAAAAAAGATAACATATAATTAGTGTAACAATGAATATATCAGTAGTATAGGGAAAAATACAAGAAAATATGGACAAATATAGATGGTACTACACAATACATTAATATAAAGTAAAAAAATATAACTAGAAAAATCTCATTGCATGGTTTTCCACAAACACTAATAATGTCCTAATCCATATTACCTCGACCAACCAAGCATGATTTAAAAACAATATATAAAACTAAAAATACTATAAAAACATGATGGATTTATACAATGAGGAATGTTTTCATATTGTGATAAATATATCTCCAGATATGATCTATGCATGGTGTCTATTCAATTTCTCTACCAAATATTTCTTGATTTACTAGTTTTAAATAATTTAATGAGAATAAATGGGTTTTCTGTTCCAATGTATGAATTAAATTCATAGAAAACTATTAAAGGGTCTGAAAACTAATAAAGTTTTGTTATGAGAAGTAAATGGTTCAAACCATTTCCTTTTACATTTAAAATATAAATATATAACTCTATAAGAAACTAGATAAAAACATGGAAAATAAAATTCTATTTTTAAAAAAGGATTGTCAACAGCTTCACAAGAAAAATTTGACACAATATAAAAGAACCATGATCTGAAAATAAATATCATAGATTAAATTATTTTTTATATATGGGAAATAAATTTAACTCGTAAATAAAAAATATATATTACTAAAATCAGTCAAATATGGATACTCTACTATTAATAAAATGATTAATATAAAAATTTAATATATTAAGTATCAATTTCATGTCTCTATGTCTAATGTCGTGGGTAATTCCTAGATATGTCAATGATCCCACCAATTATTGGATAATAAATTTTATTATTTAATATATGAAAGCACTAAATATACCTTGAATATAATCTTATCAACTCATCCCACAACCACCATCTTATAGAATATCACCATCCATAATTCACATCACTTTGGGAGACTATTGTTGGAGTGTGAGTCAGTAATATTGTAACATAAAATTGGGTATATAATATAGATACCCAGGATATCCATGATTAATAAATAGTATTAATTGAGATAAAAATAAATAATGATCGAAACAGGAATTTAAAATATCATAAAAAATATCAATCAACATTCTATAGCATATAAATTCACATTTCACCCCCACGCACATGAACCCTCATTAATTAAAACCAAATTATTATAACACTTCAAAATTTCCAAAAAATACCATTCATTAGGTAAAATAATTTAGATTGGGTTCGTCAATGATTTTCAGGAAAATAATATATACATCTTAAAGTACATAATTCACCATTATGAAAATAAAAATTTACATTAAAATAATTTATCAATTTAGATAAATCATCAATTTCAACAATCCATTTAAAAGTTACATAAATATCAGTTTCCTTAAAAATAATTTTTATATACAAAATATATATTAGATTAAAAAAATTGAAATACTATGAAATCCCAAAAAATATTTTGAAATATCAATTCAACCAATATTTTCAAATTAACAATTCTCATTTTATTAATTAAATCATTACAAAAATCATTACCATGAAACATTACCATTTTACCATTTGGAACAAACATTAATTATTATACTTATTTATTTTAAAATGTGGTTTCTAATTTTTAAAACCAATCCCACCAATATTAAATAACTGTAAAATTTCATTTCAAGTAAAGATTAAATTTCTAAAATGAAACTCTTCCTGAAAAATACAATCTTTATAAAAAATGTAATATTACTTAAAATTGGATAAAACATGCATTGTTATCTTTTAATTGAATAATAAACAAATAAATAAGTAGAAAATTAATTTTCAGATAAGCACCAACATTGAGATATCAATTATTAAAGACAAAAATAACTGTGATGAGTCCCTTACAAGGTAAACACAAAGTCATGGAAGTTGGACCTCGATAAAAGTGACAATGGATAAAAAAATTATAAAAACATATGAAAAATTCTAGATATAATGAATTGAGATATAAAAATAGAATATGATAATAACAAATCATGTTATATCTGAGATATTGAAGGCAAAAATGTGTTATATGAACCATTTTGGAACCACAACAACAAATAAAACGTCAATTAACAATGAATTGATATTAGGGGAGCCAAAACTACCATGTTGGGATAACAAGGATCATATTGGTTGAGATAGGTTCAAGGGATAAATAAAAAATCGGGAATTGAGTGAAAAATTAAATCAGTCCATTACTAAATACTTTTCCCAAATGTTCTAATGGACGGTCGGTGGCAATAAAAAAATACATAGCCACTGTGATGCCCACTATTTGGCCGAGGGATTTCATTATCTTGTATATGAACTTCCTTCACTATAAATCCGTGGCAACCTTATATCCCGAAATAAAACCTAAAAATTTTCAATATATTCCCATTGTTCGAGGAAGTATCATGATTTTATGGGTGTTATGTCTAGTTCACTTGGTATGATATTGTTTCAGAGGCTCACGATCAGTAAGGGTGACTTAATAATTTTTCTCTTACAAAACTTTTAGACATTTACATTATATTTTTGGACTCATATTCATTCATAAAGGCCCTATTATCTCACTTTCTATTAATTTTTTTCTCTATTTCAACACTCTTGGACACTTCAATTATGGATTGACCTATTGGCTCTAAAATGGTATGGTTCATCCATTCATTTCAGAATCCTTACCATCATATAATATGAATAGTAGATATAAGATGTTTTGGAAACATATATGGATTCAATAATGATATAATAAGGAATTATTTAATTAATTATGGATATAAATTTAATAAATATAATTTTCACACATCCCTTGAACTTATCTACATCCGATGTTGCTTTTCGATGATGTAAAGTAAGTCAATCTATCTCCATGACCATGTGAAATTGTCCTTCATGAATATCAATTATTAAATAATATTTTACATTAATTATGATCATTTTTAGGAATCCTATATTTGAAGAATCTTTTAAGTGATGGATCATATTATTTGACAATTTTAGATGCGAGTTTGATTGTATTTATCACATATAGATTATGTATGAATGTTTTTTAGCTTGATTGGAATATTTCTATATGAATTTGTAGACATGATTAGAATTTTATGATATGGTATACATATGGTTTCAATATGGTGTGAGTGCTTTGGGTTTCCCATGATACCAATGAATTGAGGTATATGATTGTTCCATTTTATTCATTATTCATTGTGTGGGAATGCTCAGCTAGCGGTGGCATGTATCTGGTATCAAATTGATATCCATGGTTATCCTGAAATGTATTAGTGTGATATGCAGTAATGGTGATTATTGGAACGAGATATATTTTAGGATTATGATAGAACAATAGAATGACTCAAGGATTAGGATGAAGTACAACAACATTGTGTTCTGACCTAATAATGAATAATGCAGAACGACCTTGTGGCCTTACAAGATACTAATCTAGGGGTGTGAAATCCTTATTGATAGACCCAATATATGTTGAGGTATAATGTCCTTGTGGGATGATAAAAGGATAACTAGGGGACAAGAACACCTTTTGGACTAATTATAGGATAGATTGACTAATGGAATTTCTTTAATTTCTGTATTGCCCTTATGAACTAATCTAATTTTTGATTAGATATGAGACAATCATTCTGTCCTAGAGGTACAGATGGTATTGTAAGGGATCATTATTTCCTAGTCATATCATGATCACCTAAAACATGATTGGTTAAAAAAAATTCTTTAACCCCTATCCTGAAATATATCATTATATACAGTTTCACATCATGTTAAAGACTAAACAATGGTGTACTTTTGGATTCATACTCACACTGTACATTAGAATCTTGATTCTTGAGAATATTTCATGCTAAGGGATACAACTATGGGTAGGGGCCCGACATCCGTGAAATGAAAATTTGGAGCTTAGTGGATGGAGGATATTCTAATATAGACTCTATAGTATTTCAATAAGGTTTTAGTTCATGTTTTTTAGACAACCTAATTTATTTGGGTTCTTTTAATATTATTTTTATGAATTGTATTCCATTTGTTATCGGATGATGATTTTATATTGGTTATTTTATAATTTTGGTTTTATATTATTATTTTTTGTTATAGTTTATGGATATTTTTATAAACGGTATAGTCTCCCCATGTTACCATTAAAACCCTCATTACTAATTGATAGCCTCTTACAAATGGGACGATTAACATGAGTTAATATATTACTGTATATAGAAGTGGTGATTCATACCATGGAATTAAAAATTCCATGAAAATTAAAATATTTTTAATAAATACAAAATATATTAAAATATTTTGTCAGTTTTAATGAATTTTTAATTATTATTAATTGTTCAAGAATGTTAAACAAGACTATAAAGGAGTAGATGGGATGTGAAATCCTGAACATGTCAAATGGGGAGGGTCATATGAAACACTAGTATTACATAATTCTGTGCATGAAAAACTAGGATGTAAGACTATAGTTAACAATTGGGGTGGGGTGGGTAGTGGGATGCATATATTGGAATCATTTTTTTATTTTTTTATTTTTTTCTCTTTATTGTCGAATACACACCACCTCTCAATGGTTGGACTATCTACCACATTTTATACCCCAATATCATCAAGTAATTATATCTTGACTCTAGAAACACTATTTTTTATTCATTTTTAGTATTAGGAAAATATTGTACCCTTATACTTGAATATAGAAAAATATAATTAATTTTTATACAAAAAAAAAAATATGAATATTATAATACAACTAAATGGAACCAAAGATCGTCATATGAATTTGATAATTATATTTGAAAAAAATACTACAAAAGATGAATGTTTTAATATAATATTTACGACTATAGTTATCAAATTAATCAATGGATAATGTATAAAATAATTATTTATAATGATATTAATTGAAACTTGATTGTATGATACATTGGTGGTCTGATTTGATCATAGTATGACTTGTTCATCATCGATTCATCATAGCTCAAATGATATAAGAAAAAAACCCTATAGTTCATCAATGAGTTTAATGGATATCTGGTTTTGTTGTTATGAAGCATTATTATTCTATAATTTTTTTTGATAATTTTATATTGCATATAAAATATCCAAGTATGTCAAACTAATTTTGATAAGATTAAATTGGATCATTCATGTTAATTATCTATCTTTATCTCTCTTTAATTTCAAAAAATGAATAGTGAATAGATAATTAAATCAATGGATGAAAAAGTTTCATTTTGTGTCTAAAATATACTATTATATATTGGATTAAATTTTCTTTAATTTCACATTGGTCCATTAAAAATAATAAAACCTTAGAAAAATTTAAAAATGTATTTTTAGTGTAATTAAATTTATTTTATTTTCATGTTAAGTATTACACAATTATAAATCACTCTAACAGGCATGATGATTAGTTATAAACATCTAAAATAAGTATTTATCAAAATTTGTTGGAGAAATAAAAAATGGTACTTATTCATTCAAAAACATCATCCTATAGTAGTTAATTTTAGAATAAATTATTTGTGAATATCATGTGAAATAAATTTAGTAATTATTATTCTAAAAGTTAATAACATAAAATTTATTTAATTATTTATTTAATTTTAATCATTAACACTTTTATAATCCATAGACCTATAAATTTGGCGGTCGATTTTATACTTAAATATAGTTTATTTATATTATCAAATTTTTAGACACAAAATTTATAAGACCCTCTAAATGAATATGCCTATATTAGTGAGTCTATATTATAGAACAAAAACTATATTTAGAAACTCATCATAAACATTAAAGCTGTAAGGATTTGATCTATATAAAAAATTAGTCATTGAATAATTAGTATTTATTATAATATATATGTATCTAGGTAACTCAAAAACATAATTATATAATTCATGTCACAATTATTTTGTTCTTTATTTATCATTATTTGAGAATATTGGATAGATGTTGACATTCCCATTGATCTAGTACTTTCAAACTCATAGGGGTGGATTAATGTGATATATGTTTTACCAAATTTACCCCTTAATTATTTAATGATATGATACCATTAATAAATATAGATCTTTTATTACTCTACAAAAATTCATAACACGTTAATGAAAAATGAATAAAAAGAAAAAAACACAATATTATTTCATGGTTTTACCCAAAAGTGGGTATATATTCCATCACATGTTTAGGTTTTGTCTAACACATCAATTATACCACTAATCAATTTTTTTTAATTACAAAATCATAGAATGTATGAAATTGGACTGAACACTTATAAGGGTTATGAAGGAATCATTTTTATCCAAAGAGATACTATCACCCATGAAATAATGTTATATTTTGTTAGTAGTCATTTTGATAATATTTTACAGGATTCAAAAAAAATTTAATGGCCTCAAATACTAACTAATGAATAATATAATTAGTTATATGAAGGATGATACCAATTGTAAAAGTAATAAATTTTTTCCTTGTAGTATTTCATCAACTTCTATTGAATGAATAATTTATAATTCAGGCATGCCAACCCTATTATCTCAAAATTCTATTATAATTAACAAATGATTGGTAACAAAATAACAACAAAAATATTATTTATATATTATTTATTTGTGTAAAATAAAATTCTGAACCACACTTCTTTTAAATTAGTCCTCCTTTTAAATTATCATATATTATCAATTTGTTATTAATATGTCAGTTTTTTCATGTTGAAGATGAAATGTGTCTATACATTTTTCATATTCAAAAGAATCAATCTATTAGAATATTTAGTACATAATAACTTCTATTTCAACTTCAATTGTCCATATTTAACATGAATATTTGTTTCATTTATTACTCAACTTAAAATGATCATCATGAAATATTCATATTGGTCTCAATTCTAATACTCAAATTATTTTTGGAACATACCTGAAAAATTATCCCTAAATTTATTTAATTCTATAATGTCCCATCAACACCACATTTAATTTTATCCTCAATATTTATAGGTGTCATGAATATATTTAATTTTATATGAAATATAGTAAATATGTACATGGGAATTCTAAAATATTATTTCCTTACATTCTCAAATATCAATTATAATTCATTAATATTTATGATAAATATAACATCAATAATGAACATCACAAAAACTCGTAGAGAATTTTCCACATCACTCATTAAATATTAGATTGATTCATGGGTAATGATACATGATATTTTCTCAATCAAGAAAAAATTAATATCATCACCCTTATATTCATAACATTAAATTACATTAAACTTTTTATGCCTCTTATTTTTTTCATATTCCATTATTCCCCACATTGTTAAAATTTAATCACATGTATCTTTTTCTCCATACTATGATTCCAATATTCATACCTTAATATATAATTATTTCATTACATATTAATCATTGAATAAATATTATTTTACTATGAACTTATTAATTTTCAGATCATGTAGCTTGCACAACTACATGGAATTAAACATGAAACCCTTCTCCATTTTTTGAATTGACTATGTCTATTAAAAAATATTTATTATTCATTTAAACTTACATCATTCTGAATATTACAAAATATTTTACTAGTAATTAACTGCATCATCACTTCAGATGCAAAACTCATTCTTCTCTTCTCATATCTTCCTCTATATTACTATTATTCTAAGAAATGATACATATATTTGAATCATATTTTTTCCATGATTTCTTAATATCAAATCAACATTTCTTAGATATTAATTTAACATATGACATTGTCTCCATTCTATATCCATTTTTAATAATGTTCACTTGAACAAAACTCAACTCAAGTTTTATCTCATTTACCTATTAATCATGTTTTATTTTATAACAACATTATCATTATGTTTATTAAGAAATAATGATTTCATATAATCCTTATCATTAAATCAGAATCATATTTTTATATTTTGGTCTACATAGCTTTAACCATCAACTACTCAGTTGGTTTTATATATCAATTTAAATACTGCACAATTCTAAAAACTTTTTCGGTTATCACATGCCTTTACCAATTATCTCAGCTTGAATGAAAAAATATTTTCAAACAACCTACATATTATCTAATTTTAACGTCCAGGATAACATCATCAATGTTTTCACCTACCCAATTAACCAATATAAAATCTATTTATCTTCTTTTATAGATAAAAATTACAAAAAAATGATTGATGACACTTGAATACACATTATAATTTTTACAAAAACATGCATAACACCTCTATTATAATAATACATCCTTTAGATGAATCACATTAAGCTAAATATGAATAATTTTTTTGCACCAATCATTTATTTTTATGATGATTTTGGATTAAATATTGTAACAACAAAAAAATTTATTAATGATAAATATTCATGGCCTATTTACATATCATTTTCTGATTACATAAAATGTATGCACTTCTTTTTTTATATGTTTTGGATTTAAAATACCATTAAGAATTGTGATTGTTTTTAATCTAGTCATTGAACAGTGATCTCATTATTAGTATTAAAATATGTCTTTAGAAAATCCAATTTACTGAGACAAAGGATGATATGGCCTCATCTAGTAGACGCACCCCATACGAAGCCCATTTGTTTGAGCTGGGAATGAAGGAGGAGTCATTAGTCTTTTATCTTGACCAAGACCAAACTGAGCTTGAATATGATAAGCTCGAACAGAACTGCCTATGAGGGAATTGGAAGTTGATAGAGATTACCACTTGACCAATGTTATTTGAGCCTCCCAAAGAGTCTTTCACCAACGCACTCCTTACCCTAAGGTCTTATGCAGGTGTTTTATGGGGTTATGTAAGAATACCCTATAGTACAATGATTATGTACATTATTCTTGTATATAGAATATACATTCTTTTTGTTATTGTAACATTGTAAATAGTTTTTAAAGAAAAAATAGTATTTTTTGTTAATATTAAAATATGATATATATTTTGATGAATTAGTGCGTTTTTTAATTAAATAAATTTTAAACAAAATATTTTTATTATAATTAAATTACTTTTTATTAAATCTAAAATATTTTATATTTTTATAAATACAATTGAAAATTTTAATTATGGTTTGAAAGTTGATTTTTTCAAAACCACTGAATTTTCAATAAATGCCGATTTTTATTTTAAAATTAAAAATTTCACATAGATAGAAAATTATTTAGATAAAATTAATATTATTTATGGAATTAGGATGTCGAAATTATACAAAAGTGAATTTTTCATAATTTTTTAAGACTGTTAATTTTTTGGTAAAGAATAAATAAAATTTATATATATAATGTGTTTTAAGACATCATAATGTCCCAATAATGATGTAATAAAATACTGTAAATCATATTTCCTGCTAATATATGTTTTCACATTAAAATACTATGATTCTAGTTTTGTTTGAGTTATTTTAAAAAACTTTTCTGGACCAGCCAAGAGTTATAAAATATTTTCACTTTTTAAATGAATTTCTGTGACAGTGTGACTCACCTCCATAAAAGTAAGCCTATTATTTTCAGAAGTTAGGACATTGAACATATAAAATATTATTTTCTACTCCCCTTTGGAAAGAAACAATGTGCAAAAACATTGGGATTGTATGTGGTATAGAATAGTTTAATGTGTGGTGACCCAAACCTAAATAATAATTAATTCCCTCTCATTTCCTAAAAATTCCCAACCATGATCACACTTCCTCTTCAATAAAAGCCTTTGGAGTTAGTCTATCTTATTTCCTACACTCTCTATAATCCTCCCATGTTTCCCTAAGCTCCCATGAATCCTCTCTCAAGCCTCACCCAGGCCTTTGGGATCACACTTCCTTGTATGGGATTTCTTGCATTCTCATTTTTGTCCAATTTCCATTAAGTTGTTATTCCCTTTTGTTATCAATTAAAAATTTTGGGATTAGATTTAGTACATCCCCCATACCACCCAATTTATGTTTGGATTATGGCAGACCACTTTCTCATTAATTAATTCCTCCCATTTACACCCGTTACCATGCCAAAATTCTTTGAGGGATTTCACTCCCCTCTTTTACATCCAAGTAATTCCTTGGTATTATGCATCTAAATCCAATTATGTTTGTAGGGAAATGTATCAAAATTACCCCTTGCATTCCATTTCATGTACATATTATGAGACACCCATTTATCTCTCATCAACCATTTTCATGAATCTTTATGTCATGTCGTTGTGCTGCAGAAATAGCACCATGTTTTTCCAAGACAAGATCATTGTGTAGTGAATACTATACCCATGTCTCTATCTAGGGTATTCACCTTTATACACATATAAATATTGAATGGTACTTTATTTTTTTCTTCTATATTACATAATCGAGGAATAAATTATGATTTTGTTTAATTCCATGTTATTTGATCCATGTGGCAAACTTATACATGAAATTAAATGGTTAAGAAGGGTGCACCCTAAGAGCACTTCACTGCATTGGGTAAAGTATAGTATCGTGGTACATCATTATTAATGGGTGTTGAATCATGATTCTTTATGTAAAATGAGGGTTTACTCAAGATCAACATAAAATGAGCCTTAGATCATGCAAATTCAATGTTAAGTGTTGTAGCAACATTTCCATGTTAGGATTTTCATGATTTATCATGAATTTATATGAATGTTTCTCTTGTGCTCCATTGATAAGCTTGTTTCATAACATGTAATGTAAAAACTTTTTATTCCTCATTTACTTCCTTAATTTGATTTATATCTCAGCATTTTCTTATTCATGTCCTCAGATTATCCCATGAAATGCTAAGTACGAGGGAATATAGTGGTCATGTAAAGGATTTTTTCAATAAAGATGTTGTATTACATGTTTTAAGTTGTTATGTAATGATTCTAATACCTAAAGACACTAGAACTCTATATCTTCAATGTTGTATAAAGTGATTTTTATATAATAAATCAAGATTTATTGTGTAAAAAAAGTAGAGTTGTCATTGTTGATATCAGAGAACTGATTTAGTTATTTTTTGTATTAGGATTATAAACCCTTAGTGAAGCCTTAGAGACAATACTGAGTATTTTAAAAAAAATCTCTAAGTTTTGGTGTTTATTGAGTAAGTGGTTTCTCTAGAAAATACATCCATGTCTGGATACGAGTAGGTAGAGGTGGCTCTGGAATAGATATATCTACAGGTGAAAACCCCAACCATATGTTTTGGGCTTAACCAGGGTTATCCTGATACACAACATTGGGCCTTGTTTCAATCTTAGTTATGACACTCCTACAGGATAGGAATTGAAAAATTCACAAGCATAGTATGAACCATTATTAAAGGAATTAAAAAAAATATCCTAAGAATATATGTTGGAAAACATAGATTGAATTCTATAGATTCATATGTTAAGAAAATAAAATTTATTTATAAGTCAATTTTTTGTCCTTGGATTACCCTTTACTTGTGACCACTAACTTTTCCTTTTATTCCCGTATATGGTTCGTAATAGGAGGAATCAGGCTAAAAATCAATGTGATGATCAATGTGAAGACTGTGCTAATGAGATTCCCAATCTGATGGGGGCAGGAATCATGAAATTTTTTTATGATACTCTATAAGTTAAATCAAGATTTGAAAAGAAACATGGGTCTAAAAGAATGTTCAACCCCCCCCCCCCCCCCTTAAGAAATAACAATTCACTTTCAAAAGCTTAATAAGACAAAGGCCACCTACATTTAATGGATCATCTGATTCCTCAATTATCGAAAAATGGATTAAATATATTGAAATGATCTTCTCCATCATTAAATGATCCAAAAAAGAGATGGTTCTCCTAACTGGTTATCGTATGGAGGGTGAAGCTGATCAATGGTGGACATTGATCAAAAATAAGATGCCTGAGGTGGAAATCAAAGAATTGAAATGGAAGGATTTCTGGAATATTATTTTGAAAAATATTTTCTAGAAACCCTTTAACATAAAATGGAATGGGAATTCTTGGATCTCAAGAAAAAAAGATGAAGAATCTACTGGAGTGTATGAGGAAAACATAACAAGGCTTGCACAATACTCATCCAGCATTTTCGTTACCACCGAATGCAAGGTTGTTGCTTCGTTGGTGGGCTAATACCTTTCCTGTAGTAAGCCTAGTTGATTTCTAACTTCTACATCTATGATAAAAAAATTGATGTTCCCTAAAGGTTGAAATGGAGATCGGCATATCTCAAGGGCATCATACGGATAGGAAGCATAAGGTGGTCTTTAATTTTGGTGGTCTAATTGATAAATCCAACTGTGCTAAGAAAATACAGTACCCCACTTTCCAATGGTACGAAAAGATGATCCATGGAAATTTCCAGAAGGGGATGGGGAAATACATTAGGTCTAGAATTGAAGGGAACCTGGCTGTTAACTACTGGCAAGAAAAACCCTCAGCTGTGTTGTAGGATGGGAATGGTTCGTCTGACTCTCAAAGTGTTTTTAATTACATCAACTGCAAATAACCAGAGCACCTTGTAAATAACTACCCTAATCCATTGTTTTTCAGAGGCAACCAATGGCCTCCATAGAAATAAGGGTGAGCTTTTTCCATCAATACTGCTGAAGTAAACCCCTACAATGAAGTGGTGATAGGTACGCTAGTTATACATTCAATAATAGCAAACACATTTTTTTAATTCATGTTAAAATCTTTATTTTATATCAGGAATGTAGAGTAGGACTATCCCAACACCACCAAGAATCATGGAATTAAAATCTTTATTTTTTAATTCATGTTAAAATCTTTATTTTAATTCATGTTAAAATCTTTATTTTTTAATTCATGTTAAAACATATTTTTTAATTCATCATACCCCCTTTAATGGAATTTGATTCAATTCGTGTCATGGATTGGCTTTCCCTATATAGAGCCATCATAAATTGTCTTAAGAGGTAATTCACTCCATATATAGAGAATCGACCCCTGATTCTATACAAGTGCAAGTAGGAAGATGAATCTTTATTTGATCCCTCATATCAATCATGGATATTACTCCCATATGAGCATTCGAATCTAGATCAGATGACTCGATCCATGGAAGCAACCATCCTTTAAGACATGTCTATTGTGAGGGAATTCACTGAAGTGTTTCCCAATGAATTTTCTAGTCTTCCTCCTATAAGAGATGTTGAATTCTCAATTGACCTTATACATGTGGTGTTGCTAATATCCAAGACTGCATATTGAATGGATTTTGTGAAGCTATAGGATCCGAAAAAACAACTACATGATAATCTGGATAATGGATTTATACACCCATGTGCTTCACAATGGGGTGATATAAGGCCCCATACTTAAACCTTACATAATCATGAGTTATTAAAAGATTACACATTGAGGATATTTTCAGGTTTAGTGTTTTAAAGAATTAGGTCATAAAACATTCATTACATTCCACATTTAAACAAAGTGGTTACTTAAAAGATAGTATTCATTTTTTCCATCAACGGAAACATATTTAAAATAAAACATTGATTCTTTCTTGACACTTCCTTGACATTATCATCATATCATGTACCATTCCCTTGACCTGTGAAAAACATTTCAAATTCTTGGGATAGGTATAAAAATCTCAATAAGGGTTATAAAATCTATGGAAATGAATCATGAGTACATATATACATAATAATGAAATCATACTTTACCCATAAAACATATGCACTTTAACATACCTCATAAAATCATGAATAAATCATAGAAATCATAAGTCATAAAGGTAACTTCAGGAATTCATAACATTCTTACGTAGGGAGTAACCCTCTTGGTTACATTTGGAATACCCATCATAGTATATTACCTAAATCTCTTCGGAGAAACCTTAACGTTTAACCCCTTCTCATTACCCAATGCATTGGAGAGCTATATCGGGCTCACCCGCCATTAGTTTATCACGGAACCACCCATCTTCATAACGATTCCCAAGAACCATAACATAATCATAGCACATAACTTAAGAATAAAGTAAAGATAACATTCCCACATTGCAATAACAATATAACATTTTAAGATATTGAAATAATGAATCCATTCTAAAAACCATTTTCATAACCATTTAAAACATTTAATAAATAGATTTTTGAATCAAAGTATCTCATACCACTTTGAATATTTTAAAATTTTAAACCATTAATATCCATATAATTATGTCCTTAAAACCATTTTGGAAACATGGATATTAGTGAGAAATATTTATAAGATTAAATCATTAAAACATTTAAAATTATATTTTAGTTAAAGGGTTTTTAACAAATTGAGAGACACTTGAATACAATAATTGAGGAATAACATTTAATAAAAACATTATAATATTATGTGAATAAAGGGATTCATGATATAATACTCCAAATGATAGTATATACACCATATAAGAGTGAATTGGTGCATAACAACAATGAAATCTCAATGGAAATGTAAATTGAGATGAAATCCATTATAAAGATGGTATCCTTAAATTAAGGATAAATCAATCTCATAATTATGTGTAAAAAATATAAATACACCCAATATAAGTGGATATTAAGTGTAAAATAATCAAATGTCATTCACACATATTCAAAGGATGACATATTCAATAACTACATGTTGAACACAAAGAAATCGAAATTGGGTTAAGAAGTTCCCTTGACAGCCTAACGGTGTCACATCAAAATGAGTTCATGAGAGATAAAAATGGTATCTCATCACATGGACATAAAATTTACATCAATAAGGATATATAAGAACATATCCCAACATAAAAATATGTAAATTAAAATACCCAACAAAAGACGTATTTTAAAAAGAGGAGGGTGAAAGGTTCCATTACCGACTTGGGTATCTTTCGAAACATACACCCCATGAAAGAAGGACAATACATCATTGATGTAAATACTCATAAACTAAATTATATAATAAAAAGATTAGAATAATGGGATGTATATATACCACTCAATAGAAATGGTGTCAAAAGTAGCATAAATCTCATGGAAATAAAAGTGAGATGAAAAATTCTTTACAAAAACTCGACAGCCTAACGGCGCCACTTAAAACATCCAAAAATGGATTTATGAGATCAAATAGGGTCTCTCATAATATGAACATAAAAATTATAGAATGAAGAATATAAAATAACATCCCCAAAAATATGAAAGATGAGCTTAAAAGAAATGACATAAAAGAGAGTACTTAAAAAGGAAGAGAGAGGTAGGATCCCTTACCTCGTGCCCGACATGACTCAATCGTTCTTTAATCTCCTAAATAATAAAATTTGGTCAATTTATAATTTCTTAAGGACATCCTCTAAATATTATAATTCACTTCATATCACCTATTATAATGTTATAATAATTGGTTAATAAAGTGAGTTCATATCAAACGTTTTTTAGATGTTCCATACATGAGTAAAAATTGAACTTGTTGGAAAATTATTTTCCATGTAGTTATAGGTACATCATATTCAGAATAGTATTGATGTTTTAAATATCATATATATCCAGTATATATTAATTTTATACTATTCCATAGCATTTGGAATTAAAAGCACCGTTCATGGAGACGGTAGGTCGTATGTACACATGAACGCTACTTTCATTTTTTGTCATATTAATGGAATTAAAAAAAATGAGAGATATATATATTATAATTACATAATTATATCCATCATTTAGATGTAATATATTACATATATATCCATTACATTTATTTACTTCTAATAGTACATAACATTTGGAGATAAGAAATGAAATGTACCGTTCATGGAGCCAGTAAGCCGTACGTACGCATGAATGCTAGTTTCATTGTTTTTCTTTTTGGATTCAATGGAATAAAATAATAATCATATAAATGTATATTATAATTCCAGTAGTATATAATATGTAGTAACAATAATTACATCCTTTATACATCCCACATATGGCATTAATGAATCAAATCACTTTGAGGGGGCAGTAGTCCGCACTTCCTAAAATTAAGATATCGCGTTTACCCATAATGGAAACCATAAAGGTATGAAATAAATAAAAAATACAGAAGCTTAAAGAAAACATAAACATATTATATATCATATATAAATATAGTGACATCTTAATGGCCACCTTTTAAGGTGTTAAATGAATATTGACCAATCATCGCTTCGTGAGCCAGAAATTCACCATCCACAGAAACAATATCTTCTTTAACCATTAGATGTAGGTGTGTATAAGTGTAGCTCAATTACTTATTATAAAAACATACTAGTATATTGAAGATACTGGATTTGTTATAAAATAAATGAATAAAAAGAGTTTAGGGGTTTCGAGAACAAAAATAAAACAAAAGAACACAAGTGAAGACATTACCTTAATATCGAGTATCTCTCTTTTATTTGAGATAAAAGGCTTCCTTGGGAAGCCTTCTGCCAAAAGTGAGGCTTCTAGTAGTAATAGAGAGATGTGGAGAGGAAAAATGAGCAGGGTTTGTCCGACACAAAGGCTTGAGAGGTGTGGGTAAGGTGGTAGATGTGGGGGCCTTTTAAAAGAGGAGAGGAGGGGCACTCTTGGAAAGTTACAAAATGTTACTTCATTTTCAAATATGTTTCGGTTTATAAAGGTCCCACATTGATGTATTTAGAGGATAAGGTGGTAATGGTTCGAAATAATCTCATCCAATAGGTCTTTGACAAGTGTAAGTAATAGTTTAAACATTATCTTTTCATTTTATTTAAATCATTTATTAATGAGGTAATCACTGCATCATCATGATGTCATATATAATTTAATTTATATAATGTCTAAAAATTATACAAAAAATATCATGATGTAGGAAATATTTTTTATCTTTCTAATGAATATTTATAGTCAAAAATATGACTTGTTTAACCCCATTTAAAAATTGTTTTAGTGAAACATTTCATGCTTGTGAAATTTTTATTTTAACTTTAAATAAATAGTTATTTATGTCATTTTCCAACCAAGGTGGCTCCAAGGGGTCCCCAAGTTGACCCATGGATTGCCTTGGTCGGCCATGACACATCCAGTGAGGGGAGGACATGTTTCTACGTCATTTCATATTATTAAAACATTATTTTAACCTTAAATTACACTAACTACCTCAAATCGCGATTAAAAACCTAAAAGTTACTATTCACCAAAAAATTCTTTTAATCCCATTGAACCACATATAACATCTTAATCACAACCACGTATGTCGGATTTGTGAAATTCAAATCACAAAAGTAGTAAAGTTTCATTTAAATGAAAAATCAGTTTTCCAACTACCACATAGTGGTTTCACTATTCATCAAAAATTGATGTTTTTTAGAAAAATACCAAAAATTCACCCTAAGCTATATTTGATGTTCTGAATTCAAAAATGATTTCTATTTTACAAAATTCAAAACATATATGTTGCATTAATTAATTTAATAATTAATTCCCACTGTCAAAACAAATAGCGAGTTTTTAAGAAACAATATCTATTAAAGATTGACACTAGTTTAAGTCCAATTTCAAAGTGAAAATAATTTCAAATACCACCATTAGATTAAATGGTAAATATAAATTATAGATACACTTTAATATAAATTAAAAATATAATCTATCCATATAAATAAATCATATTTAAAGGATGTTTTTAATTAAAATACAACATTTTTCACTATTCATTAAAAAATGAACTTTATCGGAAAAATACCAAAATTTTACACAAAGTAAATTTTGATGTCCCAATTATAAAGAATTTTATTTTTTCAAATATAACAGATAAAATTTTCCAAAAGTGGATTTAAAAGTGGTTCGTCATCAAAAGGCGGTTAATCAACCTTTTAAAGAATATTAGAATTTTTACGCTTAAAATTGGATTTATTCGCATTTTTAATCCTCTAACATTTATTGTAAAAAGTAAAAATATTTTACTAACATATATAATCATTTTTTAGTTATTTATGTTCATTCCCACCATTACAATGGCTAGGTGTTATCTACAATTGAAAATAATATTATTTTATTGATAGAGTGCAATGTAAGATTCCCATGAAACTCGTTGTTGTGTATTGGGTAAGCCCTCGAGCATAACATTCCCTTCAAAGTAATATTAATATTTTATTCAAAAAATCTGGATAAATATGAAAATTTCATATTCTTTATTTACCTGGGGTGTTACATCCTTCCACCCTTTTGGGAATTGCGTCCTCGAAATTTTAAAATTTGGCTTGGAAGCTTCATTGAAAATCCCACATCAGAACAAGAGTCAGTAAAACTATCACTTTAAAAGAATGGGAGAGAAGTAAAAATGTCACCCGAGATAACCCGTACTTGGATTCCAAGTATGAAAATATAGATATAGAGTAGAAAACAAAGGGTCATGTTCTGATGGAGAGTGATAGTAAACATGTGAAAGAGAAAGTTAACCACAAGAAAATCACAAACTTGTGATGGGTTAAATGGTATTCGATTCCCTAGTAGGAAAAATTATCATACAACATTTTTTTTAAGTTAATCTTCATTGAGGAATTTATTTTCGAGATTAACTAAATCATAATGAAACATACTTACTTTTCACGTAGACTTTCAACTTTTACTCGATTCCTTAATCAAACTCATATTTTCTCCAAAAGACTAGTTTTTAAGAAGACTTGTTCACATTAAGAGTACAATAATAAACTTCATGAGAATCAAATAATCCAAAAAAGAGAACTATATATTTCCCATGTCTTTAGACAAAATCCAAAACAAAATATTCTTATTATGAGATCATATAATCCACAAAATTCTAATCCTTTATAAAAAGAAAAACTATTCTTAATCTCCAAAATTTGTCCAAAAAAACCCAAAGTTCAACAAAGACCATTCGATAAACAATTTTCTATAAAATTATTTAAATTAAACCAAACTAAGATTGAAACCCAAATATTTGAAGGATTTAATCACATAGTCTTCCAAAGTACAAATTAACTTTTATCTCCAAATAACATCAGTTGCTCTTAAATTCTCATATTGAAAAGTAATTAACTTAATCACATATCCTCAATGATAGGTTAATAATTTCCATAGATAACACAAAATAAACTTACTCTTGATTCCTAAAATCATCTAACTAAAAGGAATTAGTGAAATTAACCAGGGACATCACGTAGTCCAGTGGTAGGTAATAAATACCCGTCGCACTTTGGATGTGGGTTCAATTCCCGCTGTTTTGTTCGACGCGACGGGTTGTCACACGGTTTTCATGTTGTCCTTTTTCCAAAACTATATAATTCCTAAAAAATTCCCCAAAACGATATAAAATCTTCAAAAATAATCATAAGATATTTTAACATCAATTTTATCTCATGCCTTTCATTTTCAATAATAACATATAATAACCCATAATTACCTCAGAAGTAAGGATCATATAAATTCTAATGGTTAGCTTTATAATTATTACCTGAACTTCCAGATCAGTTGGTCATCTCGTACATGATGCATTACAGAACATACCAAGGTTTAATTGGTTGATAATGACTCCTTGATAGTTGGTTTAGAACCACCACGAGTTTCCTCATTGAATCCCCCATTTTATCTAGTATCTTAATCAGAGAACCACCACCGTTTCTTTCAAACATGTTTTCTCTTTGGTTCCTACTAGATCCATCCATTCACTAAAAATAGAAATGTCAGTGTGAGTATATCAACAAACCCATCATGTACTAATGAGGATGTTAAACAATAAGATATACTTACTCATTCACTTTATCTAAAACTATGACTCTTTTGGAAATCCTAACCATTATGGTAATGTCACATATTCTTAGAGAATACCCTAACCTCTAATGTTCTCTAAACCGACCTCTGATACCAACTATAAGGCCCTAGCCTTAAGACATACTTAATCTTGAGTTATTACATATTACAAATTGATGACCTTTTCAGTTTTAGTGTTTTAGATAATTAGATCATAAAACTGGCATTACATTCCACCTTTAAACAAAGTGGTTACATTAAAGATAGTATTCATTTTTCCCATCAACCGAAATATATTTAAAATAAAACATGGATTCGTTCTTGACACTTCCTTGACACTATCATCATATCATGTACCATTCCCTTGACCTGTGAAAAACATTTCAAAAACTTGGGATGAGAATAAAAATCTCAGTAAGGGTTATAAAAAGTATGGAAAGGAAACATTATTACATATATACAAAAGAAAGAAATCATACTTTACCCACAAAACATATTCACCTCAACATACCTCATAAAATAATGAATAAATAACAGAAATCATAAGACATAAAGGTAACTTGAGGAATTCATAACATTCTTACATAGGGAGTAACCCTCTTGGTTACGTTTGGAATACCCATCACAGTATATTCCCTAAATCTCTTCAGAGAAACCATAATTTTTAACCCCTTCATGATACCCAATGCATTCGAGAGCTATATCGGGCTCACCCGCCCTTAGTTTATCACGGAACCACCCGTCTTCATAACAATGCCCAAGAACCATAATATAATCATAGCACATAACTTAAGCATAAAGGAAAGATAACATTCCCACATTTTAATAACAATATAACATTTTAAGATATTGAAATAATGAATCCATTCTAAAAACCATTTTTAAAACCATTTAAAACATTTAATAAAGAGATTTTTGAATCAAAGTGTCCCATACCACTTTGAAGCTTGTAACATTTTAAACCATTAATATTCATATAAATAAATCCTTAAAACCATTTTGTAAACAATGATATTAATGATAAATACTTATAAGATTAAATCATTAAAACATTTAAAATGATATTTTAGTTAAAGGGTTTTTAACAAAATGAGAGACACTTGAATACAATAACCGAGGAATAAAATTTAATAAAAACTTTATAATTTTATGAGAATAAAGGGATTAATGATATAATACTCCAAATGATAGAATATACACCATAAAAGAGTGAATTGGTGCATAAAAACAATGAAGTCTTAATCGAAATGTAAATTGAGATGAAATCCATTATAATGATGGTATCTTTAAATTAAGGATAAATCAATCTCATAATTATGTGAAAAAAATATAAATACGCCCAATGTAAGTGGATATTAAGTGTAAAATAATCAAATTTCATTCACATACATTCAAAGGATGACATATTCAATAACTACATGCTGAACCCAAAGAAATCGAAATTGGGTTAAGATGTTCCCTTTACAGCCTAACGACGTCACATCAAAATGAGTTGATGAGAGATAAAAAGGGTATCTCATCACTTGGAGATAAAATTTACATCAATAAGGATATATAATAACATATCCCAACATAACAATATGTAAATTAAAAGACCTAACAAAAGAAGTCCTTTAAAAAGAGGAGGGTGAAAGGTTCCCTTATCGATATGGGTATCTTTCAAAACATACACCACATGAAAGAAGGAAAATACATAATTGATGTAAATACACATAAAAAAAGTATATTACACAAAGAGTAGAATAATGGGAAGTATATATACCACTCAATAGAAATGGTAGAAAATGTAGTACAATTCTCATAGGAATAAAAGTGAGATGAAAAATCCCTTACGAAAACTCACCAGCCTAACGACGCCACATAAAACTTCCAAAAATGGATTTATGAGATAAAATAGGGTATCTCATAATATGAAAATAAAAAGTACAGAATGACGAATATAAAATAACATCCCCAAAAATAAGAAAGATGAACTTAAAATAAATGACATAAAAGAGAGTACTTAAAAAGGAAGAGAGAGGTAGGATCCCTTACCTCGTGTTCGACATGACTCGATCGTTCTTTAATCTCCTGAATAATAAAATATGGTCAATTTATAATTTCATAAGGACCTCCTATAAGATTATTATTCAGTTTATATCATATATTATAATTTTATAATAATTTGTTAATAATGTGAGTTCATATCAGACGTTTTTTAGATGTTCGATACATGAGTAAAAATTTAACTTGTTGGAAAAGAATTTTCCATGTAGTTATAGGTACGTCATATCCAGAATAGTATTGATGTTTTAAATATCATATATATCCAGTATATATTCATTTTATACTATTCCATATCATTTGTAATTAAAATCACCATTCATGGAGACAGTAGGTCGTACGTACGCATTAACGCTACTTACATTTTTTGTCATATTAATGGAATTAATAGAAAATGAGAGATATATATATATTATAATTACAAAATTATATCCATAATTTAGATGTAATATATTACATATATATCCATTATATTTATGTACTTATAATAGTACATAACATTTGGAGATAAGAAATGAAATGTACAGTTCATGGAGACGGTAAGTCGTACGTACGCATGAATTCAACATTCATTTCATTTTTTTTGTATTCAATGGAATGAATTAATAATGATATAAATGTATATTATAATTCCAGTAGGATATCATATGTAATAACATTTATTCCATTCTTTATACGTCCCACATATGGCATTAACGAATCAAATCACTTTGAGGGGGCGGTAGTCCGCAATTCCTAAAATGAAGATATCACGTTTACCCATAATTGAAACCATAAAGGTATACCATAAATGAAAAATACAGAAGCTTAAGGAAAACATAAACATATTATATATCATATATAAATATAGTGATATCTTAATGGCCACCTTTGAAGGTGTTAAAAGAATATTGAACAATCATCGTTTCGTGAGGCAGAAGTTCACCATCCAAAGAAACAGTATGTTCTTTAACCATTAGATGTAGGTGTGTGTATTTTTAGCTTGAAGAAATATTATAAAAACATCCTAGTATGTTGAAGATACTGTATTTGTTACAAAATAAATTAATAAAAAGAGTTTATGGGGTTGGAGAAGCAAAATAATACAAAAGAACACAAGTGAAGACATTACCTTAAAATCAAATATCTCTCTTTGATTTGATCTCAAAGGCATCCTTGGGAAGACTTCTGATAAAATTGAGGCTTCTAGGAGTAATAGAGGTATGTGGAGAGGCAAATTGATCAGGGGTTGGCCGAGCCAAATGCTTGAGAGGTGTGCGTAAGGTGGTAGAGTTGGGGGCCTTTTATAGGAGTGGAGGAGGGGCACTCTTGGAAAGTTACAGAATGTTACTATATTTTCAAATGAGTCTCGGATTTTAAAAGTCCCACATAGATGTATTTCATGGATAAGGTGGTACAAGTTCAAAATATACTCATCCAATAGGTCTTTTCCAAGTGTACGTTATAGTTTTAACATTATCTTTTCATTTTATTTAAATCCTTTATTAATGAGGTAATCGGTGCATCATCATGATGTGATATTTAATGTAATTTATGGAATGTCTAAAAATTATAAAAAATATATCATGATGTAGGAAATCGTTTTATCTTTATAATTAATATTTATAGTCAAAAATATGACTTGTATATCCCCAATTAAAAATTGTTTTAGTGAAACATCTCATGCTTGTGACATTTTTATTTTAACTTTAAATAATAAGTTATTTATGTCATTCTCCAACCAAAGTGGATCCATGGGGTCCCCAAGTTGACCGATGGATTTTCTTGGTCATACATGGCACATCCAATGAGGGTAGGACATGTTTCTAGGTCATTTCAAATTATTATAACATTATTTTTACCTTAAATTACCCTAATTACCTCTAATCGCGATTAAAAACATAAAAGTTACTATTCAACAAAAATTATTTTAAACCCATTGAACCACATTTTACATCCTAATGAAATCCATGTATGTTGGATTTTTGAAATTCAAATCACAGATGTGGTATTGTTTCATTTAATTGAAAAATTAGTTTTTAAACTACCACTTAGTGGTTTCACTATTCATCAAAAATTGATGTTTTTCAGAAAAATACCAAAAATTAACCCTAAGATATATTTGATGTTTTCAATTAAAAAATGATGTCTATTTTACAAAATTAAAAACAAATATGTTGCCTTAATTAATTTAATAATAAATTCCACTGTCAAAACAAATAGCGTGTTTTTAACAAACAATATCTATTAAAAGATTGACCCGAGTTTAAGTCCAATTTCAAAGTGAAATTAATTCCATAGACCACCATTAGATTAAATGGTAAAAATATATTCTAAATACACTTTAATATAAATTAAAAATATAATCTATCCTTATAAATAAATCAGATTAAAAGGAGGTTTTGAATTAAAATACAACATTTTTCACTATTCATTAAAAAAATGAACTTTATCAGAAAAATAAAAAAAATTTACAAAAAGTAAATTTTGATGTCCCGATTCTAAAGAAGAATTTTATTTTGTCAAGTATAACTCATAAAATTGTCAAAAAGTAGATTTAAAAGAGGTTCGTCATCAAAAGGCAGTTAATCGACCTTTTAAAGAATATTAGAATGTTTACACTTAAAATTGGATTCATTCACATTTTTAATCCTATTTCATTTATTGTAAAAAGTAAAAATATTTGACAAACATATATAATCATTTTTTAGTTAGTTCTGTTCATTATTGCCATTACAATGGCGATGCGTTAACTACAATTTAAAATAATATTATTTTATTATTAGAGTGCAAAGTAAGATTCCCAAGAAATTCATTGTTGCGTATTGTGTACGCCCTCGAGCATAGCATTCCCTTTAATGTAATATTAATATTTTATTCAAAAAATATGGATAAATATGAAATTTTCATATTTTCTTACCTGGGGTGTTACAGGTGCACTAGTCCTCTTCATCAAGAAGAAAGGTGGGTCAATATGCTTTTTCATCGATTATAATTAGATTAAAAATCTCAATAAAGAACAAGTATCCTCTCCCATGAATTGGTGACTTGTTAGATCAGCTATGTGGGGCATAATACCTCTCTAAGGAGGATTTTTGGTCGGGATATTATCATTTAAGGGTGAAGACGGAAGATATCCCCAATATTGCTTTTCATAAAATATACGGGCACTATGAATTCAAAGTAATGCCATTCATACTTAAAAATTCTCCATAATTATTCAATGAATTGATTAATAGAATCTTTATAGATTACCTTTACAATTTTGTGGTACTCTTTATAGATGATATTATATTATACTCCAAAACTGTGGAGGTTCATGAGGTGCATCTAAGTACTGTACTAGAGACCTTGTAGAAGGAGAGACTCTATTAAATGAATAATAAGCATGAGATCTTGATTAAGGTGGTCTCATTCTTGGGCCATATCATCACAAGTAATGGAATATCTGTGTATCCCTCCAAGACACCTACAATTGAGGGGTGGCTGAGGCCTACATCAGTAACAGATATATGTAGCTTCTTAGGGTTAGCTGGATATTATCGACGATTTATGTGCAATTTCTAACGGTTTTCCAACCCTCTTACCAAGCTAACTCATAAGTGAGTAATTTTTTCTTAGAGTGATGATTGCGAAGAAGGCTTCAAGGATTTGAAATAGAGGCTTATCACTAGGAACGTTCTTAAATTACCCACAAGTGGAAAACGTTTTGTGATATTTAGTGATTCTTTGAAGAAGGGAATGTGTTGTGTGTTGATGCAAAATGAAAAATTCATTGCCTATGATTGAAGGATATTGAATGTTCATGAGTAGAATTATCCAACACATGGTCTATAGTAGGTTGCGGTGATATTCACATTAAAATTTTGGCAGCATTATCTCTTTGGTGAGAAGTGTGAAATATATATGGACCACAAAATCCTTAAGTCTATATATTCACACATAATGAGTTGAACATGCGCTAACATAGATGGTTATAGAAGATCAAAGACTATGACTGCTCTATCAATTACCACCCTAGGAAAGTTAACATGGTGGCAGATGCCCTAATTAAAAAGGACCCAATGATTTGATCATTGAAGAGTGTTGAGAAGGATCAAATGTTTTTATATTTGACTAAGATGGACATGGGAATCATAAAGACGATAACATAATTAATCCTTTAACAAATGATTTCTCAACTGTATCTTTTAGCAATGTTAAAGGATTCTCAAAAGGATGATGCGGGAATTTATATAAATGTCGATGCTATCAGAAAAGTGAAATCCTTGAAGTTTAATGTTAATGAAAAATGAATTGTGTGATTTGGAAAAAAAATATGTGTTCCATCATGTTAGGAGCTGAATAAGGACCTTTTGGATGATGCACATAGTTCAAATTTTTCTATTCACCACAGAAACACAAAGATGTATTGAGAACTCCAAGAGAATTATTAGTGGGATAATATGAAGAAGGTGATCGATGTGAATACACCAATGTGCATGATTTATCAGTAAAGGAAGAGAGGCTGATGTCTAAGGGGATTATGCAAAAATTTTCCTATACCTACATGGAAATGAGATAACATCACCATGAAAATTGTCACCAGACATCTGATGACATCCGATAGAAAAAATTAAATCTAGATTGTTGTGAATCATCTAACAATGTCTGCATACTTCATTGCATTTTGTGAGGATTTATCATTAGATAAAATGGCATAGATATATATCGGGGAAGCAGTAAGGCTCCCTGGAGTACTATTATCTATTGTATTCGATCGAGATCCAAGATTCATATCTATGTTTTAAAAGAGTCTTCATCATTCTCTTGATACTGAACTGAACTTCAATACGGCCTATCATCCTCAAAATAATGGCCAATCTGACCAAACTATCCGGAAACTGGAAGATATGTTAAGATCATGTTAAATGGATGGTAAAGGAGGATGATATCAACATATTCTTCTGGCTGAATTTGTCTTATAATAATTGTTTCCACTCAAGCATCTGAATTTCACCTTATGATACCTTGTATGGGAAGATGTGTAGAACACCGGCATGTTGGGATGAAGTCATTGGGAGTAAGATGCTAGGATGAAAAATGGTCGAAGAAATGGTGGAGAAGGTGAAAACCTTTCAGTAGCATATCAAGGCATCCTAGAGTCAATATATGAGATATGCAGATAACCGTCGATGATACCAAGAGGTTAAAGTTGGACACATGGTATTTATATTCATATCTCCATGGAAGAAGGTTTTGATGTTTGTAAAGAAAGGGATGTTAAGTCCAAGGTACATCAGCCCCTTCTAAATTCTTAATTGTGTCGGGGCTATGACCTATCGACTAGAACATACACCTAATGGATACAATACATGATTTATTTCATGTATCCCTATTAAAGAAGTACATACGATAACCTTGATGTATACTCTATTTAGAGGTAGTAAAACTAGAGGACGATCTTTCTTACGAGGAGTAACCAGTGAAGATCGTAGATCGTAGAGAAAAAGTTATAAGAAAGAAGACAATTCCCATCAACAAGGTGTTGTGGAGAAACCACAAGTGTGAATTAGTGACATGGGAATCAGAAGTAGTGATGAATCAAAGTTACCCGTAGTTGTTTTAGAGTAGGAAAAGGAAATTTTGGGTGAAAATTTTCTTAAGGGGGGAAGATTGTAACGATCCAAAAATTTATTAATGAAAATTTATCTTGGTCTATTTAATTAACTACTTATGGTTATGTAAAATTTATTCACTTAATTGGTTCTATGTTTTGGATTAAAAAAATACCATTATTAATTGTTTCTGTTGATTATATATCCATTGAGGAATGTTTAAATGATTATTGTAAATATTGGCATTTAACCAATCCAAATTACTCAGACAAATGAATTGATGAACTCATCCAGTAAAATCTCCCCATAAGATGACAATTTGTCAGAGCTCAGAATGTATGTAGTTTCATTGGGAATCACTCTTGACCAAGCCCATGTTGAGCTTGAATATTTTATGCTCGAGTGGAACCGCCTATTAGAGAAGTGGAATTTGGTAGAGATTACCACATGAGCAATGGTATTTGTGCTGCCCCATTAGTATGTCACCATATCACACCATACCCTATGGTCTTATGCATATGTTTTAAGGGGTTATGTAACAATAAACTACTACTATTACTATATATACTTTTCTTTTATAGAGAATATACATTCTTTTTAATATTGTTACTTTGTTAATTGATTTTAAATAATAAATAATATTTTTAGTTAATATTAAACAATGAAATATATTTTGACGAATTAATGGATTTTTGAATTAAACAATATTTTAATAAATTATTATTATTATTAAATTATTATTTTTTTAAATATAAATTATCTTATAATTTTATGAATGCAATTGTAATTTTTTATTATTTTTTGGAAGATGTTTTTGTCAAAACCCAAGAATTTTCAATGAATGTCATTTTTTTTAAAATTAAAAATTCACTTATTTAAAAAATTCATTAGATAAGATGAACATTATTTTTGAAATTAGGTCATCAAAATTATACAATAGTGAATTTTTCATAATTTTATAAGACAATCAAAATTTTGGGTAAATTATAAATTCCGTTTAAATATATAATGTGTTTTATGACACCATAATGACCCAATAGTGATGTAATAAAATAAAATAAATGATATTTTAGGAAAATATATTTTTTAACATTAAAATAATCTGATTTTAGTTTTTTAATTTATTTTACCAAACTATACTGGACCCTCCAAGAGTTACACAAAAGTTTATCATTTTAAATGAATTTCCATGAGACTTTGACTCACCTCAACATAAGAAACCCTACTATTTTAAGACGTTTTGCAACTGGATTTAAAAAATATTTTTTTCTTCTCCACTTTGGAAAAAACTATGGGAAAAAACCATGGGATGGTTTTTAGTATTGACTAGTTTAATGTGTGATGACCCAAACCAAAATAATAATGAATTCCCTCTCTTTTTCTATATAAACCCAGCCAAAATTCAATTTCATCTCCACTAAAAGACATTTTTGTTTGTCCATCCTCTTCAATAATCTCTCTAGAATACTCACAAGGTGCCCCTATCTCCCAAAAATCCACTATCAATCCTCTCCCATGCTATTGGGACCACACATCCAAGTAAGGGATTTTTTCTTTTCTCATTTTTTTCAAATTTTTTTTATGTTGTTATGCCCATTTTTCAAATAAAAATGTTGTGGTATGATTTAGAACCTCTTATATACTTCCCTCATTATGATTGGATGATGTTAGACCCCTTTCTATCCCATTAATGCCTCCCATGTATAACCATTACCATGCTGAAATTCCGTGAGGGAATTCTCTCTCCTCTTTTACACCCAAGTAATTATTTTGTATTATGAATCTAAATTCTATTATGTTTGATGGGAAATGAATCTATATGACACCTTTACTGTCCATTTCATGTACATATGATGAGGCACCCATTTATCTCAAATCAACAATTTTCATTAATCCTTATGTCACACCGTTATGTGTCCAAAATTGCTCCGCGTGTTCCAAGCCATGATCATTGTGCAATAAATACCATACCCAACTCTCAAATAAGGGTATTCAAAATTATGGACATATACATATTGAATGGCACATTCATTTATTTATTCCACATTATTTAATCATGGAATAACTTATGATGATGATTGATTCTATGTTATATGATCCATGTGGAACATTTATGCATGAAATAAAATGTTTAAGAATGGTGTGCCCTGATATCCCTCCAATGCATTAGGTAAATTACAGTATCATGATACGTCATGTGAAATGGGTTTTTACTCATTCTAATTCACGTCCAATTATGGTTTACTCATGCCCCATGTGCAATTTTTCATGGTGAATTCAAATTCTTGGTTAATTGTTGTTGCCAGAATTCCATGTTATGGTTATCATGCTTTATCATGCCTTTATGTTCTTGTCTCTCTTCTACTCCATTGATATGCCTTTTTCATAACATGTATTGTAATATTCATGTTATTCCTTCTTTAATCCTTTACTGGGATTTATAGATCACCCTTTTCTTATGCATGTCCTCAGGTTATCCCATGGAATTCTAAGTACGAGGGAATGTAGTGGTCATGTAAAGGATGTTTTCGATAAAAATGGTGTATTTCATGTTTTAAGATGTTATGTAATGATCCTAAGAACCAAATACACTATACCTCTCAAATTTCTATATTTTATCAAGATATTTTTATGTAATAAAGAATGTTTTAGTGTGTAATAAGGAGCAAGTTTATCCTAAATATCATGGAATGAAATGAATTCTGCTTTCATAGTTGAAACAAATATTCAATAACTCAAACATTCTAATATACAATCCACTCTATCGTAAATTTATTATAGCACCCCAATATTTTTTATGTATTTTCCACTAAATAATTCATGTGTGTTTGATATATTTTGATAAAGGAATCATATAACTAAAATCCCCCATTTCATTTTTAATTATTTAATAATAATACTGTAAAAATTTAAAAACATTATAAGATAACAATATAAATCATAATTAGTAATATTTCTATAGGAATGAAACCACAAATAAAAAAAATAAATAATTGTTGATGTAATTAGAATCATGGTATGATATAAATATCATACCAGCATTGGTAAAATTATAAAAAATGAAACATATTATAAATATGATAATTATGTAGGGAAATAAATTAGAGAAAAATGAATTAGTTTAGTCACATATGAAAGACTATATATTGAAATTTAGTATGGCTGTTATATAAGGTTGATGTTTGAATGTTTGTTACATATATGGCCCATGGATATGTTTTTATTAGACATAGATGTATTTAATATGATCATTTATATTTTGAAATTATTAGTAAATAAAATTTAAATTCTAGAATTCGTATTTAATATGTAATATTTTGAATGAAATAAAATAATAATAAGTTATGAAAAATATTTTATTACTAAATTATTTATTAATAATAATTGCATATTCATAATTTTTAATTATTATTTTATGTGTTTATAATATAAAATTATTGATTCTAATTCCAATGGAATGGTAAATATGAATGATATAATGAAAAATAATTAATTTTAATGGGATTTGATTAAGATTAATTGATATAAAAATGATTTTTTATTAGTGTTCTTTATTATTATATTAATAAAAAATTTGATCACTTATACTTAAGAATAATTAAAAAAACTAATTCTTTTATGTATAAAAAAATATATTAACAATAATTTAATTAGTATTTTGTTCGAAATATGATTATGAACATTCAATGCATTAAATTCATTTAATAAAAAAATTCCTCATATTATATGTTATCATTTTGAAGTTAAATTTATTATATTTAAAATCATAATTAGATTAAATTGAGTCTAAATTTGGTATAAAAATATCAAAAATATTTAGGTTGTCAAATTTATTTTTCTTTGAAAAAAATATGAATTTAGTGATGTATTATTTATTTACCAAAATAAATAAGAAATTATGTAAAAGGTTTGAAATAAAGGTAATGTATTAAAATATATATATATATATATATATATATATCTAAATTGTGTGGATAAAGGGATTCATCAACCATATCTATTATATATTTACTTTTACTACCATTTTCATGTAAAATAACAACCATGTAGTTTGAGAAATGAAATGTTTTTCAAATGATACTCAAAACGAACATAAAAAATAGATCATATCACTTCCCATAAAAAACAACACAATTATGTAACCTATATCATGAATAATTTAAAAAATTCTAAATATTGGTGTATTATGAATTTTTTTAATCCTTTTGTTCTATGATGGTGGTGTAAATGTTTCATTCTAAATGAACATGTTTCGAGAAGGGGAGGATTCATCTATTTATCTTGTTATTAAACATTAATTTCAATTAGCTTCTCATATATACATTTTATAAATCTCATATACACTATAATTATGTTTCTTTAACATAATTATTAATTCATAAATATTATATTACTATAATATGACTCTATACTCTTACTAATTCATTTGTATTTTTGCTTCATGTTTGGGTCATTTCAACCAAACAAGTGATTGTTGATATACTTTCATATCCATTTATATCATGAATGAGTGTGTATACAATAATAATAGTAATTTATGCTATTAAAGAGAATTTTATCTTTTGAATATGGTTTTTATTGGGTTATAGAAAAATGAAAGGTCATTATTAATGAACTAAATTACTTTAAACAAGATCATTATAGATTTCGTTTTCTCATTTATAACCCACACCATCTACAAAATGATAATTTCATTGAATTGATTAGTAGAAATAATTTATTTCACCATGTTGAAAAATATTATATTTTTTACATGTTATTAAAAAATTATATTAGACCTCAACATTACCAAAATTTAATTAATCATTCAAAATGACTAACACTAAATAAAAAAATAAAAAAAATGTGCATATATGAACATAATTTATGAGTATGAAAGATATTATTTTTTAATATGGTTCTTAAAATTGATATTAATATTAATATTATTTTATTAAATGAGACGAAATCAGTATCCTGTATTTTATAATTAAAGGTGATGGTTTATTTTATAAACATTTCATTGATTATATAAACTAAATTCCCATCCGGAGAAATTATATGTTATTTATCTGTAAACACCCATATATTTTATTCAATACTCTTTATGTTTGGATTTAATATGGATCCCTTCCATTTAACTTCCCTTTGGATCACAATTTGACAAAACAATATTCCTGTGCAGATCTAACATTGTTATTTATTTTCAGTAATGAATCTCTATCCTCCAAATCCATGCATTTAATATTATTTTATTTATTTTTATCTATATTGTTGTGATTGATTATATTCATTGTATATTGAGTTTTAATTATTTTAAAAATGTTTCAGAGGAATGATTTTAAATATTTTTCAGCATGACTGGGTTTTCCATCATTTTCATCACAATTATTCATAAAGCATTCCTTCCATTTTTTTGTTATTCTATTACATAATTTTTATTTAATTTATTATTATTTTTTCAAAAAAATTATATATATATATATTATTTCCTTTTAAAATAATTTTTACAAAATGTTAATGTTATTCGATAATATTTTTCAATTTAATTTTCAAATGATCATTGAATGTATTTTTCATCTCTTTCAATATCCATTTATGAATCTTATATGTATTTGGGGATATAATGTAAGGATTTTTTCCAAAGAATTTCTATATTAGTAATATGATCTTTTTTGGAGGAAATTTTCATGAAACATTAATGACTTGGGATTTTGGACATTTTAAATTAATACTATATTTGATAGCGTATTCCATATGCAACTCCAAATGAAAATGAGTTACAACAGGGAATTTTTTTTAAAACATTTGGAATAAAAGAACATATTTAAATAAAACAAATATAATATTCAATTATAAATTTTATATCAAATATGTTTAAGAACACTTAAATTTTCTAAATCAACATTTTTAAAAAATTAAAATTACCTATATATATATATATATTATTACTTAAATGATAAATTTTCTAATATTACATGTTGAATTTTTATAAATGTTCTTCATTTCTAGGTTAAAAATAAAACAAACATCCTATGTGGAATTTTTGAGATTTTTCAAAAATAATTTTTTATGTGAATAGTAAAAAATAGTAATTTTTCATATACAATCATTTTTATGAAATTATCTTACCTCAAGAATGAAATACATATTTTTTAAATTTGATTATATGAAAATATATATATATGTAAATAATTGAAAAACCTATATTAAATTTATGAATCATATTTTTATAAGTTGGGAAAATGAAATAATATTTTATGCTAAAAAACAGTTTCTACTTGATTATATTAAAATTTCATTTTCCCCAATTAAAAAACATAAATTAAAGAAAATTAATATCATATTTTAGGTAAAAAATATGATTTTATTTAATTTTAATATTTTATTTTTTATCATAAAAGTATGATTATTATGATTAAATTGAATGACCTTGATAATAGTAATACAATTATTTTAATAGAATTGTTTTATTACTAATTTATATTTTTTATCAAATTAAATAAAATTGTCTCAAATAAAAATGACTATAAAATAAATTTTAATCATATATGTGAATATATTATAAATCATTTAATTTGAAATAAAACATAATTAAGATTAAAAACACATAATTGAATTAGATATTTTGTTCTACAAAATAGTTCTCCTATATATTAAGGTTTTTAATTTTATACTTCATTCAATATTTTTTTAAAATAAATTTATATTATTTATATGTAAATAATTTTTTTAAAACCCAGAAATTTGGAAATAATTATTACAATATATTTTTTAAAAAAGATAAATAAATACAGTTAAAATAGTATGCAATCTCAAAAACTGAAAATCGTAAAACAAAAATATAATGTACTAAATGGATTAAGAAAATTTAAAACATGTGTGAAAATGTGTATAAGATACTTTAATGAATTATATCTCACACAACACTACATTATTTCTCACATAGAACAATTTAACCATAAATAGTACCATTCAACTTTTACAAAATAAATTTTTTTCATTGAATAACCATTTTCTGAACATATTAATGGTTACCCTCCAACCCATTTATTACAACTCATTTAATAAAAATTTTTATAAAAAAATTCTCACTTTCGAACTCTTACAACAAATCTCATGCTCAAAAGTATCACACACCAACACGTTGGGGCCCTCTTAGGAAAATAATATGTTTAGAGTGACACCCTATGGCTAACTCCAATATGTTTGGGGATGATGACTATCAATGATTTGGCACAGAAATTGAGTCCCTATAAAAATTTTGGTATAAAAATACACACAACCATCTCTATGAAATAATATATGGTATTAATAATTTTAATCCGCTAGATTTTAAATAAAGTGGGAAACATCAACTAGGAAAATCATTGGAGTGTGATTGATAAATATCAAAAAAATGAGAAGGGAAAAATTAGTTAAAAACCAATAAGAATGAAAACATACCAACCTAGAAATTGATAATAATGATTGATATATGAGAGATCCTAACTCAAGATCTCTAAGCCCAACCAACGAATTCAGTATGTGCCTCATTGTACTACTATGGTCAATTGAGAATAGGTCCATGAAAATAATTTTCAATTAGACTAACATCAGTATAACAGATTAAACATAATAGAAAAAACCTTATAGTGGTAAAAATAATAAAAATAATAAGATTCCCTAAAAATATCCAAGAGGGAAAAAATAAAATATATTCATCTTAGTACATATTTAAAAAAGATCTGGGTGGGGTGTAGGAGGAACCAAACAATTCATATACTCATAATGAAACCCTTACCTGAAAAATTAGAATCCTAATAATTATAGATATATAATTATTAATTGTATTTTTATATATGTGAAGTTAACATATTGTCTTCCTAGTAAACAATTCTGCCAATCTAGAGACAGAAAAAAGTATGCACACCTTTATATAGTGTTCCATAGTAATGGGACCTCTAAATCTAATGGTAGACCAACTCTCTTCCAGAAAAACAATGATAGAGTGTTTAAAATTGTATATAAAGGAAACTCAACCACTATAATGTTTATGAGTACCTACTATGTCAATAAATTGGATATGGGTGATTCACACCCTGAAATTCTCATCATTTGGAGAGCACTGATCCCAAAGTTAACTCTAATAATCACACTAAAACCCTATAATAATCGTAAAAATAAATAATTAATGAAAATATAATATATTTATCGAGTTTTTGAAAAATAATTTCTTGGTGGATCATGAAAAAATTGAATATGGAAAAAATAACACTTTCATTAATAATTTGTTGTGTGAAAGACTAATTGACATCATGAATTTGTCATTAATATTTCATGTGAAAGGATAGTTTACACCAAGAATAATTATTCAATAAAATTGTGTTCCACTAGAATTTGACATTCATATTACTCCCTCAGTTATATCTACTTTAAATACTATCAAGGATCGTTAACCAGGGAAGTCCCATCATAGAATGCCTTTTTCCATTCACCAGTCACTAGAGACGATAATCTTCAACAATTTTCAAGTCCTAGAATTCATCAAAAAAATGATCCTCATTTATGAGTCCATATTTCATATATATATATATATCTATATATCATCATAATGATCCTCAAAGTCATCAAATTTCTTGAAATCCTAAATCAACAAGGTTCCCTAACATCATGTATAGAATAGTAATGCAAATCTGGATTCCTATTCAATTTAATCCTTTCATGAAATGTTTTAAATTGATAAAATTCATAGTCCGATGATGAATAACATAAATATTGAAGAAATATAAAAATTATAAAGAAAAATTACACGGACCAGTTAAAATTTTAAACAAGAATTTGATCAAATTTTGGAAAGACACGAAGGAAAATCAAGAACCCGAATTCATCAAATATCACATATCATATAATAGAAATAATTATTTCACAAGGAGAATGAAATATATTTCTGTAGATTATATATAATATGATATATATATATATATGATTAACGAAATAATACTAGTTCATATTCCCTAAATAACAAATCATTACCCCATTATAGGATCCATATTTGATTAAGATTGATTTTATGATTATGTGATTGGAAATGTCTAAGACATTCATTAATAATTCCAATACAAAACAACTTTGGATTTCCACTAAAAAATGATCCCTAATAAGGAATTATAGTTTTAATGAATTTAATAATTTACATGGAAATTATAAAAGTTAGGGAGAATGTATATGGAATGGATAATTTCAATGAATGATCAAATTCATATATATGTTGGGAAGTGACATGTTGACAATGTGAATACTTTTTTCTCAATGTAACCCCACCCCCCATTATTTACATCCACTAGAAAACACATCACCAGATCCAAGAAGGAATGAATGATTTCACATAGAGAATCAATTTATTCAGTTCAGGAATCTTTTTATATAAGAACCCAAAGAATCTATTTTCAATGTCTCCACACTAGGAATATGGATTGATTCCTTGAGTTACTACTTACAATTTAAATATTTAATCAATACATTTTGTGACATATATAAAGATCAACTGGTAATATTGGGACCAAAAATATTTCATATTTTCAGTTGGGAAGGTTTCATGATAAAACAATAAGGAAGAAATAATTAAGGAATTTCAGTGCCTCTATACATCAAAAACTAGAGTCAATAAAATCTCCCCACCATTATGTATTTTAACCATGGAATGAAAAATAATCTAAATAGATGAGGGTAACCAAAACACATATAGATTTCATTATCATTTGAGCACATTTGAATATTCACATGCTTCCAAATAACTAAAACCCATGGAATAATCCACCCATGAAGATTAATCTCCTTCCAATCCTTGATCCCCATTAGGTACTCTTACAATGTATCTCAATCCTCTATGTAATATTCAACCAATAAAAAATCATGAGATAGTTTTTATACATATATTATCATCTATGTAACATAGATGATGTTTTTTAGTTAGTCAGAATATGGAGTTATGGCCAACATATAGGGATACTCAATAACCCTTCATAGTATTTGTAATGGCATGATGAAACTCAAGTATATATTACCATATTATACAATCATAATAAACATATAAATACCTTTATGAATACATAATATCTATAATAAAACTACATTAGGTGACAACAATGGTCTATATAAACTATATCCACACTCTGATCTCCCCTCATGGTGATCATGGACCACTTTGACATTATTTTTCATTTCCGGCCCCAACACTGGGCTAAGGAAGGATGCCTCAAAAATCTCAATCTAGCATAAGGTTGACCAACATGGGCTACAATACATATAATAGAATGTACCCACACCAATATTTGAGTGATATATTTTATTAAATGATATCTTGGCCTATGGAATGTGATTCTACTAGCTGTGAAGGAAATTAAAAACATAGGATCTTATCATATCCTCATAAACGTGGATGTTTTTCTTAGTTTTTCCATCATTCTAGTGATGAAACACTATGATCAACCATAATTTTGTTCGTAAATCCTCTTATCATCGCATCCAAAACTATTTCTTAAACTAATAATCGTTTCAAGAGACAATAAATTAGGGTACCCCATGATTACAGATGATTTACTATATGTATAATACCCCAAAAAAACTCCATTTACCTCCACTCTTCGATTATGAGTAAGCATACCCACATGGTTAGCCGATCAAATATTTCCCATGATTTTAGCATCCTAGGTAATTATAGATTAATAAATTCTTATTATTATCAATAATTATAAAATATACATTATTTTTTACTTTTAAATGAACACTTTATCTAATAACATACCCAACATGAATGAAATGGTATCTTTGAAATCTATTGTTACACAAAATACTGAGATATAATGAAAAATAATTCATTATTAATATTATTATTTCTAATAGAAATTAATGCCTAGACAATGAGTTGGAAGGAATGAAACCAAATACCTATATTATGTTTGCACATGGTTATTATATGTTTTTACTTTATTATAATAAATTTTAGAGGCATATAATTATAATAAATATTATTTAAAGCATAAAAAACTATAATATTTTTATAAACTAGTTTTACCACCGTTTAATGGAGAAACATTTTAAAAATATTTTTCTCACTTTTATTCTTTATGTTTTTACCAAAATAACTTCTTTTTGAGTTGTGGGAAATAAAAAAAATCACATCTGTTTAATTTTTTTATGATAAAATTTACTTTTAATGAATAGTGAAAAAATAATCCATTTTAATTTAAAACTATTTTTTCATCTAATTAAATTATATTGATAGATTATCCCTATAAATGGGTTTAATGTAATAATAGATGTTTTTTTATTATTTAAACCAATCTTTTCGTTTGGATGTATTTTCATATTTAAATTGGATATAAACACATGTCAATCATTTGATGGTGTTTACTTTTTTAAAACATGTTTCCTTATTCCATCAATCGAATTAACATTAAATTTACTTTATTCATTTTTTTGAATTTATTTTCAAATATTGACATACATGTTTGTAATCGGAATTAAAAATGTGGTCTAATAGGATCAAAACATATTTTAGTGAATAATATCATTAGTATATTATTTAAAATTGTTGATGGTAAACTAGGTAATTAAAGGTAATTATTATATTATAATATTAAAAACTACATTAATAATTTTCCTAATATTATTGGATGGATTATGAAAGACCAATAAAAACCATGGGTCTAAATGGTGGCCCTTTTTTGCCACTTGGGTTTCATTGTGTCATCTATAACATTTAATATAATATAATGGAAACAATTTCATAATCATGTCTCTTATTACTAAAACATTTATATGGGATTATATATGGAATCTCTTATTTTATAAATATTAAGTATAAATCTATAATGATTACCTATATTAGGATAATTTATTACCAATTTTTAGTAATCAAATTACTAAATGTAATTATGACGCTATGATGCTTAAATAATGGATTTATTAATTATAGAATCATATAAATGATTTTTTAAATATTAAAATATATATTATCTGACATAATTTATACCATATAAGTATTTTATAGGGGACTAAGACATGTTATAAGTCCATTGATGGATATTTTTAGATTGTGTATTTGTTTGGATTTTATATAAATTCAATAAAATGAAATGTTTTAAAAATAGACACAATTTAAATTTTTTAAAAAAATAATTTATTAAAGTTTTTTAAAATCCTAAAAAAATTAAAATAAAAAATTTAAAATGATATTTTCTAAAACTTTATTATATTATTATATTATATGAAATTTAATCCATTTAATTAATATATATAGCCTCATAAAATTTAATTTGTTGTTACCAAAATTTAAATTAAAAGAGAATAATTTCGTGTAAACTGAAAGGAGAAAGTTTAAAATAAAATAAATACATGTCTAATAATTCTTGGATGAGAGGATTTTAAACTATCCACATTTTATATTATACATAAATCATGTTAAATTCATTTACACTAAAACATTAATTTATATTAATTTAATATTTTAAGAGTCATTATGAGTGCCCCTCCCCTCTCTTATGAAAAGCTACCCACTCTTATCTGATAATCCAACTTCATGAACCATTTGGATCAGCTAAGATCTACCAAATCCCCATAATATAATCCATAGAAACATTCATGATGCTTTTTTTAAGAATGACATCATTCTTAGAGGTGTTATGGTATTCATCTAAGGTTAACAACCGAAGAATATGTATCATTTTTTAATTGTTTATGTTTCATTTCTTCTTCCACATCATCTAAATATCCTTATTCTATAATGAACTAACAACTACAGTATCAGATATATAATTATTTGATGTTATGTTAATATCATCTAATATATCCATTTCCAATTTAATAAAATGGGAAATTATCTTATCGTTAGTAAGTACAAAAAACTATCGTCTCACGAACTGATATAGTTCGTTTTTCATTACCATGTGTCATGACTGTTTATAATGAAGGAATAAATTTTATATATTATATTAATGAATTTTTTTATTTTAAAAGAAAAAAATATCAATCATGTTATTACCCTCCTTGTACATAAAATGTAATAACATCATTCATTCGTATGTGTGAAATATCACTTCCACAAAGGGATATTAATCGTTTTATTCACCACATCACTTCTCTGATATATATAACTATATATAAAATATTATTATTATGTTAATAATATTTTTTATCATTATTTAAATTTGAAATATTAATTACATTATTTCAATAGTGATCAATGAAAAATATTAAATGTTACTCATGCATACATACGATTTTCCATCTCAATGATTATAATGTTGTTCATTTTTTATATACATAATTAATAGTGTGATTTAAAATGTATGAATATTCTACAAAAGTGATGATTATGTCATGGATGCTATTATGGATATGATGGAATTATTAACACTTGGATGATTGACATCATAAGAAGTTTATTTTCGACTTAAGTACCAAATATCGACCAAACATCTGATATAAAAATTAATTAATTATGTACGACTAAAATCATGATAATAAGTTATAAAACTAAAATAATATACTTGAAAAAGGATATCAAGCAATAATGAATTATCCTATGTTTGTTATTAAGGAATATAACGATTGTACATGATGATTCAGACTCAAGGTAAGGGACCTCATCTTAATCTTCCTTCAATGATGAAAATTGTGACACTATATACCACCATCATTTATATGGTGTATAGAAAACCCATTTGACATTTAATTTTATTTAACTCTTTTAAAAAGATACCATTTTCTATGATGCGTTTTACAAAATCAAAAAAGTTATTTTTTATATGTGTGTGGTGACAACGACTTTTCCTACCCAATGTCTATTATTTGATAAATCACTTTCTGTACTAATCAAACTATATTTAAAAGAAAAATAAATACCCAATTTCCCTTTTAATATATTTTGGTATTTAATTTTTTTTGATAAATTATAGATTCTGTCAATATCATGAAATGATGTCTTTTTATTGCAATGTGGAAATGTTATTTTTTTCTTTTATGATTATTAATGTGTTGTAGTTCTATTATAGTTATTGGGAATTCCTTATTTATATGGGTGGTGACGTAAGAGAATAAAGGTGGATGAAACCGTAATATCTCTCCATGCATTTGGTAATGAGGCAAAGTAAAAAAATATGGTTCCACATAATTTATATATGGAATATATTGTGATGGGTATTCCAAACGTATCCATGAAGGTTACCCCATATGTAACTCTGAAACCTATAATCTATGAATGGTATGGATGCCACAAGATACCTTTGTTATTTATTATTTATATGTGTTATTCTGGAATTTTATGATTTCCAAAGGTATGTTAAAGAACTAATGTTTTAGGGGTGAAAATATGATTTCATGGGTTTATTAGTTTTCATTGTATAACTTTTTCCTTTATTATTTAATATTCCCTTACTGAGATTTTTTCTCATTCCTATTTTTTAAATTACTTTCAAAAAGTATAAGGATGGGTAATACAATTAAATAATTCATGTTGAATGTCATGAATATTTTTATCAATAATATGAATTCATGGTTTCTATAAAATTTATTTTATTATGAAAAAATTGGTTAGTTAGTAGAAGTGTCTACTTTGAAATATTTGAGTTGTTACATAATAGTTATGGCCTAATTCTCTTAAAAACGAAACCTGAAAAGATCTTCAACTTGAATCCTCATCTTATCTTATGATTATGAAACATTTAAGGTTGGGGCCTTATAGATGGTATCAAAGGATCGATTAGATTACTTTAGATTTTATGGTGTTATTTAATAAAATGTTACAAGATATATAAACCCACAATGGTTAGAACAATAGAATGAGTTATAGTTACATAAGATAAATTTAATGATTTTTATGTAACATGAATATATATATATTAGTGTTTATATTTTTCATATGATTATTTTATAGTTTTACTCAAACTTTCATTTCTTGTTTTAGTAAAATGATTGATCCAGTAGGCACTAAATAAAAATGGATGTGACAGAAAATTCATTGATTTTATGAATATGCCACTAAATGAAATGGGTGCGACAGTGAGAACATTCTTGGTTATAATAAACTAGATATCAGAAGTAATGATTAACCACTTTAACCTTGGTTATTTTTTTGATGCATCACATAATAGAGAAATGAATCCCTTTGGAATTAAGGTAATAATGATCAGAAATGTTTGAATATTCGTCACCAAATACATCAAAGATGCAGAAATGAAATCATAGGAATTTATTTAGACACAAAGGATGATGTTATAAATTTTTTAATGAGGGTCATAAAGAAATTAAGATCCACATAATAAGGATGTGTTCAGCATACTTCAAGAAAGGGAAATATGTTATTTTTGAGTTACAAATTAAATGTAAAAAATTTGGGTGGATGGTCATTATCGAAATAGATTTCATATAAAAAAGGTACATGAATGGGATTAGTATGACCATACTTATATATGATTATAAATTCCAAATTTCCTTCTAATTGACGATGATGAAACTAAAAAGTCATATGAAAATAATGAATTATTACAATGTAACATGAGTTGAGATTATTGATTCATAGGACACGATTCATGTTTTTTTGTATGAATGGAGTATTAAGGAATATTAGAGAATATTTTGGTTAATTGAACATGAATAATTATAAATGATTAAGATATCTAAATATAAGGGATTCAAGTAGTATGTCAGATATATAGAAGATGAAAATTTTAAAAGTACTAATGCTCTTTTGATGATGATATTACTTTGGAAGACTTCAATAGTATTTGTAAACCTAAATATTGTTATGTGAAAATTTTATTTGAGTATGAATTATCATTTCTTGTGTAGACATAATTATAAAGTTATGAATAACCTTTATGGTTTATATGATCTTTGATTTTGAGGTAATTATGGGTTTTTACATTTTGTGTTTCAAAATGAATTTTATTAGATAAAAGTGGAGGATATAACATGTTATGGTTATTAATGAGGATTTTGGCTCATTTTGGGAATGTAATAATATTGTATAATAAATGGAAAAGGAAAACCCACCAGAAGGTTGATAACCCATCCTATCAAACAAAGATGTGGAAATTGAACCCACATCCAATGTGCGACAAGGATTTGTCACCTACCAGAGGAATTTATGAAGTCCCGAGTTAGTTTGCTTTTATTTTTAGTTAAATGAGCTTATGAAATAAGAATAAGATAATTTTTGGAACATTGTTCTATTAAATGGATATCCATGGTATTGGAAAATAATTTTAAAATTATGTGATAAATGTTATATTGAGATATCTTCAACATTATGGAAACTTTATATGATTTGGGTAAATAAAATTCTATGTGATTTTAATTGAGGAATAATAGTTTATTTATATTTTTGGATAATATATTATTTTTTTATGTAATTATTGAATCCTGGGTTATTTATGGTAACTATTAACATATCTTGGATTATTTTTAATTTGGTTAATTATCCTTTGGTATAAGACATTATGAGTGGGTGATGTTATGTGGGGGTAAATATTAAAATTTATCTTCAAAGACTATGTCAACAAATCATTTTAAATTTTGTGTTTGAATATGAGTTTTAATTTTTTTAAGGAATATTAAAGTTATAATTTAGTTGAATGAATTTTTTGATCTTTAGAAATTAATTTTCAATTTTGGAAACTAAAAGTAGTCTTTCTTATTTTAATGTTTATTATAACTGGAAAATTATACTATTTTATCCAAATGATTTGGTTTTGGTTATTTTTTCAATGCATAATGAATCGATATTTAATTTTTTGTTGATTATGTGATTAATATGATGTTGATTCTAGTAATTCAAGTGTGTAAAATTCATCATTAATACTCATCATGTAGTGAAAAACAATCATTTTTTGGGAAATTTTATTAGTCGATGAATCTCGAATTTTCAAGTAAGTATATTTCCTTATGATTGTAGTCTAGGTAGTAAATAAATTCAACAACTCTTTAAAAAAAGTATTCAAAAAAATCATTTTCTATTTAAATTTCTTATTATTAAATAAAAGGCAATTTAACTAATAAAATTTTTTTGGTTTTCAGAATGATAACATTATCCTGATGAAGTTTTTATCACTCACCATCAGAAAATTATGGTTAGTTTTTGTTAAATATAAATGTTTTCCTTCATGGAATCCTAGTACATGTTATCTAGGGTTGACATTTTAATTCTACTTATTTATTTTAAAGTGGAACTTTTTTTACTCTTTTTCCAATGTGGGACAACAATGATGTAATTTCCAATTATGAATCCTTACATACAGAGACCAAATTTAAAATTGTGAGGACTAAATTTTGAAAAGGGGGAAGGATGTAATATATCGGGTAATAATATTATAATAAATTTTCATATATACTCATATTTATGAATTAGATATTAATGTTAGTTTAAAAGGTATTATTTGTCAGATATTGTACCCAACATGCATCAATGGGTTTCTACCAAATCATATGTTTCCCACTAGACTGATATATACTGAAAAATAATACATTATTAATATTATATTTTTAAATGGTAGTAACACATAACAATTTTTTTTGTCCGGAATGAAAAGAACTAACAATATTATATTTTAATTTTTTATTAATTTTTTTATTTTCTTTTAATAATCTATGCAGGCATAATATGGAAATAAATCAAATTTAAAGAATATAACACTCTTATATTTATAAAAGGTATTTTTACCAACTATTGATGGAGAAATTTTTTTTTTTCATTTCTTTCTTATCACATTTAAATATTCAATTATACAAATTAAACTTCTTATTTATAATATGGACATAAAAATTCACTTTTTTTTAATTTTTTAAAATTTTGTGTTAAAATTTATTTTTTAATGAATAGTGAAAAAGTTAGCATTTTAATTCAAACATCATTTTCATCTAATTTATTTATATTTATATATTATTCATTTTCATGGTTTTAGGAAAGAGTTTGATTATGTTTTTATAATTTAACCCAATGTTATACAATGTATATAATTTCATATTTATATTGGATATACAAACATGTCAATGTTTTGATGATTTTTACTTTTTCGAAACATGATTCCTCAATCCATGCAAGAGATAAAGTTTAATGTAATTTTAGTCAAATTTTTAGATTTTAATTTTCAAAAATAGTCACACATGATTTTAATAAATATAGTAAATGTGATCTCATAGGATCAATATAACATTTGGTGAACAATTAAATAGTATTTTATTTTCCATGATTAAAGATAAATATTGTAATTACATGTTTTAATAATGTTATAATAGTTTAGAAATACCATAATAATATTAATAATAATATTGGATGAGTTATAGCTGGTCCAAAAAATCCTTTTGTCAAAATTTTGGTCTTTTGAAGCTATTAGGGTGTGATATTGACCTTTATAACATTTATATTAAAAGAAGAAATACCATAATCATGACTCCTCTTACTAAAAAAAATTAATATGGGATTATTTAAGTGATATCTTCTACTATAAATAGTAAGTTGAAAGATAAAAAAATTACCTACATCAAGGTAACTTATTTTCATTTTTTAGGAAATAAATAATTAAATTTAATAAAGACAAAATGATGATGCATTAACATCTTTATTAAATAAAAAATGATATCAAAAATATTGAAATTAAAATTATTTGACATAATTTATTACATGAAAGATCATTTAAGGTGAATGACACATGTTATAAGTATATTAATGTTTTTTTGATGTTATCAATTTGTTTGGATTTTATTTAAATTCCATGAAATGAATAGTGTAAAAATTGACATTAAAGATATTTGATAAAAATATTATTTTATTAAATTATTTAAAATTGAAAAAACATATCAAAATAAAAACGTGACTAGGATAAGGTTACGAAATATTTAGTTTTCCGTTTATTTTTTGTTTACCCCATATATGTAAACTTTAATGAATCTTAATATCTAATATATTTTTAGCACACTTCAAATTAAAAGATAATAATTAAGGATAAAAAAAGATATGGTTTAAAATAAAATCAATACATATCTATAAATTACTAGATAAGTGGATTTCAAACTATCCTTATCTTATCATCTACATATCTCATTTTTAAGTCATTTGGATTAAACAATTAATTTATATTAATTTGATATTTGAAGAGTTTCCACGGGTTCCCCCTCATTCCCTATAAAAAGCTACCCACTCCTCTATAATACGCAATTATATATAAAAATTTTATTCAAAATATATCTTGAAAACCCCATCCTATAATCCATCCCAAATTTAATGCGTCCTCAGTTTTTGAAGATCACCCTTCTTAAAGGTGTTAATGTGTTCTTCAAATGTTATCAAACCAAGAAAAATATTTTTTTCTAGGAGTTTCTATTTATTTATTCTATTACATTCTTTAAATATTATTCATCTAAAAAGAAATAACAGATCATGTATCCTCAATATACTGATATGTTATTATGACAATATCGTTACCTATATCTATCACTAATTTCATCAAACTGGAAATGAACATTTTTTTATGTGTACAATAGATTGACACCTCGTGAACCGATATAGTTCTATTTTCCTTACCATATACCATGATTGGTTATAATTATGGAATAAATATCATGATATGATATTCATCACATATTTATAATTTTAAAATAACAATTTTCTCTTATGTTCTTACCTTCAATTCAAATAAAAATGATAATGTAGTTCATGCGTACGTGTGAAATATATTTTCCATGAAGCGATGTGAACCTTTTTTTTACCACATTACAGGTATGACATATATAAGAATATTTAAATTATTATTATGAATTTAATAATATTATTATCATTCCAAAAAGGTAAAATAATAATTACCTTAATTCCATAATAATAATTGGAAGAGGGAAAATGTTACTCATGCATAGGTATGGCCTACCATCTCAATGATTATAACGTTGTAAATTATTCATAAACATAATTAATGGTTTTTAAAATAACCAGAATTTCCATGCAATTTTTTTAAATAAATTGGAATTTTTTTGGGTCTGAGAAAATTGACGACACGTGATTCCAAGGCCCGAAGTGCCAGGAATGAATTTCTGAACATTTTTTCCAGTACGTTTAGAAAATGTGTGAGCAGGTTTTTCTAACATTTGAACTGGTGCTTGGAATTGAAATCCAAGGGCACCATTGAACTCATAGCACATGTTTTTGGTTAATAAGACTTTCACCTCGATAGCAGTTGGTCGAGGGTGAATGTTAGTTTTTGGGTATTTCGTGTAATAATAAAATAAAAATAAATGTGTATGAGATTTTTATTTTTATTTGGAACACCCATGCGGCTGTTGGGTGTTGGGGTCCACCTGAACTAAACCTATATATGGAAGTTGATGTGTGGGGACCACCCGACCATAACCTCTCATGTGAGATTATGGAGGTGGGGACCACCCAAATCACAACCTCTCATTAGAGGTTATGGTAGTGGGGACCACCTGGGACTAACCACCCCTTTAATTGAGTGAAACTCTCAACCTCCCCTCATTAATGTGGAGGATCCTCTTATCTTCCACCACATTAATTTTTCCAATGCATGTACCTTTATTTGCTCAAACCCCCATGCATTAATTATGCCAACCACCATAATTAAAGAAACTTTTTCAATTGTTACAACAAATTAATAGATTGCATAATCTATTATTTTCGCACAGTTTTCATGTTGGTAGAGCCTTGAGAGAAATGCTAACCAATGAAGATCTACTTATCTGAATGAAGAACATGTTCTTCCAATGAAGAATGCCAACAAAGAACGTTGACCCTGACTTCGACCTTCTTCCTCGAGACTTCCTCCAACGAAGGACTTCTGCGACTACGACGAACTGATGTCCATCTTTTCCCAATGATTTTTCATCTTCCCCATGACTCCATCGACATATCAACCCAATGTAGGGGGATCAATTTCATGATAATACTTTCCTTTATTTATTTACGGTTTGTGAATGAATCATTACAGAGGTCGTAATGTTTGAAGTTCGTCAATCTTATTTCCAGTTGTTCCAAATGATACCACCCTAATGCAGAGGGTGTGGGACAAACCAACATGGCCTGGCCCCGCTGTCGTTCTTCTTTGTGGAGTACATCGGAATGAAGGAGGGCGAGGAAGACGACATCGACGACGAAGGCGACGGTGTCGCCACCTGTGGCCACCACAACTCGTGCCACCCTGAACCGGCCCCGCGGCCATGCTTGCGCCACCCATCGGACGATCCACCCCGGTCACGCCGCCTGGCCTCGCTGCCCACCGGCCAAGCCTCCCATACCGCGCCACCCACCAGTCGCGCCGGCCTCGCTGCCTGCTGGCTGTGCCACCCGCCGTCCTCTTATCCTCACCAGCTCACGCTGCCCGCGGCCTCTGAGCCTCCCCGGCTGGTGCCGCCCGCGGTCCTCCGAGTCACCATGCGACTTCATGCCCTCACGACACCCTCTGCGGCCAAACCACCCTCACGGCTCTCCATGGCCCCTCACGGTCTGCTGGGTGGATCCCGATAGGCCAGGCCACCCAACGGGCCAGGACGGACCCAACAGGAAAGTCCGGGTCAGGCCTTGTCGGTCTAACTATGTCGGACCAGACTAAGGACAATTATGCCCCTTTACTTTCTTTTGGCCATATCATTGGAACTGGAGGTTAGTTTGATGAACCATCAGCGGCACTGGAAATCATGGAGCGAGACAGCCCCTTTGAATATACATCACTAGAGTTTTGGTTTGAGATGGGAAATGGTTAGGTTGGATCAAGCATGAATCCAACCGGGCCCCCCAGAACTAAATGGCTAATAACTCATAGACTGGGAATCTGATTGATGTGTTGTCTATTGCATTGAGACCCCTATGATGTGGCAGACCATTGAGATACTTATTCATGAGATTTCATGACAGTTGGAGTATCAACCTATAGCTCTTCGAATGGATCATCCAAGAGATGACAAAGCGTAGTGCAGAGACTTAGTAGCTGGATGAAACCTGACGACTGCTAAACATTATGAGTTGGAGTGACTCGACAAGCCCAGTGGGGAGCGCCTTGGTGTCGCGACAGACCCACAGTGGGGAGTGCCTTGGAGTCGCGGCAGACCCACGGTACTCAACAGGAGGAGTACCTCAGCAGGCTACATAGGGGAGCGCGCTTGGTAATGCTGCAGACCCACGGTGGGGAGCACTCTTGGTGATGCGTAAGATACACGGTACTCAATAGGAGAAGTACCTCAGAAGTCCAAGGATAGTTGGAAGAACACATGGTGTCAAGGCAGGCCCACTATACTCGATAGAGGAGGAGTCCTCCAGCAGCCGAGGTTTCGACAATGTGACTAGGGATGTTACTTGATACTACCTCTAGAATAAAATCATAGTTTGAGATGAGTTAGTTTTTCTGTGTTTTCATCATGTTTGAGATGGATTAGTTGATAACTTAGGTATATTTATGGTAATATACCTATGTAGGGTTATATGTTGAATTCATTCATTGTGATTTATCCTTGGTGTATTTTGAGAGACCTTGAGGTTCTCGGGGTCCCTACTGGGTATCTTTATACTCACCCCAACATGGGCTATGTCCGCACCTTGTTGTGTTATATCCAGATGATGGACAATGCTGAATGAGGACGAGAATACCAGGTCTGGACGGTACCTGGAGGTGGACCTTACGACGGGTCAGTATATGGAGGAGACAGATGAACAAGGAGTGCTGAGGAGGCGATCTATACCTACCCTTCAGGTAGGAACCAAAGAAGATGACCTATCAGGTGACTTTCCATTTCATCATTTTTATTGTATCACAATTGCTCATGTACGTTCCAATTGGTCTTGTATTCAGGCACCTTTTACATTCAGCACTCTTTTTTTATACAATTTACTAAGTGTATCATGTCCATTTGTGTGCTTTTTTATGTGTGTGTCTATAGGTTATAAAGGAAATGCCTTCCTTGTTTTAGGTAATTACACCTTTGGTGCTAGTTTCCAACCCCTAGCCTATGAATGGCGGGCTTGGGGTAGTCACGACACAGGCCCTAGGGGAGGGGTCATGACAAATTGGTATCATAGGAGTCGTCTCTACTGAAGAACATATGACTCTGATCTATTAATTGAAGAAATAGTGTTATGTGTAGTGAGTGTGGTTTTCAGTTCATGGAGTCCAGTGTCGGTACGGCGGCCGACCTGTCCATACACATGGACCCTGACTTCTGATTTCCGACTCATTGCATGAAAGCATTTATTTTGTTTGTGTTTTCAAAATATTTCTTTAAGTCATCTCACCCAGTTAGGTCAACAGGTATAACCTTTTTGCCATGGCACACCTGTTTATTTTCAAGATGCCCCCATGTAGATATCTGGCGAGATTTCCGTGAGTTGTACACACTGATAGCCAACATATTGACGAGAATTAGGTGCAGGTCCCTCATCCAATAGGGGAACCAGCGGAGGCACCAGTGGTACCATTATCCATTGAGACACCGATGACACCAACCCCAACAGTAGAGAGTTCACACCACTTGAGAACATTTTACATGTTCCAATGCTAGAGGCCACCCATGTTCAGGGGGAGATGGACCTGCAGGCGGTTGAGGATTGGCTGGAGGCCGTTGTGAGAGTTTTCTGAATGGTATGGACACCAGCCGATCTCATGGTGATTTTTGATGCCAGCCTTCTACATGCAGAAGTGAGCAGATGGGGGTGCTTGATGATCCAAGTTCATGATGAGGTGACACTTCTTTGGGAAGACATTGAGAGCTTGTTTCAGGCAGATATTTCTCTAACAACTCTTTGCACAGTGTGCATTCAGGAGCTACTTCTTCTACAGCAGGGTAGAATGAATATGGCTCAGTACTCAACAAGGATAACAGAACACTCATGTTAATCCACTAATATGGTGTGTGACCCATTTTTCAGGGCCCGAACCATTAATCTGTGACACTGGCTAGAGATCTGGGCTTCGGTGTTCTCACCCAGCATCCCAATGCAGACAGTGTTGTTAGAGAGAGCCCTCATGGTGGTGGGTTTTCTTATTGAGCAGTAATCAGCAGTGAGACCCACCACCAGTCATCACATTGAGGAGTCTTCAGCAGCTGGCAGTAGACAGATTTCGCAGAGGTCCAAGAGGACTAGACCTATAGGTGGATGACCGCATGACTCAGGCTCGATTGTGCGGGAATTACGAAGCAGAGACAGACATACCAAGAGTGGGTAGTGTTTCACATGCAGTGGGAAGGGTCAAATGGCTCGTTAATATATGACCCATCGTTCATATGATCAGAATACAGTTGAAGGTATTCACATGCAGAGAAAGGGGTTCGATCGAGGAGGTCCACAGGCTGGAGGCAGACATGGCATAGGAGCCGGTCATGCAGAAGGCAGAGGGTGACATTTCGAGATATTACTGCCACCACCACCAGAAGATCCAACATGACCACAGAGAGTAGAAGGATAGGGTAGAGCTCGGTTCCAGGAAGCTGAGGCTTATGATCATGGAATTTCGGAGATGATACAAGGTATGATCTGTTTCTACTCCACCTAAATTATGGTACTTATAGACACATGTGCTAGTTATTATTTTATCACCATCACTAACGTTCGGAGATCGGTGATTTAGATAGAGCTGTTGGCTTGATCCTTATGGCTAGAGACTCCGATGGGATCAGATTCGATGATTACGCACTTGTACCTGTTGTGCTAGCTTACTCTAAGAGGCGATAGCTTCGGTTGGGATCTCCTAATAACGGCGTCGAGGCCTTACGACATCATCTTGGGTGTGAACTAGTTATCTACATTCCATTCACAGATTAACTGTATTAGGTGAAAAGTGTGGTGTGTCTACATTGATGGGACCAAGTCTACCTTTACTAGTCAGAAGGGATATTTTGAATCACATGATAGACTTACCCAAAAGAGAGTGCAGCTGATCACTCATCAGTTGGCTAGCAAAACCCTTGGTGCAGTTGATGTGGAGAGTCTGAGCTATCTTTTAGTGCTGGTCCAGTACGCAGATTTTTTCCCTGATTTTTTCTGAGGTCTACCTCCTCCAAGAGAGGTGGACTTTTACATTTACTTGTACCCCCGGATTGCACCGATATCTACACCAACGTATCGGATGGCTCTCGCAGAGCTTCGCGAGCTACTGGTACATCTAGAGGACTTGCAGGGCGAAGGGGTTTATCCAGACCAATGTTTCACCTTGGGAAGCCCTAATACTATTATACAAGAAATCATATGAGAGCCTGAGGATTTTTGTTGACTACCGGCACCTAAACTAGGTGACTGTGAAGAACAAGTACCCACTTCCGAGGATTGACGACCTCATTGGTCAGCTGAAGGGTGCCCGATGGTTCTCAAAGATAGATCATAGATCAGGCTATCACCATCTTAGAGTGCGCAAAAAGGATGTATAGAAGACTACCTTAAAATATTGGTCTGGCCATTACGAGTTCTTGGTTATTTCATTCTATGTAACCAATGCTATAGCAGTGTTCATGGGACACATGAACAGGATCTTTCAGCTGTACCTCGATTGCTTCTTAGTAGTCTTCATCGACGACATTCTGATCTACTCGGCAACCGAGGAGAAACACACCTATCATTTGAGGGTAGTACTGGACACATTCTAAGAGCACCAGCTTTATGGTAATTTCTCGAAGATCTAGTTCTCGATCCGAGAGGTTCACCTTCTGGGACATGTTATATCGGAGGCTAGAGTTGCAGTGGATCTAGAGAAGATTGAGGCAGTACTTTATTGGGAGCCAACGAAGTGTGTGATGGAGGTACAAAGTTTCTTGGGTTTGGATGGATATTACTAGAGGTTTTTTCAAGACTTCTCCAGAGTTACAACACCACTATCAATCTTTCCAAAACAGGAAACCCTTTTTGTGGTTAGGGTGATGCCAGTAGAGTTTTCAGGAGCTGAGGAAAGGGCTGAATAGTGCCCCCATCTTAAGGCTTCTAGAAGATAGAGTAGGGTACATAGTCTACTGTGATGCATCAGGGACATGGATCAGATGTATCCTAATGCATGAGTGAGGAAGGATCACGTATGGTTCTCGACAGATGAGACAACATTAGAAGAACTATGTAACCCATGTCCGAGAGTTAGCAGTAGTGATGTTCTCCTTGAAGACTTGGTGGAACTATCTGATGGGAAATAATTTTACCATGTACACGGATCACAAGATTCTTAGGTATATATTCTACCAAAAGTACCAAAACCTGAGACAGTGGAACTGTTTTGAGTTCCTCAAGGGCTTTGAATTTTAGATACTCTATACTCTTGGAATGGGGAACGTTGTTGTAGATGCACTCTGTTGGATGTATAGTATACAACTCCTAGTTGAAGTGACGGAGCAGCTGGCCACATTACAGATATCCTTTGTGGATAGAGATGGAGCTGTATTCATTCAATCTCTTATAGTCACTCCCTCGCTACTTTAGCGAGTCAGGGAGGCACAATGTGGGGACACTGACTGCGAGACTTGAGGTACTCAATTATCCACATGACAGGATCCTGATGCACTTTCTGAAGGTGGGGAGCAGGTCATCCTCTTCAGAGGATATACCATGTAACCAGTGTCACTTCAGGCGGAATTGTTGAAGGAGTTACACACATCCCCTCTAGTAGAACATCCATGAGTGGTGAATATGTACCAAGACCTCTGACGATAGAACTGGTGGTCGGGAATGATGAAAGTAGTAGCAGAGTTTTTTTCTCAATGCCTCACTTGTATGAAATTGAAGGTAGAGAATTAGGTACCAGTAGGTTTGGTTCAGCCTTTAGAGGTTACAGAGTGGAAGTTGGATGGGATATCCAAGGATTTCATGATTAGGATTCCACATACATCTAGGGGACATCATTCATTTTGGGTGATCGTTAACCAACTCAACATGTCTGCCCACTTCCTACCGATCAATGAGAAGGGTTTAATAGAGAGCTTGAGATGCCTCTATGTGCTAGAGATTGTGCGGATACATGGAGTAACTTCAAAGATTGTCTCTGATTGTGTTGCAATTTTTACTTCCCGACTATGTAAGGGGTTGTAGAGGATTTCAGGTCATAGATTCGTTTGAGCAGTGCCTTCCATCCTTAGATGGGTGTTTAGACCGAACAGACCATTCAGACCCTTGAGGACAAGTTGAGTCCTTGTGTCCTCAACTTCAGTCGCAGCTGGGAGGATCACTTACATTTGGTAGAGTTTTCATACAACATTAGCTATCACCCCACCATTGTTATGTCACCTTTTGAGGCGTCGTAAGAATGACCATTCAGATCACCATTGTGGTGGACTATCCCAAGGGAGTTAGTAATAGTGGGACTAGAGATGGTACAGGCTACCACAGAGAAGGTGAAGATCATCCAGTAGTGTATGAAGACTACACAGAGCAGGTAGAAGTCTTATGCTGACAAGAGACGAAGACCTCTGGAATTCGAGGATGAGACCACGTCTTTCTACAGGTCTCACACCGATGATGTATACAATGATTTGGCTGAGAAGGAAAGTTATCTCTAAGGTTCATTGGTCCTTTTCAGGTACTCAGTAGAGTTGGCAAGGTTTCACTTTACTTAACTCTTCTAAATCAGTTACACTGGATGCATGGCATCTTCCACGTGTCCATGTTGAGCAGATATGTGCATGACCCTTCTCACATCAAAGAATATGGTGAGCTAGACATTGATGATGGGGTGAATTTTAGAGAGGTTCCAATATATATTGAGGATCGACAGGCTCGGGTCCTTCGTGGATGGTCAATACCTCTGGTGCACGTTCACTGGCAGTGCGGTATCCTCCTAGAGAGAACATGGGAGAAGTAGGCTCAAATTTTTGCTCAGTACCCCCACTTGATACCTAGTTTGAGTAGTCGGTTATGGGGAAGTAGAGTCCTGAGGTGGGGAGAATGTAAAGACCTGTAATTTTGATGTTATTTTTTTTAATAAATAGGAATTTTTTTATTCCATGAAAATTGACAGCGCATGATTTTGAGGCCCGGAGTGCCCAGAATGAATTTCTAAACATTTTTTGGGGTACGTTAAGTAAACGTGTGAGTGGTTTTTATAACTTTTTTACCGGTGTTCGAAATTGAAATCTAAGGGCACCATTGAACTCATAGCTCTGGTTTTCGCTTAATAAGTCTTTGACCTCGATGATAGTTGGTCGAGGGTGAAAGTTATTTTTTGGGTTTTTTGTCTATGAATAAAATAAAAATAAAAGTATATGACATTTTTATTTCTATTTTCAACACCCATATGGGTGTTGGAGGGTGGGGTACACCAAAACTAAACCTCAATGTGGAAGTTGAGGTGTGGGGACTACCAAACCTTAACCTCCCATGAGAGGTTATGGTGGTGGGGACCTTCCGAACCGTATCCTCCGATGAGAGGATAGGGTGGCAGGGACCACCTTGGACTAAACCCCCCTTTAATTGAGAGAAACTCTCAACCTCCAATCATTAAAGTGAAGGACCCTCCTGACATCCTCCACATTAATTGTCCCAATGCTCATACCTTTATTTTTTCCAACCCTCATGATTTAATTATGCCACCCACCATAATTAATGAATCTTTTTGAATTCTTCAAACAAAATAATAGATTGCATAATATATTATTCTAGAACACTTCTCAATTTGGTGGATCCTTGGGAGAAAATATCTCCAATGATGAACTAATTCTCCAAAAGAATAACGCGTTTTTTCCAATGACGAACACCATAGAAGAATGCCGACCCTGAATTCAACCTTTTCCTCGAGACTTCCTCCGACATAGGATGTCTTTGACTATGAAGAACCAACGTCTTCATTTTCCCAATGATTAGTCTTCTTCCCCATGAATCCATCGATGTATCAACCCAAGGTAGGCGGTTTATTTTTTGATAAAACATTCCTTGATTTCTTTACTGTTGGCAAATAATCAATACAGAGGTCATAATGTTTGATTATCATCGATCTTCTTTCCTATTGAGGCAAATGCTACCACCATAATGCAGAGTGTGCGGGCCAAACAAACATGGCCCGACCCCTCTATCGTTCTTCTTTGTGGTGTTATTTTGAATGAAGGAAGGGGACATAGATGTCGAAGGAGACGAAGGCAACGACTCTGCCACCTGCGACCACCACAACCAGGGCCGCCCCTGGGCCACTCCAACCTCTGGGCCACCCCTACTGCATGCCCTCGCCGTGTCATGCCACCCTGGGCCGAACTTGTCCCACAATCTGGATCGTGCCGCACGTGGCCCTCCACGCTGCCCCAGATCGTGTCACCTATGGCCCCCCAACTCTCCCCAGGGCCTCGTGCCCTCGCAGCACCCTCCGCAGCCGAGCTGAACACTCAAATCTCTGTGGCCTCTCGCAGCCTGCTGGGCCGAACCGAACGGGATGGTCCGTACTAGACCTGGGCCCACTACGCCCCCTTACATTCTTTTGGCCATATCATTGACACCAAATGTCTTTTTGACGAACCGTCAGTGGTGATGGAAATCATGGAGTGTAATGGTACCTTTGAGTATACTCCACTGGATTTTTGGTATGAGATTGGAGACGGTCAGGTTGGATAGAGCACGAATCCAACCAGGCCCCCAAGACAAAATGTCTAATAACACACAAATTGGTCGTCTGATTGACACATCATCTATTGTATTGAGAACCCTATGATGTGGAGGACCTTTGAAATAATTCTTCTTGAGACTTCAGGATAGTTGTAGTATCGACTAGTAGCTCGTGGAGTGGATCCTCTCAGAGACAAGCAAGTGTAGTGCGGAGACGTAGTAATAGGCTATGTAAAGACCTATAAAAATTCATGGAAATTTGTTTTCTTAATTTTCTTTGGGATTTTACAAGAACGAAGTTTCTGACAGAACCTAATTCTTGAGGCCAAGTGTGCCCAAAATCATATACCGAAGTTTATCTCGGTTACGTTCAGGGAATGAACGAGTGGGTTTTTCTAACATTTGATCTGGTGCTCGGAATTGAAATCTGAGGGCACCGATGAAACTGCAACGTCGGTAATTGCTTAGGAACACCTCTTCTGGAGTTGCGTTTGCTCAGGTGAGTTTATTAAAATTATGGTTTAAGTAAAGAATATAATAAAATGGTTCAACCAATTTTATTTTTATTTAAAGTAGTTTAACCTAAGCTAAGTTGTTAGAGTGGGACCCACTATATCCTACTCCAATAGGTAGGATATTTTTGGGGTGGGGCCCACTCGAGCCCCACCTATTCAACTTCCTCAAACCCTCTCATTTAATTATGTAACTCACCTGCACCCCCCCCCATTAAATGAAAAGTCACCTCATTAATTAATTAACTTATTCAAAGTAATTAATTCTTAAATTCAATTCGAATTTCAAATTTTAAGTTGGCTTGTGTGTTAATTAAATAAGACAGGGTAACAATTCATTAAGTTGGAGTTTGGATGTGTGAGGAGAATTTAGAGAGGATTCGCTCAAGTCTTGAACTTCTCCTTCCTCGTAGAAGAACGCTAAGAACACCGAGCCTTCGATGAAGAACTCTGTCACCGAAAAGGGGAGTTCGTCGTACCGTCTTCTTCCCTCTCCACATCTAGTGGGAGACGCCATCCTCAAAGATCGACGATGCAATGCCGAAGATTCTCTTCTCTATGACGCCGACGATCCTCCTTCCGCGATGCCTTATTCCCCGACGTTCTTTTCCGTGAACAATCAACAACGCTTTAGGTAGGGGTTAATTTTTCTTCTTTGTGAATACTTTCATCGTCGTTAATCGTTTCCAAATTGAGCCGCCTATTATCGTAATAACGGGAGGAGGTCGGACCGCATGAACACGACCGATCCTCCTCCCCCCATGATGCTTGATTTTGTTGCGGCACGAGCATGGCAACGCGGTGCCATTGCACAGCGTGGAAATAATGAAGTATGGACGGAGAAGCGTAGCGCCGTCACCCCCCGCCGGAGAACCTCGAAGAGGCCGCAGCCAGAGCGAGTTCATGGCAGAGGGGCACGGTGTCGTCGCACCGTGCCGATTGAACAAGGCCGCGACCTATGGAAGCGGTGTTGCGGGGAGAAGCGGCCGGATCCACCGGCCGCTGGAGTAGGAGGGCGGGACCGCGGGGGTCCCGCGACGGCAGCAACCAACTGACCATTTCAGGGGGGAGACCAGGAGTTCGTAACCCCTGGCTAGAAGAGAAGAGCAGCCCCCACATGGGGTGGGGGGGGGGGGGTTGTCAATAAGGGGGGCAGCCCCTCCCCCTTTCCGCTCGGCCGTTTCGGCCGAGCCGCCTAGTCACGTCAGTGAGCCAGGTCGGGCCGCGGTCAGGCAGGGCGGGGCCGTGCCCTATTGCGCCGGACCCGGAAGTAACCAGCCGGTCGGACCAGGCCGGCCATTTTAGGGGGGATACTGGGGGTTCAAACCCCCCGGCTGGAAGAGAAGAGCGGCCCCCACGTGGGGGGGGGGGTGTCAATCAAGGGGGCATCCCCCCCTTTCTGCTCGGCCGTTTCAACTGAGCCGCCTGGTCACGCGAGCGCGCCCGGCAGGGCCGCCCCAGCCAGGCCAGGCCGCGCCCTATTGGGCTGGACCCGGACCCAGTTCAGGTCAACCCAGTTTGGGCTGACGTCGGGGGTCTTGGGTCGGGTCGGTCCGGGCCCAAAACCCCCATTTTCGGACCTCTTCTGATATTTTTCCCATAACATGGCCTATGGACTATTGATTGACACACTGTCAGTTGAGATTAGATCCTTGGATCGAGGTGGCCGTTTCGATATATTACACTGAAGGTTTCATAGAACATTGGGTTCGGCCGGGTTGGTTCGAACATGAAACCAACCGGGACCTTGGAGCGGAAACGCTTATAACTTGAACTGTGGAAGTCCGATTGACATGTCGTCTACTCTGTTAGATTCCTCTTAGTGATACAGACATTTTGGCTTACTCCACTCGAGGTTTGGATGCAGTTGGAGTAAGGCTGGGTTGGTTTTGACTTAAAATCCAACCGGACCCCAGGAACCTAAAAGCCAATAACTCTTAGACCGAGCGTCCGATTGACGCGCCGTCTGTCACGTTGAGTTCCTATTGACGATACAGAACATTGGGATTCATCAACTTTGGACTTCGTGTCAGTTGATGTATCAGCCCCTCGGCTCGTGGAGCAGACCCTCCCCGAATGAGCATGTTGTGTGCGGGAACCCTAGAGCTGGCTGCAACTGCGATGACGATAATGACTGTACAGAAATCCTCCGTGGATACGACAGTGATGACTACAACACTCAGCGATCCAATGTGGATCAGTGCAACCGATCCAGTGTGGGTCAGATCCTATGTGGGTCAGCGCTCACCAGTCCTATGTGGGCCAGCGCATACCGATACTGTGTGGGTCAGATCCTGTGTGGGTCATTGAGAGGGTTGGTACTTTTAGATCACGTGTGGGTCATTGCGGGGGTCAGTACCTATCGATATTGTGTGGGTCCGACTGTTTAGATGAATCAGTGGATACATATGATCATCTCTATCATCTTACGAAGAAGTATTCATGTGTGATATGAGTCTTGATTTTCAATATTTATCTTCAATAAGATCAACATGACATCCTATTTGGATTACGTTATGCTTTCCTATGTAGATTGGGTTATGTCATCCTGTGTGTACTGGGTTGTACTTGTGCTCGGATGTTGGAGCTGAACTGGAATTGATGACCTAGGTATATGTATGGGCATATAACTAAGTAGTGTCGAATGTTACTTCGTGATTGTATCTTTCCGTTGTGGGTTATCCTTTGTGAATTATGGGAGACCATCGGGGGGTCTCAGGGTCTCTACTGAGTAGCTTATACTCACCCCTGCACGGGCTATGCCCGCACTACATTGTGTTGGATGCAGACGACGAACAGTGCTGATTGTGGTAGAGTCTTGTGGAGCAAGTCGGTACCTGGAGGTGGACCACTGGGAGGGACGTACAAGGAGCGGACGGCTGGACCCGTGGAGCTGGGGAGACTTTCTGTACCCACCCTTCAGGTGGGACTTCTAGTGGACGGCTCGACGTTGCGGCTTTACTTTTCAGTTGTCGTACTTTCTCTCTAGTTTTACTTTACTTTCAGTTTGGGGTAGTATTCTGGCCCCCTTACTTTTCCACACTTACTATTGTACCCAGTTTTACTTAGTGTTTACTTCTGCTTTCTTACTCTGTGTGTTTGTTTATTTATAAAAGAAATTCATTCCCTTTCTATCGGGAATTACGCCTTGGTGATAGTCGCCAGCCCCTGGCATATGGAAGGCGGGCTTGGGGTAGTCACGGAACGGGCCCCGAGGAAGGGTCGTGACAAATTGGTATCATAGGAGTTCGGTTTTACCACAGAACTCAAGACTATGATCTTTTTCTATGTGAAGAAACAATGTTAAGAGTATTGAGTGTGGTTATTAGTCCAGGGAGTCCAGTGTTGGTGCGGCAGACGACGTGTCCGTACACCAGGACCCTAACTTCTGATTTCCGACTTAATGCACGAAAGCATTGATTGCATGTGTGTTTCATGTTTTCCTTGTAATTACTTTGTGTTAGCTCACCAGGTATACTGTACTGACCGTGGAACACCAGTCTCCTTTCAGGATGGCCCCACGATGGCAGCCAGCTAGGGTTCCGTGTTTTATATATAACGATAGCCCACCAAGCGACGATGCCTTGGTGCAGGGCCCTATTACTGCGGAGGCATCGGCGGTACCCCTACCCACCGTGCCACCGATGCTACCAGCCCTAGCCACTTAGAGTGCTCATCGCCATGGTGCACTGCATGAGTTTCAGTGTTAGAGACAGCCTAGGTTCCATGGGGAGACGGACCCTCAGGCAGCTGAGGATTGGCTGGAGGCAGTTGTACGAGTTTTCCGATTGGTAGGGACACTAGCAGACCTCATGTTGATCCTTCCAGTGAGTCTCCTTCACACGGCAGCAGGCAGATGGTGGAGCTTGATTCTCTAGGTCCACGATGAGGCATCTCACCTCAGGACAGACTTTGAGGGCCTCTTCCGCTCGGAGTTCCTCCCAGCCACCCTCCGTGTGGTGCGCATCCAATAGCTACTACAGGTGCGGCCGAGTAGCTTGACGGTCACCCAGTACTGGGCGAGATTTACCGATCTCTCGTACTATTCAACGGACATGGTATGAGACCCATTCTTTCGTGCCCAGACCTTCGAGCAGGGATTGAGGCATGAGATCTGGGAATCGCTGATCTCCCGCATCAATCCGACACAGGCAATGGTACTAGAGAGAGCCCTTCTCAATGAGAGCTTTCTTGCTGAGCCAACACCAATAGTGAGACCTAACGCAGGGCATCACGTAGCAGAGTCTTCTGCAGCTGGAAGTCGACAGATGACACATTAGTCCAGGTAGACAAAACCCTCAGGCGGACGACCTCAGGACACTGGCTCAGAGGTGTGGGGCACACAGCACAGAGCCAATCTTATGAGAGGCGGGCAGTGCTACGCATGCGGCTGGCAGGGCCACATGGCTCGTGACTGCCCGACCCGCCATGCAGAGGAGCAGCAGATGGTTGAGGGACCACCCAGGAAGTGGTAGAGGGTTGATCATGGTGGTCTACAGGGAGCAGGCAGACAAGGTAGAGGATCTTGCTGGGTAATAGGTGGTGGGCGATGCTTTGAGGTTCTACCACCACCACCACCAGGAGGTCCACCTAGACCACAGGGAGCTGGCGGGCAGAGACATGAACAGCTTCATGCAGCAGAGGCCTATGACCACGGCACACCCGAGATTATTCAAGGTACTATCTGTGTCTATTCCACCCTTTCTGCAGTTCTTATGGACAGATGATCAAGTCATTCATTCATTGCCGCTGCCCTTGTTCGGAGCTCAGAGATTCCGACGGAGCCGTTGGCTCGATCCTTACGGCTAGAGGCTCCAACGGGATCAGACTCGACGATTACACACTGGTGCCGGTAGTATGAGCTTACTCTAGGAGGCGAGACCTTCAGCTAGGATCTTCTTGTAGCGGCGTCAAGGGCTTATGATGTCATCCTGGGAATGGATTGGTTATCTACAGTCCAAGCTCAGATCGACTGCATGAGGGCATGGTGCGATGTGTTCACACTGATGGGAGCATGTTCACCTTCACCGGTAAGAAGGGAGCCTTTGCAACACATGATAGACTCACAAAGAGGAGAGGATAGCCCATCTCTCATCAGTTGGCTAGCCTCATCCTAGGAGCAGTTGACGTGCGGAGTCCGAGCTTACCTACAGTGGTGGATCAGTATGTGGACGTTTTTCCCAATGACGTTCCAGGACTACCTCCTCGTAGATACGTAGACTTTTATATTGACATGTACCCTGGGACAGGCCCGATATCCACCCCAACATATCGGAAGGCTCTCACCGTGCTTCAGGAGCTACAGGTACAGCTAGAGGACTTGCAGGGCAAGGGATTCATCCGACTCAATGTTTTACACTGGGCTTCCCCAATTTTGTTTTCCAGGAAGGCGGATGGGAGCTTGCGACTGTGTGTCGATTACCATCTCCTGAACCAGGTGACTGTGAGGAACAAGTATCTACTACCGATGATTGACGAACTCTTCAATCAGCTCATGGGAGAACGGTGGTTCTCGAAGATAGACCTTAGGTCAGGGTATCATCATCTTAGAGTTCGGGATGAGGACATGCAGAAGACGGCCTTCAGATGTCGGTATCGCCACTATGAGTTCATGGTTTTGACTTTTGGTGTAGCCAATGCTCCAACAGTGTTCATGGGCCTCATGAAAAGGATCTTCCAGCCTTACCTCGATCGATTGGTTGTAGTCTTCATCGACGGCATTTTGATATACTCGACGACTGAGGAGGAGCACGCCTACCACTTTCGGGTTGTACTAGACACACTCCATGAGCACCACCTTTATGGTAAGCTCTCCAAGTGTCAGTTATGGATATGTGAGATCCACTTCTTGGGACACATCATCTCTAAGGCGTGATTTGCGGTGGATCCTGCCAAGATCGAGGCAGTGATAGCTTGGGAGCCACCGAGGTGTGTGACAGAGGTGCACAGTTTCTTGGGACAAGCTGGGTACTACTGGAGATTCGTGCCAGACTTCTCCAGAGTTGCGGCACCACATTAATCATTGAAAAATAAGGGGAAACCCATCATGTGGTCAGAAATATCTCATCAGAGCTTCTAGGAGTTGAGACAGAGATTGACCAGCGCACCTATCTTGAGGATACCGGAGGAGGGAGTAGGGTACGTAGTTTACTGCGATGCATCAGGGACCGAACATGGATGTGTCCTGATGCAAGAGAGGGAAGTGATCTCCTATGGATCACGTCAGTTGAGGTAGCATGAGAAGATCTATGCTGCCCATGACCTAGAGCTAGCAGCAGTGTTCTTCGCCCTGAAGATGTGGGGACACTATCTGATGGGCGAGCACTTTACAGTCTATTCTAACCACCAGAGTCTCAAGTACATCTTCTCGTAGAAGGATTTGAACCTAACATAGTGGTGATGTCTATATTTCCTCTAAGACAATGACATTGAGATTGTCTATACTCATGGAAAGGGTAATGTAGTAGCCGATTCTCTCAGCAGGAGGAAGGGCATTCAGCTACTTGGGGAGGCGACAGAGCAGCTAGCCACTTTGCGGATATCCTTTTTAGATAGTGATTGAGCAGCCTTTCTACAGTCACTCACAGTCACTCCTCCACTTCTTCAGCGGGTCAGAGAGGCACAGCATGGTGATGCTGACTATGAGACGCGGCGTGCAAAGATATCCTTATGACATGCACCTGATGAATTATCTGTGGGAGGAGAGCACATCATCCTTTTCAGATGACATACCATTGTACCAGTTGCTTTACAGGAGGAGGTGCTGAGGGAGTTACACACTTCCCCTATGGGGGTACATCCAAGAGTGGCGAAGATGTACCAGGACCTCAGACGACAGCCCTGGTGGCCGGGTATAAAGAAGGTTGTGGATGAGTTCGTTTCTCGATGTCTCACCTGCCAGCAGGTGAAGGCAGAGCACCAGGTACCAGCAGGCTTGGTAAATCCCTTGGAGGTCCCAGAGTGAAAGTGGGATGGGATAACTATGGATTTTGTTACTGTACTTCCACGTACATCTAGAGGTCACACCTCTATTTTGGTGATTGTCAACCGACTCACCAAGTCAGCCCACTTCTTACCAATCAGAGAGCATGGCTCAGTGGAGAGCTTGGAACGCCTCTACATTCATGAGATTATATGGCTTCATGGTGTGCCATCACCTATCGTCTCCGATCAAAATGCTATCTTTACTTCCTGGCTTTGGAAGGGGTTGCAGGAGGCATTCGGGACACAGCTACATCTGAGCACCGCCTTTCACCCTTAGATAGATGGTCAGACGGAAAGGACCATTCAGAATATCGAGGACATGCTCCGTGCATGTGTCCTTGACTTTGGTCGCAGCTTGGAGGATCACGTACCCTTGGTGGAGTTCGCATACAACAATAGCTACAACTCCACCGTCGGGATGGCACCATACGAGGCGTTGTACTGCCGACCTTGCAGATCACTGTTGTGCTGGACAGACCCTGGTGAGTCAGCACTTGTGGGATGGGAGATGGTCCAGGCCATGATGGAGAAGGTCCAGGTCATCCAGGAGTGGATGAGGATAGCTCAGAGCAGGTAGAAGTCTTATGCTGAAAGGAGGCGGAGGCCACTAGAGTTCGAGAATGGCGACCACGTCTTCTTGCGGGTCTCACCTTGACGTGGTTTACGGAGATTTGGCCGAGGTGTAATGTTGTCTTTGCGCTTCATCGGACCATTCCAGGTCCTCACTAGGATGGGCGAGGTGGCTTATCACCTGGCTCTACCACCTCAGTTGCACCGGGTGCACGACGTCTTCCACGTATCTCAGTTAAGGAGATACGTGCACGACTTGACGCATATCATTGACCATGGGGAGCTTGACATTGATGATGGGGAAACTTTTTCGGAGGTCCCGATGGAGATCTAGGATTGACTGGATTGGGTCCTATGTGGACGGTCGATTCCTCTTGTGTGCATCAGATGGCAGCATGGGAACCTCCAGGAGGGCACTTGGGAGCGGGAGGCTCAGATGTGTGCTCAGTACCCACATTTGTTTCCCTAGTTTATGATGTATCGTTATGGGGACGTATATCCCTAAGGTGGTAGTAATGTAAAGATCTGTAAAAATTCAAGGGAAATTTTTTTTCTTAATTTTTTTTGGGATTTTACAAGAACGCAATTTCTGACGGCACCTGATTCCGAGGCCCAGTGTGCCCAGAATCATTTACCGAAGTTTAGCTCAGGTATGTTCAGTGAATGAACAAGCAGGTTTTTCTAACTTTTGATCTGGTGATTGGAATTGAAATCTGAGGGCACTGATGAAACCACAGCACCGGTAATTACTTAGGAACACCTTTTCCAGAGTTGCGTTTGCTCGGGAGAGGTTATTAAAATTATGGGTTAATTAATGAATAAAATAAAATGGTGCAACCAATATTATTTTTATTTAAAGTAGTTTATCCTAAGCTATGTGGTTTGAGTGGGACCCAATATATCCTACTCCACTAGGTGGGATATTTGTGGGGTGGGGCCCACATGAGCCCCAACAATTCAACTTCCTCAAACCCCATCATCTAATTATGTAACTCACCCGCACCCCCCATTAAATGAAAAGTCAACTCATTAATTCATTAACTTATTCAAAGCAATTATTTCTTGAATTCAATTCAAATTTCAAATTTTAATTTGTCTTGTGTTTTAATTAAATAAGACAAGGTATTGTTTCTTTAAGTTGGAGTTTGATTGTGTGGGGATAATTTAGAGAGGATTCGCTCAAGTCTTGAACTTCTACTTCCTCATCGAATAATGTGAAGAACAACGAGCCTTCGATGAAGAACTCTATCACCGCAAAGGGGAGTTCGTCGTACCATCTTCTTCCCTCTCCACAGCTGGTGAGCGACGCCATCCTCAGAGATCGATGACACGACGCTGACAATTCTCTTTTCTGTGACGTCAACGATCCTCCTTCCGTGACGCCTTCTTCCATGACGTTCTTTTCCACGAAGAATCAACAACGCTTGAGGTAGGGGTTAATTTTTCATCTTTGTGAATAATTTCGTCGTTGTTCATCGTTTCCTAATTGAGCAACCTATTTTCGTAATAATGGGATGAGGTCGGACCACACGAACAAGGCCGACCCTCCTCCCCCCTTGATGCTTGATTTTGTTTTGGCACAAGAAAGGCAGCGCGGTGCCGTTGCACCGCGAGGAAAAAATGATGTATGGGCGGAGAAGCGCAGTGACGTCGCGCCGCACCGAAGAACCTCGAAGAGGCTACGGCCGGAGTGGGGCCACCGCGGAGGGGAACGACATCGTCGTGCAGCGCAGATCGGAGAAGGCGGCGGCCTATGGCCACGGTGGTGCGGGGAGCGGCGACCGGAACCGCCGACCGCAGGAGCAGGAGGGCGGGACAACGGCGGCAGCAACCGGTCGGCCGGACTGGGCTGGCCGTTTCAGGGGGGAGACTGGGGATTCGTAACCCCCAGCTAGAAGAGAAGAGAAGACCCCAAGTGGGGGGAGGGGGGTTGACAATCATGGGGGCAGCGCCCGCCCCCTTTCGGCTCGGCCGTTTCGGCCGAGCCGCCTGGTCACGCGAGCACGCCAGGCCGGGCCGGGCCGCGCCGGCAGGTCTGGGCCGTGCCCACCGGGCCAGGCTGCACCCTATTGGGCTGGACCTGGACCCATTTCGGGTTGACCCGGTTCGGGCCGACCCAGGGGGTCTCGGGCCGGGTCGGTCCGGGCCCAACACCCCCATTTTCGGACCTCTTCTGGTCTTTTGCCCATAACATGGGATACATACTTAAGATTCACACACCTTCTATTGAAATGCGATCTTTTGATCAAGACGGTCATTTCGGTATATTACACTCAATGTTTTAGAGAACTTTGGGTTCGGCTGGGTTGGTTCGAACACGAAACCAACCGGGCCCTACGAGCGGAAACACTTATAACATGAACTTTGGATGTCCGATTGACGTTCTATCTACTCTATTATATTCATCATAGTGAGACGGACCTTTTGGATTACTCCGCTCGAGGTTTGGACGTAGTTGGAGTAAGGCCTAGTTGGTTTTGACTTAAAAACAAACCAGGCCCCAGGAACGAAAAAAGCCAATAACACTCAGACCCGGCGTCCGATTGACGCGCTGTCTGCCACGTTGAGTTCCTGTTGACGATACGGAACTTTGGGATACATCTACTCTAGAATTCATGTTAATTGATGTATCATCCCCACGGCTCGTGGAGCGGACCCTTCTCGAACGAGCTTGCTTTGTACGGGAACCGTAGAGCTGGCTGCAACTGCGATGATGATGATGATTGTACAGAAATCCTACGTGGACATGACAAAGATGACTACAGCACTCAGCGATCCTGTGTGGATTAGTGCTACCAATCCTATGTGGGTTAGATCCTGTGTGGGTCAGCGCTCAGTGGTCCTGTGTGGGCCCGCGCATACTGATCCTGTGTGGGTCAGATCCTGTGTGGGTCATTGCGGGGGTTAGTACCTATCGATCCTATGTGGGTCATAGTGGGGGTTAGTACCTATCGATCCTATGTGGGTATAATTGCGTAGATGAATCAGTGGTTACATTCGATCATCTCTATCGTCTTACGAAGAAGTATTCCTGCGTGAGCTGAGTCTTGATTTTCAATCTTTATCTTCGATAAGATCGACTTGATATCGTGTGTGGATTACGTTATGCATTCCTGTGTGGATTGGGTTATGTCTTCCTATGTGGACTGGGTTGTACTTTTGCTCGGATGTTAGAGCTGAACTGGAATTGGTGACTTCGGTATATTTATCGGCATATACATAAGTAGTGTCAGATGTTACTTCATGATTGTATCTTTCATTTTTGGATTATCCTTTGTGGATTCTTGGAGACCTTTGGGGGTCTCGGGGTAACTACTAAGTAGATTATTCTCACCCCTTCATGGGCTATGCCCGCACTACGTTGTGTTGGATGCAGACGACAGACATCACTGATCATGGGGGAGGGTTGTGCAGCAAGTCGGTACCTGGAGGTGGACCACTGGGCGGGACGTACACGGAGCGGATAGCTGGACCCGTGGAGCTGTGGAGACTATCTGTATCCACCCTTCAGGTGGGACTTCTAGTAGATGGCTCGACGTTGCGGCTTTAATTTTTCAGTTGTTGTACTTTCTTTCTAGTTGTACTTTACTTTCAGTTGGAGTTTGTATTCTATCCCACTTACTTTTCCGCACTTACTATTGTACCCAGTTTTACTTAGTGTTTACTTTTCCTTCTTACTCTGTGTGTTTGTTTACTTATAAAGGAAATTCCTTCCCTTTCTACCAGGAATTATGCATTGGTGCTAGTCACCAGCCCTTGGCCTATGGATGGCGGGCATGGGGTAGTCACGACACGGGCCCCGAGGACGGGTCGTGACAGGCTGAGACCTGACAACTGTTGACTGTTTCAACACAGAGTGACTTGACTAGACCAGTGGGGAGTGCCTTGGTGTCGTGGAAGACCCACAGTGGGTAGAACCTTGGTATCATGGAAGACCCATGGTACTCGATAGGTGGATTAACTCAGCAGGTTATGAGGGGGAGAACACATGGTGATGCGGCAGACCCATGTTGGGGAGAGTGCTTGGTGACGCAGAAGATCCACCATACTCGACAGGAGAAGAACATCAGTAGTCCAAGGATAGTGGGAAGCATGATTGGTGTCACGACAGGACTACCATACTCAATAGAGGAGGAGTTCTCCAGCAGCCAAGGTTTCGACAATGTGACAGGGGATGTTACTTGATACTACACCTAGAATAAAATCATGGATCGATCCGAGTTAGTTTTTCAGTGTTTATCCCATGATTGAGATGGATCACTAGGTAACATAGGTATATGTGTGGGAATATACATATGTATGGTTATCTGTTGATTTCATTCATTGTGGTTTATCCTTGGTGGATTTCGTGAGACCTTGAGGGTCTTGGGTACCCTACTGAGTATCATTATACTCACTCCTACACGGGCAATTCCCACACATTGTTATATTGGATAAAAATGACGGACAACGCTGAATAGGGATGAGAATACCATGTCTGGATGGTACCCAAAGGTGAACCTTATGACGAGTCGGTACACGGGGGAGATTGGTGGACAAGGACTGCAGAGGAGGCGATATGTACCTACCCTTCATATAGGAACTAAAAATGATGACCCAACGTATAACATTACCTTTCTTCGGTTTTATTGTATCATAGTTTTACTTGTACTTTCTAGTAGGGCTTGTATTCTGTACCCTTTTACATTCAATACTCTTTTGTTATTCAATTTACTTATTGTTTCATATCCAGCTGTGTGTTTGCTTTTGTGTGTGTTTATAGTTTATAAAGGAAATACCATCCCAGTTTTTGGGAATAATTCCTTTGTTGCTAGTCGTCAACCCCTAGCCTATGGAAGGCAGGCTTTGGGTAGTCACGGATGGGCCCTGGGGGATGGGTTGTGATAGGTTTGATTTAGAATTTATGATCAATGTATAAATTTGATGATTATTTCTTGATTTCTATTATGAAAAATATTGACATAGGACCACATAGAATATTTACATCATAATAGGTTCATTTTCTACTCAAGTAACAAATATTGGAAAAACATCTAATATGGACTTAAAAAGATACTTGTGTTTTATAACATGGTAACAAGTGATAAAAAAGGAATAATTAATTTGAAAGGGTTCCCAAGGAAGTATAAATAAAACTATTTTTTTTATTTGTGAATATAATGATTGTACATGATGAGTCAGACTCAGGGTAACAGAAATCATCTCAATCTCCCTTAATTGAATCATATTTAGATATTACAAACAACCTTGTTTTATATGGTGTATAATAAATCCCTTTGACATTTAATTTTATTAAAAGGTTTTCAAAAGGAATATTTTATTTTGATGATTTTTACTAAATGATAAAATGAATGATTTTTTATGTATATGGTGACCATGATTATTCAGAAACCATGACCATTATTTCATATTTTTCTTCCTCTACAAACCATAATGTTTTTAAAAGAAAAAATACCATATTTCCCTTTTCTGGTATTTTGGAATTTAAAATTGTTTTTAGAAGGAATTGATTATGTAAATATCATGAGATTATATCTTGTGATAGACAAGGTGCAAATGGTATTTTTCATTTACTCTTGTTTATGTTTTATGATTACGATACAGTTCTTGGTAATTTCTTATGTATACATGTTGTTTCATGATAAACTGATGGATCGTGAGCCTGTGATATCAATCCAATGCATTGGGTAATTATATGGAGTTAAAATATAACGTTTCTCCTAATAGATTTATGGATTACACTGTGATGGGTATTCCCAATGTATCCATTAGGATATCACATACATATCTATGAGAGATATAATGTAAGTATGATATGTATTCCAAAAGTTCCCTTTATTTTTTAGGCATTATATTAGTTTTTTATCAATATTATGATTTCAATAGGTATGTTAAAGAGAATATTTTTTTTGGTTGAAAAGCATGATTTCATGTGATTATAAGTACACATGGAATAACATTTTATTTCCTTATTTTATATTCCCATACAATGATTTTTGTGCTCATCCCTAGTTATTGAAATGATTTACATGGTGTATAAGGATGGGTATGTGAATGGAAGAAGTCATGATTAATGTTTTTAATTTCATATCAAGAAAAATAATCCATGGTTTATCTTAAAATTAGTTTAGAATTTGATAAAATAGTTACTGATAATGAGTAGCTAAATTTTAATTTTTGAGTTGTTATGTAATAGTTATATACCAATTTTCTAAAACTCTAAAACATGAAAGATCCTCAATGTGAAACCTTGATTTATCTCAATACATTGTAATGTTTAAGGATGGTCCTTATAAAAATAACATTTTTGAATCTCATTTTATGTAGAATCCAAATAATAAATACACTAATATGTAATTCTGCTTCATTAATGGGATCTGATGGGGTTCAGTTAGACCTATTGGAAAATAAGGTTTTAATTTCAACTATTAAAATGTTATTTGTCAAAAAACATATTGCAAAAAATATGCCCCCATTACATTCCCCAAAAAATACTTTTGATGGTACTGCTACAATGTACCCTTACTAGATGTACCCCAAATGGAGTGTCATTAGACTCCCTTAGCACCACCACATACTATAAGGCCAAAACAACTACCCTTCCCTAGAATTTAATAAATCTCTCCCATCCTTTAGAGAATTCACCAAGTGAATCTTATAAAGAGATGTGGTCCCACATAATAACATAATTAATGCCTCACAGTTTTTCCCCTATCACATGCTGAAGAGGCAGTTGGGTCGCCACTATTTATTATAGACAAGATGTCCCTATCTCTTCCATTAAGGTTATCCATAAAAAGTCTAACTAATCAGATGCCAAATCTACTATTTGATTATTAAATTTATTATTTGAAAAAATATACAACAATTTTTTTCATTCATGATGTATAAAATATTTCAAATTAATTTTCTAATAGAAGTTACAAAAAACAAATCTATGTTAGATTAAGGTCATTCTGGGTAAATAATCTATAGAGACATTAGTTTTCTGAAGTGACAAAAAATTAGTCTCTAAATAATAATACCTCAACATAATCAATGTGAATACTACTTATTTCAATTAGATATCTCATTGTATGTTAATCAAGTCATTGGGTCTCAAATAACTACACCCAAAATAAATCACTATCTTGCACTGTATCAATATGAATTTGATCCTTATTCTAGTGGCTTTGAAAATGAATACATAATGGGAACCAACTATTGGTAGTGTCAAAAATGGATAAATAATTAACCATAGTCTAAAATTAATGAAATATTCTATGATAAATTTAGTGTAAAATATTATACCATTTCAATGTTAAAGAAATCAATTAGGCCAAAATATTAGAAAAGTATTCAAAAAATATTTGATAGTACCCTTAAAAACCACATACTCAAAACTTCCAACATTCTCTCTAGTGTCCCCCATGCGAGAACTACCTATATATTTTTAGGGCCCATATCCACACAATTTTGAATGATGAAATTCCCTTGAATTAAATCATCTTGATTCTATAACAAACATTTTGAGAGAATGTCGTATAATTGGTTCTCTTGGAGTATGAATAACACCATTCTCAATTGCCATATGTTTTCATATTGAGATTACATGTAAATTAGAATATCCACAATAAATAAAACCATGAAAATGTTAATGAAATATTTAAACCTCCAGTTCATGAGTTCCATAATGAATTCTGGGTAATTTTTTACACCAATGGAAATCACCAAGAACTCATAATTCCAATTGTGATATAAAATATTTTCTTCAAGATATACTGTCTATGTACTAACCAATAGTGTTAAATTGATCTAAATCAATCTTTGAGAACCATCCTTCACAATTGAATTGGTAAAATATGTCATCAATCATAATGATATTTATCTTATTCATAATAATGACATGATTCATTTGTCTGTAATTAACATATAACCTTAAACACCCATTTCCTTCATGATTAGTAACACCAAATACACCCCTAAAAAAATATATGGTTTGATAAATACCTTCACATAAAGATCCACCTACTTTACCTACAACTACTAGATCTCACGAGGGGCCATTTAATATGATACAGAAGATATTTACGTGGTATTAGGAAAATATTCAATGAATAATATAATATCCCACCACATATGTAACCTCATAAAATCATTATGGAAGATTTCTATGTAATCATGTAATATTTCTTGAAGCTATAATTTTTATATGAGCACCACACCAAGGGCCAACCTCGTTAACTAATGCGATATATGTTTTAACTTCTTGTGTATGATTTTTTAGATTATAAATAATTTTGGTATTCCCATGTGTTTTTATTAGAATCAATCTCAACCCTATCACTGTCAACAATGGTGTGTTAGTGGATTAGATATGGAATTTCAAAAGACGTTATGGGGTATAAAATGTTGTATTTATTGATCACCAAGTTAGTAGTTTCATGACAAGATGGTTTTCAATATAAAGGGAATGTTATGGATTATATGAATGAATTTGAAAGAATGAAATTTAAATCATTATAATGGAGAGAAATGATTTGGGCCAATTAATTAACTTTGAACCCTTAGAGAGGGATTCATTATGATATGTTCACATAGAAGTTCTCTAAAAATTATTTAATTGATGTATTGTTGAATAAATGGGGTTGGATTTGTTTGAGTGCATGAGGAATTTTAGTGTGGGAAATTAGAAAAATGATAAAAAATCACACTAATCATATGTTGAAAAAAAATTTTGATTACAACCCAACTCATGAAAACAAGGTAAAATAATGATTTCTGTTTTAGTCAAAACGTTTCATGAAATAAATAAATAATTTAATGATGTTTTCTTATGATTTTAGAAAACTAATTTTTTTGGATATCGTATCAAAACATTGAAATTTTATAAGAATTAGTGAATGATTTTTTTGTTATTAATGAATTGATAAATCCAAAAATTAGTTTTATCAAATGAATTGTGTTACATGATGGATAAATGATTTTCTATGGTTCTATGTTTTTAAGAAGAGAATGTGAAAAATAGTTATTCCAATAAGTTTTATATTCAATAAAAGTTAAATGAATTGAATAAAGTGTTTCATTAATGGTGCTGATAAGATATAATGATTCATAAAGGGTAGAAAATATCAATAAGTGGTCTACTACGCATATCATTTATGTAATCATATCTTATTGAAGATCCAAATGAGAATAATTCAAAGAAGGGTTGTGAAAAGGTATTTATTATGAAAAGAATCAATATAGAAATGAGTTACCTAAAGAAAGGATTACTTTAAATTTAACTATGTAAGTATTATGAAAGGAAACAATTACCATGAAATTTTATCATTTTTTAAACACAATGAAGTATTCATGAGTGATTAGATTATGATCAATATGTTAGGTCTGATAACATAAAATGTATTTTCCACTCATTACATTACTTAACAAAGGAATTTGGTATTTCATGAATACTTTTTCAGTAGATATATATAATATATTTAAAATTTGATGTTACCAATGTGGTTTTAAATGAGACATGTGATGATTAATGGGTAATAATTAGTGTATAAACCATCTTGTAGTGAATCCATTCATTGGGTTGTGTGCCAAAAATAATTCCTTCATGATGTAGTGAGTAAATTGATTCGAAAAAATGAGTGACCCTTGGATGTAAATGATCCAACCCTAAACCATGAAAGGTGTTTGGCAATATTGATTAGATTATAATATCCTAAATCTCTGCCTTAAATATCATTAGTGGATTATAGAAAAATTAAACAATGTTAATGTTTTTTCTGTGGATGTAGACTGGTCCATATGAACCATGTATATTACTTATGTCTTATTTTTTTGTATATTTGAAAATATGGTAATAAATTCACATGGATTGAAAATCCTTATTATTGTTTGGATAAGGATAATATAATCATACAAATTAATTATATAATCAAATAACATTTCAACATAAGTGTAAACCAAATAACAAGTTACATCATGAATGATTAGTATAATGATAGTTTCAGGGGTAAATGGAGATGTAGAATGTGTTTCATAAAATTAATCACCATAGCCTTTGGAAATATCTCACTAAGGTCCCTTGTGGGTATATCATTAGTAATAGTTTCAAGCTATATATAATTGATCCGAATATTGTTTTTGAGTTAAAATATATGCTTCCCATATGATAAGCTAAAGTGATAGAATTCGATGAATCAAAACTCCAACGGAATTACATAAAAAAGAATAGTATTAAAAAAATTTATTGAGATAATAATTTCCAAAAGGCCACAAATATAATTTATAGATAAATTTGATTATATATTTACATGATCATACCTAGATTCATCATGAATATCCAAGGAGACTAATTTTCCATGGCAGGTGGTAACTACTGACAATGATTATAAATGACATGATGAATTGGTAAATTATATTCAAAAATTTGAGATTATCAATGATGACATTATGTAAAAAACATTAGTTGATAAAGAATACTGAATCTCAATTGAACAGTGTTGATGTGCTGAAAATTGTGGATAAGAAACTGAAACCTAAATAAAATACTAACTCTTTGGCCATTATATTCAAGTGATAAAAAGGATAATTAGGATAAGAAATTATAGACTATCTATTCTAATGTGGAATATTTTAAATCATGTTCCAAAAATAAGATACACGAATTCATGGGGTTTAAATTTATTAAGGCTAATCAGAATGAAATGGGTGGAAATATAGAGAGGTTGGTTGGAGATAACCAATGGTAGAGGCAACTGAACTTGTCCCAGAATGATGAAATTGTGATGAGGGTTAAAAAGATGTAGAGTCATAGTGACTTACTTGATGAACTATCACAATAATTGGAAAATATAATGGATATAGAGACTGAGATCAAATATATTATTATCTATCCCAATAGAAATTGGAAGAGTGGCTAAACACGGTGAAAGAGGCATGATCATGTCTGAAGAAGATGATTTCGCCATTTAGGGAGAATGTTGAGAAGATTAAGGTACTCTAATTAAGTCTGATAACCATAAATGAGAAAAGTAATACCCCTCCAATGGAAGCATCAATAATTTTATTCAAAAACGTTTCTAATCATTAGTACGTAAGTGTGTACAAGTTACATTAAAATCATATAGAGATGATTGGTGGAGAATGGTTTTCCCTAAGTGATACTACATTGGAATCCTACAAATGCCCTATTTTTAATTCCTAGAATCCCAAATGTTTAAAAGAATACAAAAATATTTTGTAACAATATCTCAATTTAGGAATTCCTTTAAGATGTGGTGCTTTTATAATTGATTTTTTATGCTACCCAGGAAGGCTTGTATATGAATTTCAACACAATTGAAAATTAGTGTTATCTAATTATATACATTATTATTGAGCCCTTAAGAATATTTTTTTCATTTAATGAAATGTTTTTTATTTTATAGAATAGATTTATTTCCTAGGAAAACATAATGTAGCTCAAAAAAAGGTACATCGAGCACGATCATTAGTTTAGCCTGGTCAAACAACATGAAATGAAATTAAATAGGGTTGGATGCAAAAATAGGATTCTAATACATCATTGATAAAGATTAATGGGTATAAAAATAATGTCCTATTAGAGAATAAATCCTATATTGTTTCTCTATTAGTTGCTGAAGAGAACAAAAATGAGGCATTACTACGTGTTTTTTGAAACTATAACATAAGGAGAGAGATGAAGTAAAATGTGGGAGATCCAAATAAAATGAATATTGGTGATAGAAATGGAGGTTTCATAACCAATACTTTACATTAGGGTTGTTGGATAGATAATAAGAATAAATAGAAATCATAACAGAATACAAAATCAACTCATTTGAACGAGAAATCACCAAATTAATCATTTTTCAAGAAGGATGAAAATATTGTAGGGATAAATAGAGATACATGATGGTATAGGGAGGAAAGATCCAATTAATAACATGTAATGGTGTCCTTATTTGTATGAGTTCCCATTGAGGAATATTTTTTGAGCAAGGATAAAATGAAAAGTAAATTCAAATTAAATTAAAATTTAAATCCAAATAAACATTATATATTATTTTATTATGTGGAATCACTATATGGATAGTCAAATTAAAGGAAATAAACAAATGTACCATGAAAAATGATCAATAATAAATGAGGTTGATGATGGGAAAACATTTACTTCCTCGAATATGAAAATGAAAAGGTGGGAAATGTGATACTGAAGGGTTTTTTTCATCATGACCAGACTCATTCCTCATTATAAGGAAGTAAAACTATCCTCGTCCTAATGCATTTTGATTTAATTAACTTCTAATAATGTTTTTATGATTTTTTAGGTGATAGGATCTCTATGAATGCTGCATCAAAATATTAAAAGTGTTATATTTAATTTATTCAGAGATCCAATTGATTTAAACTATTGTAAGAGGAAATGTAGACGTACACTGAATCATAATAAATGTTAAAAATAATAATCATAGTATAAATAAGTATTCAAAATTATCTGAAATAAGAAATGAATGTATATATTTCATTTATTGTTAATTAGAATAATTATCCCATAATAACTATTTTCAAGAGGTCATAATCACAATGAAATTAGATATTTATTATATTAAATAGTTAAGAAGCTACAAATTGATCTCTAAATTTTTATTTTTTATTCATATAACAAGTGATAGAATTTGGAAATTATCAATACATCATAGGATTCTCTGGATAGATAAATCAGACATTTAATTTAATTTCATTATTCCAAGAAAATTTTATGGATTTCAGGGGAAGATTCGAGATTAAAATATAACACATGGTATCAATGAAAAAAATCCTATTGAAAAGAGTTGAAATTAGAAACAATGTATAGTTCAGAATGTGATCATGAAATAAAAATCTTGTCCTCATTTATATATTTAATACCAATAAATATTGAATTAATAGAATCTTTATTTATATTTATATATGTGATATTTCGTATTAGTTTCAACAACTATTTAATATTTATGACTATAGGTGAAGAAGAAATATGGAAGCATTACATAAAAGGAGATAAATTTCAATAGATACATGAGATGCATGGATGTATTTGAGTGAAATGGCCATTTATGAATTTATAAACTCTTTATTTTGTATCCTATAATAAGTTTCAACACAATAGACTTATAGGTTTTGTTGACGCTTATTTTAAGTGTTAAGTTAAACAAGTGATAATATTACTGAAATCAAATAGAAATGAATAATGTTTTTTTACCTGGAGGGTTTTTTTTGAAATGAATAATAATATTTGAATAAATGACATAGTGGAAGATTTTAATATTTGGGTCTAACTAGTGGGCCTAAAAATAACAATTTCATATTATAGTGATAAAATTTTCTATCATTATTAAGAAAAATGTACCAAATTAGTAAAGTGGGATTTGAAATATACATTTTCACATCATTGCTGAAGGAATCATATCTCAATAATGTAATTCGTATCTAAAACAATAAATAATATATTATATCTTATGATATCTGACATTAAGTTAATAGGGGTAGAATTTTACTACAAATAAATTGATGTTCATGCTTCCCATAGTATGATATTTCGTTGGATTAAATATTTTTTTTATTTTCTTTAAAAGTATATTTTTATTTTATATCAAATCGGTATAAGAAATAAAAATGATTCCATATGAAATTTATAGCTACATTAGAAAAGATAATGGATATGTGGGTGTTCTTACTCATCCCTACAGATGTGGTTTAAGAAGTGAGGATTATAATTCTGATGATGGTGAAGTTATTTATTCAACAAAGATAAATAGTTAAGGGATTTCATGACGAAATCCATTACCTAATGTGGTTGATTAAATTGATCTTATAACATGCCATACATTATGAAATTGTTGATATATATTGGGAATAAAAATCAATAATTTGTATTCTTATTCATTAAATGTTGGTATTAATGTTTTTTATATATTGGATTCAATATAGAGGCAATGGATTCAAAAAAATCCCAATGAAATCCAAAGGGGGTTTTTTATTCAGCACTAATAAATGGTGTTTCCTTGTTTTGATTGTTGGATATGTTATAAAAAAAATCACATTCCAATGTTGCAATTTTTTTTTAGATTTGGTGCTAACATTGACATACTCTTGTGGATAATGTTGTATTTATTTTTCACCGTGTAAAAAGTTGTATTAGAAGACTGTGATTCTGATATTGCGAAATTTGTGAGTTTCATGGGGAACTTTTCCATCCAATAGATTCAATAATGATAATATTATATATAGATTGAATCCAATATATAAATTGGATAACCCATAAAGAGATTCATCGTGTAATGTTCATGGATAATTTTTATCCCCATGAGGCTCTTGATGTATTATTGATAAATTGTTTCTAGAAGTGTTTGAGTGCATACATAAATTTATCTTAGGAAAGTAGTCTGATGGATAAAATACACAAAAAAATTAGATATTGAATTATAATGGTGATTCTAAGCCATCTCAAGGAAATGATAAGAAATAATGGACATCACACAAGTGATAAAATTATAGAAATGAATTAATAAATATAGGAAACATTAAAAAAAATTGTAATATTTTTTTTTGTTTTTTTCATCATAATATTAAAAATTAATATATATTTTGACAGATTTATTGCTTCCTGAAGGATTAGTTATCTATGAAATCAATTTATAAGATGGTGGTATGTTTTATATAGAAAAACTGATATGAAAAGATTTTATCAATTTAAAAATTTTACATGAATTAAAAATATACCCAATAGTTTCTAAAATAAAAGGAGTTCTATGGATAGAGTGAAGAGTGTCACAAAAGGTGGTGGTGATTGGGAAATATTCATGAAGGGGAATCCATGTACATAAATATGCCATGACAATATCATTTATGAAATAATTGCATATTAATGATTGAATGGTTTTGAATTCTCAAAATATTTACTTGATGGTATTTTATAAATTAAGAATTATATAAACCATGAGTTTCATAAATAGATAACTTCTGTTATTTTGACCAAATGTGATATATGAAATATTAAAAGTCTCAAGAATGGTGGAGTTTTTTATACAACACAATAGATTCAAAAATGATGCGATTTTCAAAAACAAATTTTGTTATATGACATAAGAATTTATTGGATCACATTGAAGAACTCTCCAATGTCAAGTGATATTCTTTGATGAATTTGTAAAAATAAACAATTATGTTGATGAAATGGTGATGGTCATAAATATATTGTAATAGAGTAGTGGTATGATAAACAAGAAATAATTAGTACATAAACTATTAGAAAAATGTATCATCCATAGTCTTTTATTAAATAAAAAATTCCATCTATATATAGTGTGAAAAGGGAGATGAAAAGGGGAAGAAATATATTTAGAATCTAGATATATCCCTAAACCGTAAAAGGGTATTAACCATAGGCATATAAGTGACCTAATTTAAATCCAGCACAAAAATTTTAGTAGTGATGTTTTTGTTGTCAAAAATATTTTAATGTGTTCTCCTTGTAAAAATCCTAGTATGAATTAACATAGTAAAATTATCATGTCATCTATTCATTTTATTATTTGAGATAAATGGATCTTAATCAGTACATGTGGACTGAGCATTCATCATTCATGTATGAATAAACACAATATATTTGAATTAGTTTTTTTGGATCGTCACATAATAGGTGAACACATGATTGGCCCTAATAAAAAGTCAAATCAATATTAGTGTAGATTGCGAAGGTATTGTGTGTATGTGGAAAATAAAAATCAATTTCATACCCAAATTCACCACCTAATGAAATATCTAACTATAGTCTCTTTCGTGTCCAACAGAAGCCATATTTTTTATCCTAAAAGGTCCTTCCCTCCATTGAATAATAATTTAATCTCATCAAACTAAATGAATATTACTCTCCTATTATTAAAATTTTTATTTGTTAAAACAATTTAAAAATAGTACATACATGAGATTAGGTCATATGGTATCATTTCAACATCCAATAGGTACCCAGAGAAATTATTTACACTGATCTCAAACATTCATCCTCAATAAATATGAGAAATTATAGAAACACTACATATGAGAAACATTATCCATAAATAATGTTATATAGAATCTTTTGGACTCTCCAACTCCTAGACAATGTGTTGGAATATGATATAATGACTCATAATTGTGTAAAAGGGAATCAGATCTAATGTATTAATATTATATATTTTTCATTGATTCATATTAGGTAATTCCTATTCATATCTCCTTGGACTGAATTGATTACTCTAATACAAGTTGTCTCTTTGAGCCTAGCAGGATTAACTTATTAGTTGTTTTGAAAGTTCATAACACCATCATCCACCTACATCCCATCCTCATAGGGTTTTACAAGCCTCTATGTCAACTATCCCTCTTTGCAGAATCCCCATAATCACACCTGAGAGATATTTGTTCATAATTCCACCTTTGTCATAGAGGTATATCAATTAGCTTCCCATCCTCTATAATGAATCCAGTCAAGAATACATGATCCATATGGGATGACCTAGCACAATCATAACTCCGACCATATCTAGATGACCTATATCTTATATTTGATCATTCACCTAAAAATATCATTTTGTTGGTATATTCATAAGTATTCATCCTACACCAACACCCAAATTACTGTTGTTCGAAAACTACTTTATATGACATTTTCTGATATTGACCACCAGCTGCTACATTTTTTGACACCATTTTTCTATGATGTTATATATCCCCATGGCACGATCCATCACATTAATATAAAAAAAGATTCATATATAGATCATGGTATCCCAAATATCCTTTTTAATTCCCTTCTCAAAATGACATGTCCATAAGCACATATCTCTCAGCGTATTGATAAAATAGTTCACGATATCTTTAAATAACAATTCATTTTGTGCAATTGATATATCAACATAATAAATCTCTATAAAGTCTTAAATTCACATAGAGAACAATATAAATATATAACACTCATTATTAAACTAGTTTTAATAGTTTTCACATAAGATTATGACCTCATCATGGGTTTATGTGAACATACCTAACCCCTGCCTATCGTAGGGGGTGGAAAAAGCAAATTATTTTTCCTAATGCAACATAGTGGCTGACCAGGGTCGTCTCACTTGAGGAGAATTGAAGTCAGCTCAATCACTTATTCTAGTTCACCTAATCTAATTCTTTTTTTTTGTTTTATATTTTATAAAATAAATGGAATTTAATAAATTAATTGAAATAAAAAATAATAGGAAACTAATATTTAATGATAAATTACCATGCAATGCTAAACAGAATGGAATTATTGAAGAAAGGAAGTTCTCCCGAGAGAATTTTCAGGGAGCACCTTCATTGGCCAGTTTCAAATATTCTTATTGTACGCACTTTATATTATGTGTGCACACCTTATTCTACACTGGTTATGAATGAAAAGTCTACTTAGTGATCTCTAAGCACACCCTCCATCCACCTCCTCAATTGAGGGAAAATGGTTGTAAATTAAGAAGTTAATCATTAGACAACCACAGTGAGGATTACACCCACTATAAATTATCCTTAGAATTAACTCAAAGTATATTAAAAACATGGTCTTGGGTAAAATATCGGATTTACTCCCTCGGGATATTCCTCAGATTAGTTACTCATGGTCATGAGTATTATAGTTCACAATTCTAAGATGAGAGGCAGAAAATAGTGTGAATTGGTGGACACAAAAATAAAAACAATGCATGAATTTATTGAAATCTAAATTACAATTGAAAACTAAAAATAAAGAAAAGAAATAAAATAAAAAGAACGGGGAAAGATTTTAGGCCGTCCTCCCTCGGTGGAGATCTTCTCCTTGGTGCCTTAAAGGAATGGATGGAGAATGGGATGCTTTGAGGAGGAGGTGATGGCCTCCTTTTATAGGCAGAATTTGACCCCCAAAATATTGCGCATTGTAGACACCATAAATGACCTCTTCACGCATTCCACCCTTAATAAATGATGTTCATAAATATCTTATACGTCTCCCTTCGATATTTTAGCTAATATAGAAACCAGATGAATGATTTATTAATTTTTAATTCCTGGTTTCTGTTTCTGGACGAAGCTTCCAGGATGGTTCTTTCAAAAGTATGTTGTTTAATTTCCACCTTAATGACTTCCAAACTTCCCCAAATTTCATTTATGGTCAGTCCTAGATTTTTTCGTCCCATCCTAGGTTGAAACACTGCATTTGGAGGTGTGAATCCTATGTTTGGGTTTTGTTACATTGATGGTGTCCACACTATCTGCCCGAAAAAAATGTTCAACTTCAATGAATTTTTAGACCCTTTAGATGGCCGAATCTACTCCATGTCCAAAAGAAAAACATGAAGGAAATAAAATAAAGATTATAAAAAAATTTGAATCAAAAGATTTGGATGTATATTTTTCAGTAAATGACCAAAATACCCTTGATGTAAAAATCTACCAAAAATCCAGAATTAGTCATTTTTCACATTTATGCTCAAAATAACACTAAAACCTAAAAACGTGAAAATTACCCATTAAATAACACTATGGTGGGAATAAAAACAATGATTTATAGTATAAAATATAGTAATGTGTAAGCTTCATCACTCCCCCACACTTAAACATTTTACTCCTTGGCAATCATCATACATCCAAATCAATTTCCACACAATAATAAAAAATTAGAAAATATCAATGATATTATCTAAAATAGAATTATATCATGTCTTATATATGAATAACAAGCCTCTATCATTTTTATTTCAATTATTAAAATTTTTTCAACATCATAAATCTATCTGTGGAACAATCACAACCTACCACACATTGAATTTTATGTCACTCTTCACTCAAGAGAAATTGAATCTAGAGTTATAATCATACTTGAAAATAACAAGTATCACCATAGGTTTGGGAAAATTCTCATTTATCTACAGCGTGAAACATGAAAATGAATTTAATCATGAGGGCATTAATTAATGGTACAAATGATTCTGTTTCTTAGGGTTGGTGGGAAAATTATTGAAAAAATTTCAGGCTAGAAAGGGGAGGTTGGACTTTGAAGTACAATCCATGATTAAATCAAGTGAAAACATAGGAAATTACTCACTCAATCCCACATTAAAATATGAAAAACAACAACACCACCCTTTTATGACATGGTACATGAGCCAAGAAGTTATTATAATGAATGATATCATCTATGTTCTCCTTGTTTTTAAAGCTCCAGAAAGGCACAACTTTATTTTATTTTTCTTTTTTCATGGAGGATGAGATAAAAATTGAATTCAAAGAATGAATGACAATTCATGCACTAGATTTTTGAAGGAGAAATGTATGAAACAAATAAAGCATAGTGAAATGACGACACATTCCCAATTCTCTTATTGTCCACTTCCAAAGTATTGACACACACCTCGCATCACCCATAAATGATAAACACCCCAATGAACACACATGAAAGGCCCTTCCCCCACACTAAAACTTGAAATATCCATGCAAAAATACTAAAAGTGCGGGTAGGTAAGGAAAAATTCTCTTGTAATGTGGCTTAAACCTATAAGGCAATTCATGGAATCTAATGGCTTACGAAGGATGAATGTAAAGGTGGGTCTCAAGATAAAATGTGGCCAGCCAAAGAGATGCCTCAATCATTTCAAATTAATTCCATGAAATCCAATGCGTCAAAATAGAATATTCACAAATTCTGGTTCTCACACAAAATTCATGTTTCCCTCAAGAAAGTGTGGGTATTAAGAAGAATATTTAAAAGCGGTTTAGAATACCTCACAGGATAGGAAAAATATTTTGAGTCAGTGTTTAATGGGCATGGATTTCAAAAATCAGTCAAACTCATTAAAGTGCTTGAAAATCCATTTCAAGGGAAAATAATTCATATCAACAATCATTTAAAATCATTTATTTCAAAAATCATTTCATCTCTTTCAAAATCAATTGTTGTGTAAATGGTGATAAGAATATTCATTAAAGCTCAAAATATATTTTGGACAAAAAAATGAAAAGAGTTTAAATGATAACAGTAAAAAGTTAACTCCCTTTTGAAATATTGATTAGGTCATCTTCCTCTAATTCTCAGGGCTTCCTTATGCCTTCATGATCCTACACAAGAAAAATTAATCAATTAATCACAAGGATCATTTCATTTAAGCTCAAAATAAAAAGAGGGAGGGGGCCACATGCTAGACTATTTCCTAATATTGAATTTGAAATTTAAATTACTAGAAAGCATGTAAAGATAAATCGTGGTATTATCCCCCAAGTTGGCCCTGGATCTTTTACTGCCTCCAGAGGGCAGTAACAGATATTATCCATAATCTGTCTGTGGATGAAGCTTCTTTGATTTAAACCACCAAATGTGGATCTTCCCATCTTACAGTTCATTGTTCTTGTTGAGCGGGACTCCATAGACAATGTATACCTGATCCTCCCCCTTCACAATTTGGAATAGCTTGCATGGCGGGGGTAGGATAAAGTATGGAACCTCCTCCTTATTTTTTTCTACTTGAGAAAAATTTAGTTTCTCTTCTTTTGGTCCCTCAAGTAAATGTTCAACGTCTCCCGGGATCTCTAGATGTTCCTCAACAGGTGCATATTCTTTTTTCTCTTCATCCTCCAGGGCATAATAAGAGTCATCTGATTCTGAAAATTCAATAAATTTGGGAGTTATACTAGAATTCTTTTCAAAAAAAATAATTTGAATTCAAGAATGTATCAACTCCCTGAGTTGGTTCAGCTTGAATCTCTTCATTGATGGAAAGTTCCTCTTGGAGTTGATCATCACAGGAGGATGTAGGTTGTCAGACTCCTCTATCTTGAATTAAAATTCCACCAATTGGGTGGGGTCTTCTTTCAGTGGTGTTGTCTCTTATTCTTTAGAATGCTTGGGGAGATCAAGCAACTCCTCACATTCATTCCAGAATTTATCCAATTCTTGTTGATCTCCCTCATTTGGCTCAGGAGTAATCTCATCCTCCATTTCATCTATCTCGGGTAGAATTGGGTGAGTGAGGATGAATGAGTCTTCAGGTACCCCAACATTTACCTCCTCTGGTTCTTCAATGATGAGTGGTGAAATTTCTTCCAGCACTATCTCATGTTCTTGCTCTGGCTCAGGTTCGGGTTTCTCCATCCTTGCACGAACATAATCAAATTTCCATTCCATTTTCCTCCCCAAATCATCAAGATTATTACTAATCCTTTCCACCCAGTCATTTATATCATGATAATCAATTTCTGGTTCTTGATATTTCACCTATGCGTAATCATCCCATGCAAAAATATTTGATTTGAAAACATCATGGGAAAAAAATTTAAAAAAATTCTTAATGAAAACAAAATATTTACAAAAATGTGAATTTTGAAAAAATGATTGAAATAACTAATTAGATCCCCAAAAATGGCACCAATTTTGATGCACACCAGTCATAGGGTGTGGAAAAAGAAAATTTATTTTCTTAATGCAGCACAGTGGCTGACCAGGGTCATCTCACTTGTGGAGCATTGAATTCAGTTCAATCACTTCTTCTAGTTCACCAAATCTAATTCTTTTTCTTGTTTTAAATTTTATAAATTAAATGGAATTTAATAAATTAATTGAAATAAAAAATAATAGGAAACTTAAATTCAATTATAAATTACCATGCAATTCTCGACAGAATGGAATTATGGAAGAAAGGAAGTCCTCTTGAGAGAATTTTCTGGGAGGACCTTCATTGGCCAGTTTCAAATATTCTTAGTGTACACACTCCATCGTATGTGTGCACACCTTATTCTACAACGGTTATGAATGAAAAGTCTACTTAGCGATCGCCAAGCACACCCTCTATCCACCTCCTCAATTGAGGTAAAATGGTTGTAGATTAAGAAGTAAATCTTTAGACAACCATAGTGAGGATTACACCCACTATAAATTATCCTTAGAATTAACTCAAAGAATATTGAAAACATGGTCTTGGGTTAAAGAACCTAATTACTTCCTCAAGATATTCCTCAGATTAGTTACTCATGATCATGAGTATTATAGTTCACAATGGTAAGATGAGAGGAATAAAAGAGGGTGAAACGGTGGACACAAAAATAAAAACAATGCATGAATTTATTAGAAATCAAAATTACAATTGAAATCTAAAAATAAAGAAAAGAAATAAAATAAAAATAATGGGGGATGATTTTCATCCGACATCCCTCAAAGGAGATCTCATCCTTGGTGCCTTGAAGTAATGGATGGAGAATGGGATGCTTTGAGGAGGAAGTGATGGCCTCCTTTTATAGGCAGAATTCTACCCCCGGAAGATTGCGCATGGTAGACACCATAAATTACCTCTTCAAGTGTTCCAAACTTAATAAATGTTGTTCATAAATATCTTATCTGTCTCTCCTCAAATCTTCAGATAATTGGGAAACCAGATGTAGGAGTTATGAATTTTTAATTCTTGGTTTCTGTTTCTGGACGAAGCTTCCAGGATGGTTCCTTCAAAAGTATGTTGTTTAATTTCCACCTTAATGACTACCAAACTTCACCAAATTTCTTTTATGGTAGGTCCTAGATTTTGTCGTCCCATATCAGGTGGAAACACATCATTTGGGTGTGTGTATCCCACGTTTGGGTTCTGTTACATTGATGGTGTCCACACTGTCCACCCAAAAAAATGTTCAACTTCAATGAATTTTTAGACCCACTAGATGGCCGAATTTTCTCCTTGTCCAGAAGACAAAAATGAAGGAGATAACATAAGGATTCTAAAAAAATTTGAATCAGTAAATTTGGGATTATAATTTTGTATAAATGACCAAAATACCATTTATGTAAAAATCTGTCAAAAATCCAGAATTAGTCATTCTTCACATTTATGTTAAAAATAACACTAAATCCTAAAAACGTGAAAATTACCCATTCAATAACACAATGGTGGGAATATAAACAATTATTTAAAGTATAAAATATAGTAAAATGTAAGATTCATCAATACCCCACTAGTTCCATTCATCTATATGAAGAATACTATATTTTCACATAACCATCTAACCATTTAGGGATTATAAATTCTAGAAAAATGACCATTGACCCAATTGAATTATCTATTAACTTTGGGTCTATATTTACATGAATCTTGAGTAGTATATTATGTAGAATCTCTATAAACATGTTATATTTTCATTTAATAATATTAAAATCTTTTCGGAAATATACTACTCATCACATAGATGAAAATATACTTGAACCATCGATGGTCAGACCATATGATACTCATAAGGTTGAAGCACCAATCCTTGATCTTCTGGATGGAACACCCCATTGATGGTTCCATGTAATGTGGCCTCATCATTCAACTACTTATTACCACAATACTTTTCATGTATTCATGTTGACTATTATTGAAGAGGGATCTAGAAAAATAATAAGAGGTGTAATCACCATATGAGAATATCTGCGGAGTTAAATAAATATTTAATGAATGTAAAAGAGTCAACCATATATGATACATGTACCATCTGTTTCCCTATAATTATTTCCTAATAATACCGAGTAAAAAAATAGGTGTCTAGAGACATTGTTTATCGATATATGGATCTACAAAAGATCAATGGATTCCATATCCTGAGAGTGAATCCCAAGACACTATATCACCATTCCAATAAACTCCTAGACCAGTAATAAAAATAAATATTTTGTTAAACACCTATACTAGTAAAAAAATTCTTTGAGATCACTCTATCATGATCTATCCCATTAAGGCTCTACCTGGGACTACAATATGATGACAGTGACACCCCAATCCAGTATTTAATAGGATAAGGGCTAGAAACTAGGATCATATAAGAATATATATGAAATTATAGACTTTATCCTAACATAATATGACCCTCACACACAGAAACCCAAATCCTTTTTAAAAAGATAATTAATAAAAATATAAAACTTCTAGAGTGTAAATAAGGCCAGAAACATTCTCTTGGAAAAACATCAAATATTGAAAGATAAATATCAAGGAATATAAACAGGAAAAATAAACAACAAACTAAGAAGGTGGATTAATTTAAAACTAAAGAACAAATTAAAGGTTTAATGGAGATTATAGTTCAACTCATGATCTGTGAGATGGAACAAAAAAAATTAAAAACACCACCCGGATTTTCTCTACTCCACTGATACTAGGTTCACTAAAATCACCGTGAATCTTCATATAATCTTCATAATAAATGAAATATTTGAGAATATTTGATGAATGATTGAGTACAAAATATTTATTATGACACCTAAAATATAATAAATTGAGATGGAATAGAATAATACAAACATCCAAAACAATAAATCAATGTGGGGGAGGTGTAGAAACATATAAAATAGATATCTTCATAATTAAATCCATTCGAAATTTGAGTAATCTTGGTTTCCATGTCTACATAAGTATGATGATACTTCCTAATGATTCTAAGGTCCAATATATCACACCATGATTCATGTACAACCTTTCAATAAATAGATGGTAGGACTCACACCTCTTTGTTGTGTGAAAAAATCAAGGTAGTACAAACACAAATGGAGGAAAACATCACCACCTGAGATCGATGACGAGGATTATGACTTCATATCCGGAGGACTCAGAACTAATATAATGTGGGATATTACCAAATCAGCATAGTAATAATATATTGGAGACCCATTCCTATAGTGTCCTCTCATAAGGGGAGTACCAATTCCTATATCAACCCCAATAATTTCACATGATCCCTATTTTCATCTAAAAATATGTCCCAGAAAACAACACACACTACCCATATCGATTTGGTTATTGTAGTTTTTAGATGGATCACAACATAAGAAAAAATAACCAAAACACTATTTGGTTGTGTAGTTTATAGTTTGAATTTGTATCTTATATCATGAATTTGTTCCAAATATTTATGGAGTGAAATTTTTATTCATGACATGAATAATACTTATAGAATCCTAAGATCCATTGATATATGATTTATCCTATTATCCTATTATTATCCTAATATAAAATAATCTAAAGGAATGTTGAATATATATACCATCTAAAATGACACTATTTTCTAGTCACTAGTCCATGGGAACAATAATCTTCAATGATTACCGTGGCCCAATCGTCACCATAAAAGCACTCCTCTTTCTTGAATCCATACATATCATATATGTACATCTACCCATTAGCACATTGATCCAACAACTCATCATTGTTTATGAATACCCTTATCAATAGGGTTTCACTCATCACTTATAAATCATTTTTCAAAATATGGAGGAATGAACAGACTCAAACCATTATAGATAGAGTTGAATCAATTTACAAATGGATTGAAAATGATTAATGGGAATAATTTTTGAAGAAATCGAACAAAAATAAAATTTTGATGAACCAATGACTCTCCTAGATTGGCCATGAATCACAAAATCAGAAGAAAAAATGCATGTTGAGAAATTAAATGAATCAAATATTCCATGTGAAATATAATAATAGTAATTTCTTTTGGAGAAAAATTCAATGTTACAAGGTTTTTAAATAATATATTCATTCAATGAATGACATAATAATTAATTGGAAAAATAACTTTAATAAAAAATAATGACCTCATTTTGGAATTATTAATTGATGAAAAAATCCATGATTATAACCTTAGTGATTTTATAGAGTTCCATCAATGATAATGATGCAAAATAGATTTAGATTGGAAATATTTCATCTCTAAACACTAAGGATCAATGCTAAGGATCATATTCTTACAAAGATATAAAAATCAAATGATATTCAATAAAATATTTATAGAATCGTATGGGTAATGAATAATTATGATTGGTTAACAAATTTTTAGATAGGATGATGAATTACACACTCATGTTGTGAAAACATTGTTCACATTGTGATCCACATATATTTTATGTCAACCAAAAAACTCTTATCTAGGTCCCCAATGTTTCGATGGTTTTCATGATTCGAATCAATTTATTAATATCATGAATCATTTGAAATCTAATCCCCCCAGAACTCATTTTTAATTTGTGAATAAAAGTATATATAATGAATTGTTAATTACTACCAACAACTAAAATATAAGATCAACCCATTACATCTCATTTCTAAACCAGAAATGCCTCTAAAAGAAAATATAATACATAAAAATAAATCATGGATGGTTTTTGCATCATGATAGAATAATAATATCATTAATAAATTTTCTAGGGTCCACACACCAAAAAATATAATATTTATAATAATCCTTTTTCCTCAATTAGATATATTATGCCCTAAATTTTCATGGAGAATATTTAGATAAAAATCAATGTATTTAATTGAATATCAATTAATCCTTAGGATTGATATATTGATTATTCACATTCCCACCTTAACTAACAGGAATTTTGGATAGATGGATCTGGAAATTATTAAGGGAGTTAGAAAATATTATATTAATAAAATGTGTGATCAACAATATATAAAATTAACCATTACAGAGTAGAAGAATGTTTTTGAGTAATAGAAGATGTTCAAAAGATTTCATGCATTTAAAATTTATTATGATACAATGATATGGTTCATGGAATGTATATTCATCATATTAAATCCATATTTTATGAATATGTTTTTAGAGTATGAACATAGTTCTAAATTATATATTCATTCTAGATGTTTGAATATGTAAAGACATATGATAAAGTATTTCTAATGGGAATAAATGGAGAGAGATATTTCATATTTTGTATCACATTATATGGAATGTTAAAAATTTTATACTCAGATTCAAAATTAAAAGGGTATGTTACAACTATTACTCACATGAAAATGCAAATTGGAAAACATAACCTTGAATACTGTCCGTAGACTCCCCCAAAAATATAAATGGAATAATTATATATGTGTTGTAGTTGATCACATTATGAAGTTAATAATCTTCATTGTTGTCATAGAATAATTTTAACTTGATCAAAATTCCTTTAAATACAATAAATATGTCATAATTATTCATGTAGTACCAAATTCTACTATAACATATTGAGATATATGGTTTACGGGAAGTTCTTCATATATATTCAGTAGGATCTAGATATATAGTTTAGTTTAAAAATAGAAAATCATATTTTAGAATATTTTCACACTCATATCATAAATAAAACCCTCAAGGATATGTTGAGATCTTTTTCTCTGGGTTTCAATGGTATTTGAAAATAAAACCATCATCATGTTTAGTTTTTTTACAACAATAACATTACCTATGATATTTAGATACCTCCATTTGAATCTGTTTATGGAAAAAATTATAGAAATTAAAAATTATAGGCTTAATATAGATATTGAAAGCTATTGGTACTCGAGATAGGTGAGGAAATGACAAATAAAGTTTAATCTATTCAACAACATAATAAGAATTCTAACAGTGGATAGAAACATTATACTAGAAATAAACTATGATATTTAGATATTTATATTTTTCATATTCTATTCCTACAAATTTATTCACATTAAAATTTTATTATATTTTGGAAGAACTTATTATTGACACCTTATTATAGTGTCCCTTCTAAAATTCCTAATCAATTATGGATGACTTCTTATCACTCTTAGAATCCACCAAACCTCTCTCAAGTGCATGATGTGTTCTAGGTATCTCTCACAAAGAAGTATATGCCAAAAAATTCTTCTCTATAGAACACATAATTCATACAAATAAATCATTATTATTTATATGAGGAAAAATTTATGGTTGTTTTAGATCATCAATATATATTTCTATGAAGCAATAACACTCACCTGGTCAAGGATTTATAGGTAAACATCATACTTGTTTAATTTATAGGGGAACTTGTGGATATGATGATGCATAATAATGTACAGTCTTATGTGTGTGGGTGACCAAATTTTTGTTGAAAAAATAGTTCAATGTGGTAGGGCTATAATGTAACACCGTGATATTTTATTAAATAATTAGATATATTTACTGACATTAATTTAATGATAACTTGTCATACATACAACATTGAGTTTTAAAGAACCTTGAGATAATATAAATATTATTATTTTGATATTTTTCTACATTTTTTATAATGTTTTTGAATAAATAGGAATATATTTTTAGAATAAATTATAATGGTTTTTGGTACAGAATATATTTTGAAAAAAAGTACTAAAATTTTATTAATATCATTATATACTCACAAAATTAAATTTTCACAACGGATTATTTAAATTTGTTACTGTAAAGAATAAAAACAAAATTATTTCATTTAAATTCAGAAAATTTATTTAACCAAATGATTTTTTGGAATCATCATTTTAAATATATATTAGTGTAAAATTTAAGGATTTTTGAAACTTTTAATTTTATAAATTTATAGTTAAATATTGATTTTTATTAAAAAAACATTTTATTAAAATAATTTAAAATTCAATATTTAAATTTATTTAAAAGAAAACACATTAAATTGTGTTATTATTAAACCATTTATGTTTATTCGGAATAATTTCATATTTTTTATTAAATAATACCATCTTGAACTTGTGGAAAATTTTTCAGTGGAAATCCATTTACATATCACTTTTGAGAGTTTAATTTAAATTAAATTATATTACATCGATGAATTGAATTTATGAAAAAATATTACATATCATGAATGTGAATGACTAATATTATGTAATAATCCCAATAAAAAATATACTTTCCAAATTAATAGTAAGAAGTATAAAATAAAATTATCATAGATTATGTTATAATAGTTTTACTAGGGGTGGGTTAAACAAGAAGATAATGGAATTATTTTCAATAAAATGTGTCTAAATAATATTATTTGACTATATTTTATGATTATCCTATACCAAATATGAAACCATTACCATTTTTATGTATTTTTCTTAGTAATGAATTTATTATTTTGGATTTAATTTGAAAATTTCTATATTGATTCAATGTTGATTCCCCTCCTCACATATAAAAAGAAATACATCATCCTCTATTATATATGGTAAAATATACTCTTGTATCACCTAATACATTCCAAATCGTCTTCATTACTTAATTACCACATCCTATTTACCTTACATTTAACAATAATCCTAACTAAGAATGATTTTAGTGAAAACCTTATGAGGGTTTGAAAATAATATGTATAGTTCTAAACCAAAAATTTTCATTTCATTTATTTACGCACATAATTATAATCATGTAAAATTATACTAAATTAGTAAACAAATTATGTATAATATAATGGTATTTTATTATTTTAATGTCATAACCAATATCACTCTCCATGTTTATAAACTAGGAAATTAAATTTTCAATCTTGGTTACAATGGAGTACTCCCTCATAAGGAGATGTATTTCATTTTCCATCACAACATTTCACAATTCGAAATAATGATATATTTTATGTTTTTAAAAATATATATTTGATATATATGTTATATTTTTCTTTTGAAAATAAAATATCACATAAAAATTATTATTTTCATATAAGTTCAAAAACTAAAACATTACTCTTGTTTATGTGTGGATTGTCGCCTTTTCAATGATATGTGATTAGTTTTAATTTTATTTTGAAATTTATGGAAATAAGGATATATTTAAGGAATATATATTATATATTTTAATAAATGATTGTGTTATGGTGATACATTAAATACCATTCGTTCATTTTGATCATCTATAGTATGGTAATATTGTTAATTTGTATATATGACCTACCTTCTTTTTGAATGGTGTATTACATTTTCTATCTATAAATTTAATAGATTAATCTAAATACATGAAAAATAAAAACACATTATATTTATATATTTGTTACATTTATTATATTATTGTACCATGGTAAATGAAAAATGACATAAAATAAAAAAAACATAAATGAAAAATGGTGTTTTTATAACAAAAAAATTATATTAATTATAATTGTCAATAAAATAGTAATAATAAGTATTTAGTAAATAATATATTGTATGGAATATTTTATTATTGTTGTTTAATATATGTAATATATAAAATGTGCATTAAATATGATTTTAAACATGTACGAAGGAATTCCATACAGGAGCTAAAGAATTTTCGTATCACATTTATTTTTATAGGACACTTGCCAAATTAATCCATTGTTTATTTTGTGGGATGATTTATCTACTAATGAAAGTATTCTATTATTATTAATAGAAAAAATATGGGTATTTATAAAACTTTCAAGTTTCATTTCATTCATGGGTTTGAAGAATCATGTGTTACCATATTGGTGAAGGTTTATGTTTCAATTACATTTTTATTCAATATTTTTTATGATTATGTTATTGATGAAATAATATTAGGCTCTATATATCAAGAAACTCTTGTATTTTTTTCTTCTATTAGTATTTATGTAGAATACATGATCCCCTTATTTTTTCCTCTTTTGTAATTAATTCTATAAATGTTTTTAAGGAAAATAAGCATTATTTCTCACATTGGTCAAAAAAATCATTTTTCCATTTCCATGTTCTTAAAAATCATTTTAAACTAACCCCTTTAATTTTTTATGAAATTATTTTCCATTTTTTATTTCTTATAATATGTTTTAAAAGGAATCTTATTTCCTTTTTCTAAAAAAGGATTGTAGAAATTTTACTGAAAATATTAATCGAATCTTCTTTTTAATGTGTGTAAAACAAATGAAATTTTACACGATCATGACTTATCAATAATGTAAGGATTCATAGACATGATTCCAAGTTTATTTTAACTAAAAAATATTTATTTATTATTTTTTTAAATTTTTAGATTATAAAAAAAATATCAAACTGGAAAGGTTACTTTCCTTCTGAAATGTTTCACGTAATCAATCAAATTCATTTTCCATATAAGATTACATTAATTGGTGTCAATCAATCATTACTCGGTAAATGATATCATGATACCATATTTATTAAATCTTTATATGATTTTTTATTATAAAGATAAGATATTTAAAGAAAAAATTCCATTTATATGAGTTAGGTTTATGAATCTCGTTTCTTTTCCACATGTTAATCTATATTTAAATGATGAAATGTTTAGCAAGCATATTTAATTCCATAGGTAATTCTAGGAAGAAATATTTATTATACCCACTTCCTTTTTAAGGGTTATGATATAATGATAATTTTATGATCTCATGGAATAAAAGTTTATGGATATTGTGACGGTTGAGACCATTATCTCCATCAAATGAATTTGGTAATGAATAATATTCTATGAGATCAAATAGTTTGTGAGAGGTTATCCCAAGCCCAAAATAAGGTACATGTGAGGCTATCCCAACATAAAAAATAAGGTTTATTTTATTTTTACCCAATACAAAAAGAGTTTACGTGGGATTTTAATGCATGCCCAAAATTTTCTACAATGTAGGTTATACAATTACCCATTGAGTGAACATGGGTGGTTATATCTGGTCCGAAAAAATAGAACATTGGATGTTATAATATAACATAATAAGAGGGTACACTAGAGGCTTTCCCTTTCGTGATGCAGGTATATGGGTGGTTTTCCAAAGCCTAATTTTATATGAATGTCTTGGTGAGTATCCTTGATGTAATACTTTATATGATTATGTATATGGTTCATATATCTACGTGTGTGTTATACTAATTTTATTCTCTCGGTTGAATATTTTTGTTGTTTTCATTAGGATTAATTTATTATGAACTAGAATGATTTATTTATTGAATCACATATATTTTATATTATATAAAGGTTATGATTTTAAAATTTAATTTAAATGTTATCATACACTTATGATCATGTTATTATTATGTGATAATTTATATCTTCCTTTTTACTCTTACTACTAATATGATCACACCCTTTATTATGTTTAAATTTACAAAGTAATGATTAAAGGTATTTTTATGATATATCTATAATGTACACAAGTTTTGAATATTACATGGGGAGATTACATAGATCACTTATAAAATAGTTATTTATATGTTCATGCTTTAAATGTCACATGACTTACACAATAATTGCATGTAGAGTTATTTTTATGAAATGGTTATTCATATATTATCATGTTATTTTTATAGATAAAAAGATTGAGTCAATAATTAGTTGCAAGGAAATGTTTATTTAAAATAGGTAAAATTGGATCATAGATCATTAGTGAGAATCAAAAGGATATGTTTATGTATAAGAAAATATATGTGAGTTTTTTTGAATGGTAGATAAAGTGCTTTTTAAGAATGTATATCTAGGTCAAGATAATAATCATAGATGTCGGACCGAAATATAAGTACATGGGTGTAATAACTCTGAAAATGATGCATTGGGATTTGACTTGATGACCACATGGTTCATGAAAATGGCACATTCTACACACCTATTTTGAAACTCATAGCTGTTATGTTTTGGATATTTACCATATCATTGAACAAAATCATAAAGGATTTTATTAGATAATAACAATTAATGACATAGGTTAATAATTTGTTTCATATATTTATTTTTTTGTAATTTATTAAACTATGATATGATTTTTCAGTATTGATCACCCAAAACAATGAATCATGATGGTCATCATAATAATTTAATCTATACTAAATGATTTTGAATTTAATTATGAACTTGTGGTTTTAATATATATTTAAATATATTTATGTACCCTATTTTATCATAGTTATTAGGATCCTAGTATATCTTTATAATACATTAGGAATTTTAGTATATTTTCGAAATGATTATGTGTTAAATTATATGTGAAAGCAATTAATGGTGTGGTGATCACATCTCTATTTTATGATTAGATCAATTTGATATTTATGGGAATATGTTTTCTAAAAATCATATTATTCACCAAATTGTTGAATTTTAGGTTATTTAAGGAATTGCTCGGATTTATCTAGATAATATCCACAAAAAATCCAAATATGTAAATAATTGATTGATATTAAAACCCAAATAATGATATTTATAAATTATAATTATAAATATGAACGTTTTATGGAAATCACATCCATTGTATGGGTCTTAGTTCCCATTTATAATATGCATTTATCTCAAATTATTGCTGATAGACCAGACATATATGTTATTATTATTGTGTGTGATTTTTATGATGTATTTATGGTAGAGATAAAAATTATTCCATTGAATGATGAAGTAAAATTATCAATATAAATATTAACAGATGCTACACATATTTTAAATAATTCATATAGAACATCTCATATTGAGTTGGAGGGATTGATAAATAAACTCCATGAGATTCTTGAAAATGGATTCCTTATTGAAATTTTTTTATTATGGGGTGAACCATTATTCTTTAACAAGAATAATGATTGATTTATGTGACTATTAATTGATTACTTGGAACGGAACATGATCACAATCAACTACATGTTTCCTCTACCCTGTATTGATGACTTTTTTGATTAACCACATGTATCTCAATATGGTTATATTATTTAAATTTATTCTTGATTTCATAAATTGAGGGCCAGTAAGGAGGATATACCCAAGTCACCATACATTATAACATATGTATACTATGAATATTTAGAAATTCTATTTGGTCATACTAATTAACCACTATTTTAATGGATTTAAAAGATAACACCTTTAAAGAATACATTGATCAGTGCATGATATTTTTTATAGATGATATTATTATCTATTAATAGAGAAATTATTATCTTGGAGATTATATGAATATTGTATATAAAACCCAAAGGAAGGATATGGTATGTGAAAAATTACCAAATGTAAATTTCTGATAAATAAAGATCCATTTTTGGGAAATATAAAAATAATAAAGGGGGTATCAATGGATCCATTATAGGATAAAGCTATTGAACACTATATTAATCAAACAAGTGTGACTAATATCAAGTGTTTTCATGTTTTTTATGGATATAAACAAATTATTTTTGGATAATATTTCAATACTATATAATATAATCACCATGTTAATTCAAAATGAAATTAGTTCCTCTGGATATATGAATTTGAGGAAAATTTCGATTTAATAAAGGAATGGTTCATATGTACACCAATTATTATACAAATATTTTGCGAAGAACAGTTTTTAAAATATAGTGATGTATAAAGGAATGGGAATCGGAAGAGTTTATATGAATTATGGCGTGGTGACAACTTATATCTCATGTAAATTGAAGGTTCTTTGGAAAAAATACCCATATAATGATTTAGATTCAATTGTTGAAATTTTTTTATTTAATTTATAGATAAATTATATTTAAGGATAAATTTGAGATATACATAAGAATCATATTATTTTACACGTGTATATTTATAAATAAATATTTTAATATGTGAAATAGAAGATAGTGAGAGATGATTAATGATTATGATTGCTCAATACATTGCATCATTGAGAATAAATAAAAGGAGTAAATTTCCATGAGTTGAAATTATTATAAAAGAATATCTATAATGATATGAAAATGATCCATTGTTTTTTTATATTCAAATGATAGACTTTGAAATCAAAATGTGAGTTTGTGATTTTTTCTTACACAAAGTAGTTTTGAACTAGATATCCATCTGATGGTTAAAGAGGAAGAAATTGAATATTTAGATCTGTAAATGAAGTAAATAAATGTTCCAGAGTTTAACCTTGGTGGTGATAGAGTGATTGTTTTGGGACCCATGTATGGGTCCCATCCATACCATATTTGATGAATGATTTTTTATAGGAGTATCATATTTATCGATTTACCATTCATCTGGGAAGTACGAAGATGTGTAGATATCTGAAAGTGTATTTGTAGTAGGATGGTATGAAATAAGATATTGTTAATATTCTATCTCAGTAGTTACATTGTCATTAAGTTAATGTTGAGATACATGAGTCTATATTAATGTTTAAACTATTACATATACCAGAAAGGAAATGAAAAAACAATGCCAATGATTTTATAACCGGACTCTCCAAAACATCTAATGGGAACAATACTATATTGGTTGTAGTATATTATCTTATTAAGTCATCACTAACAGTCACTATTAGAGAATATGGTTCTCTGGATCATATTTACAAAATATAGATAAATTAATTGGTAATTCTGTATAGAAAACCGAATTCTATGCTATCTAATTGGGATTCGAGGATTACCATAATATTTTTGTGATGTTTTTGGATTGACCTAAAAAACAATTTTTGTTTAAAAAAATGTATTATCCTCCTATTGATGGTTATTATGTTATAATAACTCACACACTAGGGTATTTTTGGAGATATTTCAAATTTGATATGAAATTGTTTTTGGATCAACAACATCCTCTAGTTGAATTTACATACAAGAATATCTTTCACTCAAGCATTTATATTTCTCATTATAGAGCCTTATATAGGAATAACCACATAACACCATCATTATAGTATTAATTTGGAAGGGGAAACTATTTATAACTATTTTAGATGAGAAGATAATAGAGAAATTATGATTCATTCAACAACAAATCCAGGTATCTGATAGTTCAAAGAAAAGTTATGTGGACAATCATGGACGTGATCTAGGGTTTGAATATGTTGAGAATATATTCGTAGGAATTTCAATATGGAAGAAATTTATATTCCGTAGAAATATAGGAAATAAAATAAATATATATTAAGGAATTTATGTTTTCTTGATAGATTATGGATGGTTTCTTTTCGCTTGGCGCTTAAACAGAAGATCTCTCTAGTCCATGATTTGTTGCATGCATATCTCTTGAGAAAATACGTAACTAATACTTCACATGTTGTGAAATAATAATTTATACCATTGTATCAGTATAATTATTATGACTAGTAAGTATTGTATATTCTATATCATCGATAAGAACTTCCACAATGAAAGATAACTCATCTTGTCAAGGTTTTATGGTAAAAAGCCAAACATGAAAAATTTACATGGGATCTTAAGGAGACGAGGATTCACATTTTTTCGTAGTGTTTTCCCATGAGGTGGAATTTTTATGGTGAAATAAATTATTATGAGTTTATGACATTAATCATGACAATTTTTAAAAATATATTTTTACAAATAAATTGATTTTTTCTTTTTTTCTCGACTTATACAAAACACTGAGTTTTAAAACCCATAATATAATATTAATATTAACAATTAATCATGACCATTTTAACAGACCACTTTAATTGTTTATATTAATTTTATTTATTGTTTTGTATTTATGCATATTTTTATGATGAAAAAAATATATTGTTTAAAAGAATATTAATTTTTTAATAAATTCTCTATATGCTTTGAAAATACAGTTTTTTCAAAAAATGATAATAATTTTTTTTGTAAAAAAAACAATAAAATTTTGTATTTTAAACTTTTATAAAATATATTATTCAATAATATTTTTATTTTTTTAATTATAATATCAAAATTATCTTTGTGTTATTATTTTTTTTTCATTGTATAATATTTTTTAAAAATAGAGAAAATTACATATTATTATGAATGAAAATACTCTTTTCATTTAAATCATTATTAATTTATACATTATATTTATATGGATTAAAATTAATGTTATTTTAATAATTTTACGAGTAATCCAATTTAGGTTAGTTTATTAAATTTCATTTTTATATTTTTTATAAAATCATTTTATACCTATAAAATACATTTCATTGGAAAACCGTTGTCTCGTCACGTCTAACAGATTAATTTTAAATAAAATTATTCCACTTATAAGAAAAAAGTATTTAAAATTGGATTTTATATTTTTAATAATAATAATTAATATTATATAGTATTTTAATCTTAATTATTTTATTAATTAAAATTAAAAATAGGCAATATTAATTACAATAGTTAATGATAAAACATTTTTGACGGTAGAGGGGAATTAGTCAAAAGATAATGGTTATATAGAAATTAATCATTCATAAATCCTAATTTAAATCCATATTTGAACCATATCCTATAAACAATTCTATACCATGTACACTTTTTAATTTTTATAGGAAAATAGATTTACTAATTTTGATTCTTTTGAGAAATTTCCATGTGCTTTCCAAGGGGGTTTATTTTCCCATTTATAAAATTTTGTCTTCTTTTATTTCCCACCAACAGTAATAGATAATTTTTTTTTGAAATTACCTTCCCATATCGCTTCCTTATTAACATCATCATGTAATATAGTCCATTGTTTTATTAGGTAACCATTTTGGAATAATATTTGTGTAAAACAAAAAAGAGGTTCCTCGAATAATTGTTATAGTTCTAATCAATGAATTTTAATTTTATATTTTCTTTCATATCATAAAAATAGAATGAAAATATAACAATATAATATCATGACTATCTCACATATACTAGTATTTTATTAATTTAATATAATATATTATATTTATATCTTCCTCCCCAAAATGGGAATCAAAACCATCGATCGTGTGTATGGCGAACTACCACATCATGAAATGAGTTAATTTTTTTTTTCATCACCACTTATTAAAAATAGATAGAATAATCTATTTAATGAATAAATATGATTTTGATGACAAATTTATACTCATATAATAATTATATCCAATATAATTTCTTAACTTCCAATCATTAAAAATACAATAACGCCGCTATGCGTACATGTGGACAATTGACTACAGCAAGTCATGATATTTGTTTTTCATTTTATTTTTGATATAGAAGGTAATATGGATATATTTATTAAATATATATGATATATAATACATAATATTTATTATGTAAGGATTATATATTATTTACCATTCTTTCATTCTAATCATTGAGAAATATGGAAATATCATTCATTTTTATATGGGACTTACCATCACCATGAATGGTGTAATTAATTTTATCTCTCAATTTTAATGGAATACAATAAATAAATTTATAATTAATATATATGATATATATATCATGGTTAAAATTAGGTATCTAATGTATCCATGATCAATGTAAAATCTTATAAAATACCAAACCAAAACATTCATTAGAAACAATACAGTTTGTTACCGAAAACATGATTTTAACAATGAATTTTCCAACAAATGTGTAATAAATGGTCATATGTTTTTAATATATTATATCAAAATATATTACCAAATATATGGAATTTATTTATAATAAATTAATATTTATTATAAAATATATTCAAATGTGTATGATGAAATTTGAGGCTTGAGTTAAGGGTTTTTCCTTTCGCAATTATTTATGTTGGACACATGCCATATTTTCCACTGGATTCATTTTAGTGGTGTATTATCATCAAATGAACGTTTATTAGGATGATTATTCTGAAAATTATGGGGATTTTGTTTATCCATATTAGGATCATTCATCCATTGAGATTATGGTTTAAACATCACCAATGTTGTAAAGGTTTTACATTATAATATCATTTTTTATTTGGAAATATTTATGATTTTTATATTGATGATGGAATATTATGATCTATATCCCTATAATATTATGTATTTTCTTATCTATTTGTGATTTTTAGTGAAAAAATTTTCCATTTCATTTTCCTCAATTTATCTAATCAATATGATGATAGAATGTTTTAAAGAGAAATTAATATTTTTTTCACTCTTTATTCGAATTATCTTTTTTCCATGTCTTTGTTTTCACAAAATGTTTTATGGAAGGATTTTACAGAAATCTAATGATTATTTATAACTTTATAACCCATTTTTAATATTAAAACAATTATTTTATAGGAATCTTCTTGTTATTTTAAAAAGAATGAGGTTTTTATGTTTTTTCCAAAACATTTCAATGGGATCATTGTTTTAATAGGTACGACATGAAAATTATTTTACTCGTTCATTAAAAATCATTTATTTAAAACATACCTTACAGGTTTCCAAATTTATTTTTAATGAATTATTTTTCTTTAATATTTGGGATATATATTTATATTTTAAATAAAATTTTTAATTATTGAATGGTATTTTCCAAATGAAAATATTAATATAATCTTTCAAAATACGTTTACATTTATGATGAAATAATTTTATGTTAGATAAGTTTTAATAAGGAAACGTACCAAAGGTAAAAACCTTATAGTTTCTTTAGGTGATTTTTTATTTTTGTGATAATATGTCTATGGAACCATTTTATTTTCTTTTAGTCATTATTTTTAGAACTGTTTCTCTTCCACTAGTTATGATCTGATGAAATGATGTAATTTTTGTGAAACTAATCCATTTCCAATGGTTATACAATGGTGTAATGTTTTTGAAAACCATTTTTTTGATGGGTTATGATATAATGAATGTTTTATAATCTTATTTAATAACAATTTATGAATTATGTTATCGGTAAGAAACATATTTTAAGAAAATGAATTGGTTAATGATTAATGTTCTATGAGTTAAAAGGATACATTGATGGGTATCCCATGCAAAAAAGAGTGTAAATGAAAGGTTATCTAAAGAGAAAAAATGGTATATAGGAGGCTATCACAAGCCTAAAATAGGATACACTATATTTTACTCCAATACCATAAGAAGGTACTATAAAGGTCATGCCATGACCGAAATGTTGAGTCAATAAGGTTTTCCTTATGACATTTCCATTCTTTCTTCTTTTGAAAATCACAAACACCTTATCTTATGGAATGTTGCTTTTATAAGAAAAATTGCTTTCCCAAGAAAAATTGCTTTCTTATGAAAAATCGCTTTTATAAGAAAAATTATCCTTATCATTTTTTCATCCATATTTTTCTTAAAGTATGAGATTCAGATTCATTTTCACAGAATCATTGAAACTTTAATATGAAGCATTCTGTTTTCGGATCTGATTTCTGGATAAGAACTATAAGGAAGTTTCATTCCAAATTACAGATATGAACTCTGACTAAGTTCTATTCCAGATTCAGGATATGAATTCTTATGAAGTTCGATAATGAATTCTCAATATGAATTCTAATGATCAATTCTCATTATAAATTCTAATGACGAATTCTCATTCCAAATTCTAATGAGGAATTCTCATTACGAATTCTGAAAAAGAATTCTCATTACGAATTCTGATAAATAATTCTCATTACGAATTCTGATGATGAATTCTCATTCTGAATTCCCATTCCGAATTCACCTATTAAACAGAATCTGATCATCTTTGTTTTATACACTCTGAATTAATTCAGACTCTGAAAAATTATATTTGGTTAGACTCCGAACTTTCATTTTTCTTGGGCCTTTATATTTTGACTACTCTTTATTGTTGTTCCTTACACTCCGAACCATCACTCCGAAGTTTTCATTCCAAACTTCTATTTTAGGGTTTAAAACGATGTCTTACATTCTATTACACTTGTTTTGTTATAAAACGATGTCTTCTATTTTGTTATAAATTAACCGTTGTCTAAGTGACACATGTACAGGTCCCTCCGATCTTTAATGAAAATATGACCGTTGGAGAAGGATCTGACCTTACCTATAAATAGGAGCTCTTTTGAAAGTGCTCGGTGTTGAAATACTGACACATCTTATACTCATGTGATTACATGCTTGAAGTGATTTCTAGAGAGAGAGGCTCTTATTAACTCTCAAAGATTCGTGCGACTCCGAATGTTGGTGATTACATTCGAGGGCTTCCGAGGATAGGAAGACAGAGGTGCTGACTACCTTGAAGTTCGAGGGCTTCCTTGCTGAGGAAGACAGAGGTTGCCAACTACCTTGAAGTTGAGGGCTTGCGGGGATAGCAAGACAGAGACTCCGATCTTCGTATCGAGCGATTACCCTAGTGTGGGTAAGACAGACATGCTTGAAATTATAAATCAATGGACCTTTATCCAAGGTTGTTGGATACCCTTCTCTTTGGGTTAAAAGACTTATATCTTGTTACTAGTAGTTCTACTACTTGTTTTTATTCCGTTGCTTATTGTATTGTAAGGAAAGTATAAATTTCTTATACTTCCTTACTTGTACTCTGATTCATTTAGATTCTATACGCTTTAAGGTAGAATCTCACTTTGTAATATTTTGTTAAGTTTCAATTTCCGAAACCATATTTCTGGAACCTACTTTCGGAATCTCTTTCCATGCTTGCATTCGGTGTTAGAGATGTTGTGAATTTGCTTAGTTTAACTTTGTTAAACTTAGTCCTTTCCTTTGCTTAAGGAAACCATAGTTATTCTTAACTAACTTTAAAGGTTCCAAAGGAATTTTTAAAGTATACAATTCACCCCCCTCTTGTATATTGAGCATCTACATCACTTTTTCGATCCTACAATTGGTATCAGAGGTTGGAAACCTCATACTCTATACCAATCTTACATTTTGTATCAGAGCAGGTCTCTGAAATACTTATACTTACGAATAAGTTTTTCTTTCTCACTTTGTCATTCTGAACTTTACCATTCCGTTTCCCATTCCGAACATTGTGATTACAAACTTTTGATACTAACAAGTTTGTGTGCAAAGTTATTTTAAGTATGGCAGGAGTCAATGTTTGATCAATTGATAATCTGAATCCTACAAAACCACCTATCTTTGATGGTAATGATTATGAATACTGGAGAGATCATATGAAGACTTTTGTTATTAATACTGGAGTAGAGAACTTTGTTATGCTTACTGGTGATTATAAAATTCCGGACAAGGAAGTCAGAACTTTTACTAACCAGTAAAAGAAAAAATATCAACTCAATTATAAGGTACGCAACACTTTACTTTGTTCAACGACTAGAAATATATACAGCCAAATTTCTTCTTGTGAAGCAGCTAACCATATCTGGAAGAAGTTAGAGGTTACACACTTTGGGACTTCTAAGGTGATTGAGACTAGAAGAGCTATGCTTAAAGCTGAATATCATGGCTTCAATTTTCCTTACGGAGAACCTATCTGTAAAGTTCAACAGAGATTCATGACTATAGTCAACAGTCTACAATCTATGGGAGAGAAAGGTTTAGATGATGAATCTCTTGTGGATAAGATAATTGATATTATGCCCAATGAGTGGGAGTCCAAGAGAACAGCTATAGATGAGAACAGGAAGGTCACTCAAATTACTCTTGATGAGTTGTTTGGAACTCTTATAAAACATGAAACAAGAATGAAGAGAGATGCTGACAACATCAAGAAGAAGAATGTAAATGGTACTGTTGCTTTTACAACAACTTCAAATCAGATGAAAGCTAAAACTCCTAAGAGAGTAACCAGATCTAAGTCTAAGAAAGTTATTTTCCAATCCGAATCTAGTGAGAGTGATGTCATAGAAAATGAACTAGAAAATCTTGCTCGAAGGATGAACTATATAGTTGGTCAGAGAAATTTTCAATCTAAGTATAAGAAAAAGGACAGGAAAGATAATAATTATGGAGAATTTACATGTTATGAATGCAAGAGAGCTGGACATATCAGACCAGATTTCCCTTTGCTCAAAAAGAAAGAAAGGCATTCAGATAGGAACAGAAATAAGTATTATAAAGCCAAAGCTAAGAAAGTTCTGAAAGCTAATGACACTTGGAGTACCAGTGGTGGTGACTCTTCAGATGAACCTTCTGATTATGAATCTTCAAGACAGAAGAATATTGGTCTCATAGCCAAATTACCTATCGATAATCATTGTTTTATGGCTAAGGTACGAAATTCTGAATCATTGACCAATGTTTCTTTAAATTCCAAGGATAGTAAGTATTATAACTCTTCAGATGAAGAATCTTCTTCTGGTGAAGAAAATACTTTACATACTTATGAATAAGTCACTAGGTTTGCTGAACTTCTAGAGATTGAGAATTCCAAACTCAATAAGAAACTTGATAAGGAAAACTCTAGGAATTCTATTCTTATAAAAGAGATATCAGATCTTTCTAAAGATCTTGATAGGAAAAATGCTGGTTTTAAAAGTATTTCAAAAAATCTTGAGGAAGCAAGTTCTGAGAAGAACAAACTTTCTAAAGAATTAGAAAAAGTAATTTCTAAGAAAAATGTTTTCGAGCCTAACTCTAGTTCAAAAACTAATGATTTTGAGGATAAAAACTTGGTTGTAAAACTCAAGTCTGAAATTTTTTCTTTAAAGAAGTGTTTATCAAACATTACCCTTGGAAAAGAAAATTTTGATAAAATGTATTCTCAAATAAGACCTTTAAGAAATAAATCCGGATTTGGTAATACCCATGCAAAACCTATTTTCAGTAACAATTATTTTGTTCCTCAAAGTGCCCCATTTTGTACCAAGTGTCAATGTGGTGGTCACTGGGAAAAGAATTGTTCCTTAAACAAAACCCAATCTCTAGGATTTCACAAAGCTTACTTTTCTAAGAAGATGTGGATACTTAAAATTTTATTGTGTGGAAATCTCATATCCAAACAAATTTGTATTCCGAAAGTCTAATTTTTTTCTTGATTTCAGGAAAATAAAGAAAGTACCAGCAACAATACATGGTACATGGATAGTGGATGTTCCAGACACATGACTGGTAACAAAAGATATTTTGAAAAGATTATCAAAACGAAAGGAGGAAAGGTAACTTTTGGAGATAATGCTAAGGGAGAGATTTTTGGTTTTGGTAATATTGTGTTTCTTGCTAAAACCTTGATTTAAAATGTTCTTTTTGTTAAGGGTCTTAGGCACAACCTCATTAGCATAAGTCAGTTATGTGATGAAGGTTACCTTGTGAATTTTAGGAATGATAAGTGTTTAGTTCACAATTCCAAGGAAGAATTTATTCTCTCAGCCAATAGGCAAGAGAATGTCTACACTATGAACCTAGAAGACCTCAGGAGACAAGATTTACCTTGCTTAAGTGAAATGGAAGATCAGTCTTGGTTATGGCCTAGAAGATTAGGACACTATAACCTTAGAAACCTATGTAAAACTCCCTAAGAAGAAACTAGTTAAGGATCTACCGGAGCGTAGATTTGATTCTTATAAAGTTTGTGATCCTTGTCAATATGGAAAGCAACATAAATCTAGTTTTAAGTCAATTAGTGAAGTCTCAACAACCAATTCATTACAGTTAATACACATGGATCTTTTTGGTCCAACACAATCTGGAAGTATTGGAGGCAAATACTATGTGTTTGTTCTAGTCGATGATTACACTAGATTTACTTTGGTCTATTTTCTATCAAAGAAATCTGAATCTTTTTCTTATTTCAAAAGTATTAGAGCTGAAGTTAAAAATGAGAAAAACCTTCCATTGAAAACTATTCATAGTGATCATGGAGGAGAATTTCAAAATTATGATTTTGAAACATTTTGTAGTAAGAAAGGTATTACTCACAATTTTTCAGCACCTAGAACTCCTCAATATAATGGTGAAGTTTAAAGAAGAAATAGAATTCTTCAAGAGATAACTAGAACCATGTTGTGTGAATATTCTATTGCTAGAAACTTCTGGGCTGAAGCTGTAAGTACTGCTTGCTATACTATAAATCGAGTTTTGATTAGACATTTTCTTAATAAAACTCCTTATGAGTTATGGAATGGTAGAAAACCTAGACTATCCTACTTCATGGTTTATGGTTGCAAAGTATTCATTTTGAATACTAAAGATAACATAAATAAATTCGCACAAAAATCTGATGAAGGGATTTTCTTAGGATATTCCACAACCTCTAAGGCTTATAGAGTTTTTAATAAAAATACTTGCACTATTGAGGAAACAGTACATGTAAAATTTTATGAGTCAGATCCTATTGTTTTTAAACCATCCCAGCATACATCTTCAGATGTGTTTTCAAAAACTGATTATTAACCTTTGATAGAAGAACCTTCTAATAAGGAAATTGTTCAAGAAGATATTTCTGAAACATTTAGCCCAGAAGACATTCTACCATATGTCGATGAACAGGTTTTACCAAACCCAAATCATGGGTTTCTTAAGAATCATCCCAGTGATAGCATCATTGGTGATGTAAATCAACCTGTAAGGACTAGAAGTTCCTTATGAAATAAAGTAGAACATCTAGCATTTCTTTCCCAATTAGAACCTAAAAGCACTGATGAAGCTTTCGGTGATGATGATTGGATCAAAGCAATGCAAGATGAACTAAATTAATTCGAATGGAATAAAGTCTGGACCATGGTTGAAAGACCTAAAGAAACTTCTGTTATTGGAGTAAAATGGGTTTTCAGAAATAAATGTGATGAAAATGGAGTCATAGTAAGAAATAAAGATAGACTTGTTGCTAAAGGCTATAATCAGCAAGAAGGAATAGACTATGAAGAAACCTATGCTCCAGTAGATAGACTTGAATATATCTGTATTCTACTTGCTTTTGCAACACTCTTTAATTTCAAACTTTTTTAAATGGATGTGAAATGTGATTTTCTTAATGGTTATGTTCAAGAGGAAGTTTTTTTTGAACAACCTCCTAGCTTTGAAGATAAAAAACATCTGGATCATGTTTTTAGACTTACTAAAGCTTTGTATGGTCTTAAACAAGCCCCACGAGCATGGTATGATAGACTCACGGGATTTTTGCTTCAAAATAACTATGTTAAGGGAAATGCAGATCCAACTCTTTTTATAAAGAAAGATAAGAAAAATGTTTTGATTGTTCAAATTTATGTTGATGAAATTATATTCGGTTCAACTCAGCAATCTTTGACTGACTCTTTTGCTAGTCTAATGAAATCTGAGTTTGAAATGAGTATGATGGGTGAGTTAACATTTTTCCATGGTTTTCAAATTTCTCAAAAACGAGAAGGAACCTACATATCTCAACATAAGTATATTAATGATCATCCTAAAATGTATGGTTATGGAAACACTAAGAGTATAAGTACTCCCATCGGTACCTCAAACTATTTAGATCTTGATGAAGCTGGGAAACCAGTAGATCAAACATCTTTTAGAGGTATGATAGGAAGTCTACTTTACATAACAGCTTGTCGACCAGACTTAATGTTTTCAGTATGCTTATGTGCAAGAAATCAATCCAATCCTAAGGAATCTCGCCTAAAGGAAGTAAAAAGAATTTTTCACTAACTTAAGGGAAACATGGATCTAGGATTATTTTATACTTCTGGAAATGATTTTATTCTAAAAAGTTTTTCTGATGCTGACGTTGGTGGATGTAGAATGGATAGAAAAAGTACATCTGGAACATTTCATTTCTTAGGAGATTCTTTAGTTTCTTGGTCCTGCAAGAAGAAACATTCTATAGCACTTTCCACTAGTGAAGCTGAATATGTAGCTGCTGGAAATTGTTGTGCTCCAGTGTTGTGGATGCAACATACACTCATAGACTATGGCTTGAGTTTTACTAAAACTCAAATTTTGTGTGATAACACAAGTTCCATTGCCCTAAGTATGAACCCTGCACATCACTCCCGTGAAAAACACATAGATATTAGGCATCACTTTCTTAGGGATCACACACTTAAAAGAGATATTATTCTTCAGTTTATTGGAACGCAAGATCAACTTACTGATATTTTCACAAAATCATTGCCTTCTGATAGATTTGAATATATTAAATAGAAGTTAGGAATGATATCCGTAATGTAATCCTCTTTAATTAACATTCTATTGAAAAAGTATCCTTACAGTAATAAACTCCTTTTCATAAGGGGAGTACATTTGATTGTTAGTTTAACAAAGTTTTTCAAAATTTGTTTTCAATATTTTCGGAACGAAGATTTCTGGAATGGAGATTTCCAGAACCATAGTTTTCCAGAATGGAAAAGTTCGTACAGAATACTTCTGGAATGGAAGTATTCGTATTAAAAACATCCGGAATGGAAAATTTTGTACTGGAAGTTTCATTACCATATTTTTGTACCGATTTTTCGTAATGTGTTTTTCGTACTAAATTTTTCGTACTGAGTTTTTCGTACTAAATTTTTTTCCCATACTGAGTTTTTCGTACTGAGATTGTTTTCCGTAGTAAATTTTTTTGAGAACTTTGTCTTTTCATAATAAAAGTTTTTTTTTCTCGTAATCATTTTTATATCATCCATTACGAATAATCCTCCTCAGCCAATCCGAAAGGTATGATTCCCTTACTCAAGTTTTCGTAGTCATACTTCACTTGCTGGCATTTTTTTTGAATTATATTTTTGACTATAGTTTTCTTAATTCTTTCCTTTAATAAAAACCTCAAAAATATCGGATTCATGTTTTCAACCGTCAGATCTGATCTCAGTTTATTCCAACCGTTAGATCAACCGAGGAAGTTGAACCGTCGTTCCATTGCCTATATAAAGGGGACCCAAATACTTTTCCCATATCGATTTCAAGTTATCGCATCCCGAATATCTACCTCCCTATTTTAAAGTCGTTCTGAACATCATATTTCTCCATTACGAACTTCTCAGAGGATTTCAAATCCGAATGTCTGCGGAGTTAGTGTCTCAAGAGATGTCTTCCACCAAACCTATTTCACAATGGTTAGTTTACAGGGAAAGGTTAGTCCATCCAGATTTCATCAATAACTGTGATTCTCTTATTTTGAAGAACATCAAGTTGAATGGCTGGTAAGATTTTGTTGTATCCAAACCGGGGACTCAAGATGATGTTTTTACGGAGTTACTTATTGAGTTCTATGAAACAGTTTCCTTCTTTCATGAAGATAATAGGGAGAAGTTTTCTTTTAAGTCTTATGGGAAAACCTATAAGATTTCTTATACCAAGGCTGAAAGCTTGGTAGGGTTGTCCTATGAAGGAGAAGCCGAATTTATTTCTCACGTTTTGCCGGATTCTAAGGGTAGATATGACAAGGAAAAAGCCTTGAAGACTCTCGGACTCTCTGATGACAAGGCTCCGAAGATTGCTAGTTTGCCTACTAATTTCCAGATTCTATAATTATGGGTACAAGGGCTTATCGTACCGAGGAAAGGTGATAAAGACAGTTTAAAGAAGAGTGAGATCTATATCGGAGATTTCCTGATAAATCTAATGAAGTTTAACTTCGTGAGGGAAATTCTTATAACCATTTAGAATCTTAAGATAGGAAATCTCAGAGCCTAGATCGTAATGTACCTAGCAATATTATCAAAGTTGATAGTTCAGTGCCTTGAGTCATTCAAGGAAGCCTACAGATATAAGCCAAGGGTTTGTAAAATTTTGTTGGTCAGTAATGATACCCTTAATAGGATGGATGTGGCCTTCAACAAGGAGATTGGTGAGTTCGTCGATTTACCTAATCAAGAAGAAGCGGCTCCGAAGGCTGCTGAACCGGAATCATCTAAGCCAGTAAAGAAAAGAAATTTGAAAGAAGTTGCAGCTGAAGTTGAGGATCCTAAGTCTATGGAAGGTCAAACTACACCTCCCAAATCAAAGAAGAAGAAGGCATGTCCTGATGAGGTTGTTGCGAAGTGAAGAGAAGATAAAGAGAAAAGGAAAGAAGGGGATCCGCATTTCGGATTGGACCCTGCGGAAGCTAAGGCCTTATAGGAGAAAAGTGCTGATGAGCTTCAAAAACAAGTAAAGGAAAAGAAGCTTAAGAAGAAGATGTCAGAAGCTGAGGCAGTCCAAGCTTTGTTGAAATTTAATGAAATAGTATCCTGAAGCATTCCAGTTCCGAGATCTTTTTCCTCAGAATCTCAACCTGAGACTCCAGGAAGAAACCTTGATTTTCTGGAAGAGACTACAGCTGAGCATGTTGAGCTACATGAGAAAATTCAGCAAGTGGGAGACGAAGAAGTAGTTGCTGAAGGAAGTGGTGAAACAGGAGATCTTTGGAAACAAGTAGATGATTATAAAGGATCACCTTCGGAACATCTATCACTCCAAACATCAGAGGCTGAATCCTCTAAGTTAATAACTCCAGAGAAAGATAAGAATGAGGAAGATGTTGTTCAAAAAAAATTTGATGATATTATTCAAGTGTCTATTGGCGAGCAGAAAACTCCTGATCAAGAATTGATTCCAAAACAAGACAAGGTAAAGCAACTCCTTGTTGAGACTCCGAAATCAGTGGCAAGAAAGAAAAGAGAATTTGGTGATTCATCTAAAAGGAAGTTGGAGCTTATTGAGGAAGAAAACTCTCCAAGCAAAGTTTCAGATTCAGAGTCATCCTTGTTGGGGCATGACTTTGTTGTTCAGTCTTTAAAGAAGTTGGTGGGGACCATTCCAACCTTCTCAAGTATTGAATCAAGGTGCCAGATGATCCAACATGCTCTAAATCAGAAAACAGACTTTGTATCTATGGTTATGGATAAGTGTGTTGAAATAGAGGCTCAGTTCAAAACGTTTTTTGTTGGCTACGAAGCTCATAGAAGGTCTTGCAAGAGGATGACAAACTGGTCGAAGAAGACTGTTGAAGAGATGAGGTTATTCGATGAGTTTTAAGACAATGTTAAAGATGCCTTTGAGACCGAGGAAAAGAAGATAAATGAGTTAACTTCATACTTTGAAGAGAAGCTGACAGAAGAAAAGAACTTTCGGATTCAAGAAGTGAGGGATCTGAATGGGAAGCTGAATTCTGTTTCTCAAAACTGGAAGTTTGAAAGGGATCATCGAATCGATTTTGAAGAAAGGATGAAGGCTCAAGAAGAAAAGATCAAAGCTCAGGAAGAAAAGCTAAAAGACTAGGAAGAATAAATTGAAGCTCAATCTGCCAGAATAGTTATCTTAGAGAAGCAATCTGAAGAAGATCATAAAGACCTGAAGAAGATCAAGACTATTCTAAAGGGGCTCCTCTCGAAGGAAAAAGATCCGAAATAACCAAATCCGATCTTTTTTTTGTAATATTTTTTTGTTTCCTAGATTTCGAACTTAATGAAATTCATACTTGTCATTTCTATTGTTGTCATTACTAATTTTTCAGGTGCTTTGTTATCTTTTTTTTTCATTCCCTCCAATTATTTTTGAAAATCACAAAGGGGGAGAAGGAAAAGATCCTTAAGAAAAAGAAGAACTCTAATAAGAGTTTATCAAAGAGGGAGAAGGAAAATATCCTTAAGAAAAAGAAGAACTCTAATAAGAGTTTGTTTAAGGGGGGGTTTTTCATTAAATAAAACCTTCTTATTTATAAATCCGGAAATTTGAATACGATCCTTAGAGTTTCAAAGCCTATGGGGGAGTTAGTCGTATTCATTAATATCCTTAAAGCAAAGGGAGATAAGCCTTAATGTTTTTCTTTCTTCTTAGAATTTCTTTTTTTGTAAGGATGTTTGTGATTTCCAAAAAGGGGGAGATTGTTGAGTCAATAATGATTTCATTATGACTTTTCCATTCTTTCTTGTTTTGAAAATCACAAACACTTTATCTTAAGGAAAGTTTCTTTTATAAGAATAATTGCTTTCCCAAAAAAAACTGCTTTCTTAAGAAAAATTTCTTTTATAAGAAAAATTATCCTTATTATTTTTTCATCCATATTTTTCATAAAGTATGAGATTCGGATTCATTTTCACGGAATCGTTGAAACTTGGATATGAAGCATTCTGTTTTAGGATCCGATTTCTGGATAAGAACTATAAGGAAGTTTCATTCCGAATTATGGATATGAACTCTGTCTAAGTTCTATTCCAGATTCAGGATACAGATTCTTATGAAGATCGATAACGAATTCTCAATATGCGTTCTAATGGTCAATTCTCATTACGAATTCTGATGACGAATTCTCATTCCAAATTGTAATGAGGAATTCTCATTACGAATTCTGATAAAGAATTCTCATTACGAATTCTGATGACGAATTCTCATTCTGAATTCCCATTCCGAATTCACCTATCAAACAGAATCTGATCATCTTTGTTTTATACACTCTGAATTAATTCAAACTCCGAAAATTTATTTTTGGTTAGACTCCGAACATTCATTTTGCTTATGCCTTTATATTTCGACTACTATTTATTATTGTTCCTTACACTCCGAACCTTCACTCCGAAGTTTTCATTCCAAACATTTATGTTAGAGTTTCAAATGATGTCGTACATTCTGCTACACTTGTTTTGATATAAAATGATGTCGTCTATCTTGTTATAAATTAACCGTTGTCTAAGTGACATGTGTACAGGTCCCTCCGATCTTTAAGGAAAATATGACCGTTGGATAAGGAGTCGACCTTACCTATAAACAAGATCTCATTTGAAAGATCTCGGTGCTGAAAGGCTGACAGATCTTCTACTCATGTGATTACATGCTTGAGGTGATTTCTAGAGAGATAGGCTCTTATTAACTCTCAAAGCTTCGTGCGACTCCGAATGTTGGTGATTACATTCGAGGGCTTCCGGGGATATGAAGACAGGGATGCCGACTACCTTAAAGTTCGAGGGCTTCCTTGCTGAAAAAGACAGAGGTTGCCAACTACCTTGAAGTTGAGGGCTTGCAGAGATAGCAAGACAGAGACTCCGATCTTCGTATCGAGGGATTACCCTGGTGTGGGTAAGACAGACTTGCTTGAAATTATAAATCAAGGGACATTTATCCAAGGTTGTTGTATACCCTTCTCTTTGGGTTAAAAGACTTATATCTTGTTACTAGTAGTTCTACTACTTGTTTTTATTCCACTGTTTATTGTATTGTAAGGAAACTATAACTTTCTTATAGTTCCTTACTTGTACTCTGATTCATTTAGATTCTATACGCTTTAAGGTAGAATCTCACTTTGTAATCTTTTGTAAAGTTTCAATTTCCTGAACCATATTTCTGGAACCTACTTTCGGAATCTCTTTCCAAGCTTGCATTCGGTGTTAGAGGTGTTGTGAATTTGCTTAGTTTAACTTTGTTAAACTTAGTCCTTTCCTTTGCTTATGGGAACTATAGTTATTCTTAACTAACTTTAAAGGCTCCAAAGGAATTTTTAAACTATAAAATTCACCCCCACTTGTATATTGAGCATCTACATCACTTTTTCGATCCTACAATTGGTATCAGAGGTTGGAAACCTCATACTCTATACCAATCTAACACGAAATAGGGTACATGGTAGGTTGTCCCATACGTAAAAAGTTGGAACTAGACAGGTTCTCCAATGCCTAAAAAAGATATTACATATGAGGTTATGTAATGGCCAAATTAGGTACATGGGTTTTAATCCAAATCCTAACATTTAATGAATGTATTGTTGTGCATCTGTTACATAAAATTTTGTATTGCTAAATATATGTTATAAATATATGTCACATGATAATGTTATTCCCTCATGGATTTTGTTCATTAATTATTTTATGATTCATATATTAGGAAATTCTAGGATTTATTCAATGAATTAATTTTATGATCCATGATATGTAGCATATGGTTTTCAAATTTCATCTGCATATTATCATACCCTTATACCCATGTCAAACTTAAGTGATCATTGATATATCTCTAGTTTACCCTTTCCAATTAAATAATATCACGGTTTCTTTTGTTTCCTATCACTATGATATGAATAAAGGTAATATTTATTTTAATTCTATGATTGGTGCTAGTTATGATTGATGTTGCAGGAGATAACAAAGATTACATATGATCCAAATTTTTATATGTCCATGTTTCCAAAATAAGTGAAACAATTTGATTCATTCATTGATTGTAGTGTTCTTTAATTAAAAATAAGATATTTAGATGTAATATATTTCAAATAAAAGTTTCGGTCGATATATGATATTTATAATAGAAATGATCAATTATTACCTCTTTATTCCCTAATTATATTATGTACATTTCTATAATATTTCAGCTAATTATATTCCTCACTATATTGAATATTTATAATTAATTTGATGGTTTTTTTCCACAATGATTCCATTTAGTGATTTGTTTAAAAAATTATTTATTAAAACATAAAACCATTATCTATATAGTTTAAATAGTATATTACTCATTCAATGATATCTACACTAGATATTATTTATTATCATTTCATACCCTTTTATATCTGATGGATTTTTAATTCTTAATGATGTATTAATAATGTTTTATTTATATGATATAATTTTAAAGGTATTTGAATCCCATTGTCTTTTTATGAGTCTTTTATCATATTATTTATTTCTTATGGAACTCGTATGTGAGGATGATAATAGGTGGGGTCATATGTCTCCCTTCAATGATTTTTTAATTTTTCTAAATCAGGATATTAAAATAATTCACAAGGGGATTAATCCCATGGTGAGAAATACATTGGGGTATTTACCATAAGAAAAATGATACAAATTATGAACGATCCCACAAAAAAACTAGAATGACATGAAATTATGGACCTTATATAAATGATGTCCCTGTGTATTTATTTACATAGTAAACATGGCATGATGAATGAAAACATATTATAAGAACAATATTTATAAAGATATAAAAAAATATAACATGGAAAACAATTAAAAGCTATGTGTTTTTTTAATGAAAATAAAAAATAATTCCTATTATTGAAAAAGGATACGTTTAAAATTTGGTTTCATATTATTTTATTTTATTTTTAAAACTATATATTTATAATATATAATTTTTTAATTAGATAAAATAAATTTATTTCATGAATTTAATGAACAAATTTTATATTATAATAAATGATTCATATTGGATTTAATAACTTATAATAAGCTTCCTTATAAGGTATTTAATAATCCAAATGTTTTTATTAATGCTGTTAGGCTCATGCACAAAATGAATTCGTATTAAGGTAAGTTTTTTCATCTTAAAATAATTTCCTTGAAACATGTTTTCTATTATCAACATAATTCTATTTAAGTAGAGTATATTATGAGAGAATTTGATGTTATATCATGAAATATAAGTTATTCAAGGTAATTGGATTTCAATTTGAACAAAATTTTTCTCAAGAGGTCTTGAGTAAAATTATAATAAAATATTAAATAGTTTTATTGAATCAAATTTTTTCATGATTCATATACACTAAAGATAGATTATAATCATTCATGATAAAATTACCTTTCCATATTATTACTATATGATGCAATTCCAACTTCTCTCTTGAGTATAAAATGTTTCACATAAAATTATTATTCTTTTATGAAACTATTATTTAAAAAAATTAACTTTGTTATGAAAATTTCTTATAAATATTAGTAGATATTTTTACCATTAGATTGTCATTAGATCCTACCAATGAAATTATTTCCCTAGTGTAAATAAAAAATAATTTTATCACTAATTTTAATTATATTAACGTTTTTTAAATAGAGTTGTCATTAATTATAAAGATGATGTTTTTCTCTAGAGTTATAAATTACATAAAAAGTATTTCCTTACACTGAACATATATTATTGTAATTAATTTTTGAATATATGTATTATTTTACACCCAATGAATATTTAGTAGAAACTTGTTGATGTCATTTTTTAAAATGTTTTATCTTTATCTTAAAAAATATTATGATTGTGAAATGAGTGTCCCAACATTTTAAGGTGATATAAATTAATGTTTTTTATGAAAATGTATTTTATGATTTCTCTTCCATTATCAACAATTTATTATTGAGGGATTTAATCTATCAAAAATAAATATTTATGATCTTTTTTGGAATAACACATTCATATAATCTTATTATTAGTTTCAAATGATCATTTTTATCCTTTATGTGATGAAATTTGGAAATGTTATGAAACACATTTGTTTTGTAATGATTATTTATCAAAAGGTAAATGATTTTATTTTATATGTACTCATACATGTTGATGATATTGATTAGAGTCTAACATCATCCTAAAAATTATTTCATTTGGATTTATATATCATGTGATATATATGTCTACTAGTTAAATAATTATCTAAAAATAATGGAAATTGATCATGAAATGTTCCATCTAATATGTGAATAGTTTGGGATTCCATATATACTATGGGAATCATGTGGAAATGAATTCTACCTAATGAAAAAAATTTATATTCTCATATTTATGCAATATCATATTCATATTATATTATTTATTAACATGCTACTCTAATTTTAGTTTATATTTCATGATCTAATGATAATTTGTTTAAATTTTGTATGGAATCGTGTTTTGTTTTATTTTTATTATATTCTACTAATACATGTTATTCATGAACATTCATGGGTTTTATGTTTATGTACAAATATCTAAAATGATAAAACCTAGTTTTTTATTTTCATATGTAACCCCTTTAATTTTTATCAAATTATAATTTTTTACTAATGTTTTCTTTCATACATAATTTAATATGATTATGTGAAATTGATATGAATACATTAAAGAGAATTTAATCTCGTACATTTTTATTTCCCTATTTCCCCAAGTTATGATGTTGATTATATAATATGATATTTTTATAATAAGGACCATAGAGTAACAATTATTGATATATATAAATAATTTTTTTAAAATAATATTTTTTATAGCTACTCTCTATGATTTTAAAACTTTATAAACATGGGTGGTGTGATGGTTTATGATAATTTTTATCAAAAATGTTGAATTTCGGTGTTATTTATGTTTTATTATTTTGTGTCACTATAGTTGATTTTTAATTTATGTCTAGTTAATTTCAGGGAATAGTATAGATGACTACACTAAGAAACCTATAAATAAGTCGATGTATATGTTCTTTTTAATGAATATGGTGTGTGGACCAAGTCGGTTGATTTTAGGGGCCAACTTGTGTGAAATTATTGATTTTGGGTATATTATATTGTAATGGTCCCCAAAAGGTTTTTTTATCCCTAAACACCAAATTACACTCATATCTGTGATTCATGGAACTAAATTCCAAAGACATGTGTTCATTAGATGATTATTCTAATGACACTTAAGAACTAAAATTGGTAGAGAGTATGCAAAATTGGTATTATCAGAAACTTTTGGGGAGAAATATTTCCTATTATGGAACTATCTTATAGATTTATATCATTTTTGTTAATCCTTGGTTCATTCCCATGTGTGATTATTATTGATTAACATGAACTAATGATCCATTATGACAATTCATGGGTCTAGGATTAGATATAGAAATCTAGTTATCTTCATCAATGGAATGATCCTTATGTATACTAGGTTCCCAAATAGTTTTAACCTTTTTGGATAAACTAGGTATTATTTGGTTATTTTTTATGACAAAAATAATTTCAACATACATTATATGGTGATCTATAGTTTATTGTCATCAAGGGGGACATCATGTTTTTTGATTTAAGGATCGAACCCATAACATGAGACTCCTACATTTCCTCATGAGAGGAATTAAGACCAAAATAGTTTTGTGATATATAGCTGGACACATATCCTTGTATGGTCATAACAAATGGACCCAACCATTAATTTTAACTTCATTCAGCAAGGATGTCCAGGTGGATAGATTCTAGGACATGGATGGCATTAGACTTATTTGGAGGTGGTTGAAGGTACACAGAAGAGATATCGTATCCCTAGTAAATACGAACCTAGTATGAAAGTTGTCCATAAAATAATAGGGTGGATTCATATGTTAGGTTTGGACCTCATTGGGGATTCATACGAATAACCTTTAGTTTTGAATCATATCCCTCGTAGTTCTATATGAATGGGACTTACACATAAATGGAGACCAATTAAAGGGGGACTATTGAGGAATATTAATCGTAGATTCCCACCTAGAATGATGTTGGGGATTAAATATATGGAGGAATCCCATTACAGGGAATATGAATGGGGAATATAACATATGTGAGGCCAATTAAATGATTAGAAATCATGCAGATGCCATTATTTTTGTGATACTCTAAGCTCACACGAGTCATGCCCATTGTGATAAATAAGAGGGGGAAGTGGACCTGAAGATCACACATCCAAATCCATCCACTAATGGATGGTGCTTGATCCTAAAGATGGAGAGATATGGGGTTTTTCTGTTCATTTTATCACTCTTGTTTTCAAATCCCTGATTGTTGTGTTTGAAGATAAATCTAGTTATTTCTAAAGATGAGGTGAAGAGAATATAAAGCACTACTACCCATAAGAATGTATAGGGGATTACATTAGGATGATCTACCTTTTAATGGTTTTGTTTATTATCGAATTGATGATATGGTATAGATACCATGACTAAGTAAGGTATCCTACATATCTCAGTTAGGACAGAATCAGAGTTCTCATTGTGAATTTGGTCCCATGGTTCATGAATATGTCCTGATTTTTTGATAACCACTATGGCCAAGTTAGTCATGCTTAGTATTGGAAACAAGGAGAAACATAAGATCCCCCAAATTAAATTATTCTCCTCCTCCACTAGTAGAACTATATTGGGAGATGAGGGAAAAGGATGTGTATACAGTGCATTACTATCTTCAACATACCATAGAATGGTTCCATGTTATAAAAAAATGATGAATGAAGGTATAAGGAGAAGGGGACAAGGCTCGGGTGACCACACCCTCTCTGTCTTCATATCTAGGAGGAATAAAGGAGAAAGAGTGAAACATCTTATAAGATAGGATTAAAGATTACCTCAGGATGACTTCTTATAAAAACAGTTATATTGAAATATAAGAATGTTCAACACTAGTTCTAGTATAAAGGCAAGGCTGACTATTCCCATTTATCTTTAGTGTGGGGTGTTTTACATGATCACCCCATGTTCAGAACCCTCGTTACCATGTGAATCAAATATCAAGAGCATTTCAAGGGTCTGACCTATTACTAGGGTCATTCATGTGACACTGATTACCATGGGTATGTAAACTCAAAAGGCCATGATGATGTGCCTAAGGATCTTATCATATAGGTTTGATGTCTTTGAAAGGGGCATTTTCCTGAAACTGTTATACCGATTCATAGAGAGACTAACCTAAGGGATGATGACACGACATAGGAGGATGATTTGATCTCGAGAGTTGAACTCCCTTGGACACCCCATTCTACATATAATGTTCTTAAATAATATGGTGTTCCCTACATATAGTGTGTTGCTACACTAGTATGGTGATCATTCATATTGTGTGGTGATACAATGACCTAGGTTCTTTCCACATAGTATGTTTCTATGTGGGACCAAGTCCTCCAATCATAGTGATTTTCTATATGGTGTTGAGTATCTCCCATGTAGTAATTTTCAAATTAGGGCATGATTATACCCATATTGTGTCTTTCTATTTGGGATATTTATTTCAGAAAGATCTATTGGTTCTGTGCCATGTCGAAATGATGTTTTAATATAATATTGAGTTCTCAAATTACCAAAGGATTAATTTAGTTCTTCTTAATTATCTATGAATGTTTTTATGATCTAGGTATCATTGAGAAGACTATATTCTTTTGTTCCACTAACGGTCATCTCACATTTCTTTTATTGAGTTATGTTCAGTCTTGTTCAAAAAATCAGACTCTTTTTCGTTCTTATTGGGGTCTTTTTATGAGGAATATAATGTTGGGATGGCCACTAACAATATGGATATGTAGATCCATTTGTGGGATCCCATGGATAATTCCTGACCAAATAATGACATAGTTAGTGGTGACATCATTCATAGAAGTGTAAATCAATTTTTGGGTGGAGATCACCACCTCTATCCCAGGAACTATTATAGTTCATTTTCGGTGTGTTGAGGCTACAACCTCATCCTATGAAATACTTAAATTCATAAAGTATTTATCATTTCAAGGAACTAATATCACGTAATCCCTCCCGCAAACTAATTTGTTTCTTTTTTGTGGTTTGGTGCCACCGTCTTCATCTCATGAATTATTTTGTTTATGGGTGCTTTAGGAAGCAGTATATCCTTATGTAGAGCGGTGATTGGAAAAGTTATTGGTGCTTTGCGAAGTCATTTAATAATTTTTTTCTTCTTCTATATTAATATTATTCCTTCAAATGTTCCTCCAAATAGTGTTTAATCATTTTATAAATTAATGGAATTATTAGTATCTCTATTTCCTTGTTTTAGGACCCAAAAAAATTCCTCAATCAGAATGTGTTCAAATAAATAAAAAAATAGTTTATTCTGATGAAATTTTTTTGACCTACATAAAAATGGTTTTTGGTACAATAGTGAACCTACATGAGGGCTCCTAAACTATATATAGGGGGCAAGCTCATTTGACATTTACTATCTTCCCGATAAAAATGAGCACTACCATGTACTCTCTTAATTTCTTAGTTTAAGAAAAATGTCTCTTTCAGGGATGCCATTTCCTACAAACTAGGTTTTATCACCCATGAACTGAAATCCATAGCATCAAACAACATGTTTGGAAGTCCACATAGCGGGTGATTACTTTGAAGATTCAAGTTTCCTGCAATCTAACTTTGATAGCCAATGCTCTATGGGCCTTTCCCATAATAGACATCTACAAACTATTGGTTTATGTGAATGTGATATAATGAATTGTTATATCTTTAGAAATATTTTTATTAATATTTTTTTTAGAAAATAATTCATTTTCATTATTTTAAATTTGATTCTCATAATTTATTTGGATCCATTATAGGCAGATGAATGTATTTTTATTCAAATATTATTAATATGTCTAGGAGAATGAAGTCAATGGATGAGAATATTGAGGATAACCTTCTATCGTGCATTATTACTCGAGAAGGTTCCTCGAAGAACCTTCATTCAGCATAACATATGACTTATCCACTGTCCATATAATTTACACTCTATAGTTTTGAACATCATGACAATGTTCCTCTTCATCAAGTAATCCAAAATATCCCTACTAAATTGTTCGACATGTCTCTAGAGAATTCATGTGAAAGTATTTCTACCTTGGGAGAAATCATATCCAATTTGGGTCAACAAGAGTTCTTCATTATGAGCAGTTTCTTATGAACACAATGAATCCAATATATCTATGACACATCTTTGAAATCAGTCACCTATGATTATCCATAAATTGTCAACCTCTCATGATGAAATACCAATATAGGATGAACCTCATAATAAGATCTATGGTCTGTATGGATCTTCTTAGATGAGTGGACCAAGGAGTATTGGGAGAAATAAACTGTTTGGAATTTATTGAACCATTTTAGGATTTTAATTTATAACAGGTGGTGTGGATTTATTAATTTTCATTTTATTCACTCAGGGAGATGTTTCTCAAACTTCCAAATAGTTAGTGTTCAATTCTTAACACCTTCCACTTTTTCACAAGGTGTAGTGGGAATTAGATTGTGTGGTACATATCAGCTAGGGGGAATCCCATCATTGGTAATATTTATGAAGGATTATTGCATGCAGCTAATACAAGGGAGAATTCCAAGACAATATCTTCACTGGTGAGAGATCGTTTCACCATGGTATAGATAGTTCATGTTAAACCCCTCTATTCCCTCCAACTCATTCGATTTTTAATATAGGATACTATATTTTATATAGGCTTAAGGCCCATGGATAAAATTATGCCATAGCCAGACTCACCCACCTCAACAGTTATGATGAAACCTGGGGACATACTATGCTACCCTTGAGGTTGGTGAATAAACTACATGGATGTACATAGGTTATCTAGATATATCATCTAATCATAGACTAGTGGGTTTCATTTCCATGTTCCTGAGAATATTGCTTCTCCCCTCGCATGAAGTCAATATTGTGGTCTGAATATTCACCCTGATGATGGTAGCTACATTGGAAGAATGAAAACATATCAATATATTCATTCCCACCATTTCTAAAATTTATTAATAGTTGCATCAGATATAGGAGGGAAGATCCCAAAATCATTTTAGTGGGCCATTATGATTTTTATAAGGCTATATGGTAGAGAATTACACCTTCTATGAGTATTGACATAGCACATTAATTACTCATTATTTCTTTTATACATACCTACTAAACATCGTCATCATTCAGCCTGTAGGATTCAGAATCAATGGACTAATTGAGATGTTGATTGATTTTTATCAATCTTCATTTATACCTTACCCTATAACCCGTGGAGATGTAGTACATAATGGAAGCAGACATTTAGAGGAATGTTCATATATTATTATGCTATTAGATGGAATCTTATTCTCAAACATAGATAGAATAGCCTTTTTTGAGACTTACATTACTTATATGTTTTCTATGCTATTTGGTTTCCCATTGTAAGTGACATTTCTCCCAACTACCCATGCCAATTGGGGATCTCACCTATTGATTCTTCACAAATTATAGCTGATGATGATTTATGGGGATTCTGGAATGCACATAATTATTCATCCTAGAGTGGATTCATCATAAATATAGGGGCTGTCCTTATATGTTGGTTTCCAACAAGCCTAATGCTTAAATTAATGAGCTACGAGAGTGCTGGGATCAAATAGAAAGGCTAAAGCTGTGAATAACTTCAGAAATATCCATTTTTGGAGCCATTAATCAAAAATTAGAGATAACATCAACATGTATAGACAAATTTAGTCTGCGGTTGAAGCCAATGATGACCAATGAACCTCTTTATGACAAAACCATGATGGTCTGTTTGAGACAACTGTTAATTTATGAAGAAAAGTTAGATAGGAACCATTGTAACCTTTTGGGTTGTTCCATGATATTTTTTTGTATCAAGGAGATACTTTAGGTTTTTTATTTACATCCATTCTTATTCAATATAAGGAAAATATTATTTTAATCTAATGATTGTGCTTTCACCTATTTTTGAAATGCTATTCAATTATAGTTGATCAAAATTTGAATGATAGTCTTTACCATATGTCAATTGAAATCTTAATGTCACGTAAAAAAATAGATATAATCTTTTAATGTTATTTTTTTTCATGATCCCATGGTGTTAGCAATCATTTATTGTCAATTATAGGGTCGCATGAAAAAACAAATAAATTTTTTGATTTTTCTATTATCACAAAAATGTTTTATTATGTCCATTTTAATGCCGGTTTTACAGGATTAACATGACTATTTTATAGGAATCCTTTTATAGGTTATCAACATAACATGTTTTGTGCCTCTATAATATGTGAATGCTCAAGATTTTTCCTAAACCATGATCATCATTGGTCTTTTGAGCTTGTACATAACTTTTGAAAATGATTCCCTTTGTGGGTTTTCAACCTGATGAGTTTTTTGTCACTTTTCATAATAATTTCCGAAAAGTTTTTAGCAGGATAACGTTAATGATGTTTTTGGTCAAACAATGTTGATCTTGAATTATAAGGAAAGTACCCTGATTGGTTTTATTGGCCGATAATGACCCAATAAATTTCATACATGTGTGAGTAATTTGTCATAACACTGGTCTTATGAATTCAAAATGTAAAACATGATTTGTGTCAATCAGGCTAGTAGTGAGCGCAATAAGGATTTCCAACATGATATTGTTAGAGGCACACATGGTTAGGAAATTATTCTCCACATGATGACTTTTAAATTGGTCGGAATACCCTTTATTTTGGGTTATTTATGAAGATACAACTAAATAATATATGAAAATTCATGAAAATCATTCCTCAGGATTCTAGTCCTCCATTTTTGATGTCCATTAATTTAATGGGAATTAATATTTTTTAAGACCTAGAAAGGCGGAATTTCGACATATTGATTTTATAAAATTATGAGGTCATCTACATCAGTGGTGATCCTTAATGTAAAAACACTCACACATTTATATAGATAGTGTAAACGAGGTTTTAAAATAGTTCTATTTATCATCATGCAACTTGGGCAAGGATAGTGTTATTTAATTTCTACTAAAAAGTGTTTTAGGACAATAAATAAAGATCATGGGGTATGCGAGTCACTATTTTTCATGATAGATTAACCCATAATATTATATATTCTTCATGCATGAATGGGGGAAAATTATGTAAACTATAATCTCAGGGGATTTCAAATCGAAGGAGTGATGTTTAGTGTAAATGCCTAATAGGTGTATAGAGGTAGGAAAAGCCTCTAATGGGGTATTTTTTTCATTATTTGACATCAATTTTTTGTGGGAATCTTATGCATCGCCATCCATGGAATAATGAGCACATAAGAATGGTTTCCTTAGGACATTGTACCACAAATTCCAAAATCCAAGGATGATTTTGTGGATTCAGACCTTTATGAACATATAATTTGGTTTGTGAGAGAGGGTTCTAGGATATTAAAGAGGAATTACAAATCACAACAACCCTCATATAGGTAGATATGTTCCTACTATGTGTGTAGGAGAAGGATTAATATAGATGTCTGATCCATGCACCCGGAAGGAACATTTCTTTCTCTTGGTGATGGACCCATGATTGATGATATGGTGGTCACAATGTATCTCTCATATAAAGGAATAAATATGTACTTAGTTTAAAGAAGACCTTTTAGTTTGACTTCATGTGGTATGGACCTCAATATACTGACATGAAGATGAAGGGGAGATGCAGTTGAGTTCACAATTTGATATTTTGGCATCACTATTAATCGTATAAGTTAAATAATGAATCCATAGGTAGTTATTGAGAGAACCCCAATGAATGTATGAACCACTCACAAGGAAATAAATGTTTTTATCATTTCATTGCTAATTTAACTCATAAAAAGGATCATGGGTAAAATGAATTTTATTTTAACCAATTGGAACTTTTTCCTGTAGGAATGAACCATTCATGGGAAAAGGGAATTTGAAATTTTCTTGTGGCTGCACCCAAGTTATAATTTTTGGGCATCCAAAAGTGACATGTAAGAGCATGAATCAATCTAGACATAGTTCATAATATTAGGGTGTTTCAGTGTATTCTGATTGGGAAATTGGCGATGCAGGTTAACATCATGATTTGAGGATAGTGGTTGCATAGTGTAATTTCATGTTGAGGGGAAGTCTTTTCAATGCAACCATGATTTACATGGATCTAATCAATAAACAATATTCTAACATGTGGAGGATATGAGGGGGGAAATGTATACCATGGTTCTGGGAATTATCTAATCAGGGTAAATGATATGAGGAATGGAATCCATTTGGGAATACTGAGGTATGAAATCCTCTCAAGGGTATGAACATGCCTTTGACTAACATGTTTTTTTAGAAAACTTAAGCCGAGCCAACCAAGGAATATTATTCATTGTTAATAATACGTGTCCTTAGGGCACTAACTATACATTTCTAATGGTTATGGAGTTCTATGATGATATAAAAAATTTTATAGCATAGATTTTTATGAATGTATGGGGTGTTTTAGATCACATAAGAAATATTCACACAATGATTGGATAATGAACTGGTATTTCTTCCATAAAATGAGTCATACGTAGGAATGGGTCCCTAAATGAGTATCCCATGTTTGAGATCCTATGATTATAATTTTATACATGGGAAAAAGTCATTTATATTTAATTTTCTTCATGGATTTCACTAGGATACAGGGCCAAGGCATTAGTACCTATCTCTTTGAAATAGTAAACAATCAATACATTGATCTTGAGATCCCATTTAGTTTAATGTATTTTGTTAAGGATGAAGATGATATGACTTTAATGAGTGGAATCTATGTTTCTAGGGAAGGGTTTAATACCTACATAAACAATCTGTCTTTCTAGGGAATGAATTGAGTCACACAGTTCTTGAAAAGGATCCTTATGTATGTAAGATATGTACAAAAGGAGTAGGGGATTTTTTTTTTCAAGAAATCAGACTAGAGATCTAGGTGTCACTATGTATCTTATTGAATAAAGAATCACGAAACATGTATTTCATGAGGAATTCATTTAGTATAATGTCATGTGGTATGAGATTTTTTGTGCATATTATGTTCTTTATACTAAGACCATAGAAACCATGACATGGTTTTATACACCTTGGTCATTTGGGGAGACCCTTACTAAATCACTTATTCACACATGATCTATAATCATTATGATAATTAAGGGGTGGAAAAGGTTCATTCTACCACATTGGGTTTATAAAATTAATGTTATATGAATTCTGAACATGTTGTGGATAATACAAAAAACAGAAACTCGGATTTCCCTACATGTCATGTATGAAGAAATCAATCAATACATAGTTACCAAGGAGTATTTTTTACAGATTTTTGATCTATACATATGGGAGGAATTTTTCCCATATATTGTGGCTAGGCTCAAGTCGTAGGGTCTACGAGACACTATTTATCCTATAGTGATTTGAATCATGACAAAAAAATCGTGAAAAAAGGGCACCATGTGATGATCTAGCTCAAACAAAATGAGGAGGGAAATTTTTGACCTATGCATGGGTGATAACCAATGTTAGGGTTGATGTCTTCCTAGGTGAAGGAATGACAATGTCATTATGTAAGTTGTCGTCGTAGTTCTTGGATGTTGGAATAAGAGTTTAATATCATGTTTCAAGGACGAAGGATGAAGAAATACCCCATTTGGAGGTGCGTAGAACGACATATATAATCCAAAAATAATAATGACGTCAAAGGCCCTATGAGACTCCATATAAACTTGAAAGAAACCCAAGACAAGGGTATAAAATTTATAATGGTTTTTGATCTTTTCCCAGTGATATAATTTCTCGGCATCACAACATTTTCCATGGTATTAGAGTCCATCCAATCAATGTTCTTGTTAGAAATCTCCATTCATCTATTCAGACCATACAGAGGGAGCGGATAATTTCATTGTTTTTTACCTTTTTAATCACACCATGACCCAAAATTGGAGATCTAGGTGTCACTATGTACACTGTATGAACAAGGATCGAGGAAAAAGTTGGTTTGGAATAAAACATGGTAGTTTACCAATGCTTGGAGTGATATACACTTATGTGAGGACACTATAGTGAAATGAAGTTTAATATCATTCAATGAGGACATGGATGAAAAAATTATGTGAATGATGAAAATGTATACTGGTCAAAAACATTATATAAACATGAATGAGGTCTTGAGAGGCCTAAACTCTAGTGAAAAAATCATCCCATATATGGAGGGAAATTTTCTGTTGCGTAAGACATGTATTGTCTATGTGTCACTACATATCCTATGGCTGTAGGAATCAAGCCACACAATGTTATGGATGTAAAATCTTCACAAAGGACTAATCTATAATCCACGAAGGAAATAGTTTCCATTATTGTGGGTGGATCGTTTCATAGGTATTTGGAATCACTATGTATCATATACATGTAGGAATCAATCCACACATAGTTATGGGGGTAGATAGTTCCCATGAGGATTGGGCTTTCATATAGGAACATGGGCCATTCATCTTCTCACATTTATATCAAGATCATGTGTGTAAAAAAGCATACTGAAATAATTATTTCCATTCTATTTAACATAATTTGATATGTATGATATCTCCTAGATTAAGGTTATTAATATTAGACCATATGTGTAGTTTATTATCATGTGGCCCAGACTAGAGATACATATATGAACATCATTTTACCGAGATAAGCTCCATGTAGTTAAATGTAATGTGGTTTAGATGATAGGTTCCATGAAGTTTAACATCATAATTCATGTACGATAAATTTATTATTTTAACATCACTTGATCTTGTTATTGTTCTTTTGTATTTATGAAATATTTTTTCAAGTAACATTTATTGGTATGTGATCTAATGAGATGGGCATCCATTAAAATTAATTAATAATCTCTATTTTATTATACCATTTTTAAAACATATAGACCCTCCCATTTGGTCACCATATTTAAGGGATTATTCTTATGTTCCATTAGTTTCATGATAACCATCACCATATCTCTGTAGAGAAAAAACCAGAGGTAACCATTTCTATTAAAGGCACATGAGACATGGTTTTGGTGAACCATCAAATGGTTCAACATATAAATTCATTTTTTAGGTCACTCCAATTAATCCTTTCATTTTTGGGATTACTCATATGGGGATATTTGATCACATATGGAAATTCAGAGCAACATACATTGAACATCGAAGTGTAGGAAAACCACTATATCATATACTAACAATTTTTTGGTTTCATAAGTGGAAGTGTAGTTCGTGGACCTATAGGACCATAGAAGATGGAGTACATTTCGAATCATGACTTATTATCCTTATCTACAAACTTATAGGTTATATATTATATATTCCTGTTAAATGACTCTATCTATATTTTTTCTGTTTCATGATAGTGGGATGAATCGATAGCCATGATACCATAATACTGATATAGAATCTCCTATTAAGATGAACTAAATTTTATTCCATTTTCAATATCTATTTTATTTCATGAAACATATACTATTTCATTCCAAAAACACTTTTAGTGGTATAACTTCTTCCCATTTGGAAAATAATATGGTTATAGTGAGAATATATCTAAAGAACTTGGATGTATAGGGGTATATAGTCACACAATTTTCATTCCCCATATAGAAAATGGCTAAGATTACATATCCATAAGATTTATCTCCAATGGATGGTGGTTAAAAATGGAATCATCATGGTAGGAATGACACTTTTTTGTGAATTTAGTGCAATCATGTGTTACTGTGTTCCAGTAGTATCTAAGCCATTGAATTTTATGCAAAAGAGTGGATCCAGATTGGGGGAAACTATAAGATCTTGTGTACACTTCCTTAATGACACAATTAGTATATTATCCATTAATTCAATAGATAAGGACCTTGTGAAGGCTCCACTCATGGAGTGCCTTTTTAAAATTCATTCATCGTACAAAATGAAATGGATTTCTCATCTCCAAATTTGTCTCATATGGCCTTATCTGATAGGATCTCTCCTTTTTAATGGTTTTCTAAAATGGGTGTCATCCAACCAATGGTTAGAACATCTAGCTCATAGATGAGGATAATCTCATTTATTTATTCTATACATGCCTGAATAAATGTTTCGAAATTTCAGCGATGCACAATGTTGATGAAGGTTTCATCCCAGTTTGGATCCACCAGAGTTGTGGCTACATTTTCTAATGCATCAGCGTATGTGTTCTATGATCAATGTTGGTACTAAATAGAACTATTCAATTATTCCTTATACATGGTCTAATAAGGGGATTAAAACTTCCATTTTTTCAAAATAATCACTGAATTTCTTGAATACTACTTCTAAATTTCCATTTATCATTTGGAGTTTTACTTTTACCTAATGTTCCAATTATTTCCCTAAATTGAGAGCCTGGTATTTTACATCATTATATGTGAACCCCTCTATCAATACTAATGAAAAAAATGACTTACCTTTCTTGAGAAATGATTATGATTGTCATCCCTACATTTTAAAAATTGGGGCCTTCTATCCTTTTTGATTTTGGGATTCTAGATGCACCATCAAATTAAATATCCCAAATATAGGTATCCTCTGAAATAATAAAAACCTATTATTTGGGAAGTTTGATATCCAATGTATTCATTTTGTTCAAGGGGTGTTCTACTAGAAAATCTCTTAATTCCTAGAATTTGTTGGCTTTTTAGGCGTAAACTGAATGTCAAACTATAGTAGGATAACCACCCACTATAATAGATATATATTCAATACTAGATAGCTAATAATATATTTTAGTAGGTTTTTAAATGAGACTATATGGGACACATGATGTTGCATATATCGAATCAGTTTTTTGATATGAAAAATTAGTTCCAGGAATATTTTCATGATATTTGTGTAACAAGTATCTACGTTGATCATGTTTCGGTTGAGATATTATTGATTTTTCTCACTATTGGAATTGTTCTTCTATATGAAGATGGAACATATGGATCAATCCAAGTAAATAACATACAAAATGACAGGAAATTATTTGAAAAAGGGGTTTACCATTAAAGTTATTAAGAGATATCATCTTAGACAGTGGAACGCTTCTTGAATATCAATATTCCAGTGATATAAAACATATTTATTCATAAAAATAAAAATAGAATAAATTCGAACTCTATGTTGGATATGAAGTGATGAATGTTGGTTAAGTGTCATTAAATTCATCTCAAATCTATGAGGATTAGAGGAAATGACATGTAAAGGATTTCCATTTCATTATTACGGTCAAATTTGATTCCTTGATGGAATAGGATAAAACTAAAGAATTTTAATATGGTAATACAGAAATTGCATTTCAAGGGTATCATTTTCATATTGGGTTGTTGTAGTTTTTTTAAAAACAATTCATTATCTGATAGGTGATCAAATTATTTTCATTAATTTACCATTGATTTATTAATTAATCATTCATCATATTTTCCCATGAAGGGATTGATGATACAATGAACAAGATGATGATATGGTGGACGGACATTCATAAAACCATTGGTAGTTATGTGATAGAAAAAAAAAATACCTAGTGTTCTTGAATACAGTGGTCACTTAATTTTCATGAGATATTCTTATATTCTTGTATCCTGGATACATTTCTATTAATGAGAGGGGCCAATATTCAGAAGTGGAATTGATCACTTTCTCTACAATTGGAATAGGGAAATAATCTTTTGAATAGTGTTGATTGTGATCTCTAATGTCAATGAAATCTATAATTAATTCATTATTATTTTTCATAGGTACTATATTGGCCATTTCACAATGGATATTTGACCGCTTGAATAATGGTATCTCTAATGACCTTGTAAACTTCATACTCTATTTTGGAAGCATGTGTCAGGTGTGTTCTTCTAGCCTCTTGATTATAGCACCAATGACTTTCTAGAAATCCCTTATAGTGAGTAGCCACCTCGAGATTGAGGGATGTAATATCGGTGTAGTTCCCAGTGAAATTGTATTGATGATACCTTTAGATAGAGGTGTATAGAAATTTATCTATAGAATACATGGCTATGCTAATCAAGTTGGCCCATAAATCACTTTATATAGGAAAATGGTTTTTTTGGGTTCATCAATTAATCTAGAGGAACCCACGTAATATTCATGAAGGATTTCTGTAAGATATTCATCCTCTTTGTATCCATACTTCTAATATTCATCCACTTGTTTCATCAGTGATATAAATATCGATATGACTTATTCTAAACCTGTAGATGAATTGACATACTAAAATTCCAAAGTAGAAGATACATTCCCTGACCCATATAGAGGCTAGGGATTTTCGAGAGGCTCTAGGGAGAATGGTGTGAGGAATTGGGGAGTGTCACCATACTATTTGGGTGATGAGAGATCCTCTTCTACCTTAGTAAGAGAGGCATGTATTTTTTGGAGTTCTCGTGATTGTTAAATGAGAATTCCATTTTAAAATTCATTAATGTTTGGGGAGTTGGTAGGTTTTCCAACACTACTAGACTCCGTGATCATGGCTAAAATCAAAAATACTATTGAATACATGTACGAATTTGGATTTATAACCAAAATATTATTAATGGGAAGTAATTATTCTCCAATGAGCAGCATGATCTAAAAATATGGAAACATTTCCAAACCATTTCGGGCTACAAACCTATTAATACCATCGACTAAGGGCCACATCATTTTTTAATAAAATATTCTTATATCAATATAATGTGACTCATATGATTGAAATTGTGCCATATAATTTTACAATGTTCATTTTTTCCATTGGAGAAATATTTGACGAATTATTGGTAGGATGAGGTGATGGTTGTGTATGTTTACAACCATGTTCTTTTTAGTAATATACTAAAGGGTATTTTTTCAAATATGAACAGAATCATAGAGTATGCTACAACTTCCCCAAAATTAGTGTTAACACTTATTAGCCTTAATAGATTCATCTCACATTAATCATCTCCCTACAAGGTTATTATAGATGGTGGTAAATTATTTTCATCACAAACCTACCAGTGAAGTGTTACCACCGGAATGAGGTTATCATCGGACACATTTCCAACAATGTATTTTCAAATATAGATTCCATTTATCCTCCCTGACTTAAACAATGTTTTGATGTGCCCCTATGTGATGGATTTTATTCTTAGTTCATGTATTAAATAATAGAATGAAATTATATAGAGTTGGTCCCAATTTAATAGAGTTTGAGGGAAGGCACTTCAATTTTGAACAATTTGTGGCTCAGTAGAGCCTCAATGAGTGCTTCTTTATGTTGTTTTAACAAATTCAAAGCATCAATGATTGACATATATTCAGTTACCAAGGATAATTGGTTCCTAATATCTTACTTCTGGTCTACTGGCTAGTGATTCACAAGATGTGGATGTTCTATGACATGCACTTTAGGGGATTTATTTCTAGATATAGAAGGATAAGCCCTTGAGATTGGAACATAAAGTTCTTCTATTCTTATTAGGTTATTTTGGACATGTGTTCATGTATGTTGTAGGATATTAAACATATTTTATTCCTCTAATATATATTCCAAAATGACAGTGCCATAATGGCCTCTTTAAGGTGCATGGAAATTTTCTTTTCTTCTTGGGACCTATGATGGATCTACCTCAATTTTCTGAAACACTAGAAGTTTGAATAGGGGTGAGACCATATGTTTTTTTCGCTGATTCATCTTCTATTATATTATCGGCTCATGTGGTTTCTTCCTCTATATCCTTGATTGGGAATGTGCATATTATATACATAACCATAATCCTTCATGGAAAAGGGGGTTCATTAATTGAATGAAATTGATGGGGCCAAATATCAACTGTTCTTTTGATGATGAATCTTTCCAACTGACTACTTTTGGTTGTGTTTTCTGGATGGATGGTGAAAATTATTTCATATCAGTGGAAATAAAATCTAAATAGGCCAAGGATAACTTTTTCATTGATATATATTTGTTCTTCTGTTCTTGATTATTTCCTTTTTTGTCACACTATCATTTTAATAATTTAATTTTGGGAGGTTGTGTGGCGACGACATACGATAAATTGCACCGAGTGCAGGAGTTTGAATAATTTTTTTGTTTTAACATTTCATAATGAATACCCTTTGTTTGGTTTATTTTCTTCAAAATCATCCATAAAACATTTTTCTTCTCACTATACAATCAACAAAAATCTCAAATGATTTATTAGGGGAAGTAGTGTAAACATATGTCTCTATTTCTGGTAGGGGTACTATAACAACATGCATTTAATCCACAATTTTATATAAGAGGTAATTGAAGATGAAACATTCATGGATAGTGTTTTCGAGTATCTAGAGAATGGGAATATAATTTGGCCATTCATCAAGATCTAACTTGCAATCCCTTTTCAGCTATAATAGATAGAGTAAATTTGTTTCATAGTGGCTATAAAATGGAAATTAACAAGATAATCTCATAATATGAAAACATTATCCATTATTTTCTCAAATTTATTTCTTTGGGGTCCCATCCACTCTTTGTGTTGAGTTGGGGGTTTATGTTGTCATCCAGGGGCACACCATGATATAGTATAATTTTATGAGATGGAGTAGGCATGGGAGATGGCATGACCACGACTGAGGTTGCTTTGTCATTCCCTTCTCATTTCCCCCGGACCAATGTTATTACATTAGACTTACACCTATTCCATGGTACAAAGTCAAACATTATTTGGGAAGTGGATGAAAAATCATGGAGCCCACATTTGTTAGTAACCTGTATGATTGGAATTCACAACTAGTTGAATATACTATAAATACCTATATCAAACATCTCATATTAAGGAAGTGGGTGGTTCAAAGAGTATGTCATCTCATTCCATCATGAAATAAAGTTTCATACTCTATCATTTTACAACTGTCTTCAGTTTGAGAGGTTGCAGAGTACTGTATTTTCAATGTTGTTATAAACAGAAAGAGGAACTGTTGAAGAAGATCATCAAATCATTTTATCAACTATGCTAGAAAATCAGTCACTACTAGAAAAGGGGTTTTTGGAGCACCCCTGACACAGGAGACCTCCATTTCAGGTCTCTATTGGTACCTAATAGATACCTCCAATTGGGGTCGCAAATATTAATAAAACTTTATCCAACCCCCACCCCCTCATTCTAGAACCCCCCTCGTAAACCCCCCCAGTGATACTGGAATAATACCCCACATCACCGAACATCGCCGCCATTGCAACCATCCCCCCTTTCCACAATGCCGATATCATTTTCCTCCCCCTCTCCCTCCCCCAACCTCATGGTCGGACCCCCCTCACGCCCTAACCCTACCTGTGGCACCTGTTCTCCCTCATCGTACTTTCACTACCCATCACCAGTCACCTCCGACAGTGCAATGCCGACGCTGCACTACCACCTCTGCCTCTGCCTCTGCACCCCCATGGTTAAACTGTCCTCACACTTGAACAATACCCGCAGCTTCGGTTCCCCATATTTTCAACGCCGTTGACTGTCCTCGGTCACAGTCAATGACGTGCGACCACCTCAAGCTCCCCATCCTCAACCATCCCCTCCCTCGCCACACCACCTCCTCCTCTAGCTCCCTGCCACCACTGCCGCCTATCCCCTACCTCACTGCACCTCCTTAGACTATAGCTCCCCTCTGTGGCCCATCCTCTCTCTCGCTGCACAACCTCCATCTCCCTTCCCTTTCAAATTTGTAGCACTATCTGGTATTCCCTAACTTCCATTAAAGATTTTTGATTTTGGGAATTTGATAGCACAAAGTTGGCATGCATGAAGATTATATGAATATTTTGTGTGAATAAAAATTGTGTAAAATTAAGTTCATATGTATACAGTCTTGTGTGCATGAATAATTATGAAACAATGTGTGCTAATAGTGTTTGTATAAGAAGACATCACACATTACATGAGGTTGGAAATTATATACAATGTACTCTCAATTTATATGTTGACATGAATAATATTAAGTTGTGTTTTTATTTGATTTATAGCATTCTTGAGTCTATGTGTGTCCCATGAGAAACTATTTGAGGCTTGACCACATTTGCGTAAATGTTTGTTATGCAGATATTATTATGGATAATAGATCGATTGATCCTCCAAATCAAATGTCTATAGAATTTTTCAAAGGCATTATATAGTTCATTGAGTTCACTGGAGGATTTAAAATTGACAATATTAGTTGTCCATGTATAAAATGTGCAAATAGATATCAATTCACACAATATAATTTGAGGGAGCACATATTCTTGAGTGGATTTCTGAAAAATTATAATATTTATACTCGTTTGGGGGTAGAATATATTCATTGTTAAAATTCAGAGGTAGTTCAGATGGATTTTGACATGATGATGAATGATCCAATGCATGAAATTCATACAAAAATTGTACATGGGTTGGTTCTTGAAGTCATTGACATCCAGAACATTGAGACCAGTGTGATAAATTTTTTCTCTAGTAGATATCATGTTTTAGAAAGTTTTTTTGAAGTACTTGATGATGCGAAAACAGAATTATATCCAACATGTACTGCTTATAATAAATTGTCCTTTATCAGGGATTTGTTGCATTTTAAGGCATTGAATCAGTGTTAAGACACATCATTCAACATGCTATTGGAATTATGGAAATAGGTTCTTCCTGTCGATGCTAAGAATCCTGAGTTGTATTACCATGATCGTATGTTGACGGAAAACATTGGTCTTACATATAAGACCATAGATGCATCTACAAAAAATTGTATATTGTTTAGAAATGAAACTGGCCATTTGGAAGTATGTATGGTTTGTGGCACTTCTTGGTTGAAATAGAACAAGGGAAATAAGACTCATCAATGTTAGACTAGGAAATAGGGACAACCGATTTCCATAAATAAAATTATTTACATTCCCTAAAGTCGAGGATGAAGATATTTTTAATGTCATCTAAAGTTTCTAATTTAATGAATTGGAATGCAGAAAGGAATTGGGAAATTGATATGTTAACCCACCCGGATGACTCTCGTGCATGGAAGGATATTGATAAGAGACACTCCGACTTTGCTAATTATGTTTGTAATGTTTGATTGGGCTTGGTAGCATATTTTTTCAATCCATTGAATTCTATGGTTGGTGCAACTCATAGCACATGGGCTATGATGTGGATTCAATATAATCTTACTCCATAGATTTTTATGAAGAAACAATTTATATTACATTCCAATCTTATTGATGGAAATAGAAGTCTAGGGGATAAGATTCAAGTTTACCTTCATCCATTGATTTATGAGTTGAATGAATTTTGGGGTGATGGTGTAACGACTTATGACTGTGAAATGAATGAAATGTTTAAATTGATGGATAATTTTTTGGGTACAATCAATGATTTCTCTACATATGAAAATTTATCAGGCTGGAGTACGAAAGGGGAATTTTCATGCCCTTGTTGCAATAAAAGTAAAAAATCTGTATGGCTTAAACATTCCAAAAAATGGGTATACATGGGTCACAGACATTTTATCTCCCCTACGCACATGTTTTAAAAGGTTAGAGTGACATTTGATGGTTCTATAGGGTTTATCATAGCACCAATGATCATTATAGGAGTCAAAATGTTATCATATATTGAGGAAGAAAGCATCTAAGCGGTGTATGAATTTCTGGATTTTGTGGCTCATCCATTATGAAATATTCGTGGTGCGGGTAAACAACGCAATCACAATTGGAAAAAGAAATGTATTTTTTACAATCACTACTATTGAAAAACTAAAATGATTAGGAAAAATTTGGATGTCATTCATATTGAAAAAAATGTTTGTGATAATATATTGTGGACCATTTTAGGTGTCAGTTGAAAATCAAATGACCATGTTAATGCATATCGTGATTTGGAAGAAATGTGTTTAGGGAAACAGTTTCATTTGCAGTTATATAAGAGGATCAAGTTATATATACCTATGGCATATTAAAAGATTACTACAATGGATAAATAGACATTTCATTCCATTTTGGAGATGCTGAAATTTCCAGATGGTTACTCTTCAAATATTTCAAAATGTCCTAATTTGACGAGTAAGGCATTCCTAGGTTTGAAAAGTCATGAAAATAATATACAACTTCAACAGTTGATTCCAATCGCAATTTTTGATTGTTTATCCCTCGATGTTGTTCAATAGTTGATTGAGATGAGTAATTTCTTCAGACATATTTTATTAAGAAATCAACAAATTGGTGATTTAAAAAGTTTGCAGGATCAAATTGTACACACACATTATCCCATTGAAAATGTATTCCCCCCCTCATTTTTCAATGTTATGGATCAATTTACTGTACACCTAATTGATGAAGTAATGGCTACTGGTATATTGAAATTCAGCTGGATGTATCCTATTGATTGGTATCTGAATACATTGAAACGATTTATATGCTACAGAGCATTTTTGGAGTCATCAATAGCCAATGGTGATTTGATGGATGAGTGTAAAACTTTTTGGGAAGAATATCTTATGGATGTTGAAAAAAAATTTGATATGCCCTCTCAGATTCATGATGGTCTATTTGGAGAAATAACCACATTTGATAAGGAAAACATTGAGTGGATACAAGCTCTTAGATATATCCAGTTCAATACTCCACCAGTTGCACCATTAATGCAGTAAGTGTCATATCAATTTTATTATTTAACTTTTACATGTTTTGTTTGCATATGTTTTTTTTAAACATCGAGATTATTCATTTTCATAAACAAACTAATGAGCTAATAGAATAGATGTATCATGTGACTGATTATCAAATTCAAAAATCTCTTTATGCATCATTGCATGATTGGTTCAAAGATTTTGTACGTATAACTTGATTTTCATTATGAGTGAATAATAATAATTATTTCTATTTAAAAAAATCATTATTTTATTATTTTTGTTATATTGGATCATATGTTGGGGAAGTTAGGTGGACCCACTCAAACTGAAGAATTTATCCAACTTTCTAAGGGTCCATCTTTAACGACTCGTCGTTATAAAGCTATAGATACTTATAGAATTTGATTTCTCATTAAAGATCTTGACGACAAATGAAAAACAAAAAATAGTGGCATCAATTTTCCATTCATCAATTCTAGTTATTAACATGTTCAATTTTCATATATCTTTGATGTTTTATATGCACACGAGTTGAAGTACATATTGTTATTGTGTCATTGGGTTGATCCATTGGGTGAAAGTAAAGTCAATAAATATTAGTTTAAAATGGGTGAATTTAACTATATGTCATATAGAAATGAACGAGTTGATATTGAACCTTTCATTTTGATATCTCAAGAAGAACATGTATTCTTCATTTCTTTGCCTTTGGATCCTGGTTGGAATGTTGTTTTGAAAATTTATTGGCGAGGGGTGTTTCAATTTGAACAAGATAAACCTCAGACTGATCCTTTTGTTACCCAAAAACTCTATCAGCATACTATAGTTCAATGTGAAGATGATATTTATTGGGTCAGAGATACCATTGAAGGATAAATGGTCGATTTACAGGATTAATAAATGGTGTACAATTTTTTTCTAGCCAAATGCCAGACATCCCCCCCCCACCCACGAACATCCCCCCCAGACAGCCCCCCCCTGGAAAGCCACCCAACCCCTAGACAACCCCCCTCACCCCAGACAACCTCCACCCCCAGACAGCCCCCCCCCACACGAAAACCCCCACCCTCAGTCTCCCCCCACCACGGACACCCCCAACCCCCTGAACATCCCCCATCACCCCAGACATCCCCCCAAATATCCCCCTTACCATCGGACATCCCCCCCCCCACGGATACCCCCACCCCACCCCGAACATCGCCCTCACACCAATAAAGCACCCCCCACCCTGAACACCCACCCCACCCATGACATCCCCACAACACCCCCTCTCTAAATACAATCCATTTTTAACATAATTTTATTTTTGTTTTGTTTATTTGTTGATTTTTTGAAATTTACAACTAATTATATTATCCCTTATTTTTTAATTGACAACTCTACAATTTTGATTTTTTTAAAAACAATCCAAATTATCTTTTTGACATTGTGGATGGTCCCCTTATTGTAGTTTTGTACGATCATATGCATGTAAGGGGAACAAGAAATAGATCCACATCATCTATTTGAGCCATCTACGTCTCAGGGTCGAGGTATGTTTGAATGTAAATGTTTCTGATTTATTATATAATTTCTAAACATATATACTTATAAGCACTTATTTCAAATTAATTATAAAATTGATTTCAATAGGATCAGACTTGACTACTTCTTCCCCTCAAAAGTGTCCCTTGTCATGGCATTTCATCATGGAATTTTTAAACGATCTATAAAGTTTTATTTGACTAGAGATTTCATCATGTTGGACTGACTGCCCCAACATTTATTCGTCAGCTAGGTCATATCATACACGACCCACATCGATTTCCATTGTCCACATGGTATTGGGATTATATCACCCGAGATATATTAGATATGCTTTGGAGGGATGTTCAGGTAAGAAGACCAATTTATTTTCTTCCATATGTTTTTAGAGAATACTAACTTGTGTTCCATTTTTTCATATATAGAATAATCTGAATGTGTGCCCTGATGAGTTTTCGCCTATGTGTATGAAAAATGACTTAAGATATGGAACAATCATAAAGGAAAAGTCAAGAGGGAGCACTGGGTACAAAATATGGGTGCCACAAACATTCTGGAAGAAGTCCCAGGATGTGTTCTCCCATATTAGTGGAATTACATAGTTGCATATTGATCTATAGAGCTGCGATATGTATATTTATTTTGGTATATATATTTTCAAGAATGTGTGACATTATATTTTCATTAAATTTGAATTAATTATATGTAATAGGTTTCATCATGCCATTCTGATAATCGAGCATTGCAGGGACCACTTAATAGGCTTAGGAATCATCACATGTCTTAGATCCGACATGAGGTATTTATTATTCATTTTTTATTATTTAGAACAGATTTCTATTATATTGTTTTATTTTATTTCTATACATTTTTGGGAGCAAGGTGCACCATCTCTGAAAATGTCGGTGTGGATGAGGATTCATGATTTAAATGATCATGAGGATAAAACTCTTATAGTATGTGCTTGTACTATTTACCAATACATACATGAATCTATATATAAACAGATATATGTAAATATTTTTAAATATTGCAGAGGCTCAATTTGAAGATGAGTTTGAACAACTGTAAGGGGAGAAACAACAACTTCCCATGTGAAGGGAGAACATATTCTGTCGCATTATTGTCCGTGACTGACAAAGATATAGATTGACCTATGGAACATGGATTCCTCATTCTGTAGTATCATGTGCTGAGGTTGTCAGTCCTGTTTTTTCTTAGATGACACAACAACATTCAGATTTCATTGCACGGTTGCACACTTCTGAGGAGATAAATGTTCAATTGATCACTGATGTTAGAACATTGTGGGAATATGTGTGTCTGGGTAATGGTGCATTAGATCACATGACATAGGTTTATACTGAATTTTTTTATTTACATTATTTTATTTTCATTATTAAATCTTTATCATTTTTATCTATTGTAGGACCCTAGAACACCAGATGGATGTAGCAGCCATGACCGTGCACGACACATCATATTCACGAGGTGTGGTTCTTTTATATTTATTATTGAATTAATGTTATATATTGATATAGACATAAAATTTTAATTATTTTTAATGGGGGGAATTTTCGTGGGTGAGGTGTCTGTCCAGGGGGGGGTGGGGGGCCTTCCGGGGTGGGGAGGGGGTTGTCCGGGGTGGGGGCTGTCAGTGGTGGGGGCTGTTAGGGGTGGGGGGCATCCAAATGATGTTTTGTCTCCTCGTACACCACACGAATAATAATTTGGGGTTTTTTTGTGTGACTCCAAGTCCTGAAGATGTCATTCGGTATGCATTTGACCGTTAAACGAATGTTTTGGCCATTTATGACACACTGAGTGAATTTTTGGTCACCAAGGTCACACGACACATCCGATTGATGTACTGTCTACCTGACCATTTTACAATTTACCTATGATTTGTTTTTGTCTGATTTAATGTCATTCCGAGGTAGTTCATCCGGTTTAGACCACCCCATGAAAGTTTTTCAAGCATGGAAAACACCTAAAAAAACTCATATTCAATCGTTCTACACAAACTAAGCATCCCAATGTCGTGTCGTCTCCTCATACACATCATGAATAATAATTTGGATGTTGTCATGGGATTTCAACTCATGTCGATGTTTGTTTGGTATGCATTTGACCTTTAAAGGAATGTTTTGGCCATTTATGACATGTGGAGTGTGTTTTTGGTCACCGCGAAAAAAATACACCTCCGATTGGCGGGTCGTATTTCTGATCATTTCAAAATTCAATCACCCTTTGTTTTCATCTGATTTCATGGTATTCTAAGGTCGTTCGGCCCATATTGACCACCCCACACATGCTTTTCAAGCACACCAAACACCTAAAAAACATATATTCAGCCGTGTCGTGCGAACCGTGTATCTGAATGACGTAATGTCTCCCCATAAAACTCATTAATAATAACTAGAGTTTTTTTGTGTTATTTAAAGTCATGTTGATGTCGTTCAGTATGTATTTGACTGTTAAACACAGGTTTTGTCCATTTATGACAAGACGAGTGCGTTTTTTGTCACCGTTGTCACACGACACCTTTGATTGACGTACCATCTGGCCTAAAATTTCAAAATTCACCCACCATTTGTTGTTTTATGATTTCATGGCATTCTGATGTCGTTTGGATGGTTTTTACCACCCTGCGCATGATTTTCAAGCATGCCAAACACCTAAAAAAGACATTTTCAGCCGTGATGCACTAACCGCGTGTCCGAAAGATGTGTCGTCTTCTCGTACACATCAGAAATAATAATTAGGGAGTTTTCATCTGATTTAAAGTCATGGTGACGTTTTTTGGTATGAATTTAACCATTAAACACTTTTTTTGGCCATTTATGACATGCGATGTACGTTTTCGATTACTATGATCACACGACACCACTAATTGACGTGTCGTCTGCCTGACCGTTTCACAATTCACCCACCTTTGTTTTCATCCTATTTCATGGAATTTTAAGGTTATTCATCAACTTTGGACCACCCCATGCTCACTTTTCAAGCACACCAAACACCTAAAAATACATATTCAGTGGTGCCACATAAAATGTACACCCAAATGATGCGTCATCTTCTCGTACACATCACAAATAAAAATTAGGGCGTGTTTGAGTGATTTGTAGTCCTGATGATATCATACAGTTTTCATTTGATAGATAAACAAATTTTTTGGCCATTTACGACATGTTGAGTGCTTTTTAAATGACCAAAATCACACGACACCTCCAACCGACGTTCCATTTACCTGAACATTTCACAATTCACCATCCCTTTGTTGTCGACCGATTTCCTGGCATTTAGAGGCCGTTAAACCGGTTTTGACCACCTCACGCATGCTTTTCAAATGCGCAAAACACCGAAAAAACCCATACTCAGTCTTGTCTTGAAAACCGCACATCCATATGATGAGCCATCTCCTCGTAAACCTCATGAATAATAATTAGGGTGTTTTCATGTGATTTAAAGTCATGTTGATGTTGTTCGGTATGTATTTGACCATTAAACGCATGTTTTGGCCATTTAGAACACGCGAAGTGTGTTTTCAGTCACCATAGTCACATGAAACCTCTGATTGACATGTCATCTTTCCAAAAAATTCATAATTCACCCACCCTAGGTTGTCGTTCGATTTCATGGAATTTAGAGGCGATTCAGCTGGTTTTGACCACCCCATGGGTGATTTTAATGTGCATTGAACACCGAAAAAACTTAAATTAAGTCTTGTCGTGAAAGCCACGCGTCTGTAGGATGTTCCATCTCCTCGTAAACCATAGGAATAATAATTAATGTGTTATCATATGATTTCAAGTCCTGTATATGTCCTTCCATATGCATTAGACCATCAAACGTGTGTTTTGGCCATTTACGAAACGCAAAGTGCCTTTTCGGTCACTATGGTCACACAACACCTCTGATTGACATGACATATGCCCAACAATTTCAAAATTCCCCCACCCTTTGTTTTTGTCTGATTTCATGCCACTTTGAGGTCTCTCAGTAAGTTTTGACCACCTCACACATGCTTTTCTAGCGCACCAAACACCTAAAAAACACATATTCAGTCATGTCATGCAAACCACTTGTCTATATGAAGTGTTATTTCCTTGTACACCTCTTGAAAAATAATTAGGGTGTATTTCTGTGATTTCAAGTCATGCTTTTGATGTTCGATATGCATTTGACCATTAAACACATGTTTTGGCAGATTACGACACGCAGAGTGCAATTTCATTCACCGCCGTCACCCAAAACCACTAATTAATGTGTCGTCTACCCGAACATTTCACAATTCACGCAACCTTTGTTGTTTTCTGATTTTGGGGCATTATGAGGTCATTCGGTAGGTTTTGACCACCCCACGCACATTTTTCATGCACACCAAATAGCTAAAAATCACATATTCGGCCGTGTCGTGCAAACCGCAAGTCTGAAGAACATTTTTTCTCCTCTTATACCTCGCAAATAATAATTATGGTGTTTTCTTGTCATTTCAATTCTTGTAAATGTCGTTTTAGTAAGAATTTGGTTGTTAAACACATGTTTTTGCCATTTACGACACACCGAGTGTGTTTTCGGTCCCCACGGTCCGACGACACCTCTGAATAACATGCCATCTACCCAACCATTTTATGATTCACCCACCCATTGATGTCATTCAATTTCATGGCATTCCAATGTTGTTCGGATCTTTTTGACCACCCCATGCACACTTTTAAAAGGCACGAAAACCTAAAAAACACATGTTCAGTTGTGTCGTGATATCCTCATGTCTGAATGACATGCCATCTCTTAGTACACCTCATGAATAATAACAGGGGTGTTTTCCTGTGATTTCAAGTCATGCTGATGTGGTTTGGTAAGCATTTGACCATTAAACCCATGTTTTGGCCATTTAAAACACGCAAAGTGTGTTTTTGGTTACCGCGGTCACATGACACCTCCGATTGACATGTCTTCTGCCCGAAAATTTCACAATTCTCCCACCATTTGATTTCGTTTGATTTCATGGCATTTTATGGTCATCTGGCTGGTTCTGACCACCTCACTCATGCTTTTCCAACGGGGCAAACACCTAAAAAACATATATTTAGTCATTCCATGAAAACTACACATCCAAAAGACATTTATTCTCCTTGTACACATCATGAATAATACTTAGGGTGTTCTTGTATTTTTTCAAGTCATTCTGATGACGTTCGGTATGCATTTGACTGTTAAATGCATGTTTTGGCCATTTATGATAGGTGGAATGCGTTTTTGGTCACTACGGTCTCATAACACCTTCGATTGATGTATTATCAGCCCAACCATTTCACAATTCAACCACACTTTATTTTCGTCTGATTTTTTGGCATTCAGATGTCATTCTGCCAGTTTTGACCACCCCACACACACTTTCCTTGCATGCCAATCTCCTAAAAACACACATTCAGCCATGCCAAGAAAACTACACGTCCAAAAGAAGTGTTGTCTCCTCGTACACCTCAATAATAATAATTAATTATTATCATGTGATTTCATGTCATGCTGATTTCATCGGTATGCATTTGACTATTAAACGCATGTTTTGGCCATTTACGACAGTGGAGTGCATTTTCGGTCACCGTGATCACACGACACCTCTGATTGACATGCTGTCTTCACAACCATTTCACAATTTATCCACCCATTTTTTCAACATATTTATTGGCATTCTAAGGTCATTTGGTCGGTTTGGACCACCCCACACATGGTTTTTAAGCATGCCAAACAACTAAAAAACAAATATTCATCCATGTCGTGCAATCTACATGTCTGAATGAAGTGTCATCACCTCATACACCTCACAAATAATAATTATGGGGCTGTCCTGTGATTTCAAGTCATGCCAATGTCATTCTATATTAATTTGACCATTAAATGCATGTTTTTTCCATTTACGAATTGTGGAGTGCATTTTCATTCATCGTGGTCACACGACACCTCCAATTGACATGTTGTCTATCCTACCATTTGACAATTCAACCACCATTTGCTGTAGTCCGATTTTAAGAAATTCTGAGGTCATTCAGCCGGTTTTGACCACCCCATGCATGCATTTCATGGGATCCAAACAGCTGACTAACACATATTCAGTCGCGTCATTCAAACCATGTGTCCGAATGACATTTCGTCTCCTTGTACACCTCATGAATAATAATAAGGATGTTCTCGTGTGATTTCAAGTTATGATGATGTCGTTCGGTATTCATTTGATTGTTAAACGCATGTTGTGGCCATTTATGATAGGTAGAGTGTGTTTTCAGTCACTGTGGTCACACGATACCTCTAATTGATGTGTCATCTACCGGACCATTTCACAATTCACCCACCCTTTGTTTTCGTCTGATTTAGTAGCATTCTGAGGTCGTTTGGCCAGTTTTGACCACCCCACGCACGCTTTTCAAGCATGCCAAAAACATTAAAACACATATTCAGTCGTTCCGTGACAAACGTACATCCGAATGATGTTTTGTATCCTCATACACCTCATGAATAATTATTACGGTGTTTTCCTATGATTTCAAGTCATGATGATGTCGTTCAGTATGCATTTGATCGTTAAACACCTGTTTTGGTTATTTACAACACATGGAGTGTGATTTTAGTCACCTCAGTCACACGCCACCTCCGATTGACATTTAGTCTTCCTAGTCATTTCAAAATTCACCAACCCTTTGTGTTCGTCCAATTTCAGGGTATTCTGAGGTCGTTCGGCTGGTTTTGACCAACCCACACATGCTTTTCATGCATGCCAAACACCTAAAAAACATATATTTGGTCGTTTTGTGCAAATTGCACGACCTAAAGATGTTTCGTCTCATCTTACACCTCAAGAATAATAATTAGGGTGTTTCTTATGTTTTCAAGTCATGTGGATGTCGTTCAGTATGCATTTGACCGGTAAACACATTTTTTGGACATTTACGAAACATAGAGTGCGTTTTTCGTCACCACGGTCACCCAACACCTCTTCTTGACATTCCGTTTGGCTGAATATTTTACAATTCACCCAGTATTTGTTTTTTTCTAATTTCATGGCATTCTGAGGTCATTCAGCCAGTTTTGACCATCCCACACATGCTTTTCAATCATGCCAAACACCTAAAAAACACATATTCAACCATGTTGCACAAACCACATGTCTGAATGATGTGTCATCTCCTTGTACATATCACTAATAATAATTAGTGAGTTTGTTTTGTAATTTCAAGACATTTCGATATCATTCATTATGAATTTTATCATTAAATGCATTTTTTGGACAATTAAGACACGAATAGTGCATTTTCGGTCACCGCTGTCACACGACAACTCTGATTGACGTTCCATCTACCCAAACAATTCACAATTCACCCAACCAATTTTTCATCCAATTTCATGTTATTATGAGGTCATTGAGAAAGTTTTTACCACCCCACACATGCTTTTCAAGGGCACAAAACACCAAAAAACACATATCCAGCCGTACAACACAAACTGCACATCCAAAGGACATTCTATCTACCTGTACATCTCATGAATAATAATTAGTGTATTTTGTGTGATTTCATTCTATTTTGATGTCATCTAGTTTGAATTTGACCATTAAATGAACATGTTGGCCTTTTATGACACGCAGAGTACGTTTTTAGTCACCGCGATCACACAACACCTTCGATTGATGTGTCGTATGCCCGACCATTTCATAATTCATGCACCCTTTTTTATCATTCGATTCGATGGAATTCTGAGGATGTTCAGCTAGTTTTGACTACCCCACGCATGATTTTCAAGCGTGTCAAACACTTAAAAACACATATTCAGCTGTGCTGTGCAAATTGTGTGTCTTAATGACATGGCGTCTCTTATGGGGGGGCTGTCAGGGGCGTTGGGGGATGTTAGAGGGTGGGGGATTTTTTGGTGATGGGGGAGGGGGTCTAGGGCATTTGGGGGGGGGGGGATAACACCCTAACTCCCAAATGGAATATTAGTGTAATGGGTTAAGGAAAAAATGTCCTAATAACATATTATCCTATTAACCTAATGTAAAATTGACCAAATTCCCAAATTCCCAAACAACCCTATTTTAATTATATATATATATACTAACATAATAAATATGTTAAATTTGAATTTTCTTTGTTTAGTTGTTTCTTTTGTTTCTTATTGTAGATTTATTCAAGCAGAACATTGGAATGGATTAGAGGTGTTTGGATCGTTGTATGTGAAGATGTATGTCCATCATTTATTGTTTTTGAGAAACATGATGATTATTTTGTTTTCAATTGTTTTTATCTTTCATTTTAGATGTGTTTCTTCTATTTGGAAATTATTTTTGTGTTCGCGGGAAATGTGATGTATAAATGATTAAAAAAAACAATTTCATGTTTGCGGCCGCCCTTGGCGATCGGTATTGGTCAATACCAACAGCGACCCCCATTGGCGGTTGCTATATGCCAATTTTTCAGTCTCCAATAGCGACCGCCAATGGCAGTCGCTCTAGGCCAACCCAACAACGACCTCTAGGTGGTCTCGGTGGACCATATTCATGGTCACCTATAGAGACATCCAATGGCGGTCGCTTTAGCCCTATAACGACATGCCATATGCGACGGCCACTCGTGGTCGCAATACGGTTGCTGTAGGGCTACACAGAATGCCATTGGAGGTCTCTATAGGGCCAGTTTCAATTGGTGGGTGTACAATAAAACAGCTGACCATTTCTAGGTCTTCATGAAGAATTTGAGTTTCAGATATTATGGTTTCTCTACAGTTCCCATCATGGGATCACAATAAGATTCTTAGTGGATAAAATGTTACTCTTGGTCCGCAGATCCATTGAATTTTAGGTACAAATGACTCCCAATATTTAGAAGTCATGGGTTGCCTTTATACACAAAGGGGGTACAATTTTCGTTTTGGCTATACCAATTCACTTTTCACCTCCCGGACATCCAATATTGCTACTGATGACTCAACGGTATTGATAATCCATAGATGTATGTATTGTTCAAAAATGGATTTGGAAGTCATACTGAGGGTCATGATTTGATGAGATGGTTCTACCTGTACATGTGGTTGGCATTTGATTAGGGGAATCTTTTCTGATTTACCTATACCAGTTCTTTCTACCTTCCCAATGGAGGGAAATCAAGATATCTATCCATGATTAGGTCCAGTTTGATATATGATCCTAGAACCAAAATGATCAGATGTTCTTTCCATGGTTCACTCTCTATGAAAAATCAATGATGATAAGGTACACATATTGTATGTATACGTTGAGGCTTTTCAAGGGGGCATATTTTATTGGGTGGGTACCTCAAAATAGATCATCATTAATTCATCTCAACCCTTTCATTCATATTTCCTACCTAGGAAATATTTATTCATAATGAATGGGATCTATTTATATAGGATGATGTAGTGGGTCATAAATGAATATTTTTATACTGTAAATGGTTAAAGATTCATGGAGGATGTGTTGGAGGATTGATTTGGGGAATACTCAAATTTTGGAACACTATCTGGTTCCAATTATGTACACCATCATTAATAGTGTGTAATAGATTATGGGTGCTTCCAACTTCTCCCTTCTCTTTGGAATTGTCTTTTTTTAATATTCTAGGAAGGATTGATGTCCTAAACTATTACCAAAGCATAATGTGTTATTGGTGGGATACTAGATATTGAATGGTATGTTTGTTTTCATCCATTCAATGGTCTACACATTTGACTATATGATCCTCTTTAGGATTCTTGGTGAAGGGTTACAGAAAGAGAACCACTATATGATCTTGTCGTATGCATTCCTTTAAGAGGGAAATGATCAATTAGATGGGATGGAATGGGGGAAATATATTCTTTTCTTCACCTAAATAGGAAAATATTGTTATCAATAAGGAGTGTGGATGATGTAAAAATTTCCCCATCCATGTTGGAGGGGGTTTCTCATATTTCCTTATTATTGTGGCCTGACCATGATTTTCATATCCTAAAAAGAATTTATTGTTAAAAATTCCCCCAAACCGATAGTCTAGGGTTTCTCTCATACTCTGATGTCTGCTTCTACTATTGCTACTTTCTTCGTCCAATGTATTACAATTCGAGTGTGATCTGAATATGGTTTCGGGTATACACACAGAACTTTTTTCTATTAAGCCATTAACGATACTTTATGATTAGATTGTCTTAAATCGGAATCCTACTGAATGTTCCCAATCACCTGGTTCATGAGTTTTTCAATGGATTACTCTTGATGGGATGTATTTTTTGGTATATACTCAGGGCCAATCCTTTTTGGTTGTGATGCCTTTCCTATAACAGATGATCATATCATTAACAACTCGGGGTGAAGAAATTGTACGATTTATTTTTCGATGAGATCTGTTTAATGGGGCATGGGGTAAAATTTTGAGATCTAGGATCATCCCATCATTCGATGTGAACACCAGGAAGGGAATCAGTGATTAGATGACAAAATATTTTAGCACTTTTTGGCTGGACAATTCGAGATCCTTCTTCCACCTCTATGATTGTGGTCTCCATGCAGATAGAAGGGCCATCATCTCAATGTAATGAAGAAACTCTACCAAAATATTAACATGGTATGCATACCTTTTTCAAGGAATGGATATATTTTCATGAAAAAATGGTTTTCTAGAGATTTATAGGATTGTTATTTGTGAATTACTCTATAAAATCCTAAATATTTTCAGACTAAGATGCCGCTGAAGGAAAAAATATATGTTATACCATTTTTTCTATTTTACAGTCATGAGTAATTTTATTTTTGTTTTTTCCACTATAGACTAATCTACATTATATTCCAAACATTAATTTTTCATTATGATTTGGTCACAACTAGTGGGGCATGTAGGGGTCTCATTGATGTGTGAGTGGTCTGGGAGGGGCTCTGATTATGAGCAATTTCCCGACCCATCGCCTAGTTGATAAATCAAATGTATTTTAATATATAGGGAATCTAACATGTATGACGCCATATTTACATGTGACTAAGAATATTAGGACATTCTCATACATGATATGGAAATCTAAGGACGTTAATGCCAATGTGAAATTTGACTATTGGGAGGAATTTCGAAGTAGGTAATGATATGGTGAGGGATACAATCAAATCATAATGACCAACTATTGGGAAAATTATTGTAATTTATAACTTCATAAGAACAATCGGGGTCGAATAAAGAAATACAAGCACCTTTTTCCATCTAATTCCATTTTATGGGGGACCTTCACAGTGAATACCCTCATGGGGAGGAATACTATCCAAAATTGATGTCTGGTTATAGGGGGGTTTCTACACCATATACCATTGGGTGGAAAATCCTAGGAGATAATAGTAAGGGGTTCCCTCTTTCTTACTGATCATTGATCCATTCCATGGGATAACATTATTCTCATTTGGAGGTAAGATATCATGATCGATCTATTTTATGCTGTGATGGTGGCGTTCATGGTCGATGCTCGGTGGAGGACCACAAGATTAACTAGTTACAATGTTGTGGAAAGGAATATAATAACTACTAATACTAAATATATAATTTTTTTAATGATTAGCTGGATCTGGGGCCATCCTTGATAGGTGTTTTATGGTATTAATAACTCTATCATCTAGCTGATAAGGGTCATGAAATATCGCTTCATTTTCATGTTTCCTTTGGAGTGATTTATTTTTGGGTGCTCTCTGATGGGAAACTAGGGCCACTTGATATAGGTAATGACCATCATATGTGGGATCTAGTTTATGTCTCTCTAGGGGTGCCACCGTGATATGCTGATGATCTATCTAAGTTTTTGTAGGAATATATTTCTTCCCTAGAGTTGCCATATAATTGGACCGGTGTCCCCCAGCTGGAATATGTATTTTTTCTCGATCCCATTATCTATTTATCATGAAATATGGCTAATGACCCTCTTAGAAAGTAGAAGGGATGCATTTATTTGCCTAATAAAACTCCTAAACTGATGGTTGATACACCCACTAGGGGAGATGATGTTATGGCCCTAATCCTAGCTATTTTAGTGAATGTGATTTCACCAAGACATGTCAATATGATTTTATTAGGTATTTACTTTTGATCATCCATCATCCCGAGGATGTTTTGAGATACGTTTTTAGCTGGAACAAAATTATATTCCAATTATAATATCATAGTAGTGATATATTCCTCCTCTGGTCCTCCATTTATTCCCATTGGTTAATGGTACTTCTCTAATGTGGGGGTAGGGGACTGATTCATTCCATGATTTATAGTTGGGATATTCCAACTTTATTATTTGGTGACCATCATCTTTGGATGATGGGCTTCATATTTTTAAGCATAAATTTTCATCATCTCATTTGTCACTCTAATTTCATGAATGGATTTACATATATCAACTGGAAATTCAATATACTTGTATTGGGTTACCATTATATTTTATTGATGGGATTTATATGACTGAGTAATAATATATTTCTTCTTATTGAATTACACCATATTTGACCGATAGTAATTATTCTCATCTAAATGAATTTATGCTTGCGTTTCATACTGCCCCAGTGACGTGGGACTACTCACCTTTACCTGCGGCCCTCAATTAATTATCCTCTTCATAATGTGGATACAGGTCCACATGGTGTTGGTGGATGTGACCTCCACATGGGGCCCTTGGTCGGGCCCCATCTTATTTAGGGATGAAATCATTGGTGAATATTTCCTCAACCTCCACGTGATGAGGGAGGTACTCATTATCATCCTCTATAGAGATGATCATGAAATTTATTATGATGGCTAGTGGAGCTACCCAATTCTTGATCACCAATAGCTTTTGGATGGGTGGCTTGTTGGATTTAATTGACAAGAGGTCCTTTCTAGTGGCTTACATTGTAGAGAGAGTACCATTTTGATGGTTCTCATAAACCAGTGAATTCAAAATCCAATGTTTGAGATGCTCGGTGGGTCGAGATGGACTTGGCTAGTGAAATGGTCCACATACTTGTCTATGAAAACATATATCTTTCCTTTGGATTCAAGGAAGCTATGAAACTTGACTATAACAAATTTTATAAGTATAGAAAAACCCCCATCATTGTATAATCTCAGAAACCTATGTGTTATTGATGATCCTTCTTGGACCCTTCATATTTTCAATGTTACATGGGCCTGAAGAAGGGAAATACAACAACCTTGGTTAAGGATTCTTGTTGGGTTCACCAACTTTGTTTCATCTTGATGATAGGGTTTTTCCTGAGTGGTTTGATTGTAGTGTGTTAACAGTTGTGAAATTGTTTATTCTTGGTATATCATATTCATATAGTCCCTAATAGGTTTTTCTGTGGATCCAAAAAACCCCATTGACTCTCCCACCAATGATTCATGGACTTACAATCCAATGGATGGTGTTCATTGGATGATTTGGCCATTTAAACTTAAGAACACTCATTGGTTGAGTGGATGGAATGTCAGGCTCGTCACACACTTTTGGGGGGAGATATTGCACATCTTAGGACTCTCTTATAGATTTAAGTCATGTTCATGAAATATGTGTTAATTCCCATGTTTTTTTATTATGGATTACCTTATAGTTGTTATCCATTCTAACTATTCTTGTGTTTTTAATCATCAATATTTGTATCATATTATCCATATGTGGTTGGGGTCGCCAGCAATGTTACACTTTTGTTGATAGACCAGGTATTCATTATTTATTTATTGGGACAAAATTGTTTCAGGACACAAGATGGGGTGATCTATAGATTATTTTCATATAAATGGATGAGAATTTTTTTATGTGGAGATCAAACCCATAAAATTTTATTCTTTTGTATCATTATGATAAAAATAAAACCCCACGTAGTTTGGTGCTTCTAACTAGACATATCATCTTTTAGGGTTGTTTGACAAGGACACAACCATGCTGTTAAATGTCATGTGACATAGATGTACAGGTGAAAGTTTTCTTGATCATGGATTTTTTGGGACTTATGTTGAGTATACTTGAGCTACCTAGAATAAATATAGTCTCCAAGGTGAATGTTAACCAACCAAGAATATTGTTTTGAAATCATTAGTGTGGATTTGGATATTGGGTTGGGACATTTAGGAGGCTTCCTAAATATTCCAGTTAGTTGGGAATCAAATCTCTTAAAGATCAACATGGCTTGTACTAACATATTAATGGAAGACCATTATAGGGGCATGATTGGGGATTACGCAATGGATATTCCCACATGGATTGAATTTTTGGCATTAATTTATTTATAAATCCACTTAAATTGTATATAATTTGGTATTTGATACTATGGAAGTCCCATGAAATGATTTGGAATCATGTGAATGTCATGATTACTAAAAAACATTATTCTTATGTGATTCAGTGTAATTGTGAGAAACAAGATGAGGTAGTGGAATTGAAAATTTTACATCATTATCTGTCCACTGATGGATATTACTAGATACCAAAGGAAAAGATATATGGGCTTCGATTTTTCCCATTTCCCCTCATATTATCATATCAAATATTTTCATGTTTGAATTCTATCCAGATATGACATAGACTGAGGTGAAGAGAATCAAAATTGATCCATCCTTCATGAAATGTGAGGGTCTTATCTCGAAAAGAGTTCTTGTTGAGGGGTATCATTTCTCATATCCCAGATGATATGGTATGGAGCTTGGGCCATAGGAAATTATCCCACATATCATATTTTTGGTGGGAATCAATTTTCATATATTTTATTCAGTCACATAGATCATGAATATGTCGTTTCTTCATTTACCTCGATTCCAACATGCTTCATGTTTATGTGAGAAATAAGTGGAAATAGATGATTCAAAATACACAAACATCTTCTCCTACACATGTAGAGTAGAATGGAGTGAAAGTGGTAGACTTCATGGATACAGTTCATCCCTATTATCACATTACAGTATATTGGTTCTAGGGTATAGAAAATGAGGAAGATAGGTAGTATGAAAAAGGGGAGATGGCTCATCTTCCAATCCCCTCTCTATCCAATTTCCTATCATGCTTTGTAGAGAAACTGTTAAATGTCCTACAAGAGAGGATATGTGTTTGACTAAGGAGGAGTTCTCTTAAATGAACATATATGGGATGTGTAGAATGGTCAACAATGTCCTCGTATAAGAGAGAGTTTAGTGGTTCCACTTTATCCAATTAATGAGTAGGTTCACATTTGAACCCCATATCAGAACCCACATTTCCATGGGAATGTATGTTTAATTCAATTTTGAGGGTCCTCCCAATTCCTAGGGTCTTTCATGCGACTCCTCATTTCTTGAATATGTAAACTAAAAAAGAGTGTTGTTGTGCCCTATGATCATATCATACAAGTTGGGTGTCGTTGTAATGGGACTTGGTCTAATGCGATTAGAATGGTTTATAGATGTACTGAAATGGGGATTACATACATGTTGAAAGAAAATGAATGGATCCAGAGGATAGAACTCCCCCTAACACCCCATTAAACATAACATATTCTTATGTGGGATATGGTTCCCTCCATGTAGCATGTTTCTATGTGGGTAAGGAGATCATTCTTAGAGCATAGTGAAATTTGAAAAAGGGTAATATCTATGTAGTATGTTGCTATGATGGACCAAGTCCCTTCAGTTTAGTGATTATCTATATGGGATTTTGTTCCTCCCACATAGTGATTTACTATGCGGGGTCGGGTTATTATTGAATATCGTTATTATTTAATTGATAATTATTTTCAAATGGGTCATTGGTTCTGTTCCTCAAGTGAATGATTTACACAATGTATTTTGAGTTCAATAATTAACAAATGATTTATTTTATTCTCTTTAATACAATGTATCAGGGGTTTACCTACTATGAGTCATCAAATAGACTATCTTCTTCCATTCCTACCAAAATCAACACCCAGTTCTCCTCCTCGGTTCCATTCGGTATGGAAGAAAAAATCATTCCCTTTCCCCCTACCAATGGGTTTGTTTTTAGAGGAATGGTGTGATGGGATTGACATATGTGATTGTCCATGGAGGCTTCCTCTTATGGGATCCCATGGAGAATTTCTATCCCCCAAATAACATTTTCAATAGTGAAATCATTCATAGAAGGTTCCATTATTTTTCGGGGAGGAGGTCACTACCTCGATCCTATAAACTATTATAGTTTATTTGTGGGGTTACAAAGGTAACTCATAGTCCCATGAAATATTTAAATTTGATTGTTATTTATCATCTGTGGGACATGATATCACCACATCCCTCCCATAAACGAATTTGGATTCATTTGTGAGAGACATTTCCACCTTCTTCATACCATGAACCCTTTAGTTTGTGGGTTCTTCGTGATGTGGTGGATCAATAAGTGATGTAATGACCAACAATGGTATCGGGGCATTTTGACATCACTTATTAATTTTTCTTATTCTCCCCTTCAAATATTTTTTATTCAACTTTTTCCTTGATTTGATTTTAATACTTTTCCATAATGAAGAAATTATTTCCATCTCTGTTTTAGGGTTCTTGTACTGATCAATGGGATAACCTCCCAATATTTTTATAATGTTCAGATTGAATGGTTATCTTTGAGATAACAGCCCTTTATGTTTACTAAAAATAGACATAGGTTATAGTAATGATATATCTAAGGATAGTAACCCTAAAATTGGTAGATTTAGTTTTAACATAATCACCACCTAGTTCATGAAATATAGTCCAAACAACACACCATGTTTGACACTCCAAATGTGACATGCTTTGTTTATTTAACAAAGTAATTAATGAACCATTATAATTAATTTAGTTATGATTTTATCTAAAATGGTTACAAAAAAAATCTATTAAGGAAAAAACCTCGGATAACATAGATTGAATCTTATAGGGTGGTTGAGAAATAAAACACTAATTATTTAGGAGTAATTTTATCTATTATTAGTTTCATATACTAGAATGTGAGGTTGAGATTAAAGTAAAAATATTTCCTAGATCATTTATTATAAAAAATAATGCCTACATAATGGATTTTGTTAAATTAGAGTAAATGAAAAAATTGTCACATGAGAATCATGAATTGAATTTTATAAATCATATTGCTTCACAATTGGTTGAAATAATCCCAAATGTAGTGAATAGGGATAAATAATTTCATCCGTTCATTGATTATCATTATATTATGAAAGTAATGAAAAGAAACAATAATTGATGCCATAATTGATCAACACAGAGGTGGTCACTTATAATCCAATACTGACCTCTGTTCTTGATATCTCATCAACTATGGGTAGGAAGGAGGATATTATAGATAAGAAATTCCAGAAAATGTATGGAAATAATTATTTTATATTTAGTTCATTTATATTTACCAATATTCCATATATCATCATAGATATTATAAAAAGAGTCTTTATACATTACATGGATCAAAAGTTTTTACTATATTCATATAGATTAAAAAATGAATGGTATAGTAACATCATCAATCTAGTATTGTGTTTAGGACCCTAAAGAAATAAATATTATATAGAAAGTTAAATAAATGTGTCTTATTTCTAAGAAATTAAAATTTTTGGGTCATAAGATTTTTAAAAAGGGTATATATATAGACCTATCAAGGAATGATATTATAAAGAAATTTCCTCGACCAACCACTATGCCTAGAATCCATTGTATTCCTAGGGTAGATGAGAATTAAAACTAATTTGTGAGAAAGTTATCAGAGATATGAAATTCAACAATGATGTTAACAAAACAATGAGTAATGTTCATCTAAATAAAAGGATTTATGGAAATCTTCAAGGAACATAAGGAAACGTAGGTTACTCCACCCATGAATATATAAATGTACTATGGTGAAGGGTTTTTAATTTTATGGGTTATATTATTAAAAGGTCGAATGTGTTTCCTCATGATAATGATAACATAAATTATTATCCCTAAAAAAAATACTCATAAGAAAAATTACACAAAACATGATTTGGAATTAGTGATACAAATGATTTCATTGAAAATTTGGTTCTATTACCTTTATTGTGAAGAGTGTGATATACATATGTTTATCACAATAGCTTAAATAATATATTCTCGCATAAAGAGATAAGAATTGTAAAAATGATATAGTTATAGATAATAATAGATAATGACAGACATATATGTTGAAATAATGGATAAGAAAATATGGTTGTTAATACACCAAGTAGGACATATCATGCTACATTATCCATGGTTAGAAATGACATAGACCCAATATCCATGGATTTAGGAAGTCAGAGTCAACAATTTATAATGAATGTGGAGAAATAATATGTATTTTTTGTTTTGGACCAACTCTATATTCATGTAAGGATCAAATAATCACATAATGATGATTTGGAGAAAAATATGATGGTTGAGAATACTCTGGAGTTCTATATTGATAAAAGAGTTATATAATTTGGAAAATTATTAGATGTCTCATTTTTACCAGAAACAGAGAAGGAAAGTTATGATGATGAACATAGATCATACTTAAATGTCCATTGTAGAAGAAAAAATATCTATAGATATCTAAATATTAACATCTAATGAAGTAACATGACGGGATAAATTTCAGTGTATATATCTTTATTAATGGTATTAATGTAAGTTAAGGGAATGTGATATATAATTAAGGGGAAGATTCAACCATTAAAAATACCTATATGAAAATGGGGAAACATCAGAATTAATAATTTTTATGTATATATAAGAAATATAAATGAAAAAATTTCAATATTGGTTATAGTAAACTACCTTTTATTGATAGAACATTTTTTCCATCATATAAAACTTATCACTAGTTCATCCTGCAATGATATATATTAAAGTGATAGTTAGAAATTATAGGGTTACCCTTTATATTGTATATTATCATAATGTTATATTTTGGAAAATTATTATCAATGTTTTGGGATAGATATGAATTTTATCAAAACTTATGACCCTCACATATACATTTAGTATTAGAGAATCATTCGGACTGTAGATGATATGTTTAGAATTTATTTATTATGTTCAATTTTTTGTGTGACAAATATCAATCTTTGTTATATTCCTCATATAATAATTGTTTCCATTATTAAAAATGGATCCATTAGAGGATATTAATAGGAATATATGGTAAAGTCTAATATGATTGGATAAAGGTCGGGAAATAATGTTGATAGAACTTGATTGTATCTATGAAAAGATAGAGAGAGTCTAAACCATTTAGTGACATATGAAAGTGGAATTAAGTAGTCAAGGTATAAAAATAATCATCAACAAGAACTTTATATTGAAGTTGGTGATATATAATTTATCCAACTATCAAATTGAAAAGGGTTACATGATTTCAGAAAAAGGATGTCAATCCTAAGATATATTAGTTCATTCAAGATCCATGATTGCATCAGGTTCATAACTTGCCTTTTAGTGATCTCTATTGACCTATCCCAAGTAATTTATGTGATTCATGTATTAGTTTAGAGGATTTAAATAGGAGAACCATCACATGTACTATAATAAGAATCATGTAAAATAGATCATAACCTCTCTTATTAAGCACAACACATGTACATCATGGATCAAGGAGACAAGGTTTGGGGGAACTTGACCACCCACATAGTCCTTTTTATCATGAAACCATAATCATGATAAATATAAATCAGAACATGAGTATTTAATGAGTAAAAAATATCCTCATTGTATTTTCTCCATGTAATAAAATTTCTAGAACATAATTATTTTAATGGTGGATGGATGTAGAGACCCCAAATTCTAGACATTATAAAATAGATGTTTTGTTTGAAAGAATACATTAAATGACACAACCAAAAATAAAGAACAATAAATTATAATATGATAGTTATTAAGAAATATATAATAATCTCTATAATGTTAATCAATTAAAATCTAATTCCTTTATAAGTTAAATAAATAATTTAGTTAATTAATATAAAAGGATAGATTTAAACTAATTTATCATAAAATTGAATAATTTATTTTAAACGTTATTTTTTCAAATTTCAGAATTTTAATTTGATGAAATAAACATATTTTTTTAATTATGAAGAAAAAAATTTATATATTGTATAATTTGTTTCTTTTTTTAGTAGGATCATTTTTAATAGAGAAATATGTGTTTTAAAGAAAATTATTATTTTTTCATTTTATCATTCTCAAAGAATGATATGAAATTAAAAAATAAACATTTTACCTAATAAAAAATGTATCTATTGACCAATAGTTTTATTTCATAAATATTATTTTATCATGGGAAACATATAACCCATACTTTTAGAGCAAAAGTAAAAAAGTTAATTAAATAAACAAAATATTTGGCTATTTTAATTAAATCAAGTATTTTTTATGATAAATTTAGTTTTGTATTTACAGGAAATACTAATTCATGTTATGTTTTATAATATATAAATTTATTTTGATTAAATTATTAACTAGAAAAATTTTAACAAAAAAATAAATTTAATGTTTAAAACAATTTTGTCTATAAACTATTTTTAAAAGATTACGAGCATATATTTTAAGATAAATTTTTAAAAAATTTGAAATATTACTTGATAAATTTATTTTCAAAATTGTACTCAAATGTATTAAATTATGTAAACTGTTAAATTTTAATTTCAGTATGAAAAACAAAATAAAATGATAAAATGGTAAAACTTATTTTACTATAGGTAAAAGAAAAAAACGTTAGAAGATTGTTCCAAATGGTTGTTTGGGTTGTTAATACACCAAAATTCACCCCATTTTCTCATTTTATCATTTTTAATTTTCAATACCCATTAAATATGATGTAACAACATTGAAATTTAATGAGTCTTCCCCAAGCCACAGTTATCTTCACATATAAAAGGGGATCACTTACACCCATTCATGATAAACTATTTTATTAATGTTTTTCCACAAATATATACCCAGTAAACCACTTATGTTTGCTAATGTTTTATAATTTATCCAAATATCTTTAGAGGATAACTTATTTACATCACTTATAAGGAGTTATTTCAGTAAATATCATATAAAAAACATAAGTGTTACACGATTTTTGATCTTTTTTACCAATTTAACTCATCAAAAATACTTATAAAAAACAAATATGATTAAATCAATATTATTATTATACTAATATTCCACTATATAAATTGAAAAACAATTATATATTCATATCGATTAGCTTTGAAAAACAAAAGCATCTTTAGTGCATGTGTTAAGACTACCACTTCTATGGTTAGAAAAACTTTTATTCATAATGGCCTGTTATGGTTGGTTTAAGAATGGTATTAATGAATAGATATCATATGTACAATATATATTATTATGAAACCTCAAATTATAATATTCATTATCTCTATCTCATTTGATGAGAAATGAAAAACTAAATTATTTATACATGTTAGTAATATCCTCCACTAGAAATGAAATTCATTTGTAGCCACCACCCCTCATGGATTCCATTAAAAAAATATAAGATAGAAAAATTACTCTGTGACACTGCTAATATTTTGAATTATATGAAACTATATTATGATGCTTTATACAATGGTCATCATATATAAGGAGCTATAGAAAAATATATTGAACAACCACTTGTAACAGATATAGGAATTAAAAATATATAATAAATAAATATAATATCATAATAAGTGTTACATTTTAAATTAATTATTGAGGAATAATGTTACAATGAATTTATCTAATAATATTAATTTTATTATTCAGATAGTTAAGGAAATATATAAAAATGATTCGGAACATGGTTTGTGTCTTCATCTCAAATACAACTCTTCGATACATTTTTTGTATTATAAACTTAATTCCATTAATTTATTGAATATGATTCCTCACTTAGAATTTATATTATAAAATAATAATTCTTCATTATAATTGAATAAAAATTAAAAAAACATTATCTTTCAAGAGGTTTTGAGATAAATTCTCCTCAAATGGTATTCAGTTTTCATTACCTAAATAATTTTCTCTATTCATAGTCACTTAGATTCTATAATATTTATTTATGATTGAATTTTTGAAACCTAGTATGATGTTATGAATTAGTTACATGTTATTTTCTATAGAAAATATGTTTTACAATAATTTAATCTTCATTAAAGATACAATTTTTTCATAAAATATAATTTTGTAAGTATTAATTCAATATATTTTAATGATTTTTGAATATAAATGTTTCTAATTCCCCTGATATTCACTATTACCTATTCAAAATAAAAATATTTTTACATCAAATGATAATTATACTCCCCATTTTTTATTTAATTTTATTCATTAACCTTCTATGGAAGTTGGGTTTCAATAAATGATTTTTCAAATACATATTATAATTTTCCATACCATGAACATATATACTTCTACAACACAATTTCGAATATATTTCATTTCATATACAGACCTCTTAATTTGAATTAATTTTGAAGTAATATTTTTTTATAAAATCAGCATCATCAAAGAAATTTGGGTGGTTTCTTGAATATAATGTCATTTTATGGTGATGTTATGAATTGTTTTTTATGAAAATAATTTTTTTATTTTCTTTCTATTTTCAATGGATTATTATCTGAGGAATTAATAATGTATATATATCCCTATAATTAAACTTTAAAAAAAACTGATATCAGTTGATCATGTTTTTGGTATCAATTAATCATGTTATTTTATTTGATAAAACATTAAAAAATTATGAAACAAATTTCATTCAATAGATTATTTATGTTATGATAAATGATTTAATTTTATGTGGAACTCATATTTATGGATTATGATGGAGAAATAAATCCATATCCATCAATATTTTTATTAATATTTTATATATCATGAGGTATCAATGGGAAATAAGTATTGATTTATCTCTCAATAATGGGAATCAAGTATGAAATTCTTAGTTTACTATTGGAATCGGTGTTGGGATTCCTAGTACACTTTAAGAATAAGGTGGTGATTCTATCTTTATTATAAAATAATTACCTATTCTTTTGTTTTTTAAATATTATTTAAAAAATATTAATTATTTCATTGTTATTCCATTTGTATATGATATTTTATTTTCTATAGATATAAAATTTTCTTATGTTATTATTTTATATTTTTTTATATTAATTATATGATCCCAATACATGTTTTTATGAAAAAAATTAGATATTTTGTTTCTATTTCAGTATCCATAATGTTAAATAAAATCATATTGTTGTTACATATCTTCATTTGATTTATTTATCTGATATTTCTCACTTACTCATGTTTGGGATATAACAGTTTTCACTTTCTAAAAAAGTTTACGTACATTGAATTATAGATCAATCCATTATTATGATTAAATATCTATAGGATATAAATCAATTTCATAAAAATAATAGGATATATAGAATCAAGGTTATATAGAAATATCAATGTGTATTTTAAAATAATATGTTTTGTATCTAATCTCACTAACAATAAACTAATATATCATTTGGTTGTGGGAATATTTATGAGATGCTATATCCAAAATTTAGAATCTATTAATTATTTATTATTATTTAGCTTATTTCCCCATAAAAATATTACATGTTATGGTTTATCCTATAGAAAAGGGTACATAAGAGGATTTTTCTAATGTAAAATTATTCAATGGTTGATTTATCTTAAAAATATGTGTATACAAAAGAATTAATCTCAAACAAAATATTACATAATAGGATTTATCCAAATTGAATATGTAAAATTAGAGGTTTTATTCCATATACAAGGATTCATTATAAGATTATACCTATCCCATGTATGTATAGAAGTAGTCAACCTAAGCATACCATGTGGTGAATTTTTTATGGGTACTCATGACATTAGATTTATATAGTTATGTTTATGACACAGACAGAGATCTTTATCTAGAGCCTATTATTATTATCCTTGAATCACGGTTAAATAATCACGATTCCTCACAATTTTATGGTATATGTTTGTTCCTTTGCGATTACAAGGACTTCTATTATGACATATTGAAATAATTTATCATTCCATGTTATTTTAAATTATAATTTTTTCAACTACACATGTTTTCTCATACACTTATGTCACAACCCTTAATGACATGTTGATGATTTTTTTCTTACTATTAATTTGATCTCACCCCTAATTTATTTTTCCATCCAATAGGTTATGAGTCTAATATTAAATTGTGGATTGTCTATATACGAGTCCAAGGGAGTTTTATTCTGTATAATTGTTCACATGTATTAAGAAAAAATTTCATATATATCTAGTCCTAGATGTCACTAAACTATAAGGTTCTATATGTTATGTGGGTTATTGTGATTTCTAATACTAAGGTGAAATTATATTATGAATAACATGGATAATCTAGAATTTTATTAATCTTTATTATAATACTATCTATTTTAATCATTGTACATGAGAGTTAGGATTTTGGGAGACTATGTTGGTATGAAAGGAATATTTAGTTATTTAGGGGATTAGGTTAGTTATTTTTATAAGGATAATATGACAATAATGAAATACCCCAGTACAAGACTATGAGATAAGTTTAATGGTAGGATAACATCATGATGTTTTCATAAAGTGTATATCATATGATTTTCCTATAAATTAAATCAATATATGTATATTATAAGATAATATAGGCTACGGAAGTGATTTAACTACGATTAATAACCCTAAAAGGGTGGATTGAATATTATCTCAATCATCGCATGCTTAAAAATAAAGACACATAAATGCCAAACTAGTTATATAATCTTTGGAAAGATTCTATGCTATATTATCATTTTCTTTAATGAATAAATATAAAGTATTTATATGTGATGTTATTTAAATAATTTATAGAACCTAGTAATAAAAATAGACATTGATTTCTACATATTTAACAAATATATTCATAGGATTAAATGAATGTTTTATATGTATAAAATGGAGGTTTTATTAGTGATGATATGATCATATTATTGTTTCGATTTATTTATTATGGAAATGGTCAAAAACATTCTCATTTGATTATTTGGTTGAAATAGGTTCTTGAAAATTAATATGATAATGGAATATCTCTAGAAAATACTATTTCATAAAAAATAATATTTTAGAATACTAAAATAGTAAAAAGAAAATTAGTATATGCATGTTATGATTTAGTAGTTTTGTTTCCTAATCTTTCAAAATGAATTGAGGTGGATATATTAATAGAAAACTATTCTTGGAACTCTTATATAATATAATTTATTAGTTATATTTATCAATTATATTATGTTATAATAAAATATTTATAAGGATTATGTGAAACATATATGGATTTTACTTTAGTAGTTATTCTATAATTGTTAGGAAACATAAAAGAAATGAATTTAACAATCCTAAAATGGGATTTTATGAAAACATTATATTTATTGGGATAACTATTTTAGAACACATTATTATTGTATGGATAACCCAAATTTTTAAAATGTTCATGATGTTGAGGTAATAAAAGTTTTTTTTTATATTGAGAATTAGATTTTCATAGTATTTATAGTATTTTAACTGATTATTCATTTAATAAACACGAGATCCATGACATTTTTCATGAATTGTATCTCATTTTAGGGATAATGATATGTATTTAGTAGTTTGATTGTTTATGAACTAGTGGTGAATACATTTGGGTGTTAAAGAAAGAGTAAATTTTTTTGAGGAATATTTCTTTTTTTCATTGTATATTAATGTATGGGATATTCAAATAATTATGGATATGGTATCTTATGGAGAATATATGATTAGTGTGTATACATTATGTGGTAAATGTTAATATGAATGATTATTATTTTATTTTTAGTGATAAATAAATTGATATAGCCTTAGAGGGTAATTTAGATTCCATATTTGATGTTATATCTCGAATGATGAATATGTTACCAATACTATAAACTATATTCAACAATGAGAGATAAATAAAATTATGAGGATTAAAATTATTTATTGGGGTATAATATAATGAACCATGATTTTTTTATCATTTTTATTAATATAGTATTTGATATATTGCCTGAAACACAGAACCATTATAAACAAGTCATCATGTGTTATTATTAATAAAATTATTATTAATAAACATCTAGTAAATTTAAAAATATTATAATTAATTATAAAAAGAAAAAAATATATATTTTAGAACACATAATGTTTTTAAAATTATATATTAATGAAAAAAATATTTTATTATATATATATATATATAATTGTAAAGTCAAATTTATAAATCTTAATATTTTAATTTTAGAAAATGAACATTATTTTTTAATTCTGCTTAAATAAACTATCCTAATATGATTTTTTTATTCATTTAAATTAATTGATTTTTAGTTATATTAATCGAAGTAATTTTTCTAATACTATCATTTTTATGGCATGTACACAAATTAAATAATGACATATTAGTTTTGGAATAATTTTTCTATAACTAAAATATAAAATTAAATAATATAAAAATACAATATTTAATGTATAAATCGTATATATATAAATTTGGAAGCTTATAAAATATTTTTTAAAACAAATTTTATTCAATTATGTCAAACTATAGTTTTCAGCAGTTGTAGAAATTACAACTCTAAAAATTATTTTCATTATTAGATTTAATATGATAATATTATATAATAATGTCAATTTTTTTTTTGGAATAGAAGTATGGTTTTAATATTAATTCTTATGTCCATGATAATATAAAAACAACTATATTAAATTAATTATGAAATTAATATTGTGTAATTTTAATCTATATAAATAAAGTAATATTTTTACACAAATAATAAAATTATATTTTTTAACCAATATTTAATTTTGTAATCAATAATTCAATTGGATATCAGTTCTAACTAAGATTAAATATACATTGTGGTAATGAAATACAATTTTTACATTTTTTTTTAATTAATGTTTTCATATACAATTTAATATTTTAATTTTTAGACATTTAATTTGAGAAGATAGAACATTTATTTAGGATTAAAACATTCAAATTTTTTAAGATGGTTTACCTTATTTTTTCAATAATATATAAACTATTTGGGTAAATCCTGATCAATTGAGATAAACACCAAAATGGTTGAACAAAAATTCCATGCCAAAAAAAGATTGAAACATATATAAAACATTTGTTAAAATGTGTGGTAGATTTTTTATTCATCTTATATTACACAAAATTAAATCATTTCTAACTTTAAGAACCATTTAATATTGAATAGTTTCATTCCTTTATTGAAATATATCAATTATTCTCCAAGATCCATTTTTTACACTTCTAAAGGGGGAAATTTTGACGCCTTTATGCCTCATGCATTACTCCAAATTTGGTCCTAAAATGTGAAAATTTGTACTCTAAGAGAAAACATTCTCATTTTCACAAGTCTTTGGTCTCAATTAGTTATCTTAAGCCATTAATTTCCAATGATATTTTTGAGAGAAAATTTAAGGCCCTGATGATAGCATTAATTCAAACATTGCATTTTCTTCTTAGTTTTTTTCTTCAAAACTAACCCTAACATCAAAAATATAATTATACTATTCTCATTTGTATACTGAATTATCATTATATTAAAATTTCAACATTATTTTTTTACACTTTTCCACATTAAAACATAAATGAACGTTAATTATGAGTATAAGGGATTACCACCTCAGCAAAATGATGGTTTCTATTTTATTTCATTACTATTAATTTTATGTTTCAATAATGTATTTAATTAATGAATACGGGGATTAATTTGAAAATATGAATATGAAATGATAATTTGTCAAATAACATTATTTTATTCAATCCATCAAGATATGTAATTGTTAATTTTTCATAAGTAGGACTACCACCAACAAAAATGAAAAATTCAGTTTATCATAATCTCTCCTTATGGATAGTTTTTTTAACAAATAAAACTTATTGAAAGGATAGTCACTCCTCCATAACATGTTCCTTAGGTCCTGTAAATCTGAGAACCATCAGTTTCCAATTGAAACCTATTATCCCCTCTCTATGGCCCACCCACATACACAAATGGATTATGATACTACTGATTATCCCTAATGGGTAACACATGTTCTTTTAGTGTTTTTTTATTTATTGACACACACCTAGAGAAACATCTCTTGTTATAAACTCTTCTAAAACTACTCTGGGAAATACCTCGCTAATAATGTTTCTCATATCAAGTAGGCCCTAAATAGTATCGTTCACCCTGTTAACATGGGTTTTAATATTTTTTCCTATTAACCCTTTATATTTGTAAGGCATTTAACCTCCTCCCCTTTAGATAAAAAATTATTTACTATGAACCATACATTTAAACCATGGTAGTTCCATTTACCATCTGGTTGGATAATATTCTGATAAAACTATAACAACTAAGCCCTGCGAACTACATAGTCTCCCTACCTCAATAATTTCATTAGGTCATCGATCATAAGGATCCACATGTAGTCCCACAATACATGTTCCCCCAGGTCCCACCCACACACGTCAATGGTTCATCGGTCTAATGAATACCCATATATGAAAACACATGTTTTTTCAATGGTATTTTTCATCAATCACACTCACTCTATAAAAATTCATAAGATGTCACCCATAAAATATCTACACCATGATGATTTTTTATTAATCATTAATTTCTAATTAGTGATATTAAGTGAAAGAATGGTGCACATGGTTGACATGTGTTTTCCAATTTTGTCATATTACCCTTTAACATTCAAGCTGTCACATAGAAGTACTATATCATACTGTAGCAGCGGTGCCACTGTAGCAATTACAAGCACTGTAGTAGTAGCAAGGCATTGTAGCAGTGATGGGTACTGTGTGGAACTATAGCAGGAAACTACTGTAGTTGTACTATTCACATTATGGGCCTTGGGCTAAAAATTTGGGCCTATGGGACATGTAATGGGCTAAATTCACATTGGTCCTTTGGACAATGTAATTGGTCTCTCTCTACATAGTTAACGAGGTCTTTGATTTGATTTAATAATAAATGAGGCTTCATCCCCATCTATTTAAAAAAATCACAGTGTCTAATTTGATATTGTTGATGATAGGAACATTTATGGGGAAATTTTTACAAACATTCCTCTTCCTAATTTTGAGAGGGGGAGTTCTTATATTCCCCTATTTTAGTGATAATCACCACCTCAATTTATATTCTTCCCCACCTTCATTCCACCCATTCTTTTGGGTATTGATTGTAATGTTTTATACTGATTTATGGTACCAATTATACTAATGTTGCCCCATTTATCTCCTATTAACTCTATTATAATTCATCTCTTCAATTATTTGGTTTTTGGGTTCATATTACCCAAGTGTATGGAAGCATCATCCAAGCATGACAGGGATTCCACTCTGCATTGGAAGAGGTTATATCATAACGATATCCTCACTTTAATTTTGGTCATTTTAATAATGGTATTTCATAATTTGAAATTTAGTATGAGGATTCAGTTAGATGAAAATAGCATGGTGACTAATTAGGGATGCTTTAATGATTCATCGTATATTGATAAAAAATAATTATATATGGAGCATCTATGGTTTTTTTCATGGTCCTAACATGATGGGAATATAATTGAGTGAAATTTTTATTATAAATATCTTAAATTAAATTGAGATGTTTTTTATAATTTTTATTATTACAAACATATGGGTCTCGTTCTTAATACTAGGATCCGGACAATGAATATGATTAGGTTAGAATTGGATGGGGTTGAGAAGAGTTATCAACCTTTGGATAATAATGGTTTAAGATTCGAATATTGTATGTTGTCTCATGTACACACATTGTGGTTTTCATGTTGTTATTATGGTACATATGGTACATGGTCTCACCATGGTGGCATTAATCAACTATGTTAGAAAAATTAATATTATCCAAATTATTTAAATTAAAATGAATTTTTCTCCCAAAAAAAATTCCCTTGACTAAAATTCCCATAGTTCCAAGTACCTGATTGACCTTTGGAATCATATGGACTTCCTTGTCTACTGAGAGTTTAGGATATAAATATTTTGATATATCTTGTGATTATAGTCCATATAGCGACAAACTATATATATTAATTAATAAACATGATGAGATGGTATGGATATCTATGGGTTATCTATGTGAAACATTAGTTGTTTCTTTTATGCATAGCAATGTGTGATTACTATAGGGTGTTATTTACCCAACTAAATCATGAGTACATTAGTGGGTATACCTATGAAGACATAGTAGGCCCCAATGGGTTTGTGGTGATTTTCATTGGGAGTGGGTATGTGTGTTTCATTTGGTGGACTGAGGATATGCTTACACCATGTACCTAGATTTTTTAATTTTTTTAATTATTGTCAAGGTTAATAAATGAAAGTTATGATGATATATATTTTAATATATATTGAATAGATCCTCATTGGTGGTTTTGAGTAGTGTCTATGTGGTGGAAGTGAATAATTTGTATATAGAGGATATGAATATTCTCTTTGTGGTGGTCATGAATAATCCCTATGGGGTGTTCATGATTCCCTATAGTGTTGTCATGAATACTCTATTATTAAAAGTTGTGATAATATTTTTGGGTCTACGACCTATTTGGATATTGGTGTTGTTATGGGATGAATATTTTCCCTTCCATGTGTTATCTAACTGGTCTTGTTGGTTATGTAGTGGGTGTGGATGATCCCTTCATTTTGATAGGTGCATGAAAGAATTATCTACACTTGTGATCTTTTAAGGGATATTGGGGTAATAAGTTCCCATGGCTAGTCATTACATTTATAGGTATTATATATCAAATCCATGGTAAGGTATGGGGAAATTATTCTCTAGTTATTATTACTATATAAAGAGTTGGATGCAGCCTCTATGTTGTCATCTATATACTAGTTAAAATGAATCCAGAGTAATTATAGGGTTGTAATATTCATCAATACATGCTTTGAGAAACTATAAAACTAGAAAATATAGGTATGGATGATAGGGGTCATGGACTAGAAGACCAATGATTATTTTTTAGTAATAATTATATAATTCATTGATTTTCACATTTATATATCACCAAATTTCGATATATATGGCACCACAGTAGTGTTGGAATAAAGAGTTATGTAATCAGACCCTACTCAATCCACCACATCATTTGAAAAACCATGTACACTATAACTGGGTTTCATGTTCATGTTTGACTGAGGATAGTTATTACTTGAATGAGCTAAATTATATTACATGGGAATTAAAGAATGGGATCAGATGATTATTGGTGAATTTTTTGGATCATAATATATTTTTATTTCAATAATAATTAATTTTTTTTTATTACATATATATGACCAACATAGTTGCTAGTCTATCTTGTATTCTTGTATGTCATCCATTCATTTTTACATAACTTGTTCAGATAAGTTATTATTACTATGTAATCGAACATTATTGATGTGTTCAATATTTATTTTATTTATCTTGTTATTAATACTCTAATATAGAATGTTTAGTACCAAAAAAATACATCCTTATACATCTACTATTAGAAGAAAGCCTCTAGAGTATGAGGAGACACAATTTATGTATAGCATCAACCACTTATCCATGTTACTAATTGTTTAATTTGGTGGTTGTTTGTTACAATGTGATATCAGATTTTTTAGGTATATATTGTTTTATATTTCAAAATTGTTCAGGAATATATGAGAATATGATGGGTCTTTTGATGGATATCTAGTAGGATCATTATGACCGCCTAGTCTGATAAGAAGAATGGTTACCAAGTGATGGATTTATGTTTTTATTTTGTGTTATTATAGGTGTATGATTTTAATTAGATGTTATGAATGTGATACTTGGACTTATGAATGTGGATTATTAGGAATTATTTATTTATGTAGTAAAGGAAATAGGCTTCTCATCCATCAATATTAGGCATGTTGGATTTACATGACATGTAGCAGTATGATACTGTTGATTTTGTCATTGTTAATCGAGGTTTAATTGTTTAATGTGATATTAACACCTCCTATAAAATCATACTATATAATTTCCTAGAGTTATTGTACTTCATAAAATAAAAATGTATATTTTCCCTCTAATAAAAATCATTGATATCTATGGGTAGATTCATGACAATGAGGATTATGATGTAGCCCCATGCATGGAGGTTTAATTACACATATTGTTTTTTCATTTGAATTTTATGCCTTTGTGATCAACCCTTATAAGTGATCACTATGGGTTTAAAAAAAAGTTATAGTTACAAACTATATGGTTCTCCCATATAGCATCTCATGAAATTATACCTAACTAATCAATGTAGTCAGAATAACTAGATACAAATATTCTATAATGATGACATTGGTTATAGTGGTGTTAACCATCCATTAATGATTTTAATGGGTTTAGTTCCATTGGAAGATTCTCTATGATAATTTATTCTTTGGTAGGATGATTAATTGTCATGAGATGTTGAATTTAGTTATTAGGGAACAAAAAGAGGATGTTTTTTCTGGTGGATTTTAGGGTATCATATGTATTAGTGAATAAATGATTTCATGTGAGTTGTGGAATAACATTAACTTAAACAATGTGTATATAGCTTGGTGGGAGACCTAGTGACCCTTTGAGACATAATATAAGAAATTTAGTTGAAAGATTCCTATTATTTTATGAGTCTGAAAAAGATAGGGGGAAAACATCCTTTTTAGAGACTTCATGTCACCTAGCATGGGTAGTATCTTGCATTTCAGATCATACCATAAGAGGTAATATAATGGTGGTAGTACATTCAAGGAGATGAGTTAGTTTTCATGATAAACAACCATTAATTTATTTATTTTTTTTCATTGAAGTTCGTTTCTAGGGAAGGGATAGTTGGTTTCATTAACGTATTATTTTAGGTTATTCATTAATTTCTTGGTGAATGTTTGGGAAGATGATATTGGTTTTATTATGAAACCAAATAGTAGCTGAGCATGTGGTTAAAAATTTTGTATGATCTAATAATGGTTTGGTAGTGGAGTAAAAAATTATCTTAAATTCATGATACTATAATTATAGAACCATATGGTTACTGGTAAGGTTATTGATCATAATTGTCTTAGTGTATGACTCTTGGGGGTGTTACCCAGAATAAGTGATTGGTTTAAATGAGAGTGTACAACTGTTACTCAGGAATGAAATAAAAGTGACACGTGAATTTCAAGAATGAGATTTATTGACTTTTATATTTATATTTTTTATAATATATCTTATGATAGATAAAATTTGATATGATTCTTGTTGGATAGGCCCTAAAGGATTGATGATTGTGATAAATTTTATATTTTGGAATATGAGACAGTAGAAATGGGCCATATGTTCTTGTATTTTTCAATTAGATTATGGGCCTTTACATATGTTGATAGAGAGGTGTGGTGTCAATTTTTGGAAATGGATTGGTGGGTCTTAGGATGAGGGACCGACACACAATCTTGAGAACCATGGAAATGGTGGTCTAGGAACCGTACGATGTATGTCATATGGTGTGGAGTAAAAAAAGGGTTGTTTTGTATTCATTAACTTGTTGAGATCTAGTAGTAAGAAATAAATGATACTATTATGAGACTATATATTTGAGTGATTTTGTCCATGAATGACCGATTTTATAAAACCTATGGGATATGAGTAGTGTATAGCATGTTTACGACCCTGGTGAGTGACAATATAGACACATCAATGATAAGGTGTTTCCTATTTTTCATAGGTGACACCACCCACATGTATATATGTTAGAGGATTTGGGAGGATGGTCAGTCAAACGTTATAATGATATTTTAATGATGATGTGAAATATGCTAAAAATCCAAAAACATTTCATTGTGAATACCAATTATGAGATTGGATGTGAATGTGGGGGGGGGGGGGGGGCTGGAGGGTTGGGTTATTGATCATATAAAATTTAGATGTTACAAATGTTTTGGATTGGTAAAACATGGGTGATCATGTCAATGGATGATGAATGTATTAGACTATTGGTGTTTAGAATGAAAATTCAAATGAGATAGGCGTATAAGATGTGATGAGAATATTTTTGGAACATATTATGCCTTCAAGATTTATGTAATTGTTATTGGGTTTCTTGGTGATGCATCTACTGGGGAAGACAACAGTTTTGAGGAAGGGCTAGTCATAGGTAGTCTAAATGTCATTCGTAAATGTAATTTTTTTGGTGGCCTATAAACTACCTCAAATATGTGTTAATAGATACATCATTAATGATTTAAAATTACTCTAGTTTTTGGACGAAATTTATGTGTATTAGGATCAATTTTTAATAATGAAGATTGATTTATTTCAATTTATAATCATAATGAGTAGAATTGTAGTTTTTTACACTTTTTTAAGATTTATGTTTGGATATAATGCGTCATATTTTTTAGTAATATCATTATTATATATGGAAACTATTTTGATAGTAAACAACAATGATAGTGATGTAAAAAGTTTTATAATTTTACCTTGTAAGAGAAGTCCTATGGTTAGAAGTATCATAGTCTGGATGATCACTTTTATAAAAAAAACATGCATTTCATGAGATATATGAGTTCCTTAGTTCTCCATATTGATAGTTCAAGAACAAGGTAGAGCATTGGACTTATTAATTTTCATTTAAATTCCCCACATTCAAGTTAAAACACAAGATTATTATTGGTGTTAAATTATAGGGTGTGTCCATTTGAACCTAAATTGGTAATATAATTAGACCGGGATAGATTATTAGGTGTACTCCGAGACATATTGTGGATTATAAGTGTTATAATAGGTAATTTTTCGGGCATTGTGTCCAAATATGTGTCAAAAAATTAGTGTAAATTTGAATTTTCAATTCGTGGGTGCTCTAGATGTTTATAAAAGCATCTAAATAGAATTTGGAGATGACAAAGACCTTAAATATGTTTATTTAGTTGTGAAATGAAGTACAAATATTCTAATAGAGGTTTGGTTAAACACCCATGGTAGGTCTATGTTTCTAGTATACTATTTATATAATACTAAAACCTAGAAGAGGTAATGAAATTATAGGATAAATGTTTTCTAGTAGTGATAATCAACTAGATAATATCTCAACAGTTGATATTGGTGTTTGTTATATGGAAAAATTACCAAAATATAATACCGGGATTATAATAAGTAAGAAACATACGCCCTTTATTTATTTTATGAGTTCAAATATTTTACCTACATTCTAGAACATTCGAACCCAGTATTCTTCAAGGCTCTTACTGTGACACCCAAATCTCTCATGATATTCTTCTTTTTAAAATAATTTAATGGCATGTGTTGAACGCAACCCCAAGTTCATGCACAAAATGACCTATCAAAGTAGCCATTTAAAAAGAAATTCTTTATAAAATTAACCACTATTTGAAACATTATAAACATTATTATTCCAAATAGACTTCATTTTGGAATTTGAAATATCAAAATAAGCTTGAGGTAAAATTTTGTTAATTGTCTGAAACGTTTCATTTTATGATGAATAGTAAAACTTATTGCATTTTAATTCAAAACATCATTTTCATATAATTTATTAATATAGTTATATTGTCATATTAATTTGTTTCAAAGTTTAATTTGATTAATATTTTATCATTTAAATCATTATGGCCATTTGATGTTATATGGAATTTAAATTGTACATAAACACATGTAAATATTTTGATAGATTTTACTTCATAAAAACCCACGTTCTAGTTTTGATAAGGGGAATTGATTTCAATTTAATTACTGCAACTGTTTTATTTTGAATATGGGAAAATGGGTTCCATACATGGAATCAAAAGGTCTATATTTTGTAAATAGGATCCTTTTATTTTTTGATGTTTTGAACAGTAACATCAGCAAGTATTTTTATTTATCATGGTTAAATGATAAATCTGGTATATAAGGGAAATAAAATAATATTACAGAAAGATTAAACTATTCTAACACATGTAATAATCATATTAGATAATATATGTCTGACCATGACCATTCATGGGTCGTTTTGGGTACTAATGGAGCAACTCAGGAGTGATAATTACATGTTATAAACATTAATTTAATGTATATAGAAAAATATAACAAAAACGTGTATCTTTAACTAAATGTTTTTTAATATAGGGTTATATAGAAAAAATACATGACTATAAATTTTCATTTAAAATATAAATATATTTACACCATCATGGTAATTTATTTATAAATTTTTACATTAAATAAATAAATTTATTTAGGAAAAAATGACAATGCAATGATTAACTTATTAATGAATGCTTTCTATAAATGATATTATAAATATTAAAATAAATTTAATAAGAACATTTTGATTTCATAATTTTATCTAGATGATATCAAAATATTATCTTTTTGGTAAATCCTTTTTTATGTAATCATTTTTTATGATTTCAAAAAAATATATTACTTAATAATGTCAAAATTACAATAAACGAGTTTAAAATAATACTACATTATTAAATGACATGATAGTCTTAAATTCAAGGATTTGGACAACAGAGTAATATAATTATAAAAATTTCATTAATTATACACTTGTGGTTCTATTGGAATTCTATAGTAATTATAGTAACCATATATTATGAAAATACATGAAAACATAGTAAGAGTTAATGTGTTTAACTAAGGTTTAAAGGTAAACGATAATGTTAATTTTGCGAGCTTTGCTTTCTAAAACCCATTGTTTGATATTATTTAGAACAATTGTCATCATTATATCTAAATATATCAATTTTTAACTATTATAATTCTAAAATTATTTTAAAATAAAATAATACTTCAAGACATTCCTAAAGTGCCCCTCAACTCTCTAATAAGAGGGAACATTCCATTATCATTAATTTGAACCTCAAATGCCCCTTGGATCAGCCAAAAACAATCCAAATATCCTACCAACATCTGTTAATTCATTCTATAGGACACCCATTGGTAAAAAAACCACCTCAAAGAGTCATTTTTTGAAAATCAAATGGAGACACACGAATAATGGGTAATCATTTTATCCCATCATTAAAAGTTCATTTCTTCTTCTACTTATTCTTATAATGTTGTTACCATACTAAAATAATAACACCGTAATCTAATATATGTTGAGATGTTATTATGATTTTGGAAAAACCATATTCCTTTTTTCACCCATCTTATAAAAAATAAAACCTACATGTGCGTGTATGTACGACTTACCATCTCTACAACGTGGTGTAAACTATTTTTCATCGATATATTGTTCTGATGAGTGTAATAATGAATATAAATGAATTAAATAAAAAATATAAGGTGATATTATTTTTGTAAAATTAAAAATCTATCCCATTCCATACCATTTAACAATGTAGGAATGTTACTGTCGCTCGTGCGTACGTACGGCTTACCGTCTCCACAACGCGATGAGACTCATCTTCCACGTTCACCATCCAGAAATGATTATAAAAATATATATTATGAATCATTATGAAATATATTAAATAATAATTCTACTGAAATAATATATATATATATATATATATATGTATATATATGTCATTCACTTCCACCCATTTGATATGATAAGAAAATGAAAACAACCTTCATGCCTACGTACGACCTACAATCTCCATGAATGTAGTATTCATTTCAATATATCTATCAATTATATAAATTTAAATTATGAATATATTTTATATATAAATAATATTATATCTTCTGGAAGTATTTAAATCATGGTCTAATTAATATGATCAATAATAATAAGTGAAAACACGTATGATAAACAAAGCGATTATTACAAAAAATAATGAATTAACATGGAATTGTTAATAAATCATTAATATACCATAAAAAAATAATTGTATATGATATCATTATGATTTTAATATAATTTATTAATATTTTTTAAACTATCATAGACGTGTTTCACACAAATACATATAGTATCATACATAAGGTAAGGGGTTTCATCTCAATTTCATTTCATTGAGGCATACTGAAACGTTACGCACCTAGTTCCATTTATATAGTGTATATTTTACCCTTCTATTTCATATCAGGAATCTCATTATTTTCATTATTATAAGTTATTTCCTACATGGGAATTATTGATAGATCCATATTACTAATTCAATATGGTTATTTTATGAGGCATATTATTTATTTTTGAAATGCAATATGAGATATATTTTTGACTAAAAATGATGGGTGGATCCCTTACATTATATAGCTCCTAGATGCATTGATAAGTTCTCATGACATGAACTAGTGGGCCAAATGAGTTTCTACCAGTAATTTTTAACCTTCTTGTGAATGGTCTTGATAGTAATAGTGTTTCCTGTTCCTAAGACATGATGTCCTTAAATAATGTGTTTCCTTTATTTAATTTCAGTTATTATTTATCCATGAGATTTTTCAGCAACATATCTATAAAATTAGCTCAATCTCAGTTTGCTGGTTTATGGAATATTTTCCAGTTCCTTACTAATCATATAATTTTTTCCTTTTCTAGTTTTTTAAATGGAATTTTTTATCAGATATTTACCATTCAATATAGATTATTTATTGCTAATATTGTACCATCCCTTATTGAGCATTTAAGATGACCCATATTAGTATTCTCTTATTAGGTTATGAATAAGAGAACTTTAAATAAACTTTCAGTGATTTTTTTCATTTGAATTATTGTGTAGCATGTTTTATATTTCTTTCCCAATTTATTATTTGTATCATGTAAGTACTATGGATTTCCAAGATCAATAAATTGTATGTTCCTTCTTGATTTTTTCCATGTAATAATTCCAATAATGTATGGCTAGGGTATTACACTTTATAAGTTTTACATATGATTTATAGAACATATTTGAGTTTTTGTGACCACTATTTAGGTCATCTTCCCCCATTTTCCTTAATGAAATGGGGAAAAGATTCATGTTTGGTGGAGAAGATCACCATGTAAATCACATATAATGATATATAAAGAGGAAAACCAATAAAATATGTTAATGTAATAATCATCCTATTTCAACACCTACAATTCATTGCATCAATTATAATGATATTGTAAATTTTTCCAAAAAGTGAACCAATCCAAGGGTTAATGAAGATATTCAACATTGTGAATCTCTAATGTTTAGGGTAAACTATAATGACTGTGAGATCAAAACTACAAAGGTGGGTTAAGAATAAATATGGTGAAGGATACAATCATCATTTAAGAAATAACTCTAAATAAACTTTTTTATAATGCTTTCATCTATTCTTTCATATCAAAATTATTTTATAAGATAAAAAATTCAACACCCCAATGATTATTCTTTGAATTATTTTTAAAAATTCATAGTTTAATGATGATTGACTCCAATTTCTATAACACCCCTAAGATAAAAGTATTTGGGAATAAATTTCTGGAAAATATATTTATTCTTACTTTAGTAAAATTTTTTGTGATTTTGGGAAAGGACAAGATTATTCTACGTAGAGTACAAATTTATTTTTTAGATAGGGAAATAAAATTTCATATCCTAAATTAACCCATAATCATCAATAACTATATAAATAGCAATGAAATCCCTGTGCGAATTTTGACCATAATATAATTGATAATTTAATATAATGAGGGGAATTTCAATCGAATGGATGGGCTGAAATAAATTGTTGATGATATACTCATAGTTTAGGAATATAAACTTGTATTTCTAGAATATTTTCATGTTCAAGACCCAGATTGTTTGGACGAGTTTCCTATAAAAGTCCAATTTGGTGCTATAAAAATTTTAAAGTCTTATTATAAAATATCCTAGACTAATTTAAATGAATTTAATAGGTAAACCAATAGAAATATGGGGGAGGTATTTCTATACCCATGTGCTTCACCAAAGGGTGAACCAATACTCATTTTTTTGAAAAATGATATATCAATGTATCTCAATAGAAATTATCATGAACACAACAGGATCTTGTCAAAGAAAATGTATCTTATAGAGTATTTTAATGATTTATTAACAACTATGAGGCTATTAGTACATCTTAATGATATAATTATAGTCCAAATATCATTAATTAATGTTAAAAATATAACATATAAAAAACATAGTTTTATAGACAGTATATGGAAACTATTAATTCATTATGACTCCTTTTGGACTTATAAAATCCCTTATTATCTTCATTAATATAATGAAAATCCTATTTAGAGGTTATAATATTCAATATTATGTGTTCATTATATATGATATTATAAAATATTATTTTATAAATGAAGGCCAAAAGATAATTTATGGATGGTTATGATGACTTTTAAAAGAAGTTGTTTTATTTTAAATTTCAATGTTTTTATTTCTAGTTATAGAGAATATCATTCTATGGGAATGTAATAACATGTGGTGGTATATATGTGGATCCTTCAAATATATTTTCTATTTGAAAAATAAAAATACTAAACAATGTCCCAAATATTCATAGTTTTTGTTTATAATGATATTATCAACACATTTTATGATATTTATCTTGATCCTCAAAACTAAGAGCTTGGTTAAAGTAATGTGTGTCAGGTTGATATAAATATCTGAATGTAAAATGAATTTCGAAGAGCATAATATATGTATGGTCACTTAACATATAATCATACTAACCTACAATAGAGAATGGATTTTTTATATATAGTTATGCATCAATGAAGTGATTAGGATATATCCTCCTAATAAATGAAATTTTGTAAACGAATGCCTTACGAAAAATAAAAGGTAATGTGAAATATTACCCAACTAATGATTTATAACTATCATGATAATAATTACATTAAATATATAGTTACATTATCTCTATGTTCTAATGTGTATATACTAATAATATGATCATAATGTAATCATTGACAAAACATGAGTTGAAAATTCATAAAATGAAATGGTTAGTTTCAGTCAAGGAATATGTTAACTGAATAAATTACAAACGTTGGAGGGAAAACATGTGGTCTAATCCTCAATGTAGGAATGATAATTATACCATATCAATGATATAGACTGAGAGAGACTAATTAAACAAGTATTTTGATATAAATAATGGTAAAATAATATTAGATGGGGAAAATCATGTATTTCCAATGTGAATAATTAATAATTCATCCATGTGATGATCTGTAATAGACCAGCCTGATATTCCATCAGAACCAGCCTCCGACTAACCCTACCACATGGCTATAAGTGTGTTCAAAATCCAACTTTATACATATTTCTATAAAATTTACTGAAATAACATTTTTTTAATGATCCCATATGAGGAATCATTTCCAAAATCCTATTTAATAAATAAACAACTCATTTTCCTTTTAAAACAACACATTCTAAAATATTAAGAATAATAATAATTTAAATGTTAATTCATACTAACTAATATTGATCATTGATATCACCTCTAAATGATGTAAATAAGTAAAAATAGTCCAAGAAACAACCAATAAAATTTACATATAATCAAATGACTTGTGGATTGAATTAAAATAATGAAATGAAATCCCCTAGAAGAAAATTTCCCAGGGGGACTAAGCATCACTAGAATCATTCGATTGTTCTAGAATCAATGACATGAAAAAATGACAAAGAAACATTTCTGAAAATAGTGATCTTAGATGTTTACAATATAAAACTCTTTCACGTTATATAAATATTAGATGATGGAGTTACTTTATACCACATGCAAAAAAAATAACATTCTTATGACCTTCTATCCAATCAGACAGACCGATGTGGTATCAATAGGGAACCATCCCCAGATATCCTACTACTGTAAAATATGTCTTCATATCATTTTGGCCACCAAATATCTACCTATTAATACCATGAAAATTCAACAAGAGGTAATATAATTATATCATCCAATCATTAAAATATGCTTCATTTTTAAAGACACACCTCACCTCCAACACCATCTTAATAAATATCCCCCCTCTATGAATCCTTACACACATAATGATATAATAATATAAAACATCCCTAAAGGAATAAAAAGTCATGCACATCATAACAATATTCATTAATTTAATTCTTGAGGGTCTCACACATTTATGAAGCTATAATATCCTAAGATTTTATGAGAAATACTATAATCGATATCTTATAAGATACAAAAAATTGAGCTTAGACTAACCCTAAAATATTACTATTTATATATGACCTTTATAAGGTAGATGTTACAATGAATATTATTAATTGAAACATCAATAGTATAAATTTTTTATATATGCATAAATAAAAATAGATTTATTATCTAAATATTATGAAATAAGTACTCAATTTTTATTAAATCCAACGTATTCTTCAATAACATATTTTCAACAAAAATGGTTTGTATTGGATACAATATTTAAATAATAGAATTAATTTTTGTAATTTTTTAATTTTATTAAAAAAATTGTATCATTTTTTAGATCATAATTTCCAAAAAGAACTTAAGGTGAATTTTTATTTATTAATTGAAAGTTTTGAAATTTTAGTGAATAATGAAAATTGATGATTTTTATTTTAAATAATATTTTATTTTACTGGATTAATAATTGAAATATATTTTTCAAACTAGATTTAATAATTATTTAATTTTATTTGATATATAATATTTTAAATATGTTTTTTAAATTAACATTGTAATTAAATTTAGTAAAAAAATGATTATATTGAAAATATTTTTTTCCATAAAACCTATTTTAATCACCATTTTATTGTTCATGATTTTATTCAAATATAAAAAATTTGAATTTTGAATATAAAAAAATGATTATATATACATAACTAGTTGGTCAAAATTTTATAAATAGTAACCTTATATTTTTTGGGTTATATAAATAGTAAATATATTAATATTTATTATAATGTTAAAGGGAAAATATTTTAATTAATGTTAAAAATACAATTTGGAGGACCAAAAACTACCCAAAATCATTTCTACTATTATTATTTGTGTTATTTTCACCCATAATCATCCAATTTTAATTTATATGTTCATTTATCAATTTGTTTTTCATTATGAGTTCTATAATATTTTATATAATGAAAAGTTTAAAATTTCCAACACATTTATAATAAAATTTTCTAAAATGGTGATACATAGAGGATATGTTCATTAATAAATAGTAAAATTAACAATAAAATATATATCTCCATCACAAGTTTTTAATTTATTTTTAGACAATAAAAATTAAACATGAAATGGGAATTAATAATGAGGCATTAATAATTAAATTCACTGAAAGAAAAATAAAATATACTTAAAATAATAAAAGTAGTATAATATGAATCAATTAATATGATTATAGAAAATTATATAGAAAAATATCAATTAAGTGAAATATTAAAATATATTTTCTATTTTATTTGATTAATTCATGTATTTAAATCCAATGTAAATAAATTGTTTCAAAATTGAAATTATTGATATTTAATAAAATTAATATTTAATTAAATGAAATAAATTTATTAAATAAATAACATTGTAAAAATTAATAGGATATAGGTGAAAATATAATCCATGGTTCATTTTGGGACTCTTTTCATATAATGTAAATATCATGTCCTTCAAATTGTAAAAAACCATGTTGTCGCAGAAAGTGTGATTTTTTTCAGGGGATAAAAAATTCATAAGGGTACAAATGTGATAAAAACATATAAAAAATATAATTTATGGAATTATTTAGAATTAAAATAGTAAAATCTATTAATATTATAAATATGGTTCCATTTAGAACACAAATTTCATCTGTATTATAATAATATTTTTGGAAATTCCACAAGTACCCCTAACCTCTCATAAGAAAGGGAACCACATCCTAGCATTTATTCACACAAAAAACCCCCCCATTACAACCGATATTTAAGAATATAACTAAAAAATATCTACCCACATTATGGAAGACCTATTTGTGTACGATTACCAACATTAGAAGGTTTTAGTGTTAAAAATTTTTTTTTTCTAAGAAGTGTTATAGCTTTTAACAGTATGATTTTTATTTCATCTTAAACCACCATAAAATCATCTATAACCATTCAGAGATAATAATATAACTATAAAATGTATACTAGGATGGTATTATATTTTCTACTCAACCAATATATTTCTCCAACCTGTATAAAATTGGATTGTAATTCATTGATTTTGTGTATGGTGGAATATCGCCTTAGAGATAGACATTATTGGTTTTCTTTCTCCAAAACTTATATATGGTAATAATACTAAAAGTATTTTTTATATATTATATATATGAAATATTAATCATTTTAAATGATAATATATCATTTATTTTCTTACCATTCTATTTAATGAAAAATTATAACATTGTTCATGCATATGTGTGGACATCGACCTCTACAAATTTATGTGATTCATTTTTCATCACCATGACATGTTGATGATAAATATATGAATAATAAAATAATGGATAATAATTTTATGATATTATGATCATTATATAATGATTATATAATAAATTCTTTCTTTCAATAATGATAATTGAAATATGGAAGTGTTACTCATGCATGCATATAGACTACTATCTATATGATTATAATGTAGTTCATTTTTCTTTTAGACATTCAATGGTTGAATTTAAAATAATTATTAAAAAATTTAAATTATAATTACTTAATTTTTTTTATAATATATAATATGGAATAATTACTACTTTTACCAATGTGATTAAACCAAATCAATTTTGAAAATATGAACCGAACATCCTTATAACACCAAACATGGATTTAACTGAATATGTAGTTAAATATTTCATTAAAATAGATATAATAATGTATTTAATGATAAGGTATTAATACAATATATGTTATTACGAAATAAAATAATTGATATAATTTTATTATCTTGGTTTCAAGTGAAAAACATCGAATGTATAGGCTCTATGTGTGGGATTTAATATCTATTTCCACTATAGAGGAAGATATTATTATCATAAACCTATTTTCATTTATTTGTTGTATATATTTTCCTTTTTATATGTTATATAATTATTCCTTAATAATTCCTTTAATTTTATTTTTTAAATTGATTGATATAATCCTATAGAATCAAACATGAATGTAATCCAATGATAAAAGGATTCATAACTCAATTTAAATTTTTTATGAAAAAATTATTCATCATTAATTTATTTATGCCATTATATTATTTTAGTTTATATATAAAATTAGTTCCTATGTATTAAAAAATTTTCTTTGGGGATTAAAATTTTACAAATAATTTATTCATGAATTAATTCTCAATTCAGTCACATCATCTTTGTAAGGTATATTTGTGTCAAATTAGATTACCTTAAGAAATATATTTATAAAATGAACTTATTTTCTAGTTTGGGGTGTATATACTATACATTTGAAAGATTATATAATAATATATCTATATATTTTATTATATTTCAAGACTCTTTTTATTAATTATTTAATATGGATTGTGATTGAAGAGTTAAAAATGTGGAAAAGGTATTATGATAAAATATCATTTCATTTAAGGAACGTTTATATTTTTGGTTACTTTGGGTGAAATCATATAAAAATATTTTCAAGAACTAAATCAAATTCATTATCCTATATTTCTAACCATGTTTGAAATAGATTATTTCCATCCCCTACATTATTAATTTAATAGAAATTAGGAATGTCATTTTCAAGTGATATTGGCCTTCTATATCTTTTTTCATTGGGAACATTTCTCTTTCTTGACAATGTTTTCTAAATTTGATTCACAAATTTAATTTGTAATGATATTTGACTTCATAAACTATCATCACATATTATATTACCTTCATTTAAAATTTCATAAAAAACAAAATTTTTTCCAAATGGGTCTATTTAAACTTCATTTTACAAAGTGATTCAAAATAGTGTTTACTGATTAAATTTACAACCTGAATGGTCATTCCTATTATCAAGACCATTTTTATAATTTATACTTCAATGAAACTCTACGGATAAATATTATTTATAATATTGTGTATTATTAGTAATTTTGTTCATTTTTGGTGTTCCTCGAGTTAAGGAGGTATAAATGTGAGTTTTTTAGAAGACAGACCAATGAGTATGGTTAGGGTGTAGTTTGTACAAAAATAAATATAATCATGTGAGTATGGGTTGTGATAGTAGGATTTTCATTATTTTATAATACTTTTCCAAACCATGAAATACCTTTTATTAACTTTTTATCCCTATCTCATTGAATATTGGCATGCAAGAAGTTGGTGCATGGGTTGCAAAACCGTGCATCCAAATCATGTAGCCATATCCATCTCACTAAAATGTTGATTTTTATATTTTTACCCTTTTTTGTTTTTATGATTTTGGGGGATGATTATCCTCCACCATATGGTAAATCACCCCTCATTTGGTTTTATAGTTTCCAATCCCCCTTAGTGGTGATATCTTCTAAAGGTCATGGTGTTTTAGAAATAGGTAAACACCATTATTCATGGTTTTTACCATCTTCCACCTTCTTAATGCTTTTTATTCCATTTTTTGGATGTGTGGAAACCTATTGGAGTTTTTAGAATAACATGGTGATTTTAAATTTGGATTTTTGTGATTTTTCTTTAGTGATTATGTGTCTAAGTCCTTATTCTACCTTATTGGTGAGGTCTTCATCAAGGGAAATAATATTTTTTCCAAATTTGTGGTAGACGTATCTATTTGATATCATTTTCTGGGACAAAACAAAAAATTTGTATTCAACATTGATTTTTACTATTTATATTTCCTTTGAAATGATTAATTGATTGTGCATATTTGATGTTTTTGTGATTCGAGTTTTATTTTGGCAATTTTCGAGTTTGAAGATAGTTTTCCAACATGATTGTGGCTTGTTTACACATAATGTTTTTGTTAAAATAGATCAAATGGTTTTTTTGGTTTCAAAATTATATATAATGTTTATTGAAAATTATTTTAACTTTTTAAATGTGTTTTGAAAAAATAATCTTGTTTTTTCATGAAATTGTTCCAATATAACATGATTGATAGGGGCACTTCTATGTGATCATGATTGCATGGAGTAGAAATTGCATTATCCCTACTGTGGGAAAGTGGTTTTTTTTGTGATGGTTTGGGGATTAATAGGGAACACCATGGAAGATACCATTGAAATAGATTGTAAGAAAACTTTTTTACATTCTCAGGATAGGCCTAACGGTTAGATCCCTAGGTTCACATTACTCATTATTGATTTTTTATATACTTATCCATTTTATTGTTTCCATTTTATGTGATTATATATATTATTCTAATTTTTCTATAATGTTATTACATGTTTATAATGTTATTCCTTCCACTGATGTGTTATATTTATAGAGAATGTAATATCTTTATTATTAATTTATTCAATTTAGAAATTATTTTTGATGGACTATTTTTTTGAAATGCAAAAAATTCAAGTTTAAAGGTTAATTTTAAAATGGAATGTTTTTATATTATATTATCTTTGGAAATTATATTAAAATAGTTTGTTGGACTGAATTTTTAAATAACCAAAATATATTCAGGGTAGAATCCTACAAGGCACTAGTTGTCACACCATTATTCTTTATTTTTTGAAGTTTTTATATTTTATTTTATTAGACACATTCATGGGAATTTAACCACATTATAGGTTGGATATTCCTCATTACCTTTGTGTGGAGTTTTTGGAAAACATGTGGTCGGAGATGTATGGTATCATATAGATTATCTTTATGGATTTTGTATCAATTAGACTATTTTTTCATTATTTTATTAAATTTTCCTTTTTTGAGTATATAGGTTTTTTAAATACCATGAGTATGTATAATTATGGATTTTCTGTATGTGGTGTACATTTGTTCCTTTTGGTAAATACTAATCTAAATATATTTAATCTTATGATATTCGTGCAATTGTCCCTTTTTTAGGATGTGTCATTCTAGTTTACATGTGATGAAATTACACCATTGAAATGAGTTTTTATTCACGTTGATTTTTTTAACCCATGGAGATCGAGAATGACTATTGGGCCATGTGGATGGATGGCTTGGGTGGAAATATAGTTCTTCTCGATTTAGTTCATTAAAAAATTGTATCTAATCCAATTTTTTATTTGGTTATTAGTGGTAAACTGCACATTAGTCTAGAATGACTTGAGTGGGAGGGATGGGGCAGTTCTTGGAAAGCTCTTATAGGATAGAAAAATCGAGTTTTGATGGGTGGTATTTGTTTTTTTTTTTTTGAGTTTTCATCCTCGTTATAGAGTTTATGATGATATTTTCAAATAATTTATTTATTACTGACAAATATTTTGGTTGGTTCGTGTGTCATTTTATGATTTTTTTTGAAACAAATACATATGAATGAGGTAAATGATTTGTTCACATTGTTATTATTAACCATGCAGAATTTGTACAACCTTGCATCAAACTCTAGTGACACCATCATGGTTTTCACAAAAATTACTGAAGCATGCATCCAAACTGTAAAAAAATTCATATACATGGGATTTTTATGTTTATCTCCATTTCAAATTATAGTTTCTTGTGATGATTATTTTTTTTGATACCCATGTAGAGGGTTTACTATGGATTTGTTGATGTGATTGAGGCTAATTTGTTCTTAATGAACCATATGTTTTCTATATTGATGAAAATATAACCCATAAGGTCATCATCCAGTCATATAGAGTTTGTAGTGGAGATTAGCCCATAACCAAACACACTTATTGACATATAATTGGTGGAGCTTGGGATTTATATTGTCCAAATCATTAGTTATTATGGTGGCCATGAGTAGATATGTATTATAGATAATTCTTATATGTTTTCTTGGAAAAATCATATATTACTTCCTGATGAAAATAGATGTAATGGTCCTAGGGGCTGGTTTTCTATTGAAGAAAATATATTTGAGTTATTGGTGACCCCTTAGACCTCCAAAGTGAGATTTTCCATTAATGTTCTGGAAGTAGCAATTATCAAGTAGTAAGAATAGATCATTTTCAGGAGGATAAATGGGGATATCAGGTATATCATTTTAAGGTGTATTTTAAATAATAGTTTTACCCAAAGACCATGAGAGTGGAAAAGGACCATGCATTCATTAATATAGACTATGGTGATAATTCCTTAATTTGGTACACAACATGATTTACAGAGTTGGTTCATGTATATATGGATCTCCTCATAAATAATTATATTAAGGAACAACATTTTGAGATGGGTTTGAGTATAGGTATCATAACTGTACAAATTACTATATACCTATAGTAGTATTCATATGTGTTTGACAAGGAATATATTGAAAATTATGTTTTGAATATAAATATAGTACTCAATAATGTTCATTCTATGGGTATTATCTATAGTTCTTTGTCATGACAAGAAATGATGCATGATGAGTCTCTGAGGGGAAGTGGAAAGAGTGTCTAGTAGTTTTTTTGTATATTTATTGTGTCTTATCATTGGAATAGTACCTTTAGTTTTTATCAATTAAGGAAGGTGGGACTCTCTTGGAACAATGATACTATGACACTGTGGATATTCCACCAGTGTGGGATGTTCGGGAATATCTGTCACTTTTGTCAGTTGGATTCCAAGGGAAGAAGTGTGGGATCCAAAATTTCAGAGGGATGTTAGGTGTAGCCATAGGTCTCAAAGGGAGGGGGATATATCACTCATGTATAGGTAGGTTATTTCATAGATAATAATACTATTAGTTATTCTGAGCTAGACCATATTCATATAGAAGTTTTTTTCCATAAAAATGATATTTTGGGCAAGGCACCATTAGAGGTACAATATTTATTGCATGTTCTATTGAAACAATTTTATTTGAAACTGGTGCATCCCATTCCATCAGTTCAAATATGATTATTGTTTCTCTATGTATACAGAATGAGTTGATTCTATATGGTATACATTTTATTACTCTATGGTGGGTGAAATAAAGGGAAATGATTCAACTAGCCTAAGTGACATGTTGTTATATAAGGCATAAGATTCATTTTGGACATCTTTTTTTTGTACATGTATGTTGTGTACCATAATATATATATATATATATATATATTGGTTGGACATAACTGTGGGACTAGTGTAATTTTATAACCACAAAATTTAAATCATTTTTTCTAATGGGAGAACTCAATTCATTTATAGAGAGTTGGATCTATATTCTGGGTGGTTCAGACCAGTCAAATCCTTGATAAAGTTGATCTCAGGTTAGTTTCATAGGTTTTATATTGGTGATGATTAGATTTATTTAGTGTTTGCGATTTCAGTTAGTTTGAATAGCTAAACTTATATATTTCAAGAGAATGATTTGTGATATCTACCATAGTGAGTGGTCGAATTTACAAATGATCATCTTTTCATGATATATCAGATCTCCTTTTCATCATTGTAGAAGGCATTGATTGATCTGAAAAAGCTAAATGTTCTGCTGATAGATCTTGAGAGAATGTGTTTTATCGATCCCAACATGCCAATATGGGATTCACTAGTCATATGTGAAAATAAGTTGGATGGTATTATCTAATATTAAATAACCTAATGTAAGATAAAATTGGTGACAGTGAAGAAAAAAAATACCCAATTCCCAAAAATGATGATCCCTTTGACTAGTATTGTAGAGAATGTTTGTTTTCAAATATCGTTATGTGATCAGGTTACCCCAAGTTTATGTTTTGATAAGATGATGTTTGTATGACCAAATTTTGAAGTCGGTATAGTCATTTTAAGTATTTGGTTTTGTCATTTGGTCTTACCAAACCTCATATACTAATCAGGTTATTGATAAACCAGATCATCTATCTCTTTTTGGAAAACATAATAGTTGTGTTTTTTATGTAATCTTGGTTAATTTTGAGAGAATTTAGGTACATGATTAACACTTTTGTATTATTTGGTTGTTTTGGTAGAGAATAATCTATATTAAAATTTTTCAATGTTCCATCATTGAAATCAGGAAGAAGAGATTTTGAGCCACATGATTTATGAGGTACGAGATTTGGTGGATCCAAAAATATATTGAGAAATCATGTCTTAGGTGTATCCTATGAATGTGTTTGAGATATGAAGTTAAAAGTCCAGATTGGGTATGATAGTAATTTTTTTGGTAAATATATGAGCTAGCTCATCCCTTGATTCTTTTGACCAGTAAAAGGGTGACAATTTAGTTGGAAGATAAATGATAAAATGTTTTTAACTAGTTATTGATCCATATACCATCCAAATATATTTTAATTATTTGTCTACATATGATAATTTTTTTTATGTATTTTTATGCTTCTAGTGTGGTGTTTGTAACTTTTTTAATGAAATGTGATCAAGTTGCGGGCTTTGTATTTTGGTAGCTATGCCCACAATCTCATAATTATCACACCCTCAGCTTGGAATTAGTTGCTATTATTTAGGCATTAAAAACATGAAGAAATTACCTATTTATTGGTTATTTTATAATTTATTCAAATAATAATACCCTGATTTATACTTTCATCTAGAGGGACCAAAATATAATATATTGATGTGTGGTAAAGTACAATCAAACTTTCGAGTTCGAGATTGATTTTATATCATTTATGGAAAATGTTCTCCCTAACACATACAGTAAGTTTATTAAAGTGTATGATTTTGAGGAATTAGAAGATGAGTGGGTTATGAAGATTTTTAAATAATATCAAACTGTAATGCAGTAGGATATAGGGAAAGTATTCTTTGAAATTGTGTAGCTTAAACATTATATTCAAAACTGGAGTAGGAGTGAGATTTCATCTGACCCTGAGTTCTAATTGTTTAGTTGTGCCATAAATGGTGGGTAAAGCTCAGGTGATTGTCCTCAGTCTCCAAGTGGTTTCTCGGACATTTTTATGTGGTTGGTTACTCTTTTGAGGCTGAGGATGTAGGGGATTAATTTGATGCATCATTCCCAGTGTATTATTTATCCCATGGAGACTATGATGTGTTATTCTTTAAAAGGCATGTATTGTTGGCCTAGATGAAGACTTGTAGTGGAATAATTTATATCTATGTTTTTGAAATGTCAGAGGATTATGGTTGAGCATCATGAGCCATTTGAGTTATATCATCCACATATCATTCCATTGAGCATGTGGGATGAAATATCTATAGATTTATTGATTGGGATACCTCACACATGGAGTGGGATATACCCCAATTGAGTGATTATTTTTTAATGTTGAAATCATTCCACATACCTCACATCATATAATGGATAAAGACATATTACCTCTAACACCTATATGTTTTAGAGTTCATTCATCTTCCTAGAGTTACCTTAGTGATCGTTTTAGATCATGATTTCCATTATAAATATCCCATTTTGGTGGTTGTCTAAGATTATTTGAAAACTCCACCCAATAATTGGTACTGTGTATTACAAGTAAATAAATGATAAGTCTAAGACAATAATTTTGAATCTGAAGGATTTTTTTTGGTAATGTTTTGATGAATTTGGATGTTCATGGTAGATTCTGCCACTATTAGATGATTATTATTATAATAAATGTTATGAAATATGGATCCAAGAAGGCCTAATTTGAGTCATTTTATAGAGGGTTGTTCTAATACCAATTGTACTAGGATGAGTTCAGTGAGAATTAAATTGTTATATAAAACCTCAATAATAAGTAATAAATAAAATTTGAATGTTTTAAAAAATTGATTTCGATAGAAAAAACATACTAGATGTCATATTCTAACATTCGTCATCCCTCGTTGTAGAATCAAGTATGTCAGCATGTGTTTTTTAAGGTATCAATTCATCTAGTTTATTATTCGTTGGGAGTCAAGGGAAATTGAAATAATGTTTTTAATATCCATTTCATTATATATATTTTATTGGGAAGGTATCTTAATGGTTTTATGTTCCATCACAATTAATTTTATTTTAGAGTCGAATTCCACTATTATAGAGCAACATATTTCTATCATGGATGTTCAGAAAAAAGTGAGGCTTGAGAATTCAGGAACATTTGTCCACGTGTCCAAGATATGTATTGTAGATAGGCATTGATCATGTAACTAGGGAAGTTGTGTAAGAGATAAGTTTCTCAAAAGTTTTATTCTATTGAATATTGGAGACTTCATGTGTATAATGTGGAATATATGGGATTTTATTACAACGTTTGGGATATTTAATCACATATTTTCTTATTTTAATTACCTATTAGATTGTTAATGGAGTACTTTGGGATATATAGGATGAAAATTTTATTTTTTAGTGATGATAGAGAAATGTAGACAATTTTTAGAACAATGTAGATTACTATGTGAGATTGTTGATGTTTTTGAGAGTGGGGTTTTTCCAAAGTTTCAGAAGAGTATGTCAAATCATGCAATAACTCGTAGTTTCAATGTGGCCCATTATGCGTATCCAATGACACCCACTTGGTTGTTCCATGGTTTTCCAAACCATAAAACCATCTCTATATATTTCAAAAAGATGATTTTTACCTATTTACCCATGTCTGATTTCTATGCTTTGAAAGAAAAGTTTCCTCCATCATTATGACATGACCTCTCCGATTAAGTTAGCTTTTTCCAAATAACTAGTATAAAATTGGGATATTTCCATAGACCAATAAAAAATATTTTAAAATAGTGGCTATAGGTATGTTATAGCCTCAGTTGTGTGGCTTATAGCCATGGTTTTGAATAATGGGGCTATAGACCGTTATTCCAAGGGTTATTGTCGTAATATTCAATACTGTGGGTATAGGTATACTACCCAAGCATGTGGAAAAACGTTCCACTAAAAATAGAGTATGAATCTCTTTTACAAAAGTTTTTAGTCTATCTATATCATTATTAATAATATATATAACAGAATATATATTTATATACCCAATTATTGACATGGTGTAGTGATTAGGATGCTAAATTCTATAGTATAGGTATAGAGACCAAATCTAAGAAGTGACATATTATTTTTGGGCTATAGCCACAGCTTCCATCTTTGGAAATAACCCCCATAACCACCATATTAACTATGACCATAGATCAACTACCACCATGGCAAATAACGAGACCTACTACTACGGTCTTATGAACTGTACAAATTAGTTGGGCCCCACTACCACAATGATAGTGTCCATGATTTTGGAAAACCAAGGCTGTAGGGTATGACCATCATTTTGGGAGTTATTGCAAAGATGTTAAACCATGAAAACATTCCAATTTTGTATTTTATAATCTTTTAGTCATGATCTATCATGGAGATCACGGTGTTTTGGTTATAGGGAAGCCTCTTTATTATATTTTTATTACTTTTCCCACTTCATCTTCCTCATCCTCCCATTTTTTTGTGGGGAATCCTACTACTGGTTTTGGATGAATATAGGGTTTTTAATGGGGTAATTTGGTTTGTTTTTATAAAGTATAAGTGTTTTAGGTCGTGTTCTTCCTCTTTCAGGTTGTCATCAGCAACGGTGGTGAGTCTTAGACAAAATCCACGGTATCTGTCACTATTTAAGGACAGTTTCCATGGAACACAATTAAATTTAAAATTATATTTTGTTTTTAATGTATAATTTCCCTTTTAAATGAGTTATTATTATTGTGCATACAATTTTTTATATTATTAAGGGATTAGTATGGTGATTTAGGTTTTTAGTTAAGGATTCCCAAATGGATCTATCTTTTATGGAAAACAAGTTCTTATTAATATTTATCATGGTATTTTACTTTTTAAATATGTTTTCTAATGTTTTTTAGAATATTAAAAACATTCTTAATGATGTTATTAAAAAATGGAATTTTTTATGTGATGGATTCTGATATATCTTATTTTATATGGGCACAATTTTGTGATCATGTTATCTTGGAGTAGTACCTGGGTTAATTGAGGTGTTAGAGATGGGTATTTTATAGGGATCGTGTGAGATTTTAGAGTAAAGAACATGAAATATTCCATATTTTTTTTGCCAAGTGACCATGTTATCCCTCTTATGGAAGATTTTTTCATCCTCTAATTTTTTTCAAGGGTTCGTGAGTGCCTTTAGTTTAGGAAAACTATAGGATTTTTCATGTTTAGGATGAAGATAATATTACGTTTTTCTATTTTATATTCTATCTATAACACAAGTTGATTTACTCATGATAAGTTTGATTATCATAGACTATGTATAAATTTACTCATCTTGGATTGGTTTATATGATTATGAATTTGAGTTATTATATAAGCAGTGATGAGATATATTATTCCCAATTTTTATTACATTTCATACATTTTGATGAATTTCCTCTTTCTCTTGTTTTATTTAATTTATTAATTATGTTGTTCCATATTTATTTTTTTAATTAATAATTGGAGTAAGGATTGGATATCATATTCGATGGAATTGGGAAACCTAAGGAATTTTAAATGTTCATTGAAAACATTCATGTTTTAAAATTGGTTTATTTTTTAAATGGTTTTTAAACTAGTTAATTTTTTATGTGTAAAATCTTTAAATATATTTATTCACTTATCCAACATGTATTTTATAAAGTCACCCTACTAGGGATTCTAGGAATTTATTATTTTGTTTCATTTTTCAACGCCATGGGAAAGGGCACCATGTTCTAGGGTGAATTTTCTTGATTACTGGCATCTAATGTTCTATTGAGGACACATAATCACATACGTAATAGATTGATAAAGTAAAAAATTTAGATTTTGTGTCTATTAAGATGTATGTCGGGACATGTGTGGAATTTTACACTCACATTTTGTTTTTGGTTTTCTTGAGATACCTTGTGTATGTCCAGTTATGTAATGTTTTTATGTAATATTCATTTAGAGTTTATGATTTATGTGTATCTAGGGCGGTTTAATATGATGATTTTTTGGGAGAATATCATTTTATAGGTGGTTAATTCCAAAGTACATATGGTGAAATCATTATAGAGTTATAGAGTTATATACCCATTGCTGGTTCTCTACCTGAGATGATCGTGAACAGACATCGGGCCTTGTGGTGGGACTGTCGGTGATGAATTAGGTTGACACATTCTGGTTTGTAGCTTATTTTGTATGTTTCTAAGGTTATTTTCAAGGAAAATAATTTTCCAAAAAAATTATGAATTTATAAATTTAAATAGATACTTTCTAAATGAAAACGATCTTTTCCTATAGTGTTTTTTTAATGAATGTTAAATGGTATTTACATCATCAATTTCAAGAACATTTGATATTATAAATGCTTCACCAGGGAAATTTTTAAATTATACCATCCACATTTTTATCTTTATATATTCTTATTATTTCAATGTTATTTTCATAGAACTAATTTTTATAACTATTTAATCAAGATAGAAAATCAATATTTGGTGTTTCTATGGGTTTAATGGTGAATTTATATTTTTATATACTTTATTTATAAATTTATTATTGTTCTTAGGAATTTTATATGATGATGGGGTTTTCATTATAAAATGGGGGTGGGTGAGCCCACTATTGTTATCCAATGCAATGGGTAACAAGATGGAGCTGACTTATTTAGTGTATCTTATATGAGTATGGGAATATAATGTTATTATATTTATATTTATAATTATGATGGTTATTTCAATTGAAACTATTATATTTACACCATGTGGGATAGTTAAGGTTTATCTCTATATAATAGTGAGATGAAAATGATGTACCAAGATACGAATGTGATTTTTATTTTCTTTACATTATTATTTATTTAAATATTATAATTTCAGAATTTTTAAAAATGACCTAAAATATAATTTAAATTATATGTAAGTTAATATTAGTTAAAATATATGGGGATTTAATGATTACATTGATCAAGATCCACATCACATGGGACATTATTATTTAATTCAATGACTCTTTATTGTGTTAAAGCATTATGAAATTTTTCATGATTGATTATATATGTTTTGATAGGTAATAATTCTATTATGTTGTTCTTTTCACATTTATTATATCATTATACCTTCATTCTTATATAATTATCAACGTTGAAAGTAGTTTTTTAATGCTTATGTTTACCAATAATAAATATTATATCTCACTGGTAATATGTATCCTAGTCCCCCATGTTATGATGAATGATGTTAAAATTATTTTGTATAGAATTTTTTCATTTGAGAATAATTTTCTCAGAGATGATGAAGACATTATATGGAATATAAAAAATATGTAAATTTGAAAATACACTCCCTTGAAGTATTTGTTATTGTTTATGTAAGATATTGTACTAATTATCTTAAACATTAATCCAATAATGACTATGTGTATGTGCGTTATCAAATATTTTCATTTTATTATGTTGGGCTTGGATAGAAAAAATTCAATCGAATTTATTAGTAACAAAAATAAAATTGTTACATTTTTTTAACATCAAATTTGAGAGTATAGATTTTTGGATTCTATAATTAGTATTAGAAATGAAATTATATAACATTGGGTATTATGGTGTTTCTGTGAGATGATATATTAAGAGTTATAGAAATAATATTGAGTTTATACGATTGAGGATGATATTGTGTTTAATGTCTTAGAAACCCGTTTTTATGGTTTTATGTGAAGTAATATTAAGAACACTAATTATAATTTTTTATATTTTTCATTATGTTTAGTTATACAAAACCCTTAGGTTAAAATTTAAGTATTATCATTGGAAAAAAATTACATTTTTATGACAAACAAATTGATGTTATTTATAAAAAATATAATTTATATGAACATTGATGAATAAGTGTAACCTTATAAGAATTATATTGCTTAAAAAATGATAACCCATAGGATGGTTGATATCACATTACATTTGGCAAGGCCACGGGGTGGAACCTAGAACCAATGGGTGACCATGGAGAAACGACAAACACTGGGCTACAGAAAGATATAGATATTCTAAAATTTATTATACTTAAATTATATTGAAAATAAATATTATATTGTTTTTTAACATAAATTTTATTATATATGTAACATCTTGTTAGCTGGATTGGGTATGTTTTTCTCTCTCTAAACATTCTCTTTCTGTTCAAAGTAATTTGTGGTGGTTTTTTAGATTTTTTGCTAGCTGTAGAATATTTACACATCGTGTCACAATGATATATCCCATGTAGTTCATGTTGGATAGAATCCGTGAAAAGGGAGATCACAGTATGAAGATTAATATGATTTGATCAAGCCACACATAACGTTACATGCAAAATGGTCAGTTATTAGGTTGAGGTGAAGGGATGTTAGGTGTACTAATCCTTCATGGACTAATTGATGTGATCAGTGGTAACATGTCATGACTCACCCCCTCCTAGTTTAAAAACACATGATTAGGTATTTTGGTACAGTCCTTTCACTGGGTCTTCATTTCTCTCATCCCAAGGATCTTCCTTGGAGTTTATCAGAGGACCTTTTCTTTCTGGATAAGGCAATTTGACATCCAATATCTATTTTATGTATGGTACGTCTCTCCGAGTGAATAACCATCCCACTCCTTCAATGTTTTTATCACATTATCACCCTTGTGTTTCATTATCAGATCTGTTGATATACAATGAATGTTCCTCGTTGTCTTATTCTTGTCTCATTGTGAGATATTATTGTGGATTCCATTCTATGGATAGTTGTGGTGTAGCATACATTTGTTCTTAAGGTTAGTGAGTTTTCTTCTATCGGCTACACCATTTTATTTTAATTGAATCAATCCTAAGATGACTGGGATTGATTCAAGGATCTTCGTTTCTATTATCAGTTTCAATTTTTGGTGGATTCTGTTGTGGTCATGTGTGACCATAGTTTAGAGGTAGGTGGTCCGTCTCTAGCCTATATTGACTAACCTGAATATTTTTCCTTAACAAAATATTTATATTGAAAATGGAATGATTAATTTTTGTGTGTTCAAAAAGTATTTTTTTGTGAAAAATTGTTTTCCTTGGTTATTGACAAATGGAGAGAAAATGACAATTTTGTGAATTGAAATGAAAATTATAAAATGGTATTGAAATGGTATTCAAATAATTGAAATTATTTTTGAAAAAGAGTACACGGTTTACCTTGGGTACTTAGGTGGAAGGATTAGCTTGGGGCCATAATCCATTATTTTGTGAAGGTGGGTTGTCATTGTGATTTCGTTTATTTTCAAGGCCAGTTTTTCTAAGGGACTGATATTGACATAGGGTTGGGGGTTACCTACGAGGTAATACTATTCTTCAAAGGCATGTGTTATAGGATCAGATTTATGAACGTGGTTACTTGGAACGAGTAGTGTACGGTTGGGACCTATAGTATTGTAGCGTCCTGGTTCTTGAAGCCTCTAAGAGGTGCCCCATACCCGGTTCGTCACATGGCCTCTCACACATTTTCTCAAATGCCATAGGCTGCCGAGTAGAAGTGAGGGTATTGGGTGTGATAGTGGGGAAACTATTACCTCATTGGAAGAGTACACAACGGAAGAAAAACAAATAGGCAACATCAAAAACCATAACCATCCATACAAGAGTAAATGATAAACAACAGAAGACTAACAGTAAACAACTAGATCACACACACATATATATAAAATGATTCATGATACATATGTATAAGAAATCATCCAAAAAAGATACAATTCTGAATACAATACTAAACCTAAGTGAAAAAGAAAACAGGTAATCTCCTCAGCATCACAAGCCATAGCTTGGTCCCATTCTCTTCAGCTCCATAACAAGTCAAGTACCTGAAGTAGAAGGGTTATTGCCCTTATCTATACATGCAACAACATAGTCTGTTTGGGACCAAACTCATGGCCCAAATAGGGTGTGAGACAAGGACTCAGTAGGAAACCACCCAATGATATGTGCCTAACAGTTAGTGAATACATGGCATGTAAAAGTACAGGAAGTAGTAAACATGAAAGCACACAGCAGCTACAATACACAGTTTCCAGAATATAATTTACAATCAAATAAGCAGTCACTCAATAAAGTAGAACAAAAAGGTAACCCTCTAGGTAGTTCTCACAGTCTAACAACTGTGGTTATACCTACAAGTAATAGGAACCCTCTTGGAGGCACACACAATCTCACCCCTCTGGTTCATCAAAGGAATAGACTCTCTGAGGAATCACTCACCATCAATTCCCCCTATAGTCTCGAATCATACTAAAGGCTCTCTGGGGAGGCACTCAATGTCTCATTCCCCCTATGATCCACATCGAGGAACTAAAAACTCTCTGAGGAAGAACCCATTGTCAATTCCCCCTTTGGTCTCGCATCAAATTAATAAGACTCTATGGAGAAGCCCTTACGTCCATTATCCATATGGACCACTACACTAGTTTCTCACAGCCCTGTGTAAAACAGACATGCATAGCACATGTATCACCCTAAGTTAACCTCAAGAACTACTTGGATATCATTCTAAGTTACAATAGCATAACAATACAATAGTTCCACGCTCCTATAACTAGGCATGGAAACTGGAAAAATGCCTAACAAGAAAAATATTCTTGGAAAAACATCCAAAGCATAGAAAAAAATACCCTATTCACAAGCATTGACCTCTACTCAATAAATCAAGAAAAACAGGAAAACAACAGGGGAAAATAGGAAACACGCAATACCCCATTCAGGGGAATTGGGGTAATTGCACAAAATATTAAAATACTTCCTATAGAAAGAAACAAACCACATACATCAATGCTAGGATATCGATATACTTGAACCACTAGGATTGATTCTCCTCAGAACGGTGTAGATCTATGAAAACGCCCAAAACTTTCAACCCAAGATAACATTAGAAAGAGGAGGAATTGGAAACCAAATCTCTAGGATAAGGAAGAAATCACCGCTGCGGTTCCAATGAAATCGATAGTGGCTGAAACTAAAATCGGATGGAAGCTCAGGGGCTCAGAGAAGGATTGCAGTCGTACGAGAGCTCTTGGCCGAACGAGACCTTGAAGAAGGTCGTTCTGGCGATTAGACACGACCCCAGTGAGTTTAATGAAAAAAAGAAAATAAATTGTGTGTACTTATTGAGTTCATGTTGTGTACTCTTATTTTCTATACTCTGCTTTAAGCGGCCTCCACATCACCTTTATAAAATGTGTGTGTGGCCCAGACAGGGCCAGCACAAGGCCTCAAGAGGTAAAGGAGTACACAGCGTGTACTCATAAAGTACATGGCATGTAATTAAAAAATTACTGAAACTCCTCTTTTCACAACGACTCCAGGAAAATGAAAGACATACCAGAAAATGAAGATCCGGGTTCTTAAAAACATCCCCCCTTAAAGATATTATCCCTGAATTTCCCTAGAAAGGCTTTGAAGATGGAACCCTGAACAGCTTCGGCCACTGCGATAGTACATCAGCCTCCCTCTCCTAGGTCTCGTCATGTACTCACCCATTCTTCCAAGCACAAGTAATAGAGGAACATACCACCCACAGAGAACCTTCATAATGCGGTTGACAATCTGGATAGGATGCTCCTCAAAAGATGCATTCGCTTTGAGCTCAATCTCCTTGGGCTAAAAGATATGATACAGTCCTGAAAAGTAACGTCGACGCTGAGACACGTGGAAGACGTCGTGCATGGCCTGGTACCTCTGAGGTAACTGCAACCGGTAGGAAACTGACCCAACTCCCTCTAATACCTCAAATGGCCCGACGTACCACGGTGAAAGATTACCCTATCTTTGAATCCTTTTTTGTCCGAACCTCAGTGCGATATGCAAGAAAACATGATCCCCAACCTCGAAATCTAGATGTTATGTTCGCTGATCAGCAAAAGACTTCTGTTGAGCCTATGGTGTAGCCATCCTATTCTGAATCAAATCTATCTACTCTGAGGTCCCTTGAACAAGACATGGTCCCGGTAAACCTACCTCTCCATCCTCCAGCCAACATAAAGTTGATCGGCATGGCCTACCATACAAATCCTTGTAAGGTTCCATCTGAATAATTGCCTGAAAACGGTTATTGTAGGAAAACTCCACAAGAGGGATATGCTTCTCCCAAGAACCGCTATAGTCTAGAATTCAAGCTCGGAAAATATCCTCAAGCACCTAGATCATACGCTCGGACTGGCCATCTGTCTGGGGATGGAATGTTATACTCAAAAGTACATGTGTACCCAAGACACTCTGAAGCCACTTCCAGAACAGAGAAGTAAAGCACACATCCCTTTCTGAAACAATGGAGTGTGGAACTCCATACAGACATAAAAACTCTCGGATGTATAGTCATCATAGAACATCAACATTGAAGGTCTCTTTGATCAGTAAGATGTGAGAAACCTTCGTAAGCTTTATGAAGACAACCCAAACAACATCATTCCCTCGAGGAAACCTCAGCAATATGGTCACGAAGTTCATAGCGACATCATTCCACTTCCACTTCAGAATGGGTAACTGTTGTAAATGGCCTGATGTTCGCTCATGCTTCGCCTTTACCTACTGACAAGTAGATCACCTCAAGATGAAACCAGAAACATCTCTCTTCATACCTGGCCACCAGTACTGGCGATGAAGATCCTGATACATCTTGGTGATGCCAGGATGAACTTCTCAAACGGAGGAATGAAAAACCTGCACCAACTACTCGCATTTTTCTGCTGGCACCCATACGCATCTTTGGACATGAAAGATCTCATATTTTCCCAATTTCCATCCAGGAAGAGGGTCCTCTCCTGCCACACTCTCCCATAGGACTAAGCCTTCTGTGTCTGATAGCTGCCTCATTCGTACCCGATCAAGAATCATACAGGTAACAGCTATAGAAAATATGTAAGTTTGTCCCTGTCTGTCGTGCACCTCCAGATGCATCTCAGAGAATAGATCCATAAGCTTCCACTCACTACTGGCCTCCTAAACTACCTGAATCTGAGATCTTCTGCTCAACGCGTTATCCACTGTGTTTCCCTTTCCCGGCATATAAGAAAGCTTAAAATCAAAAGAATAAAGATACTCGACCCACCTGCATTGTCTCAGATTCAGATCACACTGATTGAAGTGGTACATGAGACTCTTGTGGTCAGTTAAAACCATAATGTGCTCTACCAGAAGGTAATGTCTCCAACAACGCAAAGTATGAACAACATCTGCCAACTCCAGATCATGGGTCGGGTAGTTCCTTTCATGTGGCCTCAACTGCTGAGACCTATATGCAATGACTCCATATCCCTGCATAAGCACAGCTCTTAGCCCGATACATGAAGAATCACAATAAATAGTATAGCTCTTTCCTGGATCTGGAAAGACTAGTATCAGTGCTGACTTCAACCTTCCCTTCAGCTCTTGAAAGGATGACTCACAAGAATCTGACCATAAGAACATCACCCCCTTCTTGGTCAAACCTATCAATGGTGCTGCTAAGCATGAACTGTTATGAATGAAGCATCTGTAGTATCCATCCAGCACTAGGAAACTCTATACCTCAAAAACATTCTTCAGCTGCTCCCAGGAAACTACAACTCTCACTTTCTCTAGGACCACAGATACTCCTGCCTATAAGATTATGTGATCCAAGAAGTGAATTTGATCCATCTAAAAGTGGAACTTCGAGAGTTCATCATAAAGATGATGCTCTCTCAGTGTACTCAGAATGATCTCAAGATGGGTATCATGGTCTTTTCGAGTGTGAGAGTACACCAAGATGTCATCCACGAAAACCACCATGATGGAATCCAAGTGTGGATGGAACACTCGTTTCATCAGTGCAATGAAAACTGCTGGCGAATTCGTGAGACCGAACAGCATAACCGTATACTCGTAGAGACCCTACAAACTATTCAAGGCTATCAGAGGTATATCTGATGGTATAATGTGCAAATTATGATAACTGGACCTCAAATTGATCTTCGAGAACACCCGAGCTCCTCAAAGCTGATCGGAAAGATCATCAATCCTCAGCAAGGGATATCGGTTCTTGACCGCAAACTAGTTCAGCTTCTGATAATCCTTACAGAGCCTAAGGGTACTGTCTGCCTTCTTCACAAATAGGATAGGTGAACCCCAAGGATAAGTACTGGGTCGGATGAAACCCTTTGACTGCAACTCCTCCAATTACTTCTCCAGCTCCTGCAACTCCGGTGTAGCCATCCTATAGGGAGGAATGGACACCGGTGCCTCTCCTGGCACAATCTCAATAGATAAGTATACCTCACGCTTTAGAGGAAAACCTGAAAAATCCCCTGGAAATATATCTCTGAAATGATCCACCACTGGAGGAAATTCCAACTGTGAAGTCCCTCGATCATCCTAATAAAGACTAGCTATCTGGGATGTAACCCTTCCTAGCCCATGATGCTCGAGTCCAGCTCGACTCGCCTGAACATATCATTCTCCTCTATGAAGAAAACATTCACTCTTTGGTGAAATGAAACTCACCCTGCGGCGATAACAGTCGAAGACTGCATAGAAGGGATCCAAATAGTCCATCTCGAGAATGAAATCATATCCTGTCATCTCTAGGATATAGAGATCCCAAAATAAATGATACCCTTCAACCTCGAGAGGGAACTCTCTACACTAACGTACACTAGATTTCATCGTCCCCAAAGGTGTGTCTAGTGTCCAAAATTTGGGAGGAGAAAATACACAGAGCCCAAGGCTCTCCAAAACCGCAATAGAAATAAATCTATGCATAGATCCTGTAAAGAAAAGTGTTGAAGAAAACACTGAGGCTACTAAGATTGTACCTCAAGCTGTAGAAGGTCTGGGATCCTGCTCCTGATAGGTCTGCTCCACTATAAAGGTCTGGCCTTCTCTGAGATCCTATGGCCCTGCCCGGCGACTCTGTGCTAATCCTCCCTACTAACGCTGAGAGACTGGTGACTGGCCGCAACGTCCTCGACCTCCACCTCGGCCCGAATGGCCAAAAGAAGTATAGTTCCCTGAATAGTGAGAAACTGGTGGTGCTGCTCTTGAATGAGGTGTCATGGAGGAACCCCTGTCACCAGCTACTGGTGATAAAACAGGGCAAAAATTCTGAAGGTGACCCATCATACTGCAAGATCGGAACTCCAATGGGTCTCACTGGAACTGTGGCCTCATGTGACCTACCCTTCCACACTGGTAGCATACTACCTGACTACCTGAAGATGTATCTCGCCTCCTCGGATCATCATGTGTAGACTCCCTACGTCACTTCCTACTATCAACTGGAGGGATACTATCTCTGGATGCAGAACCACCCAATCTTGTAGCTCCGGAGTCTCTCAGATTATGCTCAGCAATCAGGGCCTGGTTGACGATGGAAGTGATGGAAGTCAACTAGAAGATATTCACCTGCCAGCGGATCTCCTGCCTGATACCATCCTCAAACTTCCTTGAAAGAACATCACATCTCCACCTCGGAGGAGTGTGAAATTTTGTAGCTCGGTGAGATGAGAGGAATACTCCATAACATAAAGATCACCCTACTCTAGACTCATGAACTACTGGGCTCGATCGGCCCTCAGGGTCTCTGGGTAGAATTAGTTGTAAAACATGGACTGGAACTCCTCCCATGCCATAACCTACTGATGACCCGCCTGTAAGATCATGTTCCACCTCCTCATGGTGGAGTATCGTAGCATATAGATAGAGAGCTTGACCCGCCTCTCCGGAGGCATTTCCAGATACTCAAAGATAGTCAGAATGGATTCCAGCCATGACTCTGCAGCATGTGGTCCCCCTTCCCCTGAGAAATAGGATGATGCTGCTGCTGAAAACCCCATGTCAAGTCTACCATTGACGTGGCAGGAGGCGGTGCTCCCTGAAAGGTATGCATATTCCTCATATATCCTTCCCTAAACTGTGCATCAGTGCCTACAACTGGTATGGCAGCTGGTGCCAAGGCTAACATGACTTGAGGATCAGGAGGAAGTCCCTGATCATCCATATCTGGCATCTGATCACTATCCTACAACTGACGTACAACCAGATGATTTCTCCGAGGAATAGCCTTACAAAATCAACAACATACCTTAGATCTGGAATATCAAGGACATATAACAAAGGAGTACAAAACAGAAACATTAGAACGAAACACTCGAGTTTTACAAAACATAACTACATAGCGTGTATAAATGCTACACAGCATGTACTTAGCTGTATTCCCCTACCCGAGTCTCCTTGCATGCATAACCCGCACGGTCTTATTAAACGGAGACTACATGGAATGTTCCCTATGGAAACGGCATGTAGTACACAACTTTTCAACGACCCGTGTTATTAGTTACACAGCCGGTTAAACGGTTGAGACTACATGGCATGTTCTGAACAAACTCAGCATGTACATGAAGATTTTCCCCGACCCGTGTTGTTGGTGACACGGCTGGGTACCTAGAACAAGGCTACACAGCGTGTTCATAAAAAACACAGTGTGCATTACATGGGCTTCCCTAACCCGTGTTTTTAGTGACACGATCGGGTACACGACTCACTACTACACGGCGTGTACCTACCATACACGACGTTTTCTTGGAGATTTTTTACAACCCGTGTTTCTACTCACATAGTCAGTGACATTGTTTAAAAACTACATGATGTGTATATATAAAGTTCATTCCGTGTATTCTGGGTTTTTCAAGGCAGTAGCTTTGAAACCGAACTGAATCCCAAAAAACACTGAAAAACAAGCATGAAGGTGCAAAATTACGATTCGTGATGGCCCATACTCCCCGGGAATCCATGCTTGGCATCTCTTATATATCATATATAAGGGGAAAAAGTCAATGAACACCATGTTCAAATTCATTAGAGACCATAACAGCTCAGGAACCAAAATTTGGCATTCATTTAAGCAAGGTACAATACAAAAAACCTCTCTATCAAACTGTATGGATTCTATCAAATCATCTATCACAATAGCATGCATAATCTACACAATGACTATCACAACAATATGAAATTACTAATGAACCCAAGATGGCATGGAAAGAATGCATGGCATGTGATTTCTAACAAGTTCCTATATGATGCATGTGATGGTATACCCTCATCTCATTGGGTTGCAAAAGAAATAGAACCACAATATCAAAAAAAATAACAACATAAAGCATGTGAATCACTCTAGGTGAAATCTGATCAACTGTAACATATAAAAACTAGAAAACTGTAATAAGTGAGTTATATTGGATTCTCCCTGCACATGGGTTAGCTACTCTTGAGAATAGCTTAATACCAAGTACTGAATCTGTCCTATCCCTCCTAAGGCTCCAAATAGTAAATCAAGAGAATAGAAACCCTCTGATACCACTTTGTAATGTCCCAGTTCTGGAAGCCACCTAGAGGCGCCTCGTACCCGGTTGGTCACATGGCCTTAAGCGCATTTCCCCAAATGCCAGATGCTGACCACTGGCAGTGAGGGCCTTGGGTTTGATAGTGGGGAAACTATGACCTCATTGGTAGAGTAACTAGGGAAAGAAAAACAAATAGGTAATAGCAGAAACTGTAACCATCCACACAAGAGTAAATGATAAAAAGCGGAAGACTAACAGTAATCAACTAGAGCACACACATATGTATAAAATGATGCATGATACATATGTCTAAGAAAGTAGCCAAACAAGTCACAATTCTGAATAAAATACTAAACCAAAGTGAAAAATAAAATAGGTAAACTCCTCAGAATCGCAAGCCATAGCTTGGTCCCATGCTCTACAGCTCCACAGCAAGTTATGTACCTAATGTAGAAGGGAGCTTGAGATTATCTATACCTGAAACAACATAGTCTGTTTGGGCCCAAAAACATGGCCCAAACAGGGTGTGAGACAAGGACCCAGTAGGCAACCACCCAAAGATATGTGCCTAATAGTCAGTGAATACCTGGCATGTAAAAGTATAGGAAGCAGTACACAGGAAAGCACACAGCAGGTACAATCCACAGTTTCTATCATATAATTTACAAATAAGTATGTAATCACTCAAGAAAATAGAACAAACAGATAACCCCTTGGGTAGTTCCCACATCCTAACCCCTATGGTTCAACATACAAGTACTAGAAACCCTCTGGGGAGGCACACACAGTCTCACCCATCTGGTTCAGCTAAGGAATAGACTCACCGAGGAAGCACTCACCGTCAATTCCCCCTATAGTCTGGTATCGTACTAAAGGCTCTCTGGGGAAGCACTCAATGTCTCATTCCCCATGTGGACCACGTATAGGAACTAAAGACTCTATGAGTAAGAATGCATCATAAATTCCCCCTTTGGTCTCACATCGAATTAATAAGACTCTCTGGATAAGCCCTTACGTCCATTCTCCCTTTGGTCCACTACATTAGGTTCTCACAGCCCTGTGAAAAACAAACACGCATAGCAAATGTATCGCCCCAAGTAATCCTCAAGAACTACTTGGCTATCATTATAAGTTACAACATCATAACTTTACAAGAGTTCCGCTATCCGACAACTAGGCATGACAACTGGAAAAATTCCTAACAGGTTAACATACATGGAAAAACATCCATAACACAGTAAAAATTACCCTATTGACAAGAATTGAACTCTACTCAAGAAATCAAGCAAAACAGGAAAACAACAGGGTCAAAATAGGAAACACACAATACCCCATTCAAGGGAATTTGTGCAATTGCACAAAATATTCAAAGATGTCCTCCAGAAAGGCACAAAACAATTACCTTGATGCTAGAAGATCGATATACTTGTACTATGATGCTTGATTCTCCTCAGAATGGTGTAGATATATGAAAACGCAAAAAACGTTCAATCCAAGATAACATAATAAAGATGAGGAATTGGAAAATAGTGTTCTAGGAGAAGGAAGAAATCACCACTGTGGTTCCAATGCAATCGACGGTGGCTGAAATGGAGATTAGACGGATGCTCGGTGGCTCGGAGAAGGATCCCTACCGTACGAGAGATCTCGGTCAAACGATACATAGAAGAAGGTCATTCTGGCGATTAGACATGACCCCAGTGAATTTAATGGAAAAAAAGAAAATACACAGCGTGTACTTATTGAGTTCATTGCGTGTACTCATCTTTTCCGTACTCCGCTTTAAGCGGCCTCCACATCACCCCTACACACCGTGTGTGTGGCCTGGACACAGCCCGCACATTGCCTCAAGTGGAAAAGGAGTACACGATGTATACTCATAAAGTACATGGCGTGTACTTCAAAAATTTCCAGAAACTTTTCTTTTCAAAAAAGACTCTAGGAAAAGGAATGACATACCTTAAAACGAAGATCCGAGTTCTTACAATTGTCCTTGTTGTTGGGATAAATGTTCATATGTTTTTTTTTTGCGTCATAATGAGTTTTCCTTGATATTCATGTTTATGCTTGTGTAAAATGATATGAAAATTGTTATTTTAAATTAATATACCTACATTTGTTTATAACTATGGAAATGTGAAATTTTACCATGTTTTTTATAATACTAATTTACTGATTATCATGCCATGTTTTAATATAAAATAAATATACATCATTTTTTATACAAAGAAAAGTCATGTAAAACTTGGGTGGGATCCTACAGAACCTATTAGCTCACACCAGGTGAACCTATTCGTTATTGTGTAGACATTTCATTGTTATATAGTATAGGGAATGTAAAAGAGTTGTAGTGATGTTGAGAGTTCAGTTCAGTTGGTTGGTAAGATAGTGGTGAGATAGAGGTAGTCCATCCCTACAATCATTTTGATTAGATGTTATATTTTATGTACTTTCTTGTTGTAATTTTCATTTAGAGTTTCACCTACCATTACATTTGTTATGATTATGTTATTTTTTTCATAATTATTGAATATATATTTTTTGTTTCTTCCCTTATTATTCTCTTTCTATATATATATATGCATTCCACATGATATATTAGGTTGTGAAAAATAATTCCCTTGGTTTCTTGATTGATTATTAGGTTATTATCATCAAACCATGGTGATCGGAATGCCCTTATTGTAAGTGATTGATCGGTTTGGGTGATGGGTTTTAGGGAAACTCGAGTCAGTTCATTACAATATTTTATTAGAGGAGGCATTACCCCAAGAGTCCTTATCACTGTAAATCTGTTAAACTATATATAGGATTATCTGGACCTGAGTGGTATGTTTTGATATGTTCATGTCCCTCTCTTGTCAGAATGTTGTTATTTAGGTATATACAGGTGTTGGAGGAGAGAAAGAACGCTCACCTGAGTTCTTTTGTGAGAAGCCACCATCCAATAAAGGAACGACTGAACCTCTAGAGGTCGAGGATTAGACATATAGGATCGATCAAATATTGTAATTCCTGGAGACACCTGAGACGATTAGGGTAATTTTTGAAGCGTTCAAACATGTGGGATTCTGCAAGCGTTGGGGGAATTATATGGTCAAGGCAGACAAAGATATGGGCATAGATTGGAATGGTTTCAAAACACTATTCATTAAGTTATTTTTTTCTATAGTTTCTAATGTTGGAAAAGTTATTGGAGTTCTTTTTTTCAAAAGGGGGAGCATCCAGTGTTGGTAAACAATATAAAATATATTGATCTTGTCCATTTTTATCATGACAAGGTAAATAATAAACCCCTGAATGCGCAGAAGTACCTGCAAGGTTTGCGATCTGATATCAGATCATAGGAGTTTTTGCTTAAAAATTCAACCTATGTAGAGATGGTAGATGTAGATATGATAAAAAAAATATGTAGGAAATTTTTTATTTCCACTTCTTCACATCTATCAGGTCAGTGTTTTAGTGGTGCACATGGGAAGAGGAGGAAGTGGTATGATCATTATAGGAGTAGTAGAGGTGGGTCTCTATAGTGAGAATCCTATGCACTATATGTTTTAGTGGGTAATTTTCCTCTAACATACTATTAGTGTTGAAAGGTAGGACACAATATAATTTTTCATCATATTACTGAGAATATATTCTATATTGTGAGCATTTAGTTCACTTACAACACTTCTGTTAGGCCATGACTGCGCCTTATTATGGTCAGGTTTTATCATCTCCAGAGGCTACAGAGGTGTAGTCCGAAGCATCAATGCCTTTAGCTCTCTAGTCATATGCCTCATGATTGAAGTACTTTTACAAAGTGGATAACTGTATAGTGGACATTGATACATGTATGGTGACAGGGATAGGTACTTCCCTTATTGAATCATTAGTAGGAAATGATTTTTTTGATAATAGTTCACCCCCAATAATTTATATTTTTGCATCATCTTATGTTCTTAAACATCGAACAGAACATATTTCCTTTACAATAGAGTTATAGACACATTTTTAATGGTGGATGAAAAGGGGTTTAAATGTTTTTTTCATTTAGGATAGAAAATATAGAGTTATTCTAGAATTTTATCATTCATAATCAGGATCTATTTGATATCATTGGGTTAGAGTGGCTGTGAACTCATTGTGATGAGGTAGATTTTTGTCATTGGAATGTTTCAATTCATACTATAGGTGGGAGATATCATGTGTTTCGTAGAGAGTCGGGCCTGAGGTTAGGTCATTTAGGACTTTACCGCCCAGATCTTTAGAGTTTTCTGTCTTTTTTTGTTTTTGAGCATGATGTGGTCTCTCCATTCATTTATTTGACCATCTTTTTTGAGACTTTTCTTCTATTTTTGATGATGATTTACATGGTCATCCTCTAGAGATAGATATATATATAAATTTAACCATTTTTCTAGTTCCAATTATGTAGCCGATATCAAAACATCCTTGTCGTATTGCACTATTAAAGCTGAATGATATCATGAATCATTTGAATTAAATGTAGAAATAATGTTTCGTTCACCCTGTTGTCTCTCCTTTTGCAGTACAAGTTCCAAATGACAATAAATAAAATTGTTCCATTCATTTATGTGTGGACTATAGGATGATGAAATATGTAATGTTTAAGAACAAATATCATTTTACTTCTATGGATATTTGGTTTGACAAATTAATGGGGGTAAATGGTGTTTTCGATTATTGACCTTCAGATGTGTTTTCATTAGCTTATAGTTCAGGATTTTTACATATCGAAGATAATATTCAGGTTCCGGTATGCCCATTATGAATATCTTGGGATACCTTTTGGTCTAAATAATTCTCTAACAGTTTTTATGGAATTGAAGAACTAGATATTCCATTAACATACTGACACATTGGGGGTAGTATTCATGGATGATATTGTGGTTTTTTTGAACTCTAAGAATTAGCATGAGAACCAAAACATTTTGGTTATAGAAATTCTGAGAAGTCACTATTTGTATGGAAAGAATATGAAATTTTGTTTATAGGTTAAATATATATTGTTCATGGGGAACATAATTTCTAATCATGGATTATCAGTTGATCCATAAAAGGAATAAATTATTTTTTATGGAAGGAACCATAAAATGTTATTGAAATCAATAGGTTCCATGGCTTTGATGCATACTACCAATGATTCATCTAGGATTTCTAGAAATTGGTATTACCTATGACTTCCCTCACTAGAAAAGAGGTAAAATTCAAGTCATATGCAATGATTCAGTCTTATTTCAATGAACTAAAATTACTTCTATCTTTTTCTCCAATTCTAATCATACCTGTGACCAGTAAAGGATACATAAGATTTTTTTTATGTATATATAGATTTTTTCAGATGTGTGTGTATGACGGATAACCATGTCCTAATTTATGGCTCTCATCATCTCTAACTACATGAGAAAAACTACCCCACTCATGATTTAGATCTTGTAGAATTCATGAATGAACTTAATTGTTGGAGGCACTATCTTTTTTGGGAAATGTTTATAGTCTTCTAAAATCATAAGATTCTAAACTATATCTTTTAGTAGAATGACTTGAATTATATACAAATTAATTGGGTAAAATAACTTAAGAAATTTGACTTCTATATCTCATGTACCCCAAGAAATGGGAATGTTGTTGTGGATGATTTTAATAAGAAATTACCATCACAGGATGTCCTGGAATCGAAGGCAGAGTGAAAATATTTGGGTCTTTTTTAAAAGATTCATCTAGATGCACATGAGGATGTTTCAGGAATGGGTTTTGTCACTTTTCAGTTATCAACATCCCTCCTGAAATCTATATGGAAGCATCATATATATAGTGATTACTTTCAAATGAATCAAGAAAGAATTTATTATGGGGAGACCATTTTTGGTTGGTCTCTCTCTTCAGATGTTATGATTCACATTAGGGAAATGATTTTCATCCAAATATCTGTGAAGATTTTATGGTTTTTTATTCTCACATCTCTTCATGGGTCATATTCAAGGCTCTATGAAGATATATTATGACATTAGGGAATGATTATAGTGGATCAGTATGAGTCCTGACATTTCGGAAATCGTACACACTGTGACAGCTACCTATGGATAAAGGCAGAACACTTGAAACCCTCCAGTTTTCTTCATCCTCTTCTAGTGCTAGTTTGGATATGGGATAAGGTATCCCTGGATTTATTTGTTGTATTTCCATAGACACCATTATTGAACAATGACAACTGGTTGGTTGTTTATTAGTTGAAAAAGTCTTATAATTTAATAATTATTAGAGACACAACTAAGGTTGATGATCTGGGTAAGATGTATGTATAGGTTATTGTGAGGTTACACGAGAGTCCTTTTTCTATTTTATAGGATAATAATAGATGGTTTACCTAATGGTTATGGAAGAGACTTTAAGAGGAAATAGGAACTCAAATAAATTCCTTCACAACATACCATAAAAAGATAGATGGAAATTTGGAACAAGTAATTCAGATTCTATAGTACATGCTTCAAGTCTGCCTCTTGGATTTTGGTGGATCATGGGGTAGCCATCTAGGACTGGTTGAGATTTTTTATAAGAAAAGTGACAATTCATCATTAAGATTGGATTATTTTAAGGTGTTTTGTAGTCCTTCATGAAGATCACCTAATTTTTGGGAAAAAGTGGGTGATATATCTTTAATTGGATCATGTTTGGTTCAAGTAACATTCGTGAAGAATCATGAAATGAGACGATGTCTTGATAAAACCTAGAGTTGATAGAAATATTATGTAGATTAGTGATGTGATCTTTTGGAGTTATCCATATGTTAATGGGTCTTCCAGAATGTCTCTACTCATTTGGGTCACCGTCTACTTGGAAAAAAAGTAAAGTTGTCTCTAAGATATGTTTGACCATTAGGGGCCACAAAAGTCTCTAATAGGTTTCATATGATTTATAAGATCATATTTACCTGAGAATGTATCAAGATGTTTTCCACATGTATCATATCTTGAAGTATCACCCTAATCCCACTCATATTATGAGTTGGGAGGGATTTGAGTTGGAGACAGGTGCTTATATTTTGTTGGAACTATTTGAAATCGCTTTCTCTTAGATGGAAGACTTGCATGTGAAGTTGATTCCATTGGTGAAATCACTATAGAAATAAAGATCAGAAACTCACGAGGCATGGGAAGATGAATAATTCATGAGAGAATAGTGGAATCATCTTATTTTAAGGTCAAAATATTCCACTTAATGTCATAGGGATGGAAAGACATTGTGGTGGGTTGTTTTTGACATATCATTACCTTTATTGTGTATTTTTTCCCATTATCTATGTACCCATTTAGTTCAAAGTCATTAGAGACGATTTTCTTGTTATTCAACATGCTACAGAATAGTTACACATTGTGTAACAGTGATACACATCGTGTAGGGTATGTTGGATACAAGTCGTGAAAGCGGAGATCATGATGTGAACAGTTATACGACCTGACATGCTAAAATGTCTCTTTTTAATCTGAGGTAGTGGTTATTCGGTGTAGTAATCCTTCATGGACTTCACGACATGACCATGGGTTACGCATCATTGCATGGCCCACACCCATTTTTAAAAAACATTCTTGGGTGTTTTGATTCATTCCATTCCCTAGTTCTTAATTTATCTCAACCCAGGGATCTTCCTATGAGATTTTCATAAGTTCCACTCCTTCTTGATTGGACAATTCGACTTCCAATATCCATTTCTTATATGGTACATCTCTCTGGGTGAGTATCCTTTCCACTCACCCCTTTATTTTGATTGTGGTAGTTCCCTAGGGCTGCAATATCAAATCCATTGATCTATGTTGGATGTACCTTGTTGTATTATTCAAGAGACATTGTGATATCTTGTTCAGGATGTCATTCCTTGGTTAGTTTTGGGTCGTAAAACATTCGTTCTTGAGGTATGTGAGAATTATTCTATAAAAATACACCTTTTCATCTAATTTGAATCAATCCAATGATGTTTTTGGTTTGATTGTAGGGTCTATGGTGGTGATTTTGGTTTTAGTTGTTGGTTGATTCTATTGCGGGTGGGTGTGATCCCAGTTTTGAGGCTGGTGCTTCTGTCTCTAGCCTATGTTCACGAACCGGGTCGTTTTTCTTTATAAAAATCATTTTATATTGAAAATATAATGATTGTTTTTTGTGTGTAGAGAAATATAATTTTGTGAGAAAATGGTTTTCTCTGGTTAATGATAAATGGATAGAATATGGGTACTTTCAAGAAATGAAATTAATATTGAGAAATGGTTTTGAACTGGTTTTCAATGCAATAAAATGATTTGTGGAAAAGAGAACATGGGTTACCTTGGGTAGTTAGGTGGAATTTTAGCATAGGGACATCATACACTATTTTTTGATTATCTATGTGGTTTGTGTTGTGGATTCCCTATGTTTCCTAGAACTATTGTTCAAGAGGGCCTATATTGACATTTTGGGGGAGTTACTCATGGGGTATTCCTCATAATCACAGGCATGTGTTCTAGGAATGTATTTGTGGACGCGATTGTTATTGTATGATTAGTCTATGGTTGGGACCTATAGTAGTCATTGGTGTTGTGATACATGTGTGTATGTTTTGTATTACTTGGATTTATGAATTGTACTTCATATGTATGTTTATTCCTGTGTACAATGATATTGAAAATCTACATTGAAATTGATATACCTTCTTTTATTTAGAAATATAGAAAAGTGAAATTTTTACCATGATTTCTAAAAAACTACTTTACTTATTCTCAAGCCATGTTTTAATTTAAAAAATATATAAATAATTTTTTACACTGACTTGTTATGGAACTCCTGAGTGGGATCCTATAAATTAAAACCCCGTTCACCTCTAAAGTGGGGAGTAGACATTTCATTGTATTTTAGTGGCGGGAAATGGTAAGGTGCCATTGTGAGGAGGTAGTGATCGTGTCAGCTGGTTGGGTAGATGTTGGTGAGATGGAGGGTGTCCATTCCTATAATCTTTCAGAGTCATTTTTCACTTTTTATCCCATTATATTTGGAATTGTTTTGGAGGTTTTTCTACTCTTACAATTTATATTTGTTCGGTGGTTTTCTCACAATTATGGAATATATATTTTTTGTTTCTTCCATTATTTATATTATTCTATATGGATATGTGTTCCATGTTTTATTTTAGGATATATGAAATCATTTTTTTTAGATTTTTAGTTCGATGTCCGAGTGCATGTCGCCTGCCCGTAGAGATAGGTAATGCCCATTAGGTATGTGATGGATTGGGTTAGGTGCTAGGATTGAGGTAAACCTGATTCGGTTCATTATAATATAGATAACCTAGAGATTGAAATGTTATTTTGTTATTAATTTACTCATTTTAGTTCAAAATAATTTCTTTATATTGGTAACGTTATAAGAATAATTTAAACCAAATATTATATGATTATATTTAAGGAATAAATTTTGATTAAAATTTTGAAACTATATATGATCTTAGTAAGTCTTTATATTGATTTAGATTATATATAAAATTTATTTTTAAATCATGTATATTATATAATTAGGGTATATACCTTTCTGGATATATACATTATGATTTTCTAATATTATTTGGAGATAAATTATAAATTATTTTTTAGGAATAAGTTTTAAAATCCTTCTGATTATTTTTGTTTTGAGATTGGTCAGTAATATTTTTATGAATTTTAAGGATACTGTTTTATAAAACTTCTTATATTTATTTTTGTGTAATAATATTATATTATAGGGATTGATGTATTTTTATTCCTATAATGGTCTAGAAATTATTTTATATTTTTCTGAAATTTTTTTATTTTTTTAATGTATGAATACATTAGAAAAAAATCTATTCGTTCTTCGATTATGTGAGTTGTTAGAAATATATGTTAATTCTATGGGAAATTTTTTTTTATCATGACTAGAATTAATTTTGGGAAAATAATTAGATTTTGGTAGTAATCGATTAATGATCGATATTATACTTGGAATATAAGTATTGATTAAAATATTTTTTTCATTAAGTTAAATTAATTCATCAAATCTAGGATATGTATATTGAAATTAAAATTTTATCTGTTTAACTTTATTATCTAAAGTTCAAGGGTGTTTTAACCCTTCATAGATATATGGTTTAGTGATGGTTAACATTTTCATGACCATTCTATCTATCACTCTCTATTAATATTTGGGATTAGTTTTCTATTTTCTTTCCACATTTTAACTTACCACCAATATTATTTGACCAGTAATCCAAGTTATGTGTTACACTGATAGCAATCATATTTCTAGTTTCCACTTATCAAGAGGAAGCTTTACTAATAATTTTTATGTAGTGGGATTTCAAAAAATAAATTTTTCATAATGAGAAATAGTTCAATAATGATGATGTAGCTTAAAAACGGGGGATAAAGTAGTATTCCAGTATTAAATGAAAAAAAATAATTTGATCGTTAACATTAAATATACACAAAAACGATCTCAAATGATTCTCAAAATATTATTACATAAATCTAACCAATATATCATATACATTAGATTTGGGGGAATGAATAAAAATTTTCAAATTATAAAAAACATAAAATTTCCATACTGAGTATAATTTTTTTTATTTATTATTAGAAAATAAGAGCTATGTTTTTATTAAAGAAATTTTATTATTCAAAAAAATGTGTCCATCATAAATGGTTTAATATTTTTTTGGGAGAGAATATTATAATTAAATTTTGGAACATATATAAATTTTATTTTATAAATACTTTTATCATATTTGATATCAAAAAATCATAATTATCATCATGTGAAAATTAATTATTTTTTTTTATTAATTTTTATTTGATTGGTGGAAAATAAAAATCTTTATTTCAAATTTTATTTTCATATAAATTATTTATAATTTAATAATATATATGAATGAGTCTACAATTTTAATTTTATCACTTTTACTTAAAATGATAAAAACATTATTTTTTAAATGAAATTTATAATTAAATTATGTATAAAATCATTATATACATAACATTGGTTTTTTAAAATAATTTTTATTGTAATTTTTCTGATTAATATAAAACTAAAATATACTGATTATATGTATTGATATTTGAATGTTATTTAATATTATAACTAAATAACCACAATTATAAAAATCATTTCTTCAAAATTTATTGGTTAATATGAATAGTAAATATAATAATTTTATTTAACATGGTATAGGGAAAATCATGTAACTAAAGATATCAATAAAAATCCCGAGAACAACAGACCCATGAAATTATATAATTTTACTTAATTAGTCTATTTCATCCATAAACGAGCATTATTGTGTTACGTGGTATTTTTATACAATATGGGTGTGATTATGACCTTTATAATATATTCTTTAATGAATAATCAAAATAGTCAGACAATTGTTTTTAACAAATATATTAATTTTATCATGTGGATAAAAAATATATGTTTAGTTACGAACATTAATTTTTAATATGAAATATTTAAATTCATCTTGGTAATGTTTTATAAAATTTTATTCATGAAATAATAGTCCAGAATGCTAATATCAAAATGATATAGTAATTATTATATTAATAAAAATTAATATAAATTATAATAAAAATATTATAATTAGAGTAATATGAATGAATTACTATAATCAATTAATTTTGGACAAAAAAATAACATGTTATGGGAAAATTTAAATATTTTGGTCTAATTTAAATTCTTTCATCATATTATAAAAATTAACGCAATTGAGTAGTTCAATAAATGACATTATTGATATATTAAAAAATTAATATTTTATTAAATGACATAAAATTTTGAAAAAAATAATATTTGGGTAAATTACTAATATATTGGTGAAAATATAATCCCTAGTCCATTTTAGGATTTTTTATATTTATAGTAACTCTCATGACATTCATAGTGAAAAAACCATCTTCTCATGGTAGGTGTGATATGTGTTAATAAAAGTTTAATATAAAATTAGCTAAACAAACTCCAAAAAATATTTTATGAGATTAATTAAAATCATATTCATTTTTTATTCAAAATTTATCAATTACGATCTATTTAGACATTAAATATAATTTAATGAAAATATTATTTTTTAAAATTCCACGAATGTACCTTCCAACTCTTATAAAAATGAAACTATTCTTCTCATTTCATCATTACAAAAAACATATTTGTAAAAAATCTGGAAATAAACTTTCATAACATCTATAATAAATTACAATATTACTGATTTTGGAGAAATAAATAGCTTATAAAGATTATGTTGTGAAAAGAAAGTGATTTTTGAAAGAAGATGTATAGTTTTTAACATTATTATTTTGTTTTGTATTTTCATACACCTCTATAAAATTGTCTCTAAAGATACTGAGATAATATATTATGTAACATATATATACTAGGATTTTATTATATTTGTGAAAAAACATATATACATAAACAAAATCTATAAAAAAAGATATGAATCCATCTTTCATGTATACATTAGACTACCGCCTCATAGACTGATGTCATTTATTTTACACAACCGCAAATAATAAAGATATAATTAATCATTATATAATATATTAATTAATTATTTAAAAATATTAATATATTATATATCATTTATATTTTTTCAATTTCATTTAAAAATTAAAAATAAAAATTTCGTTCATGAGTATCTTTGGACTAAAACCTCCACGAATAGAATTGATTCACTTCTCATGGCCACATCATATTGTTGAGGTATTTTTGTTTATTAAAATAATTTATATTCTATTTTTTATATTTTAAAATTTATTAAAAGTTAAATAATAGTTCAATTCCTTAAATAAATATTATTGAAAATGGAAACTTTACTCATGTGTACATTCAACCTGTTGTCTCCATGATGTTAATGTAGTTCATTTTTTGGAATCATATTCAATAGTTAGAATTAAAATTATAATTGATTTATATAAATTAAAATTATTTATTTATATTTATTCGTTAAATTATTGAATAATGACCTCTTTAATCATGAGCTGAATATTGAATCCATCTTGAAAATGTGGACAAGATGTTCTCAAAATAACCAACGTGGGATTAACGGTCTAGGTAATTAAATATTTCATTAAAAAAAAGAAACAAATAATTTAAGTATAAGGTAATAATCATTAAAATGATTCTTATGAAAGAAAATAATTGATATAATTTTATTATCTATACATTAAAATGAATACATAAAAAATCATTATTTGATGTAATGGATTTTGTATCAATTTTCGTCATTGAATCTTATTTAACTGTTTTTACCTATTTTCATTTATAAGTTGTATATATTTCCCCTTTTAAAAATTATATAATCAATCCATTAAAATTCATACTATTTTATGTGTTTATTTCATTTTTTTCTTATAATTGGATTTTAATTGAATGTTACCATGTGATAAATGCATTTTAACACAATTTCAATTCATTAGGTTATAATTCCTCTTCATTGGATTTATTATGATTTGATTATGTGTTAATTTAACACTAAATTTATTAAATAATTATTAAATTTTTAGTTTATATAAATTTTTTATATATTATTTCATTATTGAGTAATTCTAAATTAAATTTTGTAATGTTTATAATGGTTATTTCCCTCAAATTCACATTTCATGGGACATATTGTTTTCATGTGAACCAATTTTCTATTATAAAAACTATATACTGCTACATTGGGAGGTTATATGATAAATATCATTAGATTCAGGCAATTTAATGTTTCAGTTTGTGTAATTATTTCACTGGTTTTATGATTGATGAGTTACCAAAGTGTAATATCCTTTTTTAAAATATCTTATATTTTCAAGATGTCTTATGTTCAATGATCCTTGAGGTGAAATCATATAAACCTATATTTTTAAGCATATATATTTAATTTTTCTCTAGTTTAAATGTGATTAATATTTTAATTATTCAATTTCTTCATAATTGATTGAAAAAACATTAAGAAATAAATTTCCATTTGATACTAATATTTTATCAACTTTTTGATTCAGAATCTTTATATTGAATATAAATGTTTTATAAATTTTTTTAAAACATTTACTATCTAAAAATAAATGATTTTATAAATCTATTTCACATGGTATTTATAGTCTATTAAATGGTGTTAAATGGTAAACTTGTTGTCTTTTTTAGAATGGTTCACTTTAGGTTCCCCATTACAAAATGTTTGGAAACAATATTTCTTCCTAACATTTACAACATGAATATATTTTACCTCCATCATGACAATTATAATGAATAATCCTTCATAGGTTCCAAAAAAGTTTCTTAATAATATTATGTTCAATTATTTTTTTGGATACCTTATTTTAAAATTGGAATTTTAAAAACTAAAAGGATATTTCCTCAAGAATTTTTTTTATGACCATTTATTTGTATTTACATTTGACAATTCCAATAACCCTTAATGATTCTTCTCATCGCTTATTTATATTCTGTAGTGGTAACTTTTTAATTATTCCCATGGATAGATTATTATTGGTTTAATGAGTTTTTCATGGATCCCATTACATCATCATTGGTTAATAAATTTACAAAAGTAATAATGGATTAATTAATGACACTAATGGTGAAATAAAAGCTCTATATACATTATTTATGATTGTGTTAATATTATTTTCAACTCTTTGTGATGATGGCTTGTTGTATTGTAAAATATGGGTAGGTTAACCCTTTATATATCTGAAATTCAATCTGTAATGGGACATAGCTAACCAATTAAGATTCTATAAAGTGATTATGGGAATACAATGTGATGGTTGTCCCAAGTATAACCAAGATGGTTGTGTCAAGTCTAACTATGATATTTACCTCATGTGTCTCTATGAAGGTAACTCTATATACAAGAGTGATATTAAATTTATTCCCCAATATATATATTGTATTGAACTATTCCTTCTATGGGATATTATTCAAATATTATGATATCTTAAGTTGAAGAAAATAGATTATCAATAAATACATGTATTCTTATTTATTATGGGTGAAATGAATAGGGATTTTAATGTTATATTGTATTATTCTTGACATAAATTGGATCATGATTATTGATTATAGTGATTCGTTACATTGGTAAAGATTTATTATATGTTTCATGATTGATGATCTTATTATTGATTAGTATGAGTTCCCCTATGTTATGGTGGTTTTCATTTATTCTGTAACAATTGACTCAGACTATCTTAATCTCACTAATTAGATTAAATACTTATGTTTTATGTTTACTCGTACTGGGCATCTGATCAATCATTCTTATGTTCCCTATTTCACATAGCGACGAAGAATGATGTAAAATGAATTGACTCAAGAATGGATCTGTATTCGATTAATTTTTTTGGGATATGATGAAGTTGTTAGATGGAATATTAAATTTTAATTATAGTGAAAAAATATACTCAATTTAATTCATGGTTAATAGTTATGTAATAATTTTTTCTAATTATCTAAAAATCTAAACATAAAAGGTCATTGAGAATATATGTGATCCAATGTTTCTGTTTTTATTGTACCAATTGTATTGAAAACATTGGTACACATTTATTAATACAAAATCTATAATTGTGCAAATTATTATTATTTTTTATGGATCATGGAGTATGGGATTTGAGTTACTACAAAAATAATTATATTTAATATGGAATCATGGATTTTAAAAAAGTTCTCAGGAAGAAAATTCATTTTCAAAACATTTAATAAAAAAGAAAATGACTCTGGAAACAATTTATTAAAATATAATTTAAATGAAAATTTTTAAATAAAAATACATTCCTATAGTAACTATATAAATAAAAAAATCCTTTTAAAGAAAATCAATTAGTGGAAAGAACCCTTTTCAAAACCAGATATTTTAATTAAAAAACATTTCAAAGACATAATGAGTCCCCATAATCTCAAAACAATTTTGTAAAATGATGGTTAACATACTTCAATTTACAAAAATATTCCTATAATGGATCACACATATAATTTAAATAAAATATTGATGTAAAACACCCCATTAAAACATTCAAATTATTCAAAAAATTAATGTTGATCATTTCCACAAACCCATTAGATGTGACATTTTTTCACACAATGTCAATAGGATATTATAAAAAAACGTGTGAAATAAAAAGTAAAACAATTGGTTAATAATTTCATGAGAAATTATTTAAGACTCACGAATCATTTTAAGGTTCCACTCTATAAATTATAAACACCCTTTTAATGCGACATGTCAAGTCCAAGTTCAAGTGAATTTTGAAAATAATGTCTACCATACTAAGGGAATTAGATATTCTTTAAAATTTTAATAACATATTTTAAAACACAGATAAAATTGAAAATATGTATTAGAATCTATCTTTATAGAAACACATTCCTTATTTATAGTGAAACATACGAAATGTGATGATGAATGCATAACTAGGTCAGGAAAAGTACATCTAAGACATAGAAAACAAAAATAAAAAACAGTAGTACATAATTGAAATAATTTATGGACCCAAAAATAATTTATTGTTTTGTGGAGTAGATAAATTCAAGAAAAATGGAACATGGAGGATAGAGATGTAGAATGGTGAATGAAATTGTAGATTCCCCGCATGAAATACCTGGATTAAGTTTCTCTAAATTAAATGAGGAAGGGAGAATCTACATACATTAATAAGATGAGTTTAACAATAATAGGGAAAAGGGGTTACAAAACCCTTTCAATGTATTATCAATGTGGTTAAATAACATATTAATGAAATTAGGGCTGGCCATATGGTTTATTTACATTGTTCAAAGAACATTGTTTCGACCATGCGGTTAACAATTCCTAGAAAAAAACATTCCAATGTTTTTCAACAGAGGATAGAAACCATAAAAAAGTATGAAAAACTAAGTCATAAAAAAATATATGCTACCACATAATTTTTTGGGTTTCCAATAAGTATTCTAAATTCATGTTCTAGAACTCATACACCCCAATTAATTCACAATAATTTTCCTAGAAAAAAATTATTTATATTGAACCATGGGAGACCCATGCAGTCCAACCATATGTAATAAAAAATAATAGAAAAATTATTTGTATAAAATTACTTTCATGCTTTCCCAAAAAAACATTGAGTTTAAGCCATAAACAATAGTAAAATTTATAGATTTACTATATCTCATTCTAAAACTACTAAAAAAATTAAAATTCTCAATAATAATATAAAATAACACAAAATAATAAACAATTGTGAAATGTTTTTGTCACAGTACTCCAAACCATGCCAATTTATTTTCACAAAATTTAAAAAAAAATATATTATGAGACATAGTAAGGAAAAAAAATTCCACTCCATTAGAGCATAGATGACGATCATAGATAATTCAAGAGGACACCTAACCAAGGGAATAATAAAACATGATACAATATCCAAATGATCATTGTTGATCCTCTATGAACAAGATCACCATTCAACTAGAATCAACATAGAACATTGAAAAAAGGATTATAAAATACGGGATATTAAATAAATGTGTCATTATTATGTGTATCAAATATAAATATTTATGTAATATATGATCACCCCAAAGATAGGTGGGTCATTAATCAAACAAATATATCATAAAACCATAAAATAAACCATAAAATTCCACTAATTGTAAACATCTGTAAATAATATCATCTCAAAATTGGAGACACAGTCCATGAAATTCTAAAATTACACCAAATTCAATGAACATAAAAGATCAAAATACCAGATCACCAAAATAATATATAACAATCAAGTGGAACCCTCTAATTCTCATTCGATTATGATTAGGAAGTGATGATACATGGCCTTAACCGAATTACCCAAGGTGCCAAAGGGTGGAAATAAATAGAAAGTGATTCATTAAATGGATGGTTAATGGTTTTTCCTTAATGAATAAACCGAAAACCCAACATACCATAAATAAATAAACATTATATGTTGTTTGAAACAATGTAAAAAAAATCAAACATTTCAATAAATTTAAAACCAAACTAAAACTATGATCCACAGTGGATGACTACATTATCAAAGTAAGTAATGGAATTCTGTAAAACCAACAAGTCTTGAGGAAAACATTAACTCCAATTCTCTATAATCTCCATGATCCTACTTCACCAGACATCCTAGGTATCGTGAGGTAGTGCTACATCTATTTTTAGTACAATATTTTCCCATATCTTGATAAATTACATATGAAAATGAACCAATGTGCCACTGTAGGGGTGAGTAATAAAACATAGTAGGGGTTCCCCAATTATTTATCTACTGACACCAATATGATAGAAAAGTTATTAACATTTCTATAAAAAAATATTATAAAAACAATTTCTAAAATAGATTAAAACAAAATATACAGATGTGCCCCGTTCTGGGAAGATAATGACTCCCATAATACTGGTCTATGTTGTTCCAAACCTTACGGCCCTATCTATCTCTTTCAACAAGATGATTTTTACCTATTTACCCATGTCTGATTTTTATGCTTTGAAGGAACATTTTCCTCCCCCAATATAAAATGACCACTCCTATTATGTTAGTGTTTCCCCAATAAAAAGTAGGAAATTGAGCTATTTTCATAGTCATATATCCATGATTTTAAAACTATGGCTACAGGTATGTTATATCATCGGTTGTGTGGTGTATATCCCTGGTTTTGAAAATTGCAGCTATAGGACAATTTTCCAAGGGATATTGTCATAGTTCTCAATACCATCGATATAGATCTACTACCCAAGCATGTGAATAAACATTCCTGTAAAAATAGTGTAGTAAGATCTATTGCAATAGTTATAGGCTATCTCCAATTTTATTAATAATATATATTATATATTATATATTTATATACACAAATCTCAGTTTGGCATGTAGTGAATAAGAAGATAAATTATATAGTATAGGTATACAGATCAAATACAGGATGTGACATATTATTTTTGGGCTATAGCCACAGTTTCCATCTATATAAATAACACCCATGACCACTATATAAATTATTATTATAGATCAACTCCCACCATGGACAATGATGAAACATACTTCTATGGTCTTAAGAATATTGGATGTTAGTTAGGCCCCACTACAACAATGATAGTGGCCACGATTTTTGATTACCCAAGCCGTAGGGTATCTACTTTTTTTTGGGACCCATTGTCATGATTTTTTACCATTGAAATAGGAAAATATTATTGTAGGGAAACTATTGTCCATGATTTCTTTTGGTGACCACGGTGTTTTGGTAATAGATAATCTTCTATTATATTTTTATTCAATTAACATATTTTTCATCCTCATCCTCTGATTTCGTGTGTGTTACACTAGTGGTGGTGTTGTATGAATATAGGGATTTTAATGGGGGTATTTGATTTGTTTTCATGAAGAATAAGTGCTTTAGTTCATGTTCATCTTCATTCAGGATTTCATCATCAATGTTGGCAAGCCTTGGACCAAATCAATGTATGTGTCACTATTTAATGATGGTTTCTGTGGAATATATATCTATTTAAAAGAATATTTTATTTTTAATGTATAATTTTCCATTTAAATGAGTTATTATTATTTTTTAATCCATTTTTGATGTTATTATGGGATTAGTAGGGTGATTAGGGTGTTTATTGAAGGTTACCCAAATGGGCATGTATTTTATGAAAAAGAATTTCTTGTAAAAATTTATCAATGGATTTTACTTTTTAAATACGAATTATAATGTATGTTTAGAAAATTTTTAACATCCTTAATGGAGTCTTTAAAAAATGGGATTTTTTTAATGAGATGGATACTGATATATCTTATTTTATATGGGTTCTATTAGTGATCATGTTGGTATGGAGTAGTACCTTGGATAATTGAGGTGTTGGATAAGGGTTTCTTCTAGGGATTATATGAAATTATAGAGGGAATAACATGCAAGATTCTGTATTTTTTAAGGCCTAGTGGCCATGTGAGCCCTCATATGGAGGATTGTGTGAGCCTATAATTTTTTTCAAGGGTACTTGAGTGCCTTTAGTATAGGAACACCATGGTATTTTTTATGTTAGGGACCAGGATAATTATAAGATATTTTATTTCATTTTATATTTAGAACACATTTTAATTTACTCATGATATGTGTGATGGTCAGAGACAATGTCTAACATTAATCATCTAGGATTGGATTATATGACTATGAATTTGAGTTATTACATTTATAGGGATGCTATACATTTTTTCCAATATTCATTATTATTTATGTATGTTTATGAATTTATTCCTTCTCTTATTTTATTTCATTTATTTATAATATTGTAGCTTATTTATTTATTTAATTCATTTTGGGAATTAGTGTTGGATATCGTATTCGATAGAATTGTGAATCTAAAGGGATTATTAATGTCTATCTGATAGAGGGATGTTTTAAAATTGGTATATTATTTTTAAAAGGATTGACATATTTTTAATTTATTTATTTTTAAAATTATTAAATATATTTATGTTCTTATCCTACTTGTATTTTTGAATGAAAACCTACTTGGGTTGTTAAGAATATTCAAATTGTGTTTCATTTTTCAAAGGAATTTGAAAGGGCACTATGTTCTAGAGTGGATTTTCCTGATTACCAGCATCTATTGGTCAATTGAGGAGACATAATATCATATATATTTGATCATATAATGTCAAATTCTAGATTCTGTATCTATTAAAATGTATGTCGGGACATGTGTGGAATTTTACCCTTCCCTTTTTTGTTTTTGAGTTTTTTCTAATACCTTGTGGGTGTCCAGTTATGTCATGTTTTTTATGTAATTTTCAATTAATGTTTATGATTTATGAATATATTGTGTTGTTTAATATGATGATATTGTTGAGTTAATACCATTTTATAGGTGGTTATTTCCATTTTACTTATGGTGAAATCATTCTCGAGTGATGGCGTTATATACACAATGCTTGTTGTCTAACTGAGATGATCGATAACCCACATCGGGCCATGTAGTGGGACTGTCAGTTGATGAATATGGTTGACACTTTTTGGTTTGTATCTTTTTTTGTATATTTATGATGTTATTTTCAAGGAAAAATATTTTCAAAAAAAATTATCAATTTTAAAATTTTAATCGATATCTTATAATTGAAAAAGGATCTTTTCCCAAAGATTATTTTTAATGAATGTAAAATCGTATTTACATCATCAATTCAAAGAACACTTGATACTATATATGCTTCACTGGGGAAATTTTTAAATTATAAAATCCTCATTTTTCACTTTATAAATTATTATTATTTCAATGATATTTTCATGGAAATCTATTTTTCATTTATTTAATCAAGACATAAAATCAATAATGGGTGTTTTTATGGTTTTTATGGTGAAATGCAATATTTATATACATTATTTATAAATTTATTATTTTTATTTTGAAATTTTTATGATGATGGGTTGTTCCGTTATAAACTGAGGGTGGGTGAGCCCACTATTTCTATACAATTCAATGGGTAACGGGATGGAGTTGACCTTTTCGGTGTATCTTATATGAGTTTGGGGATATAATGTTATGGTTATTCTATGTATAACTATTATGGTTATTTCAATTGAAACTATGATATTTACACTATGTGGGATAGTAAAGATCACTCCCTATGTACGAGTGATATGAAAATGATGTACCAAGATACTATATGATTTATATATTCTTTATATTGCAATTTATTTAAATATAATGATTTTATTGAATTTATGAAAATGGGTTTATATTTAATTTAAATTACATTTTACATAATATTGGTTAAAATATATGTGGATTTGATGATTATATTGATCAAGATTCACCTAAAATGGAAGATTATTATTTACACTAATTACTCTTTCATTTGTTAATTCTTTATACAATGTTCCATGATTGATTATACATGTATTAATAGGTAATAATTCTATTATTTAATGATATTTCAAAATTATTATATCATTATACCATCATTCTTATATAATGGTCAATGTTGAAATCACTATTTTAATGCTTATGTTTAAAAAAAATAAACATTATATCTCACCGTTATTATGTTTCATATTCTCCCAAGTTATGAAGAATGATGTTAAATTATTTTGGTATAGAATTGTTTCATTTAAGAATAATTTATTGGGATATGTTGAAGACATAATATGTAATATAAAAAATTATTGAATTGGAAAATACACTCCTTTTGAAGTCTTGGCGATTGTTTATGTAATATATTGTACTAATTATCTAAAACATTAAACCAATAATGACCTTCTGTATGTATGTTATCCAATATATTTCTTTTGATTATTTAAGACTTGGATGGAAAAAATTCAGTCAAATTTTTCGGTACCAAATATATAAATGTTACTTTGAATTTTACCATCAACTCTGAGAGTATAGGTTTTAGGATGCTACAATTAGTATTATATAATTGATTATATAACTTTAGAGATAACAGTTTTTTAATGAGATGTTATATTAAGAGTCATATATATCATCATGGATTTATTTGTTTGGGGATGATCTTACGTTCAATTTTAAAGAAACCACCTTTTCAGTTTTTCAGTGAAGTAATTTTAAGGATGCTAATTTTATTTTTGGATATTTTTTATTTTGTTGAGTTATACGTAAACCTTAGTTAAAAATATAATGATTATTTTTGAAAGACCTTTCTATCATTTTTTTGACAAAAAATGTGATGTTTTTTTAAATTATTTTTTAAGAACATTGATGAATAAGTGTAACCTTATAAGAATAATATGGCTTCAATAAAATGAAAACCCGTAGGGTAGTTGATAACCCATTAAATTTGGCAAGACCACTAGGTAGAACCCCCATCCAATGGGTGACAATGGTGAAACACCTAACACTGGGCTACATGGAGACTTAGTTATTCTAAAATTTTTTATACTTTAATGACATTTAAAATAAACATTATATTGTTTTTTGACATTATTTTTATCTTTTATGAAATATCTCATTACCTGGAGTGGGTATATTTTTTCCTCTCTCTATGTTCCATTTCAGTTCAATGTCATTAGAGGTGGTATTCTGGATTTTCTGCAGGTTGCAAAATAGATACACATCATGTCACAATATTACATTCCATAAACTGCATGTTGGATAGAAGTCATGAAAGGGGATATCACAGTATGATGGTTTTCATGATGTCATCAAGTCACACATAATGTGAAATGATAAATGATTAGTTTTTATGTTGGGTTAATGGGATGTGTGGTGTACTAATCTGGTGTGGACATCAACACATGACATGTGTTTACAGGTCATGACTCAACCAGGTCATAGTTTGAAAACACATGATTAGGTATTTTTTACAATCCTTTCACTAGGTCATCATTGCACTTGACCCAAGGATATTTCTAGGTGTTTTCCAGAGGAACGTTTCCTTCCGGATAGGCCTGTTTGACATCCAATATTAGTTTTAAGTATGGTTTGTCTCTCTGAGTGAATGACCTTCCCACTCCTTCATTCATTTTTTTAACATTATCAACATAGGGTTGCATTATCGGATCTGTTTATATATATTGGATATTCCATGTTGTCTTATTCTTGACGCATTGTGATATTTTGTTGTAGAGTACATTCAATGCTAATTTTTAGTGTATTGGATTTTTGTTCTGATAGTTGGTGAATTTTTTTCTATTGGCTGCCCCCATGTCTTCTAAATTTAATCAGTCCTAGGATTTATGGGATTAATTTTAGGATCTTCATTGGTTTTGTTGGTTTTTATTTTTGGTGGATTTTTTTGTGGGCATATGTGACCATAGTTTGAAGGTAGGTGGTTCTGTCTCTAGACTATGTTAACAAACCTGATTGTGTTTCTTTATAAAAAAATGAATATTGAAATTGTCATTATTAATTTGTGCCTGTTCAAAAAGAATTTTTTTTGAAAAATAAATTTTCCCGGTTTATTTATAATGGAGAGAAAATGGGTATTTTTATGAATGGAAATGGGAATTGTGATATGGAATTGAAATTATAGTCAAAGTATTGAAATTATTTGTGTAAAAGAAAAAATGGATTACCATGGGTACTTAGGTGGAAGGTTTTTCTTGGGTCCATCATCTATAGATTGGTCATTATCAATGTGGTAGTTATTTGGGATTTCCTCCATTTCTTATGCATGTTGTTCTAGGGGACTGATATTGATATGGGGGGGGGGTTAATCCGAAGGTATTCCTCTTCTTCCAAGGTATGTGTTATATGATCAGATTTGTGAATGTTATTATTGTGGTACGAGTAGTCTATGGTTGGGACCTGTAGTATCCATGGTGTAGGGATACATGTTCATATGTTTTTTATTTGTCAGAATTATTTATTGTCCATAATATTCATTTTTATTCTTGTTGAAAATGATATGGATAATATGATTTGAAATTGATATACCTACTTTTGATTAGAACTATAAAATATATAACTATTTACCATGTTTTTTATAATACTACTATACAAATTTTCATGCCATGTTTTAATTTAAAATAAGCATACATGATTATATATATATATATAGGTTATAAAAAACCTGGGTGGGATCCTACTGAGAATATTAGCTCACACCTAGAGCACCTATCCGGTTGTCTGTGGACCTTTCATTGTCTTATAATGTAGGTAATGTAATGGAGTTGCAGTGAGGTGGATAGGTTCATTTCATTTGGGTGGGTATCTAGTGGTTAGATGGAGGTATTCCATCCCTACTGTCATTTGTATTTGATGTTCTATTTTTAGTACTTATGAGTTGGACTTTTCTATATGATTTTTTGATACTATTATAGTTGTTATGTTTATTTTATTTTTCTCAGAGTTATGGAATATATATTTTTTGTTTCATCCACTCATTTTCTATATATATATATATATATATGTTTGTATGCCTTGTCGTTGATCAGGTTTTGAAAAATAATTCCATTTATTTCTTGATTGATTATCTGGTTCTTATCGCCAACCCATGGTGATCAGAATGCCCTTATTGTACATGACAGATCGGGTTGGGTAATGGGTTTGAGGGTAACCCTAGTTAGTTTGTTACAGTATGGTATCATAGGATGCATTTCCTCAAGTTTCCATATCTTTATAAATATTTTATACTAGATATAGTTTTATCAGTACATGAAAGGTATGTTGTGATATGTTCCTAGCCCTCTATTTTCATAATATATTAGTTTTGGTATAATCAGGATCTAGAGGAGAGTAAAAACAATCACTTGAGTTATTGAGTGAGAAGCCACCATCAATTAAAGTAATGACTTAACCTCAATAGGTGGAGGATTGGAATTACAAGATAGATAAAATATTTTACATGTTAGACATACCTGATAATATCATGTAGATGTTTTAAGTGTTCAAACATGAGGGTTTCTATAAGCATTGGTGGAATTGTATATTCCATAAAAATAGACATATATACTTTGATTGTATGGGTTTTAAAACACTATTTATTCAGCTATTTTTTCAAGAGTATATAATGTAGGAAAAGTATTTGTAGTTCTTGTTGTTCGAACAAGGAGAGCCTCTAGGGTTGAAAAACACAAAAAAAATATCTTGATATTTTTATTTTTACTCATGATAAGGTCAATAATGTCCACCTGAAGGTGCAGAAGTACCTGCATGGTTGGAAAACTGATATCAAATCATAGGTGTTTATGCCAAAATATTCAACCTATATGGAGATGGTAGACAGATATATGATGAAAAAATTATTATGGCAGGAAAGGTAGGATTTCTACCTATTCTCTTCCACTTGGTTAGTGTTTCAGTGGTGCACATGGGAAGATGAGGTGATGGTATGATCATCATAGGAGTAGTAGAGGTGGTTCTTACTAGTGAAACACCTACAAGCTATCTATTTCAGTGGGTAATGTGCCTCTGACATACTATTAGTGTGTAAAGGGAGGACACACTAGAATTTTTAATGATATTCCTATGAATATGTTCAATACTGTGGGAGTTTTGTTCACTTACAGAACTTCTATCTAGATTTGACTACGCCTTATTATGGTCAGGGTTCATCAGCTACAAAGGCCATAATGGAGTAGTTAGAAGCATCAATGACTACAGGTCTCCATCCATATGCCCAAACAGTGAAGCATTTTTTATTTAGTAGATGAGTGTTTAGTGGACATTATTACATGTCTTGTGATAGTAATAGTTACTACCCTTATTGATTCTTCAGAAGAAAATCAATTATTTGATATTGGTTCCCCCCACTCATTTATATCTCTGTATTCTCTTATATTCTTAAACATAAAATTGAACACATGTCCATTACAAGGGAGTTAGAGACACCTCTTGGGAAGGGGAATGAGAAGGTGTTTCAGTGATCCTGTTCATTTACAGTATAAAATACAGTGTTGGTCAAGGATTTTATCCTTCATAATCATGATTTGTATGACATCAACATCAATATGGAGTGGTTTCGAGATCATTGAGATGAGGTAGATATTTCTAATTGGAATGTTTCATTTCCTATTGTCGATAGGATCTCTCATTTGATTCAAGGGGAGTGGGACCCGAGGTCTGGTCATGTAGGACATTCCCACCCAGAGGATAAGAGTTTTCTGTGTTCTTTTGTATTCAATCCTGATGAGGTCTCTCCATTCATTGATTTTACCATCTTTTTTCGAGACTTCTCTAATGTTTCTGAAGATGATTTACCTGGTCTTCCTCCAAATATAAATAGAGATAGGTAGATTTAAAGATTGATGTAGTTCCAGTTACATAGATGATATTAAAACCTCTTTGTCATATAGAACTATTACAGAAAAATTATCTCATGATTCATTATTATGAAATGAAAAAAAAGTTTACAGCCTAGTGATTCTCCTTGGGTAGTACAGGTTCCCCTTAACAAGTAAGAAAATTGTTCACATTATTTGTGTGTGGACTATAGGATATTTAATTTCATAATTTTTAATAACAAATATTATATTACTTATGTGGATATTTTGATTGATATATTTATGGGGGAAATATGGTTTTTTATTATTGAGGATCAGTTAGGTTATCATTATCTTATAGTTAAAGATTTAGATATATCGAAGATAGATTTCAAAAGATGGTATGGCCATTATGAATATCTTATGATACCATTTGGAAAAACTGAGGCTTCTATAGTATTTATGGTACTGTTGAACAAGATATTCCATCAATATACAGTCCCTTGGGGGGTAGTTTTCCGGGATGATATCTTGGTTTAATCAATCTCTGAGAGTGAGAAAGAGAACCATCAGATTTGGTTCTAGAAATTCGAAAAAGTCCCTATTTTTATAGAATGATTTTGATGTTTTGTTTCTGGATTTAATATGTAATGTTCTTGGGGGATCATAATTTCTAATCATAGAATATCATTTGATAAGTAAAATTTAAAGGTTGTTTTTTATGGAATGAACCATGAAATGTCATTGAAATAATATGCTTCCATGGACTTACTGCATACTACAGACGGTTCATCCAAACTTTCTCCACATTGGTGTTACCTTTGACTTTAATCACTAAGAAATATGTAAAATTCTTGTGGGATGAAATGTTTTAGTCTTATTTCAATGAACTGAAATGAATTCTAACATAGGCTCCAATTCTAATATTTCCTAATATTGGTAATGTCTACTTAGGGTTTTTTATGTATCTTGAGATGGATTGGGATGTGTTCTTATGAAGGATTACTATGTCCTAGCATATGGCTCTTGTCATATAAAACTACATGAGTTGATCTACCCCACATATGATTTAGATATTGTAGAAGTCATGCATGCACTTAATTTTCAAAGGCACTATCTTTTTGCAGAAAAGTTTATAGTCTTCTCAAATCATAAGATTATAAAATATATCTTTTAGTAAAATGAAATGAATCTTATATAGAGGTGTTGGGTAGAATAACATAAGAAATTTGACTTCAATATTGCCTATACCCAAAGAAAGGGGAATGTTGTGGTGGATTCTCTTAGTAAGAAATTACCATCAAAGTATGTCCTGGAATAGAAGGGGGAGTAGAAACTTAAGGGTCTTTTTTCTAAGTTGCATCAAATTGCTCTGGAGAATGCTTCAGGCATGGTTCTGGTCACTATTAAGTTATCAACATCCCTAATGAAGTCTATAATTATGTGTAAGCAGTAGGATGATGACTTTTAGAAGGCTCAATAAAGAAATTATGTTTGCGAGACCATTTTGGGTGGGTCTCCCTCTTCAGATGGTATGATTCACTTCAGGAAAAAGATTTTCATCCCAATATCTGTGAAACATTTAGGGTTTTTTGTCATATCTCTTCATGGGCCATATTCAAGGAACTATGAAGACCTATCATGACAGGAGGTGATGATTCTAGTGTACAGGTATGAAGAGCAACATCAGGGATATTGTGTCTCACTGTTACACATGCCAATGGATAATAGAAGAGCACTTGAAACCCTCTGGTTTACTTCTGTCTCCTAGGTGCCAGTTTGGAAATTGGACGACGTATCTATGGATTTGGTTTTTGGATTTCAATAGAAACCTTTATTGAACAATTCCATCTGGGTGGTAGTTGATTGGATGAAAAATTCTTCTCATTTCATCATGATTAGAGACACCGATAAGGTTGATGGTTGGGATAAGCTGTATATACAGGTGATTGTGAGGTTACATGGGAGTCATTCATCAATTTTATATGATATGGATCAATGTTATACCTAATGTTTCAGGAGGATTAATTAAGAAGAAATGAGAACTCAAATAAAATGATTCACAACATACAATACAATGACAGATGGATAGATGAAACATGTAATTTGTATCCTAGAGGATATGCTTCATGTCAGCATCTTGGATTTTGTTGGATCATATGATAACCATCTAGGACAGGTTGAGATTTTTTATAATAAAAATGATCAGTCATAATTATTAATGTATGAGTTTATGGTGTTTTATGGTCCCCTGTACAGATCACCAAATTTTTGGGATGATGTGTGTGATGTATCTTTTATTGGATCATTTTTCTTCAAGAATTTTTTTTGAAGATTCAGGAAATGAGATGATATCTTGTAAAAACATAGAGTTGACAGAAATTTTTTGTTGATCAGTGTTGTATTGCTTTGGATTTTTCTATAGGTTAATGGGACTTCATCAATGTTTCTACTAATTTGGTTCACCGTCGACTCGTAAAACATGAATTGATGTCTCAAACATTTGTTTGAAAATTGGTGGTCACTAAAAGGCTCTGATAGGTTTCATATTATTTAGAAGTATCGATTTAGTTTACAATGAATCAATATGTTTTCAGCATATCTCATCTCTAGATCAATCACCTGGATCCCACTCACATTAGGAGTTTGGAGGGATTTGAGTTGGAGACATATGCTTCTATTTTTGAGGAACCAGTTGAGATCAATGGCTCTTAGATAAAATCCCATCACAGGAATTCAAATCCATTGGTCGTAATTATATAGAAATAAGGATTAGATTATCCCCAGACATGGGAACATGAATCTTTGATGACGGAACAATGGAATCATATATTTTTAGGGTTTATATCATCTACTTAACATCGTGGGGATGGAATGAATTTCTGGTGGGTAGTTTTGACTCCTCATTACCTTTATGGGGTATGTTTTTTCCTCCCACTATTTTCCCTTTTAGTCCAAATTTCATTAGAGGTGATTTTCATGTTTTTATACATGCTGCAGAATAGTTACACACCGTGTAACAATGATACATGTCATGTAGTGTATGATGAAAACAAGATGAGAAAGGGGAGACCATGATGAGAACAGTTACATGACCTGACATGCTAAAACGTCAGTTTTTAAGCTGAGGAAATGGGTTTTTTCAGTTCAATAATCTAGCATGGAAATAAAGATGTGACCATGGGATACACATCATGATTGGACCCACACCTAATTTTAAATCACAAACTTGGGTGTTTTGATTCAGTCTTTCACTTTTTCTTCATTGATCTCAACCCATGGATCTTCTTATAAGATTTTCAAAAATTCTTTTCCTTCTAGATCAGCTTGTCCATTTTGTAATATCTATTTCTTGTATGGTGCTTCTTTTTGGGTGAGTAACCCTTCAACTCCTTCCCTGATTTTAATGATGGATGTTCACTATGGCTGAATCTTAAAATCCATTGATATATATTGGATGATCCTTGTTGTATTATTCTTGACACATTGTGAGATATTGTTCATGATGAATTTCCAGGGTTTGTTGTGGTGCGACAGACTTTCATTGTTGACGTATCTGTGAATTCTTATATCTAAATCCCCCTTTTCATCTAATTTAAATGAATCCAATGATATTTGGTTATGATTCCTAGATCTCAATTAGTGATTTTATTATTTTTGGTTGGTTGATTCTGTTACAGGCGTGTGCGACCCCAATTTTAAAGTAGCTGGTTCCCTCTATAGCCCATGTTGACAAACCATATTGTTTTTCTTTATAAACTATTTTGTATATTCAAATTGGAATGATTGTTTTTTGTGGGTTGCGAAAGAGAATTTACTGAAAAGGTTGTTTTCCCTAGTTATTGATAAATGGAGAGAATATGGTTATTTTCAAGCATTGAAATTAATATTGTGAAATGGTTCAAAATTGGTTTCCAAAGAATAAAGTTTATTTGTTTATAAGAGATCATGGGTTACCATGGGTACATATGTGGAGGTTTCACTTGGGGCCATCATCCATTGTTTAGTGATTATCACGATGGTTTTTCTTGGGTGTTTCTTCAGTTTCCTAGACCTATTTTTCTATGGGACCTATATTGACATTTGGTGGGAGTTACTCATGGGGTATTCCTCTGCTTCCTAGGCATGTGTTCTAGCATTACATTATTTCACTTCATTATTATTGTATGAGTAGTCTATGGCTGGGACCTATAGTAGTACTTGGTGATGTGATATATGTGTGTCTGTTTGTTATTGCTTGGATTTGAGAATTATCCATCATATAAATGTTTATTCTTGTGTAAAATGATAGAAAATATTCATTGAAATTGATATACAATATTTTATTTAGAACTATGTAAAAAAAATTTACCCTGATTTATAAAAAACAACTACACTTATTCACATGAAATGTTTTAATTTAAAATATGCATGAAAGATTTTTTTATAGAGACTTGTTATGGAAATGCTGATTGGGATCCTATTAAGCCTATTAGTTCAAACCTTATGCACTACTCCGATGGTGAGTGGAAATTTCATTGTCTTTCAGTGTAGCGAAAGTCAAGGTTCCATAGTGAGGTTGTGGAGTTTATTTCGGATGGTTGGGTAATATGTGGTGAGATGGTGGGTGTCCTTCCCTACAATCATTTAAAGTAGTTGTTCATTTTTTAGTCCTTTGTAGTTGTAGTTTTCTTTTGGTTTTTTATTGACTATTACAATTTTATTGTTTTCTCTATTTTTCCCACAATTTTGAAATATATATTATTTTTCTTCGCCTATTTATCTATTTCTATATAGATATGTATTTCATGTTGTTTTTAGGTTATTTGAAATCATTCTTTTGATTTTTTTCATTCGATTCCTGAGTTCATGTTACATGCCCATGGGGATCAGGAATGCCCTTCAGGTGTGTGATGGATTAGGTCTAGTTTGATGTTTGAGGGAAACCCGGGTCAGTTCATTATAATATAAATAACCATGAGATTGAAATTTTATTTTCTAGTTGATTGATTAACGTTAGTTCAAAATAATTTCATTATTTTGGTAATATTATATGAATAATTTAAACAAAATATTATTTGATTTTATTTAATGAATAAAGGATGATTAAAATTTTGAAACTATATATGATCATAGTATGGCTTTATAGTGATTTAGTTTATATATAGAAATGATTATCATATCATGGATATTAGATAATTAGGTTATATACACTTCTTGCTATATTCAATATTAGTTTCTAATGTTTTTTAGAGATAGATTTAAAAATTACATTTAAGGAATTAGTGTTCAAATATTTCTGATTATTTGTGTTTTGAGATTGGTAAGTAATATTTGGTAGAATTTTGAGGATTAGTTTTAGGTAATTTTTCATTTTGATCTTTTGGCATTACTATTATATTATAGAGAATAATGTTTTATTTATTCATGTTATGTTCTGGAAATTATCTTATATTTTTCTAAACATTTTTTCATTTCCTAATTTATGAATACATTAGAAAAAACATTCTATTTGTTTTTAGATTATATGAGTTGGTAGAAGTAAATATTTTTTCTCTAGTAGGAATTGGTTTTCACGAATAATATTTATTTGGGGAAAATAATGAGAATTTCATAATAATCGATTAATGATTGATATTATACATTGAATAAAATTATTCATTTTAATATTATTTTTCAATAAGTTAAATTTATTCATCAACTATAGGATATGTATATTGAAATAAAAATCTTATATGTTTAATTTAAATACCTATAGTTCAAGGGTGTTTCAACCATTCACAGATCTATGGGTTTGTTATGTATATCATTATCATGACCATTATCTATTTCATTCTCAATTAATATTGGAGAATTATTTTTCTATTTTCTTTCCACATTTTAACTTCCCACTAATATTATATGACTAGTAATCCATGTTATGTGTTACCCAGATAGAAATCGTAATTTAATTTTCCACTATTCAATAAAAGTTTTATTAATCATTTTTATGTTGTGGGATTTCAAAAAAATGAATTTTTCTTAATGAGAAAAAGTTCAAATAATGTTGATGCAGCTTTAAAGGGGGGATAGTGTTGTATCCCAGCATTAAATGAAAAAAATAATTTGATCTGTAACATACAATATATGAAAAATGGATCTCGAACGAACCTTAAAATATTAATACTTAAATATTACTATTATATCATAGCCATTCGTTTTGGGGGAATGAATAAAAATATAAAAATTGGGAAATGTATAAAATAGTCAAAAAGAGTTTAATTTTTTATTAATTATTAGTAAATAAGAACTATGTTTTTATAAAGGAAATTTTATTCTTCAAAAACATGTTTCTACCATGAATAGTTTCACAGTTTTTTGGGAGAGAATATTATAATTTTATTTTGGAACATAATTATATAATTTTTTTATAATTTTTTTTCATATTTTAAATCACAATTTCAATATTATATTAACATGAAAATTTCATAACATAGTAATTTTTTTTAAATTTTATTCGAATAGTGAAAAATACAAATTTTTATTTCAATTGGTATTTTTAATTATATTATTTGTAATGTAATATTTTATTTGAATGAGTCTAAAATTTTAATTATATCACCTTTTGTTTAATATAATTAAAATATTAATTTGAAAATTTAATTTATAATTAAATCATTTATAAAATAATTCAATACTCAACATTGGTTTTTTTGAAAAATAATTTTTATTTCATTTTTTGGATTAATATAAAACTAAATTGTAATAAATCTATGTAATGAAATTTGATTTTTTTTTAAATATAATAAATAAATATATATATTTATTGATTATATTTATTTTTATTTTTTTAGTCAATATTAATAGAAAACATAGATATTTTTATTACCATGGTAATGGGAAAATCATGTAACAAATGATAATAATAAAAGCCTTAGAACCAATGACCCTAAAATTATATAATTTTACCAAATTAGTCAATTTCATCCATAAACATCCATTATTATGTTAAATGGGTTTTTATACAATATGTGTGTTTTTATGACCTTTATTATATTTATATAATAAAAAATAATAACAATCATACAATTGTTTTTAATTAATAAATTATTTTTATAATGAGGAAAAAAGATATGATTAGTTACGAACATTAATTTTCCATATGAAATATTTATATTCAACTTGTTAATTTTTTATAAACTTTTATTCGAGAAATAGTTGTCCTAAATGCATATATAATGATGATGTAATAATTATTAAATTATCAAAAATTAATGTAAATGATAATAAAAATATTATAAGTACCGTAATATGAATGAATTAATTTTATCAATTAATTTTAGAGATAAAAATATCATATTATCCATAAAATAAAATATTTTTGCCTCATTTATTTTCTTTCATGATATTATAAAAGTGAACGTAATTGAGTAGTTTTATAAATGTTATTATTGATATATTAAAAACTAAATATTTTATTAAATGACATAAAATTCCTAAAAAAATGTTTTACATAATTAATAATATATTCTTGAAAATATAATCCATGGGTTGTTTTTGGGTTTTTAAAATTTATAGAAACTATCATGACATTCAACGTGTAAAAAATCATGTCGTCGGGGTAAGTGTGAAATGGTTTAATAAGGGTTTCATGTAAAATGGGATAAAAAAATTACCACATATAATTTTATGAGATAAATTGAACTGATATTTATATTTTATTAAAATTTTATCAATTTAGATCCAATTAGACATTAAATGTAATTTATATGAAAAATCTATGTTAAAAAATTCCTATAATAAACATACCCACACTTATAAAAGTGAAAAATTTCTCCTCACTTCATCACACCAAAAATCACATTTGTTAAAATTCCAAAAATAACCCTTCTAAGATCTATATTAAATTTATAGTGTCGTAATTTTTTTCAGAACAACAGTCTTATAAGGCTCAAGTTGTTAAGAGAAATTGATTTTTCAAAGAAGAGGTATAATTTTTCAAAAGTATGTTTTTGTTTTAATTGTTCTTCCACCTATATAAAATTGTCTCCAATGATATTGAGAAAATATATTTACTATCTTATATATATGAGTATTTTATTATGTTAGTGATAAAACCTATATCAATATACAAAATATATAAAATAGGATAAGAATGCATCTTTTATGTATATGTCACACTACCACCTCATAGAATTATGTCATTTATTTTCCACCACCACCAAAAATAATGACGGAATTAATAATTATACATTATATTAATTAATTTTTAAAAAAAAATTAATATATAATAAATAATTTTTATTTTTACCATTTCATTTAAAAAAAGAAAATTTCATACATGATTATCTTTGGACTACCACCTCCACGAATAGAAGTGATTCACTTTTCATGACCACATTATACGGATTATGTATATATGTTTATTAAACTATTTTATATATTATTTTGGATATTATGAAAACTCTTGAAATTTAAAATAGTAGTTTAATTCATTCAATAAATATTATTGAAAATCGAAACATTACTCATGTGTATATTCAACCTTTTGTCTCCGTGACGTTAATGTAGTTCTTTTTTGGTAATCATAAAGAAGGGTTAGAATTAAAATTATAATTAATGGCTAAAAATAGAAATTATATATTTATTTTTATTTTTAATATAACTGAATAATTACCCCTTTAATAATGAGTCGTATATTGAAGCCATTGTGAAAATATGGACAAGATGTACTCAAAACAACTGACATGGGCTTAGTGGGATTGATAATTAAATATTTCAATAAAAAATGAAACATTTGAATTAAAGATAATTTACAAATCATTAAAAAGGTTCTCATGAAATAAAATAATTGATATAATTTTTTTATCTATATGATCAGTAGAATACCTAAAAATTCATTACTTGATGTAAGGGATTTTGTTTCAATTTCCATAATTGAGGCATATTTTATTGTTTTATACCTAATTTCATTTATATTTTGTATATATTACACCCTTTACAAATTATATTAAAAATGCTTTAAAATTCATACTATTTTATGTTTTAATTTGAATTTTTTCAACTATTTGGATTTTCATTGAATTTTACCAAGTGATAAAAGGATTTTTAACTCAATTTCAATTCATTTTGTTATATTTATTCTTCATTGGCTTTATTATGATGTGATTATGTGAGAATTTTACTCTAAATTGATTTAATAATTATTTAATATTATTGTTTATCTAAATGTTTAAAATATTATTTCATCATTGAATAAATTATTATTAAATTATTTAGTGTTTATATGGGTTATTTATTTCAAATTCCCCTTTCATGGGACATATGATTTTCATATGCACCAATATTCTATTATGAGAACTATATACTGCTACTTTGGAGGTTGAATATTAAATATCATTATTTTTTATGTAATTTAATGTATAAATTGATGTTATTCTTTCATTGGGTTTATGATTAATGAGCTAAAATAGTGGCATATGCTTTATGTTTAGATCTATTATAATTTCTCAATGGCTTGTGTTCAACGATATTTGAGGGGAATCATATGAACTTTTTTTTCAGAATATCTATTTTATTCTTCTTTGGATTCAAATGTGATTAATATTTTTATTTTCTATTTTCTTCCTTATCGACTTAATAAACATTAAGAAATTAATTTCCTGGTGATACAGATCTTTTATCACCTATTTGATTCAGAATCATTCTATTCCATATAAATGTTTTATAAAGTATTTTAAAACATATCAATTCTAAAGATCAATGATTTTAGAAATCTATTTCAATTATTATTTACTATCTATTAAAAGGTGTTAAAATGTAAATTTGTTAAAATTTTTAAAGTGCTTCACTTTATACTCCCTTTTACAAAATTATTGGAAACAATATTTCTTTATAACATTTAAAACATGTATAGATTTTACCTCCATCATGAAAATTATAATTATTTTTCGTTTATGTGTTTTAAATGTTATTTTAGAAGAAAATTATGTTCAATTTTTTTTAATTTCTGGTTTTTAAATAGTAATAATAAAATTCTAAAGGCCATTTTCTCAATAATGTTCTCTATGATCATTTAATTGTATTTCTATTTATTAGTGCCAATTACCCTTAATGATATTTCTGGTCACCTATGTATATTATCGAATTATACCATTTCAATTATTCCCATGGATGGATTGTTATGGTTTTAATTAGTTTTTCAGGGATCCCATTACTTTGTCATAGGTTAATAAATTTACAAAAGAAATAATTTATTAATTTACGAGTCTGATGAAGAAATAAAAACTCTATATACATAATCTTTGATAATGTTAATGTTATTTTCAACTGTTTATGATGATGGGTGGTTCTATTATACAATTTGGTTGTGTTATCCCTTTATATATCTGAAATTCATTAGGTAATGGGACATATCTAACCAATAAGGTTTCATCTTGGTGAATATGGGAATACACTATGATGGTTATCCCAAGTATAAATATGATGGTTATCTCAATATTCAGTATAATATTTACATCATATGTATATATGATCGTTACTCTATATGTAAGGGTGATATTAAAATTATTCCCCAAGATATATATTGTATTTAAATATGATTTGGGTGGGATATTATTCCAAAGATATGATTTCTTATGGTATGCTAAATGGATTACCGTTAATTAAAACTATTTTTAAATGGTATGGGTGACCTTAATTTGGGATTAATGATATATTTGATTATGATTGGCATAAACTGGTTCATGATTATTGATTACAATGATTCACTACATTGTTAAACATTTATTCCAAGTTTCCTGATTGATGATCTTATTACTAATTTGTAAGAGTTCTCTTATGTTATGCTTATTTTTTATTATTTAGTCACTGAATAATCCCATCATAATATCACTAATGAAATACAATTATTATAATTTATATTCACCCTTATTGGGAATTTCATCTATCCTTCTTATGTTTCTTATTTCACCTGGTTATAAAGAATTATGTAAAATGATTTGACTCATGAATGGATCCATATTAGATTATTTTTTTGGAAGATTTTGAAGTTGTAATATGGAATATGAAATTATAGTTATAGTTAAAAATAATATCTTTAATACATGGTTAATAGTTATGAAATATTTTTTCCTTATTCGTTAAAAATATAATGATAACATGTCATTGGGTATATATGTGATCCAATATTTCTATTTTTTATTGTACGGTTTGGATTGAAAAAATTTGGTCACCTTTATTGATATAAAATCCCTAAATGTAAAAGTTATTATTATTTTTTCGGGATCTAGAAGTGGGGGTTTTGAGTAGCTACCAAAATAATAACAATTAAAATGGAAACTTCGATTTTACAGAATTGATTAAGAAGAAAATTCATTTTCACACCATTTAAATAATAAACATAAAATGACTCCGGAAATAATTTATTAAACTATATTATTAATGGAAAATTTGAAAAAAAAATTAATATTGTAACTCTCTAATGAAACACAATCCATTTTAAGGAAAATCAATTTATTCCAAGAACCCTCTTAACAAATAAACATATTAATTCATATATTTTCCAAGACCCAAAGACACCCCATAATCTAAAAAGATAAAGTAAAATGATGGTTAACAAACTTCAATTTAAAAAAATATTTATATAATGAATCACACATATGCATTAAATAATATATTAAGGTCAAACACCACTTTAAAAAATTCATATTATTTTAAATATGGAAGTCGATCATTTCAACAAAATCATTAGCTGTGAATTTTTTTATCACAAAGCAATAAATATATTAGGAAAATTCATGAATCATAAAAAGAATAACAATTGTTCTATAATTTCACGTGAAATCATTTACTACTTGTGAAGCATTTTAATGTACCACTCAAGAAATTTTAAACACCATTTTCATGAGAAAAGTCATATCCAATTCAATGGAAATTTGAAAATAATTTCTAGTATACTAATAGAAAAAAATATTCCATAAAAATTGTAATAACACGTTTTAAAACACACATGAAAATTATAACTTGTATTTTAAGCTATCTTAAATTAAACACATGCCTTATTTCAAGTGGAAACGTCCTACTTGTGATGATGAATACATAATATGGACAGGAAATGAATTTCAAAGTCATATAAAACAAAAATACCAAATCAGTTGTACTTATTTGAAATATGTTGTGGGACCAAACATAATTTATGGTTTGGTGGAGTAAATAAAAAGAAGAAAAATGGAACATGAAGGATAGAGATGCCGAATGGAAGAATAAATTTTGGATCCCTGGAAAGAAATACATGCATTAAAATGCTCTAAATTAAAAGAGGAAGCGAAAAAATCCCATACATTAACAAGTTGAGTTAAATAAGAATAGGGAAAAGGGGTTACCAACCCCTTGTAATGTTTTATGAATATTTTAAAATCACATATTAATGAAATCAGGGAAGGCCATATAGTTTAGTTGCATAGTTCTAAAAACATTGTGTCGATGATAATATTAACACTATATATACAAACAAACATTGCATTATTTTTCTACATAGTTTAGAAACCAAATAAATATATTAAAATGTAAATTATAAAATCTATATATCCTTCCATATATTTTTTTGTTTCCACTAACTATGCTAATGTTATTTTATAGAACTCATACACCCAATGTAATTCACATGGCTTTTCCTTGGAAAATATTATTTATATTGAACCATTAGAGACCCATTTATTCCAAATGTATGTAAAATCAAATACTTGTAGTACTATCTACATAAATTTATTTTCAGGCCTAACCGAAAAATATTGAGTTTAAACCATAAACAGTTGTAAAATTAATAGATTTATCATATATCATGCTGGAACTTCTAAACATTTAAATTTCACTAGATTAATTTAAATCACACAAAATAAAAAATATTTGTGAAATATCTTTTTCACAATACTCCCAACCGTGCTAATTTTTTTCACAAAATTTCCAAAACAATATATTATGAAACATATTAAGGGAAACTTTTTCCACACCATTAGTGAATGGATGAGGATCAGAGATAATTCAAGAGGACATATGAACCAGAGAAAAAAAAACACGATCCAATCTCTAAATGAACTTCTTTGATCCCTCGTGAACAAGATCAACCTTCAGCTTGAATCGACCTAGAGCATCCAAAAATGGATTCTAAACTAAATGATTTTAATTAAAGGTTTTACTGTCATTTGTATCTAATATAAATATTTAGGTACTACAAAATCACTCCTAAAATAGGGGGTCACTAATCAAACTAATGTATCATTAAAAACTAGACAACCCATAAAATTCAAATAACCGTAAACATCCATAAACAAGATCATCTTCAAATTGGATACAAAATCCATGAAATGCTTAAAATACACCAAATACAATGAACATACAAGATCAAAATATTGGGTCACCCAAAAAATTCATAAACATCTTGTGATATCCCTATAATTTTCATTTGATTACGATTAGGAAGGGATGATTAATTCCCTTAACTGACATCCCCAAGGTGCCAACGACAGATAAAAAATAGAAAGGGCTTCGTTAAATTTATTGCTAATGGTTTTCCCATAAATAAAAAGACAACCACATTAATTTCAATAACTAAATAACCATTATATGATTCTTGAAACAATTGAATAAAAATCAATAATTTCATTTAATTGACAACCAAACTAAAACTAGTTCAATAGTGGATGAATACATTATCAAAGTACACAATGGAATACTATAAAACCAACTAGTCTTGAGGAAAACTATAACTCCAATGATCCACAACATCTATGCTCCAACTTCACCACACATCCCATGTATCGTCAGGTTGTGGTAATGATTTTTGTTGTACTACATCTTCCTATATCTTGATAAATGACATCTGCAAATGAACCAATGTGACAAAGTATCGGTGAGTATAAAACCAAGTAGGTTTTCCCCAATTATTTTAAAACTCACAACAATAGGACATAAATGATAGTAATATTTATAAAAACATATTATATAAATATTGTCAATAATAAATTATAACTAAATATACAGATGTCAAATTATCAACAAATTTTCCAAGAGGAACCATTTTTCAATGAAATCAACCAGAAAATTCATAAAAACCATTTCAAAAGTTAGATTAGGCATAAGAATTCCAGTCCATGGATCCATACCACTTACTATGAAAGAATAGGTATGACAGTTCAAGAGTTATGAGGGTTTCTCATTGATCTACCATGTAGTCACAAGTTAATTATATAATATGTTCCATATCACCTTTGTCACTGAGCCAGGGGACATATTTCAACAAATCCTCATACATTTCATATGAATACAGTCACCATTTATGCCCAAAATACATTCCCAAAACATTTCAAAAGCACAATGTTTTATTTAAATCCATTTTCTGTAAAACCTTTTAAATTACAAAAACATTTAAAAAAACTCCAATTATTTTGAAAACCTATTTTCAATAATCCATATCAATTTTTTTAAATCATCATTTTAAAATCATTTATCAAATCACAATCCACAAGTAAATACAATAATTACACAATTTAACCGAAAACCATAAATCATAACTCATGAGGATTTCTAAAAATAATTTCACCCCAATTTCATAATTAAATTGATGAAATTAAATTAATTTGAAACTAATAAATTTTTTCATAGTAATGAATGTCATTTTTTATGCCACAAACCTTAAATTATGGGGAAAAAATTATAAACATCATGAAAAATATCCCAAAACCAATTTGAATCTCCATGAAAAGCCTTAATCCTCATGCCCTATAATAAACCAAGACAAATCTAACCATATTTGGAATCCAAATACATATATATACCAACAAAAAGAATATATCTATTAAAACAACATAGTAGATGAATTTGATACATGGAAACATCATGAAAAATAAATAAATCTCACTTACCACTAGAAATTAGTTTCTAATCATCAAGGGAAGCCTCTAGATCACATTCAGATTACTGTTAGAAACTTTTCTGACCCTTTAGAGATAAAAAACACATGACATGGGAACATAAGTGTTAAAATGGGTGATTTGGAGGAGAAACGAGGGAGATCCATTTTTAAAGGAAGTGTTTTTCCTCACATGGTTTAGTCACATGGTTATGTGAACCATGTGCTATATATGTGTTATCCGCCGCCTAAAGGATGATCTCCTCATGGTCATCTCATAAGGTCTCGAAATAATGTTCCAACCCTACCAAAGTAACTCCATTAAATAATATAATGTATTATTTCAAATCACACAATTTCTCTTTAGAGGGTGCATAGTTTGGTAAAATCATGTTTGTCCTTGACCCTTCCCCTTTGCCTATGTCTCACATTGCATAGATTACTGTAGGTGTTTAGTGGTTTCCCAAAAATAGTTCACCAAATGTGAACCTAAAAATATCCCCAAAACCCTTCAAAATATCTCTAAACACTCCCAAAATTCACCTACATATATTATATACATAAAAATCACAATTAAATTGTAACTTATCCAAAATGGGGGTTCTAAATTTACCCCACCATAGTTATTAATGTCCCTATAAAATAGAGAATCATCAGTTTCCAAAAACCATTTAGGTCATTTTTCTTTCATTTCCTTCTCCCATTCCCAAGTCCCCTCTGGAATCTGACACTATTTCCAAAAAACCTGTAGTAGAAATATTCATTTTCCATTGAAGACATTATTTTTCCTGTCTACAGTTTGTACAACGATATTTTCAAATGATGCATCAAGCTCTATGTTAACATGATCACATCAGAGTTCATTTTGAATCAGGGTGATACTTTTTCATCTAAGATACATGAAACACATTATACTCTGCACTACACCACAGTGGTAATTCCAACTAACATTCCACCTAACCAACATGTTTTAGTATATCAAAAGTTCTTATTTATCTAGTATAGAACATTAGCTATATCAATTAATAATGATTTAAAATCCAGAGAGTGATCCTTAAGATCACATGATCACTCTCTGTAAAGGACAATGGTTGTCAATGATGATCTGCATATGATTTCTGACGACTTTTTCCCCTCTCAGTCCATGATATGATTAGGTAAATCTTATCCACTGCATATTAGACAAGGATCAAACCAACTATTAATTTATAAACCATTTCCTTCAAAAAATGTGGAGAATTATTTGGACACACATACAATGCTTTAATGAGATCTATATGAATCGAGGGTTGGTAGATATTTTTATACGAGAGCTCTACTAATGGCACATTCTCTTACCCTAATAATTGAAAATCCATTACACAAGATCGTAACATGTCTTCCAAAAATTATATCATCTGTTTTGATTGGCCATCCATATAAAGATGATATTCCATACTCACAGGAAAACTATTTCATGAGGAAATTCAATAAGGATTTCTAGAAATGAGATTTGTACCTTGGATCCCTATGTGATACAGTTGAAACTGGTATGCCATGTCTCTTTACTACTTCACTGATATATATCATGGACATATCATTAACCATATGAATTTTACAAATTGGGATAAAAGGATCCTAATATATGAGCTGATTCATAGCCAACAATATAGCATCATGTTTCCAAACCATTATGCGAAGACCTATAAGAAAATCCATAACTATCTAATCCCATTTCCACAATGTAATAGGTAATGACTATAGCATACCTATTAGCCACTAATGTTATAACTTCACTAACTGACAGGTTTTTAATCTTGAAACAAACTAATCGATGTCTTATTTCATGTCGACTCACCACAATTGTGCTTCAAAAATATTATACATCTACTATATTATAGTATGGGAAACCCATATATAATGGTGGTATTTTTGAAGATGTTTTTCCTAATAACACATAGGTAAAACCATCTGATTATGGAACTGCAACACTAAAATCTCATCTAGCCTCCATCCCTAAATGGTCTCCCCAACATTGCATTTTGACCTCATTGACCTGATTTTTTTCACTGAATATATGTGCCTTCTTAATAATATTTTTAAATTCATGAACTGTCAAAACTGAAAAGAAAAATTCAACATCACCTATGTCTTCACATTCAGCTACGACCAACATCAACTTCCACTTATCAAATGAAACTTTATCCAACATACATATTTATTTCTACTTAATACATCTGCTTCTAAATTTCATTTACATGGTATATACGTCAAGTCAAGGTCAAATATTTTCATATACTCCACACATATTTAACACCACAAATTCAAATATTATTGTTTGAAAATATTCGTCAAGATATTATAATCTATAAACAAAGGAAATTTCTCCCCACAGAGGTGATGATTATTATTTGTTAAATCATGGAAAAAAATGTAGCTAACTCCAAATTGTGTCTTGGGTAGTTCTTCTCATGAACTCATAACTATCGTGATCTATATGAAACAACATGATATCCTTACTTGAGAACACACCAATACCCTAATCATGAATCATCATAATATAATACATACCCTTTTCCCTATTTATAAATTATCAAGATAGGTGCTAATTTATGGTAAAGTTTCAACTCTTGAAACTATTTAAAGAATTCCACATTCCATTAGAATGAAAAAATTTTCTTTGTAAAATCTATCATAGGCAAAGATAGTTGTGAGAATTCCTGAACAATGAGTCGATAATAACTTGTTGAACCAACAAAAAATCATATTAAAATATATTATTAAGTAGCTTCCAATATATAATAGATTATATCTTCATCGAGTCCACTAAAACACCTTTTTCATATATTACAAGGACATGAAAAAATACCTCTTGGATCCAAAAATCACATATTGAATGTCTGGAAAAGAGTGGATGATCCATCATGATTCGCAACATAGTCCCCATGTTTTTTCAGGATCACCACTTGTCCTAGAAGACCCCAATATATATTCGATAAACACCCAAAAATGATTCCATATTTCACTAAAATATATGATTCATCAATTATATAAATATACCTGGTACCTTCTTAAGACTGAAAGCCATTACCACATATTCATAATGTCCATATATTCTTTGGAATAATTCTTCAAAATGTAGTCCTTCAAGACTCAAAATTAGTGATATCCTGACCACATGTCAGTTTAGGAGACCCACTAAGATTCACATAGTTTATCAAGTAGATGATCTATTCATTGTTTTGGATACTAATTATTTATCATAACATGGTTAAGATTACTATAATATGAACATATCTGAAGTGTTTCACCTTATTTCTTCATGAACTAGATCAGTGATGCCCATGGAGATGTTATAGGTTGATCGCAACCTTTTATTTCACGCTATTAAATCGACACATTCAACTACCTTATTACAATTTGTTCAAATTGATAATATGTAAGTTAGATGAGACTAGTCTATCAAAGGATATCATTCATAAAATTATCTTACCATATAGGTGAAAACCATATGAAATTATTATGGAAAATATAAAAAATTGATCATAAAATGCAAGAAAGCTATAACTCATGATCTCATACATTGATGTAAATTTTATAGCTGCCTACAAGTATGAGATAGTTCTGGAGTCTAGTACCAAAAGTCTGTTAGACCTAAATTTACACTTTGGACTCCTCAAATGAGAGGCTTGATGCCATCTTTAGTCGTCAAAATGATCAATATACTATAATAGTCTATTTGATAATTTAATGTTTTCAACCAATCCATACCCAATATTAATTCGTAGACATCTATTTCCCTCATCGATAAATCACATTTCAACTGAGCTCCAACACCGATTATAGAATATGTAACACATAAAAAATATTATAATTTTCTTTGACCCAGAGGAGTATGATGTTTTATGATAGAGGACATAATATAATGTATTAAATTTATCATATCAATAACATGAGAATCAATAAATAATTCAATGCACTAGTTTCAATTATAACATGAATAATAGTAGAATTTGAAAAAATAATACCTCTCTCCATAGATAGTCTAGCCTGACCATTCTAAATCAACTGCTCCGCTCCATATAATTGATTTTTTGCTACACTTTGTTTTTTATTGTCCTTTTTATATTTCCAATCCAGAGAAGTCATTGTATTCCAAGAATCACCTGGTCTATATCTTTTATACTTTTTATATTAATTCTTCATTCCATTCCATGTTGACGGAAATGATGCATGTGGTACATGATATCTGACTTGAGTTCCCAAACTCAGAGATCTACGGAAATAGCATAATACATGTACCATATTATAGTAATATGGAATTCTCTTGTTGGGAATGTATTATCTCACTTCATGTGTTAGAAATATCAACATTGGAAACATCATTCATTAGTCGTGGGTCTTGAAATTAAAATCCCAAATCCGATTGTTTGGTTATGATTCATGCTCCAACCAAGGGTGATGGTTTCCCTCTTACACATTCACATAGAATTAGATTTACCACTAGTATACATGGATTTAAAAATACTTCCCCCTCCCATAGCTCCTAATATGTCCCTTTTCTCCATTGTTTCTCTAATGTCTATCTCCATATAGTTTGTAAAACATAAACCAAAAATCATGAAGAAAATATCCTACCTTAGGCACGATTTGAAGTTGTGTGCCTTGATGGATGTAAAAGATGAAACCAATTGTTAAAATTTTATTAAATTCATTAATTTAGCCACCACCACAATGAAAAAATATATTTCCCTACTATATAAAGAACAATTCTATCATTCTCTAAAATACGAATCTGTGAGGATAGAACTATTTGTTGAACAATTATTCAAAATATTACCATACAATTCCTCGATCCACTTTATCCTATATCACTAGTTCCCACCACTAGCCTGAAGCATCCTATAACATATACATCACCATCCTGACTATCAGCTCTATTTTTTTTCAAATGAAATCAAGGATTAAATTTATAATATTCAACCACACCACTCCCTTTCCTGTTCATAATCACCATGGATGATGTGTGGATTTTTGATTTTGGAACATGATGGAATGATCCACTTATCAAGGCTAATTCCTATAGTTCCTTATTTCAAAATCATCAAAGAGTTGGATGATACTATAAACAAGTTGATGGTTAACATGTGGATCTATTGAAACCATATTATGCCCAGAATTTTATTGTTTTTTTTCTATGACAACTATTTTGTTCCATTTTCTAAAAAAACCACATGCTTTATAAGTATCACTCTTGAGAAACTAATGTCATGTAATTTAAAAAAATATTATTTCAAATATCTCTAAATTTCATTAAAAATAAACCGTTTACATGGCCAACCATTGTTCTTCAAAAAATATTTTCTTTCTTTTGAAAATATAACTATTTTCAAAATATAGAAATCCTATCTAATTTAAATATCATTCATTTGAAAATAACATTAAAATTTCCCAAAAAACAACCACTTTTTCACTAAATAATAAATCATTACTAATTATGAAATATAAATTTCTATTGTGAATTTAATTTTCTAATGCATTCCATGCTCCTCTCATTGGATGAACCCCTGATAATGAGATTCCAAATCCTATAAGTGTCTCCAAAACACTTGAGTACCAAAATCCATGGTAACATGAAGTTAAAGATAAAAATGATAGATAATTTTTCTATTCTCTACATTTCATTCCCTGAGATTCCAACTCCTTAAAATGATCCCAAGACAAGGAAGAAACAAGAATGAAATTCTACTCCCTGATTGACATAACAGATAACTACTTGTTCTGCAAGTAATGTACCAAGATGATACTACTTATCTCAAACAGACTTATGGATTGAGAAGAACCAATACCATTTATAAAACCCCCCCTAAAAATCAATGGATTGAGGTGAGGTAGAGATTCTTCTTGGCCTTAAGTGACATTCCTATGGTTTGAGAGGCTAGAAATAAATTCCAAGGACTTCATTTAATATTTGGGGGACAATTTTCCCGTAATGATTAAAATGTAATCCCATCATTCCATAACAAAATAAACTCTATACCATGCATTAAATAATTAGAGACAACTCAAAAATTTCATTTAATTGAATGAATAACTAGAAAAGGTTCATAGTGGAATAATACGACATCAAAGTTAATATTGGAAGACTATAAAACAAACAAGACTCAAGGACAACTATACCACCCATGTTACATAAGATCCATTATAAAAATTCACCAAATATCCCATATAAAATGTAGTGTTTTATAATGATTTGTTATACTTAACCTTTTCTCATTTCCCAATAGATGACATATTCAAAATCACAATATTCCCAAAGTAGGGGTGAGTAATAAAACATTGTAGGTTTTCTCCCAATGACTTCCCTACTCACCCCACTAGGATAGAAAAGTTAGAAACAATTATATAAAATACTCTATTCAAAAAATTTATAAATCAGTTTATACCTAAATTTTATCAAATTCAATTATTAATTACTTTTATAACAAAATACCTTTCTAAATGAAATAAATGAAACAATGCTTCAAAACCATTTTAAAAGCCCCCTCTGGTATAACAATTCCATTCCACATATTCACACCATTAAACATGCATGCATCACTGTCATTCTTCCATAGTCATGAGATACCTCTCATTGATCTAATATTTCATCACAATGTAATTGTATCCCATGTGAATTTACAAATTTTCCACTAAGCACAAGGTATTATATCAACAATGGATCATAAATGAGATATTAACACACACAGCAAGGATGGCTAAAAACTATTCCAAAACCATTTCCATAAAATATCTGTTTTATAAATCCCATTTTCTATCAAACCATTTTAATTCAATACAACATTAAATAAAACAACCTTTTTATTAAGAACCTTTTTCCCATTAATCAAAAAATGATATAATTTTAAAATTCACATCTTAAAATCTTATATCAAACCACCTTGCACAACCAAATACCACAATTAAAAATTATAACTAAAAACAATAAATCACCACTAAATAAGATTTATTAATTTTTATTCATCTAAATTTCACATTAAATTTCATGTAATTAAATAAAGTTTTAACCAATAAAATAATTTTTAGCAAGAGGAGTCGAGACTGGATCCTCTTACCATGAGAGTTTTGAAGAAAATGATAAAAGGCACGATAAACATCACAAAATCGGTAAAATATTTATGAACATTCCTTAGATCATTTCCCATAATATAAAATAATAAAAATATAATCATATGTTGAATCCACATCACTGGTTCTACCCACTATGGGCATATATCTGTGAAACTGAGAGAGTGGGTTATGTGAATATATGAAAACCTCAATAATGACCATGAATGACCACATACTGCAAGGAATCGATATCTAGTCACCATGTGAAGCCCTGATATCAGCTTAGGGTCGATGGAAGAACATTCATTTACCATCGATAGAAAAAAATACTATGTTAGGACCACATAGGAGGAAAAATAAGTAATTTTAAGGGGAAAAAAGTAAGATATGGTTTTAAAGGAAATATTTATTTACCGTGCATGGCATAGTCACACGGTTATGTATGTTGTTCATGAAAAATGAATTAGAAACTTCCTAAAGGATAAGACTCACATAGTATATTCAAACAATCTCTAAACCATCTATCAATCCTGTCGAACCCACTGCTAAAAAATGAAAAAAAAATCATTTTTCCAAACACACAATTTCACATTAATGGACACACAATTTGGGAAAATGATCTGTCACCTGTGTGTGCTCCCTTTTCCTGTCACTAACTGTGCATAGTTTCTTATATGTTTTGAATAGTTTTCCAAAACATTTAACAAACATGATCCTATAAAAAATCCCCATAACACGCCAAATGATCTCCAAATTCTTCCTAACATCACCCATACATGTTATATAACAAGTAAGAATAATTAAAGGTCTACATAAAAGAAATTAAGGGTTAAAAACATCACATAAAAAACAAAAAAATAATCATTAGGAATGGTTACCATAATTTGATTCTTCCCAAACAAAAAAAAATATTGATAAATTGAAAGAAACACCCCAATCAAAAAATTATGCGGACTCTATGTTGGTATCAAAATGAAAAATATTGGGATAATAATGATATCTTACATAGGATACCATCCCACGGTAAAACCATCCAAATATAAATTTTCATAGGAAATTTTCCTAATATCAATTAATATCACGCATGATCTAGTTACCCAAACCATGTACCCATAGTAATTTCAAATACAATTTTTTTTCAAAACCATTTTAGAGATCTCACAAAAAACATGTATAACAAAAAAAACTACCAAATGAAGAAGACATAAGTGTGGAAAAATCATGAAAAAAATAAACCACAACTCAATGTGTATGAAAATAGAATGAAAATAATTTAAAACCAAAAAATGTATACAAGGATATAATATACTTAAGAAAGATACATAAAGTACAATGTCACAGAAAAATCCAAGGATATTAGACCTTGTTATATTAAACAAGTAGAATCCCATGTCTCATCCAAAATATCCTCCAAAATTAGAATTCTAGGTCTGCAACAATAACACCATTGAATGTGGACTATTTCTCATTCCACTCCACTAAGGGTCTCAAATATAAAACCAAAACAAGGGAAGTGCAACTCTTAAAATAAAAAAATTATTTTTAAATGAGGCCAATTCAATATGAACTATTTAGGTAAAATAGAATATAGAATGCCCTAGTCATTCTTGAGAAATAAAATATATCAGTACAAACCCACATGGTGAAATGAAATATAAAAAACTAAATCATTCACGGAAAATCACAACCTCAAAAATCCCAAATAATGAAAACTACATAATTTATAATGGAATGTAAACTAATTTTCATTAAATTATCATTCATTGAAAAAAATCCAGTTGTTTCAATGTGTATTATAGACCATAAGTCATAATACCGAAATTCAATTACAAATACATTCAACCTAGTTTTAATAACTCATAATTCCTTAAAAATAAGAAACTCATTAGAGCTTTGAAAAGAACATATATAGAATAATAAAAAATCATTTTCAATTTAAATATTCTTAAAATAAAGAAATAAAAATTTAAAATCATCCAAATAGTTTCTAAATTCATTTCTTATTAAACAAAAATGTTTTTTAAAACAAAAAACTCCATTGATTTCATAAAAAATTAATTAATTTTTAAAATAAACGGGTTTCCAAAACATTATTGATAAGTTTATATCTTTTATACCTAAGTAAAATGGATTACTTTAAATGATTTTTTTTTCATAACTCCAAATTATATTTTATAAATAATACACAATGAATTATTGAAAAATAATAACAATTTTAGCTAAAATCAATCTCTTCCAAAAAAACTACCTCTATTATAGAAACACAAAATGGATGAACACCACAATATCATAAAATACTCATTTCACATTATCAATATATCTGATGAACCACTATCACCCATCCTAAATGTCTATTTCTTTCCTTGGGTGTTCTAAAAAGAATGTGGAACATGATGAATAACATTTCCATAAGATTACCATTTTTTGGGGTCATGGTATAGTTACATAATAATCCCAACAAAAATATATATATATTTAGATTTTTTTCACATTCTGGTCTGTTAGGAAGTTGAAAAAAACATCATGACAGTATTACAATTTTTTCTCATCAAAATATCCAACCTACCCATGATGTAAACTCATAGTAAGACAATTTTCATCATCGCATAATCTATAGTAAATACTAAAAAAACTATAATTCAAGATCCAAAGAAACACCCCATTGAAACTGAGGCATTGTCAGTATGTATATTGATTAAAAACCCAGTCATGACAAATCATGTTAGTATTGAAAAATAAATATGACTCAATATTATAGTGATACCGAAAATATCAAGTGGTAAATTCCAGAACATAGTTCAGTACATGGAATCATAGGATCTAATACAATTTTATAACAAATATGACATGGGGTTCCATCACGACTAAAACATGACCCATTATTCCACATATCTCAAAGGGTATTACCAATCACCATAGTCTGTAAAATATTTAACAGGACTAAAAAAATTTGGAATTATTTCACCCGCATATATAAATAAAAAAAATAAAAATACGATATAAACAAACCATACAACCAAACATGGAATGAATAGAAAACATCCATACAATGATAAACCACAATAATGATAACCAAGTAGATTGATAAATGAAAAAATCCTATAAAAAATGATTATACCACATTCATCAAGAATGTAAAATAGATATAGAATTTTTACAAATCTAACAACACAACAAGTGACCCTTGGTCACTTAACACATCACAATCATCCATCATTAAGTAAAACCAATATAATGAACTAATCCAGAGATGTGTATATCAAACATATAGATCGCCAATATGTGAATGGGATTAAAAACCATGGTGGTATGTACCATCAATGATGATGTTAATACATTCATTTTATAATTCATAAAATGAATGATTGAATATAATATTTAATAATTGTTTTTCAAAATTATTTATAAAATAGTTACAATACCATACTTCTTACCAATTTATGAGAAACCAACCATTAATAAAAGAATACATTTATCAATAATTTTTTTAAGAAAATGAGCTTTATATTATGTTAACAAGGAATTTAAAATCATAGAAAATATCCCAAATAATATTTATCCATTTACAAATAACATTTCATGAATGATTTGTTTTATAATAACCATCTAGATAGAACCATTTATTATCATCCATTTATGAAATAACCATAATGTTTTCCTTTTAAAATAACACATCCCAAATAATAATAATGCATGAAATTATAATGTGATCCTGATCATACACAACATGATGCACAATCATTCTTTGGCACCAGGGAAACAATGAAATAATTCCTAATAAAATAACTAAACCACGATTTAATATAATCAGATGAACCAGGGATTACAATCAAATCCTGAAATGAAATTGTCACGACCCATCCTCGAGGCCTGTGTCATGACTACCCCAAGCCCGCCTTCCATAGGCTAGGTGCTGAAAACTAGCACCAATGGCGTAAATCCCAATAAAAATGGAAGACATTCCCTTTATACAAGTAAAAAACACAACAGAGTATGCAAGATAAAGTAAACACTAAGTAAACTGAGTAAAAAAGTAAGTGATGAAGAGTAAATGGGCCAGAATACAAACCCAACCGAATGTACATTACAACTGATGAGAAAAATACAGCACCAGTAAGTAAATCATCAACCACCGAGTCTTCCTCCGGCTATCCCACCTGAAGGGTGGGTACAGATGGTCTCCACAGCTCCTTGGGTATGGCCAACCACTCTGTGTACGTCCCGCCTAAGAGTCCACCTCTGGGTACCATCCCGCTCCACAAGCCTCATCCACGATCAGCACTGTCCGTCGTCTGCAACCAACACAATGTAGTGCGGGAAAAGCCCATGAAGGGGTGAGTATACGTTACTCAGTAGGGACCCCGAGACCCCCAAAGGTCTCACAGAATCCACAAAAGATATACCACAATGGATGGGTATAAACACGAAGTATCAACAAACTCTAATTAGGTATATGCCCATACATATACCTAAGTCATCAATTCCAGTTCGGCACCAACTTCTGATTCCATGTACAACTCATTCCACACAGGAAAACACAACCCAGTCCATACAGGAAAGTACAACTCAATCCACACAGGAAATCCAGTCAATCATATAGAATATAATGACTGAAAGTCAATACTCAGATCACACAAGTATACTACTCATGAAGAGTGGTGGACCTGATATATGTAACCTTTGAATCATCTCCCCTACCGAACCCACATAGGATCCAAGTACAGAAGTCATCGTTGCCGAACCCACGTAGGATCCTAGTACAGTAACGATCATTGTCGAACCCATATAGGATCCAAGTACAGTCGTCCTCGTTATCGAACCCACGTAGAATCCAAGTACAGTCGTCATCGTCGTCAAACCCACAGAGGATCCCAGAATGGTAGTTGACGTATTCATAGCCAGCTCTAGGGTTCTCACACACTGCATACTTGATTCCAGGATGGTATGCTCCTCGAGTCAAGGGATGGATACATCAACCGTCATGAAGACCAAAGATGATGTCTCACAACCTTCCATCCCACTTCATAGGGGAAAAACAAAGTAAAATGTGCCCAAGTCACGGATAACAAGACGACCAAGCCATTTCCCAAAAGTACACGGTGTGTAGTTAAGCGTTACAGACCATGTCATCAGACACTAGGTACTGCCCGTGTGATATGGCCTATGTCACAGGGCTGGTCATGTAAATAAGTAAATACATGGCGTTTAGTATGGTTGCACGCCATTTCTAATCCTCTAGGGTCGGTTCCATGTGCACTGGCCATGCCTGGCCGTGTGGTGGAGTACATGCCTGTGTACTCCACCACGTGTCTCTGTATTTCCGGAATACAAACCAAGTCATCACGAAGCCTCTTCTGCCATGGTGAAGGTAGAACACGCCATGCCTCTTGGCCGTGTGTTTCTGCCCGTGTCTGTGTATCTCCCAGATTACATGCTGAGACTCGCGAAGCCGCTTCTTCCACGGTGAAGATAATACATGACATGCCTTGTGGCTATGTGTTTCTGCTTGTGTCTATATATCTCCCAGATTACACGCCAAGCCTCACAAAGCCACTTATGCCTTTCTATAATGATAATACATGGTGTGCCTCATGTTCGTGTATTTCTATCTGTGTCCATGTATTTTCCTCAAATACACGACATTTCCATAGGAGTCTCCTCTATCAAACTATGTGGATAGTACACGCCATGTGACCGGTGTCACAAGCCATGTGTCACTTCTTCTGATGTCTGTTACTTCTTCCGCTGAATGCTTGCACTACCTGGTGTTTGCTTTTCATGTACATGTCGTGTATTATAGAATTTTCTAAAAACAACACCTCTGACTAGTACACCTCTTGAGGCATCCATTCTTCATTCCGATGATCTGTTTGCTACAAAACCTCTATTCCTAGGTCATCCTGATGTTCTGTGGCTGTTTCCGATGTTTTGGGGCCTCTGATCGGCTCTGAAAACATGCCTTGATTCACCGCTCAAGAACGGCCGAAGAATCCCACAATTTCACAACAACGACGGAGGAATCGGACCGTGTTAGTTTGATCTGGTCCCTTCCACATTATTCCAATAACAAGCGGTTTAATAGGAACAACAACATGGAATAAAAACCAACTTTTCTCATTCATAAACACACACCTACCTCGATGGATGTTCGCGGTTGTCAAACGCCATGGACAATGGGATTGATTCCATCATTGGTGTCTCCTCCCTTTTCACGGAGGAAGAAGAGGGTTAAAAAAACCAGAATCACCGAGTCAATGTTCTTCGTTGGAGAATGACTTCCTTCGCAGGAGGATGAAGGTCTTCACAGAAGGAACTAAAGCTCTCTCTCCCCAATATCTTCACACAACAACTAAGCCCCAAAAATAAAATAAGACTTATCTTATTTTATTACTTCAAGCCATGAATTTCAATTTTGAAGATTCAAACACATAACTCACTTAATTGATTAAGTGTGTTGGCATGATTAAAGAGGAGAGAGGGGAGAGTTACACAATTAAGGATTCCAATATTTATTGGGGACTTTCCATGTATTTATCATGGGAGTTCAAAGGGTTTAAAGGTTATAGAATGTGAAAAGATGGGTGCTCATATGGGCCCCACCTTTCTCATAACCACACATGGGAAGTTGGGTTTTTGTTGGCCCCACAAAGACTTCCCATAAGAGAGTTTAACTTCCATGGTTAATAAAATAAAATTGTACCCAATTTTATTTACATCTCACTTAAAACCCAAAATTTAACTTCATCCCCCGAGCAAACACATCAATGGTAAAAGTCATCATAAGCTATTATCAGCGCTGCGAGTTCATTGGTGCCCTTGGTTTTGAATTTTGAGCACCGGTTTAAAAGATAGAAAAACCCGCCCATTCTTTCACTGAACGTACCCGTGCTAAACATCGGAAAATTATTCAGGACACACTGGGCTTTGGAATTTTGTGCCTTCAAAAACTGCATACATGAGAAATCCCAAAGAATTTAAGAAAACATTTTCCATAAAATTTAGGAGTATTTACATTACTCCCACCTCAGGGCTTTACATCCCTGTAAAGATACATCATAAACTAAGGGAACAAATGAGGGTATTGTGTACACATCTGAGCCTCTCTCTCCCATGTGCTCTCCTGGAGGTTCCTGTACTACCACCTGATGCACACTAGAGGAATCGGCAATCCTCGTAGGACCTACTCTTTTCGATCCTCGATCTCCACCGGGACATCCGCAAAAGTCTCCCCGTCATCGATGTCCAGCTCCCAGTGATCAATGACATGCATCGGGTCGGGCACGTATCTCCTCAGCTGAGATACGTGGAAGACATTGTGCACCTGGTGCAACTGAGGTGGAAGATCCAAGAGATAAGCCACCTCACCTATCCTGCTAAGAACCTGGAATGGTCTGATGAAGTGTGGAGATAACTTGCAGCCCCGACCAAATCTCCGTAATCCACGTCGAGGTGAGACCCGTAAGAAAACATGGTTTCCATCCTCGAAATCTAGTGGTCTCAGCCTCCAATCATCATAGGACTTCTATCGGCTCTACGTAGTCCTCATATTCTCAAAGATGATCTACACCTTCTCTGTCGTATCTTGGACCATCTCTCATCCTACAAGTGCTGACTCCTGAGGGTCTGTCCAGCACAAAGGTGATCTGCAAGGTCGGTCATACAATGCCTCGTATGGTGCCATCCCGATGGTGGAGTGGTAGCTGTTGTTGTATGAAAACTCCTCCAAATGTGGGTGATCCTTCCAGAAGTGACCAAAGTCAAGGACACATGCATGGAGAATGTCCTATAGAGTCTGAATGGTCCTCTCCGTCTGGTCATCCTTCTGAGGGTCAAAGGTGGTGCTCAGGCGTAGCTGCGTCCAAAATGCCTCCTGCAACCCCTTCCAAAGCCAGGAAGTAAAGCGAGCGTCATGATCGAAGATGATAGGCGATGGCACACCATGAAGCCATATGATATCCTGAACATAGAGGCGTCTCAAGCTATTCACTGAGCCCTGCTCTCTGATAGGTGAGAAGTGGGCCGACATGGTGAGTCGGTCGACAATCACCCAGATGGAGTCGTGTCTTCTAGATGTATGTGAAAGTCCCATCATGAAATCCATAGTTATCCCATCCCACTTCCACTCTGGGACCTCTAAGGGTTGTACCAAGCCTATCGGAACCTGGTTATCCCCCATCACCTGCTGATAGGTGAGGCATCATGAAACGAACTCTTCCACAGCCTTCTTCATACCCGGCCACCAGTGATGTCATCTGAGATCCGGGTACATCTTCACAACTCCTGGATGTACCGGTAATGGGGAAGTGTGAAACTCTCTCAGCACCTCCTCCTGTAATCCAACTAGTACCATGGTACGTCCCCTAAAGAGGATGACGTGCTCTCCTCCAATAGAATATCCATCAGGTGCCTACCCTATGGAAATATGAGCATGTCACGTCTCACAGTCAATGTCACCACGTTGTGCCTCTCTGACTCACTGATGTAGTGGAGGAGTGACTGTGAGCGACTATAGAAAGGTTGCCCCATCTCTATCCATGAAGGAAATTTGCAACGCGGCTAGCTGCTCCGTCGCAACTCCAAGTAGCTGAATTCACGACCTCATACTGAGAGAATCAGCTACTATGTTCCCCTTTCCAGGAGTATAGACTATCTCAAAGTCATAGTCCTGGAGGAACTCAAGCCATTGCCGCTGTCTCATGTTCAGTTCCTTCTGATAGAAGATGTATCTGAGACTCTGGTGGTCATATTAGACTGTAAAGAACTCACCAATCATATAGTGTCGCCACATTTTCAAGGTTAATACCACTGCTACTAATTCTAGGTCATGGGTAACTTTGTTCTGCTCGTGTTTCCTCAACTGTCATGAACCATTAGCGATCACTTCCCACTCCTGCATCAAGACACACCCGAGTCTGGTCCCTGATGCATCACAGTAAACTACGTACCATACGCCTTCCTCCGGAAGCCTCAAGATGAGTGCACTGGTCAATCTCTGTCCCAGCTTATGAAAGCTCTGCAGACATCTATCTGACCACACGAAGGGTTTACCAGTCTTCATCAAATCTGAAAGTGGTGCTGCAACTCTGGAGAATTCTGGCTCAAATCTCTAATAGTACTTAGCCAGACCTAGGAAACTTCGCACCTCCGTCACTCTATTGGGTGGCTCCTTTGCTAGTACTACCTCAATCTTTGAAGGATCCACCGCAACTCCCGCCTCAAAGAAAACGTGCCCCAAGAAGTCGACCTCTCAAATCCAAAACTATCACTTTGATAGCTTACCATAAATCTGGTGCTCTCGGAGTGTGTCCAGTACAACCCACAAGTGGTAGGCATGCTCCTCCTTAGTAGTCGACTAAATCAATATGTCGTCGATGAAGACTACAACAAATCGATCGAGGTAAGTCTAGAAGATCCTATTCATGAGACTCATGAACACTTCAAGAGCATCGGTTACACCTAAAGTCATAACCAAGAACACATAGTGGGCCTACCGACACCTTAGGTCTGTCTTCTACACATCCTCATCTCGAACTCTGATTTGATGATAGCACGACCTGAGGTCTATCTTCAAGAACCAGTGTACTCCCTTGACCTGATCAAAGAGTTCATCAATAATTTTAAGTGCATACTTTTTCTTCATGGTCACCTAGTTCAGGCGACGGTAATCGACACACAGTCGCATGCTCCCGTCCGCCTTCTTGGCGAACAAAACTGGGGAAGGCCAGGGTGAAACACTAGGTCGAATGAATCCCTTGCCATGAAAGTCCTCGAGCTTTACCCGTAGATCTCGAAGCTCCGTGAGAGCCATCTGATATGCTGGAGTAGATATTGGGGTTGTCCCAGGGTACAGGTCAATATAGTAGTCTACCTCTCTACGAGGAGGTAGTCCTAGAATGTCGCCAGGAAAAACATCCGCATACAAATCCACCACAACAGGGAAACTCGGACTCCGCACGTCAACAACTCCTAGGATGAGGCTAGCCAACTGATGAGTGATTGGCTGTCCTCTCTTCTGTGTGAGTCCATCCTGCAATGAAAATGCTCCCTTCTTACCAGTGAAGGTGAACCTACTCCCATATGTGCGGACACACCACACTTTTCACCTAATAAAGTTGATCTGAGCATTGACCTTAGATAACCAATCCATGCCTAAGATGACATTGTAAGGCCTCGACGCCACTACAAGAAGATCCCAGCTGAACCTCTTGCCTCCTAGAGTAAGATCACACTTCCGGAACTAGTGCATAATCATCAAGTCTGCACTTGTAGGAGTCTATAGCTATAAAGATTGAGCCAACGGCTCCGTCGGAATCTCCATGATCCGAACAAGGGCAGTGGAAATGAAAGAATGACTCGCTCCTGTGTCTATAAGAACTGCAGAAAGGGTGGAGTAGACACAGATAGTACCTCAAATCATCTCAGGTGTGCCATGGTCATGGGCCTCCACTGCCTGAAACTGAGCCAGCCTCTGTCCGCCACCTCCCTGTGGTCGGGGTGGGCCTCCTGGTGGTGGTGGTGGTAGAGCCCCGATGCGTCGTCAACCACCTGCTGCTCAGCCAGCTCCTCTACCTCGTCTACCTTCTCCATGCAGACCGCCACAGTCAAACCGCTACCTCTTCCTGGGTGGTCCCTCAACCGTATGTTGCTCCTCTGCATGGCAGGTCAGGCAGTCATGAGCCATGTGGCCCTACCCGCCACATGCATAGCACTGTTTGCCTCTCATATGACTGCCTCTGCTACGTGTACCCCGAACCTCTGAACCAGTATCTTGAGGTCTCCCAACTGATGGTCTGGTCTACTTGGACCCCTATGATGTCTGTCGATAGTCAGCTATAGAAGACTCCGCTATGTGCCATCCTGCGGTAGGTCTCGCAGCTAGTGTTGGCTCAACAAGAAAACTCTCTACAAGAAGGGCTCGCTCCAGTACTTCTGCCTGCATCAGAATGTTGAGGGAGATCATCGATGCCATGATCTCGGGCCTCAGTCCCTGCTCTAAGGTCCGAGCCTAGAATAATGGGTCCCGTACAATGTTCGTGGAGTAGCGTGAGAGATCGATAAACCTCACCGAGTAGTGGGCTACTATCAGGCTGCCCTGCCGCAGCTATAGTAACTCATGGATGTGCACCACACAAAGGGTGGTTGGAACGAACTCCAAGAAGAAAAGTCTCTAGAAGTCCAACAAAATAATAGATTCCACGTCGTGCACCTGGAGCATCAGGCTCCACCATCTACCTGCTTCCACGTGTAGGAGACTCAGCACTAGGATCACCATGAGGTCAACTAGTGTCCCTACAAATAAGAAGACTCGAACAACAGCCTCCATCCATTCCTCGGCAACCTGAGGGTCTGTCTCACCATGGAACATGGGCCTTCTCTGATGCTAAAACTCATGTTGTGCACTCAGGCAATGTGAACTCTCAGCTGCTGGGGCTGGTGGTACCAGTGGCTCGGCCGGTAGAGGTACCGTCGGTGCCTCCACTATAATGGGGCCCTGCACCGAGGCCACGTCGCTCGGTGGGCTGCCATCTCTCACAATGCTCGGAACTCTAGCCGGCTACCATCGTGGGGCCTTCCTTAAAAGAAACAAGTGTGCAACAGTTAATACAGTATACCTAGTGAGCTGACACAAAGTAATCACGAAGAAAACTTTTTAAACACACTTGCAATCAATGTTTTCATGCACTAAGTCGAAAATCAGAAGTCAGGGTCCTGGTGTATTTATATGTCGGCTACCGCACTAACACTGGACTCCCTGGACTGATAACCACACTCAATTCCCTAAACATTATTGCTTTACACAAAAGAAATTACGGATTCCTATGTTCTGCTGTAGAACCGGCTCCTCTGATACAAATTTGTCACAACCCGTCCTCAGGGCCCATGTAGTGACTACCCCAAGCCTACCTTCCATTGGCTTGGGGCTGGAGACTAGAGCCAAAGGCGTAAATACCGAAAAAATGGAAGGCATTGCCTTCATACAAGTAAACAACACAACAGAGTACGCAAGCTGAAGTAAACACTAATTAAAATGAGTACAAAAGTAAGTTCTGAAATGTAAATGGGCCAGAATACATACCCAACTGAAAGTAAAGTACAAATGAAGAGAAAAATATAGCAGCAGTAAGTAAATCAGAAACCAACGAGTCGTCCTCCGACTATCCCACCTGAAGGGTGGGTAAAGATGGTCTCCACAGCTCCTCGGGTCTGGCCGACCTCTCTGTGTAGGTCCTGCCTAATAGTCCACCTCTGGGTACCTTCCCACTCCACAGGCCTCAACCAAGATCATAGTTTTCCATCTTCTTCATCCAACACAATGTAGTGTGGGCATAGCCCATGCAGGGGTGAGTATACGTTACTTAGTAGGGACCCTGAGACCCCCAATGGTCTCCCAGAATCCACAAAAGATAAACCACAAAGGAAGGGTACAGACATGAAGTATAAACCATCTCTACTTAGGTATTTTCCCATACATATACCTAATTCATCAATTCTAGTTCGGCTCCAACTTCCGATTCCAAGTATAACTCATTCCACACATGAAAAAACAACCCAGTCCACACAAGAAAGTACAACTCCATCCACATAGAAAAGAAAGTCAATCATTTCGAAGATAATGACTGAAATTCAAGACTCATCTCACACAAGTATACTACACACAAATAGGGGTGGGTATGATAGATTTATCCTCTGAATCATCTCCCCTACCAGACCCACGTAGGTTCCAAGTACAGAAGTCGTCACTACCGAACCCACGTATGATCCTAGAACAGTAACCATCGCTGTCGAATCCATGTAGGATCCATGTACAGTAATCCTCGCTGCCGAACCCACGTAGTATCCAAGTACAATCATCATTGTCATCGAACCAATGGAGGATCCCAGCACGATAGTCGTCGTAGTCGCAGCCAGCTCTAGGGTTCCCGCACATAGCATACTCGATTCCGGGAGGGTCTGCTCCTCGAGTCAAGGGGTGGATACATCAACTGTCACGAATACCATAGATGATGTATCCCAACATTCCATCCCACATCATAGGGGAATGACCAAGAAAAATGTTCCCAAGTCATGGAGAACAAGACGATCAAGCCATTTCCCAAAAGTACACAATGTTTAGTTAAGCGTTACACGTCGTGTCATCATACATCGGGTACTTCCCGTGTGATATGGCCCATGTTGCAGGGATGGTCATGTAAATAAGTAAATAAACGGCGTGTAGTATGGCTACACGCCGTGTCTAAACCTATAGGTTCAGTTCAATGTGCGCTGGTCATGCTTGGCCATGTGGTGGAGTACATGCCCGTGTACTCCACCCCGTGTCCATGTATTTCCAGAATACACACCATGTCATCACGAAGCCCCTTCTGCCATGGTGAAGGAAGTACATGCCGTGCCTCTGGGCTATGTGTCTCTGCCCATGTCCATGTATCTCCCAGATTACACGCCAAGCCTCTCGAAGCCGCTTCTACCAGGGTGAAGATAATACACGCCATGCTTCGTGGTCGTGTGTTTCTACACATGTCCATGTATCTCCCAGATTACACGTCGAGCCTCGTGAAGCCGCTTCTGCCTTTCTATGAAGATAATACATGTCGTGCCTCGTGGACTTGTATTTATGTCTGTTTCCATGTATTTTCCTCAAATACATGCCATTTCCATCGAAGTCTCCTCTGTCATATTGTGTGGACACTACACGTCGTGTGACCGGTGTCACACGTCGTGTGTCACTTCTTCTGATGACCGTTACTTCTGCCACTAAACACATGCACTACGCGTAGTGTGATTTGCAAGTACCAATCATGTATTCATCAATTTTCCTGAAATGACACCTCTGGCCAGCACACCTCCCGAGGCATCTGTTCTTCGTTCCGATGATCCGTTTTCTACAAAACTTCTACTCCTAGGTTGTCCCAATGTTCAGTGGCTGTTTCCAATGTTTTTGGGCATCCGATTAGCTCCGAAAACTATCCTTGATTAACCTATCAAGAATGGCCGATGAATCCCAAAAACTCATAAGAAAGGCGGAGGAATCAGACCATGTTAGTTTGGTCTCATCCCTTCCGCATTAGTCCGATAACAAGTGGTTTAATAGGAACATAAAAATGGACTAAAAACCAATGTTGATCATTCATAATCACACCCCTACCTCGAAAGATATTCGCGGATGTCAAGCGTTCTGGACGATGGCATCGATTCCGTCGTCGTTGGTTTGTCACGGAGGAATAATAGGGTATAGAAAACTGGAATCGCCGAGTCAACGTTCTTTGTTGGAGAATGACGTCCTTCGCGGGAGGATGAAGTTCTTCGCGTAAGGAACTAAAGCTCTTTGTCCCCAATATCTTCACACAACAACTAACCCCCCAAAATAAATTAAAACTCATCTTATTTTATTACTTCAAGACATGAATTTAAATATTAAAAATTCAAACACATAAATCACTAAATTGATTAAGTGTGTTGGCATGATTAAAGAGGAGAGATGGGAGAGTTACACAATTAAGGATTCCAATATTTATTGGGGAGTTTCCTTGTATTTATCATGGGAGTTAAAAGGGTTTAATGGTTGTGGAATGTGAAAAGATGGGTGCTCGTATGGGCCCCACCACCCTCATAACCACACGTGGGAATTTGGGTGTTTGTGGGCCCCATCAACAACTTCCCATGAGAGAGTTTAACGTCCAAGTTTAATAAAATAAAATTATACACAATTTTTTTTACTTCTCACTTAAACCCCAAAATTTAACATCTTCCCCTGAGCAAACGCATCAACTGTAAAAGTCATCTTAATCAATTATCGGCGCTGCGAGTTCATCGGTGCCCTAAGATTTCAATTCCGAGCACCGATTCAAAAGATATAGAAACCCTCTCATTCGTTCACTGAACGTACCCGAGCTAAAATTTGGAAATTGATTCCGGGTACACCAGGCCTCGGAATCAGGTGCCATTAGAAACTGCGTACTCGTGAAATCCTAAAGAATTTAAGAAAAAAATTTCCTTGGAATTTACAGGACTTTTCAGAAATAACACAAGTGAAATAATTCTAAAGGTACATAACATCATGAGAATCATCCTATGGATTTTAAAAAAAATATGTGAACATTTTACATATATCATACTCTATAACTACAAAACATATCTAAATCATCTACAATACCATCTAACTATTCATAAATAAATGGTTGGGATATCTTATTAAGATAAGGACATATTATACTCTTATCATAACCAATGAGGGTAGAACTAGGAATCATTCTCTAAGTAGTCCACTATTGTACATTAGGGCTTCTTCTTATATAGTCAACTCATATATTTTTATTACTCTGTTGAAAAGATAAATATTGGTGAGAAAAAAATTCTCACATAAATCAAATAAAAATCATTTGGAAATAACACAAAATATCCTCAATCACCCTCATAATAAAAAACCAACATTCTTTATAGTCCATAAAAAAGAAATATTTAATGATACAATAATATAAAACATCCCCTAAATGATATATAATAGTATAAAAAAATTACTCATTGGGGGATTTATATATGGTATCACACATTTTAAAACAAATTTCACTTAATTTTCCAACTGATATTTTGAAAAAGTAATCTTGATGCTAAACTATTTTCAAACCACATGAAAAAAACACACAAAATGTTCTAAAAAAATATCATTATAAAACTTAAATTTGTAATTGAATTTATAAATTCAATTATTTCCATAATTAAACCATTGAAATATACATTCCCCTTTACAAGACATCATAATTATTGAAGAGAAGCCTTTTCAAAACCATATTCCATGATTGAGAGGTTTTTTTATCCATAATGAGACCCTATCATCTCAAAACCATTTAAAGAGAAGGAAAATATTTCAATTTATTTCAATAACATTCATTATAATAACAAACACACACATACACTTAAATTACAAAATTTTTGTCAAATACCACATTCAAACATTTCACATTAAGAAACCCCACTCGAGCATATTAACATACACTTGACATATAAAATTTTCCCATTACAGGTAATTAATCCATTAGAAAACCCATTTATAACCCAAAAATGGTTACCATAATCTTTTAATGTCACATTTAAACATTTAATGAATTTTAATCATTTTGAATATCACATAGAAAATTTGACACTCACTTGTAATGTGAAACATCCATGCTAAATCTATAATACATTTGGAAATTATTTATGTCCTACAAAATCATTTTCATAAGAATAAAAAATATTAAATTATAATTTTAAAATTAATAATAAAAATTAACATGTATTGCATGGGATTTCTGTAAAAACACCTACCACATTTAAAAGGAAACTTTTTGACATAAAACTTCATTATTGGGGAACAAATAACCATGCAATTGAACAACCATATCATCCCATGAAAATACGGATACCCATTTGAGAATCTTTTATAACTATAATTCATACCCATAAAATGGTCAGGGTTCAAGTGAGTAATCCGAATGACGAAAAACAATTGTAAAGTGGACATATTAATAAATGAGGAAGAAATTAGGTCTCAAACATGTGAAATATAAGGAATAATATGATAAAAATAACTTGAGGATTAATATCCAAACATGAACACCTGAACCTGAGAGAAATGAGAAAGTAAAATATGGGTGACCAACTACTTAAAAATGATAAGGGAAAAGGGTATAATTATGTTTTAATAAAAATTTGGACAACTACATGTTTCAGAAACACGGTGCACCAATCTATGAACCCATATTCTTGTGGCCACCACCATGAAAAACCAACATCATAGAAAATGGGATAACATTATTATACTATTCTCCAACCTTTAATGACACGTATATCATAATTATAGACCTCCATGTATTGTTATTTCACCGATTACACTGGCCTAATAAAAGGTATAAACCAATTCCTATACACACCAAGATACCCACATATGTTTCCATAATCCTTTCATGGAATAGAATAAATATTGTGAAACCTATGAGTATAGAATATACGTCATTAAAATAATACCCATAATTTCCCTATATAAAGGTATCTTTATGGATTTTTCCCATACCATGTGTGAAATCCCTTCTTGGAAGGAAAACCCATGATTTTCAATGTCTAATTATGAAACATCCTAAAAAATCAAAATGACCCAATGTAAGTTAAAAGAGCCCAGAATAATAAAATATATTATAATGAATATGAAATAGATAAAGTAGTAATAGAATTAGGATATAATTATATAGAAAAAGTTATGTATAATTTTGGATTTTAACCATAATATTGAAGGAAATATATTATATATGAAATAAATATTTGTCCCATTAATAGAATAATTGAAGGAGGTGTAGGAAAATGTTTAATGCTCAACATTATCTATACATTTTTTAATAAAGAAATATGTATAGTTATTTCAAATAGTATTTTTTGTGAGGAAACATAATGATGGAGATTGAAGAGTATATATCTCTTTGGGGGTGAAAATTAAATGCTTAGTTACAATGAAATTATTTTGATGTAATGATGCCACAACTACCCATACCTATATTAAAATGGATGGAAATCCCCCTAGATTTAATATTAGGCATTCCAATTTAATTAGAAATCTATAGTTACATTTTTTCGGTTGATTTACAAAAAATTAGTATATTTCATAATTATTCAACAAGATATCCCACTACATCAAATTATCATGAAGTAAATAATTAATGTTTTATGTTTCCGAATAGTTCTAATATAATTATATGTACAAAAATATTTGAGGATTAAATATATATTAAGATAATTATTTAATATAGAATTGAAATAGGGATTCTTATTAGTATATATTATTATCATTAATGTGATATTCAATATAAATAGATCATTTAAACTCTAAATGATATAATGATATCTAATTAGATTGATTTTAATGGAAGGTGGGATGAAAACCTTGTTTATTTAGAGGTTACATTAAAAAAATTATATTCTAAAATAATAATGAAATAATAAAATTCTTTAAATAAGAATATGATTAAAACTTTAACAAAAAAAGGATTTATTTAGAGAGAATTAGATTTTGTGATAGAATCATTGTCAATAAATGTTATTGATAATTAAAATTATTCTCAGAAACATTAAAACTACAAAAAGAATATAAAAGGGAAATTATTTCTAATAGTCAAAGAAATTTAATATTTGAAGATAAAGACAATGTATTATTTTTATTATCTCTATGGAATATGTTTATAAAAGTTTTTAATAAAGGATTATAACCCTAGATACATTGGCTGCATCAAAATACACAATTAGATTGGGATGATATCTTATCGTGTTCACTTTGACACAAACACTTAAAAGTAAATGATTTATTCTCTAAATTATTTTTGTTAAATTACATACCCAATGCATCAACTGTACTATAAAATGTGGTGGTAGAAATTTAATATGATCTTTATTACATGGGGATATAGATATAAATATTGGATCATAGAGATAAAATACTACGAAATAAGACAAATCACAAGGAAAATCATATTTAGAATAATCAAATTTTTGAAGAAGAAAATTGGGAACCTTGATTTTTAAAGTGATATAAGTACCCTCATTTTTTCATTAGAGTCACAACTTCTTAATAGAAAAAGTATTTATAGGGTGGTACAGTGTAACAAATCTTTTTAATTTTATATATTTCCCAATAAATAAATAATGATTTTTTAAATGATTTTGATACACATAACACTGAAGAAAAATGAACAATTCCTTTTTTTATTATGGTTAAGAATTCTACAAATAAATACATACATTACTAGATAAAAAATGAATCAAAATAAGTAAAATTTATAAATGAATGAAATAACATTTAAATAAAAAAACGATAATGATAAAATTCCCATCATAATGATCATCCATGGAGATCATATATCCAAGTATAACTATAAGAAAAATAACACAAGTCATAAATATGATAAACTTGTTGAAAAAGAAAAATCACAATATGTTAATTTATTTTATAGATATTTTAATGCCTATATATATGAATTATTTTTTGCCGATATATATGTTTGTTAGTTATATAGTCATTACTGATATAATATTTTGATACATTCTTGACGAATATACTTATATGTAATAGGTACATTGGCATATCACAATCATTGGTATAAATACCAAAATTATATTATTCAAAAATATAAATAATTCATGAATGTTGAAAATAGATAATAATTAAGTAAAATTAATTATTATGAAAATATGAATTTTAACTCATTAAATATTATTATTATCTTTAAAAATGATGTTATGTTTTTATAAACATCAATGAAACATTAAAATACTAATTTAATGATAATATTGAAAAATTATAGATATATAAATAATTTTAATGAGATATGATTAAAATCATTTAATGGAAACAAATTGAAATTTGTTCTAAATTTTTTTATATATCAATAAATTATATTGATCAGTTATAAAGGAGTATTCTAAAATATTATCCATCAATGTATAAAAAATCTATTAACTCTTATAAATTATAAGATATATGATTAAGAATACATGATGTTTAAAAAAGAAATTTTATATTATAATAGTTTATTCTATATATTTTATGTTTTTGTTTAAAATGATTCATTTTTATTATTTCAAATCTATATTAGATTTAAAGGGGATTAAATTTTTGAATCATCATCTGTAAATTAGGTAAGTTGTTCTATTTCATTGTTTTGGAAAAAACAATTTAGCAAGGAAAAATTGATTTACCAATGTTAAGTGAAAAATGGTCTTAATTGGTTATTTTAAGGTTCAAAGGACCAATTTACCTCTAAAAATATCTCAAAAATATGTGTATAATGTTATTGATGACAGACATACACTCTTTTCAACTTTTTTTTTACTTTTTCTATATAATTAAAACCTTAAAACTTCTAGATTAAGTATTTTAAGAAATTTCATTGAAATCAAAAATTTAAAAAGGACATCTCCTATACCTCTAAAAAAATACTCATTGATTTATATCATTAATGTCTGACTATATTATCAATAAAAAGGACTTAGTAAAAAAAATTAATTATATTGTTCTAATGGGAGATAAATTATTCATTCTGAAGGAACCCATTTCATGTAGTAAATTCTCATAGTCAATTTTTTAGTTCCTCGCCATCAATTTCATGTCAACAACTTTTAAATCCCACAATAAAATAATTGGAATTCATATTAATGAAATTAACTTTTTAAATGTATGAATTAATTATAGGTAATTATGTTAAAGAAAAAAAATTCCCTAATTTGGTTATTATGGAGAATTTTACGTCATACCCTATCAGATTTAATATACCATTAAACATAATGAATGTTGATTATATAACAAAATTTCAGTAAATAATAATATTTTTATACATTAGGGGCGATGAGAATATTCAATTGAGATAGGTGAATGAATCGATGGCCTCTACCAGTATTGTCATACCCTGTGAATACCATTTATTGAATTTTCTAAGGGTGATAGAATAAATGCGAATTTCCCTTAACCAGGACTAAAACTGTAAGAACCCATTTTATCATTAAGGCACCTATATATTTATTCCTTCAATTATCTATTTAATATATTTAATATGGAAATAGGTTAATTCAATTTGGATATTTGAGGCCTATGGTGGTTTTCAGGGCAGGTTTGATGCTTGAAACCCCAGGTTTGGGTTTTTTTAGCTTGGTGCATGGTTAGTGAAAAGTGTATGAGGCAGCTGCAGAATTTGACAAAACTGTGTGAGGATGGATAGAATGAGTGTATAGACCACACAGTTTGATTTAACTGTACAAGAGGATATTCACAACCACGTGGGATGTCTTTAATGTATAGAATATTTGGAAAATATGTTTCAACAAGATTAAGGAATTGTTTATAAACTGCTTAGGGCGATAGTGAAAGATGCCCCATGACTATAGGAAACTGTACACAATTTTTGAATGGTTTATCAAAACTTTTGGGTAAACCATAATGGCCTATAATTTTATCATTTTCATAAATTTTAATTTTTTATAAATTATTTAAATCATATGGTTGGTTCCTATTCACTCAACGCATAGTAATGGGTACAACTATTTTTACATCTCCACTAACTATTGTAGGTTTTCAGATCTACTCTATGTCCAGAATCTGATTCATGTGTGGTTCATTTCATTTGATCCATAATGGTAAGGCCTTAATTCATCTTTGATCTTATATTGGTCTTGTGGGAATCAACAATACTATTTGGATTTAGGATCATATTCACTAATTTATCATTCTTCATACATTGTTCATATTTCTTATTAAATATAATGAATACGGGCATGATACTGGAAGAGATATCTATCACATTTCTGATTTAGTTTTTCATGTACTTTTTGTTAATAATAGTATTTTTTATATATGTTGAGGTACCACATGCGGAATATGTGTGTGTTCCCAAATAAGAAATTGAACCCAATTATTTCCTTTCAAGGTTTATCTTATTGAATAGGCTTGATAATTAATTTTTTAGGTGGTATACCATTAATCGGGACTATATTGTGACCTAATATTGACAGTCATGGACATTAAAATACTTTTTCATAACACATAGTACATGAAACAAACAAATTCCCAATGATCGTATTAGTTTTGTGTATTTGGAAACTCAGAACACATTCTTGTATATTGTTAAAAAATAATTAACCACTCCCATAATGATATTCTTCATTAGTTTTCCTACATAAATCCATTATTTATGTCATTGGGAAAATAAAACATAAAATGGGTGACATTAAATTCTCAATAAAGGTAATCTTTGAGACATAAAACAAATTGTAAACATTAGAATGTAAAAACATGAACATAAAATTTAAATATCTAAATCATGAGTCATTAAATATATATATTGGTAGTTTGTAAGGTATATACCATAAATGAACATGAACTATGATCACAAAGAATAAACATTAAACATGGAATTGTGCAAAAATAATAATCACATAATATGATTTCCATAGTAGCCAAGTCATTTATTCCAAGACCACCACAATAGACAATGTCTATTATAGAAATGATTTTACATTTCATTCCAGGTAGGTATTGCTGAACCAGATTTACAAGTTGTTCCATCACTGTATTAATAATGTAGATTTACTTCCCATTATATTCAGACCTATGTCATGATGTATGAATAATTACCCCATGAAATGGAGAGAAATATAGGTCCCAAAATCCTCAAAATTAATTCATTGTTACAACTTCAATAAAAAACATTCATCATATCAAAACCCTTGAAATAAAATGGGTTTCATAAATATAATTCCATCATACCAAAATCATTATAAAATATAATTCTATCTTTAAGAAAATCAAAACACAATAATAATAGGGATATAAACATAACCCAATTTAAAGAGTATCATTCTATATGGAAAATAATTTTGATAAAACACTTGAACTCAATTCTAGAAGAAAACATCCATTCTTTTTTTTTTAAAAAAAAATTCCTTTTCTCAAAATATCACACAATTTTAAAAGAAAATAATTTAATTAGAAATAATATTTAAATCATTTAAAGGAACCTTCCTAGAGATAAGGATTTAGGAAATATTAAAATTTCATTCATTCTGTATAAGATAAAAAAAATTAACTCGAACTTTTGTCAGAGAAGTCAAAAATAACTTGTATCATAAAAAAAGAAACATACCATCCAAACCATATATTAAAATTCAAAAATGGGTAAAAATGAATTCATTAATACATATAATAATAGTAATAATTTTACGAAATATTATTTTGAAAACATTGACACAGATGATAAATATACCCCCAGTAAATACTTAGGTATAAATAATCTCGAATAAAAATTAGATTGAAATATTATCCATTGACTTATGTCTAATATGATTCATATGTATCTAAAACTTTGATATATTGGGTTTAAACAAATTAATAAATTCAAATATAACCATAATTATATTTATGATATCATATATGAACCACTTATAACTTTATATTACTCGTTCATTTGTCAATTTCATGTTAAAGAAACATTTTGGGTAATAATAATGTGTTTACTTGTTATTCACGAGATTATTACACATATCGTGATTTAATTATATCCAAAAAGTAAAAAATTATTTAAATATCATAAATATTTGGTATATAAATATATATAATATATAGATAAATGAAATGGAATACACCATTCATAGAGATAGTACGTCGTAAAAATGCATGAACGTTGTTTCCATTTATTTGTTGAATTGAATGAATGAAAGTAAATGATTTATATATATATAATCTAGTATAATTATTATGCCATATATTTAATTATTATTTACTATATATTACATATAATCATTCTTTAATGTTAAACATGGATAATGAATCTCATCGTGTCATGGAGACAGTAGGTCATAGGTACGCACGAGCGGTGATATCATTAACTTGATGGTTAAATAGTATATAATTGGATGGTATATTAATTTTATAGAATGATTATCAGGTTATATTAATTATTTAATTCTATTATACACATTAATATAACAATCAAAATTAAGTATTGTTGAATAACAAATTGCACTGTGGTGTAGAGACAGTAAGCTGTAAGCATGCTCACATGGTGATATTTTTATTTATAGGATGTATAAAAGGATGAATAAGGTGGTCCCAGAATTATAATAACATATGATAATGTAGAATATACTGGATTTATTACATTAGTATTTGAAAAACATAATAAGAGGAAATATAAGATGAAAATAATTTTTAAAGCGGTGATAAAATAAGTATCCTTTTTTCGAGTATCTCTTTTGGATTTACAGTAATTTCCTCCCTATAATGGTTTTCATCCCAATGTTTGGCCTCTAGGATGAAGGTAGAGATGTTGGGATATTATTTTATCATTTTTTGGATGAAGAAAATGTCTTTAAAGGAGACATTAATTGAGTATAGGTGGTGGCCTTTTATAAGACGAAAGTGAGGAATTTTAGGAAAGTCTTGAGATATTAATTTATTATAAATTTATTTTCGGTTTTTAATAGTCTCAAAATCATTTATTTAGAATATAAGATGAGTATGGTTTGAAATAATATCAACCAATAAAATTTTGACATTTTTGGATTTTTTAAACCTTATCATTTTGAGTTATTCTAATTTAATAATTTTAAATTTATTTGTGGAAATAATATTGGAAACATTTAATGATTATAAATATTTAATTGTGTTTTTTCAATTTACCATAATTGGATACTTTTGTATCGTTTCGATAATATAAATTTCAATTTGAAATTTATATATTTTTGAGATTTTTAAATAATTTAATAATATGTTATTTTTATAAAATATCAATAATGTCAATTTTTATACTATTAATTTATTTGACTTTAAATAAATTCTAATGAGAATATAAATTCAAGAAAAATTAAATAAACTCATAACATGACTAAGTCACCTATACTATTCTTATAGAACATTAATTTTTTAATAAGATATTTCTTTTAATATTTTTAAATCCATTTATTTTATATTTCTATTTATAAAATAATTTCTACACCACTATTGTATCATCATTCATTTATATAATTTAATATGTAAAAATTAAAAATAAATTCAATGAAATAGATTAATTCATTCCCATTATAGAGAGTATTTATGAACATAGTTTTATCATGTTTATCTCTAAATTAAAATTATTGTACATATTCTTTAAATTAGAGTTTCATGTTGTCACATTCTTTTGTTTTAATTATAATTAAATCACTTTCAAGTAAAAAAGTCCATTAAATGAATAAATTAATTACCATAGGTTTTTTTGTCTACATTAATTCATCCAATTGGATTTATTCCTCTTTATGGTCAGTTTTTTTATATTTATCATATTGTTTGTTACCCTACTATAACTAATTGACCTTTAAATGTGGTAAAAATTGGTAATATCCATAAAATAAATGTAACCTATTAACATAATCTTGAACCAAAATTTAATATAAGGAATCAATTTTACAAAATTATAAACACAAATTTGGAAATAATTAATTGAAAATTAATTCTTGTTGTCAAAACCCAAAGGAGGGTTTTTAAGAATTAAAACCCATCAAAATATTGATATGTGTTTACTTATAATATAAAGTTGAAATTAATTAAAATGGAAAAAATTGTATTAAATTTTATAAACATAATTCAATTACACATTAAAAGAAACTAAAAATGTAATCTAGCTATATAAATAAATTATATGAAAAGAATTTTTTGAATTAAAATGCAGTATATTTTAGTATTCATTAAAATATTAATTTTATTAGAGAGATACCAAAAAATTTAAATAATGTAAATTTTGATGTACTAATTCCAAATAAGATATTTATTTTTTAATATAGAATATATAGAATTGTTAAAAATATATATTCAAAATCGGTGCACCATCAACAGGCAACAAAACAATATTTTTTTGAAAAATACTTCTTTTATCTGAAATTTTGAATTCATTCTTATATAATGTTCTAGAAAATACATAATATGACGGTTAATGTTATATAAAATTTATAATTTTTTTAATAATAATCATAACGGCTAGATTATGTCCCATTAAATAATAATATTTTAATAATATATCTTTGTTTAATGAAACTTATTATTGCATATAATAAAACCTATCGAGGAAGGTCTCTCTTGATTCTAATGAAATCGATATTGGTGTTGAGTTTATTTAAAGATTATATTGGTGTTTCATAAAAAATAATCCAAAAATATTTATTTTATACATTGAAAAAAATATATATTATGTATTGTGTTAAATGAATTCAATCAGAATGACTTAAAAGTTTGTAACAGAATCCTTGAACAGTGTTGTGTATACTATAAGATTATATGTTGTTACTTATAGAGAAAGATAATCATCATTTAGTGTAAAAAAAATGACATCTATTAAATTAAAAATAATATATCTCTTAAAATGTCAGGTTGTAACATTATGCCCCACATTAATTTGAATTTATCCCTCGAAATTCATTGGGGGTTATAAAAGCTTTATTACTTGAATGTTTTGTTCATAGAAATCCACATCATAAAAATAAATACAAAAACATAATTTAAAAAATGTAAAGATAAAACCATAAACATTACCCAAATTTAATCATCACTAGGTTTCCACATAGTATAGCAAAGTTGGTACGTGAAGAAATGGATACAGAAGAAAAAATATAACAATCATGTTCTGATTAAGAGTGATAGAGAACAAGGTATGGAGAATGTTAACAATAGAAAAGCCATAAATCTACAAAAATTTAATAGGCCGTTTGATTCTCAAAATAATAAGGTACAAGGATATCATTTTATGTTTTGAATACCCATTACATAAAATTAAAGGACATGACAATAAATAATTACCTGATTTTAGTACAATATCATCATTGGTCCTTCCATGAAAAATTTCAACATCATATCTTATTCAATGAAATGAAGATTAATTTTTCATTCAAGAAGTGTTAGTGGATCATGTTTTCCATAAATGTAATGATTTTATATTCCATATCTCTTAAACAAATGTTAGCACTGGTTATCAAATTTACACAATTCAATATATATTAATATAAAACATTATTCTAACAAATGTCATCTGATGTTTAACTAAATCATTCACAAAATTTATAACCATACAACCCATTAAAAGGTTTAAAATTTATATCATTAGAAAAATGGTCACTTATATTCTTAAAATTTATCCCCCATATATCTGAAGGTGTCTGTGGTTGGTCACATTCCAAAATTGTTAACACCTTCGTCATGTATTCAGTTGAGTCACTAAAACTACCTAAATTATGAGAAATCCTTATTGAAAACATGGATGTTTTCTTGTTCCAAAACACAGGGTATTATTCTTTATGACCAAAAATGTATAATACTACATCCATGATAGCATAACCCACTTATCAAAAAATCCATCATTATGTCTCAAGAAACTAGCATCATCTAATTTACATATTCAAATCCAACAAATATTTAACCAGGAATCGTTAACACAACATAATTTATATATTAAGGGTTAACATTCCCTTAATCATGTGTTCTCCTAGTAGAACACCTTACCATGAAATAAAGGTTTTGCCTCTTTTGAATAATTCAACATATCATTTCTAATCATTAATTAAAAGTGTATACTGAAAAGACATACATATTTCATGATTCATATAATGTAATACTTAAAATCATAAACATATACACTTCAACAATCCAACATTATTGATAAACCATTACTCATAATCCATCATCAATGTATCTCATAAAATATTAATCATGTCTTAAGGTTTCTGAAACTCCAACTTCGCAGAATTAATGTAATCAATATTGGAATTAATTCACATACCATTCAATTTTCATTTACAATACCTTTGTCCTCATAAGTATGACCAATAATCATAACATTGTCATGATTATATTTGTGATATTTTCACATAGGAAATAGATCTTCATAATTCACATAATTTCCACATCTAAAACATTCCATGGTTAACCATGTTCAATGTAGTTCTGGAAATTGACTAAGGCCTGAAAGAAAAATGTGAGAAATACATATCAATAATTAAAAACACATTGTTAAGGGAAATTAATTACATTACTTCAATCAATGATATCATAGGTTTAATCAGAGGTTATTCATTATTATAAAAAAAATCACTAGAATTGTAACCTATACTTGAATTAACCTTATGAAATCCCATGAACAATACTTAGAAATATCTTTATTCATATCACTATAGTTGTCACACCCGTGTATCAAAAGGTTGACTACATGACACAAAAAGACACCCAAATACTGTATTAGTTTATTGTCTTTGGAATATTAGAACACATTATTCTTGCTTGGTGAATTAACTTCAACATCTCTAATAAATATTTTCTCAATTAGTTTTCCAACATAAAATCATTTCAAATATCTGTGGGAATAGAAAGTTTTAAAAGGATGAGCTCAAATGCTCAGTAAGGGTAAAAATGATAACATAAAATGAAACATAAGAACTAGAATGGAAAAACATGACAAGAATGATTAAATATATAAATATTGAGCTATGAAATAAATCATGGATGTTTGTAAGGAGTGCATGAATAATGACCTGGAAACATGACAAAATAGCATTGAAAAAAAATATGGAATTGTGGGAAAAAATAAGTACCTAATATGATTTCCATAGTATCTATGGAACTGATGCCAATACCATCATAGTGGAAAAATTCCACTATTCAACCAGGTTTACTAGTTGTTCCAGCAATGTATTAATAACTGGATTTACATGTCATTCCATCCATCTATTACTAAACCAGATTTACTTGTCATTCTAGTTATGTCAATATAATATGATATAAATCATTACCCAATTCATTGTAGGATTTTATATATCCCAGCTGTCTCATATTTAAATCATATTTTTATGTTCCACATAAAAATATATAATTTATCAAAGCATAACCCATGAAATAAAATGGTTTTGGTAAATATAAATCCACCATAACATAATCCGTGTAAAATATAATTACATCCTTAACACACTCAATCTATAGTAATAATAGGGATAGAAAAATAAATCTATTTAAAGAGAATCACCATAGATGGAAAATAATTTTCATAAAATACATAAACTCAATTCTTGAGGAAGAAATAAATTATTCCTAAAAAATATTTCTATTATCCAAATGTGGTGAAATTTTGAATGAAATTTTTTTAATTTAAAATATAATTTCAATCTTTTAATGGAAGATTCATGGATATAAGGTGTTATAAAATCATAAAAATCCATTCATTCTATATATTATAAACACAATTCTCGTCATTCTTTTGTCAGATAAGTCATCCATCCAACGTTAATTTCTTATTATCGAGCTATCACTTTTAAGGGGAAGGTGGGAACCCTCACAACTAGCTAGTTTCAAATCCAAATGATACGACAGATCGATTAAAGAAAAGAGTGAGTTGTGTAGAATCATTTTCCCTGAACAAAACCCATGGAGTATCGTGTACCATGGTGTCAGGGAAGTCCTTCAAGGTGCCCTCGAAAAGAAGATCCATGTTGTCACATGAATTCTTGAACTCCTCTTTGCTAATATTCCCCAAGTTGAAGCCTCTAAGTAGAATGTGTGCCTGCTTATTATCCCACTTTCCTTGGTCCTTTGTAGTAGCCACATGGATTGGTCTATTCTTCTTCAGAGCATTGATATCCAAACATTACTCCAACAATTCCATGTCTGAATACATGAGTAGATTCTTATGTTCCAACATAGAGACCATTTGGCAATGTGGGTCAGCCATGGAAACCTCTTCAGGCTACTGTGCTTGGCCCCTCAGCTCCACACTGCCTGAAGAAGACTCTGTATAAGCAACATCACCACTTACCAGAACCAGGTCCTTGGAGATGGCATCCACCTACTGTTGGAAAAGGTCTTTGGACATGTTCTGGGTTGAGCTGCCCACCTTTGTAGAGGCATTCAGGGACAACTTTCACTTTCAAACAGATCTGGTAATAGGAGGGCTGGGGAGGTTGGAGTAGTCCTTCCTTCTGCGCACCCTCCAGTTGTTCTAGAGAAAGCCATCAGAATCCATGACTTTGTTCTTACCTTGGCACATAGAGGATCTAAAATAGTCCTCCTCTATAACAAGTTCCTTGGGCTGGTCAATGTCTAAGGCCTCGACCATTTCCTCTTGGGATGTTTCTGCATCAGCTACAAGGTCCTGAACATGATCCTCCCCTACAACCTCCTCACAATTGAGGCACTTATCTTCACCAAACACTGTATACTGGTTCAGGTAGGTCCCAATTGTCCCCCTTACTAAGAGTTTCTATGAATAAGAGGAGGTACGTGAAGCCTGCTTAGTCTTGGCCGAGACTCATATCTCTTCAAGACCACGACCCATATAATTGAAATATTTAGGACTGTCTTTCAATTCCAGGCATTGAGAGGCCTCCTTGGAACCTTGAACCATGCTTTTAAACTTAGGTATGGAATCATTATATCTTTTATGATCAACCTCCTGGAAGGCCTGTGTAGATTCCCATGGGGTTTCCCTCACTGTCTGCTTTGCACTTTGACTGACCTAATCTGCAGCTGTAGGAATGGACCTCCTCTCATGCACTGCCACACACACTTGCATGTCATCGACTGAGCTACTTGCACCTAGATCACGACACATCAGATCAAAAACCTCTAAAACAAGTGGCCCCAAAACCTCTGGACCACCTTTCTTGGCTGCACCTGATGAATACCCCAGGCCTGGGCCCAAAGGAACCTTCCTGGAGTGGTCCTCACCCAAAGGGATATGATCCCCCTTATCCTGGACAGCCAAGTGAACCTCTTTATGAGCATCCCCTAAAGCATTCACCTTGGAACCAGGACCAATAGACCGACCACAGGGGTCGGCCTCATCAAAACTTGTAGCCTTCATCCTGCATTCGAGAAGACTATGACCTTGTTGATTGCAGCAGCAAAAAAACATAGTCCAAGATTCATATAAAATAGGTTGGAAATACCTATATTCCACCTCAATCACAATCCACATGACTTAGGGAGGAGGCTGAGAGAGATCCATTTCAACACATAGTTGTGCCACAATCAGATGTTTCAGGGAATATATCCACCGATCAGCACAAAGAAAGCATCCTATGGAGTTACCTATCAACGGGAGTAATGCTGGATTTTGGAATGGCAGCGCAAGCCCAGGAAGATGGATTCAGATCACTGTGTTAGAAGGATACGGCTATATATGGAGGTTAAACGACTCTCAGAGCTGATGAAAATGGAAGCCTCTAACAGATCTTCCAGGTCAAGACCACGCCCGCACAAGGTCTTCCTCGCTTGAGAAGTGAAGAAGAATCCGTCATGGCCCATGCAACCCGACAATCACTGGCTGAGCTAAACCCCATTCCTCATTCACAATCCTGTCAAACAAATCAACCGGGGGTGGCGCCGAATGAACCGATCCACCAGAGATGAAGAGAGAAGCGTGGATGCTGCGTTGAACTATTGCAGAGAAATCGGGACCACGGGTTGTCCATTAAGGACCCCCAGATCCTTTGGGGAGATAGAAATTCTAGGAAAGAATTATTGTTCCTCAAATGTAGGTAACGAGATAGATAACCTACCTCTATCCTAATACACCTGCTGAGAAGCGCCATGAGGACGATACCCCTCCCCCGGCAGGGGAGGGGCCGCCGTAGCCGTCATTGTCAGATAAGTCAAAACCAAACTCATTTGGTAAAAAAAGTAATATTTCATTAAAACCATGTATTAAAAGGGAATAATGTTTATAAATTACATGAAATATATAATAAAGAATAAAAAAATAATTATTTTCTAGAAAATAGGGACATAGATGATAAATATAGCCCCATTTAATACTTACAGGTAAACACTTTCAGATAAAAATGAGATTGAAAAATTATCCTTTACCATTGTTATGAAAGTCTTAGTCTATATCTGAAACTCCAATATAGTGGGTTTAGACAAATTATTATATTTTAAAAGAACCATAATAATATTTATGATATAATATATGATTAGCTTATGACAATATATTACCTATTCATTTTACAATTCCATGTTAATGAAACTTTTTGTGTAATAATCGGGTATAGAACTACCATTCCTGATCTTATTACATAGATCATGATTCCATTGCATCCATAATGTTATACATGATTTAAATATCATTAATATTCAATATATTAATCTATGTAATAGATATATTATTGAAATGGAATACAACATTCATGGAGATTGTATGTCATTCTTACACATGAACGTTGTTTTTGTTACCTTATTGAATTAAGTTGAGGCATGTAAATGACAGACACACACACACACATATATATACATTAATGCAGAATAATTTATATTTCATATATTTAATTCTTATTTATTATATATACATTACAATCATAATTTAAAGGTTAATATGGAGAGTGAATCTCATTGCATCGTGGAGACGGTAGTCTATGCGTACACATGAGCGGTGATATAATTCACTTGATGGTTTAATGGTAAATAATTGAATGGTATATTAATTAAACAGAATAATTATCATGTTATATTCATTATTTAAATCCATTATACTCATAATTATACCCATCCATATTAATTATTTTTGAATAACAAATTTCACCACATCATGGAGATAGTAAGTCATACATAAGCACACATGGTGATATTGTTATTCGTAGGATGGCTAAAAGAAGGTATTCGGTTTCTCCGTAATTATAATAATACATTATCATGTATAATATACTAGATTTTTAATTTATTATTATAAAAACATAAGAATAAGAAGTATAAGAAATATTTTTTTGAAAGAGGTGAAAAAATACCTCTTTTTGAGTATCTCCTTTTACTTTTCACAAAAGGTCTCCATATGATGGGTTTCTACCCAAAATGTGGAATCTATGAGGAATGTATAGATATTTGGATATTATGTAAGTAGGGTTTTGATGAGACCATGGGATTGAACAGTGTTGGTAAGTTATAAGAGGTGGTGGCCTTTTATATGTGGGTGGAGGGGCACTATAATAATGTCTTGAAATATTACTTTACTATAAATTTATTTTCATTTTATAATTGTCCCAAACTAATTCATTTACAAGATAAAATGATTATTGGTAGAAATAATATTATAAAATAATATTTATTTATGATTTTATTATATATTAAACCTTCTCATTTTGATTTATTCAAATTTAATCTGTTTGATTTTATTTGTTGTAATAATATTCTAAATATTAAATGGTCAAAAATATTTAATTATGTTTTGTAAATTTTACATAATTCTATAATTAATGACATTTTAGAGAATATAATTTTCACTTTGTAATTTTTAAATATTTTTTAAATTTTAAATAATTTAATAATGTATTATTGTTATAAAATATCAATAGTGTCAATATTTACACTATTCAATTATATGACTTTAATTAAAATAAAAAAAGAAGCTATATCCGAAAAAAATATTTCATACACTCCTATAATGTAATAGTAACCCATATATTTAGTGAACAACATTAATTATTTCATATAATATTTATTTAAATATTTTGAAAACAATTTAACTGATATGTCTTTTAATAACATTATTTTTACATCACTATTGAGTCATCAATAACAGTAATTATATAATATCAAAAAATTACAAATAAAATCACACGATGAAGTTAAATTCATTAAATTTCTATATATTATTCATGATCTATTTTTTTTTATATTTATCTCTTCATTAGTATTATTATACTTATAATATTTATTTTAGGGTGACATGTGGTCACTTTATTTTGTTTTAGTTATAATTACATCACTTCCATGGGAACAAAAAATTAAATGAATAAATTCTGACCCTTAAGAGAAATTTTTAGACTTTAATTCATATAATAGTGTTTTTCTAGTGTTAGAGTATTTTTATTATCTTTATCATACTGTTTTTACACTAATTTACAGAATTTAGCTTTAACTGTGGGAAATAAAAATTACTGTAGTTACTGTTTACAATATCCAAAAAAATAAAAGTAACAAATTAAATATAATTTGGACCCACTAATTATAAATAAGGAATCCATTTTTAAAAATTAAAAACACATAGGTTTCATTAATTAATTTAATGTTAGTTTACATTTTCAAAAATAGAAAGTGGGTTTTTAAGAAGTCAAAACTATCAAAAGATTGACATGCATTGATGTAATATTTAAATGTAAATTTTCCTCCAATGAATAGAATTGGATTAAATTAGAAAAACTTGAGCCAATAATAATTTAATTGAAATTGAAAATATAATCTAAATATTTAAATAAAATAGAATAAATGTATTTTTTAAGTAAAATGAAGTATTTTACACTACTCATGAAAATATGAATTTTATTAGAAAAAACCAAAATTCAAAGAAAGTAAATTTTGATGTCCCACTTCCAAATAAGATGATTATTTTTTCAAATAGAATATATAATAGTGTTATTAATAGATTTAGAATTGGTGTTCCATCAAAAGACATGAATCATGAATATTTTGAACAATACTATTTTAATAGAAAAAATAGTTTTTTTTAATAGTTGGGGAAGAAGCCTCATTTATTACTAAATCAAAGAAAAGACCTCTTTTAACTAGGTAGAAGGAGACCCATTACATAGACCGAAGGCCCAGTGTGCATTTATCCTTTACATAGCCCGTAGGCCTAAATTGTTTTTCCCAAAGCTGATTCTGTGAATAGTACTTCTACAGTACCATCCTGCTACAATTCCGCATAGTGCCCGTTGCTGCTGTAGTACCATGTCGCCACTACAGTGACCTACCTTTGCTACAATACCCACTATTTCTATAGTTTCTCTGATATTACAGTACACTACATTACTGCTACAGTCCTGCAACCAATGTGTTTTGAACCCCCAAATTTCATGAAGGATTACGGGGTGCTTACCACTAAGCCAAAACTCTACTACTAAAAAATAGTATTTGTTCATATATGATGTTATAAATAATATATAAAATGAATTTTAATGCTATATAAAATTACAAATGTGGTTAATAATAATGATAATATGTTGATTATATCCTATTAGATAATAATATTTTAATAATAGATCGATGTTTAGTGAAAATTGGTATTGCATACAACGTAAACTATCGAGGAAGGTCACTCTTCCATGTAATTTAATCCATGTTAGTGTGCTTTTTAGGGATTGATTCCTTTTTTGTTAGGGGTTAAATAATCATAACATATTTCCTTTACACATTGAAAAAATCTATATTCGGTATTTCATGAAATGAATTTTATCAAAATAATTTGTTATAGTGTGTAATAGATGCGAAAAAAAGTTTTTTTTATACTTCATACTAATACGATGTTTCATATAGAGAAATCAATTCATGGAGTATCATACAATACATTACATGAATGAAATTAAAAACAATCTGTCACATAAAATCTCAGGGTATTACAGACCTCCCCATGGGTGAGTTTTTGTGAATGACCATTTTTGGATTTTTTTTTCCTTAGACTCCATTGGAGGTATTCCTTTATCCTTTAATGGGTTTATTAAAATGGAATCTATTATAAATGGAAGTTTAATATTTTAATATTTTAAATGAATTGAATTAATGGTATCTTATTTATGAATTTTCCCTTGACCCATGTATGACATTATTGTTTAAATCATGTTTTCCTTTCCCATGCAAGCAATGTAGAGGCTATTCCATGAGATTTTGCAATTGTCTAGATTTTTCTTGGTTGTTTATTTTGTAATTTGAGTTATGGGATTTATAAGCCATTTGATTTATTGATATGATTTTTAGTATTTTAAATTAAAAACCTCCATGTTAGTATTTTAGTGCCCTTTCAAATGATAATCCCATGTGATTCAAAGGGTGTTTATGACTTGTGATGGATTCTTTATCCATGTGATGCATTGTTTATGAATATTACCATGTGAGTTGTGTGGAGACCGTGGTATGTAATTGATTGATTAATCATGTTAAGGATGTTATCTTAATTTTATTATGTTCATAAATGGATGGTTATGACTTTGAGGATGGTCCTTTCATGAGTTACACTTTTTAGGTGAGTTATACTTAATACCATTGGATTTTGACCTTTGAATGTTAATTGTGGTGTTTTGATGAAATGGATTCAGTTAAATGATAAATATCCTTCAGTGAAAAATGTATTCAAATTGGAATTCAATGGAAAGAATAATATGACTATTTTCCCTTATACCATTAGTGATACATGGACTCACCTATAAATTAAATGAAAAAATTGAATGGTCAATGTGATATTTTTATGAGTGATATGTGGATCTAAATGAGGGATTAAATGGATGGATTGATTGATAATATACTTATCTATTGAGTAATACTTGGAATCAAAATATATTTGTAAGGGTATACCCAATGGGAATTGATTATATGTCATGAGTGATACTTGGGTAATCCAGTGAAGACATCCAAAGATGTACTCATATGAAATGGGCATTATTCCAAATCAAAATAAATACATGGGTTCATAAGAGATTATCCTTGGATAGGTTAGAATGGTGTTGGAAGAATATGCATTGATTGAACTTTAATTCCAACATTGTAAAGTCATGGAAGAAATCAGGTTATAATTTAATTAAATATAACGAAATGAATTATGATGTTTCTCCAAGATAAAGAACAATATTGGACTCAGTCATGAAATATATTGTTTAGATGACCTTACAAGGAATATCTTGTGTTACCAGTTATACAGGGGATGTTGAGCTGACATCAGATGCTGAGACTTATAAATTACAATGTAATTGAAATGGTAAATTGGTAAAACAAATGAAAACCAGAACACGTTGGATGTATAATTATTAGTTAATACTTTCTTATATCATTTCATAATGCTCACTCACATGTATATATATTCCCATACTAATTGGAACATAACATGGGAGGTTTCCTACTAATATTTGGTCTCTTAACCTGTTTGAGTCATGTTTTGGACCTAAAAGATTATATTATAGTCTGAGTCATTAATATCAAGATCCCTCATATATGTACTTGATATGATTCTTTGGATCAGGATAGAATGGGACCAAGCTAAGGATTATGATTCTACTTTGAATAATTTAACCATTTTATAGATTTTTCATATGGATCAAATAGATTGTTTGTATTCATGATTGGGATGTTTTATTTTAAATAGGTGACATGTATCATCATCATTAAGATGAGGGTATATTACACCAGCTACATGTATTTATTATTTATATCTATTGTTTGACACTCTAATAATGAGGGTCTAACCTCCCCCCTAGACACTCATGGGCCCATATTGCTAGTCGACATCCTATGGTGTATAGGGAGTTGTGCTTGAGGCCATGTGACCCATCAGGATCAGGCCCCTGTTGAGTGGCATCCAGTTCTGGGATGTTATATATCCGATATTTAATAACCAAAGAATGAATGAAATAATTTATGAGAATAAATAAATAGTATCTAGGTCATGACCTGATCCATGATCACTGAACCACCTCAAGAATGTTTCACCATTTAACACATTACTTTAATTTTAAATGATTAAATAATTATTTTGGAAAAACTTATTTAGAGATAACAAAATGAAAATTTTATTTCTGGGAAATATATAATATTAATCATGAAAAAAAAATTGAAATTGATTTTGATAAATAAATACTATTTTAAATATATTCTTATTAAATATTATTGACTTTAATATAAAGTATAATATATATTTTTGGATGTCAAATGAAATTTTTATATTTTGAAGAAACTATTATCTCTATATAAACATTTATATTTTAATAAGTATGGATTTTAAATTAAATAGATTAAAAATTCTTCATTAGCATTTTATTTTGAAAAAAAAATATTTTTCAAATAATAAAATCACGATTAGACATAGGTTAATAATTCATTATTTTATAAGGGATTATATTTTTTGGGTTAAAAAAATTAAATAGAGTATTATTATATGATATATACTATGGACATAGATTATCTCAAAACTGATATAATAAATAATATAAAGTGTATCCCTAACCAAAATAATTTTCTCCAATATATTAATTCATTTATAGGTTACATGATAGTATTTATAAACCATAAATAAATCTCCCAAAACATATATTATATTTTAATTTTTTAAAATTAAATCTCTATGAACATGAATCACTTACTCATACCTAGGTGTAATATTTTTTTCTCTTAATTTAATATACTAATAATGTATTTAAAACAAAATTTTTTATATATACAATGGGAAACAAAAATAATAATTACTGTCTTTTTTATTATTTTATTGTCTCTGCTCACAACCCTTTGATTAGAAATTAATAAATAACCTCACTCTCCTTTTTATTGTAAATCCACCCAACCTCCAATTCCTATTCACTCGAAACCATTTGAGCTAAACTTTTCTCTATATTTAGGCCTATAAATCACTCTGATGATTTTACATTGATCTTAAGGATATCTTCATAGGGTTTTAGAAGCTCCCTTCCAATGTAAGGGAACCTCGCTTTATCTTCATTATTCAATATCCTTCTTTATATCATGAATATTTGTTCAATTTCTTTTTTGTTGATATATCTTATTAAATATACCTATTCATTTCCATAGTATTATTTCCCGGGGAATGATCACCTTAATAATATTTCTCCATTTCCTTAAAAATCATTGTACACCCATTATGATGCTAAAATTGTTTTTGAGATTTTTTATGAAAAAAAATCATGTATTGAATACCCTTACCCATTCAAATCCAAGGTATTCACATAGTTATAACTATCCTTTTATTTTTTTGGACTTCAATTTATGTAACCTTCACTCCTAATTCACTAGTTTATGAGTGATAAAACATACCATTCTAGTCTATGATCTATGTATAAATGTTATGAATGTATATGATATAGCTCAAAATTATATATCCTTACAATTCATTGTGTATTTTATTAATCTATTGATATACCATATATGGTTCACTAGTTATTATAATAAGAACACTCTATTATGATGTATCAATGTTAAAGAAATGAATTTTCTTTATGATTCCATGTTTCTGTTGTTACTCTATTCTGATTTTTCCTTTATGTTATCATCTTTTATCATGCTTTGATGATCTATTTTATCATTATCACAATTTTCACATTACCTTGATATTTCTATGGAACCGCTTCTACAATATTACCTTATTATATTTATTAATTATTTCCTTACATGTATTTAGTGATCAACCATTTATTATGTATGTCTCATGGATATCCCATGTATTTTTTGGTGTGCTATGATTTCTTATTGGAATGTTATGGAATTTTAAAATAATTTTTTCCCACACATGTTTAAGGCTATTATAATATTTAAACTATTTCTAAAATATCATAGACAATATTATCTTATGGGCGTAAATTATGTATACATTTGTGTAGTGAATTGTGAAATATAATGTTTTAAATACTTGTTGTCATAGTTTCTATCCAAATAATTTTTTTATTTATGTGAATTGGGATTTTAAAAAACATTAAAATACATTTGAATAAAATTAAAAAAAGGAAAAATGCAAAAATTATATTATATTATTAATTTAGTGGTTTCCAAGAAACCAAATCCTTATCATCATACTATAAGTGGAAGTGGATTTTATTTAAATGTAAAAAGTGATAATAGACCCGAAAGGGAACATTAGGATTTTACATTATTATCACCTAGTTCATGACCAAATGGCCTTAATACAAATTTTTTTTGACACACTTAAGGTATATTCTTCGGTAAATCCCCAAGCACTTTATGAACCATTATAAAAGGAACACAGATGAATATATGAATCCATGTTCGGAATTAGGTAATGGATAATGTATATTTAAGCCTTGAAATTACTATATTATAGAATTTCTAACATTTAGGATCTATTATTTCAATGGTCATGGTTTCCAATATATACATTTAAAATTTTAAAAAATAACATCTTTAATTTTCCCTATATTTTAGTCAATTATTAAAAATAGGATAAACCAATTCAATAACTAATGTGTGTGGAAATTTGAGGACTACCCCAATGAGATACCAAACACGATGAGAGATGTAATTGGGATCATAAAGATAATAAATTATCACCTATCTAATTATTTGAATGTAAAAATACATCATGTATAATTTTGGCATCCCCCTATGAAAAAGAAAAGTTACAATTATGAAAATTATGTGGAAACATCCTCATAATTTTTGTGGATATTCAGATCCCTTAGCCATATAATAATGGATCAATTCCATTTAAAAATAAAATCTATACTTAAATTATATAAGAAATATATGTTAGTGATGGATATTTCATTTATATAAGGGGAATCATATTTGAAGTGGATGTTGATAGAAAATACAATGATTGAGTATGAGATCGAAGTGATGAGTTGAAATGATTCATGAAAATGTTCTTTAAAAATATTATCTGTGAACTCTCTAGCATAAAATGAAGTTTTATTTCTTAAACGTCAAGAAAATGCATGATGACTCAATCAAGGAAGATATAGATGACTTCACTTTAAATGAATGATATAGCTCTTTATATATCATCACCCACGAATGTGATGCAGTCTCCATCATTATAGGGATTTATCTGAGTCTATGAAATTCTTTGGTGATTCAGGATATTTAATTCTTGAATGATAGTTTCTCAGAAACACATAAATTTAAATCGAGATATAAAAATGTCGTGGGTCTCATGGATATGAAGATATAAAGTATAAAATGGATTTAAATTCTCATGGTGGGATGGGTAAATATCATGAGGGAAAAAGGTAAAACATCCCTATAGTCAAAAGTGTGGGATGAAGAATCCTGAGAGTTTCTTAAAGGGGAAAATTAAAATATATTAGGTGTGGGAATAGATGGAACCCATCATACTAATTTCATAATGGGAAACCCACCAATGTAATGAATAAAAGGAATTATGTTGTCAATTCTCATCATATATTGTAATGTTTCATTTTTAAAGAATAATGATACTATAATAATAAATGAACAATGTCAAGTGTTTTTGTTGATAACCAATTCCAAAAATCGATAGGGCATAGAGGGAAAATGTGATCTTATTCCCTCACAAATGCTTTGGTGATTCCTAAAACTGATGTTGTGATAGGTAAAATAATTATTAATTCAGAAATAGTGAATTTAATATTTCATTATATTTACATACATTTTTGAAATCATAGAAGTTTTGAAAAACTATTGAAGAACAATCTCAAAACACAGAAGACTAGTTATAAGTGAAGATAAAAAACTATTCAATTATTCCATCCCATATATACAACTCATTCATTATAAATCTTTCGGGTAATAATTTTCTAGAAAAAAAATTTGATACACCCTTGAGTGGAATTTGATTTGATGTCTTGTATTGAATTTTCATGTTTTGAGACAATAAAAATTTCTATGACATGGAAATCATAAACTATATAAAAAATCTCCCTCCAATTTTATACATGTGAACAGATGATGATGAATCGAATTCCATATAATTAAATGAAGAATTAATATTATTGTACTATGTAAAATAGTATCTTCCTCAATTAATTTTGATTAAGTAAAAGATACCACTTGCTGAAATGGCCATTATGAGGGAATTAACTAATAAATTTATCAAATAATTTCTTAATAATTATCCCATTCTAGTGGCTGAGTTCTCAATCAAACTTAAACCCATATATTTTCTAAAATCTAAGAATCCAGATATAATATCCACTCTTGATATTAATTGGATGAATAAGCTACTACTATTGAATATAAATAATAGGTTTATATGCCCAAGTGATTCACCAAGGGGATAAATAGTTCATTTCATAAAAAAGAAGGTCAGTTCAATAAAACTCTCTATTAATTATCGTGTACTCAATATAAAGACAATAAAAAGAATGTATCATATTAAAATAATTTATGTATTTTTTAAATCCACTATGTAGATCCCAATACTTTACCATGGTGGATATTTGGTCTGGTATATTACAACATAATGTTGTTGAAATAGGATATCCACATGACTACATTTCATACAACATAAGAGTACTATGAGTTTCAAGTTATGAAATTTTTAATAAAAATGTTTTCGGTATTTTAATGTATTGAATGAAGGTATTCTTTATGTATTATATTGAAATTTCATTGGTAATATATATATATTTGATATTTTTATATACTCAATAAAAAAGGAAGAAGATCATAAGAAAATTAACATTATAGTAAGGGACATATGGAAATAAAAAATTTATGTTAATTATAATATATGTGACTTCATAATGGAGTGTGTTATATTATTTTGTATTATTAACTCTATAAAATGGGTTATAAATGATTCCATTAAAAACAATGTAAACTGAAATATCTAAAATTCCAACTTCTTTGATGTAAATACATATGTTCTTTGATTTTACTTATAAAATCATAGAGTTATGATAAACATGTCAGGATTGTCTAACCCACTAAAGAATATAACATGTAAGGGTGTTATGTTTTTTAGGACTGATGAGTGTGATGTGAGAAATAAATAGTTAGAGGAGGATAATCACTAAAAGTTTTCTCACACTGCCCATATATGAGGAGCAATTTTAGAAATATCAGGATTCATATAAAAATTGATCGTTTTCTCTTATTATTAAAGATGAATAAATGATAGACCAAGCCTCCAGAAAATTTAAAGATCCATGTGAAAAGAATCCCAATGCAGTATCTATATTATGATGTAGTTATTTTTCAATGAGGAATTGGAAAAATTAATTCGATAATGAAAAGAGTGTAATATATATGAATCATAAAATTATCATGTAAATATTCCAAATAATATATCCAAATAAGTGTGAATGAATTATATATGATGGACATGGGAATATTCACACAAACATATCTAATCTTCTTTGATATGCATATGATGGACATGGGAATAATAATTGATTCTCCATTAATCCTTGTAAAGATTACGTCTAAACCGTTCCTTATGGATAAGAGCAAGTAGTAATAAAAATATGATGAGGAGTTACAAAAAATAGTTGAAAATATTATAGATTTCAACATTTGTGATGATTGAATTGTATTCATTGGAAATGGGATATATTTTTCTTTAAATTTATAACTGACTAAGGAACAACTTTATGAAGATCATAGATCTTCCTACTCTATTAATCTGGGAAGAACTAATATGTATATAAATATGAAAAAAAACATCTGTTAGTATAACATGAAGAGGGATATTGTAGAATTTGAATAACGATGATGGGTATGAAAAGGAGACAATGTTGAATATTGGAAGTCTATGAGAATGATAAAATAATATCTCATATAATTAAGGAAATAAAAAATCATAAACATGGATTTCATTATAGAACTACCGTAAAATTTTAAAGGTAATGTGAAAATCTAGGTGGTTTTTAATATCATTATAAAATCATCATATTTAATTTATTTTAAGAAATATTTATCTATTGAACAACTGTAAAGTATATAAGTAAAAGAAGCTTTATTACATCATGGAATGCTTCTCTCAAGTGTATTCGATCAAGATCAAATTATTACCTTGAGGTTGTGGAGTATCCCTTTGCATGAGTGGGATATAGATATGATATTTAGTACTGCTTATGACACAAAGATGGATTGTATGTCTGAATGAACCATTAAAACACTAGAAGAAAATTTGAAAACATGTTCAGCTTTTTTCCATGTATTTTGGGATCAAAACCTTTCCCTTATAGAGTTCACATACAACAGAATTCTACAAATGTTTAACTAAAAAGAAAAATTCAGATAATCAAAACTAGAAGAGGATTTAGACACCAACATGTTGGGATGATGTTGAAGAGAATATTATGGTGGGACATAGTCTTTCCATGATTTGATAGAGAATATTCAAACCATTCAATTTCATATAAAATATGTACAAATTCAGTAAAAAACATATGCTGAAAATCATTTATGTGATCAATATTTTGATGTTAGAGATATTGTGATCCTTTATATATTTAAATGTAATAAATTCTTGAGGTTTATAATGAATGTTAGGCTTATTCAAAGATATGTTTTCCATGTTGAGATCCTTGAACACATCAGAGTTGTGTCTTACTAACCAGAATATACACTAATCAACCTTAATGTAAATTATGTGTTCCTTGTATGAATATTGAGGAATCACATTCTATAAACCTCATAAATAATAAATAATGAAGTTTTATTATTGGGTAATGTCCATTGAAACATAGAGAAGCTGATGAAGATATTTGATCCAAATGAAAATGTTATGTGAAACGGGAAAACTCACATGGTCAATGTATTATGGAGGAACAAAAACATTGAGGAATAATCCAGGGAACTAGAAGATGAAATCAAATTGAAGTACCCCAGAAAAATTTAATAACTTTACTGATACTTAGTCGGTGATGGATCAGAAAGGTGTAGAGTGTAACCACCCAAGGTTATAAAAGTGAAATTCCCCTTTTAGATGAATAAATTTCTTTAGAAAATAATGTGTTTTTAGAAAACACTTTCATAGAATTGGTAGTTTTGAACTGTTAAATGTTATATCATCTTGGATCTAAAATAATGATATGCTCCATAACCAATGACAATGTTGATATTATGAAGAAATCATTATGATTATTATGTGTTATTGGTGATGAAAAAAATCATTTTTTCATATATGACGGATGTTATAACCTCAACTAGTATAATCATACCTTATAAAGATAATTTATCAAATATTATATGACAATAACTATCATGAGGCATTCCCATGTACTATGTTTGATCAATGATTATATAACAAAAGAAAAAAATCAATTATTTATGGGAGAAGTTAAGGATTATTGATAGGAGAACAAAAACCATGTTTGCTAAACCATCCCATGAAACTATCACAATCCCAAACCATAATCATTAGGCATACAATGGTGTAATAAGAGGTTATTTACCATAACCTTATAAATTTTTATATTTCATACATTTTAAAACATAATTATTATAGTTTTACTTTTAAATTTTTACTTTAGAAATGACTAAATATTGAGATTGATAATAATAAATTTTGATATGATGAAACACTAACTGTATTTTTATAATTTATTTAGTTTTAACAAAGTATTAATTTGTAATGAGTTAAATAATTTTTCAATTATTTTTATTAAAGAACGTATTGTTATTCCATTCTATATATTTACTTATATTTGATAATATAATTTTATAAAGTCAAATGTAATTTTTATATGGGTCAGAAACTTGTATCATCATAAAACTAATATCATAAAATAAATGGAAAATTTTATATAAATGTGTATATTATAATATCTATTTATTTATATTGATAATATGTTTTTGTGATATCTATAATTTGAAAAATCTAATTGTGAATTTTTCATAATTATATGAGATTGGTGATTTTTTTTAAAAAAAATTAAATATCTTATAAAAATGTGGTATGTAATACTAAATCATAAAATAAATAAATTGAAGTAATAAATATTATAAATAAAACACATGAAAAATATAAAGTTAATACATTGAAATAATTGGTATTTATTTTACATTATTAATTTTCTGTACCATACTTGAAACTTTGAAATCATATATTATAATTCAAAATTATTTCTTTTTAAACATGAATATCCTCCACATCACCAAGGGAATTATATTAATGAGTTCAATTCGTAGACTTATAAAATATTTAATTTCAATTGATTTTTTTAGAAACAAATGGAAAACCCGTTTAATGGTTTTTGTATTTTATAACATTATCATATATATTCCAAAATATATTTTTATAATTTAAAAATAATTCTCATATCATTTGCTATTAAAACCCACTAACCCTCCGATTCTATTTCAAAAAATACTCTTAGAGTATTATTTTAATTTGTGTTTTCCTTGATATAAGTATCACAAGGTATTCCCTATATCTTAATAGTCTCTTCTTATGAATTTAGAAGTACCCATCTGGGTAATTGATTCAATCCATATCCTCTTTATTCAAGCACATTCATTAAATCATTCATTTATTTTTCTAATTGATTTTATTTGGTAATTTTGTAACACTTAAATAATATTTTCTATATAATGACCATGATATGAGATACACCTATCAATATATTTTAACCCTTCCAAATTCCTTTGGTTATAGCTATTGTGATGTTGAAATTATCATGTGATATCCATACCAAGCATTTGCGTAGTGATTACCAATATAAATTTTTACTCAAGGGTATTCACATAGTTTTACATATCATTAAATTATTAATGAATACCAGGTGTATAATAATAACTCAATAATAATAGGGTTAAGAAATCAATAATTAATCTACAGTAAATACAGATTCTCTTATATTCACCACTATAATGATGTTTTATTGATATCAATATGATTTTATAAAAATGATATTTATATAACAAAACTATATACTCTTACTAATTCTAGTGTATATTGTATTTGTTTGGTACGTTCATCCAACTACATGTATGATGTTATACTATGTTGACTATTTATATTATGAATGAGTATCAATACATTAACATTGTTAATATATTATATTAAAGAGTAACTTATGGTATAGATATAGTTCAGGAAGGGTGAATAAAATTAGTTTTCGTTATAATTCATCTTTTTTTTAGTTATAAATTTACTCTAAAAAGCTCATGGTGGATTCTATTCTCATAAAACATACCCAAACATTCCATTAAATGGACATGTAACTGAAAAAAACCATATAGACCCAATGATTAAAATATAATTACAAATATGGGTTAGATTAAATTGTTTATAAAATATTCCATGGAGTATTTATAGGTTTTGTTTATTAGAAGGTCTATTTAATTGGATATAAATGGAGTTCACAATTTTTGAAGAAAGATGAAAGAATTTTATACATAACAGATAAGCGGATTAATAGGTATTTTAATAGTATGTAGATCATGATATGATAACATAGGATACTCTATGACCATTATTTTTTAGGATGAATAGTTTTGGATGTTGGTCCCATGAGGAGTGGTTCACTATATGAAAGGCTCCCCAAGACATTTAGGATCCAATTGTTCCAAAATTATCCAAATAGTAATTCATTGAATTATTATCTCAAATTATGATTGGACATTCTATGAAAATATTAATATACTTCTCAGGAGGTGTTCTATATATTATAATCAATTTTTTATGTATATAGGTTATCAAGGGATAATACTTAATGATTTTAACATTAACCATATCATTCACTATTGTGGAACATCAGGGGATGGAAGGCCATGTAGTGAAGATAATATATAAGAGAGTTTCATTTTGCATAAAATAGGAAGTTATATATAACTGTTATTATCACTATGGTATGTATAGTACTTTTAAAAAAATTGTTATATTTTAGTGGTTCCATCCATATGATTCAACGTCTTGATGATGTTTATTATATAATGTGTTAATCAAAGCTAAATCCATTGATTTTAAAAATTCTATGTGTTTTAGAGTGTAAGGCATAGAATTCATAGGTTCATAATTACATTGGTCATAGGTAAATGTCACTACATTGTGGTGTCAATAAATGATGTGTTTCTCCTTTGATGTTTTTGAGTGAAATTAATATATCTTGTTGACTTTAGTGACCACTCAACGAATAAGATGAGATAATATATTCTTATATTAAAATATCATGTTATAATTTGAGTAAATAAGGGAATTAATTGATAGAACATGACCCAAATAGAAACGATTTTACTATATCTAAAATAAAAAATTATTTATTGTTTATTATATATAAATGATGGGGGAAATTTGAAGTCTATATGTGCATTAAATATATATATTATATAAATATAAGAAGAATATTAATTATCACTATGAATTGAAGATGCATAATTCAATAACTGTGTTGGAAATTCCATAAATAAACCATGATAGATTGAGAATAATCCCATAATGGGAATTTATGGATTTCATTATTTTTGAGAATTTTGGGTGGGATAATACATTATCGATTGTGTGATCGTATTCTTGGTATAACGATAACAACAATGTTTTAAAAAAGATGAGTATTATGCCATTGGGGTGATTGAGAACAATGTGTTCTATATTATTGAGGGTTGTAAACATAGAGGGTTACTATGGACCATCTAAATAAGAATAAATAAGTATTATGCTTATTGTAAATTGAACATTAGAAAATCCCTATCATATTCACCTTGGATTTTCCTATTTTGGGTGAACCAATTCTAATTTAATTCTTCCAATTGTCATTATTTTATCACTTATTATATATATTGTGGTTGAGTCGTGTTCCTAATAATAGATGAATATGATTATTGGGAAAAATTTCAAGAGATCAACATACATTGATTCAACCTACTCTTAGGGTACTTAACATTATTTGGACCAATAAGTGGTATCATATATAATGATTATTAGTGAATTAGTCAATATTTAAATTAATTTTAGTGATTATTATCTACATTATAACTCTCATAAATGATGAAAAAAATTAAATAAATTGAATAATCAGACAAAAAACTATAAATTATCAATAGTAATTGTGGTCCACATAGATTCTATACATAGTATTTAATCAACCATTGAGATTGGAGAATTATCTTATTAATATTCTAGGGAGCCGAATTTATGCACTAAGGGAGTCAAAATGATGATATTTTGTTTTTCAAATATAGTATAAAAAACATATTTTCATTTAAATCCATATTGTATATGTGGGAAAACTAATTAACATCTCTAAAAGAAATCCCATGGTATGTCAAGATAATTTTCATGTTTTATAGAACAACTACAAGGATATGAGTATTAAAAATAGTCTTTTGTATACAATATGAGGAAAAAGGAATAAGATTCAATGTAAAAGCTGATTTAATATGATGGTACTTTCATAGAAATGAAAAAAACTTATTAGGGGATGATACCAATAATAAATAAATTGTTGAGCTAATGTACCTCCTACCTAAAAATATAAATATTTGAAATGGAAAATGTTACATCCCAAGATTTTATGAAATATAATCTTTATAATTAATTTAAATTGGTTAATATTTCACGTTTTGTGAAATACATATTTCATTTTTTTACATTAAACACCATGCTCATCTTTCATTAGATGAAACGTCATTTTCTATTGATGACTTTCGTTACAGACATGCCTAGGTCTTATTAGGAAATTATATAATGTTAATATTATTATGATATTTATCACTAATCCACTTGAATGGTGAGAGTGCAAAAAAAATATAGTTTGAAATGTATATTATATAAATTAATTGGTTTTTAATTAATTATAAATGAAAATAAATATGAATTTGATACAAAGGAAGTCTATTATGGAAAAATATTTAATGATATGAATAATGTGTTATCCTAATAAATTAAATTATTCACTATTTTTTAATGATACTAAATAATGGTATATGACATATATTCAATTTGTTTTATATTTATCCATTACATTTGACATGCTATATATATGAATACATCTAATTTTATGAAAAAAAAGATATATTTTCAAAAATTTTGTTTTTCCACCTTTTAGTGTTATACATTATTTAAATTGAAATTATGTAAAATTTCTTATTTTTATTTGGATTAATATACATCATTTTTAAAATAGGTATATCCAAATGCACATTTTTTTATTTTTTTGTATTAATCTGAGAACTTTCATATTTTTATTAATATTAAATAATACTGATATTTAATTAACAAATATTTTATTCCTCAAAATGTTTTATATCCTCAAATTGGTTTAAATGTATAATTTGATAAATTTTATTTCATTTAATAAAATTTAAGTCATTTTAGTAAATTTGAAATTGAAATTAGACATTTAACATTTCATGTTTCAGAACATGTTTTCACTGAAAACAAACATTCACGTTCCTTCTATGGGATTAATTTTAAATAAAATTATGGAACTTTTATGATAGAATTTGGAAATTTTGATTCAATTTTTTGAATAATAATTATTGTGAATTTTTATTACATTCGACTAATTATTTGACCAAAAATATTTTATGAATAAAAAAAATTAATTACAATGATGACTGTAAAATTAAAATGTTGTAGTAGTTAAACATTAATCTTATGGGAATAAATATATAGAAATATTTCCAAAACCCCTTTTATGGCCATATATAGACCATATTTCTAGTTTTATTGATTTTTTTTATTATTGGTTTAAAAGTATTTAAGGGAGATATCTCAATATTGTTTATCATTCTATATTTACAATATTGTCACCTCACCTCCACATTAAAAAGGAACTGACTCTCTCTAATTATTTAAAAATTTTGTAGAAAACCATATTTGAGGTTAATAACACTTTTTAGACCTTTTTTGGTGTATAAGGTGGTTTTGAGTTTTTTTGGATGGTTTTGACGTTTTTTTGGAATGTTCTGGGGGTTTCTTAGGGAACACAGTTCGAGAATTGTTTGTGGAAACCATGTATATTTTCTAGGAAAACATTCCCAATTAGGTTGTGAGCTCTGTGTTGAAAAAAAACTTGGGTGCACGAATTTATAATGGTTTTCCAAACCATTAAGTTACCTAGGTAATCATTTAATCACAAGATAGTGGGATTTCACATACTTAGTAAACAATTTATATAATTGGGTGGGACAATAGTAAGAGGTCCCATTTGGAGAAATAGGAATCTCATGGTTATGACAAGATTTTACAAACCATGCAGATAAATCATGGGTGGCACAGAAAAAGAATTATTGAAAAATGGGGTTTAGCCATGATTTTCCTCAAACCCTCTATTATTCCTCATATATATCCCAAACATGGTATTCCTTCTTGTCTATGGTTATAGAGGCTCTCCCACACATATGAAATAAATTTTAAGGGTTTTCAATATAATTTGATAGAGAATATCCTTAAGCAAGTCTCAACTCATACTGGTTTAATTGTTTTCTGTAGACCATGTTCTCTTTTTCTCCAAGAATCATAGATCTACATTCTTCATAAGTATATTCAGCGATGTTTTTCCTTATAATGGTATAATTTGGTATTGTTAATTATAGTGAATTATATATATGGTGATTTTAGAGAAGTTTCGGCTGGATTTGGTGTGCAGTTATACAGTGATTCAATTTCACTAAACCCTAAGGTATGTGGATTCACTCAAGACTCCATATTTATAGAAATAAAATGATAAATTTCATTTTATTGGTTCTATTTGATAATATTTATGAATTTTATGTGAGAATATTGACTGAACCCCATTTTTGATGATTTTTAGATTTTTTGGAAAATGGGGTATTGTTGAGGAATGTTATTTGTCATTGGATTTTAAAATATTGATTTTAAAAATAGTGTCTTTGTACAATTTATGGAAATATTTGCGAAAATGGTTCTCCATACAAATTTTGTTTTATTAAAGTGTGGGTTGGCATAGATAATGGATAATGGGATTGTTTCTTTTGGATGTTGTTGGTTGTATGTCATGTATGTTTTTTTATATAATTTTTGACATTTTTTATTGGAATGTTGTTCCAGTTTTGGTAAATTCTACTTCATTGATTTTTGACATAAGTGGTTAATAATTTGATAGAGGATATGAATCATTGCATGAAGTACCAATATAAAAAGGGATATATGGTGTTGTTATGCACCACTGTAAAAATGGTTACAATTTTTCATGATGTACTACTATAAAATTGTATAGGTTTCGACATGGTGTTTGGCCATCATGTAACACTAAGCTTGTGTGTTTGTGTAAATTAGGAATATGGTTGGAATATGTGTATGGACACACAAGGTGAAATAGATTATGCAAATAAGTGATTGAAAAATTATGAATGATATGTTTGGATTCGTTCATTGTATATATGTTGATTGTGGTAAAATTATTTGGTGAGTATTTATTTGGATAACTGAAACTTATTTCATTTTTATTAGATTTATATGATTATTTTATATAAATGTGATAATTTTTTCTATCCTTCTTCCATGTGTAATGAATTCAACTGGGGAAACCTACTGAGTATTTTTACTAACCCCCTACTTTAGAACATTGTTTTTATTCCATATGTTTATCTTTGGTACATAGGTAAAAGAATATAATCTTACTTCATCATTGGTTCATCATAATTATTGGTCGATCTTAGGGTGTTGGTGCATGGATATTTGTGCGGAGTTAGGGAGCCTTATATTGGAGTATTTTTATTTTTTGATTTATCCTACTTCTTGTTGAAATGGTTTTTGATTATTTTATTTTGGTTTTATGGCCCTTTGGTAATTTTTTTTGAAAAATATTGTTAACACACTTTAAGATTGATGTTTTGTTGGTAGTTTTCATTTCAAAGGTAAAATTGTCCCCTTCCATCCAGGAAGCCCTAAACTATTATTTCTAGCATTCGGAATGTTGGTGATCTAACATAAGGTAGTTAAAATGCCTTCCTTGACTCAAGCCAAAGAAAAGGGGCAGGATATTTCAAGTGTTATCAGTTTGTTAAGTTATTGACATGCATGTGAAATTAGTCTTGTTCGGTCTTTCAGCATCGGTTTTTGAGTCTTGGAGTTGATATTTATTCTTGGAAATTCCTTCGGTTTGGATGGTAAAATGGAGTAGTATTGTTTGAAGATGAAAAGTATATCCTAAAATCACATATCTATCTCTTTAATTCTAAATTTCATGTTTCAATGTAGTTGGGTATGTTAGTGTTTTGTAGACACTTATTGGATTGAGATATCATTCTCGTGGGCATATCCAACAAGATGACCATGAACTTCCTGGACGAAAAGACTTCCCATAGGGATTTTATATTTAATTTGGAAGAAATATTTATGTCATAGAATGAGATGGTTGTTTTTTTTGAAAATTATAGAAATGTTTTTCAAATGTTTGGATTTGAAAGGAGAATTAGTGTGGTATTTTGAAAATGTTTTTATTTTCATAAAAAAGTTTCTTTTTAAGTGGTGGAACATGGAGAAATAAAAAATTTAGACAGAAAGATTCTAATAAGTGAAAGATGATATTATTAGTAATTTAAATCCAATAGTTTATAAGGATTTAGACTTATATTAGTTTTTTATTGATAAAAATTTCATTGGGTTTGCATCATAGGGACCAACGAGAGGAAGGTGCTGAAAAATTAGTTTCACGAGGGCTCCAAGTGAACATATAGCTAGATTAGAGAATATTGTAGTTTTACAGGACATGTGAAGTTAGAATATAATGGATCAAATAAGGTATGTGGATCACTCAGTCTAGTTTGATAAGAAGGATCCTCTGATCATTAAGCGTTATTCGGAACCGAAAAGGATGAAATCATGGTAGAACATGGTGAGTCAAATATTTGATTTCATAGGAACACTAATTAAATTTAATTTTCTCTTTGAAACATATATTTTTGAAGACCATGCGCATCATTAATGGGATTTAGTGGTCAATTCTAAAGGAGACCAAGGAATTTCTTTGGAGGATTTCAAGTTATTTTTCAACAAAAAATTCTATCCTCACATGTTCAAAATTTAGTGAATAACGTATTTACCAAGAATGAAGTAGGGTAACCATTCATTGATTGAATATGTGGTCATATTCATGAATTTTGGAGGATTTTAGCTTAAGACATGTATATTTTGATTTAGGGTTGATATTTGAAATATATTAGAATGTTGCAGTTCTCTGTATCATAAAGAATATAGAAATATTAAATAGAGAAAATCTAGATGAATGGAATATTATGGGGTATTTAGATGAGGGGAATCATGTTCGTACCTAGGGGGAATTTTTGGAACTCTAATGTATGGATCAATAAGAAGAGGGAAAATAATTTATTGGGTGGCATTAGGGCTCAAAATCTTATTGTTGGATCATCAAATCTACCTCAGAATCCTCATAGTATACTGAGATGTTTTTATTACAGTTCTATATTCCCCATAAATATGGGTAGTATGAAACCACCTAGAACATATGATATGTGTAAGATCATGGGGAACCATCAGTGTTATTAATGTAATGTTATGAGTCTAGGTGTTCATGAGACTATATTGGGGTTGCAAGTAACATATAGCTCGACGGGATAGGGGTAGAATATTACCCCTCACCGGAAAAGAAAAGTTAGTCATAGTGATTCTAGGAATACCATGAATCATAATTAGTGGAAATTATAGGAAGGCAGTAAAGAAAAAAGTGTTTCTTGTAAATAGGTTTATGTAGTTTCATAGATTGTAGTGGATGATTTGTCAGGACCATCCATAGTGAGAGGTATATTTCTTATTAATTCATCCTTTATTAATGTTCTTTATTTGAGTGTGCCTAATTATTTAATTTCACCTCATATCATATATTTTTTGGGTTTAAATTTGGAAATGATTCCTTCTATTATGAAATTTTAAACTCATCTAGGACAAATAGATTTCCAATCCAAGCTATGTAGCGCATGTTGAAAGTTGTTCATGGGATTGAGCTGGGGTGGTACGTCTCAATACTTCAGATGCATGTATATAATATATAATTGGATATGGATTATTTGATGATTTTTATGGGATAGATCTAATTTCATTCCTTAAATATTAGTTTTATGGGGGTTGACAACATCGAACTTCTCTTTAGATGAGAGAGTAACATGAAAGTTGATGCAATGGGATTATTGGCATAAAAATTTTGGGTTGATCTCATATTTTTTGGGGGATTTTTTATTCAGATAAATGGATGACATCAAGAATAGTGGTATTACGGTGGTTGTTGATAGCTTTATGGATGTCTTTATCACTGAATTCTTAGGGTTGAAAACCGTATGGGATGTGGTGTTTACAATTGATCTCATTTTGGGGAACAATCCTATATCACTTCCATTATAATGGATGTAACAAGTAGTATTGTGGGAATTGAATGTGTCATTGGAGGATTTAAAAAAAAGGTTCATCTAGCCAAACACTTCTCAATGGACAGGGCAAAACATTTTAGTTAGAAAGGAAGATTTTACTCTCTGGCTCTGTATATATTATCATAAGCTAAACTAGGATACATTAATGAATTGATATCCACTCCCATGTATTGATGATATATTCAATAATGTGATGGGTTCTCAGACATTTTCCAAATTTAACATCTGATCAAGATATTATCAATTGTGAGTGTAGAATTATTATATTCCAAAAATAGATTCTGTAAGCAGATAAGTCGATTATTCATAGGACATTATTCAATTCGGTCAAAGGAATGAAACATCAATATTTATTTAATTCATGAATAATATATTTCAGAGATATGGGTATTCTTTCATTGTGGTGTATTCAATGATAGATTTTTTTTCTATAATAAGGGTTGAGTGTGTGAAACAACACTAAATATTGTTTGGGATATTGAGAGATCATATGTCATACACCGAACTATCAATGTATTATTTTGGATATTATAGCTATGTTTCTTGGACTTTTTATTTCTAAATGATGTTTTTCAGGGGATTCAATGAAGTTGTACAATGTTATATCTCGGAATGGCCAAATAATGTATTTGAGATACAATGCTTCCTTGAAATGTAATTTTTATGAGTTTGTTTTGAGATTCTTGACTATTTAGAAATTCAAGGAATAGAATCAATATACAACAACTATGTTATAGTATTTACTTTTCTCTATTTATAAATAGAAGCATATAACTATGGATTTTGTTTCTGGGGTCCCAAGATCAGTTCAATATCATGTTTCTATATGTGTGATAGTGAATCTTTTCACAAAGTAATCACATTACATCCCTATTCGATAATCTCATACAGTGGATGATATATCCAAAATCTATATCAATGAGGCGGTAAAAAGGAATGGAGTTCCCATTTCAATTGTATCATCTAGAGATCTGAGGTTCAACTCCCATTTTTGTAAATCCTTGCAACAATTTCCTTGGACTCTGCTGAAGATGTGTATAGAATATCATCCTCAGATGGATGTGACATATGAGAGGATGAAATAAGCATTGAAATAAATGTTTCAGGCTTTGGGGATGGATTTTTGTGGCTCATAGGATGATAACTTTCCATTTTTGTATTTCTAGTATAATAACAGTCAGTAGGCCTCAATATATACTAATCTGTTTGAAGCATTGTATGTGAATCTATATTGTTCTCCCCTCTATTGTGTGGAAATAGGAGAGACATCGATTGTAGGACCAATACTTGTCCAAGAGACTACAAAAAAATTAATTTTTTCATGAATATAATGGAGATGACATTGAGTCATTAGAAATCATATACAGAACATTTTCAATGGTCATTGTCATTTGAGGTGAGTGATCATCTGTTATTGAGAATCTATCCTAGGATGTGATGTCGTTTTGTTAGAATAAAGGGTATAATATCTTCAATGTATATTGAAAATTTTGTGATACTTGAGTGTATTGGAGAGGTGCAATATCAGTTTTCTTTTTCACCACTATTTATTGTGGTGAACAATGTGATTCATGTATCACAATTTACGATGTATTACCTGGATCCAGACTATGTAATTCGATGGGATAATGTTGAAATAGAGTTAGATGATTCATTGGTATATGTGCTAGTCCAGATTATAGATACGGAAGTGTTAGTATTGCATTGTAGAAACATCAGTCTAGTGAAGGATTGGTGGAATTTTGGTTAGAATCTAGATGAGTCTTGGGAATGGGAGAAAGAAATGATTGGGAAATGGTTGGTTCTATTTTGGTACAGTGTTGATTCTCTAGAATTGGAGGATGATAATAACCATGGTATAGAGAATGTGGAACAATTTTATTGATATAGGTAACCATTGAATATGGGTTTATAAGTTTATAAAGTGGTTAGGATAATATTGGGATGGTTTGGAAGGGTTCGAGTAAATTTTTGGGCCATTTTAAGGGTGAATGGTTTGAGCACTATTTGTGGAAACTATGCCTCTTCTATAGGAAATTATGCAGAGGGTGGTAGTGGGATATGTGTCGGAGCACAGTTAGGGTGAATATTTTAATCACGGTTTTCCAAACCTTGTTGCCACCCATATAAACTATTTTTATTGAAATAGTGGTATTTTACACAGTTGATGCATAGTTTGTCTAACCGTGTGCCACAACTATTCAGGGGCCCCTTTGGAGTAGTATATGTCACATAATTGGCATACAATTTTACAAACTGGGTTTCAAAATCATTCACACAATAAAAATTGGGTTTTATGAAAATAATTCATGGTAATGATTTTTAACTCACACCCCATTCTTCCTCCTATACAGTCCTAATTCTAGGTTCCTTCTTCTCCACGGTTAGGGAGTCCCTACAAATATTATTGTATGATATTCAATGAGTTTTTAATGATCATTGAAGGTGATTCTCCCTTGGTAAGACTCCTCTCTTTGTGGTTTAGTGGGATTCATTATATCATTCTCATTCTCTCACAGTTTCTTAGATCTACTTTTGTTGTATGTAGATCTAGTGTTGTTGTTTCATATAATGGCATTATTTCATATTTTTTATGTTATGAGAAAAGGTATAATGTAATTTGATGAATTTTCACCACAATTTGGTGTGAGTTTGATTGGTGGGTTAATTTCACCAAACCCTATAGTAGGTGTCATCATTCCTGATTCTATTTTGGTAGAACAAGATGGATTAATTTTAATTAATTGGGTTTTCTTGAAATTGATTATGAATTTGATGTGAGAATCTTGATTAAACCCAATTTTTTGATGATTTGTGATTTCTTGGGAAAACTGGTTAATGTTATGGAATCATATTTATTCATGGATTTTATGATATTGATTTCAAAATCCATGCACTAGTCCAGTATATTGAAATGGTTTCTGAAAATGGTTTTGAAAAAGATTTGTTTTATTGATGTGTTATTTTTTATGGATATTTGATTAAGCATTGGTTCAAATTAGAATCTATTTTGTTGTTTAGATTTGCATATTTTTGATGATATTATATATAAATGATTGATTGGTATGTTTTTGTGGTTTCGGTAAATTCTATTAGCTTTATTGTTGGCTGAAGTGGTTATGAATGTGTTGGAGGGAATGAATAGTAGCATAAAGTACGACTATAAAAAGGTTTTGAATGTGGATTGAATTACCACCTTAAAATTGGATATGTTTTTAAATGAATATTTTCTTTCATTGTAACACTGATATGGATAGTTCATGTGTGGAACATATTAATACAGTTGGAATATGAGTATTTCTACATACGTTTAAATGGTTTTTGATAATATGTTTTGGAAAATTGGGGAAATTCATGTTCAGTTACTTTCCTTGTATATATTGATTGTGTCAAAATTTTGTGGTAATGATGTGTTGGGATTGGTTATAAAAATTTCTCTATTAATTTGAATTATGTAATTATTTTATTAAAATTTGATAACAGGTTTTATCCTTGTGTCATGTGTAAAGATTTAATTTGGTTAAAACCTCCATATTATTTTTACTCACCCACTTGATTTCCATTTTTTGTAGGTGTTTTTCATTGGGAAATAGGTAATAGTAAAAAATCTCAACTATTTAATAGTTCATCATGATTTTCTAGAAGTATTATGGAATATTATATTACATAATGGTATAGATCTATGTATATTTATCTAGTTGTCTTGATATTCATTGTTTTAGTCTTCCACATGGTACACTAAATCTGTATTATTATGGTCTTGTTGTATTTGTCATTTGGTATTATTGTAAAAATTGTTTACATGCGTCACGTAGTTCATTGGTATTGGAACGTTTGTTTTTTTATTTTCATTTCAAAGGGTATATCTTCACCAACTATTTATGATGACCTCATCATTAATTTGTATCCTTTGGTGCCTTCGGGATGTTTCCTTAGGCCAAATGGCATTTCTTACTCCACCCAAGATAATGAGAAGGGGAGGGATGTTACAACTTCTAATACTTTTGGTTACAGAAAATACATCCCAGATAATGTCCCAAAATAAATCCTATCATGCTATAATAAAGAATTTTAGATAAAATAAAACAATGCCAGTCCTTTTGGTGAAAACCAAAAGGTGTTACCCAAAGAAGAGACAACATTATCCAATAAGAACATTAGTTTTTTTATTTCTCTATCTGATAAATTATTCTTATACTCTGATTATATAATAACATATTTATCCCCAATATACCAAAATATTTTTATGTTATTTTTTTACCTACACCTACACACACTTCCATCAAATTGTTAATGAAAAAATTTATTGTGTCTACGATTGGCTACCCGCCTCACGAAACGAAACTATTCGTTTTACTTTACCACCTCTAATGGTTTTGAATTATGGTATAAATAATTTTTTAATATGATATAAATTATATTTATTATTTTTTCAACCTTATTAAAATATTGTCTTTCACTTAACCTCATGGTTTCATTTTTCTGGTGATATAATAACATCATTTTTAGAAGTGTGGACTACCACCTCATCAAAAATATGTGATGCATTCTCCCAATAAATGGAATGTATTAGGGATGTTTTTAATTAAAATTATTGATATAAATTAAATATATATGATATAAATTACATATTAATCCTTTTTAAAATATTGTATATCATTTTTTATTACTGGTTCACACACTGATAAAGTTATAGCATCATTCAATGCTTTGTGGACATCCACCGAATCAAATCATTGAGATTTTTTTACATTAAAAAAATTAAATGTATAATATTAAAAATTTAATAATATGGTATTTGTTATAAAATTATCATTATTTATGTAAAAGTGTTACTTACCTTTTTTCCAAAATTATCATTGAAAAATGGGGATGTTACTCATGCATCTACATGGCCTAGCATATCCATGATTGAAATGGGGGTTCATTTTTCAAAAAGATTTATCATGATTGGTTTTAAAATTATAATATATGTTTACATATGATATAATTATTATTATTATTCTAGTGTTTTGTATATAATTACGTCCTTGACTATAGACATCCAAACTCAGTGGTTTTGAAACATAAGCTGTATATGGTCAAAACAACTAACTTAAAAATAATTTATTAAGTAATTGTATAAAAAAATTTAATAAGTGAAATAAAAGTATGTATAAATTTGAAAAAGGTTATGAATAAATTAACTAATTTTTATAATTTTGTTAATCTTGGTAGATAAATAGACACTTGATAAGTCAGACTCAATGTAAGGGACTTTGTCTAAATCACATTTCATTGAGGAATATTTTGATGTTATGCACTCACCTACTTTTATGAGGTATTTATACATACCTTATATAATGTAATATCATTAAAGTAATTATTATAATATTATTTATAGTTTTTCTTAATTTTATTCCTCCATGGGTGTTATGATTCAATAATTTCAATGTTGAATGGGACACATTTATTTAAAAATATTATATAAATTTTTAAATGATTCAATTCTAAAATCCTTTTCACCATGTAAATATTCATGAAATTAATTTTTATCTTAATTTATATGGGTATAAATGTATTACAAAGTAAATATTATGTCAATTTATAATTTAATTGAAATGTTTTCAAAAATTAATATTTTTATATGTTTTATATGAAATTTTTTGAAAAACTAGAAAAGGAATGTTCTATTATTAATGTACTAATGAAAATGAATTTTCCACTATCATGACCATTATTTTATTTTTGTATTATTTTTATTTATTTTATAATAACATATAAGAGATACACTATTTTAAGTTTTGGGTGTTTTTGTATTAGTTTTATTCATAAAGGGTGTGTTTTGGTATTGAAAATTTGTTCTTAAAAGAAAAGTTAAATTTTATCTGTTTGTGATTTGAATATGGGTTAAAAAATTATTTTAAATTTTATATGATGAAATTATTTTAATCTTTATATAGAACATATGAATTATATGAAACATGTTTTCTTTATACAACTGATAAAAATATTTTTCCCCATTATAGCTTACTTGTGAGCCCAATACTTCATATACAAAGGGTTGATTCACATTATAGCTCTCATGAGAGCCCTATACAGCTTATACCATTGGTTGAGCCCCATTATAGATTTTGAGAAACTTGTAAGCCATATGTATCCTATATGAAGTGTTAATGGCCATCATATATCATGGGTGATGTAAAAACCCATGATTTTAGGGTATGTATCTCCATAAATACATTCAGTTTGTTCGATATCATACATTACACAACTCAATAAGCTTAAATAAATGAATAATTATTATAATATCATTCTTATAGTTTTCACATAATCATTGGAATAGTGGGAATGAATGATATGAACTGAATTATGAAAATATTTTTTAGTCATGTTTATGAAATTAATTTATTGATTTCTAATTAATTATAAATCCAAATAAAATCCAATTAAACAAAATAGATGTGTTTTTATAGAAAACCTATTTTTATACCAAAAAATGGAATTTTCTACTGATAAATTAAATTAATCACTATTAACGTGATAAATTAAATAATTTTAAATGATTTATATTCATTTAATTTTTTAAACAAATTATTGAAAATGATTGATAGTATTAATATAATTATAAACAAAAGTTATGCCTAGAAAGCAATATTTTTCATAAATGAAATTTTAATGTTTTTAAATGGTGAACATATTATAAATATATATCTTGATAATTTAAAAAAAATTATTCAATAAATAAATTCTATTTTAAAAGTTTAGTATTAAAATTATCTAAGGGTAATATTTTGGTATTTTTTGGAGAAGATTAATTTTTATGAGTATTTTAATATAACGAGTTTTATCTATAAATTTCAATTTTCTCTAATTTTTTAATACAGTATAATTATTTTTCATATTATTTTTTAAGTATAATTATTTAAATTATACATCAGTACACCAAATTTAGTTCAACGAAATCAATTTCAACTTGAGCGATATAAACACACTCAATCATTCAAACATTTCACTTTAAAAAACAAGCTTCTTCATTTTGTTTGCATGATTGATATTAAATAAAAATATTACAATTCTGTAAAATGAATTTGTTAAAATTGATTTCATATTTCAATTTAAATGGTTCAAAATAGTTTTAATGGTCAATTTTTATTTTATGAATAATTTTCCACCATGGTAAAAAATTATTTATCATTATATAGGTAAAAGAGTGATAAGGGTTCAAGTTAAATGGTAAAATCAAAACATACCTGAAAATTAAAAAAATTAATGTATGGTTGAGGAATTAATTAAAAATAATGGTATAAAAGAAATTAATTCATATTATAATTAAATTAAATTAATTCCAACTCAATGTGGTTGGCTATAATTATAAATAAACCATTCTTTTAATAACTAAAACCAACATCTCCTCATGTATAAATACCATTTCCCACAACACCATTTATAATCTCAAGACATTATTCTCAACAAATATGTTCTAAAATATCTCCTTATCAATTTACACATTTCTTATTACATCAATTACAAAATAACAATTATAAGGTCCTCAAGGCTCTCACAATGTGGTTATATTCAAAAGGAAATTTTCTCAAATAACAGATCTCATAATTTATTTTCTTTTTATATTTTATCAATAACTAATTCATACATCATGTCATGATAACTCCAGAATCATTTATATAATATATTTTTTTATTTTATATTGAAAATAATATATAGAACACTTTAATTACCTCCTCAATATGGATGAAATGAAACTATTGTCCATGTTATGTTGGTTAATCACCAATGTGAATAATGTTTACAGAATTGTTTGATTACATCCATCATTCCTAGAGATAAATTAATTTTTCTTATCAAATATACTTTTATTAGGTATATTATATCCTATTCATGTTATGGAACCAATATATACTCATAATATTTAATAAAATAAAACTAATCTGTGGTGTTTGGAAAAACTACCAACATTAACTAAATAATTACCATTGACATTTATCAAATGATTTGTCTTCGCGTATGAATTAAAAATGAGAAATGGGAATAGTTAAACAATTTTAATTGATTAAATACCATTTCATTAGAATAATTAATTTTTATTTCCAATTGAAAATTAATCTATAATTCTAACTAAAAATACAGATCTTGACACCATGAATTGAACACATATAACACGATAAAAATGATGAAATATTTTTAATTAATGGTTCTTAAGAATTTACAAATTAATAACATAAAAAATTGTAAATAATAATATAGTTATTTAATGAGTTAATGAAAATATTTAAAATAATATAAATTTTTTAATGGACACTAGACTAAATGGAAAAATTATGTAAGAATTTTCTGGTCTCACTTTTCATTCTGTTATATAGATGCGTTATTCACCCATTATTTTTGTTCAGTGATATATATACTACCCATGAATGTATTTATAGTTTCATATATATAAATTTATCTATATTCACATATCCAATGGAATCTATCACTTTCATTGGTTTATATTTTTAAAATTACTTAATTGGAAATGGTTTTTTTAAAAAATTTAAATATAAAACAATTGTTATGTTATCGACCTCTATTATTTTATGAGGTGTATACAGTACACAATTGACATATTTTATACTAAATATCCATTACCTCATGATATTTTATGTACCATTTTATGTTATTCATTCATGGGTATTATGATTCAAATGTTGCAATGTTCTATGATAAGCATTATAATGAATAAGGATTACATTTATAAAGAATTATTAAATGATTTCATTTAAAGTGGTTTCAAATATTTCATAATAATTTTTTAAAAAATGTACCTCATTTTGGATTTTACCTTATGAAACTACCCTTTTTACGATTTAATATCCATGTATATTGTATGAGAGAAATGATTATTACTTAAACCATATTCCATTTTCACAAAAAGAATTCACATTATATGTTATTTAATTAATTCAATAAATATTGATAAATAAGTATATTTTATAAAAAAATATATATTTTATTATAAGTAAAACTACTTAGTAATTAAAATGATTATTAGATATAGGGTAAATTCCTTGAATAGGAATACATGGGTGGAGTGCTATTATAGATAGCCTCTCGATGTATCGGTAGTCTCATGGGAATAATCTGTTAAGCTCATAGTAAAGAGTTTATTACATATAGATTAAACCATCTAATAAAATCTATTGATAGTGATGGATCGTTCCCAAGATACATGGAATCCAAGAATAATGAATTTCTTCTATCTAGAATTTAGTCATTACTATCCAGAGTATTTTCACTATGAAAAAATATATGGATACAATTCATAATAATTTTATTGATTAATTTTTAGGTGTTTTTAGTTATTTACTTGGCATTGTTGATTAATCATATTGATTAAAATTATATTCTATTGAACATAATCCTTACTAAGAATTTGATTCCACCCATAATTTTTTCCATTCCTCTGGTTTTGAAGATGAAAAAATTCATTGAGTGTATGATTATTATATTTTATAATGTATAATGTATTATTTTCCAAATATATTTGATATCATGTATATAAATTTTTTCTCAAGTCAAAAAAATAATTCAATACCCTAGTATGTTATTCTTTTTAATAAATCCAATTTAATAAAATAACCACCTATTCTGGGATTCTAGTGTTGGTATTGTCGCAATTGGTATTCAAGGAGGTTTAGTAAAAACCATTGGAAATAGATGTTGGGAAAAAAGAATATAGAATGTAAGAATTTGAATTAATATTTTAGATAATTCTATATATATGATAACATCCTATATAATTTTAATGACCAATGTTGAACCTACTGACTCATATATTGATAAATGAATTTAACAGTTAAACATCCATTTACATGGATTATCATATTTCCCACTCCAATTATTTTAGTTTTATGTTTACACATTTCATATAGTTTTTATTCAACAAAAGAAATGAAAAGGATGTTATTTATAATTGATTATGATAGAAAATTTGTTGATGAAATATTTCACCAATGGTATCATGGTAAGAAGAATCATGAAACATCAATGAATTTTTTTTTGATATTGTATGAATATAAGTTTTAATTGACTTAAGAGTTATAGAAACAAATATGGATTTCTGATTGCAATGTTAATATTACTTTAAAATTATTAAACACCCTTTTGAGAGTATATGTTATTGGATTTAATCAATATTTTAGATAGTTTTAGAGACATTTGTGGAATTAATACCCACTAGTTTAGTACAAGTTAAAATTTTACATAAGAAATAATTTCTTTAAAGTTTTTATGCATAATTGTGAAGGTATAATACGTATTAGGGTTTATATTGTAACAAACTATATTTCATGAAGGTACAGATTGATTGTTTCAATTTAAATCAAATTAACTGACCCTAGTTATGGTACCTAATAATGTTACCGGGGTATTGGGTGGATCTGGCGATCATTTCAAACCTAGAGCACTAAAATGGGATGAAAATATTTGGCCCCATAGTTTGATATAATTGTTGGACTGCAGAAAGTGCTAACCAAGGGGCCGCACATATTTTCTAAAAATATCTGACTCAATTCATGTGAACAGGCCGTACTATAGGGTTTCATGATAGATATTTTTTTCATGGTTTTTGCAGTGTAAGATAATATGTGCACCTAATCGTGTGAGTTTCCCCTCTATAGCATTGAATGGTATAGGGTTGGAACACAGTTTGGCAATCTATGCTTCCAAAAAGTGCACCCTTTTATTTTTTTTGTGAAATTTCATTTCTTCTCTTATTTTATTTATAGAACTTATTCTTATTTACTCTATACAATGTATTACTTGAATCATGTTCTTCTCCTTTTGTGAGCATCAACCTCCATTAACATAGGATCCTTAATAAATCTCTCAAATATTGGATGTTTCATGATCCCCAAATAGTGTTGGATAGATTAAGGCATTATATCCCTTCCTCTTAACTTTGATCTAATTTTACCTTGAAATCGATTACACCATTTAGTTTTTTTATTGCTTTCTCAATTTTTAAGGTCTTGTAATTTTCCTTATATTTCATCCATCATACAATGAATATGAGGTTGATATCGAGCGAGGAGTCATCTACGTCATTTAGTTAGGTGGTCTCATTATTTTTCCCATGAGTTTCATTGACTTTTAGCTATGTAATTGTGCTTAAAATGTCCTTTTCTATGCATCCCTTTATATTTTTTCTCTTAATATTAAATTTATCCCAGCAGTGTGGTACATTCATATTTATCCTTGATTAATGGATTATATGATATGAATCTCTTCTATGGTCACCCCATGGATGTGAAATGTTGAATTTTCTCTTATGGTTAAATGTTTAGATGTATGGATCACCTCTTAAGCATTCATTATATCACTAAAATTGATTTTATCTTGTTATAAGAATGTTAATTGAACCCGAGTCTCCTACAAGGTTTTTAGATGAAACTATAATTATAATTTCCCATGTAGGAATTTCGATTGTTAACCATGTATCTTTTAAATTGGAACCTTGAGAATTATAAAATGTATTTCTTTATTTTTTTCATCGAATGATTTAAATAATTGACATGGATGATATATTCTGGATTCCCTTCATTAAATGAATTGGGTAATTTAAATGTAATTAATTATGAATATTGGCCCTTAATTCCATTAAATGAAATCCATATTTAAAATTAAATCATTAATGGGTGAAAAGGTCACTCATAATGTTGACTTCCTTATCAAATGAACAAATAAACTCTTATGCCTAATTTATATATATACACTTGGTGAACATGAAACAAGATAGTTGTTACCACACACATAATATAGTTACTTTGGTTATTCTTTATTATGTATGTGGTATAATGATAAGTGCCCAATTGAGAATGAAGCCACCATTCTCCCTTACATTAGGTATCGAGCATGACATCTCACACCATTAATAATAGTTGAATGTTGGGATTGACGTACCATGTTTGTTGTTTTCATGTTGACTTAATCACGCACACACCACATGGAGTGACGATCTTGGCATATCCCAATCAATAAGATATTTATAGAATATAGCATATTATCTAATGGGATAATTAGACTGGTCATGGATTTTATAGTTATTCCCTAATATAGTCGGCAACAACTATTTCTGGTATATGGCCATATTGATCTGAGCATACTTGGTTCATATAGGTAGATTCAATATATATCTATAATATATATAAATATACTATTACTATATATAAGGACTAATTAGACATTCCTCCAAGACATTAGCTGAAGTAGGTAACCCGCCTTACTTCCAATTGGAAACATTGTAGGTTCAATATTTATTTCATCATTGATTCCTATTATATTATTCTATACTAATGTTTAGATAACAACACAGATTGAATAATGAGAAGACACCTTTGGCGGTGGAATTTTGATATTTTTATACCACACCATACTCAAGATGCCTTTGTTATCAGATAGGATTATTTCATAATGGTATAAATAATGGTAGCGACTATATTATATGTTTTTGATATGCATTATCTATATATGAATCATATGAGGAGAGGAATGAGCATATGATTGAGATACTTGTGGATCAGTTTTTGTTATTTTCTAGATAAATATTGAAGGATTTTATATGATTATCCCATGTTCCATTTTGTATATCATCATTCAATGCATCCATATATGGGAAAATTCCTTGTGTCTTCTAACATTTTATTTAGTTGTTCAGCTAATTATTCTTCCAGTACTTATTTATTATGTATTTTATTATACTTTTGGTGTTTTTTTATGTTTGTGTCTTATTTGTATCCTTGACAAGAGTGCATGGTTTCCCAACTGCACAACCTTTACACTATCACTACTAGTCGGCAGCCTCTGGCATATGTGGAGGTATTCTTGTCGACATGTGGCCAACCAAATCACGTAACAATTTAAGTAGACCTCACATCAGGACATTAAAATGTGATATCAAAGTCCTATTTTCCTTTAAGATTCTATTTGGGTAATAGGAAAGAGAGCAAGTGTTAATTGGATTTGGATTTGACCACGTTCTGGGATGTATCAGACCCATCTATAGGGGAAACCCATATTTACTTATGATGGGGAATTTTATATATTAATTATTCCATTTATGGTTGATATGAATTACTTATTGGGTCATACACTTGTTTTATGGTTTTATTAATATTGTTAATCTTAGAATAATATTTCATTACTATGTACCAATGAACATAGGGCGTTTTATTAGACCATGTTACATTATTAGGATCATTGGTCAAATATTCCCTGAATTTTACCTTAACACCTCTATATTCAGTTATCATTATCCAATTATATATTGTTAGTTCTTGGAATATCTACTGGATTGTGCTAAATCATCTTTCATGTATTGGAAAACATAATTGATACTTAATGTTCCTTCCTTAACCTATCCTTAGTTTCCTAGATATCTTAAAGAAGACACATTATGTAATAAATTATGGCATGTTTAGCTATAGAGAATTGGTCACATGGGATAGAACATGTTATGGATTCAGTTATTTGGATTCCATATTTTAGTTCATAAAGAATATGTGCCCTTATGGATTAGAAATGATAAATTTCCAAATTCATCCATTTAAATAAATTTAACTATTAAAACAAGAACACACTTAAAATATTGATGACATATAAAGTGAAAGTAGTTATCCAATATGTGTTGAATCAATACTCATACCTAAACTGGAACATAGTAGTGGGTGGATAGGTTCTTCTTAAATTTTGATGCCATGTTTTGGTCTCTTATATCCTATAGACCTAATATTTTTTGAACACAGAGAATAAAAATCATTCCAATAGGACTGATATATTACTATCTGAGTTTACAATCTTCCATATTCACACTTTTTAAAAATCATATGAGGATTTTGTTTGGAATTTGTTTATCAGGACGCCACGATGTCCTCTAGTTGGGCACCGTGAAGGTGGTGACATCCATGCTCCGGATATGGAGGGCAGAAAACTGCCAGTGATCCCTCCTACAGTTCCTCCTTTGGAACTCTTTTTAGCACTAAATATTGGAAATAAATCCCAATTATGAGATGTAATATTATGTATGATATCAAATATGAAAGGTTTCATTCATCCTACCTTGATTATGGAAGTGTTGATTTAGGAAATCTAGTAGCACCATCTTCTCATCTTCTTAGAGGATGGAATACATCACACTCCTTATTCTTGTCTCAAGGTGGTTCAATCTATATTTGAACATATAGGGATGCCGAAAATAAATATGGTTTGTAATTAATCATATATTCTTCATGACTCTTCCATGTGGTGGTGGTATTTTATCACCTATGAGTTTTGTCATTGTAATGTGGTCTAATAAAATTTATTGAAGATCTTATATGACTACTTCATTCCTCAAATTATAAGGATAGACCGAGATAGAGAATTTGTGAACATACACTAAGGAAATATATCCAATATGGAATACGCTTCTCATTTCACTATGCTACAAGAGTTTTCTCATACTATGGAGGGTGATGATGTTTTGACTACACGATAATTTTAGGATTGGATAGTATACACTAACAAGACATAAGTCCACGAATTCAGGTTTAGCACTATTTATAAAATTTTCAACTAATCCCTTATCATATTGAGAAATCCTAGTTAATAAAATGGCGTAATTTAGGGGGGTTCGACACCTAAAGCTAATAATGGTTCTTATTTTGGTTGAATGGGATGTTTTGAGGATACTCGGGGTGGTAGTAGTAGTTAGACTCATTGTGCATCTTGTTTCATGAAATTTCATTTGTGTAGGATGTTAACACACACAAAATCACAGTTCTTATGCGATCCAATGGAGTGATGAGGATTTTGGGGATTTTCTAAATTTTTCATTTTTTTAAAGTATTCCCATTAGTTCCAATAGAGAATGGGTCTATTCATACTAAACATTCTGGAATGGTGCGGGATAGATCACAATAAGATGGTAGTTGGAATACACTTGAAGGAGCAGAAAGAGGTGGTGGTAGAGGAAGAGGTATTTAGACTCATGATTTATAGTTCCATGAGAATTGGAATGTTTAGCGAAGTTAGGATGTTACATGAGGCCATAATATAGGACATTTGGATGTATTATAGCATATGATATATTCCAAGAGTTCTATAATTTATACTTGATGAGGTACTATTTTAGTATCATCCACATTAATGTCTAATTTATTGGATACAGGTGAAATCACTCATTTATATGTGAGGAAATTACATAGAGTTTGGGCCTTGAGATTGATCACATTTATAGTGATATGATGATTATTACCCCATTATGTATTAAATAAAAGGGTGTTAAACATTGTATGGACAATCTCATTGATATAGGCGGATAAATTTTTTTGTGGAATCTTATCTTACATGACATAATTGGATTTGATGTAATCATAAGGAAGGACTTGTCAGTTCCCTATTGATACCACATTGGCATTTATCTTCATAGTTTGATGTTTACGTCAATAGTGTGAATTATAAATGTTAAAAATGATAGTTGGATGTTAGTAAGTCTAGAGCTACACTCGAGGAACAAAGGATGGGTATTGTGATAGATTAGATCACCATTATTATCCACTACAACCATGGGTTGCAACCAAATATTTTCCCTCCTATAGTGGAACATTTTAAGGATGTATTTCTAGATAACTTCTTTGGTATACCTTAGTGCGAGAGGTGTAATTCACCATCTAGATTGTAATAGGAACAAGGATAATGGAAATTAATCAATATAGTATATAACCTATGATGATTATAGCTCTCAATATGTTGTTAGAGGATATAGAGGCTAATGGATTTATATACCCTCACACTTCTCCATTCTGGTAACCAGTACATTCCCCTAAAAATCCAAAATGAATCATCAAGATTTTTGTGGATCACCATGGATTGAACCAGCTCACAATCATGAATCTATATCCACTTCCCCAAATAGATGACCTCATTGATTAGATTAGATTATGGAGGGTATTTTGAAATATAGATATATGTTTATGATATCATCATGTTCATGGATAGTCATTAATCATAACAGTAATCATTTTAGGAGTATTTATGTTCATTAAAATTACATAGTCCTTCCATTTGGACTCATGAACATGCATACGGTCTATTGTATGTAATGAATTAGTTATTCAAAACATTTCTAGATTCATAATTTTTTTTTGATGATATATTGGTGTATTCACGCTACAGACACAACCATGCAAAAAAATCATGACATCATGTTGAATAGGATGAGAGTGAACAATATTTATAATAAGATTAATAACATCCAATTTCATATCGACCATGTCCATTTCCTTGGTCATATTATCTGAGAATCAAGTGTTTGAGTAGACCCTTATAAATTCATTACTATATTTTATTTCCAAAATCTAAAGATTTTAGTAATCATTCAGAGAATCTTGGGGAACTATAGATATTATAGATGCACCATCTAGGAATTCCTACATCTTATAGTTCCATTTATGAGCATTATAGACATATGGTCAGAGACTTTTGGACCATCTTTTGAGGAGTTGTAGTGTCATTTGACATTATCATTGAAATTGATTCTTCCAGTTCTAGGTAGAATCTATACAGTCTACTGTGACACATCAAGTATTGTTTTTGGTTCTATTCTGATGCAGTAATAGAAAATCATTTCATACAATTCTTGCAATTTGAGGCCTCACAAATTAGATTTCTGGATCCATGACCTCAAGATTTCTTATGTAGTTCATGCTCTAAATTGTTGGAGACACTATCTATTTTGAGTTTGTTTTTTAGATTTCATCAGTAATAAAATACCCAAGTACAAATTCACAATGTGGGATCTCAATACTATGCATCGTATGTGGGTAAAAAACCTCTAGTTTTATTATTTTCAGAGTGATTGCATTCCTGTTGAAGGAAATGACGTAGCCGATGATCTGAGCCAAAAGGCCTCTACCCATGTGGTCTAGGAGGCCAACATAAAAAGGATAATTATGTCGTTATACGAAAAGATTCACATTGATGTTCAATAGTATCATAGTTATACTATCCTCTTATATATAGGGGTGACTTATACTATTCTAGAATGGGTAATAATGAAGAAATTAACAAATTCAAAATGATTCTTCCAAAGGGAATGAGTTTCAGATGATGGTACATCTTTATGAATTACCATGGATGGGTTTGATACTTTACATTTCCATGGATGTGTATGGCTCCCATAAGACATAATAGAGAATCTTATATGTGAATTCTATTCCTCTCTATGAGAATTTCACACAAGTGTCCCTAACATATATGAAGATCTACACTCCAATATTGGTGTCATGGTTTGAAACATGATATTTCCATACTCATCACATGGTGTGCCACCTATCAGCAGGTGAATCTGGAAAATGAACTTCCAGTGGGGTTTTATGACCTTTGTCCATTCCCAAGAGGAAATGGGATGTTGTTTTTATGGAATTCATCGCTGGTCTACAAGGATCGCCACATAGAGATGAAATATTATGGGTTTTCTTTGATCATTTGACGAAAGTCGCTATCTTCATACTAATATGAGTGAACTTCATGGATAATGATATGATAAGGATGTCCATTAGGGAGAATGTACCTCTTTGTGTATATCCTTGTTCTATGATTTCTGGAAGATATAATTTTATTATATCATAGTTCTAGTAAGGGTTTTAGGGGGCCATGGGTACACTGTTTGTCCTAACCCTGTCACATCCCCCTCATACCTAAGGAAAGATAGAACTCACAACTTAGGTTCCATAGGACCTATTCTGTGCATGTGTCATTGAATATGGGGGTTCCTAAGAGAAATACATTCACCTCATCAATTTTGTTTATTACAACATATTTGAGGCTACCCTCATGATGGATACATATGAATCCTTATATGGTATGCCTTTATGTTCACCTATGTGTTGGCCAGATGTAGGGGAGGATGTCATGCTTCGACCACATGTCATTTCGATGAATACAGAATATGTCTAGTTGTTCAGAATGTGCATGATGACAACATTGGATAGAAAATTTTCATATTCTAATAGACATTGGTTACCCTTTCGTTTATGGTTGGAGGTTGTTTTTCTTAGTGTCTCAACTAGAATGGGACATAGACATATGCAGAGGTAGGGTAATCTCTCACCAAGGATTGATATTCCCTTATAGGTTGTGAAAAGGTTTCGATAAATGGTGTACAAGTTATCACTCCATCATAAATACTAGTCCATGCGTGATTACTATCATCTATCTCAGCATCATCAATACTATCCAAAACCATTACATGTCTTTAAACATTATGGGGATGAATTGGATGTTGATTCATTCATTAAAGAGTATCTATTTTGTTTTTTTGATCAGACCATGAAGATACTATGATGATGTTTTTTTCATTTGTATGAGATTCATGGTTGCATGAGAGAGTACATGATGATACCTTAGATCAGAATATGATATATAAGCTCAATGGAAAGGACCATTTAAAGAAGATACATCTTTAACCAGAGAAATTCAACTCGGGGATGAGTTTCTTTATAGAAGGGAGGTTGTAATGATCCATCTTTCACAAAGGTAATTGTCATTTATTTTAAATTTAAATCCCATTTAACATCACTAGTTATGGTACATAATCAATTCTAAGGGTCCCAAGTTCATCTGGTGATCATTTGGAACATGTGGCTCTGAAATCTGAAGAAAATATTGGGTCGTACGGTAAAAGGCTACCATGTCACCCAAACTGCCTTGGTTATCTTAAACTATATTGTGGAATATATTTGATACATGGGGTGCAATCAGTTTTTGTGCAACTATGTGACCCAAGTCACAAGATCATATGATGATACAATGTTATAGGATAGTTATTTTTTTACATCTTTCACACGATTAGATAAACTATGCACCTAACCATGTGGGGTTCCACTATGTTGTAGTGTGTGGTGCATGAATGGTGCATAATTTATCCAAATGTGTGGAAAAACCACGCACCCTTGTATTTTATAATGAAACTAAATACTATACACATTAATTATTTAATATAATTATTCTTTATCCTCTCCCTTTTCTAATGTGTAGAATGTTTTTATTCTTCCGTGAGCTTCCACCTACACCAACATAGGATCCTTGATAACTCTCATGTAAATTGTCTTTTTCAAGATCCACATAATGAATTTTATATATTAATGTATTCTATCCCTTAATATTACCCAGGATATATGTTTATCTCTTGATCCACTTTCGTATTTTAGTGAAACCTCATTTCCCTATTTTTAGGGAATTAATCCATTTTATAGATTTGTTACAACCTACTCCAAATACAAGGGTAGTATCAAGTTAGGATTTTTCTATGGGATTGAGTAAGAATGTAATATCTTTCTCCCTATGAGTGTCAATTATTTGTATATTTGATATTGTATTACAGGCCAACATTTTTTAAGAATCCCATTATAATGGAGTTCTTTGTATCACATAGATCCTTACACCTTTGTACAAACCTTTTGATCCATATTTAGGGGGTTATAAGTTGTTAATCTCAATTATGGACACCCTTGGGAGTTCCATGTTGAATTTCCCTCTTATGGTTTGATATTTATGTCACATCAAGGACTTCTTTAGAAGGTATTTTTAATTTGATTTCCATTTCTGCTTTTTTTGGGGTTTCTCATGCATTTTGGTGGAAATTATGGGTTTTCAAAAATTTGGTCCAAACCATGATCCCATTTATATATTTAAAAAATAATTTTGTTTCTTTTATAACTAATTAATTTTTCAAAAAATTTCATATATTCCAAATAATACTTGGCCTACCCGGACCTATTAACACCAGAATGTAAATTTGGAGCCTTAAAAATCTATAAGCATGGTGTATTTGGGTTTTTTTTAAGGTATTTGGCATGCACGTAATCCCATTTTTTGCTTTAAATTATTTTTTTAATTATTTAATATCTCTTTAATTTATTGTTTTGTTTCACTAGTCCCACCTCCCTCTTGAAGACAATATACCTAGGATTATCCCAATTATCGGTTTCATCTTTTCGGTGTTCATTGGAACTACAAATTAGGGAGAATATTTTCAGGGTTTCCCAAACCATCCAGATTAGCTAATAGATCATTCTTCCTTTATAAATCATTAATTTTTTTCTCTTTTTACCCATTTCTACCCCCACCAGACCTCCTTATCCTCGGTCGAGACTCTCCATCAAATTTTGTTGCTTGGAGTTTCAAAATTTGGTTGATTTTTGGTGATTTCATAAAACATTATTCATATAAGTGTTTCTCTATTTGATTTCTTCCATTTCATTAGGGTTTATTCCACCTTTCTTGATGTTACCTTATTTCAAGAAGTTAGGTTTCAAACCTAGGATTGGAGTTTGTGTATTTTTGGTGAAATATTGTAGATTTAGGTGGGGTTTGACTCCATTTTTGTGGTTAGGTGGTGATATTAATGTTTTGCACCATGATTCATGTGTTTTGATTCAAAGGGTAGGTGATTACATGTGTAACCATTTTATAAGGAGTTTGATTGATTTTTTTAATAATTTATCATGTTCCTCATATGTTATGTGTGGTGGAAAAACTATTTTTGTTGGATTTGGTTCAACATTTAATTCTGTAGTTGCATATTTATTTAAATTTTGTGTATTTCAATTTGCATCTCTAGTGGTAATATTTTGGTTATTATCTAACATAATAAAGTGGTTTAGTAAAGTTTTTTTGGGATAAAAATTATTCTTTTTTAGGGTATGGTGTGGTTTTGGTTTTTGAAGAGGGTTTTTAATGGGTTTTATCAGTGAAACGATGTAATGCCTCTTGAAAGAGTTTTATGAAAATGTGTGTTTTTCATGTGCATATATTGTGGTATTATTTGAGGTGATTTATAATACTTGATAGTGGCTGTATAAATATCTCTTGGGATGTCAATTATGTTTTTTATTGGTATTATTGTGGTTTTTCATTTGAAAGAGCATTTGGAAATGGATTTTGTTGGAAAATCTATGTTATACCCCTTGGGTTGGTATTATGAAATTATAAATGATTTAATAAGTTACATAAAGTTTTAAAATAATTATTATGTACTTTTTTGGTGGTAATATGTTCTTAAAATTATTTTTCTAAAGAAAAAGTTGTCATTTTTTATGTCAAACGTTTTAGTAATGTTTTGTAATTTTTTAAGGTGATTTATGAAATTGTGATGTGGGTGAAAATATGTTTTCGGGCTATTTGGTGTGAATGTGATGTGCAAAATGGTCTTTTTTTATGAAAATTGTATTATTTATCTTGTTAGTGGGATGTTATGTGATTTATAGCATCTTGGAAAAGATTTTATAAAATTGGAAAAGGATTTGTTGAATTGTGAAAGGTATGTAAAATGGGTTGTCGGCTATTTTTGTGTTAGTATGATTTCAAAACCAACTTGAATAAAATGGGGGATGATGTGACTTTTTTTATATACCTGGGTTCTTTTTTGTTAATGTGTGATATGGAAGAGGTATTATCATGTGAAAACTATTTTTCGTGGTTAGTCAAACTTGTTTAAGCATAAGAGGGAAACACGATTATCTTAGGGGTGGACATGTACTTGTATGCTAGTGATCCCGTGGGGATTGGCCCATGTTTTATGTAGCAATATTGATTCTTACAAAACTAACTAAACTATGATGATGGTTATGGGGGAACACTAGGTTTTGGGTATGTTCCCTACTAGTGGCTTGTGCACGAGAATAGTTATTTTTGATTGCTACTTTCACCACGATATGAGGTACCTAGGACACACATCGAGCTAGTTCTTAGGGGTTATTTCTTGTTTCTTGTGCTCATTAGTTACATTGTGCTTTCCATCGGCTTGTGGTATGGTTGTTAGGAAAATTCAGTAGTGTTGGCCATTTTTAATGTGATGATTCATTAAAATAGTGCACTTGAAAACTTGTTTTATTTAAAGTTGCATCTTTTAGAAATTGTATATAGTATTTCACGTTTTGAAAAACATGCAATATTTCATCTCTAAATCTTTATCAAATTGAATATCTTTGTTTTGGTATCCTACTAGGATTTTTCTCACACCCTACTTACACCTTTGGGTGTAATTATACTTGTTTATTTCTGTCACAGGTTTATGTATACTGTTTAGTTCCAGTGGTTCAAGATTATAGCAGGTCCTTCATGGTGCTATTATGAAGAGACGGATTGAGGGTGGTTCTCCTTGCCATGTGAAGGCTCTTGGGATGTCATTTCTTATTTTATACATTTGTAATAATCTTTGATTAATGTTTAATAATGTTTAATTCTATTCTTAGAATTTTTAATATATGATTTTTTTGGAAAAATCTTGATTCATTTTGTTGGACTCGTTTATCGTTGTATGTTTATAAACTCAGGTAAATCATTCTCAATTTTTATTTTATGATACTTGGGAACTTTTTCTAGCCCATGGGGATCGAGAATTCACTTTGGGCCTTATCAAGGGATGGGTCAGGTTCTATTTTTGATGGTGAGTTGATTTGGTTCGTGACAAAATGTTATCAAAGGAGGTTCTGGTTACCTATTAGGGTAATGTTAACTGGGGAATAGTTAGGATAGTATAGAGTTAGGATTTTCAGGACATGGTATTCTAGTTATGGGTAGTGTGCCTAGTCACCACACCTCCTGATGGGATTTGGATCGCCATTGGAAATCAGCATTTATCATAGTCCTTTGGATTTCATGGTTTCATGATGACTAATGGAAATGAAATGAGAGTTCTGTTAATGGTATCAGCAAGCTTGTAGGGCCTAACATTGATATGGATCCAGAGATATATCCCTAGAACACTCTCTATGATGGTGAACAGATTAGATTATGGCCACCAACCATATATCGATGTCACCCACCAGATCTATTTTCCCTAAATTTTCTTCTGTCCTTATGTTTTGAAATCATGAATGTTCAGTTTTAAAGAAAAAATGACATGGATTTAAGAAGTGAAAGTATTTGTAAAATGATTTTCTAATGAAGAGGGAATTATTATATGTTTGAAATTATTGAACTAAATTTTCAAAATGGTATTGGAATGGAAAATGGTGTGTTTGCACATCTTTTGAAAGCATGAAATATGTTACTGTTCGTTTTGAAAATGTTTTCCCAATAGAGTATTAAAAATTAGTGAATGTTATTTTAATAGGATGATATTTTTTGAAATTTATGTGAATGGATAAAAGTGAGTTTTCGTTTTAATTATTGTTCATTTTTAAAATTTAAGTTAATCTGTAATTTGGGTTTGATTTTGTGGGTAGCTGTTTGAAAAAAAAAGTTATTGGTTGATAGTTTTGGTATTGAAAAGTGGAAAGAATTTTTGTTTTAACCTTTGGTATTTCTATGAGTGAACACATGCATGAGGGTTTCTAAGAGATGGATGGTATATGTCATGGATGGATGAGTTCTAGGATGGATATGAGGTGGGTACCCAGTGTGACATGGGAAACATGCATGTGTGAGGCCCATGTGATACCATTGGTGGATAGGCAAACCACTGAACCGTTTGTTTTCAAAGAAATATTTTAAAATAAATACATTATGTCATGATTACTAGATTGGGATGGTGTGTATTATGACTTTTTGGAAAATGTTGATGTTGTGGGATATTTTGAGTCCAAGAACCCATCATGTTGAATTATATATTGTGTTTGGGTTTGGTCGGTAAGATGAGTATATGGACCAGTTAGTATTCTCTTTTGAGAAAGGTTTGGGAAGAATTTAAGGTGGTTCTGTTCATGTTATTGGATCTTTTCTATGGCATGTTTTGACCAATGTACCATCATGGTACGGTACTTTGGATTTCTCATTGGATAAGGTACAACCCTATTAAGGGTTAGTGCAAGACCAAAGTGAAACCAGAATTTTTTCTCCATTGTAAAATCCTCCTTTTGATGATTATAAAGAATATTTTTCTTGAGATTTAGATATTGATTCTACAAAATTTCCTTTCATGGTTTTTTGGATCCTCTTATAGTGGGTGAGTGCTCGTGGAAGGTTTAAAAAGACCTTAGTTTCATATGTTTCATGATTCATCGAAGGTTGAAGTGGTCAGGTGTTTTTATTGTGGATGAGTGTCTGGATGGTGTCTATGAGGGTCTCTAGGTCGTTTGTAGTATCTTTGAAGTAGGAGTTCACGTCAAACCACTGGTGTAGGAAATCTGGTCCTAAGAGGTTGTTGTGGCCACATTCAAGAATATGTGATGTTAGGGTACATTGTATAAGATCCATCTTTGTGTATTTTTTATATCAATCACTTTGGCCATGTTTGGTTACAAGATGTGATGTCGCATGCTCGTTTGATTTTGAAGGTGAATTCGTTCAATCATATAAGGGTCTCTATCATGATTGTAGTATGACTCTAATGGAAAATCTTCAAAATCCTTTGATTTAGAAGAAGGTGTTTAAATGATCCCTTTTACGATATTATTTTTCGCCCAAAGAAACATCATGTGATGTGTGTGCATCCATTAAGACCATGTTTAAGTGAAATGTTAGGTTAGGGTAATGTGAGTATTGGAGTGTGTGTTGTCTTGGTAAACCCATCTGGGTTTGTGGAATGGTGTTTTGTATCACTGGAAGAAGAAGATATGTTTAGGGGTTTATAAACCCAAACTATGAGGACAAAAAATGATTCAATCATTTGTGCTCTAACTATAGGTCCTAGAGAGAAGATGGTGCGTATTCACGGGAAATCCTTGAGTCATTTAAAAACATGTACATGTCCTATCCTCAATATGAGAGATTGGAATAGTTTACGACTCTCGTGTCATCATGGTTGAGCACACCATTTTAAAACGATTATTAGTGACTGTGTCTTGGGAAGCTATATAGAAAATATGATCCCCGTGGTTAGTGCATGGTTTCCCAAACTGTGCGGAATAACCATGCAACTGACCCATCTTTTTAAATTTTGTGGAATTTATGTGGCGGCCCATGCTGGTTGTTAATATGGATAGTTCTTATGGTGCGGAGACACACTATGAGTCTCATTTGTGTTATTTTGTAAATTTCTAATGGGAGCCTACCCCTTCTACCTGGAGTCTGTTCGGGCCTCCCCCTGTTAGTGTCTCGAATCTGTCTCATGAAATTTTGAGTTGTATCTTATGGTTGGGAGCCCATTTGTTCTCCCCATACAAGTAACCCAGATTGGTCCATGGTCTTAGCATGGCAGTAGGTGGTCTTGTTTGGATCTATATAACTACCTAAACCGTTGATGGGTAAACTTTACAAGTGGAAAATTCCCAATGGTCTGGTTAAAGTAAGGTATGTGTAACCTTGTTCGTTGTTGTTGTTCGTTTGGGTAAATTGTCAGAATATTAATTTGATAGTGTTTGAGGAGTTTTATTTTGGGATAAAATATGAATATACTTTATCATTTTCATAAGTGGTGTATATTTTGAATGGTGAGAGTATTCATTTATTTATTGATCTATTGGAGGTGTTTGGCCTTTTCGTGGTGGGTAAAACATGGCAGAGAAGTCCATTTTGGCCATTCAGTTGGGTTTGGTTTTTTCTTTTGGCCATGCTGTGGCTTTTCGAGGGAGAAAAGTTTTATTTTGGGAATACCATTCACATCCATGACATCTTCTTATGGTATATATAATTTAATTTCCATTATTTCATTTTTTTGGGGTTTCTCATTCATTTTGTTGGAAATAGCGGGTTTTCAAAATTTGGCCCAAACGTGCCCCCATTTCCAGATTTGAAAACTTTTTTTTTCTTTTATAACTTCATTTCCTAAAATTTTCATCAATTATAATTACTAATTATTCTACCATGGCCTATTAACACAACCATTTTAATTTTGGGCCTTTAAACATCCATAAGCATGATTTATTTGGGTTTTTATTTAAGGTATTGGGCCTGTCTGTAATCCCATTTTATACAATGAATTATTGTTTAATTCTTCAATATATGAATCATTGTTCTTTTTTTTTTGAATTCACACACCTCTTGAATCCAATATCCCTAGGATCACCCCCATCATTGGTTTCACTTTTTTGGATCTCATTTGAATCAAAAATTAAGGAGAGTCTTTTCAGGGATTCTAAACCTGTCCATATTGGAGAAGGTAACTTGCTTCCTTCTTAAATCATTAAATTTTGACTCTTTTTCCCCCATTTCATTCCTCACATGACCTCATCAGCCTCAATACTAGGTTTTGTTTCTTGGTGATTCAACATTTTGTTGACATGGGGTGATTTATTCAAATTATCTTCAAGTAGGTGTTTCTCTATTCGATATCATCACTTTCAGTAGGGTTTTCCCCCATTCATGAAGATCCATTATGTCTAGAAGTTAGAGTTCAAACCTAGTCTATGAGTGTGTGTGTTGTTTCTGAAATTATGTGTATTCAGGTCGGGTTTATCTCCATTTTGGTGTGGCGGTGGTGGGGTTAAGGTTTCTCACCATGATTCAAGGGTTTTGACTCAAAAGGTAGGTGATTCCATGTGTAACCATTTCTTGGACAGTTATTTTTCTTTTTTTACTAATTTATCATATTTTTCAAAGGTTATTTGTTGGTAGAAAACTGGTTTTTCTAGATTTGGTTATGCATTTAATTCTATAGTTTCATTTTGATTTAAATTGCGTTCATTTCCATATGAAACTCTTGTGGTATTATTTGGATTATTCCCTAACATATTAAATTGGTTTAGTAAATGTTTTTTGGGCTTCCAATTATTTATTTGTTGGGTCATGGTGTGCTTTGGGGTTTTAAAGAGGGTTTTTTAATGGGTTTTATGAGTGAAACCATGTAATACCTCTTGAAATCGTTTTATGAAAATGTGTGTTTTTCATGTACATATTTTGTGGTATTATGTGAAGTTATTTTTAATACTTGATAGTGGCTAGATAAACATATCTAGGGCTATAAATTGATTTTTTGTATGGGTATTGGTTTAATTTTGGCTTTGGAAGTGGATTTAGAACTGGGTTTTGTGTGCAAAACATAGTTACACCACTTCGGTTGGTTTTATGAAAATTGAAAATCATTTAATGAGTTACAAAACGTGTGAAAAGGATTATTATGTACTATTTTTGAGGTATTATGTTCCTAAAATTAGTTTTTGAATGAAAAATTGGTCGGTTTTTATGACAAATGTTTTGGTAATGTTTTGAAATTTGTTGAGGTGATTTATGAAATTGTGATGTGGGTGCGAAACAAGTTTTCAGACTATTTGGAGTGATTATGATGTGAAAAATGGAGTTTTTTTTTTGAAAAAGGTATTATGTAACATGTTAGTGTAATGTTATATGATGTTTAGAATCTTGGGAAATATTTTATAATATTGATAATGTATTTTTCGAATTGTGAAAGATTTGAAAAATATGTGGTGGGTTATTTTTGTGAGAGCTGGATTTAAAAACCAATTTAAAAAATTGGGGATGATGTTACATGGGTGATATACAAGTGATATATTTTGCTAATGTGGTATTTGAAAGTGTTATTTTCCTCTGGAAACTATTTTTCGTGATTTTTTGAACTTGTTTGAGCAGAAGAGAGAATGTCAGGTATCTAGGTGGGTGGATGTGTACTAGTATGCTAGTGATCCCGTGGGGTTTGGCTTTAGTTTCACATAGCAAGATTGACACTTACAACACAAACTAAACTATGATGATCATTATGGAGGACCACTAGGTTATGGTTATGATCCCTACTAGTGGATTGTGCATGAGAATAGATATTTGTGATTGTTACATTCATCGAGATACGAGTTACCTGGGACGCACCACGAGCTTGTGCCTAGTGGGTATTTCCTAGTGCTTGTGGTAATTAGTTACACTGTGCTTTCCATTGGCATAGGGTATGGTTGGCTGAAAAATTCAGAAGTGTTGGATGTTTTTTTAATGTGTTGATTTTTTAAAATAGCCGACTTGACAACTACTTTTATTTAATGGTGTATCTTTTAGAAATTGTAGCTAGGATTTCACATTTTGAAATACATACATGATTTTTGTCTCTAAATGTTTACCACATGGAATCTCTTAGTGGTGGTATCCTTCCGGGCTTTGGATTAAACTATACTTACACCTTTGGGTTTATGTAGACTTGGTTATTTCTGTCATAGTTTTGGGTATATTTTTTAGTTCCAGTGGTTCAAGATTCTAGCATGTCCTTCATGGTGATACATTGTGGAGATGGATTGAGGGCGGTGCCTCTTGACATATAATGGTTCTTAAGGTATCATTTTTTGTTTTTTTTACTTTTTTAATGGTCTTTCTTAATTGTTTTAAATTATGTAATTCAATTCTAAAAATTTGTAAATGAATATTTTTTTTGAAAAATCCAGATTTGTTTTGTTGGACTCGTTTATCATTGTATGTTTATAAACTCAGGTAAATCATTCCAAATTTTCAGTTTATGATACTCGGACTCCTGTGACAGCCAATGGGGATCGATTACTCTCTTCAATCCTTGGGATGGGCTGGGTCAGGTGCCGGTTTTGATGGTGACCATATTCAGTTTGTGATAGTGAATATGGCATGATCACCTCTTAAGTGTTCAGATAAGCCATAAATTTGGACTTTTGTTGATTTACATATGTTTATACAACCCAATTAACCCTCATGGTGTTTGGATCAAAATATAAATGGAATTTTCCATGTAGTATTTTCTTGGTTAATAGTGTTACATTATAAATTTCTAATTGAGACTTGTAAAATTAGTTCCATTGTTATGTTCCATTTAATGGATTAATTAATTGAAATGGATAGTACAAGATGGTATCCATTATAGAAGATAATTGGATAATTTAAATTGAATGTATTATGAATTATGGAATAATTTATAATTAAATTAATTGAATGGCCAAAATGAAATTTTTATAAGGTTGAAATTTCATAATTAATGTTGATTTCCCTATAAAATGTTTAAATTAAGTGTTTTACCTTATTCATTTATATAGGATTGGGGAACATGAAATATGATAGTTATTTCCTAATTATTAATATTCTAAATTTGATTATACCTTGTAATGAATTTGGTAAAATAGTAAGGGTTTAGTTCATCTTGTCAATATCATGCTCCCTTAGATTAAGTGTTGAGCATAACGTCTCACAACATTGACACTAGTAGGTCATTGGGATTGACATGCCACACCCCCTGTTCAAGTGTCAGCATACTGGAACACTCATTGTCATGAGTGAAAAGCACACTATCTCTAAATAATTATGATATTTAGGGAAGGTACACTATTGTATGAGGTTATAGGATCATTATACTAGTCATCAATGTATGAGTTAAGCCTTGGTACTACCAACAACTAGTATTTCACGCATATGGACACTTACATCCACACGTACATGGTTCATAGAGGTGGATGAAATATATAAATAATATATATGTATATATAATTATTATATTTATATATTGTAAATGATAATAAATTCCTCCATACCATGTTCCAAAGTAGGTAAACCCTCTATATATCCTAAAGGAACCTAAGAGGGATAGATATTTATTATAACATTATTTCATTTTTTGTTATTCCTATAATATATTTAGTAATGAGATCTTCTTTGATTAAGAGTAGAAACTATTTTTTTGTGGCCCACTATGATTTTTATATGACACAGTACATGGGCTGCCTTTGTTAAATGAGAATATTATCTTCATGCAGGTATGAAGATGGGAAAGGTCCTTATCATAGGTCATTGTTATGAGGTATATCTAAATACACCATAGGATCAAAGGACCATGAAATGTATCAAGATTATTATTAATATGGTTTGGTTCTTATTTTTAGTTTTTTATAAAATTATTATATCTACATGTCCCTTATTCCTATTTGAATATCATCTTCCCATGCATTCTTGTTGATAACAATACCTGGTGAATTTTGAAATTGTTATTTAGTTGTTTATTTATTTATTATTTGTATAATTACTTATTCTTTTTTTTTATTATATACTTCTATTTATGTGTGTTTATGATTCTCTCCATTTTTACACACTAATAGGAGGGTATATCTTACCCAATGTACCACCATTACAACCTCACTTCTAATGGGAAACCTCGGGAATATATCGATGCTCACATGAGGCCATGTGAATCACCATCTCAGGGAACAACTTATGTGGATCTCAGGTCCATATATTAAATATATAATCATATATTTTAATGTATTTATTAGATATTATATTTCAAAATCAAAAAATGAAACATATTAGATAACCTTTTAGGTTAAAATATATCATTAAGGTTGAATATATTATGGTTAATTTTAAAAAAAATTGGATTATCTATGGATTATTTTAATATTGTTCAAAAAAAGAGACAAACCTCATGTTGGGTGATAACCCATCACATCTAGAAAGAGTGACATGTTTGAAACCACAACTAAATGGAAATAATGGTATAATGCCAACCACTTACCTACATGTAGTCACTAAAATCATGATATTTTATATTTAGTTATACGATTTGATTGTTAATGGATATATTATTTTAGAAACCCTATTTGATTAATGTAAATTAAATATTTTGGAATTTTATTTGAGTAATATAGGATTAATTGTATTTTTTTTAATATCTGATTTGATTATAGCTTTATTGTGGTTCAAGGATATAGTTAGTGTACCATGGTGAATTATATGTTTAGGGTATGAAAATTTATGGAGATAAACAATTAATATTTATTGGAAGACTATGTGACAAAATAATTTTTATTTGTGGGCATTAATGTTAGGATGAAATACATTTTTAGACATTTATGTTACATGTTTATTCAACGGTAGAAGTTTAATTTTGGGTATTACTTTTGTCTTTAGTGAGATGAAAGTGGATCTCTTCAAATGATGGTTTATTCATTATGGTAATTATCTTATAATATTTTAACCATGTAGTTTTTTGGTTAATACCTAAATATGCGAGTTGTAGATTGTTTTTATTTATCAGGTTTTATGACCAATAGAAGTTGATTGTAGTGTGTTAGGTATAAAAAACCATCATACTCAAAATTTAATGAAAAAAATATGTTTTTGTTGGAAATTGAGTAATGGATAAAACTTCACTTCCCATATAAGTATATTTCATTCTTTTATCAACCTATGTAGTAATTGAATTACTCCACTCCTGAAAAAATAATTTTCGAATAAGAATATAATATTTTAAATTTTCTAATAGATGAATCAATATCTACTTTAACCCATCAAGGATTTACTGTTTTTTGATAATATACATTCGTATTACAATGTTTTATATCACTCTTCATTGGAGCATGGTTGATTGGTTTTTCTTCCATGTCAAGGTTTTTAATTCAAATTAATGTTATCCTATTCAGGAGCCTAATTTTTTGGTGACCATAACATTTCCATTTAACACTTATTTAGTGGGTGTTTTATTAACCATATTTATAATGCAGGTTTCCCCTAAAAGAATAATCACATATCAACAACTGATTTTTATTATGATGTTTCAAATTCTAAAGAAGTAGTTTATTTAAGGAGGTTATAATGTAACAGTCCATGATTTTATGGTATGTATCTTCATAAATAATATTAATTTCTTCAAAAAATTACATTACACAGAACACTGATCTTTAAAAAATGATTAACTACTCTTATTTAATTGGGATGGTTATATCATATTCATGGGAATAGAGGGAATGATACAGATTATCTAAGTTATGTAACTACATTTTACAAATGTTTAAATAAATAATTTAATGATTATACATAAATTATAAATCAATATAAATTAAAATAGAACATAAAGGAGGGATTTTATTAATTTTTTCCCAATTTGGAATTTCATATTAAAAAATTACATTATTCAATATTTTTGAGATATATTATTAAAATTTATATTATATATAATAATTATTTTTTTACAATTCATTTAATATGTTTTATAGTCTTACGATGTGAAAAAACTTATTTTAATCATAAAAGCTATATTTTTATATACAGAAATATTACCACCTTTGGATAGAACATATATTTTAAATGTAACATTGGAAACATTTATATTTTTTATTTGAAAAAATAATTTTCATTTTTGAAATGGTAATATATATTTTATCTTATTGTAAATTTTCATTATTTTTTGAAGAAACGTTATTTTTTTGAAGAATAATGAAAATAATGAATTTAAATTTAAAACTACTTTTTCATATAATTAATTTATATAGTTAAAATATGTTATAAATTGTTTTGAAAGTAATATTTGAAAACTTATAAATCAATAATTTCAAATTTGGTCAATGGATTCAATTTCAAATTGAAATTGAATATGAAAACATTTCAAACATTTGAACTTTTCACATTAAAAAATATCATTTTTTATTTTGTTTATGAGATTAAATTTAAATATAATTATTAAAATTATGAAAAATTAATTTGGTTAAATGTATTCAATATTTGAATTCATAATGTAAAAATTATGTTTTAAAGTCAATATATTTTTTAGTTATAAAATTTTACCGTGGTAAAAATTATTTACAGTAGTATAGGTAAAATATTGATTGGGGTTAATGATAAAAGATAAATGATTAAGATTACTAAAAAATAAAAAATTAAATGGTTGTATGAGTTATTTCATGACCATAATCTTTTTAAAAACATTAATAAACAATTTAATGTGTTCCAAAAAATTCCACCTCAATGTGGTTTGCTTTATTTAAAAATTAATCATCATTTTAATCACTAAAACCAACCAATCCTAAAGTTTAAATACCAACACTCACCACCACATTTTGACTCAAAAGAAATTAATCTCAAAAAATAACTACCCAAACCTTTCAAAAATAACTCTCACTCTGAATTAGTGATTTTTTTACCACAAAAATACCAAATCTAAAGTCGTCATGGGTTTCTAAATGAGGTGATATTCAAGAGGTAAATTTCTCAGAAGTCCTCTAACAATTTCTTTCCTTTTCCTCTATTATCCACACCTATATAATCCAACTAGGAATTATAATTCCATAACAATTTATATACATGAATTTTTTAATGGATTATATTATATCTTACCCTTTTACTCCCTCATAATATTGAATGAAACGAACTATTTTTCATGTTATTTCTGTTAATAATCTCCGAGAATAATGTTTTCTATTATTCTAGTATCACCTTAATTTATGATCATAAAATGATTGTTATGGGTAAATAATAATTTAATATATATCATATATCATATTTTCTGTTATTTAACTAATATATAATTGTAATAATCAATAAAATGAAACAAGTCTCTATTGTTCTGACAAACTGCCAAAAATAACTAATCAATTATAATAAAAATTTTATTAAATTATTCATCATCATGTACGAAATAAAAATTCGAAAAGGGACAATTTAAAATATTGGAAGTTAATTAATATATTTTAATCAAAATTATGGAGTTTTATTTCAAATTTACAATGAAATCCTTAATTATGCACAAATAAACCTATCATGAAACCATGAATGAAAGGCACCAAAAACCATGAAAATTAAGATATTATTATCCAATGTGTTATAATATGTTATAAAATAAACACATAAGGAATTATAAAGGTTAGTATAGTTGTTTAATGATTTAATAACATTATTTATATTATTATAAATGAGGTTAATTAATATTTATCTAAATGGATGTGTGTCGTAAGGTTTTTCCCGTCTCACATTTTTTTCTATAAGATATATTCCACATTCAAAACTTAATTTTATTGTGTGGTGAATATTATGAAAATAAATGTATTTTATGTCTTGTATCCCTAAATGTTTGGGTAATTAGTTTTATTTTTGAGTATATTACTTTCATAGGGTTACAGTTTTCCAATTACCAAAGCAGTATTAAATTCTTTTCACTATTTACCAGCCTTGAAAAATATGTTATGATTTACACCCATCTTATTTTATGAGGTCTATATAATAGTATATTGAAATTTAATATCATTAATATAATAACTCTCATGATATTATAAATTTCATTTATGGTATTCACTTTGAATGTTTTTTTAATAATTCATGAAATTTTGAAAAATATGAATTTTTAATCAATAAATATATTTAAGGAAAAGGAACACTATTTACTACTTAAAATAGTTATTCAATATATAAGGATTTTTTATGAAATATTATTTTATTTATATAGAATCAATGGAAGTATTAACACTACTCTATATCTGTATCCTTCTATAACTCCCACAAACCAAACTTGGTCGACCATGAACCAGTCACCTAAGCTACTCAGTGGAAAGACCTGAGTGTCATTCCTGATCTTATCATGATAGTGACAACCTCTAATGGAATAATGATACAAAATGGAAAATATTTATACAAATAAATAAATATTAAAAGTTAAATAGTCAGAGATGTACATATAATTGAACATATAAATGAAATAGAACTAAACACCATTTATAGATTTATTTTAAAATACAACTTAACTACAAAATAAATCCAACCATTCAAATGGATCATGGAAACTTCAGGTGACCCCAATCATCACTCCCCAACAAAAATATCTACCTTCACCTAAGGAAATAAAACTCTGGATAAAACGTACATAAAGGCTAAAAACAGAAAAGAACAATATGTGTGAGTATTAAAACTCAGTAGGCTAGCCTGATAATATTCTTCCCACTACACATCCATTAAAATAAATGAAACATGAATTTTCATGTGTGAACTAAAATATACCAATGTATTGTATTCCACTCATTTTACAAAAAAACTAAATATAATTATTTCCCTAATTCATTTACAAAACTATGTTCACCATATTATCATGCTATAAATTTTTTTGAAAGGTAAGTGATGCTTCCATTTTTGGAATAAAAAAATACTATAAATAACATTGACTTTAAAATCATTGTCAAATGATTTTAGAATCCAATAGATTACTTACAAGTAAGCACTAAAAATGAATCAATGAAATATAAATATAAATAGGGAAATGAAAACATGCTTAAAATTATCACATTTATTACTTAAGGAAATGAAAATCTAATAGATGTAGGTGAACCCAAAAGATCAAGAACAATCCAAAACATACATATAAATGAGACCCCATCCACAATTCATGTCACAAAAGATGAAATCAAAAAATACCAAACACTCAGCCACCCTAATTCATGCCAGACTTTGGGGCCCAATCTCATATAAATAAACCAAAATATATACACCAACTATGTACCACTAGTCTGAATGTGACCTACCAGTGCAACAATCATTCTCAAAAAAATATCCCAAATTTATAGGTTCCCGTATCTCATGAATATAATGGTGGTGAGATAGATAATTCATGTGTATAATTAAATAACAACATATATATATAATAATAATAATTCACAATAGGTCTCACCCAGAGTCTCCCCATGGACGAATCTCATGCCTAAGAATAAATAAGACACAATGGATCAAACTTGAGGAACACTGATAGTGGATCACAAGGATTCCAAATTAAGGAAATCTAATCCATTATCTATATATACAAGGTATGAGAAACATTAAAGGTAGGTTTTCATAATAAACACTTTCATCATTTTCATGATGTTTTCGAACGGTTCTCTAACAATTTTACCAAACCAACTTTTATCAATGACATAAAATAAAATTTCATTGAAGGTATTTAAACACACAATTTTCCACATAAATAATTTTAAAAATCACTTTTAAACATTTACGTTACACATTCAAGACACAAAGCATTTTTTTAAATGTGATTAACAAATTATTCATCGAATAAAAATTCCTAAACAGGATAGAATCCAACACTAATATCTTTATAATAACCAAAATATAATTGAAAAACAACATAAATAACCCAAAAAACTATTTCGTACACTTCAATCATGTCAATAAAACAAAACCAATTATTCAATTTCACTATTTACACAGTAAATCCAACCGAGAAATTTACCACACATTAGTCATGAAATATTTTACTAAACTATTTATATTTAACCCACATCAAGGAATAAAACACAAATTTCATGACATACATTTATTCAAGTTACTAAAACATTTTTAAAACATCACACTCCATTTTCAAAACAAAAATGAATATTTTATCAGACATACAATGTTCATATTATTAAGAAAAAATATATTTTACATGTAACAAGGGATACAATACCATTTTTCAAACCCAATAATTTATCGAAGGATCATAGAATATTATCCATAATATAAATAAGGTCTAATTATAATTAAACATAACATTCATGGATTAAAAAGTATAATGCATTGGAAAACCATCCTCAAACAATAAAGAACTTTCGGTAACTGGTGAGAAAACCCAATCTTGCCTCAACCACACCCATATACGTCTAGGTCGATCCCCAAGGAACATTAAACATGAATATCAATCCCAAAAACATAGAAAGGAACCCCCAAATCAAAGTCCCTCACTGATAGAAAACAATACCTCAAGGAAAAACATTAAATTTAAGGGGAAACTCATCATATGGGGAAGAAGGAAGACTGACCATGCTATTAGGAAGGATGAAAGACAAAGAGAAGCATAATTGGAGGTGGACTGTCACGACTCATCCTCAAGACCCATACCGTGACTACCCCAAGCATGCCTTCCATAGGCCAAGGGATAGAGAGTAGCACTAAAGTCGTAAATCCCCAAGCTAGGAAGGCATTTCCTTTATAAAAGTAACACACACAAACAGAGTACTCAACTGGAAGAAATAACACTAGGTTAAAATTTTATACAAAGGTAGTGGTGAAAAGTAGAGGGGCCAGAAATACAAGCCCTAATGTAATGTACAAGGAAAAGGAAAATAGGTACAACTAAAAGACAAAAAGATGGATGGTGTCTAGCAGATCATGGAGTATCCATCATTGGTCCTACATGAAGGGTAGGTACAGAGAGCCTCTTCAGTGCTCCACATCCGTCCGTCTCCTCCTGGTACTGCCTTGTCGTGAGTTCCACCTCCTGGTACCATCCATTCCTCATGAGCTCCACCTCAGTCAGCACTGTCCATCATCTGCATCCAACACCATGAGGTTAGGGCATAGCCCATGCAGGGGTGAGTATAACGATACTCAGTAGGGACCCCGAGACCCCTGAAGGTCTCCTAGAATCCACTAAGGATAAACCACAGTAGTAAGATACAATCATGAAGTATCAACCAATCATAATTTGGTATATAACCATACATATACCTAAGTTATCAATCTCAGTCTGGCTCAAACTCTCAAGCCCAAGCACAAAACAATTCCACAAAGGAAGTAAGGTTAATCAACATGATGATATTGGTTTAAAGACATGAATCAGCTCACACAAGTATTCCACAATAGTATAGAGATATATATGATCAGATTTAGCCAATGGATCATTTAAGCTGTCATAACCACATAGGATACAGGACGAGCTAAGTTGTCGGACCCACACCGGATACAGGACCAGCTATCTCAACTAAGCTGTTGGAACCACACAGGATACAGGATCAGCTATACCGTCTAAGCTATCAGACCCACACAGGATATAGGACCAACTATTCTTGAGTAATAGATATGATCAGTTTTAGTTCCCAATTCATCTAATCTATTAGACCCACACAGGATACAGGACTAGCTATTCTATTGGACCCACAAAAAATACCGGACAATATACTCTAGAGTAATAGAGATGATCTGTTGTAGTTACTAATTCATCTAATATGTTGGGCCCACATAGGATACAGGACCAGCTATTCTGTGGGACCCACATATGATAGAGGAATAGAATTTAGAACTGCCGAACCCACACCGGATTCTAGTACAGTAGTCATCATCGTCGAACCCATGGAGGATTCCAGTAAGGTAGTCATCACAGCCAGCTCTAGGGTTCCCGGAAACAGCATGCTCGATTACGGGATGGTCCACTACTCGAGTCAAGTGTCGATATATCAACTTCCAAGACTTCTTGAGTTGATATATCTCATAGTTCCTTACCACCAAAAGGAACCTAACGTGATAGATAGTGCATCAATCGGACGCCCGATCTGAGTTTTATTGGCATTTCTGTTCTAGGGGCTCGGTTGGATTTATGCTCGATCCAAACCCGACCGTTTTCCAAACTTGTACAAACCACAAGTGGAGTATTCCAAAATAATCTTCTCGCTCCATGAATTCCATCTCTGTAGGCGGTATGTCAATCGGACACCCGTAGACCTAGATACAGGCTGAATGGTGTAAACGACCCTAACGAGTTCAGGTCCTGTCTGACCCAGTCAGACTGACCCAGACCGACCCAGTCTGAACCGGGTTCTGACTCGGTCCATGGGTCTCACCTAGTCTAGGGAAGCAGCCTGAGCCGAGTTGGTTGCCCGGCCTGAGAGGTGGCCCATCTCGAAGGCGCATCCCAGACCGTGGCGGCCGGCTGGCTGGCCTGTGTGACTCGGCTGGCCACGCATGGGAGGTTGGCAGACCGCCAGCTGAAGGTAGTGGTGGCCGAGCGGGGGTGGTCAGCCCCCCCCCCCCCCATATCTATAACGCCCGGTGCATGGCGCCTGCCCGGTGACCATGGGACCCGAGGGGTCCCGCCATTGGAGTGCCCACAGGTGGCCAGCTGTCCTTCCCGTCCACTGCGGCCTTTGGCAGCGGGTCCTCTCCAGCACGGCGCGACGGTGTCGTGCCTTCTTCGTCCGTCGCAACCCACATGGTCACAGCCTCCTTCCTCCGGTGTGGTGCGACAACACCGTGCCCCTCCAACCCCGTCACGGCCTGCCTGGCTATGGGCCGGTTCATTGCATGGCGTGATGGGGCCGTACCCTTTCAGTGGCCCGGTGGTCCTTGCACCGCCGGTTCCTCTCATTGTCGGCACGTCGCCAACCGCCGATAATCCACTACGCTTCTCTCTTCCGGTGGCCCCGTTTCTCCACCACCATCATCAACCAAACTAGACTCAGTGGAGGGATATCGAGCAGTGTTTTTTATGCCAGCTCCCTCCACGTTAGTTGAAAAAAGATTTCCATCAATGAACCAAATTAGACAACGAGGAATGAGGATATAATTCATGCACTAAAAATAATAAATCCCCTACCTCATTTTTTATTCATAGATGATGTCGTGGAAAAGAGGGCACTGATTCATTGTCGAAATCGAAAGGAAGGAATATGTCGAGGAAAGAAGCGTTGTCGGTGTTGGGTGATGCTTCTCTTTCTTACCCTAGTTGAAAAAAGGAAGAAGACGTCGTTCTTCGCGTTCATCGCATTCTTCGCTGGAGAGTTCTCCAAAATCTCATCCTCTCCTTAATTCTCCCCAACCCTAGTTTATTCCAACCCCCAAAATAATAATTTACACATATTATTATAGTGTTGGCATAATAAATTCAAAGTAATTCAAACGGATTTTAATTAATTAATCATAGGAGCTATATTAATTAATAAAGGGGGAGTTGGCACTTTAATGAGGTAAGTCCAAAATCCTTCCCCCACTTAAAGAGATTTACATGGGGATTTAAGATCGTGTCAGTACCACCTAATAATATCCACCCAAGGGAGGTTATGTGCAGGTGGGCCCCACCTCCAACCTCCACTGGAAGGATTAAATAGCCACAAATAAAAATATGTTGAACATATTATTATTTAATTTATTTAATAAACCCCCAAAAAATTAAATTCCACTCACATTATAAAAAACTATGGTGAAGGTCTTCTTAAGAGAATAACGGCACTGTGAGTTCAATAGTGCCGTTGGATTTCTGGTCTGAGCACCAGTTCAAAAGATATAAAATCCCAAACGTACGTTTACTGAACGTACCCAAAAAAAAGTTTGTAAAATCATTAAAAATGACCCTAGACCCAGTGCAATTATTGTTTGGCTCTTCCTAGGTGAAACACGGCCCAACGAACCCAGTGGTACCCTCGGATTTCCAATCCGAGTTACTGTCTAAAAGTTATGAATTTTAGAATAAAATAATTGTCACTTAATTATTTTATTTCTGGCCAAAAACTAACATTATTTAGTGGCCCTCGATAACCCATGTTGGTATCTGCGTAAAAAATTATTACCCTCAAAAGTTTGGCGCTAGTCACAAATTTTTAATCCGAGTTACCGTTTGGGAGTTATTAGCATCTGAAAAATAAACTAACTTTATTTAATTATTTTATTTATGGTTATGCCATTTTCCGGTTTTCTCACAGGAGGTTCGCGCCGACTAAACTGAATTCACACCTAAGATAAACCCACCCTCATGAGTGAAATAGTGGCCTCAGATTTCTGATCAGAGTAACCGTTTAAGGGTTATTCCACTTTTCCAAGAAAACTGCATATGCACATTAATTAAAGATTAACAAAATGTTGAAAAATAATTTTGGAAACTCCGGGCCTCGAAATCGCGCGCCGTCAGAAACTGTGGACTCAGAAATTTCCCAAGAATTTAAGAAAAAAATTTCCTTGAAATTTCTGGGTCTTTACATAGACAAAGGATAGAAGATCTCTAGAGAGGAGGCCATCCATTATGGGGGTCACACCGTTATGATGGTCACACTATTAGTGTGGTCATTCTAGCATGGGGTGACATTGGTAGGGGGTCGCGCTGGCCAAGGGTCGTGCTGGAAGGGAGTCACGATGGAAGAGGGGTCACGCAGTTGGAGTAGGGTTGGCCAGAGGGGTTGTATGCAGCGAATGAGGGTAAAATGGTGGGGTTGTGTGCACCTAATGAGGGACCAATATAGGATGTGGGTTTACACGAGGGAGGCATGTATATAGAGGGGGTGCACAAGGGGTTTGGTTGCACAGGAGGGTAGAGGTAGGGGGAGGGATGTGTGGATGGGAAGGGAGATGGAGGAAGGAAACCCTAATCAAACAAAAATAATAGTATAATTATAATAAAAATAATAATTCATGATAATAATACTAATAATTAAAATTAATAATAAAAACAATAATTAATATTCATTTTAATTATAATATTTATAATAACATTAAAAATAATTTTAACAATTTAATAATAATAATATCATTTTTAAATAATAATGATATTACAATCAACAAAACTGATAATATTATCATTATGGTTAAGATGCCCCCTTAGTTTTACATTAAATTTTTTACATATAGTTTATTTTATTTTATATATATAAGCACTAGTCAACCTCCCGGTTACCCACCATGAATCACATGACCATTCACAAACCACATAGTAGCTTTCTTCCATTCCAGATGTGGTTGCACGTTTACCTAGAATGATTGCACAGTTTCTACTGACCATGTGGTGACCGCACACCAACACAAAACCCACCAATTAATCCCAATAATAATAATAATAATAATAATAATAATAATAATATTCTTAATAATAATAATACTAACAATAATAATAATAATATTTAAATAATACTCTGGTTTTCGTTTAACTTTTTATTATTTTATTTTAACTTTCCTTTAACAATCATTTTATTATGAATTTAATTTTTATGGATTTGGAGAACATGGTAGGTCACATGGTGACCTGGAAGAAGCCACACAGTCTCCAAAACATTCTTTTCTAACGCACCAGTTGTGGCCAATCCCAAATCACGCATACTTAGAAAAAATAATCTTTGACCCGACTCGATCGTGAAAAAATTATCCAAAGTCATGAAAATAAAAAAACAAAGTAGTTTCAATAGTCGAGGATCGACAATTCTCCCTAACATAATTCATTCCACCTTAAAAATATAATAAAAAGTTTTAACCCCATAAAAAATAACTAAGACTCCTTCCTGGTTTAACGAGTTCCCCCAAAATTAACAAATACAAAGAGAAATAAATCCATCTCAAAAAAGAAAGGCAATTGAAAAATAAACTAAAAAGACCCAAAATGGAATCTCCCTTAAGTGTCACTTTCCCCCATAAGTCTAAACACTAATAGATGATTAGTCCAAAATAAATATAAATTTAACAAAACTAAATCCTGCCATAAAACATTAACATCCAAATCATCAACAAGTAGAACCCATACCATCCATCCAATGAAATGAATGAAATCTAACCCCATCCCACAAATACCATTATAATATACACCAATCAAAAACACCGTAATTCTTCCATACATTCATTTACTTGATGATAAAACATAGAATTAGGTGGTTATGCACATGACCAACCACCGCCAAAAAAATACCATGAATTAAATTGTGATATAGAAATGGGGAGGCCCACACTAACTCCCCCCATTAATAAAAAACCAAAACCAATGATAAAATTGGATTACTAACATGGGGAGGTCTGTATGGACTCCCAAATGTTATAAAAAAATATAACATTAAAATTAGTGAGATTTGTGATGGGTCTTCCCACCATAATAACAAAATTAAGAAAACCAACCTGAAAATGTAATATACATAGAAAAAATCCACACCACAAGGGGATGATAGGGAAGTGTACTAACAACATTATCCTAAAAACTAATACTAACACATCCCAATAAAGTCACATTCCACGATAACTACATTGCATGAAAGTATCCATTCTCACAAACAAGACCCAAATTAGACCCCTTAATATAAACCTACACATGTTTGACAAAATCACTGGTATTTTAAGGGAATGATATAACTAGGAGTCCCTATTACTAAGGATAATGTCTTACACCCACAAGGGTCATAATGTGGAAATGATGTACCCCCACATATTCCACCTGAACTAGAACCACTGAACACACAACATCTGCACAAGAAACTTAAACTAACTCCCTCTTCCACTAAGAGAACATAACATAAACCAAATCCTTTTAACACCACTAGGGAACTTTTGACTATGAGCCAGAATCACTCCGAGACCTGTGTATAGAGAATTAGTGTTTTATGAATCCCCATCCCCAAAGTCCATCTTTACACACTCTCATACATAACAAAAGAATCATAAAATCTCAAAAACACTCCTATTAAAATGGATGTCTTGAATAGGTTCACCAACAAACATCCTTAGAATAGAAAAGGAAAAAAAAACTCAAAAAAACACCAACAGGCCTTACTATTATATCCAATTAACACTAAAACATGAAATACCTTGATCTGATATAAAAAATTCTCCCTGTTTCTGTAAACAGACTGAGGAAACCTTCGAAGAGTTGGATTTGGATTCAAGGATGCTTCTTGGAAACACCTCGACCAAACTGCTTCAAGTTCCCCAAGTGTTCACTAATGTTTCATTGTTTTGGATCACTCAATCTTGATGATCACTTATGACTGATCATTTAACATTGATGAAAAATCATGATATTACGCCCTGAAGAGGTTGATTATAGGTCTGAATGCCTCTTAATTCCCCTACCAAAACACCAACATTGGATAACTCTTGAACCAGAGGAGTATATGTGGAGACTTTCAGAACTCTTGGGTAAGGTCTTCTTGAGGATTTCTTCAAGACAAGGACTTCCACCAATTCTAGGTTTTTCCTTCAATCATAAAGTTACCAATCTTTTCCTTTAAGGACTTAGTAAACACAACAGAAATGATGTCCCTGTAATATACCACATATACTCCTCTGGTTCAAGAGGATATGATGGACTGATAATTTTGGTAGGTTTAAACATTCATAATTCAAGATCATAGTTTATCAATTGATCAAAATGAGTTTTTTAATGATGCACTACCAGAAGCTACACCTTGGGAGTCCATATAATCTTTGTGGGGGAATAAACTATGAATAAGGAAACCTGGAACTTAATCCTAATTCGTCCAATAACACGTATTCTCTAATTAAAATACCATAAAATAATCATCAATCCCAAAATAAATGGGACACACCACTCAGTTATAATCAAACAAAACATTAGATTTTCCCAAAAAAAATTTGAAAAGTAAAAAAGCTTTTAAGATTGTACACCCACGAATGGGGTCTTATGTTGTCTCTAACATGCATATACATATTCCATATCGATCATGAATCCACTTTCTCATAAATATCCATGCATGTGGTTGTTCATGGAAACAAAAATGGTCAAAAAAACATTTTAAAATTTTTCAAAACAAATACATTACCATTTTAAATTCAATATATCGCAAATCTAAAGCATGACCATTCAAACAATTTTTTTTCTTAGAATTAAGGAAGTCCCAAAATAGTTAACAGGAACTTCTATCAATGGTTTGCTTTGAAATATTTTTATTGGCAATATACCAGCCATTACACCATCACATAGAGAATTATAGGGTAATTCCCCTTGCTCCCCATGAATTTCAAGGACATATGATCTCACAGAGGCAACTTTCCCAACACCCTTTTTATTTCCCAACACCATAAAATCCACAATATCCAAAGGAAACCATAAAACATATACATCCAATGGTATGATATGATTTAGAACAATAAAGGGTTCATGGAGTACGTCCCATTAATATATTATGATAAATAAAATCCTAATCCATATACAATGACAACCCCATGTATTGATGGGTGCTCTAAATTTCCATGAAAACTAAAGAGATGACCTACTCTAATGCATTTTGTAATGAACCAACCTGGGTCTACCCTAAATCTACCACCCAAGTTTCTCTGTGCAAGGGCCCAAGAGGCATTGCTGATCCTCCTAAGCTGGTGAATAGCACCAAGGGAAAAACGAATGATTACATACAATAAATAAATAATGAACACTAAATAGTAGAAGATATAAAATAAGTAAAACATATAAATGAATCTAAACTAAACATCATTTATATATTTATAAATGAATACAATAGAACTACAAAATAATACCATATAGATTATATGATCAAACCACATTGATGTTACCCTTAGGGGGTCACTCTATAACTGAATGATCAACCATTGCTCTAGGAAACCAAAAAACTGATGAATCCCACATAAAGACTAAAAAAAGAACTATATGTGTGAGTATTAAAACTCAACATGAAATCCAAATAATCTACTTCCCACTACACCTCATTTAAAATAACAGAAACATCAATTTTCATGTTTAATCTTCAATATATAGAATTATTCTTTCAACTTGTTTTACTCAAAACAAATTCAACTCATTACCCTTATTAATTCCAAAACCATGTCCAGCATATTAGTTTGACGTTAGAATTTACAAAAGGAAAGTGATTCTTTCAATTTTTATATAAAAAATTATTATAAAAAATGTTGACATTAAAACCTATTTCCCATGAAATAAAAAAAATAAAACCCCACCTCCATGCATACAATACACATGAATGAACCAAAATATTTATATAATAGTGGAATTGAAAATATACATACCGGAATTACATTTACCAATGCAATAAACCAATAGCTAAAAGATAGAGGTGAACACAGGAGATCTTATACTATCTAGAAGACAGTTGTACATGATTCCATATCCTAGGTATAATTCCATATATAATTAATTAATAAAAATCCAAATAGCTGACCACCCTAACATAGGATAGTTCGAGGGGCCCAATCCAATTGTAGTTAACCCAAATATATCCACCTACTATGACACACTAGTCAGTACCTGACCTACCAGTGTGGTAATCATTCTAAAACAAATTTCTCTATATGCCTAGTTCCCATGTATAATGTATATAAATAGGGTGATCCAACTAATTCTTAATGATCATAAAATGTCAATATATATATATATATAATAATTCACTACATCTCTCACCCTGGGTCTCTCCAAGGACTAATCTCATGCTATAAAATATTTATAACACAATCGGTCCAATGAGAGATACTATAATAATTGATCACATGAATTCCACTATGAGAAAATCCCATCCATTATATGCAAATAAAATGCATGAGAAATATCTACATGATTTTTTCCTAATAAACACTTTCATCATTTTCACAATGTTGTGAAATGGGCCTTTTAGCATTTTACCAAACCAAAATTCATCAATGATATAAAATCTGATTTTTATTAAGGGGTGTAACCACATTATTTTCCACCTTAAAATTTTAAAAATTCTATTTAAAACATTTAGTTTACACATTCAATATACAAACCATTTCTCTAAAGAATTCCAAATGGTCCAATCATCAGAAACACATACCAAAACATACTAAAAGTCGATACTCATCTATTTATAAAAATGATATCAAACTTTAGATCCCATATAAGTAAAAAAAATATTATTTCACAAGATACCAATTAATTGATTTTTCCAAACCAATAATTTTATGTCATATTTAAAACATAAAATACAAGCGGGAAATTTATCACACCTTAGGCATGAAAAATTTTACAAACCAATTTCAATTTAACACCCAAAATGGCATAGAACACCACTATCCGGCCATAAATTTATTGATGTTTCTATAGATTTTTTATAATATTAAAAAAATGATAAAGGTTACAAAATATTTTATTAAACATGAAATGTGCATATTTTCAACAAAATAATGCCATTTAACACATAACAAGGAATAAACTACCATTTTACACACCCAATAATCTATCATAAGATCATAAAATAATATTCCAAAATTAAATAAGGTGAAAATATAATGAAACAGATGATTCAAGAATTATAAAGGTATGATAATTTAAAAACCTACCTGAAATGGTGAATAACATCCGGTAATTGGTGAGAAAAACCTGAGCTCAACTCAACCGCAACAAATTGAGACCAGGTCCAACATCCTGGAACCCGTAACATGAATACCGAACCAAAATACTCAAAAATAGAACTTTAAATAAAATCCCAATCTTCTAGAAACAATAAACTCAAATAAAACCCTTGAATTCAAGGGTAAAATCACTAGGGGAGACCAGTCATGCTAAAAGGAAGGATGAACGCTAGGGGGAAGCATCTTCTGAAGATGCCAGCCGAAGAAAGCTCACAAGAGAGAAGGCCAATCGGTAGTTGAGACACACCATTAGAGGGATCACAATAGTATGGGGTTTGGCCAATAGGGGTCACGCCTACAATGGGACATGATGGCTGGGAGACTCACCGTAAGGGGGCCGCGGTACTGGGGGAGGGTTGGTCAGAGGGACCTTGCGAAGAGGAGGATGGATGGCCGAAGGGGCCGTATGTGCCAAATGTGGGAAAGTAGGAGGAGTTTGGTGTGCAGGTGGGAGTTATTAAAAGAGAGAGGATGCACAGGGGGTTGGGTCGAACAAGATTAAAAGAGGGAGGGGGAGGGCTGAGTGGAAGGGAAGGGAGGTGGACAAAGGAAACCCTAATCAAACTGAAATAAAAATATCCTTATAGTAATACTAATATAAATAATATTAATTCACGATAAAAATAATTAAAATACTAATGAAAATTATTAATAGCTATAATAATTAATATTAATTAAAATGATAATATTTATAATTAAATTAACTATAATTATAAAAATTTTAAAAACAGAAATAATAATTTTTAATAATATTATTATTATCATCTGAGTCAATTAATATTTTATCATTATTGTTAATAAATACCCTTAGTTTTACATTAATTTTTCTTGCAACATTTTCTTTTATTTTATTTATTTAAAAATCACGAAACAACACGCTTACCCCACACAGCTCGAGTGAGAGTGTGTGAACCATGTGGTAGCTTTTATGCATTCCAAATGTTGTCGTATAGTTACTTGGGCAGACCACACCATTTCCACTAACCATGTGTTGCCCGTGTGGCATCCAAAAAACCACTAAAAATTCCATATAATAGTACTAATATTCATAATAATAAAAACAAAAATAATAATAATATATAAATAATTCTATTAATATTATTTTATTATTCTTATTTTTTTAACTCTAATTTAAATTTAATTTAATATTCATTTAAATTTTAAATATTTTCAACATTGGGAAGGTTGGACGGTGACCTGGGTAAAACCAAAATGTCAACAAATATTTCTTTTTTTGTGCACTAGGTTTGGCTAAGCCCAAAACACCTATCTATAAATAAAAACACAGAAATTCAAACCATGACTCAACCCAAACCACTGAATTTTTTCCAATGTAATGAAATTATTCAATTGAAGTAGTTTCAAATGATGAGATTCAATGGTTATTTTGTAAAAATAATTCATCAATTATATGTTGGTCATAAGAAATATCAAATTTATATGTATTGTCTTGTAAAACTAATTCAATATATATTTTATAGAATATATTGAAAGGTACCATGAATAATCATTCAGTGGAATGTGGAAATAATTTTCAAACAAAAGGTTAAAGGAAATATTAACCTTAATATGTAATTTATTTTGAGATAACGATACTTCAATAAAGAGATGATTTATATGGATAAATGAAATTAGATACTAATAATTTCCTTTCAACTGATTCTAATTATTTAGATCATAATACATGGAAGGGTCATAAGGATATCCATTTATGAAGTGGTTTTAGTTGTAATTTGGATTCATTTTTTGGGGTTAATGTATTACATAACCATATGATGAAACATTTGTTATGGAATGAATTAAAAATGGTTTAGCGAACAAATAAAGGATAAGAATATGTCTATATAGTATATATCTATATATAATTACATTCTCATAAAGTTAATGAATTCTTAAAATAAAGGGGAAAGGGTCATAAAACAAGAACTATTATCCTATATCAATCAAATTTTAACAAATATGTTTTTTATGGCCTTTTAGTTAAGAACATTCTCTATATCACCCAATTTATTTTTATCAATTTTCTCTTTTACTCTTCTACATAACAAAGTTTTTTTATTTGTCTTCCATGTCCATTTTCCAATTTCCCTCCAATGCTCTCCAAGTATAGAACCTACATACATGACCATTATGCTTCCCTTACTCTCTTATTGAGAATATGTTTTATTAAAGATATTTATGATGCAGACATTTTAATAATAGTATTTTCAAATATCTATCCCAAGAAAATATTGATAATGATTAAATTGTGAGGATGCCATTTTATTAAGGTGGTGATAATGTGACCCCCAAGACCTTACAATATTTTCCTTTTCAAACCAATTTTCTTGATTATATATTTATTTATATGCATCAAATTATTTACCTTATCCTACACAAAACACTGAGTTATCATTATTTACATGCAAGACCGTCATTTAATATAATTAAATAGAGAACATGTTTTTGGAAATAAATTGACATATTTATTATTTTTATTTGTAAAAATATAATTCATTTTTATTTAAAACTATAAATATTATATTATGGTGAAATTATTCCATTTTTTGAAAAGTTACATTTTTTTATGATAAGGAAAAAATACAGATTTTTTTTTGAAAACTACCTTTTCATGTAAATAATTATTAGGGAAAAATCATCTTATAACCTTTAAATAATGTCATAATATATTAATTATACATACTAATCTAATTTATGTTATTCCAATGATTTTTATATTTAATTTATATATAAATACTTTATTATCTTTTGAATATATCAACATTAAGAACCTTTTTTATTCCCACATCTGCAGGACAAGCATTAAAATTAATTTTCCTACTTAAGTGAATTATATTTGGAATACGTGAATACCATATTATAATCAGTATAATATTAACTTTTTAATATTATAAAATTATTTTTCGACCTAAAATATTTGAGAATGTAATTACAATTATTTACAAAAAATATTGAAAAATAATATTAAAAGGGACTTAACCAAAAAAATTGGGGAAAATGACCTAAACATGTGAAATAAAACCCCATTTTCTGCAAATCGTTTGAACATATACCCTATAATTTCCAATTTTATTATATAATGGGATACCATTCACTTAAGGGGAAAATATATTATGTTATATAATTAAAAAGAAAAAAATAACTTGTCGTACCATTAACAATTATAAAGCATTAATGTATGGAGGAAGATATAATGATTCATTTATTAACATTATTTTTAAATTAAAATTAGTTTTTTATTTTCATTATAATTTTATATTAATAATTATAGATGATAAAATTATATTAAAGGCTTAATAATCATCAATATAGTGAATATTTAGTAAATAATTAATGAAATTAACGATGATAAAAATCAATAAATATAATGTAAATTTAATGAATTATTATGTTCCATTATTTTCATTGATGAATATATCAAGTTACAAAGATTTGAATTTATTTTATTTTAATTTCAATATTTTTTAATTTTAAAATTCAAATTAAATAAATAATATCAAAATTAACATTAATATTTTATTATATAAAATTGATTTTTTATTAAATAAATTAGGATTAATAAAAAAATTATTATTAAAATATATTTTTGAATATTAATAAATATCATATATGGTCGATTTTCAAAAACAAATTATCTTTAATAACTAAAATAATGACTGGTAGATATTCCGAACATTCTTAGCATAGTTCGGGTTAAAGTACTGTTTTTTCACTGTACATGATCTTGTTTTAAAATTAATTTCTAACAAAAAAAATTCTATTTTGAAAATTAGTTATAATATTTATAATATATTTGGTATTTTTTTATATTAATTATGGCAAAAAATTAGGATTAATGGTCAAATTACATTGGATAGAAAACTAGTTTTCTTAATGAAAAATAAAAATATATATAAGGAAATTTAATGTCTATGGAATAAAATTATAGTAGTGAAACAATTTTTGTGGGGTTTAGAATTATAATGACCATAAATTCATTGTAATCCATCATTTATCCATTTTTTAGGCACATGAGATAATGGAGTCCACCCTATAATGTATACAGTTTGGTATTTATAGGTATGAAACTCTATATTCTTTATAAAAAAACAATTCACTATTATCCTTCATCACACATCTGATTCCATGTCTAATATTCACTACTATACCAATATATTATCCTAACATCCTTATTATCATCATTGAGGCCTCATTTTTATTTTAATTAATTCCATGGAATGCGTATTCAGAGAACAAAAAGGAGTTACCAGAAAAAGAGGTATCATTCTTCAATAAACACTTTGGAATTATTTCATTATAAAACAATTAAATTAATCATATTTCATTGTTATATAATAAAATAAATATCCCATAATAAAATATATGTTTTTTTGTTAATATTTAATCTTACACATACACAATCTTCTATCAAATTTGTATCAAATTTTATGTTCATGTGTATAGTTGACTACAGCCTAGTGAAATGATGTTCTCCATTTTTTCATTACCACTTATCATGGTTGGGAATTATGATGGAAACACTATTATTATATGTTATATATGATATTTATGTTTCCTTGATAATTTTAATTTTTTTTACGAAACACACCATTTTGATTTCTATCTTTTTTGGATACGATAAAATCGTTTGTGGACGTTCAGACAACTACCTCCTCAAAGATTTAAGATATGATCACACATAACATGAAATTAATTAATTATAGTTTTAATAAAAATTTTGTTATATAAATAATATATAAATTTAATATATTATATTGTTATATATATATATATATATTATCAAAATCATTATTTCAATTCACAGAAACAGAAATAGTGATAACATCATTCGTCGACATGTGGGCTAACCCATCCTTGACGTGATGTGATTCCTTTTACATAACCATAATTAAACACACAGAGACACATACATATATGTATATTTTTATATATGAATAAATAACATGGTATTTATTATATAATGATAAATATATAATTATAATAAAATGTTACTAATCATCTTCTGTTAATGATCTTTAAAAGATGAGAACATTACTCATGTATATTTAAAACATACCATCTCCATGTTTGTAACATTTTCTCAATTTTCATAAACATAATTCAATATTGTTTTTTAAATTCATAATAAATTTATAAATATTTTAAACATATCATGATTATTATTCAAGATATGTTTATATAATTATTTAGTTTACAATAGATGACAATCCAAATTCATTCTTGGCAGATGAAAAGAATTTGGTCAAAACCCATAACATAATCATAATTGTTTGAGAAGTTTTATAAAAAAATATTTTAACTGAAAAATATTAATAATAAACTTGAAAATTTTATCATTCAAGTAAATAATAAATATACAATTATTATTCAGGAAGATAATGAAACAAGTGAAAATTCATACTCTATCTAAGGGATTTCATTTAAATTTAAATTCTGTGGAGATATATTTTTTGTTATACACCAATTCAAGTTAATATGGTTTCTGTACTGCACCATTTTCTTTTAAAATGAAAAATAAATCATACATTATGTATTTTTATGATTCACATTGATCTATCTCATTCAAAGGATTTTGATGTGCTAATTACCATGTGTAAAATGTTATCATTGTAATTTTACTTTATTTAGTGATTGTAATCATTTTTTTGAAATAATCACTCCCTTTTGATCAATTTTATTATAAAATATATTTATATTAAATTTAAATACTCACATGAAAATGAAATTATGATTCCTTAAACCATATACAATGTTTACATACAGTTTTTAGAATGAATGATATTTGATTTACTGGGTAAATATTGATAAATATGCATCTTTTAATCATTATGGATATTTAATAAGGAACAATGATTATGAATATAAATATATTATTTGATATATGCGGAAATTTTTGGACATGAATGATATGGATTGGGTACTGTTTAATACAAGCCCTACTAGTGGGGGACTATCTAATGAAATCCTAATGATGCATCAATTGTCGCATGAGACAAAAATAGTTGGCAACATTTCCTTAGAGTTTTTTCCAAGAATAATTGATGGGTTTCTTCCCTACATATATAAACCAGCATTTGATATGTATTGTTGTTAGTGGATTATTTTCTAGATAACTGATAACCAATATTTAAGAATTTACTTCATTTTAGTTATTATTATCTAGAGGATTATAATTATTAAAAATATACATATACACTTCATTCATAATTTTTTATTAAATGGAATGTATTTTTAGTTCTATGACACCCCATATTGATGGGTGGGAACACTCTTAGTATCAAATCTTCTATATTATAATAGTAGTTTAACACCTAAAACATTCAAAATAACTTATTTAAAATAATTCCTAAGTGAATTCAATCACATTTAAGTTGGTCTTGTTAACTGATCATTGACCCCATAAGATCCCTCAGGTTACCGACACACATATCGATGGTATGTCACTAGATCATTGTTTTACGGTGATCCCCATAGTGCATCCATGAATCAAATTTTCCAACTAGATAACTAGTTTTGGTCGACTAACTTTTCTATGGCCATTGCAACCACCAAATACTCATATTGATCACCAACATTCTTCTAAATAGAACGAGAATTCCCTATTCTTCATCTAACTTTTATAATCAAAATTATATGAAATGTAACGATTTTGTATTATAACCCACTACACTTTTCACAAAATGGTCAATCCAAATAATAGAATGAATAAATTTAGTTACGAATATCAGACCCAAAATGACTTGTTTCATTTTATTTAATATGACATTGATTATTTCAAAAAAATTAGTACATAGAAGATTTATATTATAAAATTATCAAAAATATTACATGAATGTAAACAATCAAAAAAATATTAATATTTTTGATATATTTATGGAAACCTTTACCACTTTTAATTCCCCTAATATAAATCATTATTTCATTTTTCTATCCATGAAAAAGATAAAAATTCCCCTTTTAGAAAAATCCCATAGCTAAATTGTAGTAAAATTATTTATTAAATAAATTTAGGAATATACATACTCTATAGTTTTTCTTCATTGAGATATTATTATTTATGATGGTATATTTCTCTTGGAAACTACTACCATTGCATGCCATTATAGTTATCCAATGACTTGAAATTTCAACATAGCATTTCTATTGTAATTTTTTATATCTATAATGGTGTTAATGCAACAGCCCTATGAAAAGGTGATAAATAAGTTTCAGTGACTGTGATTGTGCAACTGTTTCATCTTATATCAATATAATTAAGTATAACCAATAAATTCATGATTCATATCAATTTATAGTGTTCCTTCTTTAAATGAGGATACATTAAACATTTTTATTGTTTAACTAACCATTGTGTCTTTATATGATATAAATTTTAAAATATATTACCAATTTATATATGTTACATTTAACTCTTAAATGGTTATTTAATAATTAATAGCTAATCACATGATGTGATAAAATCAACTACAGTATTTTATTCAATATGAAATTTGTGTATAAATGAAAAAAACAATATATAATAGTTCTATTAAATTGAATACACCAATTTTATTATATAATTGGTTATGTTATAAATCATAGTATAGAAATTAATATGATAATATCAATTTCCACATTATTAAATTATTATTTATATTTTTTATTAAAACAGAGACACAAACCCTATTGAATTATATCATATGGAATTTTAACTTGATAAACCTTAATCATACAATAATAAATGTGTATATTCTAATTGTAATTAAGGATTAAATTATTCAATTTAACACATTCATTGAACCCTTAGAAAATTTTTATCTTTAAACATTATCTTTTATAATATTTAACATTATTTGAAATTATTTCTAAATACTATTAGATAATATGATAACAATATACGTTTTATTATACTTTCAATAAATATACAATAATTTATTTAATCATATATTGAATATCCTTATTGTAAAACCATTAATGACATGGATTCTCTAGTTCTATTTGAAACAAATAAATATTGGGATATTCCAAAATTATATCGATGGGGATTTTTTATTTTTGAATAAAAATTGAAGAGGGAGTTTCTAAAATTTTTTAAATTATAAAAATGAAAATCTAGAGTTAATATTTTGATTGAAATTGAACTAAAGACAAATTTCATGAATCATATAAATAATGTGGTGTAGTCTGTAAGAGGATAGTTCCACTAAAAACATTGTGGTTGCAACCAAAATTATACTTAATTGGAATTTACCTATCGTAAAATCAACTAGTGGTTTGGTGCAATATATCAGTAAAATTTTGTGTCTATTTAATGCTTATGTGAGGCCAATAGACTACTAATTAGGAATTTTAACCCTCTCATTGTGTGGTCTTATAAATAATCTTAATGGATTATATTTGTTACCAACATCAGTGTTTGGGGGTCAAGCTGAATGAAGTGATAGGGGATCAACAAAATTTTCTATCTTTATCCCACTATTAATCATATAGGGATATATAGTTTTTGTGAAGTGTTTTATGATATATTAAGTATTGTTGATTCTATTTTTCCATCAATCAGCTTCCCCATGGGCATCCTCTAATTTAGAGTGGATGGATTTTATGAATTATTAATAATTCCACATTATCTCTATAAAATCATATCAAAATAGAGGGTATTTTTTATGTGGAGGAAGGATCATTTCTAGAAGTGATGAGTATAGATGTTTCCTCTAATTTTTTATATAGTTAATAGTCCATTATTATTAATAATTGAATTGTGTTTATTTAGGATGAAACTTATTCATGAATTGTCGAAGGATATTAATCATTTTTCTCATATATGGATTGAGTGTCATCCATGGGTAATACAAATATTTTCAATGATATTTCAGAAAAGATAATATAACCAATGAGTTTATATATATTACCCCATAATTGATTAATTATTTTTATTAAAAATAATTATATTCTGATTAATAAAACTTGACTCATATGGAAAAAATGGTATCAGAAGCATGGGTTATGATGTATGTAATCACTGTTGGATATGGGGAGGGAATCCAAATAGTTTTGAAATCCATGATTAAAATACAGGATACCTAATTAAATCTATTATCCTAAAATTTATTTTTCATGTGATTTGACTGTTAGGTTATATAGTTTTGATCATACCATGTAAGATATGATTTGGTTTATGAGATTTGTGGATTATTGTTATGACTTGAGAGGGCTATAAAAGTGATTGTACATATGTTCCCTTGTGATATTGAGTGACTATATGACTCAAATTATATGATGATATTGGGATATGTAGTAATGTAATCCCATGTTAGTGGGAAAACCTTATGAAATAACTCTTGTGAACTTGGGAGTTCCAGTATTTTGGGGTAAGGAATTCCACCATGATCAATGGGATAAAGGATATCTGTAAACAAAGTTTCTTATTAAACCATAATTTAAGGAATTTATCAAAAAGGAGTAACCATAATTCCTGGACGCATATTTATTCATAGATTCCAAAAGAGGCTTATTATGCCTTTTAATTGTAATGTACCATAGCTAGAATTTTGAGATAATGAAATTGTGATTAATATTATTGATTTTTCATTTATGATATGGGTTATAAATAACCATATGGTAATTTTTATCTAGAGAGTGGAAAATAATGAAATAAACCTATACTAAAGGGTAATGAACATGCGGTAGGGATATCCTACCAAATATAGAAGACCATTTGGTTATCTAATGATGGGATTATTATATAACCATGTGTTTGGGAAATATAGGGTTATGTGCATAGGTATTGAATCAATATGTAAGTGGTTTACAAGATTAATTGGTTAATCCTAGGATGGTAGATAATATCAACAATATAGGTTTCGATGAAAATTATGATGCAATCATTTGAGGATTCACTAGGTCTAATAACTATGGATGATAGTTTATATATATATATGATTTTAAATCGGTTTATCTAAGGGAAAGTGTTTAGGTAGTAGATTAATATATAAATATAATAATTATCGAAAATTATGTGTTAATGTTTTGGTACATTGTTTAATACTCAAAGACAGTGATGTGTATTTTACATCAATGAATAAAAAGTTTCCAATTAGTTTTAGTCCCTATAGAATCCAATTAAAACATAACAAAATTGGTTATAATGAGACAATATTAGATATTCTGTTATAATATGAGATATATATTGATAATACATAAAACCTATTAATGATGTTGATAGTTGATACACGATTTACTATGAAGAGTGGTGTGATCTCCCACATCAAAAGATAACTGATGATACTATAGTTACCACTATGAGAGGTTTTATTTCCACCATGTATAGTGACATGTGGTACAAAATTCATAACTAAATGTGGTATGAGTGATGACCAAATATGTGGATAGTGAAAATCCATTCACCATATATGATACCCAAGTATATTTTGAATGATATTTTTAACAAAATATTTTTTCTAGTGATATCAGTTTCTCCTCCAAAGGAGTGTTAATTATTGTACCATAGTAACCTCCTTCCCATATCTCAGCATCAACTAATATTGGTAGGAGTCACTTTTTATGGTAGCTTCTATAACTCAATATAGGATTTCTAATGTTCTGAATTTGGTTTTTTTTCTTATTTCATTCCATTATGTATATACATTAACATGTTTAATGTTTTATATCAACGGAATTATTTGTGGTGATATTGGGGGTGACAAAATTTATCCTTTCATGTGATCATTGGTGGATGCGATGAACATGTATTTTTCATTTTTATTAGGTAAATAGTACCATGAGAAAGTTTAAAAGATTGAAGATATCTATGGGGATGTGTAGATAGTTAAAATGCATGTCTAGGAATTTATGCTAATGAGTCCCATATTTTTTCTCCATCTCATAATTGTTTTATATAAATGTTCATTCAATAGATGATTCTTCTTTAAATATATGACTCATTTTTATAAATATAGTTCATTTGATATAAAATTTGGTAAATTTTATAATGTTTCTTATTTAATTTTAATTTCATCAATTTTTAAAATATTATTATTCTTATAGATGTTTATATTATTTTTATATTATTTTCACTTATAATTACTAAGTATATAAAATCGTTATGAGATAGTTTTCTAACCCTAATGGATAGTTAATAACCTCTTATTTATGAATTTTCAATTTTATTATTATATGGAATCATGAATATGATCAGAGGGATGATTTTATGTCTACTGTGTTGAATATCCAAAATGGGGGGTGGGGTGAATCTGAGTATGGTAGATTAAAACATTCTCCCTTTTGGATAATGTTTCATTGTTAAAAAACAATCAATTATATCTTTCTACAATAGAAATATATAGATTGATATGAAATCATGCACATGAAACTTTGATTTTTACTTGATTCACCCTCACTAGGTTACGTTCAAGGAGCATACAACAACAATGTGTCGTTGTACCAAATTCACATAGGCTCACAACCAATAATTATTACAATGTTCTTGTTAGATCTTCTATGTCTAGGATCACTCCCATTGAAAGGTATATGGTCTACACAATTCATTCCCAATGGTCACTCATTATTCCTCTTTCTCTAGCTCAAAACCAGTGGAAAGGGTCCTAGTCTTCCTCTTCCTTCACTCACTACTCTTCGAAAAGAATCGACTCACAGTTTATTGACTTGTAGGACAAACACAGTTTATGGACATGCATGTCACTTCATTTTTAGGAATTCCTACATCATATACTACAGGTAGAAGTTCTTTTAATGTTCCTTTTTTACCCACATATTAATTGCACCTTATCGAGTACTGTTAGGTACTGGAAAATACTTTCACAAACTAAACTAAAGCTTTCACAAACATTCTGTGCAAATCACGTACCACCATATTTCTCCTATGTATAGAGTATTGGGTTTGGTATGCGAAGTTCCATCTCTGTGTAGTATTTCCTCTTTCACAAACATCCTATGTCCGCAGACTGCCTCTTCCACAGATTTCCTCTATCCGTGGACTGCCTCCTCCTTCTCTATCGCATACAACTAACGCATACTAACTTTGCGATTCGCTTATGTGAAACCCATCTGGTCCACGATCTATTCTCTGTTCACAAATTGCATTTGTTTTTGCATGCCAATGTTCCTCCCGTATATACTACTTGCAGAAATCACCATATTTTGTACCGTAGATTTCTCCTCCGAAAACTAAGGCAAATATTTCCACCTACCAGACTTCCTCTTTTGCGTACTGTACATCCTTAGTGGGATAAGAAACCTCACAATCACCTTCAATAGAATTCCATCTACATAAACCACTTCAGCATTCATGATCCTCCTTTCGTGACTACATTTGGTCTTCACTAAATTCGCAGTGAAAAATATGATATCTAATTATGTTCCATCTCCACAGTAATTATTAGGATTATCATTTCTTATATAGACAAGGATACTCGCTTAATTCATTAAATCATGATTTACTTAATCTTCAATCTAGCCTCCACCGCTTATCAATTCTTCAGACACTGCGAACTAATACCCATCTATGAACAATTTTCCAACATGATATGAGTACTGTATTTTCTCTTAAGTGTACGATTTCCTCCATCTTCGACCAGCCATCCACATACCGCATCACCACCCACCGTGAACCATTTTTGGTTTCGTGAACTACATCAGCATACCATTCTCATTTCCTAGTACACGATTGTGTACCCTTACCGGACATGGTATGCAATCCATGTACTGTGATTCTCATTCCTCTTCCATTTATAATTTCATTCACCACTTTAAAAACATGTCTTTGGCTAAGAACAAACATTCTCATTTGCGGTCATCTAGCTTTTTCAACAAACAAAACCACACCCATAGCATACTAAGAGGATACCTTGAGAGATTTTTTCCCCAAAATATTATTATAATATCCATGAACTAGATACTTGATTAGTAGAATATTACATCCCAAAAACACTTAAGGTGTTTCTTTTTATCGAAAAATATTGGGTTAAAGGAAGAAATTTTAATAACTCATTTACGATTCATTTTTTGTCATAAAAAAATATATAATGTCTATGAAATGATTTCAATGACATTTTAATGATTATATTTTTCAAGGATCATATATCATATATCCAAAAAATTACATGAAATATAATATATTTCTAAAAATATAGAGACTATGTGAACATGCATTAACAAATGTGTGTATTCTAAAAAAATTATAGAAACTTATAAAAGTATATAAAATTGAAATCCATATACTCAGCAGTTCCTTATGAAAAAAACTCTATATAAACAAAAAATAGGTATTTGTATGTAGATTATATCTCATATAAGAAATAAGTATAGATCCAACATCCTCTTCTGATTAATCCATCCAAATCTAAAATTATACCACCTAAACTCCAAACACCATATACAGAAAATACACATTCTCCAAGGAAATTCTTTTCCAAATATCATTTATGAATGGTTATTCATTCACCCAAAATTAGGTCATGTATATGATTAATGTATTAAATACGCAGTACATGATCACCCCTCTACCCCCTATATAAATTAAATAAAAATAATAATATATAATAAAAAATAAAAACATGACAAAAAATACAAAATACAAAATATATTTTATTTTGAATATAAATAATGAATGCAAATCATAATAAGTATCCCAAAATAATGGGAGGATCCATACTAGTAACAAAAATTATGTCTAAACATAACCAATATAATTAGGATGAAATAAACTCCAAGAATTAAGATCACCCCACTAGGTAAAAGATGATGTATACTCATGTATGGAAAAATTGTAGCCCATCATTTTTGGATAAGTAAAAAATGATATAACAACAGAGATAGTAATGATCGTATCCCATTCCAAGAATCTATTCCATAATATCAAGATTACCTTATCATTGATTCCATACCAAATATATAAAATTTTAAACACACTCAATTAATTTATACTGGATATTATAATAAGAATCTATTTTATGAATAAACCAATCATGTTACCATTTAATATTTTAGAAAATTAAAAAACATGGTAATGAAAAAAAGTTAATTTAAGATTAATATAATATAATAAAATAAAAATATCATAACAACAAAACATTTATTTAATATTAACAACACATTAGTCATTATATAAATCAAGTAATCCTTTTAGTGAGGTATACAATTTATCCAGACATCCAAATACGAAAAACACATATTTGAATAAAAAATAATAATTAAATTCCCCAAAAAGAAAAAATAAATATTTTTTGAACATATTTCATTTTCAATAAATTTATATAGTCCCATATTACTAAAATATTAATTTAATGATAATATAATACAACAAATTTTTAACAAATAGAATCAAGTGAATCATTTTTTTGAGATCTAGAGAAAGATGATATATAATTATTAGATTTATTCAACCATTATAAGATAAATTATATTCATACTTTATCCACTTATAATAAGGAAATATATCTCAGGAATGAGAAACAACATTCAATCTATTTCCCCACATACTATTAGCTATCATATTAGTTAGATGGAATGAAATCCAATTAAAACACTTAAATTAGAACGACCATGAATAAGATATTAAGGAGTTGATATATCATTCATGTAAAAATTAAAAAAAGTTAGTATTAGGTAAATCCCATACCATCACCATGATAATGTAAAATTTCCATGACCATTTGGAAGTGACCTGAATAAACTATAAATCTCGATTAGGTCACTAGTGAATGATAACGAATGAAATAAATAAAGTTAAATATTTATATATAAAACTAGTTTAAATACATCAATCCACAGTTTTTAGGGATTTAATATTGAACATAAATAAGTAATTTACTAAGAAATATAGTGAAATATTTTACCACACACTCTGGAGCTCAATATAGTCCCGCTGAATAATTGGTGGATCTGACAGAAGAAACATAGTCATCATCATAGCATTAGGTACCTTTTCATGGACCATTAGGTGCTTCGTTCTTTCCCATGACTATTTACATAATTATTAAATCCATTTTTTACAAAATAATATAAATCCTCCATAATTCAAAATTATTTCCCAAATCAAATTAAATTTTATGATTCAAATGTAAAAACTAACCTGTATTGGTGATGGTTGTTAAAAACATTAATCTTTTGGGGTTCTACCATTTTAAAATATTCAACTATATTCATGAGAAAATAATTTCATCCACACAATCCATATATCATATTTAATTCCTATTATACCTAATTAAAATTTATATATTTACATAAAACACAAAATAGATGAATTATCTTTGATCATAATATTATTTTACCATGATTAATGATATAAATGTGTTTCTTTACTTATGAAAATCTAATTCATGATTGATATCTCTGTATTTTATCACATACATATGTTAAATGACATTATTAATTTGTTGATTATAATGACTGTTACTATACCTGAAATTGGTATTATGAGGCAAATCATTTTAATAAATAGACCCTACTAATAAACAAATATTTTTCAATTCTTATGAAATCCTACTGTTATCTTTTTTCCCTGGTAATCAATCAGATACCTTATAATTGATAAACCAATATAATAATAAGGTAATTGGATTAAAATATTTATGATCATGATCAAATGATAGTATATGACTTTTACAAATATTGAGTAGTCCCCATTCATTTTGAATCAATTTCACATTTTCAGTACTATAATAAATAATTTTAGGTCTAATCAATGATGTTTCCACTATTTCAATCTAATAGTTATTATATTTTAAAGGTACTCCAAAAAATAAATAAAAATTATTCATGTGAATTGATAATTTGTATCATTTATCATAATGGAATTCTGTTCATTATAGTTTTCACTCTCGTATTACAGAAATGTGAATAATTTATGATAAAAAATATCATTAAAAATAAAATATGTTTTTTATAAATAGACACAAGTTTATGGGTGGAATGTTTGGCCAAATTATTAACAAATAAACCAAATCCAACTGTAAACCTTTAATAAACTGAGACATAAACCATAGTACTCAATTAATGATTTTTCTATTTGGTACATCATGAAGCTTTACAATCTATCATAAATAAATTTTTTCTAACACATAAATATAAGAGGATTACATAATATAATTCCATTAATTTATATTTTATATGAAAAAAAATCACAAAAAAATTTTGATCGTCAAGTAGATCTTAGAAGGACGTTTACAAAGTTCATAGTAGTTTTGTCCCTTTCAAGATTGATAGTGGATGTGGATGAATTTCAATGGAATGTTTTTAAGAGGATAGTTTCACTCATTATGTAGATGAATATCTAGAAATGAAACCTATAATTTATATTATGAATATCATAAACATCTACATTTTATCAATCTTGATCTTCAAAAACATAAAATTTTTAAACCTATAGTAATAATAACAACTATAATGAAATAATGAACAACTGTAGTGTATTGATTTCAAATTAATCTATAAAAATCAAATTTTTTACATTTTGTGCCCTAGTTACAAATTATTGGCTCTGGTCAATCTAACATAACACATTCGAAAAAAATTCATAAAACCTCAATCATTATCTTAATCACCACAGGTTGGATGAAAGAATTATGAAATCATCCAATAATTGTGGGGAATGATATAACCCTTATATGACAAAATAAAGTAATATATTATATCAAGAATATTTTTTAGGGTTTCCATACACTGTACTCCCATACACAGAAACAAATAATTCAACAATATGGAATGAAAACATGGAATAACATAAATAAATATACTAGAAAGCCATAATCAACATTAAAAACATAAAATAATTTTTAAAATACAATATCATAGTAAAATCATGGAATGATATTGAAATAATAGAAAAAGGTTATATATACAAAACTAGATGAAATTTTCAATATCTAAACATCACAAAAATAAAAATATAGCCTACTCCAATTCCAAAACAAATCCATGTGACCCATGGTCATATAAAAAATTCACAAAAACCATCAACAGACATCAAAGAATACTAAAACCAAGATCAACACCAAGTCAAATTTTCTAAAACATGAGAGAAATTCTCACAAATTTCAATATGTATATTGGGAGTAAGTTAAACAAGACATCTAGGATATCACCATAGAATTCATAGATTTCATTTTAAATAACATATCAAAAATTAACATTTGATATTAATTTATAAAATATAGTTTTGTCAAATGAATTATTTATATAATGTTGGTTTTATTTATTTAACATTTTTCCAATAATAAGGGAGAAATATTTTTGGAAATTTAATCACAATTTAATTTGAAAACATGATTTCAAAACCATTCATATAAATGTATATTTTCTATGAAATAACAATTTTATTATCCAATTTTTTTAGTAATGGGGAATAATACACAATTTAAAATTTTAATCCATTTAAACGCCATAAAATATGTAATTCTAAGTTCATGAAAATACCAAATTGAATTTATATTTTTTATATTTTTTATTAATAACCCATTTTAATGTCATGTTGAGATGTAGGAAAATCAAAAAATTGATATAAAACCATGTTAGACCTATAATGTCTTGAAATAAAAGTAAATAATTAAAAAAAAAATGGGATCACAACCCATAATTTGGATACATGGTGATAAATGTGTTATATTTTCAAATTTCATAAACTAACTCAGAATCATGGGTGAAAAACTAGGTCCTAACATGAGATTATCCTAGAAGATACTCAAGGGGAGTAAAATGTGGTTATAGTTTTTATTACTAAAAACATAACAACCAAACTTACTATATCATTTGAAATCAATGGAAACCCCTATATATATGATTTAAGTAACAAGGGGGAACTACTAGAGCACAATTTTTATTATGTTCCTCAATCATGGATCTCTCACTTGATACCCTAGGTTGTCATGAAAAATCAACGTGTAGGTACTGAAACCTTATTCTATTAGTTCAACATATACAAAAAAACATAGAATAAATAATTCACCACCTATCACCTATAAACCCCTCACATTATATAGTAACTATCATATATTCATTAAAATACAAAAATTAAAAATTATATTCTCTATATAAGAGAAAAATCATATGAATGTTATCACACAAATGGGTAAAAATATGGACCTCATAATTATTTTTGAAAAAATTAATATATAAGGTGGCCTGGGGGATTTTAAAACAAACTAGGAATTCCATGATATAAAACCATCCTTATCACACACCATTTAATTTATTTAACATCCTCGAAATTGGTCATTCTATCTAACAAGGAAACTCGTGATTTGAAATATACATTGAATATCATTTAAAAAACAAAACATTAATAATGATGTTCTCCACCCATAGGACTTCCATAAAAACTAAGACACCAATTTTATTTAAAATTATCCATTGAAACAAGGGTTAAAAACATTAGAAAAACTATGGTTTGAATAAAAAATTAAATAATAAAACAATTTTAGAGGATCATCATTGTAATTTTAACAAATAATTTTCATTAAAAATGATAGTTTCAAACTGAATAATAAACATTCATTATAACCCCTTTGATAGATGGATAATACAATGAAAAAATTTATTAAAAACCTAAATCATATACCATATATGTTTGACCTAATAAGATAAATTAAAATGGATTGACCATTTCATTAAATTGTTTACTAAATGAATTTAATAAAAAACCAACCTTAATCATATAGAAGAATATCCCCCTTGATAATAGAAGTTAAATATCAAATATGATTCCATCTCAATGATCTAGAAAACTAAATACCCAAATTAAATCATATAACTCTATATATTCCCAATTATGGCTGTTAATATTTAGGGGATAAAATAAATCCATTGGGATTAGAATAATAAAGTAGAAGGGTTTGAGAAAGAAGAAATGAAAATAACATTACATCAAAACCCAACATGGAATCAGAGGAGGAGTAGATAAGATCCATGGAAGAAGTGAGAAGCATCTCTAAGAGGTGTCCACTAGATCCATAGAATAAAATGAGTGAGAAGTCTAGGATAAAACAAATAAAATAGAATATGATAAAATGTATAAATTCATATATTAATAAATCTATTCAAGATGGATTGTATGGAGGAATTGTTTAAGAAATCATGAACTAGAATATTTTCATAGAGTATATGATATGTTTCCCCTCACAATATTAGGTATAATAGTTTATCAAAATATATGAAAACTATATAGGTTCATCAAATACACATTTTCTCCACATGGTTTTGCTATATTTTCATTGAAATCATTTTCCATCCATGCAATGTACAGTATGATCTCAGCTTATCCACAATACGTTTAGGATTAACAGTTTGAAATAACACCATGTAAATCGTTACACTGTCCTATAAATTACAAATTATATTTATAAGGAAATGGGAAATAAAAAACCTCAACATCCATATAAGTGATGTGTCTGTGTGAAAATATTTACGAGTGTGATGGGATAAAACATGACCAAATAAACTATACAATTCATTAAAACCACTAAAAATAAAAAATCATACATATCCTAACATAATAAAAGTCCAAATTGAAAATAATAATACTCAAAATGCATGGATATGTAAATTAGGTTTATAAAATGTATAGAATTCATCTTATGTGGTGAGATAAATGGTGTTCTCACCCTTAGAGAATAATCACTACAGATAAACTTGTCTCGATAAAATACTGAAGGAAAACAGAATAATACTCTATTAAAAAACTAATACTAAAGGGAAAAACTCCTAATTCCAAAGTATAGCACATAAAAATCTTATATACCAAAAAACAATACAACATAGTAAAATATTCCATCAAAATCCTACCAAATATTAGTTGTATAGACACATAGAGAAAAACATTTCATAATATTGAATAAAATGGGTTCTATAATTGGTTATGATGATGAAGGGAATTATCTGGGGACCATAATCATTTAAAATAGACTTTTGAATAACTAGAATGAATAAAAAACATGATATAATATTTACTAGATACACCTACTACTGAAAAAAACATGTTTCTCACCAATATTTTTTAACATTGAATATTCTTAAGGATTCTTATTTGACACATATTAGTATCATCACTCACCAAATAGATGATATAAAATAAAATACACAATATAAATTTTAAAAAAAGGAAGTATTAAAAAAGAAAATAATCAAAACCTTTCAATCCAAAGGATGAATGAAAAATACCCCAATTTTTGTACAATCGAGGGTCTCCAAAAAATTCCAACTTTCTCTTTTTTAATTGTTCACGAATCTAGAAATTACCAATTACCATCCATACCAAGATAACCAAATCAAAAATTGGCCCTCTAGGCTAATTAAAAAATTGATTTAAATTTCATAGTGTACCATTGTATAATCATATAGGATATCTCATTACTGAATGAGATATAGTATTCATGTGAAAGGATAAACCCTCAACAATAAAAGAAAAGGTGGAATCAAGAAATCAGACACTATTTGATTTAAAATAAGATTACATTCCACTGGTAAGGCCCTATTAAACAACATCAATAAAATATGTAAAGAGATATTATTATAATTATTATTTGATTTTTTATTGAAGAACAATCTTTTAAAAATTATCTTTTAATAGGATATCATATATTAGATATGGGATAATAATTTCACATTAATTTATAATCGATCACAACAATTTCCAAAATATCTTTCACTTTTATTTTTTAGGGGTTGCATGTGGATTATAGATTCATCCCATCACCTCTAATCATTAAAACTCTTCTATAAAATCATTATCAAAAGATAATGTTGACTGTGATGATATACGAAGTCTTAGAGCATAGATAGTTTAGACTATTCCAATCTATGATGAGATTGGGTATGGTGAGTAACTAAAATGTTTCAAACATAAATGATGATAGTATGAACACTAAGTTTCATTCAAATATATCAAATTTATATATTTTAATAAGTCCTTTTTATGATGAATAATCCAAATTTCATAAAAATGAACCCAACACATTCATCATTCAGAAATAGAAAACAAATCCAGTAATTTTTATGTAATTAAACTAAAAAAATCTCATACAATATGGATCATCATGAATCAAATTAATTAAAAAATAAACAATTTTTTAAACATGCTATGATCTCATTTTACAAAATTGTAACCACCAAGAAACCAATTACTTCATTTAGAAAACTATATAATATCCACCATTTTTAAAAATATTTCATTAGTTTAAATTTCAATTATATTATAATGGAAATCAATAACTATACAAAATACAATGTAACTTGAGAATACAATAATTTATATTTTAAATTATTCAATTTTAGAAACACATCATAAGAGTAAAAACACATTAAAAACAACAAATAGGACATGATTCTAATAATACACTATTAATGGAATATATTTTTAATAAAATTATTTTTCAAATATATTAAATTCATCAAATATTTATTTAAAACAAAAAAATACTTTGAAACATACCTCCGAAAAATATATATCATGAAATATCAAACATAATTTATCCCAAAAAAATCCAAAAATCACAAAAACATCCTTATTACATCACACTAAATTAGTAACCATATAGGGGATAATTAATTATCACATTTGTTCAAACCCAAAAATTTATTACTGATGTAGACATTTAGAATGATTGGAAATACAGTTTTGTTAACCATGTGCAAAGGACTCTATTGATTACCGATATATGAACTCCATCTAGGAATAATATTCTAGACCATGTGAACCAATTCTCCAATTATGTCTCTTGAATTTTTATATAAAAAATCAGGATGAACCCACAATGTATTAGTGATAAATTAATGGCTATTTTATAGATATAAAAATGTCCAATAATTATATCAAAATTCAATAATCAAATATTGACTACCTTAGAAACTTGTGTTTCATTATGAATAATTGTGATTATTAATCAACCTGAGAACTAAATCCAACATTTTGATAATCACTATCTCCATAACAATAAGATGAATCCAAACAATAAGATAGTACACTTATAATATTATGTATGGTATCAAAAATGGATAATCTAGAACATAACCATGAATGTCCTTTTATAATGATCAATGTGTTTTTTTTATCATATTTTGATCGGGAAAAGAATAAGGCAATCATTCTATAACTAATAGTAGTCATTTAAATCATAGAAAATACAATATTATTATAGTATTCTTAGAGTAATTCTATAAGGGTTTCATATTTTTTTTACCACATATATAAAAATTAAATTTTGTTTATAAAAGGGAAATGAAACAACGAATAACATAATTTACTAATCAAATAAGGAAAAATAAATATAAAAAATGAAGATAAAATTTTAAAAGAAATAGTTATAGTAAAAAAAACAAGTTCTCGACATAATTGATACCAATAAATAAGTAAATCTTTTTTGAGTTGTCTCATACCTAAATGATGTAAAAATAAATAAAAATTCAAAACAATCACCCAAAACTATTCTTGTGACCTATGGTCACCAATCACCTCCGAAACACCAATTAAAAGATTTGAAAAGGAATCCATTTGGTACTCATCATCTAAAAATGAAAATAAAAAATAATATTTTTAAATAAATATTTTTGTGAGTTTGTAGGGTGTGAGATAAAGGGGATGAGTGGGATTTCATTAATGGAACCATAAACTTCTTTTTAGAAAATAGTAAGGAATTTATATTTACACATTCATTTAGAAAATATAAATATCTAAAATAAATGTGTATTGAAAAAAGTTTCATTATTTAAACATAAGCGACTGAAAGAATTTTTGATGGTTTGCATTTACTTAAAACTATGAGTTAGAATAATTCTATGTTTCTTGTGGATTAAATTATAATAATTTTAGTAGTATAGAAAGTATTTAATGATGCTTTAGAGTGATTTGAATTATTTTTTGAATTGTGTGTTTGAGGTTGTGGAAATGATAATCATTGGGTTATATTGTGTTTTATAAGTGTATATATAATGACGATGAGAAATAGAATGTATTATTTTTTTATTTATATATAATAGATTTTGTAATAATTTTAGTTTGATTGTTAAAATTTGTATATATGAGTGTAATAATTATATTTTAGTCAAAAGAAATTTAAACAGATACATGTGTCTGTTATTTTTGGTTGTAAGAATTTTCGGGAAATATATTTGACATTTTTAGATATATGTAAAACATTATAAGAATGTGGAAGTCTATATTTTTTTCATAATAAATCTCTGTCAAGTAAAATATGTTAATGGAGTCAACATATAAGTCTTCTCTTGTAATTGACAGGGCATTAGTATCAATGTACGACTTTTACAAAAAACAAATGATATATTATTCCTTATGAAGATAAATTTTTTTCTAAAAAAATTATAATGATTAGTGGAAAAAATAGTCATAAAAATGTTTATATAATGAAATATATGAAATTATAAGTTATAAATTAATGATAAATTAGATAATTTCTAGGAAACACTTCCATTATAAAAATTATTTAATGTTCTGAAGCTACTAATATTAAAAATAATCTTTTGATGATTATGATGTGATTCATGATGATAGTAAATTATATTACTTCTCAATGAGGTTGTCTATGTCATGAATCTTATTAATGGAGATACTAGGTATATATAGTTCACTTAAATAAATATTCATTATTATTTCTAAAATATACCAAAATTTTGAAATAAATAAATATTTTAAATATTTTTTCATAATCTCTACTAATTAAATACATGATTTTTTTTATTAATAGGTTGAAATTATCATATGGCCATATTTAGAATTTTATCTATGGTTTTTGGAAGATAGATCCACCTAAATAATTACATTAGGAAACATTAATGTTATCATGTTTTATAATATATGAAATGAATATTCTAGAAAGAGATAGAGAGAATAAAATATACTGAATTTAATTATTTAGTATTCTTCATTTATTAATGATTAAATGGAAATAGATTATCATAAATAATTGTTTATCGATACGAAAAAATATTAAGATACTGAGTTGAATTGAAAAATTGATAATGATGTTAGGAGTTCAGAAGAGTGGATAGAATATACAGAGCATGTGAATTTAGTTATTCAATATTGACAAGTTAACCACATATTTATTCTACATGATGCGATATATTATGATTGATTGGGAATAAAGAATAAAAAACAATAGTTCAATATCTCTAAGAAGTGATCATATTTTTTTAAAGCATGATGAGGAAGATAATCATCAGTAGATGAAGAATAATACTTGATTAAAAACTAATATATCCCACAGAATTATCAATTACTTAAAACTATAATAAAAATTGTGTGAATCTAGTGGGATTCATGGATGTAGAATGGGGGTTTTGGTTTATGGAATTTCTACTATTTTTTATAGGATACCAAATGCTAAAAATTGTGTACATTGTAGAACAAATATGATTCAAGGTGAAAAACCAATCATTGAAAAGAATGTGTATGCACATTGGGACAAGAAAATGTATTAATAAAACGTTCCCATTTTTAAATTATTTTATATTTCATTCATATATGGATGATATATACATGTTGATTATACCATACCCAAATTGTTTATAGAGATCAATTTAAATAATGTAAAATAATAAATGGATGACCGAATGATTTAACATTACTCATCCTCTTAGTGGGGAAACTCATTCATGGGGCCCATAAACAAGTATTAGATCATACCTAGGTTCCAAATTTTTTATCCAAAAGATTATATTAATTTATATTTTAAATTATTTCCATTTACATTTTTCCCCTATCCATGGAAAAAAATTACCATGGTAAAAGGAATAATATATTTCAATATAACTTATCCCATGGACAAAATGTCAAGGATGCACCACCAACAAAATTTCCAGCCATCAAAACAGATTCTATTATTAAATTTTATAACATAAAAAATTTATACATTCATATAAAATATTATAAACCTATTGAATATTCTCTATCAGATTAGGTTTACACGAAATTTATAAGGGTTCAAAAATTTAATGAAATAATAATTTTTTAAAATATGTAGAATAAAATATGTTAATGTGAATGTAGATGAGAAAGAAAACATTAATGACTATATTTTAATAATATTTTCTGAAAAAGTATTCAGAAAAAAATTATTTATTTTTAATTTAAAATAAGATGATGATAAAATTGATATACAAGATTGATCATAAAATTTGAACAATAAAAGTTAAAGATAATATTTGTTTTGATGAGCAAAAAAAATTATAATTAGTTATAATATTATTTGGATTCAAAAATCAATAATGTATATTAAAGAGTAGATGTATTTTTAGGTGAGGAGAAAACTAAAAATTAGGGTTGAAGAAGATGATGTTTCTAGTTAATCAGAAGACGAGGAAGAGGAAAAAGGCTATAAGTGAATTATGGATCTAAAATCAAAAATCCCAAAAACTGGAATGAAAAAATATAATGGAAAATACCAACCAAGGTGTTAAAAATAATGTTTTATTATACACATCCCAAAAATAATCTAATGTATAATGTTGTTAAGAATGTGGTAGATGAGAATGTTGGGAAAAAAAATTTGAAAAATAAATTTAGTAAAAGGAGAAAATAAGATAAAACATATATTGAAAACTATCATATGTTCCCATTAAGTAAAATAATTATTTTGATATTTAATTAAAAAGAATATTAATCTTCATCATCTGAAAATAAATATTAGAATATAATGAAAAATTGACATACATTTTTTATTTTTATAAATGATATGATGAATCATTAATATTTGAAGAAGAATAAGAATTTTAGATAACATATATGATGAATATGTTGAAACCCTAATAAGAACCCTATATTGAGTGTGACACTAAAATAAAGAAATAAATTGGGATATTTAAGATTCAAGATTCAAAAAATATTGTATTAAATGAGTAAAAATTCAAAAGGGAGGCTATTCATTTTGATAAACTCAAAAATTTTCAAGTAAATAATACTATAAGAGATAAGATGATGGAAGATAATGACCAATATAATTTTGTGAATGAATAATGGTTAAATATATATAATAACTTTTTCTTAATTTTGAGAATTCTATAAACATGGATTTTTATGGGATGCAAAATGCATTATAAGACTGTACATAATAATCACAAGATGGAAAAAATATGAGTCCTAAGAGTCAGGTAAACCATTATCTTTTTAAATCTCAAAATAATAATGTTTTATCTAATATTTTAATTCAAAAAACCAAATTCCAATATTTTTTAGATGATAAGTATAATCATAAATCATATCAAACATAAAAAATTGATTAATAACTCAATAATATCTTATATCTTATGAAAAAACAAGCAAAATTTCTTGTCGATTTTTAACAAAAATATTTTTCACATTATTATTTTCATTTTTAAATAAAAATTTTCCAGTGATAATAAATTTTTTCTGGAATTTTTTCGAATTTATTATATTAAGGTTGGACTAATTTTTGTGTGTGATTTAATAGGTATAAAAAATGAGAAAAAATTTTAAGATAAAAAATTTATTTACAGATGGAGAATGGTCTTACTAAATGTTAAAATTTTAAAATAATAAGAAATGTGTTATATATAAAGAAGTAAATTAGTTCTATATGTGATCAAAAGGGTTTCATTATGGGTGAGTGTATGCATAACCATCATTGATATATTTTCAATAGTTTAAGACATGAATTCTGAAAATTATGGACGAAAATTCATGTTTATCTAAGATTACATTGAGGAATTGCAAGGGAACATAGTAATAGAATCATAAGATTGGATTTTAATCAAATATGATTAGTTTTAAATAAATTTTGAATAATATAAATACATGAAGTAAGGGATTTTTTTTAAATTAATGTTTACTAGAAACAAGAGGATTCAACACTAATGAAATAAGAGCTCAATATCTAAATTCAAATTATGTATAATTTATTTAATGGTTAACATATAATATATTGAGTTCTAGTTAACTCAATAATTATATTGATGATGTATCATTAAGTAAAGAATTATTTCAAATAACTATGTATATATGGATAATAACTAAATGAAAAAAATTAATTTATTTCTATATCTATTTTTTATACCACTAATACATGTTATTTTAGATTCAAAGATAAAAATAAGTTGACACAAAGAATAATGGGTCATCTATACTAATAATGTTATATAATATATTTATTGAATAATATTCTGGTAGTCATTAATAAAAATATATACAAAGATATTTTTTTCTGAAATTATTTAAATGGGTAAAGTGGTTCATTATATTAACAAATAAGTGTTTATTTTAACCACTATACTACTTGAGCTTATTCCTACATATATATCTGAACATATAAGAAAAACTTATACCAAAGTGATCTTCATGTCACAAATTTTAAAATCTATTGAAAAATTTATGCCCAATTTCATGTTAACTAAACAAAATTAATATTTTATTTCAATTCTTAAAATTATTACATAATTAGATGAGAAATAGAGTGTAGATTATATGATTATACCAAGATGCGATAATGAAAAATATTATATCTTGATGATTTTGATAGAAATATTTAATTTATGTCATTAATCATTAATATATTTTAATATAAACACACTATAATTTTTTCTACTATTAGAGAATAACATGAGTTTAGTTTTGATTTGATGAATATCTATTTCAATACAAAAAACTAAAAGTTCTACTATGTGGATGTAGTGTTTGATAGTACGCACATATAATAAAATTATGTTTGTAAGACCTGAAAGAAGAATGACTCCTTATGATGTTTGGTATAAGAGGAAGAAAATAATAATGTACATTAATTTCATTGGTAGACCATGTTAATGGAAAATTAATAAATAAAATCATGGAATGTATGAAAAGAAAGTTGTATAAATGATTATTATTCATTATATTAAAAATGAAACCTGGTGTAGTTTTTTTAATAATAAGCTACATATAATGATTGATTTTCTTATTTTATTATTAATGAGAATAAATTCAAATAATTTATAACTAATAATTCAATATTTTAAATATAAGAAGAAAAGAAACAAAATTTTATTAATATTAAATTTTAAAATAAGTATAGGAACAGATAATTTCTTCATATATTGAATATTAAAATACATGTGATAATTATAATGATGTTGAAATTTATATGTAAACCTTTTAGTGGATAAATAATCATGTTTAATTGGAAATTATCATTTTAATAAATATTGCTCGAGGGTAGATAAGATGAAAATAGTTAATTAAAAACCTATCTGTAATCATTTCTCAAATTAAACCATAAACAATTGATGAAGTATATTAGATTGATAAATGGATTAATATAGTGGATTAAAAATTAGATCATATTTGTAAAAAATTCCACTTGGTAACATTTAAAAACATTTAAATGTTGAAACACAATAATTAAAAACTTATTATATAGTAGGCAGTTAAATGTAAAAGTTGATGTCTAATGAAAAATAGTTAATTTTTTTCAAAAAAGTATTATTTAATTATTATAATATATGTTTAAGATTATTTTTCATAGGTTATATATATGATACTATCATTTATTTGTGGTAGCACATGAACTATACTAGGTTCATCAATTGGTCATAAAGTCATCTATTTTGAATGGACATTTAGAATAGTATTTTTTTTAAATAACCAAATATTTTCCTTGAAGATATATATGGAATCATGTAATATATTCTAGAGATGGTATTTTATTGTTAAAATGGACTCCTAGATCCTGGTACTCTAATATAAATGAAGTTATTTATAGGAAATGATTAATACATTTTTTGTGTGAATGGGACGTCGATATTTACTTTAATATTCATAGTTTCGGTGGTTGACATAATATTTCTTATGGAGAAGAACTTAAAATATGAGGAATATTAAAATCAAATGAAAATTAGCAATGAAAATTATATTATGGGTGACATATAATAATTTCTATGAGAATATGTTTATCAAAAATAGACTTATATTCTTATCCTAAGAAAAATATACAATAGAATTGAAAATTATATTTTTCATTCTAAATATGTCATATCACCCATATTAGTAGGAACTAAATTGAAAAAAGGTTAATATATAAAAGTTTCTACAAAAAATATTTTAGTATTATCTTAATAACATGACTTTACATGTATGTATCAAGGCAATACAAAGATGTTTTATTGTCTCTTTATGATAAATTTTGTAATGATCATAAAAGTCTCATATGATGACATCAAAAAACAATTTGAGGTATTTAAAATGAATTTAATTTTATTGTATAATATATGATATCATTATTGAACTATATATACAAGGTTTTTTAGATTAATAATTTGATATTTATCACAATGATAAAAAAAATTTAATTCAGTTAGAATTTATTTTTTAGTGAATACTATATGTGTTCTCATAGTAAAAAATAGTTTTTTGACGAAATTGAGCACTAAAATTTCATAATATGTAAAATAAAAACATTCTTATACATAGATGTTGTGGTTTGATGTAAATAATGAGAAAAATGAATGTATAATTTTAGAATCATATAATGATTAGTTTTTGTAATTATAGTGATATTGATATTTCCAAAAATCCATCAATCACTCTTGATGAAAACACATTTATATGAGATATCATTTCATTAATAAAAGAGTTGAAAATAGATACATCAAGATAAAATAAAATTTAATCATATGTCAATTTAAATATGTTTTTTAATGGTTGGGGCCACTGTGTAAGAACTCGGACCTTCATTTAAGGTACGTTTTTCCCTTCCTGGTATTTTTTGGGAAAAAGAGTAGTTTCTGGAAATTTTTGAAGTACATGTCGTGTACATTGTGAGTACACACCATGTACTCCTTTTCCACTTGAGCCCGTGTGCTGGCTGTGTCCGGACCATACACACAGTTCGTATGGGTGATGTGGAGGTTGGTTAAAGTGAAGTACGGAAAAGCTGAGTACACGCCGTGTACTTCAAAAGTATACGCCATGTATTTTCTTTTTATTCATTAAACGGACCAGGGTCACACCCCATCGATAGAACCATCTTCTTCTCCAGGTTATTCGATCGAGAGTGTTTTGTACAGCTGTGGATCTTCTCCGAGCCTCCATCCGTTCTCTGAATCGACTGTTGTCGATTTCATTAGAATTTCAGCGGTAAGCTCGGCCTTCTCCTAGAGCTTTGTTTCACATTTACTCTTCTTTCTCATGTTATCGGGGGTTGATCATTTTTTGCGTTTTCATAGATCTAAACTGTTCTAATGAGAATCAAGCCTCGTGGATCAATTATATCGATCTCCTTGGATCGAGGTCAGTGGTTTGTTTCCCTACATTGAATTTTTTTGAGTTTTTGGTGCAAAAGTGCCGGATAACCATGTATCAGGTATCTCGGGTTAGGGTTTTGATTCTGTATTATTATCTTCTTCATATTGCATGTATTTTTGAAGTTATTAGATGATTTATAATTGCTTGTTAACATGTTTGAGGATCACCAATGGGTGTTTCCCCCTGTTTGTATGTTTATCACCATTTCGCTAAGGTTACCCATGAGGCATACCGTGTTGCATTTTATTCCAGCCTTGATATAATTGATTGCATGTATTGGCTACTATTTATATTATTTTGATGAATTTTAGCAATTATACAAGTAGTTTTTTGAGCTTAATTTGGGATTCTAATAGTATATTACGCACGACTACACTACTCAGGGCTGTGGGAACCTGGTGTGGTAGACTAAAGAGGAAATTGACGATTAGGGATACCCTAGAGAGTCTGTTATAAATTATTATCATTCGTAGGACCTATCGGAATCGGACTTTGTTCTTACTTAGATTTTCCATAGTTATGTATCGATACTATACGGGGAATTAGATGTAAGTGCTTCCTCAGAGAGTATATAGCTATCGTTGCAAGACCGCAGAGGAATTGATGGTGAGAGCTTCCCAGAGTGTTTGTGACTTTGTATGTTTACTTGACTAGAGGGGTCTACCAGTGTGAGCCACCTAGAGTGTCACCTTGAATATTGTTTGGTTGGTTGTGATGAGTCCACTATGCCAAAGAACATGCTTGAGTTTTGTACTGTTTGTTATTTAGGTAGTGTGCTGAGATACCTGTTGTGTTACTTGCTATGCCTTGAGAATATAGGGATGTTTTCTAGATTTCCATTGTTGATAATTTAATGAGTGAATTAAATTAATATATAAAAGTGAATGGAGATTTGTAGGATTGTTTACCCAAGTGTACTTTTGTTTCTCTGCTGCATTTATTTCCTTACTTTTTCTATATTTCTCACTCATAGTAGGGCATAGATCTTGTGGTGATTGCCTACTGGGATTAGTCTCACACCCTGTTTGGGTCCTACTTTTCAGCCCAAATAGGTTATATGTTTTCATGTGTGGATATGGATTGTGGCCATTATACTTCTGGTAAATTTTTACTGGTTGGATCTAGAGAGCATAGGACTGAGCTTAAACTTGCGATGCTGTTGGAGTTGCTGTTTAAATTTAGTACCTTGTTCTCAGTTGTATTTCAGTGCACTATTATGTTTTCTTCTTTCCTTAGATACTTGTACCTACTGTATCATTTCAACTTTATTATATTATTTATTACTTCTGCTGTTTAGTTTTAGTTAATGTATGTTTTTTACTGCTTCCCCAATTGACTGTTATTTCCATTCTTTGTATACCTTACCAAATGAGGGCATAGTTTCCCCAATGACTCATCAAGCCCCTCGCTGCTAGTCGGCAGCCTCTGGCATTTGGGGAAATGATCTTGAGGTCATGTGGTGAACAGGGTACGGGGCACCAGTTGAGTTTCTCTAGATTCAGGTCATTGCAAAGTGGTATCAGAGGGTGTTTCTTTCCTTTTCTATTGACTTACTGTTTAGCGACATTAGAAAAAGATAAGATGGAATAGGAAAACGGTAAATAGCTGTGCCCAGGTGTTCTAGAACCCGTGTACAGGGGAAAAGCCAGATTACCTCAAATATTGCAATTTTTGAGTTTTGTAAATGTTACAGTTTAATTGATTTCACTGTTGGGTGGTGCACTTGTTTTGTGTTGTTACTGTTTATAGTATTGTGGTTCTATTTTGTTGCAACCCAATGAGATGAGGGTATTCCATCTCATGCATCATATAGGCACCTGTTAGAAAATCGCATGTCATGCATTTTTCGATGCCATCTAGGTTTCATTAGAAATTTCATGTTGTTGTGATAGAATTTGTGATAGAAGATGCATGCTGTTGTGATAGCTACTATGATAGAATACCTACTATGTTGATAGGGAATCCTTTGTTTAGAGCTTCTTTATCATGGATTCCAAGATTTGGTCTTAGATGTGTTATGGGCCCTCAAGGATCGGAATTTGGTGGTTTATGAAATTGTTATACTGTTTACTTGTTATATGCATGGTTATGATGCCAATATTTGATTCGCTGGAAGTATGAGCCCCCACGGATCAGAATTTGGCACCTTAACACTGGTTTTTCTATGTTTTCTGGGCTCCGATGTCGTTCTGAGGTTACTGTCTAGAAAAATCCATAATACTTGGTGTGTACTTTATGAATACACGCTGTTAGGATTTTAGTCGTGTTACTGATCATGTGGGTAAGGACACGGGGTCCTGGAAAATCATGTTGGAAACATGCCGGGTACCATCTTAGCACATCGTGTAGTCTGGAATAGGTATCCGGCAATGTCACGAACAACACAGGCCAGGGTTTTCCTTCAAGTTCACGTCGTATCGCTTGGAAATACACTGTGTATAGTTGACCATGTAGATAACTGTGTAGCCAACGGCACGGGTTGGTGTTACTCTTCCGCATACACGTCATGTCCGTATTGAACACGCCGTGTAGTGTCGACCATGTGTTAGGATGTGTCACTAAAAACATGGACCAGGGAAGGCTTGTAAAGTACATGTCATTTCTCCTTTGAAATGTCATGTAGTAGTGGTCCGTGTACCAGTCCTTGTGACTAACGACACGAATAGGGGAGAGATCTTAAGAAACACGCCGCGTAGTGGACAAGAACGCTGTGTAGTTTCCTGATGGGACAGTCCGTGTTCCCAGCCATATAGGAGTGAATAGGCAAGGAGGAAAAGGGATAGTTCATGCCATGTAGTTAAGAACATACCTTGTAGCTGGGTGGTTTACACAGCCATTTATGGACAAAGTATACGCCCAAGGTAAACATTTAAGAAACACATCGTGTAGTCATGTTTCTCCCAAATTTTAAATGTTTTTCCCTCTTGTTCCATTTTACTCACTTATGTTGAAACTATGGTCATCGTTAATGAAGGTTTGTTTTTGATCTTTCAATGATATGGAACCAAGATTTCCTCCTGTTGCATGTCAAGGACTGGGCAGTGATCGAGGACTACCAGTAGTTCTGCTAATCGTTCCAGACATGGAACCTGCAGTGATTCCAGACACGGGTTTCAATGCTCAGTTCAGAGAGGCTTTCATGAGATTCATGCAGACCTTCCAGGGATCTCATCATCCTGCCCCGATAATGGCCAAGCTGATGTGGCTTTTTCAGCTGCAGCATCCTCCCACTTTCTCAGGGGATGGAGGACCGTAGGCAGTGGAGTCATGGCTAGAAGCCATGATATCCATATTTGATCATCTGAAGACACCTCTAGAGAGGATAGTGAAGCTCGCGACTTATATGCTTTGAGATTACACCAAGAGATGGTGGGATGTGCTCTTGCAGACAGGGCACTAATAGGTTATGTCTTGGGACGAGTTTCAGTGTACGTTCTACTACTACTTATACCCTATGACACTGAGGGATGATAGAGCAAGGGAGTTCATAAGCCTGCAGTAGGGTACTCTCTCAGTTAGGGAGTATTCCTCATGCTTCACTGAGTTACAGCATTTTACTCCTGTTCTGGGGAATGACGAGCTGCTTTTAGCTAGGAAGTTTGAGGAAGGCCTCAGACCAGACATCAGATCGCATGTGAATGTCTTTATGTTGACTTCTATTACTCTGATAGTCAACCAGGAACTCATCACAAAAAGGAACCTAAGGGAGACTAGAGTTGTGGATCAGGTTGGTTTAGCATCCAGGGCTGATTATTTTTAGGAAGACAGCAAGAAGTTCCACAGAGAGTCTACATGAGGTGATCCGAGGATTTGAGGTTTTCCTTCTGGTAGATGAGATCTTCCTTCTAGAACCAAAGTAGGGTGTTATCAGTGTTGAAGGAGCGGGAATAAGAAGCCTCAGTACCCAAGGGACCCAGTGGATTGTTGATATTGCAGCAAAATGGGACATCTGCAGCATTTCTGCAAGGTTCCCCTTCCAGTGGCTATTGAAGGAGGATCAGTTTTCACTCTGCGTGCAGGAGTAGGATTACTAGTTCTGCAGCAAACTGGGAGCTGGAGTTATTCAAGTCATTCAGGTTAGGGTAGAGGCTGTGGATTCAGTGTTCAGGCTCAGGGAGGGTCAACTAAGGGATCCCAGGCTGCTACACAGGGATGCGGTATAGGCAAGACTTTTGCGGAAGAGCAGATTCATCTGGAGAAGGATCCTGAAACCTCTACAGTTCGATGTGCTATCTTATTAGCCTTAGTTTTATCTTCATATATTTTTGATACTGGTGCTTCACATAGATTTATCTATTTTTTCTTTCATGGAGAGTCTTGCGCTCAATATCTTTTTTTTCTACTGACATGTTGACTATTAACACACCCTAGGGAATGAGGACATCTAGAATACGTCAGTGGAAAGAATGCCCACTTGAGGTTGCAGGGTGTCACTTCTTATGGAAACTCTATGGAATAGAGATGACAGGATATGATGTCATTCTCAGGATGGAATGGTTGGTCCCCTTCCAGGAAGTCATCGATTTCTATCACCATAGGGTGAGCTTCGTATCACCAGACGGTGTGACCTTTCTTCATAGAGGTGAGTGGGATGTCCAGGAGGGTAGAGCAGGACTTGGGCATCATGGGAAAGGTAGAGATACAGCCCAGATTTCTAGTCTTTATCTAGATGACCTGGGGACTTCACAGTTAGACTTTCCTCCAGTGGTGGATCGTTTCAGGGATTTCTTTCCAAAGGACTTTTCAGGTTTTTCTCCGGAGCGTGAGGTAGACATCTCAATATAGATCTTTCCTGGAGTGGCACTGATGCCCATTCCTTCTTATTCGATGGCTACACCTAAGTTTCAGGAGCTAAAGAAGCAGTTGGAGGAGTTGCAGGAAAAGGGTTTCATCTGACCTAGTACTTCTCTATGGGGATCGCCTGTCCTGTTTGTGAAAAAGGAAGACGGCACCCTTCAGCTTTGTGTGGATTATCGGAAGCTGAACCAGTTGACGGTCAAGAACTGATATCCCTTGGCAAGGATTGATGACCTCTTTGATCATCTTCAAGGATCCTTGGTGTTCTACAAGATCAACTTGAGGTCCGGTTATCATCAGTTGTGCGTTAGACCATCAAATATACCTCTTACAACCTTTAGGAGCAGGTATGGTCCATACAAGTATACAGACATGCTGTTCAGTCTCACGAACGCCCCAGCTGTCTTCATGGTGCTGAAGAATAGTGTTTTCCATCCTTACGTGGATTCCTTCCTGGTGGTTTTTGTGGACGACATCTAAGTGTAATGTCACACACGACCCGACCATGCTACCCATCTTTAGATCATTTTTAGTTCACTGAGGGAGCATCATTTATATGTTAAGATCTCAAAGTGCCACTTTTGGATAGACGAGATTCACTTCCTGGGTCATGTCATCTCAGAGACAAGAGTATCAGTAGACCCAGAGAAGGTGAGAGCAGTAGTTACCTAGGAGCAGTTGAAGAATTTCTTTGAGGTATGAATATTCTTAGGCTGGTTGGTTACTACAGATGGTTTATACATGACTTCTCATGCTTAAAAGCTCCGTTGATAGGCTTGACTAAGAAGGGGGTGAAGTTTGGTTGGTCAGAAGGCTGTAATTCGGACATTCAGGAGACTAAGGGGAGATTGACTTCACCACTGATTCTAGTTCTGCCAGAGCCGGGAAAGAGTCACACAGTTTTCTGTGATGCATCTGGCATTGGGCTTGGATAATTTCTTATGCAGGAGGATCGTTTTTTTGCATATGGATATCGGGAGTTGAGCCCATATGAGAGGAATTATCCTACGCAATACATGAAGTTGGATGCAGTTGTTCATGATTTGCGTCATTGGAGGAATTATCTTCTGGGAGAGCATTTTGTGGTATATACTGAACACAAGAGCCTCAAGAACATCTTCCAGCAGCGTGGCCTGAATCTAAGATAGCGGAGGTGGGTTGAGTATCTCCAGTGCTTCGATTTCGAGCTTGCCTTTACGCCTGGGAAAGGCAATGTAGTGGCTGATACACTGAGTAGGAGGACTCAGATATAAGCAGTTCAGGAGGCCAGTAGTGAGTGGAAACTTATGGATCTGTTCTCTAAGATGCATTTGGAGTTGCACAATAGGAAGACATAGACTTTCATATCTTCTGTAATTGTTACCTCTATGCTTCTTGACTGAGTTCATATGAGGAAACTAGCAGATTCTGAAGGCCTAGTCATACGGGAGAGTGTGTTCGGAGAGGACCTTCTTCCCAGATAGACAGTTGGAGAGGATGAGATCTTGCATTTCCAGGGACGCGTATGGGTGCCAGCAGATATACGTGAGGAGCTGATGCGATATTTTCATTCCTCAGTTTGGGTAGTCCATCCTGGCATCACCACGATGTATCATGATCTACACCACTAGTACTAGTGGCTAGGTATGAAGAGAGATGTGGCTTGTTTTTTCATGATGTTATCCACCTGTTAGCAGGTGGAGGCGAAACACCAGCGGCGAGTAGGGCTTTTGTAGTATTTACACATTCCCAAGTGGAAGTAGAATTATGTCACGATAGACATCATGATAGAGTTACCGAGATCACCTTGAGGGAATGACGCAGTATGGGTTGTTGTTGACAGGCTCATGAATGTTTCTCACTTCTTGCTGATTAAGGAAACCTTCGGTGTCGATGAGCATGGATGGTTGTACATCCTTGATATTTTGTTCTTGCATGGGGTTCCGAGTACAATCATTTCATATAGGGATTCCCTCTTTACGTCGCATTTATGGTAGGGGCTATAGAGGGCCTTGGGTACAGAGGTACTTCTGAGTACAAATTACCTTACCCATACAGATGGCCAGTCATAGCGTCTGATCTAGGTGCTTGAGGATATCCTCCAATATTACATTATGGACTTTGGCGGTTCTTGGGAGAAACATATACCTCTTGTGGAGTTTTCCTATAACAATAGTTTTCAGGTGACTATTCAGTTGGCACCTTACGAGGATTTGTACGGTAGGCCATGCCGATCACATTTGTGCTAGATGGAGGTAGAAGAGGCAACTTTTCTGGGACCTCGTCACGTTCAGGAGACCACAGAATAAGTGGAATTTATTTGGAAGTGGATGTATACTGCACAGTCTCGTTAGAAATCTTATGAAATCAGCAGAGATGACCTTTGGAGTTCGAGGTCGAGAATCTGGTTTTCTTACGTGTTACCCCGAGGTTGGGACACAAGAGGATCAGCAGACAGGGTAAGAATTCACTGAGATACATTAGGTTGTTTGATGTTATGGAGAGAGTCGGGCCAGTTTCTTATAGGTTGTAGTTACCTCATAGATATCAGGCTATACACGACGTCTTGCATGTTTCTCATCTTCGACGATATTTATCAGACCCGTCTCAGGTTTTTCAACCCAAGGAGGTTGAGCTGGAGCAGGATTCATCATTCATGGAGCATCCTATCAGGATTGTTGATCGTAGTGCAAAGGTACTATGTGGCCGGTCTGTTCCTCTAGTACGGGTGCTATGCCAGTATGGCCGTGTACAGGATGAGACTTGTGAGAGGGAGGCCAATATACGAACCCAGTGGATAGATTTGTTCAAGGATTCTTCATCGCCACAATGTTATGGAAATTTGGGGAAAATTTTATTTAAGGGGGGAAGTTTGTAAGAACCCAGACCTTCTTTTCAGTTACGTTTTTCTTTTCCTGGTCGTTTTTGGGAAAAATAGAAGTTTCTGGAAATTTTTTAAGTACACACTGTGTACTCTTTTTCTACTCGAGACCGTGTGCTAGCTATGTCCGGACCACACAGATGGTGTGTAGGGGAGATTTGGAGGCCTCTTAAAGAGGAGTATGGAAAAGCTGAGTACACATCCTGTACTTCAGATGTACACACTGTGTATTATTTTTCATTAAATGGAATGGGGTCGTGCCCCATCGACTGAACCATATTCTTCTACAGGTTCTTCAACCGAGAGCTTTCTGTATGGCTGCGGATCTTCTCCGAGCCTCCTTCAATTCTCTGAATCGACCGTCGTTGATTGCGTCGGAACCGCAGCAGTAAGCACTTTCTTCTCCAAGAGCTTTGTTTTCCAATTCCTCTTCTTTCACAAGTTATGGGGGTTGAGCGTTTTGTGCATTATTGTAGATCTATACCATTATAAGGTGAATAAACAGTTTTAGTTCATGTATATTGATCTCCTAGGATTGAGGTGGTTGGTTTGTTGCCCTATGTTGAATTTTTTTGAGTTATTGGTGAAGAAGTGTCAGATACCCATGTATCGAGTATCTCAGGTTAGGGTTTTGATTCTGTATTGTTATCTACCTTAGATTTCATGTATGCTAGAGGTTATTAGATGATTTATAATTGATTGTTAGCATATTTTAGGATAACCCATGGGTGTTTCTCCATGTATGGATGTTTATCACCGTTTGTATTAGGTTGCCTATGAGGCATACCATGTTGCATTGTTTTTCTAGCTTGATATAATTGATTAAATGTATTGCCTGCTGTTGATATGCTTTTGATGCATTGTAGCTATTATCCAAGTAGTTTTTTGAGATTATTTTGGGATCCTAAGAGTTGATTATGCACAACTGCACTACTCAGGGCTGTGGGAACCTGGTGTGATAGACTAAAGAGGGAATTGATGATAAAGGCTTCCCTAGAGAGTCTGTTATAAATTGTTATCATTCGCAGGACCTATGGGAAAGGGAATTTGTGCTTCATTAGAGTTTCCTTAGTTATGTATCAAGACATTAAGGGGAATTGTACGTAAGTGCTTCCTTAGAGAGTCTATTGCTATCGTGGCAAGACTGTAGGGGAATTGACGGTGAGAGCTTCCCAAAGTGTATGTGCCTTTGTATGTTTACATTACTAGAGGGGTCTTCCAGTGTGAGCCACCCAGAGATTCACCTTGAATATTGTTTGGTTGGTTGTGATGAGTCTACTAAGCCAAAGAACAAGCTTTAGTTTTTTACTGTTTGTTGTATAGGTATTCTGCTGAGATACCTCTTGTGTTACTTGATATGCCTTGAGAATATAGAGTTGTTTGTTAGATTTCCTCAGTTGATAATTTAATGAGTGAATTAAGTTAATAAATAAATGTGAATGGTGATTTTTAGGATTTTTTACTCTAGTGTACTTCTTTTTCTCTGCTTCATTTATTTCCTTAATTTTGCTATATAGCTCCCTAATAGTAGGGCATAGATCTTGTGGTGATTGCCTACTGGGATTAGTCTCACACCCTATTTGGGTCCTTATTTTTTTCCCAAACAGGTTATATGGTTGCAAGTGTGGATAGGGATTGTGGCCCTTCTACTTTAGGTACATGATTGCTGGTTGGAGTTGGAGAGTATAATATGAATATTAGGCTTGCGATGCTGCTGGAGTTGTTGTTTACTTTTAGTACCTTGTTCTCAGTTGCATTTCAGTGCATTGTTGTGTTTGCTTATTTCCTTAGATACTTGTACCTACTGCAACATTTCATCATTATTATATTATACGTTGATTCTGATGTTTAGATTCAGTTATTGTATGTTTTTTACTTCTTCTTCAATTTATTGTTATTTCATTTCTTTGTATACCTTACCAAAAGAGGGCATAGTTTCCCCAAGGACTCACCAAGGACCTTGCTGCTAGTTAGCAGCTTCTGGAATTTGGGGAAATGTGCTTGAGGTCATGTGGAGAACTGGGTATGGGGCACTAGTTCAGTGGCTCCAGATTTAGGTCATTACACAATGACTCATTTATCATTAAAGAAAAGAAAATAAATCTTTTAACTGGGCAGAGCTAGATCCATTACATATCCGAAATGCCCAGTGGGAATTTAGCCCATTACATAGCCCGTAAGCCCAAATATTTGGCCCAAGGCCCATTCTGTGAATAGTACATCTATAATACCAGCATGCTACAACATAGAACAGTACCCACCACCTCTATAGTACCCTGTCGACACTACAGTGACCTTTCACAGCTATAGTGAAATGCCGCTACTATAGAGGTTAGTTAAATTAATTATTAAACAGTATGATTATCCTTATTATCTTACTTGATGTATTATGTTAATGACCTTCATTATGAGATTGGTTTTTTTCAGTGTGTGAAAATATTATTATACCTCTTTTATAAATGGGATTTTGGTACTAATTTTCTCTTATCAATAGATATTATGAAGATATGATTATTTTTAAATGTCGGAAAAAATTTATTTTGGATCATGGATTGTAGGGGAATTTAAATAACTTAACAAAACATTTGTTCTCACCAATAGATAAACTTATCTTAAAAAAGACCTTTATCATGTAGTTTTGATTGTAGAAACATATTATTTAAGAGGAAAAATGACATCATAATTCCAATTTAATTAACTGTCTTGCTGAAATTAGTTTATGAAATCAAATAAGGATAATTGTTTTTGAAAAAATCCTAGGTGATTGAAGATATAAACAGAATTGATGATGTATTATATTTTCATTCCAATATGAGGTATAATTATTAAGAGGTTAATGAGACTTTTTTCACAATTTTTAGGATTCCTATGATGCTATAAATAATATTTTTAGTGATTTTATATTTTTATGAATTCAGAGTTTGAGGTAGTTGATGTAAAAAATTCCTCAAGCCATAATACATTACAGAAGGCCTTGTATCCTAAGGCGGTCAATTGGTTAATTATTATTTCACAAGACTTATTTTAGTTATTCCATAATAGTTTTGGTATGATCAAAAGACATTATATATACATGATAAAAAATTCCATTTGGCATAATGTTGGAAAATGGATGAGTGTAACATAATTTAATGGAAGTGAGAACGAATTTTTTAGAACTGTGTATATTTTTTTAGGAAATGAATAATAAATTCTCAATGTTTAATAATTTGTTTCTATACGTAATACATCATAGTAATTAAAAAAATCAAATGAATTATCATATATGTTTTATATTGAAATGCATACTACTCTCTGATTTTATAAGGATTTCAGGATTCACAGAAGAATATTAATAAAACTAGACAAATTACATTGTCTTATGTAAATAATTATCTTCATGGAAGAATAGGAAAGAAATGTATGTAAATATTCTAATGAAATGGTTTTTAGGAAGATATTTTAGATTATATTTGATAATTTTTTGATAAATTGGATAAAATCTCGAAAATACAATTGGAAGATAACTATGATGACGTTATGTTACAATATCGAAAAATAAATATTGAAAATTTTATAGTGACTCATGTTGAGAATAATATATGTTTCATAAAAATGGGATGATCAATATAGTATATTAGATTGTGGGAGACAAATTTTTTACATTGTTTACGTATGTTAATAGAGGAGATCACTACTCAAAATATTTTGAATTTCTCATTGAATTTAATTTGTGAATTGTTTTCTCAAAATTATTACCTATGAAATTCCAAGTTTTTTAATCCAATTAAACTAAAATATTGGTTTTTGTGGATATTTAACCAATGTAATAAGGAATATACCCACATTAAATATAAATTGAGAAATCATATAGATGATCATGTTCTATAATCTGTTGATATCATATTCAATAAGGTGATCAGGAATATGACATAATAAATTTAGCTACATTAGATTATTCATGTATCTAATTGATATCTTGTGTATTTATTTTAATATTTATATTTATTTTATAAAACTATAAATACGCACATCAATGATTTTAATGAATAACATGCGTCATACACGACATCGATATTTAGTTCACCATGAAATATTATTATTATAAATATGTTTTTCATAAAGAAGCCTTTAAATTTGCGGGTATAAAAAATAATAACATATTTATGAAATATAAATATAAATTATAAAATCAATATATATATATATATATAATTTTTTATTATATAACAAATCAATTTTTATTAAAATAATTTTATTATTCATAAATATTTTCTCTTAGAAAATGATATTTTTTATTTTTATAATGAAATTATAAACATAATTAAAATTTATTGTCAGAAATTAATTTTATAAATGAAATTAATTTTTGAAATAATAATATCAACAAATAAATTATTATGGAATTTTTTTATTTTTCTAAAAATATTGACTTTTCAGTGAATAAATTAAAATAAATATTTTTGTAATACTATCACTTCATTTAAAACAATATAACATAAAATCACTATTATATTTAAAGTACCATACATATTTTTTAGTAATATGAAGTCATCATAATTACTTTTTAATTTTTTTTTATCAGGGATTTTAATATCATTTTGTTTGGGTTCAATAGGAGGCTTTATTCACTAATTTTTTTTATATGCATATTGTTTCATAGAAAAAAATTTGTTAAATAATTCCTTTTATAGAATTTTTTAAATAAAATTTATATATTATATGAAAATAATTATAATTTATCTTTATAAAATTATTATTATTTTTCATTGATTTTAAAAAATATTATTATTCCTTATAAAATACACATCTTGAAAAACCTTTTTTTCTCCCGTCTGAGCATTTTTTAGATTAATTTTTTCAAAAATTAGAAAATTTAATTTATAAATTTACCAAATATTTTTAATTATTCCTATAAAAATTTAATTATCATGAGGTTTTGGGATTTTTCTTACAATGTTAATATTTAGATTAATATAAAAAATACCAAATATTAATTGAACACTACATTTTCATTTAATTTATTTATAAATTATTATTATATTTTAAATTGTTTTAATGTAACATTATTTATGCTAAAACTCAATTCATTAAATTTATTTGATTTAAATATATTTCATTTATAATTTTGGAATAAATGCTTTGGAATCTTTTAAATATTTTCTCTTTTTATACTTCTGTTCTCACCACCTCTGCGTGATTAATATTAAATTAATATTTACCACTTATATGAATATAAATTTGACAATTGGAATCCATTTTTAGAATAAGAATAATATATATTATCTAATATGGATAAATTATATTTTTTTTAAACAAATAGTAAAAAATTAAAAATTATTTATTTTGGTGAAGGAAACAACGAGATTACTGGTGGAGCATTTAACAGAAATTATAATGGTTTAAAATAACCTAAAATATATATGAAATTGAATTTTATTGACATATATAGACATTTTATGATATAATAATGATAGTGGAACATTATTGGAGCGATGTGACATGAAACAAATGTAGGTTAAATCCTTTGTTAGACAATTACAATTGTGCCACTCACCTTAGTTATAAATGGCCACACCATTTTTTATCCACTTCTCATAATCAAACCATTTTGGGTTCCAAAATTCATACCAAAATTATATTTCAAATTCTTTAAACTCATCTTATATTAATTTCTTTGGATATAAAGCTATACAATGATGTCTTTTTATGAAAAACTAATGGAGGATACCAAATGGGGAGGTAATGTTCATCAAAAATAGTTTTTCTTTTATTTAATCCTAAAAATCATTAAATGAATATTATAACTCACAAATATAAAAAATTAATTATCTTCCAAATAAATTCGTAAATTTATTATATGTAAATGACCTACAGAAATGTAAAATTCCACAAAATGGACTATGAATAATCATTTGTGTATATGGAAGATTGCATCCTCATGAACTGATGTAAGTAATTTTTCTATTACCACCTCGCATGATTTGAAATAATTATTTCATTTATATTTATATAATTATTTATGATATTATTATACATAGCTAATCATTATACAATAAATAAAAACATACTCTCTATATAGTTGGAATATGCTGACATCACTCGTGTGTACGACCGACTATCGTGTCACAAAATGATGTGATTTTTTACACATTACACAAAAGTTTATAATGATGGTTTTAATGAAATTATGTGATATATATGACATTAAAACGATTAAAATTTATAAAATATCATTTAAATTTAATTCCTTAAATCTAAAATGAAAATATAAATATCATTTATACAAACATATGGCTGACCGTCTCCATGAATGGTGTATATCATCTTCATTCCCGAAATTGTATTTAATACTCTACATATATATACAACATATATAAAATATTTATATCCTGGTAAAAATTATTGAGATAATGAAATCATGATAAAATAAAAAGGATTAAAATACAACTATTCAAATAATATATGTAAAAAAATTTGTTATTACATGAAATGTAACATTAACATGAAAATGATAACAAAAATGTAATTATTTTTCCTATGAAAATCATATATTGTATTATATATAAAATTATTTTTCTATAATATATTTATAAAAAAAATATTTTTTATATATGTTTTTTACTCTTCCTCTTATTATCAAGACTTACTTTATGTAATTTCTAGTCATTCTTTTATTTCTAGAATACATATACTAATTCACTACATATAACTTTTATGTGGAGTATATTATAAAACTTTTATATGTTATATAGTGGTTGTATTAATTTTTTTATTTAAAGTTTCATTTTATGTTATTATTTATTTGAGATAATTATAAAATTGGTTATTAAAGATGTTAGTGATTTCCCTCTCATTTTAATTTTTCTATGTGGCCCTTGAAACCATTATCACAAGTATTTTTTATGTGGTGTATACACTTCACATTAATATATTTTATGATTGTTATAACATATATTATTGTTTTTTAGAAATTAATTTTATTATATCTATTTCATGGGGTTTATGTTTTCAACATTATCAATTTGGTAAGGGATTATTGTTTCAATTTTTCTTTATTGAGATGTACATAATGTTATGAACTTATATTTTTGAATGGAGTGTATATACAGGACCATTAAATTTTAATATCGGGAATTTATTTATCAAAATGATATTTTATGATCCATGTTATAATTTAACTTCACGGGGATTACAATCCAATGATTTCAATGTGGACATAATTTTATGTTACAATATCATTATCTATCAAGAAATTTTAATATTATGTTTACAATGATAAAATATTATGATCCTTCAATTAAGAAAAACATGAATTTTATTATCCTACGGTTATTCAGGATAGTTTTTAGCTACATTACCACTTTTCCACACTATTATAATTATATTATTTGATAAAATGTATGTAATATAATTTCACATTATTTCGCTTCTTAATTGGTAATAAATTTTCATCAAAAACTTGGTTTTCCAAAAAAAAGATCATTTTTTATTAATATCCTACAACTTTTAAATTACATTTTTTACCTTGATTTATTTTTTACAAATTTTTTTTAATGTAATATTAAAAAAAATTCCAAATAATACTCAATTAAATTTTTCTACATATAAGAAAGGAATCTTTGTTTGAACATGTATGATAAAAACAAAACATCTCTTTTTCATGAAAATAATTTTCATAGATGATTCCATTATATCTATAAATTGTTATTTTTTAGGAAAATGATTTTAATAATATCTTACGTTCTAAAATGTGTGAATGGAAATAGTAAATTTACTTTCCTTTATAAAGGATCAAAGTTAATTTTCAAAATTATTATTCATTTAAGATGATGTCCTTTGATGCAACCCATTCCTTACTGGGTTTAATATCGAATCTTACAATTCTAATTCATTCACCGAATCTTTTTTGATTGCAATGAAATAAAATTTACGAAACCCATTTCTCATCCATTTTTTACAACATTATAGAAATAATATAAAAAATAATTCTGTTTTTATAGGTTATGAAATGATAAAATGATACATAACCCTACATCATTTACACATGATATGATAAGATAGAATTTCAATAAAACCCATTTCATTTCATGGGTAATGATATGATAAATATTTTATGATCATCTGGAACACATGCCTTTTTTTCTATTAGTATGAAGGTGAGACTAATATATCCCTCCAATATATTATACAATCATTATGGTTATATAAGCTCAACTGTTACAAGGGATGATATAACAGCCCAAAAGAGGGTACATCGGTGGTCATTCGAATATTGAAGTAATTACATGGGTGGTTAGACCATGGATAACATGTTATTACTATCATGGTGGGTAGAATTAAAATAAATTTTCTATTATTATAGTTATTCTCAAAAATATATATAATATACGATATAATATCCTCAAAGATCATGTATATAGATTTCATTACGATTCAGGTCTTATGAACATACAATAATTATGTCATGACTTGAGATTTTTTATTTGATATGTACAATATTGTTTTCATATGTAATTATCACATTGTCATTCCCTTATACCCACATTTTTTTTATATAATTACATTATTTAAACTTTCTGAGACTCTATGGTCACCTTTTATTACTTTTCCTTTCCCTAGTAAATGATAAATGGATTTATTTATGGTATGTATATAAAGATTACTGAATTGTTTGATTTATTTTTGAAACATTTAATTTCATTTAATATATAATAAAATTGTGTTCCAGGTAACCAATAGTTCAAAATAATTATAATCCACATGAATTTGTCAATATAATTTAATGAATTTTCATATAAAAAGATGTAGTATCCATGTATTCAGTCACTAAAATTGTTATCAAAGAAGAGTTTTAGTAATCACCTCTAAAGATGGATAATTAAACATTATTGGGAAACCTACAGATATTTCTAAGTATATGTCTTCAGATATCTCTAAGTATATGTCAATTTATGATGAAATGTATAATAAAATTTCAATCATTTTTTATGGATATAGATACTGGTTTCCATGAAATTATATACATGTCTAGTTTCTAAATTTTGGTGTTTCTTTGGTATACTTCTACCTAGGGGTAATAAATCCAAAAAGGTGTCATTGAAAGGGAATCAATAGTCACTTGGATTATGAAAATGGGGAATTCTACTAAACTAATTGGACACTCCCATGGGATATGAGTTTTAAATTCACAAACTATTTACAAAAAATGAGGATGTATTTAAATAGATGGTAATAATGAAAGAAATATTATAAACTGGGAGTTTCATAAATTAAGAATAAGGTGTCATGTCTTAGACATAATATAAGTGATATTTAAGGATTATTTTTTCCACTAATGTTTGTGTTTCTCACACAATATATTTTTTGTTTTAGTCACTGGTAGGAAATATAAGACCCTTGGTTTACATTGAATTTTTTGGAATTATTATGATGTGAAAATAAATTAAATGAGGAATTAAGTGGTGGATATTGTGATTTTTTCTAATCAGTTACCTCAAACCTTGATATACATCATGCACCTTAATAAACTATCAATGTCTCCAATTTGGATAAGGATATAGTTTATTTATTGTATTGGAAGTGGATATGACTGGGGAAATAATATTTAGTTTTTTATAAATATATAATGTGGGAATAAAAAATCAATGTAATATTTCATTGGGGTAATATGATTTTGGGGATGTTGAAAAGAAGGAAACAAAATAAGTAATTTCTAATAAAAATGAAAAGTTTTGTTATTGAAATTGATGATTATAATGTTTTCCCAATAGTATCATAAACTGATGAATTTTTTAAATTAATAATATCTAAAAATTATGTAAATCAATTTCATAAGGGTATATATCAATAATACAATAAGAATGGTGGTACGAGTAATGGTTATACTATTATGATGATGATACTTGAAATGACACAAGAATGTTTTGGGATATTCTTACCATATTTTTTATGTTTAACATTAGAAGCATGAATATATTGAGGTTAATAAATCTCAATAAATGATTCATAATTCTTTTTTTGATAGTTGTTATTATGTAATATGATAATGAATCATAGTTAATTATTTGAGAATGAATTGAGATGATAGTAATAGTTATGTATTGGAATTCAAGAATTATTTCATAAGAATAATGAAGTATACAAGGATTGTTTCATAAAATATTTTTGTTAGTGGTTAAATTTTAAAATGGTTATGATGAAAAAATTTATTTAATGGAAATATGGATTTATTATTAAGGTAACATAACCTTTAATATGGTCCAAATATTGAGATGTTATTGTGGGGATAAAAATATTTGGGATATGAATAAGTAAATTGGATAGTACAAATTACCATAAATATTTTTTGATAAATTTTATTATACTATCATAGACATAATTGAATTTTTTTGATTTAATGAATACATCTAACAATCTATTTATGAAATAAATACACATTTATGATCTCAATATGGTTTAATGGTAGATCTGGATACTACTATGATTCCATAGAATACATGATAAAGGTATTCACATTCATTGTATGTGAAAATAAATAGACACTTTATGATATATGGAATTTTAATTGTATATTGATTTTGAGAAATTTAGTGACCTCATTTCAAATGTTTTTTATTTTAATAATTTGATAGGGTCATATGGAAAAGCATTTATAAAATTGGTTAAACAAGCCTTTGTATGAGGATTTAGTCATGAGTGTATTACATCACCATGGGATGATTTATCCTTATTAGATAACAAATGAAAACCATTTTTTGAGATGAAAAATAATTATTTATCATTTCATTTATGGATAATCGTATCATTTAAGGATTAAAGCACAACAACTTCACATTTTTTTTCTTTGAGTAATAGATGAAGAGAAAATTTATCAAGTCACAACCAATAGATTAGAGTTTTCTTATAAAATGGAACAAAATGAATTAAGTATATTATCCCATGAAATATTTTCAAAAAGAATAGAAAAATGAAATAATATTTTTCCATTAATCCATTTTTTTATTATATCAATGAACATTTTCACACCTTTTTTGTTTATGGGCTTATTAACAATACTCATAGCATGTTCTCCATCACTCTCTATCAATATTGGGGTGTTTTTATCTCTTATATGAACCTGATATCACTTCATAAATATTTTATACTATTTATAATCTTATTATGTGTTCTCAAAGATGACATTGTCACATCCCTTTCTATTTTTCACTAAGATTTTTTATAAACCCTTTTTCTAGTGTCAGTTTCTATGATGGAAATAGTAAATGTTAAACCATTGATTAATTAGATAGATTTTGAGGTTTAATTTTATTTTATAATGATTTAAAGTAACACCATAAAATTTCGTGAAATATTTTTTTAAAATTAAATAAAAATTTTTAATATCTATTTTTACATGCAAGAAATAGTTTCCTTAATAGAGTGCATGACACATGATACCAATCTTCAGTGAACATAGTAATTATATTAATTAAAATAATTTCATTATACATCAAGAATTAAATAGATACATATGATTAATATTAATGACATTATGAAATATATTTATAAATTTACTACTCAATATATATATATATATATATATTCATTTTAGATCATCAATCATCTTTTAGTAATGTAACTATATTCCTAAAAAGATATTTCCATAAAAATGATTTATTCTTAAGAATAATTTGTATAACTAAATTATATATAGTTTGTAAAATTAATTTAAATAATTTAAATAATTTGACAAATAATAATATTAAAGTTAACATATGGTGATTTTTTATTTTTCCTAAAATAAGGATTTTTTAATAAATACTGAAAATTATTGTTTTGGTAAAACAGTCATCCATTTTCTATAAAATAAGAAATTAAATGAATAATTATTTATTCATGTAAATAGGGTATTATTTAGTAATATTTTATTCACATAATTACATTTGAAACAAATTAATATTGAATTTTAGTATAAGATTATTTTTGGTTGTAAAAAAGGGTTTTTAAGGAAGCTAATTTAAAGTACATATTGTTTCACCATTTTAAGTTATTAAAATAATATCCAATTAGGAATATTTTAAATGATATTTACTTATTATATATGATTAATTTTTAATTTATATTAATATAATTATTATCATTATACTTATATTTAATTTAAAGTAATCTTTTTCTAACAAAAAATAATCGTCACAAAAACCCTCATTTTAGTTATGTTTGTAGGATTTGATTTTAAGATAAATATAACCTATTTCATAAAATTTATTTGAAAATAATAACACAAATTTTTAAATCTTCTTGTCAAATTTTTATTAGTGTCTTTTTTTGGATTCTCAAGAATATTTATATTTTTTGATATACCGTGAAAAACAATTCATTTTAATAGACAATTGCAATCTCATTGAATTTATTTATAAGGTTAAATTATATTTTAAATTATTTTTTAACAATAAATAGTTAAATGATACATAAATTAATATATTACCATTCATTTTATTCAATTAAATACATAATTTAGATTTAAAAAATATATAATATTTTTAACATTTTCTCCATAAAAACTCACATTCTCATCATGTTTTCCGTATTGATTTTAAAAAAATCCACTATTGTGAATGTAATTTTGAAACATGGATTCTGTATTTGGAATCCTCATAATTTTTATTATACAATATGTTCATCATCAATTTTTACCAAAATCAATAGTATAAATAGTAAAAATTATTTTGCGTGGTTATGGTAAAAGTTGGTTTAGCGAGGAGTATTAAATAAAAAATATAAATGTTAAAAATATCAAAAAACATGCAACCAAATTTTTTATGGAAATATTTAGTCCTTATACCAGCAACTCTTAAGAATGTACCTTTATCTTATCCTTGTGACATGAACGATTTTTGGGAGAAATATTTTCCTTCAAACAATTATAATTGTGACACTCAACACACATATAAAAGGAAACACATTTTCATATCCTCTTATCACCAAAAAAAATATTTAGTAGATACATACCAAAATAAGTTCCCTAATTCAATCCTATTATCATAGATTCCTTTTGATAGAAACCTAACGATGGACTGCTTTTGGGGCAACCCTATGGTGGGTAATAAAAGAAGAGGTAACGTTCATCACTAAGGGTTTTTTATTGATTAATCCACATATTTCAATTATTATTTTACCATGATGATATAGTAATATTTTTATCTAAAATATGATTATATTTCTTTTCTGTTAAGGGAATTAACTACAACTATCTTCACATTCATCAAATGGCTTATCAATTCATAATTGGTGTGTACAACAGACTACAACCTCATGAACTGATGCCATTCATTTTTCTAATACCACCACTCAATGATATAAATCATGATGGATTTTCTTATTTATATATGAAATTTATGATACTATTATACTTATTTAGTCATTATATTACACATACCATCACACTCTTCTTATTATGTGAATACGATAACACCCCTCTTTTTTGTACGATGAATGACCATATTTCAATGTGATGATTTCACTTATAAATTTAAATAGAAGGTAATAATGATGGTTTTACATAAAATATTTCTTATATCCGATATATAAATAATTTTTTAATGATAATATAATATTTGTCATTTTTTTTTATATTCTATAAGAAAATGGAAGCATTTTTCATGCATATGTATTGCCAACCATCTACATGAATGATATATTTCATTTTCTATCGTAATATTTTATAGATTTCCCTAAATAAATATATATTAAATATATATGATATTTACATCATGAATAAAATTGTAGACATTATTTAATCATGTTAAAATTAAGAGGACCATAAAAAACAAATCAAAACATATAAGAACAATAAAGTGGTTATTAACTGAAACATATGTTTAACAATGAATTGTTAATAAATTAGTAATAAAAGTTCATAATCATATTATATATGGGGTTTTTATTAAAATTATTTTTATTTAATATATGAATAATAAACTTATATTTATTATATAGGTATTTTGAATGTGTTTTTTCAGATTTCAAGAATTAAGGTAATGGATTTCTATTATGTCTTTTATTTATCGAAGATGTATAAAAATTCACCACAAATTTATTTTATGTGTTGTATATAATATCCAATTGAAATGTAATACCATTAATATATTAATATATATGATATTAAAAGTTTCATTAAACATTACTGATAATTGTGGATTATAATTCTATATATTTGAAAAGTCTTAATGTATTTTTATCTCACTTTTATTTATCAATGAGACACATACCATATTCACTATCTATATCATTTATACAGTTTATACACCACCCATGAATTTTTTTGATGATAAATATACATAAAAAAATTGTATTTACATATCTATTTTACTATCTGTATTAAATAAGATTTATGATTATATTATTATAAATGTTGTATGGGATCTTCCTCTAAAATTGTATCCTTTAAGATGTAAATTATGGTATGCACTTATAATATTTCACAAGGTGTATATAAGACCACACTGATATGTAATATCATGAATATTTTATCTTCATTATACATTTAGTTCCATATTATTTTATACCATCATGTGGATTATTATTCAAATATACCAAAGTGGTAATGAAATAATGTTATAATCTCATTCATTATCTGGAATTTTTTTATTATGGTTCCAATTATAAAATATTATAATGTACTTATCAAAAAACTATTATATTTTCATATCTTTTGGTTAGCCCGGATATTTTATAATAATTGAAAAATTTGAGAACCACTTTACATAAAATAATTCTGAAAATAATTTTTTAAAAATTCCACATTATTTCTCTCCTTTGTTTGGAATCTTTATTCCTCGAAAATAATTTTTTATAAAAAAACTCAATTTTTTCCCATTATTTTTAAATGTCAATTTCAACCATGTTTAAAATAAGTTATTTAGTATTCTTTATTGTTGAAAACAATCTTGTTTTTGTTTTATTGAAATTGTGAAACAAATAATTGTTTTGATGTCCATGGTATGAATGAAACATCCCATCATTAAGATAATTAATTTATTTAATGTTTAGATAATATGTTTTCATATTTATTTTCAATGATAAAGATGTTAGGAATGTTTAAGGCTATAAATATTATTTTTTCATAGAGGAATGTTATTTTCCACAATAAAATGATCCATGTGATATTTCAAAACCAATCTCTATCATAGTTGGAATAATTTGATTCTATCTATGACGTAATACTGATTTTATCTATTGATATGATTCTTATTATTTCATTGAATAGTTCATTATTTATATTAAAAGTTGTATATGATACTAATTTATCATCCAAAGTTTATACATTGATAAAATTATTCTGAAATTCACTTATTTTCCCATTGGATATGATATGATGAAAAAATTAATTGATTTTGAAACCATTCTATTTTCCATGTGTTATGATAAGATGAAATGTTTACAAAACCCATTTCATTTCACATGTTACGATATGATGAATTTTTTTGAATAATTTGGAACATGATTGTATTATTTTCATTATTTGACAGATGGGAACTATTTCTCCCTCTAATTCATTGATTAATGATTAATATTTTATAACACCAAAAAGTACACATGCTATCATTCCATTCTTGAAATAGTGTACATAAGATTTCATCCAATGATTAAAGCAGATACATAGGTAGTAAGCCCTAACCAAATATTTTATGAATACCATTATGGGTATACATGATCTAAGAATTTATATGATTATGTGCATTCCAAAATTGTATGTCATATAAATAATTTACACCCTAATGGGTCAATATCATTGATTTCCGAATGATTTATGTCTTGTGAACATCCAATCATTATTTCCTGACTCAATATTTTTGTCATTGATATGAATGGTATAGCATTCATTTGTTATTATCAAGTTCTTATTCCCATATTCTCACATTATTTTTAGTTATTTCCCTTAATTACACTTACTATCCATCTAGTCTTGAAAATTCAAGTGATTCTATTTCTCATGTCCCGATTAAGGTATTTACGTAGGGTTTTTATATAAATAATACTAAATGAGATTATATTTTTGAAAAAAATTGAAGTTATTTCACCAAATTATAAAATTTTTCTACCATGATTCCAAGAACCTATTATAGTCTTATAATGTGTGAAGGTTCAATGTAATGAAATTTATTCTTAAAAGTTATATTATACATCTATGAAAATTCTAGGCTACATTAACTCAATATTATATAATAAATTGAAATATATGTGTGAAAACATCATTTCATGAGGTCTTTGGATCATAAATGTACTGAGGAGAATAAAAAATAGATAATAAGGTTGTGTGTTCAAAATAGTGGAGTGAACATTCTGATATTGAGTATTTTATAATACCAGATTAAGAAAAAGATGATTAAAAGGTTATATATGATATGATTAAAGAAAATGGATTTGGATTTAACATACAATATTATAGGATGATGTTTCTCATGAAATTTATTTATAATATTCTTATAATCATGATGGATAAAATATGAAGATCATTGCTAATAATTACTGATCTAATGTAGATTTGTAAGTGATATTTATCACCATATTTTGAAATAAATTTAGAAGGAATTGAGAAGATAGGAATACAATGGGATGCTAGGAATCATGGTTGGATGACGTTTTTTCTGAAATACATTAAGGATTACAAACGATATATATTATAACCACTTAGGTTTATATTGTAATATCTTCGAATCTATGTAAATAACCAATAATAGTCTAGATCATATTCCTACACCTGATCTAAACATGTAAACATTTCTTATTCCTAGTATTATTTTATTTCGTATTATAATCAGGTATATCCGAGATATATATTTTATGTTGATCTTACCATAAAAGGATTCATAGGTTATTGTAAGTGAAAATAAACTTTAAAATAAAGCCCCAATGATTCAACCCCCTTCTATGTGGTCCATCCAACTATTGGGGCACCATATAACCATTTTCTAGAAAACAATATAACTTATTTGTTAATTATATAAAAAAATTCTTAAAAATAATATTTTAACTCATTCAAATAAATTCTTAAATTCTATATAATAACTCTTTGTGTTTCCCATTATTATCAATATTTTGGTCGAATAATTCCACTAAAAATATGACCCACTTCAAAATAATAAAATTTTGGACTTTATGTTCCTAAAAATGATACTAAATCAATTTTATTTCAATTAAAACATTAAATAAAATATCCCATATTAAATTATTTTTAAAATTATGGAAAACATAAAATAATATAAAAATAAGGCCCAAAAATAATTCTATGAAATAAGAATAAGTAATCCATAATTAATAAATGAATTCTAAACCCAATGTGATAACATATGGATACAAATGTGGGTAATGTGGGAATCCCCAAGATCAAATAATCTACAAGGAACCAAGAATCATTTTCCCCTCACTTAGTCCAAATTTTAGATGATATAAGATAACACTAAACTGGAATTTTTTCCCATATTAATCTTCAATATTAAACACAAAACCACATAACTTACTCTCTCTAGCATCATCAGGTGAACCCCCTAGAAATGTCAGTTATATAACCATGAGAAACTATTTGAGAACAATTTGAATTTTGTAGCATAAACCTAGATGTCTCACTTTATTACCCAAGGAACCCATGAAATGTTGTTATAATGCATTTATTTGTAAATACTATATTATAGTAATTAATATTTAATAATAATTTATTTGATTATAAACTGAGTTTTTATGTGTTTGAAAAGAAATAAGGACTCCTGACTCAAATTGGGAGATGCTGGAAATACAGAAAATTCAACCTTACACACCCTAAAAATCATTATTAAGGAATGTATTACACAATTAAGGCACCTTATAGCCAATTTGAATCCTTGGAAACCATTATAAGATATGAATACAAAGTATAAAATGAGAAGATATTACATGATGTGAAATCATTGAAATCAGAATCCTAATAAATAAACATGATGTGAACATTGTTCATGATGTGAAAAAATGAAACCGAAATCCCACTAAAAATAAATGCTATAAAATATTGGAGATCTAAGGTCATAGATTATCATTTAGGATCTCAGGAAGACAATGTGGAATCACCCTTACATTTTGTTTAAAAATTCTGGATAAGTAAAATTAATCAAATTCATGATGTGATTTATTTACATGTTTTGAAACACTCATCTCTTTATATATGCGGGCACCCATCTGATTGACATAGACTATAACTACCTGAAGAAAACTTTTCATATAATTTATTTTTATTCTATGATTTCTTTTGATCTTAATTCCATTATTTTATTTCTGTTTTTATTTACATTATTTCTAATGTTTAACGGTTTAAGTCTCATTCATTTTGTCTGGTAGTTATAATGTTTCAATCCAATTCAACTAGTCATCAACCTCATATATTTTCGTGTTCTTAATAGTTCCATTACACAATTTTTTATTTGACTGATTTTATATGGTTTTAATTATGGATAGTGGTGATTTAAAACTTATAATTATTATGTTGAGTATGCTATATGTTTCACTGATTTTGATTAATAATACAAGTTGATTTTAATCTAATTTTGGAGATCGGTCGAGATTATGGGTGTATATAATCCCAATTAATATAAAAAAAGTTATTTTGTTAGGATACTGTGATAAAATAGGTCAATAAATTTATCAAATTATTTTTTGTTACAAAAAATATAGGATATTTAATTGAATTACCCTATGATAAATAGAGTTGGGTAGTCTTGGACCAGTATCATGTGAAACAGTTTTACATTGATGATATGTATATTGAATCTTAGTTTTTAAATATGTCTATGCCAGATAATAGTTGATGCATAGGTATATCAAATTGGTTAAACGATGACTGATTTGTGTCATTTTAACCACATCACAACATAAGGCATATGTCTCTCCCGAGATAAATTTTTGATTAAAATGTTATATAAACCATAAAATTGACTAGTAAACCCTTTCCATTTCTTCATCTAAACCCAATATATATAATTTTAAAAACAAAAAATAAATATATTTCATGAAGAATCATAATTAAAGGTTCTTATCAAAGGTTTTCATTCATTATAGATTTCCCTTGTGGGTTTAGACCATCATTGACAATCTTCTCCAACATTTTATATATGTATAGATAAAGATTTTATAAATTATAATATGATAAAAACTATGTGGAATTAATGAAACCACATTGTCCAGTCAAATTATGGTTCTATTTCTGGGGATATTGTTGTTCCATGGCATAGTAACCATTAGTGTGTAACTTAGTTTACCTCACAATATCTTTTCCCCTAATTTTTTATGAATTTTTTCTATTGGAATTTTGTAGGAATCAATTCTTCATCATCTAGAATATTTTTCATGGTCTATTTACTCTTTCGAGGAACCTTTAATTCAATAACCGCAAGATTTTGGTCTTGAGATTGAGAGATATATAGTTTCTTGTCATTTCTCAACCATGGATGAGCATAAAACCCATGCACCACCTAACTTCCTAAAAGTCCAATATGGACCACCAAAATTATTTGGAGAGGAAACATCATTTCAAAATCAAAGAATCAAGCAAAAAACTAGCCCTCAATCATTGGTGTTGTTCCCAACATTGTTCACCCTCCTATCAATGCTCATATAGTAAAATAAAAAATGGGTTCATCCACGTGATCTATAACATAGCGATGTTTAGTTTTCCCCAAATGGTTGATCCACATAAACACATATAAAACATTATATTAGTTAGTGACACTATTAAAAATCAATATATATCATTTCTTTCTATCATACTATGAGCCTTTCCCTTTGACATGCTTGATAGATACCAATATAAGCTTAAGAAAACAAATTTTGAGTCCATCAAAACAAACAATGATTTAAAAAATATTTTCATAAAAAAATCTCACTAATACAAACAAGTAATCTCATAAATGAGGTCTATAAAATAAAATTATAGGGAATAAAGGGTATTTGAACATCCATCTAATCAATGAAAACTGGTGTACCCAACTCAAAATCATGCTGCTCAAATATAATAAAAACTTTAATAAAAAACTTTTCCCCTTATATTTCAACCATTTCCACCCCTTACATAGAAAATCTTTTAGTAATATAATCAATGGAAACAATAGAAAACCCCACCTCCACAATAAATTCTTGAGAACCATATCACTATATTCATTTTGAAATTATGTTGGAGGATTACTACCCAAGAAACTAAAATTAAAAACCAAAGGCCTTCCCCGTGGAACATTAAACACCGTGTTAGAAAAATCACTAAAACTCATATATTTCAATTAATAATTAGGTTTTTTATTAATAATGAGAAAAATAAGAGATTTGAGGCTATGGAAGTGGCCCCATTATTTGAAAATTTTCTAAATTTTGAGAAACATACATAGAATATGAAAATAATGATGAGGAACCTAAAAAATCCTAACAATCATCATTAATGATGAAGATGATAACACAAATGAAGTTGGTCAAGAGACAATTCTCAAATTAGAACTGGCTAAAAAAGATCCTACATAAGGGAATACTATAAAGTAATATTTTGATGTGGATCTGCTTCCATAGAAATGACCTTTTCCCTTTTCCAGATAAAATGAGATAAAGTAATATTTTTATAGAATATGAAATATATATATAAATATATATTTAGAAATTATACATTCGAATACCCTTTGTATAAGTTATTCCTCAATTTTTTTTCGTAGAAACAAAAATAGAATTCCTACATTCCAATAAGAGGAAAATAGAATACCTATGATTCATTGGATTAAATAAATAATTCAGCACAGTTTTTAGCCGATGGTTCTACTAAAATTTGACATCCCTAAGGAATCTTGATTCCCTTAACTATTGGGAAAATAAATTTTATAAAATACTTGGGTGATATTGGTGGATATTATTCTCATTCCCAGGAGTTCCTTATGAAAGAAGGGTCTCATTGAATTAAACCATCATGATTTTACATCAACTTGCTCATAACAGAGTCATGTCCTATCATAGAAATTATTTTAGAATTAGTGAAAGTCAATTGTAAATTTTTTAATTCCTTTTATTTTTATGATATAATTCTTATTAATGTGAATTTTTTTTACCGAAACATCAAGGATCGTAGATTAATTTCATTAGATGGGGAAGAGTATAGTGATCACAACATTGTTAAAGAATTATAATCTCTAAGGAGAGATATTATCCAAACATTCATGCCCTCAGTAACTATAAACAATTCCATGGAGGATTATCCTTAATTTCAAATTATTCTATAATGAATCGTGTCTAGATAACGCTGTTAAAAAAGCCTCAAATTGGAAGAAAACAAAGATATTTTTATGATGTTGGATTATATTTCTTAAAATTTTCGAATGGTCAGAAAAACTATGGATGGATTTATATGTTTAGATATAAATAATCAAGTTGTATAAATAATTAATCATATCCAAATTTCAAGCTATTAAAATATTAAATTTTATCATTTTCAGCACATAAATTATTTAAATTTTATTAAAATCAGGATATATAATTAAAATTCATGAGTTAGGTTTCACAAATAACCCTCCCCTCTAATCCACTCTTATTTGAGAACCCCCTAAACAAAGTCATATCTACTTCCCTTCTCTCCTCATGTGACCAACATCCTCATTCCCCCTTCATCGTCTTCTCTATATCTCTAAATAAAACCATTTTTTCATTCATCATTAATGGTCTCCTAAGCCTCCTGGTAAAATAGATTACAGTAAGACCATTAAACATGATTTTTATGGTGATCATCCTTTTCCACCCAAGAGATTGATTTTTCACATTTTCCGCAACCTCTTGATCTGACCCACTCACTGTCTGAGTCTTGTTATGTCACTCTATCTTCCTCTATCATGTATGTATCCTTTTATAACCCATACAAGTGTTCTTTCCCATTCTATTACATGTACATGTGCCTCTATTTATCAGTACATATCCATCTAGATCATTTTTATATATATATTATAATTTATCATGTACAAACAATACTCTAGACCAAGAAATTCATGAGAATATCCACACATACAATGAGTAACATGACCACAATTTCTAGATTCACCTATCTAGAATCTTTTTGGTATGAGAGGATAGGTATTATGAGATATTGAAATTTTTCTTAACCCCAATGGACCTCAACGTGACACTTTTCCTGATTCACCTTGGTGGACTTTCATAGGAGAACACTATAGGATAAAATCATATCATGATCATTATATAAACTGATGATTTCATTTCATAAACTACCTATAATACAATGTATCCCAACCAAGATAAGAAAAACATGGTAATGAATTGGGTACTAACCACCCAAGACATCCAGAGCATCAATGATCATCATACGATGATGAACACCCAGCTATGTGTTTCTCGTCTATGGATTTTCATCCAATATCTGTCTTGTTCATAGTATTCGAGAGGTGATTCTCATGGTTTCATGAAACAGATCATGGTTATCATCTATGACTCACCCTTGGGGTATTGTACCATCAACAAGTACCTATATTTCACTTTTAAATAATTAGAATGGTTGTGTATAGATCGTAGTATCCTTATGGGATGTAGCTTCACTACCCACCTCACCCATCATCTCAGCATCTTTGATGATGATCAAGCACTTTCCACTCTTGGTTTGATAGAGTAAATTTTCCTCGAAATGCGGGAAATGTAAGTCTATTTAAGAAGATTAAGGGGCGGTATGAGTGGGGCTCTTATTTCTTCTAGAATATTATTGAGGCACTATAACATTGTTCCCCAACACCTACTCCCGCTAATGTGGTCCATGCCTATTCTAATCTAGATGAAGCCCCAACTATAACAACCCAAACATTTATCAATGGAATTTATCCATTATTATAGTAATTTAATATAGTAAATATCGCATAAAATTAACTTTACAGTACTAAAAAAACAATTTCCAATAATTAATGAAATAAAATGTATTTCTTGAAATTAGGGAACCAATAACAATGAAATTGTAACATAACAATGGAAATTTAAATATAACCCTTCTGAGTTTTAAAGATACCAAATTAATAGTAACCTCACCATTAATTTTTAATTAAAACAAATGTATCTTATAAATTAATTTATGATATAATTATATCATAGTCTAACAAAATAAATGTTTTTAAAAATAAGTAATTAAGTGTTGCTATTTCAATAAGAATTAAATATTTAACTAAAATCTTATTAATAATATAATAATTTAAAAAATAATAATTTTCATAAATTATATCATAAATTAATGTTTGTATGTTTTATTATATTATGATAATGTAATGAGACCTTATGTAATTTTTCATAGTGTTTTTAAACCAGCTATAATTTTAAAATATGAATTTTCCATTTAAATGATGAATTTAACTGAAAAATAAATTACTCATAATTAGAAAATTATTTTCATAAAATGGTGTTTATATTTTAATTATATAGATCTAAAAACTGTTTTGTTGAATTTTAAGGATTTTTCTAAATAACTATAATTTTCTATGAATATTCAAATATGATAATTTTCGATAAACACAAAATACATTAATTTTAGAGTTATAAATTATTATTGAATGATGTAAGCCCACAATATCAAACATTAAATAATTTATTATATATATAATGTTAATTCTTAAACAATTCATAGTCTTCAGACAAATTTTAATCTAATGAATATAATAATGATGAAACACCCCTCTCCTTTACTATAAATACAACCATAACCACCTCTTATCCACACACCTAAAAAATGTGATACATGTCCAAATTTTTATCAAATGTCTTAAAAAGACCCTATCCCTCTTCATAGATCTCTTAGTCTCACCAAAATACAAAAAACATTCACTTGGGAGGTTCTCAAGTAGGATACATGCAAGAAGTAAAGTCCTCTTCCAATTTCTTTTAATTTCGTATCAATTTCAATAATATTCCAATATTGTCATAACCATATATTATCTAAGTGTCATGATAACTCAATTATATTTGATATACAAGTATTATATCATGTTAATAGAATACCAATCACCAAAATCCATTATCTAACTCTTTTATTCTAAAAATGAAATCACAGCCTGTGATGTGTCAATTTAACAACATAATGGGTGATGCACTTTAAATTTAAATTAATGCATTTAAGGATATTAGAAAACATTATATTGGTTTAAAAAATTTCCAAATATTATTATACAACCCTATTCATTTTCTAGAACTAACATATATATATTTTAGTAAATCATAAAACAAAACGATTTGTTGTGATTGAAATTCTGAGAAAATTAACCTAAAATGAACATCATTAAATATTATCTAAGGATTCGTATTCATAACATATAAAAAATATTAAAAGATATATTAATATACTTAAATATCATTAATAACATATAATAACAAGTATTGATATTTATCCTCACTGTTAATGAACTTCTATTCATGTATAAAAGTGAATTGATCATGAAAACTAAGAAAACAAACACCCTAAAACGATGAAATCAAACTCTATAACTCATTGAAATTCCCATTAATGAACTAAATAAAAAATATTGAATATAATTTATTTTTAAAAAGTTATGGATTTGTTTATTAATTAATATAATATGATTATAAAGGATACTAATGTGAAGAATGAATTCATGCATAAAGTCAAGGATATTCTAAAACACATATATGATTCTTTTGGGTTTCCCTCTTAGATGCCATTTTTACTATATATATTTCTGTATTGTACCTTATATATAATACCTTTATCATTATATTACATTTTATTAGATATATTTGTTACTAATATGGTTTCATAAAAAATTAGAAATTTTTTCTAAAATAACTTTTCTTTCAACAAAAATACATCTTGTAGCTATATTTTGATTGTTTCTTCTTCAATAAATAGTGATACCGAGCATCTTATTCCCTTTTTATCTTGGGAAATACAATTTTTATGAATTTATGTTATGGGTGCACTTGAAATTATAGAATACATTTTAATTTTCATGATTTGATGACTATGCCTATATTTATATTTTACTCCAATTATTTGGTTAATGTGATATATCTCATGGGAAAAGGTGAAATACAGATTCACATTATGCAATCTTGGTTCGCAACTATGTTTGGTCGTTGACCACTATGACATTATGTTTCATTTCTATGCATTTCTACATTTCCAACCTCTTCTTAATGATTCATCTCATGATTACGATCCTATTCCAATGTTATTATGTTAATTATTATTCCCACCCCATGTTATTTTTCATTAACATTATTATTGATCCTCTTATGGGGAATCTATCTCACTATGTTTTTTTATGTATATCCTCAGGTGATTACCTGTATTATAGATAATTCAATGTCAAATAAGAATCTAGAGAACAAAAAATGTAATAAATATTTACTTTTTATTTTTAAACATTATGTATTGTTTTTATTTTCCAAATAATATTAACTTTTGGATCCTTGTTGTGTAATTATTTTATGTTTTTTCTTTGAAATGATATAATAAGATAAGTATGAAATGTATGGTCACTATATTTTGTATTAGAGCATGATCTAGTTAATATGTTAATTAGAATTAAAGAAACTTATTTAAAATTGTTGGTATGACATTATGTATGAATAATTAAACTAGAATAATTTTTAAAAAAAATTCTACTTATAGCTATTGCCCAAGATATGCATCCAGACATAATTTAAAAAGGGAAAAAATTATTTATTCATGAATTATTGAAACATATTTTCTTCTAACCATTTATATTTTGGAAAATGGTGGGAAATAGGAGAAAATAGGACAACATCTCATACAAGGGACAAACTTTTTATTGTTTTAATGACATACCTATTTCCTAGGGAGGTTGATTTTAAAATTTCATGGCAATGCTTATCCAATTTTCTCAGGTTGGGAATAAAATCCAGAATAATATGTAATGTCTACCTTCACCTAACAGGGAGATACTAGATATCTAATGTTTTATATTGCAATGACCATCGACTTTTAGTGAATCATATGATCAAATACTTAATAGATGTGGGTCAACAGAATGAAAAATATATTTTTTTCTGCTACACTATTCCTTGAAGGAGAAGGTGACTCTTGTCGTTTATCTTTTATATGGAGAGGTTGATAAATTCCATTAATTAATTAATAACACCTAGAAAAAGGATAAAATAAAACAAAAGGAGTGGGATGAAATTATGATAATTTTTCATAACAAGTATATCCCATGTACTCTTCGCATAAATATGGTGAGATAATTCATATATATGAATTAAAAGGAAGGAGAACCTATCAGCCTATAAAGTAAATTTCACAAGTCTTTCAAGGTGTGCTTCAATTTTTTAAATGACCAATTATATAAACAAAGATATATTCATTAGTGGATTAAAACAATAAATACTAATGGCTCTATAAATTCCAAAAATTTTGAGTTATGTATAAGTATTTCAATATGACCTCAATGGGGATATAATGTTTGGAAGATGGACCCATGGATTTGGTGATATAAAATTATAGATGATGTTTCAAGATGATATATCTAATGATAAAGGAATAAATAATACTAAATTTCCCATATGTCAAACAATTTGGAAGGAACATCATGGGAACTACCTCATAGGGAAGGGGAAATTCTTCAAGTGTCATATAAAAGCACATTTATCTCATGGATGTTGAAACGACTTGAGGGAGAAGGAAAATTTTTTGGAGGAAATGAGAGAACCAAAAAGGATCTAATGTTATAGTAGTAGGGACCAAGGGAACTATGAATTCTAGTGTGTTAAACCTTGAGTCATAGTGGATAATCAACGTCAGTAGCCACCAATGAAAGAAGTGAAGGCAAGGCTTATTCCATCTGAACTACCGGAGTAGAGAATGAAAATGAAGTCTTACAAGTTAAATTTAATATTCATTAAATAATGGGAAATTATTAATTTATTCTATTTATAATAATTAATTTACATATAGAATTATTTTGAGACCTATTGAATCAAATCATTGAAGCCTTAAATTAGATTTATCAGTAAAAACCCAAAGTGATGAAATAATTGAACCCTAAGTGTTGGTTTTTTATCCTATTGGCATATGTGAAAATATTAATCTAGTGAATCTCATAATAATTTATTCAATGTAATTTGATACTATTATTGGAATTTATCAAATCTAATTATATAGAGAAAATATAAATTGTCAAGAAAAGGAAATTTATTTTCATTTTCCAAACCATACAATTAACATCTAGAAATACTTGAATGATCATGAATTTCATTCTGAAAATACATCAATTGCCTTGGTGTTGATTCACTATGAAGAATCATACCTCGCTCAAATGGATTACTAAAAAGAAGGTATCAAAATAGGGTAAATACCATTACAAGGGAAGACATTGATGTATTCCATGAATACATACCTAAACTTCTCACAGATATTGATGTGGAGTTAATAATGAGACTCATAACCAAAACAAATCCTATCTCAATTTCCCTATATGATAGATTCTGTTGAACTGGTGGACTTAAATAATAAGATACAATATCATTTTGACAAGAGGTTTATATTCCTAATTGCTTTATCTTGGGGTGTTCTAGTTATCGATTTCATAAATAACGATGGAAAAATTTACATGTGTATTAATTTTTGATAACTGAGAAATATCACCATAATGAGTAAGTACCCTCTTCCATGGATCGATGACTTATTCAATATGATATGTAGAGATTTTTACATATCAAGGGAGGATCAATGTTTCTCATTTAATATATTAAAGTAAGAGAATAAATATATTCGAAATACATCTTTTCGTATAAGGTATTGGAACTATATGTTTTGGGTGATTCCCTTAGGACTTAATAATCCCCTTATAATCTTCATGGATTTGATAAATAGTGAGTTTAGAAATTAACTCAAATATTTTTTCATTGTGTTTATTAATAAACATCACATATACTCCAATAGCATGGATAAACATTATGAACATATACAGCTTGTGTTGGAGAAATTACAGAAGGATAAATTATATTCCATGTTCAGAAAGTGACTCTTTTAGATACAACAAGTAGCATTAGTGGGAGATGTTATCATAAGTTTAGGAATTTCTATGGACCCATCTGAAACAATAGAAATTAAGGAAAGGCCCAAACCCATTAGTGTCATTTAAAGCCATAGTTTTCGTAGATTAAAAGGAAATACCAACTTTTTTTAATAAGTTTTTGACATTTTTCATCTATACTAACATTATTAACAAGGATGTGACGAAATTATTTTTGGATGGATGTATGTGTGGAAATCTTCAAGGAGATAAATATAAGGATAATAATTGCACCTATACTCACATTACAACTGATTGGAAAAAATTTTGTGATATATAGCGGTTCTTCAATAAAATGGTTGAGTTGTGAACTTCTGAAACATGATAATGTGAGACACTATTCCTCATGAAAGATAAAGATACATGAGAATAACTACACAATGCATGACTTGGATCTAGAAGATATGATATTTTCCTTATGAATATGGTAACACTTCCTCTATGGTGAGACCTATGACATATTTACCAATCAGGAGAGCCTAAATTATATATCCAAACAAAAGGAGATCAAAATGAAAAAATGGAGATGGTTAGTGATAATTGAGAAATAAAATTCCATTGTAAACCATCGTCATGGTTAGGCGACCAAGGTAGGTGATGATCTTAGTATTAAAGAACCTTTTACTATATCTGTGTCACTGATTGTGAAAACTCATATCATCATGGACATGCAATGGACAGATTTAGAAATCATGACAGTAAGGAATATATCTTATCTTTAACAAATTATTTTCCAACCATCAATCCAAGAGATGATTAATTATTCACAAAGTTATGATCTCGTGTTACAAAATAAGATGAATATGGTAAAGGAATATATGATTTAAGAGTCCCATAATGATTATGATGGTGTGATTCAATTTACAATGAGGATTTGTGTGCCTTTATCACTTGGGATAAAGAATGATATATTTAATAATACAGATAGATAAACTCATTCTATCCATCCGAGGATTAAAAATATGTACCATGATCATCAGAAACACTTCTGGTGGGTTAAACGAATAAATGGACTACCAAGTATATCGTTAGGTGCTTGATAGTGCATCAAGTTAAAGAAATGTGATAGATTTCAAAAGGGATGATGAAACCATTGCTTATACCCATGTAAGAATTGAAGAATGTCCTAATATACATTGTCACATGTTTCATTAAGACATTCAAGGAAAATAATACTACATGGGTTTTCGTGGACCGACTCTCCAACACTGCCCACTTTATTGAAATTGAGGATAATCTCTCAAATGAAAATCATGGAAAGATATATATAAAAAAAGTGGTGAGGATACATGGGGTTTCACTCTCGATTGTCTCTAATCATGTTCATGGGGTCACATCTAATTTCTAAAGGAGTCCTCTATATGAATTAAGAACTATATTAAATTTCATCATGGCCAATCACAATAAAAATAATTTCCAACCAAAAATGAATATTAAAACTCTTGAAGATATGATAAGAGCCTACTCATTAGAATTAAAATGTGGACGAGATCTAAATCTCCCATTTCTTGAGTTACCATACAATAATATCTTCCACTTGAGTATTCAAATGGTTACATATTAAGATCTATATGCAAAGCGGTGTAGAACTCCAACCTGTTGAGAAGAAGTTGGAGAAAGAATGATATTTGGACTAGGTCTTATATAAGAGACAATATAGAATGTACAATCCATCCGAAAACATATCAATGAATCTTAGTTTCATATAAAGAGTTATACTGAAAACCACCAAGGGGGATTTCAGTTTGATATTGTAACATCTCAAGTTTAAAAAAAAGAAACACTATACTCAATAACATACATGATACTCTGCATCGAGCATAAACAAACAAACAAAATATTAATATTTAAATATTACTATTATAAACTATGTTTTGAAATGGTTGGAATGAATAATATAAAATAAATTATGAAAATATGTTTTACACAAGTTTAGATAATGATCTTATTTAACCAATTTATTAGAAATGGAAAGAAAACCAATTGAATATAAAGGATGTGCTTCTTTGAAAACCTATTTAAAAAGAGAATAAATTCTATTATAAAATTATATCACCCTTTAAAGATTTTTATTTATTGAGAAATATGTGTTATATATTCAATGCAATGTTTTAAATTATTCTTATATGTTTTATAAAAATGATATAAGAAAAAATTCAATTTTTAGGATAAAAGAAGTATTGTTCTAAAAATGTAGTTTTTCCACCTTTTAAAGGTGAAATTTTTTTACATATAGTTTTCATCACATTGATATGTTCTATTTGACAAAATAAACGTATTATAGAAAATAAATATATTAATATGTACTTGGTAAATTGTTTGGAAATTTTCTGATAATGATCATCTTTTAATGAATTGTGAAAAAAACTGTATTTTAATTCAAAACAAACTTTTCATCTAATTTTTTTTATATAGTTATAATGTCATTTTAGTTGATTTTCAGGTTTAATTTGATAATTTTTTTAACATTTAATGAAATTTTGGTAATTGGAATTAATTTTAATTTTAAATTGGGCAATAACACATATCAATGTTTTGATAATTTTTAATTCTTAAAACAACAATTTATGGTTTTGAAAATAGAAATTAATATTAAATTAATTTCTGAGAATTATACGTTTTGAATTTTAAAAATTGGATTCCACATTTTTTAATCATAATTTCTATATTTTTTATATATGAAACATTTGTTTTTTAACATTATGAATAGTAACATCTATAATTATTTTTATTTTCCATGGTTAAAGGGTAAGTATGGTAAATAAGGGTAAAAAATAATACATTAAATATATAATACTACCCTAACACATGTACTAATAATATTGGATTATATATGTTGGATAATTTGTATCATTGGGTCGATTTTGGGACCCCATTGAGCCACATGGGTGTGATAATGACGTTCTAAGAATTAATTTAAATTAAAGAGAAATATAACATAACCATGTGTCTTTTATTAAAACAATTTTAATATATGGTTATATAACTGATCACATTGAATATAAATAGTCACTATAATGATTAAAAAATTTCTTACATCATGACATTTTATTTATTATTTTTATACGTTAAATAATTAAATACATTTATGACACAATGATGATGCAATGATAACCTTATTATTGAAAGATTCAAATACATGATATTATAAATATTAAAATAAATTTAGTTTGAACATGTTGATTGCATCCATGAATTTTCTGCAATATTATGACATATTATCATTGTTTTAGTTCCTTTGGTTCAAAGGAATCGTGTTATGACTGTAACAAATATCAATTACTATTTTATATCAAAATTGACATAAAGGAGTGTTTAAAACAAAAACTATTTTATTTAATGATATAATAGTCCTAAAAATTTGAAATTCCGAAAAATGATATTAATAATGTTAAAAAGGTCATTACTGAACCACTTTCCCTTCTCTTAGAATTTGATAGCAACTATAGAATCCATATGTTATGAAAACACAAGAAGACATTGCAAGAGTTAATGTTTTTTACTATGGGTTAAAGGAAAAAAGATAAGGTTCGTTTTGTGACCTAAACTTGTCTAAAACTTATTGGTTTAGAGTATATAGACCAATTATAATCTTATCGTTAAAATATATAACATTGGAACTACTATAATTTTGAAATCAATTTATAATAAAATGATATTTCAACACTATCTAAAAGTTCCCTCCTCCCTATTGTAAAATGAGTCAACATATACCCACATAATGACTTTTCTAAATCTCCATGTCTCATCCAAATTATAAAACAATAATCTCCCAACATCCCTATGCAACTCCTTGGAGACTTAACTTGGGACTATGGAAATTCCAGAAAGCATTTTGGCTCAAATCAAAATAAGTTACTTGATTTAGTGGTAACATCTTCCTTAAAGTTTGTTTCTTTTATTTTTCTTCTTCACTCCCAATTATATTTTTATTATATGATTACATAACAACACCAGTTTCTTAAATATACTATGATTTTGATATTATATGTATTCTAACTACAATTACACACACATCTATCTAATGGAGATGGACTTACTATTTCTATGTATGATGAAGTACTGCCTCACGCAACGATGATTATTCAATTTCTCCTACCACCTATCATGGTGGAAATTATGATGGAAATTCATTTATATATAATATATATTATATTTATATTTTTTATATTTTTCTATATTTATTTTATTTACATAATTCCTTTATTATTTCTTTAATGATTAAATATGATAATTTATTTGAGGAATTAAAAATTACCTCTCCCTCAACGTCATATGACTCGTTCATTCCTTACATGGAATGCATAAAGGAAAGAATTAATGAAATTATGTAAAATATATAATATGGATATTATTATTTAATTATAAAATACCTTTTTATCAATAATTTTTCATTACATTAAGATTATAAATAAATTAATGGAGTGTTCATGCGTAAGTACGAACTACAGTCTCCATGAACAGTAACATCCATTTCTTATCTCCAAATGTTATAGAAAATTATAAATGAATATATAAAGGATACATATGATATTTAAATCATGAAAATAATTATGGATATGATGGATCTTTGACTAAATAGAAAATTTACATCAAAACAAGTTCATTTTCTTATCAAGTACAGAATATTGACAAATTGACATATATGAACTTGAATAATTAGGTTATTATTATTACATTATAATAAGTAATATAAGTTGAGTAATAAATTGGAAAATGGTTCTATATTTATAAAAATTTAACCTAATTTGTTTATTATGGAATATAATGATAGTAAATTATGAGTCATGCCCAGTGAAAGGGAACTTCATAACCTGATTTCCATTCTTGGGTTAATCTTCTACATATTGATTATGTCGAGTGATGATTATTGAAGATATAATTTTTTATATTATATCATGTATTTATAATTTCTTTATGTGTATTTATAGTAAATAAACATAATCAATCTATGTTATTAATATAATTATTTTTGTAGGGGAATTTTTATACCCATTTTCTACTCATTGGGTTTTACGCATACTCCGTTGATCATATTATACCTATACTATTTGAGGAATCACTTTTATTTTTTTATGTTGTAACATACAATTCCCTTCATGTAGTTATATTTTTTTTACACATAATAAACCCATTGATAAATTCTTACATCATATTTACAAAATTTGTGTGGGAAATCTTAACTCAATCTTATTTCATTGAGTTAAATATCCACATCATTGGTTTTGTTTTTCCAAGAATATATTTTAATGACATTTGAATATTTAACAATTAATATCCATTTATATTGGGTGTATTTATAATTTTCATACATAATTATGCCTTTGATTTATCCTTAATCTAATGATAGAGTTTTTGTAAGGGACTATATCTCAATCTCCATTCATTGAGGCATATCTTGATATTGTGAAACTTTATTATCATAAATAATATATGTACTAACATTTGACATATTATATCATGAATATCCATATTATCATGATATTATATGTTTTCTAATGTAATTCTATAATTTTTTCATATAATTTTTCTTGTGGTAATAGTCACTTTATATAAAACATAGTTTTAAATATTTTGATGATTTAATATTCAATATATTTTTTATTAATTTCCAAGAATTAAAAATGGAATTAAGTATTTATTTACATAGACATTTGTGTTTTAATGTGTATATTCATTTCAAATGTTTTAATGTGTTATCAGAAACTTTGATTCAAAACTGTTCTTTTTAAATGTTTTAATGAATTGATTATATCAATATCTTGAAAGGATATATTTTTATTGCAATGTGGAAAAGTTATTTTTTTCCTTTATGAATGCTTTATTTGTTATGATTAATTTATGTTTTTTGGAAGTTTTTTATGTATATTGGTCGTTTCGTGATAAACTGAGGGTTGGTGAGCCCATGATAGATCTTCAACGCATTGAGTAATGTTATGGAGGTAAACATTAATGTTTCTCCAATGTGATTTAGGGAATATGCTATGATGGGTATTCAAAATGTAACCATTATGGTTAGTCCCAATTTATCTAAAAAATCTACAATATAAGTACGATATAGAATCAATAAGGTTCCCTTTTTTTATGATTTCTATTTTATTTTTCATGAATCTTATAATTACATGATTTAACCTAAATAGTTTTTTTTTATGGGTGAAAAGTATGATTTTTGTGAAAATGACTAATGGGTTTTAAATGTTCACGGTATAACAATTTTATTCCTTATTTTCTATACCTTATTGAGATTATTATTCTAAAATAATGTATTAGAAATGATTTTCATAGGGAATAAAGATCAGTAAGAGGAATGTAGAATTCAAAAATATTTTTATCATGAAAAAAGAATTCATGTTTTATTTTGATTAATTTCATTTTGTGAGGAAATGCATAGTCATTTAATTTTAATAGTAAGTAATTGTTTAGTTGTTTTGTAAAAGTTATGGTCTATTTCTATAAAACTATATACCTAAAAAGATCCTTAGTGTAAATTCTTAACATAAATCAATATTAAATATTGTTTAAAGTTGGGGCCATATATTAGGTATTAGAGGAAATTTTTAGAAAACTTTATGGATTATGATTTTTCATTAAACACGTGGTAAGTCTCTATATCTATTCATTTTTAGTAAATCCTTATTTTATAACTCTTTAAAATTATGGAAAGTCAGTTACAAATGGAAGGATGTGGATCCCGAACAACATTTATATCTCTTCCTGATGAATTGATTTCCATAATTATTATAATATCATGTTCGAATGATTGTGAAACGTTTTCTACGATACAACTCACATGAAAAAAGTTGTCTGAGATTCCAAAAGCATCCTCTATTCCTCAATTTAATCGTTTATCTTGGGTTTTATTTAATCAAATCATATTTTATCAATATTATCATGTTTTCAGGAAAGTTATATATTATAATGGTATTTTCAAATAGTTTACCTTATCATATGATTTTGAAGAATCATATGATTCTGAAAAGGGTGATAAATAAGTAGAACCTTGTGCAACCTATTTATATTTACTTTTTAAAAATAGTCTTTCCACACATACTTATAGTATTTTAAAGGGACCATTGATTGAATGTTCTAACTCGAACTCGGTCTTTCTATTTTATAAAAATCATTTTTTATAATATTTTTTGAAATTATATGCCATACATGATTATTTTTACAAACTATTATTCTATAAACTCCCATATGTCTCATATTGTACAAGTTGAATTAGGATAAAGGAAGAAAATTACTTTAAATAATTGCTAAATCACATTTACAATGCATGGATATTTTAACTATGTGAAAATGATAACAATATAACTAGGAGGACATGATAGTCAATATATGATGTTCTTTCATTTGGGAATAATCATTTTTTATCATGTGGAGGTGAAATAAAAATATGTCAATATATATAAGACTCTATGGATTTTGATTTACAAGGTCATTATGAGTTGGGATGAAAATTAGAGGTTTAAGATTAAAATTGATGTTGAAACATGTTATGGTTATTTTAGAGTTTTATAAAAAGGTAAAACATGCAAGATGTGTTATAACCCATCACGTTCGTTAGGAATGTGAAAATTGAACCCACAAATGAAGGGAAACAATGGTGCATCGCCTACCACTATCCAACGTGAAGTCACTGGTTAGTGTGACTTATTTTTTTTAGTAAAATCATTTTATGGATAAACAATAAGTTTAATTTTGGAACTTATGTTTTATCAAAATGATATCCATAGTATATGAAAATGATTTGGTGATTAAGTGATAAATTTTATTTGAGAAGACGTTCTCTCTTTGGGGAAAACAATATGCATATGGAAAATTAAATACAATAGAATTTCAATGGTATAGTAATTGTTTAATTTTATTTTTTAACAATATATTTTTTTTTGTGGACATATAGCAATTTGGATTATTTTTGGAAATGATTAAACTATCATGGATAATATGATATAAAGTAAATTACAATTTATTATGAGTCTTTATGAGTATTTGATGTTATTTGGAGATAAATTTTATGATTTATCATGGAATACTATGTGATCAAATCCTTCTCAATATTGGGTTTCCATTATAGTTCGGATAATTTTTAAAAAATATAAGGGAAATTGTTTATTAAATGCTCTTTTTTGAACATTGGGTATTCTTTGTTGTATTTTGGAGATTAAGAGTAAGATTTTATTTTATATAAGACCATTATTTTCGATGATTATCTAATATTGTAGTAACCATTTAGTTTTTTTAATGTCTAATATCAAGGTAAATATATGGTTTATCTTTTTAGAATTATAAGATTCTATAGACGTTGAATCAAGTGCTTTAAGTGTGACCAAGTATTTTTTAATACACATAATTTTTGAAAATTATGAGTTTGTGGTAGATATTAATTAAAGGATGAATCAATTCATAACAAGTAAGTATGTTTCCTTATGTTATTATTATATGTTGTAAAATAATTCCCCAAATTTATGAAAAGGACCTTAAAAATTTCCACTTAATTTTCAAACTGGGAAATTAAAGACCGTTTAACCCCTCATATGTTTATGGTCTTCTAGTTGTTAGATTTATCCTAATAATGATTTCAATCACTCTCCTTTACAACGATATGGTTATTTTCTCTTATATATACATGTTTTCTTATATGGAATCCTTGTATGTGTCATCTTAGGTGAACTTTTTACTTCTCTTTAATTTTCATAAAGTGGTAGTTTTATTTAATCTTTTTCCAATGTGGGATTTTCAATTTAGTTATTGAGCCAAATATTAATATTTTGAGGATGAAATTTCCAATACATAGGAATTATGGAACAACCCTGGATTTAAATAAGAAACACTATGCTCTATAGCACACATGCTTTGATACTTCAAATGAAGACGAACAACTAAATATTATTATTTAAATGTTCCCTTTATAAACTATATATTGGAATTGTTTGAATGAATTGTACCCACAGAATTATGAAAATTTGTCTTACACATGTTAAAATAATGATTCATTTGTTACCAAATTTGGTATAGATGGAAATAAAAACCAATTAAATATAAAGGATGTGTTTTTATGAAAACCTATTTAAAAAGAGAATAATTGTGTTTATAAAATCATGTCAATATTTATTTATTTTTATTCAATGATCAATTTATTTTTTATCTTAAAATTAATTTTTAAATTCAAATTATATGTTTTCTAGATATGATACAAAAAAATTCATTTTTTTAACAAAAGAAGTGTATTTCTAAAAACATAGATTAATGCATTTTTAAGGAAAACCCATTTTAAATATAGTTATTTCACATTTATATGTTCTATTGGACAATATAAAATTTTTCCATAGAATTAGGACATCAAAATTTACTTTCGATAAATTTTTGGTAATATTTTGATAATGTTCAATTTTTAATGAATAGTGAAAAATACTTCATTTTCATCTAATTAATTTATATAGTTAGATTTTAATATTAATTGTTTTCAATTGTAATATTATTATTTTTTTCTTTTAATATAATTTTTTTCTTTGTATATAATTTCACTTATTATTGGTCATAAACACATGTCAATCATTTGGTAGTTTTCACATCTTCAAAACTATGCTTTTGGTTTTGACAACCAGAATTAATTTTGAATTTATTTCTAAATGTTATCGGTTTTGAATTTGAAAAGATGGATTCCATATTTGGAATCAATAAGGTGAAATTGTTTTAATAATAAAAATTTATATGTAGACATTTTTAATAGTAACTTCTGTAATTACCTTTATTTACCTTTGATAAATGGTAAATATGGTAAATATGGGTAAATAATAATATTATAATAATATAACACTACCCACACATAGGTTATAATCCTATAAGAATATATATTTCTAACCATGGGAATCCATGGGTCCCTTTTTGGACCCCATGGAACCACTTGGTTTTGATGATGAAGTGTTGTTAGAATTAATTTAACATAAAATGAAATATAACATAAACATTTATCCTTTACTAAAAGAATTATAATATAGGGTTATATAACTGATCTATTTAACAGTAAAGATTCATTATTATGATAAATAATCCCTACATAATTTTATTTTATTTATAATTTTTAGGCATTAAATATATAAATTTATTTAAGATAGAATGTTGATGTAGTGATTACCTCATTAATGAATGATTCAAATAAATGATATTATAAATATTAAAATAAATGTAATTTGGAATTTTTTATGCCTTCCAAGAATTTTATGATTTATTATGACATATTATACTTGATTCAGTGCCTTTTTATTGATGTAAACATTTTTTTATTAATTTGAAAATAATTAATTACTTAATAGTATTAAAATTGACATAAATGAGTTTTTCAAAAACAAATACTATTTTATTAAATGATATTATATTCCTAAAAATCAAATATTTGGTAAACTGAATTATATAATTATAAATATATAATTAATGATAAAATTGTTGTTATTTTGGAATTTTATAGTATCTATAGTACCAATATATTATGAAAATACAGGATTACATGGTAAGAGTTAAATGTTTTTAACTAATGGTTAACGCTAAAAGAGAATGTTAAATTTGTGACCAAAACATATGTAAAACCAATTGGTATAGAATATTTACACCCATTTATCATCTTATACATGAAATATATCACATTAAAACTATTTTAATTCAAAAATAAATTTATAATAAAATAATATTTCAGTTCTTTCCTAAAGTGACTCACTTCCCTTTTATAAAAGGCCACCACCTCTACCAAATTACTCAGACAACTCAAACCAGTAGTCTCATCCAACCTATGATCACATAATATCCCAACATAACTCATTTCCTTCTATAATCCTTAACATGGGAATAAGGAAATTCAAGAAAGCCTTTTGTCTCAAATCCAAAGAACTTACCCCATTTAGAGGAAACGCCTTTTCTCAAGATCCTTTCTTTTTTTCCTTACTCACTCATTATGATCATCATATAATATTATTAAATAAAAACACCAATATTATAATTATACTTGGATTTTTTTATGATATTTATTGGTTCTGCACTTGCGTACACCTCCATTTAATGGATATGAACGTATTGTTTCTCTATATGGTGAACTACTGCCTCACAAAACAATGATTGCTCCATTTTCTCCAACCACCTATCATGGTGTCCTTTATGTTGGAACTGTATCTACATATTATATATATTATATATATATATTGTATCATTTAATTTGTTTTTTTATTTATATCATACCATTATGTTGTCCATAATGTGTAAATGCAATAAATTCATTCGAGGGTGTGTGGACAACCGCCCCATCAAAGTTATGTGACTCGATAATTCCATAAATAGATCATATAAAGGATGGAATTAATAAACTTATGTAACATATATAAAATATATATTATAATGGAATTATAACTTACCCATATATAATTTATTTTCGATTCCTATAAGATGAAAAAGAATTGAAAGGAGTGTTCATGTGTACTTACGGCCTAACATTTCCCGGAATGTAGCACTTGATTTATTATCTCCAAATGTTATAGGATATTATAAATACATATATAATAGATATATATTATTTCAGAAATCATGAATAAAATTATGAAGGTGCTGTAAATTTTACAACATGGACAATTTACATCAAAACAAGTTCATTTTGGAGTCAATTATCAAATATCGAAAAAACAGCCGATATAAACATGAATATGTATGTGATTGTTATAACATGGTAATAACAAATGTAAAATGAATAATAAACTGGAAAATAGGTATCAAGAAAGTATAAATTAACCAATGTTTATTATATAGGAACATGACGATTGTACGTGCAAAGTCGGGCTCATGGAGAGGAACTTCTTAATCCAATTTCCATTCATTCGGTTATTATTCTACTTCTTTATTATATTGTTCTATGATTATGTGGTAAATTAATTTTCATATAATATCATGTATTTATACATTAATTATTTGTATTTGTAGTGAATACATATAATCAGTCTATTTTATTTACACAAAAACATTTGTAAGGTAATTTCTAAACTCAATTTCTAATCATTGGGTTTTACACATCATTCATTGATCATATTTTCCCCAATTATGTGTGGAATAACTATTTGTTTGTTTATGTTGTAATATCTACATCCATTTTTGTAGATATAATATTTCTACACTTAATCAACCTATTTATAAATTCTTACATCATTTAATCAGTCTTGGTAAGGGAAATCATAACTGAATCTCATTTTATTGAGTTAAATATCAATGTCATTGGTTTTGTTATTCAATTAAAATGTGTGAATGACCTTTAATTGTTTTAAAATTTATATCCCCATATATTGGGCATATTTATATTTTCTACACATAATTATTTCATTTATTTATCCTTAATCTAGTTATAAGGTCGTTGAAAGGGACTACGTCTCAATCTCCATTTATTGAGGCATATCATGATATTATAAACCTTTATTATCCTAATGGTATATATACATCCATTTGAAATATTATATCATGAATATCCAAATTCTCATGATATTATATGTTCTATTTAAGGATATTCTAGAATATTTTTTATTCATGTATTTTCTCATGTGGTAAGGGACTCTTTAACTAATATATCATTTTAAATGTTTTAATTATTTATTCCTATAAATATTTTTCAATAATGTACATGTTTTTAAAATGGTTTTACGGATTTATTTTTACATAAATGAGTGTTATAAAGTCTAAATTCCTTTCAAAACATTTAAGGTGTTATAGAACACTTTGATTCAAAACAATTATCTATGAATGTTTCAAATAAATTTATTTTATCAATATCTTGAAATAAAATCTTATGATTTCAATGTAAAAATTTTCATTCTCCTTTTTTTTTAATGTTTTATAATTAAGTTATGGTTTTCAAAATTATTAAATTAAATGTTGGTTTCTATGATAAACCTACGATGGGTGATGTTATGATATCTCTCCAATGAATTTGGTAATCTGATAGAGGTAAACATTAATGTTTCTCCTATGATATTTAGGTAATATACTGTGATGGGTATTCCAAATGTAACCATGAAGGTTACTCCATAAGTAGCTATGAATGATTAATCTAAGTATGATATAGATGCACCAATTTACCTTTATTTTTTATGCTTTCAATGATATTTTATATAAATATTCTTATTATATTATGTAAGCTAAATAGTTTATATTTTATTGGTGAAAAGTATGATTTTGTGAAAATGTTTTCATGGGTTTTAAATATTCTTGGACAAAAAACTTTATCCCTTATTTTATATTCCTTATTATTCTTTTTATGTTAGTACCATGTTTTTGAAATGTTTTCTACTGGTTATAATGATGGGTTAGAGAAAGGAATAATTCAATATGATTTTTATCAAGAAAAAATAAGTCATGTATTAGTATAAATAGCTTAATTTTGTGAGCAAGATGTATTGAGTGTAGATTGGACTACAATGTAATATTTGTGTTTTTTTTTGTAATATTTATGTCCTAAATCTCAAAAGATGTAAACTTGAAAATATTCTTAGTGTGAATTCCAGACAAAAGTCAATATTAAGTAATGTTTAAGGTTGGGGCACCATAGATATTGGAGATAATGTCTTCCTTTTAATATCACTATGGATGAGAGTAGTGCAGTTTGGAATGAAGGGAATGATAAGATCAATGTAAATTTACCCCTTTTAGTCTGTTTCTTTTATAGGATTCGTGGAATATTGTATTTCACATCCACCAATGATGGCTCAAGTTCATGATGTGATCCATGTATCACTCCTGAGGAAGTACATAACTGATCTCTCACATATACTAATCATAGAGGTGATATAGTGGGATTACGATATTTTATATGAGGAGAAACCAATAAAGATTCTAGACCAGAGAGATATGGTTATTTTAAATAATATAACCCATGTTGTCAATGTATTTTGGTAGAACTATAAGTAAGAATAAGAAACAAGGGAAACATAGGGGGTAATAAAGGAGACTTACCCACAAAATATTATGTGAACTTATATTTCAAAGGTACAATTTCAAACTAGGTGATGACTGTAATGACCCAAACATTTATCAATAGAATTTATCCCATCATATTGTAGTGTCATCTAGTATAAATCACAGAAAATTACATATAAAACATTATAAACAACAAATTAATGAAATAAAAAGTATTATGGATGTTAAGGAACAAATATAGATAAAATAGTATCTTGACCTTAGGAATAGAAATATTACCTGTATGAATAGTAGACCGACCAAATAAATAGTAACATCACCCAAGAAATTATAATTAAAATTCATGAATCTTATAAATTAAATTAAAATATAATTATATCATATTGTTTTTTAATAATTGATTTAGATAATATTAATTAAATGCGAATATTTCTGTAAGAAAAAAATGTTTTATTACAATTTTATGATTTATTTAGAAATTTAAAAGATAATTTATTTTCATAAAATATAATCATAAATAATTTTTTCTTCACTTGTGATTTTAAGTTATTTTTATGAGACCTTATGTAATTTTTCACTGTTTTATAAAATGAGCTATTATTTAAAAATCAGTATTTTCCATGCAAATGATGATTTTTATGAAAGATTAAATTAATAATATTAAAAAAAATATTTTCATAAAATGTAAATAATTTTTAAATTCTACATTTAAAAAAAATATTGTTAATTTTTGGGAATTTTCTAAAATATATAAAATTTTTATGTATAGTAAAATATGATAATTTTTCATAAAATCTAAATACATTAATTATGGATTCATATATGTTTTATGGAATATGTAAGTGGAATATATAGAAATCAACTTCATTATTTACAAATATTTAGTTGTAATTCTCATTATAAATATAAGGCCCCGACCTTAAACCATACTAAATATTGATTTATTACAAGATTACACATTGAGGATCTTTTCAGGTTTAGAGTTTTAGAGAATTAGAACATAAAACATGCATTACATTCCACATTTAAACAAAGTGGTTACATAAAGATATTATTCATTTTTTACCATCAACAGAAACATATTTAAAATAAAACATGGATTTTTCTTGACACTTCCTTGACACTATCATCATATCATGTACCTTTCCCTTAACCTATGAAAAACATTTCAAAAAAACTTGGGATGAGCATAAAAAGCTCAGGATGGGTTATAAAAATATGGAAAGGAAACACGAGTTCATATATACATAAGAATGAAATCATACTTTACCCATAAAACATAATAACTTTAACATACCTCATAAAATCATGAATAAATCATAGAAATCATAAAATATAAAGGTAACTTGAGGCATTAATAACATTCTTACGTAGGGAGTAACCCTCTTGGTTACGTTTGGAATACCCATCACAGTATATTCCCTAAATCTTTTCGGATAAACCTTAACGTTTCACTCCTTCGCGTTACCCAATGCATTGGAGAGCTATATTGGGCTCACCCGCCCTTAGTTTATCACGGAACCACCGGTCTTCATAATAATTCCCAAGAACCTCAACATAATCGTATCACATAAAACATGCATATAGGAAACATAAAATTTCCATCTTTCAATCACAAGATATCAATACAACACATTGATATAAAAACATTATGAAAACAATTTTCAATAACAAAACAAAATAAAAGTAAAACATGGTATTTATTTTTCTTTAAAAAATGGTATGGCTTGTAGAGGGAGATGAAACTCAAATAATTGTCACGGCGGCAGAGAAGTCGTTGTCACCGCATACGTACGACAAAAACATTCCCTTTTGTCATTTAGTAAAACGCTTCGTATAAAAAAGATTTCTTTTGGATAAACGTAAAATTCAAAGGGGTTTATACACCGTATAAAAGAAGGTTGTGTATAAAACAAAATATGCCGCAATGAAAGGAGATTGAAATAAAGTCCCATACCTCATGTCTGACTTGACTTGGTCATTCTTTAATCTCTTGAATAATAAACTTGAGTTAATTTATACTTGTTTAAGAACCTTTTTCAAGTTTATTATTCCTTTTATATCACTTATTTCCATGTCATGAACACTATGTAATTATTTAAGTTAATAACAGTCATTTTAATGATCATTGGTAGTTGAGTCAAAAATAAACCCTTTATAATTACATGTTTTTCATGTGTCCATTATATCCAGAATGGTATTCATGATGTAGATATCATATATTTCATATATATCCAGTACATGCATGCATTTATAATATTAAATAATAATTTAGAGGTAAGAAATTAAATGCACCGTTCATGGAGATGGTAAGCCGTACGTACGCATGAACGCTACTTTCATTTCTATTTCTATTTTATGAAATGGAATCATAATGATATAAAGGTATATTATAATTCCAGTGTAATATCATATATAATATCATAACTCCATCCTTTATGCGTCCCACATATGGTGTTAACGAATCATATCACTTTGAGGGGGCGGTAGTCCGCACTTCCTTAAATGAAGATATCGTGTTTACCCATAATGGAAACCATAAAGGTATGCCAAAATGAAAACTACAGAATCTTAAGGAAAAAATAAACATATTATATATCATATATAAATACAGTGTCATCTTAATGGCCACCTTTGAAGGTGTTAAAAGAATGTTGAACAATCATTATTTCGGGAGGCAGAAATTCCCCATCCACGGAAACAATATGTTCTTTAACCATTAGATGTAGGTGTGTGTAAGTGTAACTCGAATATTTCTTATAAAAACATCCTATTATATTGAAGATACTGGAGTTGTTACAAAATAAATGAACAAAAAGAGTTTAGGGGGTTGGATAAGAAAAATAAAACAAAAGGACTCTAGTGAAGACATTACCTTAAAATCGAGTAACTCCCTTTGGTTTGGGCTCAAAGGATTCCTTGGGAAGACTTCTGCCAAAATTGAAGCTTCAAGGAGTAAGATAGAAAAGTGGAGAGACAAAATGGGCAGGGGCTGGCCGAGCCAAAGGCTTTGGAAGTGTGGGTAAGGAGGTAGAGGGGGGGCCTTTTATAAGAGGAGAGGAGGGGCACTCTTTGAATGTAAAGAAATGTTACTTTATTTTAAAATGAGTTTCAGATTCAAAAGGTCCCACATTGATATAATTCGAGGCTAAGGTGATAAGGGTCCGAAATATACCCATCCAATAGGTTTTGGACATGTGTAGGTCATAGATTTTACATTATCTTTTAATTTTATTTAAATCCTTTATTAATGAGGTAATCACTACATCATCATGATGTCATAAATAATTTAATATATTTAAAGTATAAAAATTATAAAAAAATATCATGATGTAGGAAATATTTTTTTCTTTCTAATGAATATTTATAGTCAGAAATATGACTTATATAACCTCATGTAAAAATTGTTTTAGTAAAACATCTCATGTTTGTGTCATTTTTACTTTTACATTAAATAAAAAGTTATTTATGTCATTTCCCAACCAAAGAGGCTCCATGGGGTCCCCAAGTTGACCCATGTATTTTCTTGGTCGGCCATGACACATCCAATGAGGGTAGGACATGTTTCAAGCTCATCTCATATAATTAAAACATTATTTTTACCTTAAACTACACTAATTGCCTCTAATCGCGATTAAAAACTTAATAAGTTACTATTCACTAGAAAATTATTTTAATCTTATTGAACCACATTTTACTTTTTAATGACAACCATGTTTGTCGGATTTCTGAAAATCAAATCACAGAAGTGGCAAAGTTTCATTTAAACGAAAAATTGGTTTCTTTAACTACCACTTGGTGGTTTCACTATTCATCAAAAATTGAATTTTTTCAAAAAAATACCAAAACTTCACCCTAAGCTATATTCGATATTCCGAATTCAAAAATGATTTCTATTTTGAAAAATTCAAAATATATAAGTTACATTAATTAATTTAATAATTAATTCTCGTTGTCATGACAAATAGATTGTTTTTATGAAACAATAAGTATCAAAAGATTGACACCAGTTTAAGTCCAATTTCAAAGTGAAATTGATTCCAATGACCACCATCAGATTAAATGGTAAAAATATATTATAATTTCACTTCAAAACCAATTCAAAATATAATCTAATCATATAAATAAATTAGATTAAAAAGAGGTTTTGAATTAAAATAAAACATTTTCATTATTCATTAAAAAATGAACTTTATCGGGAAAATACCAAAAATTCACACAAAGTAAATTTTGATATCTCATTCATAAATAATAATTATATTTTGACAAACATAGCTTATAAAATTGTCAAAATATAGATTTAACAATGGTTTTCCATCAAAAGGCAGTAAAACAATCTTTTAAAAATATTAGTGTATTCCATGCTTAAGATTGGATTTATTTTCATTTTAATCCTCTAAAACACTATCTAATTCATTAATAGACATAGATAAAATTATCTGTTATTCATTACTTACTTAGGATGTTACATCCTTCCCCCCTTTAGAAAATTGTGTCCCCGTAATTTATTTACTTATCGAATAAGTGGGGGTATTTAGCCCTCATTGCATTTTCAGATTCCCATGTTGCCTCTTCCATCATGTGGTTTTTCCACAAAACCTTTACCTGATTAATCACCTTATTCTGTAACACTTGATCCCTGTCGTCAAGAATCTGGACCGGTTGTTCCTCATATGATAGGTTCTCTTCCAGCTGAACTACCTCTGGACTCAAAACATGAGATGGATCTGGCATGTACTTTCTCAGCATCGAAACATGAAAAACATTGTGTACCAGAGATAAACTCGGAGGTAAAGCCACCCGGTATGCAACTGATCCAACTCTCTCCTGAATTTCATATGATCCAATGAACCTTGGACTCAGCTTTCCTTTCTTACCAAATCGTATCACACTTTTCCATGGTGAGACTTTGAGATAAACATGATCACCTACCTCAAAAGAGATATTCTTCCTTCGGTTATCCGCATAACTCTTCTGCCTCCTCTTAGCTGTTCTCATGTGTTTCTGTATCATCAGAACTTTTTCTGCCAACACTTCTACCAATTCTGGTCCCATCAGCTTTCTTTCACCCACTTCATCCCAAAAATATGGAGTTCGACACCATTTCCCATATAATGCCTAAAATGGTGCCATATATATACTGGAATGAATACTGTTATTATATGAAAATTCAACCAAAGAAAGATGTTGGTCCCAAATTCCCTGATAATCCATCGAACAATCTCGTAGCATATCTTCCAAGGTCTGAATTGTTCGTTCTAACTGCCCATCTGATTGAGGATGAAAAGCTGTACTAAAATTTAATTCAGTACCCAATGACTTTTGAAGGCCTTTCCAAAAGTTAGAAGTGAACCTGGGATCATGGTCAGATACAATGGAGAGAGGAACTCCATGTAACCTAACTATCTCTTTAAGATACAAACAGGAAAGTTGATCTAGAGAGAAAGTATCTCGAATAGGAAGGAAGTGAGTAGATTTAGTCAAGAGATAAAAAATAACCCAGATTGCATTATTACCTTGAGATGTCTTCGGTAATCTTACAACAACGTCCATGCATATATTCTCCCATTTCCACTTTGACACTCGTAAAGGATAAATCATCCCTTTCGGTAACTTCCGCTCTTCTTTAACCTGTTGACAAGTCAAACACTTCACAGTAAAATCAGCAATATCTCTTTTCATTCCTTCCCACCAGTAATACTCCTGAAGACATCTATACATCTTAGTACTGCCAGGATGAACTGAAAACGGAGAACTATGAGCTTCACATAACAACTCTCTCTTGAAATTTGAATCACAAAGCACAGAAAATCTCTTCCAAAATCTCAATATGCAATCATTATAAATGTTGAATTCAGGCAACTTACCTTTCTAAACCAGCTCTACCTTTTTCTGCAACTCACTGTCTTGCTTCTGTGCTTGCTTGATTCTGTCTTATAGAGAAGATTTCACTGATACCTGAAACAAAACAGAAGAACATCCTGCACCAACAACATCTATGACAAAGTTCATCAAATCCTTAACCAAAGGATCACGTTCTAAACGCAACATTATTAATGAAGAATTACTTTTTTGACTCAAAGAATCGGACACTTTATTTGATTTTCCCGAATGGTAATGAATTGTACAATCATAATCCTTGATTAATTATATTCATCTCCTTTGTCTCATGGTCAATTATTTCTGAGTGAATATATACTTTAAACATTTGTGATCAGTATATATTTCACACTTTACTCCATAAAAATGATGCCTCCAAATTTTTAAAGAGAAAACAACAATAGCTAATTCCAAATCATGTGTAGGGTAATTTACCTCATGATTTTTCAACTATCGAGAAGCATAAGCAATTACCTGATCATTCTGCATTAGGACGCAACCAAGTCCTTTCAATGAAGCATCATTGTAGATAAGAAACTCCCCATTCCTGGAAGGTAGTGCCAAAACTGGAGCATTCACCAATCTTCTTTTCAATTCCTAAAAATAATCATCACATTCATTTGACCAAATAAACTTAACACCCTTCCGAGTTAGCTTAGTCATTAGACTAGATAACCGTGAAAATTTTCTAACAAACTTTCGGTAATAGCCTTCCAAACCAAGGAAACAACGAATCTCTGTTACATTTGTGGGTCTTGGCCATTCTTCAACAACCTTTGTTTTTGTAGGATCAACGGTTATCCCATCTTTAGAAACAATGTGACCAAGGAAAGAAATTTGTTGCAACCAAAACTCAAACTTGCTGAATTTCCCACACAATTTCTTTTCATTTAAGGTTTTCAAAATAACCCTTAAATGTCTTTCATGCTCCTCTTTACTTTTAGAAAACACAAAAATATCATCAATGAAAACCACCACAAACTTATCCAAGAACTCATAGAAAATTCTATTCATTAAGTCCATGAATACAGTAGGTACATTGGTTAGCCCAAAAGGCATTACTACAAATTTATAATGGCTATAAGGAAAAACATCCGGATTCTCATTTACCACTAGGACATCATTAGTCTGAATAGTTCCCTTGTTTTCAACAATATGTTCAAGGTAACATTCATTTCCATCTTTTACAAGTTTCTCTGCCTCTTGATATGTTATCAACAGTAAGGGTTCATTATTGTACACAAACTGAAATTCATTCCAAAAAGAAACTTCTTTAGCTCAACAGTCAATCTTATCATGGTAAATAGAGAGACAATCTATACACAGGATAACATCAAACTCTATTAGAGGTAAAACAATAAGGTTTTCAAGAAGGTTCTTTCCATGGATAAGGATAGGAAGATTCTAATAAATTCTTTTTTCCTCAACATTTCCCCCAGGTGTTTTTACCCAATGTTCAGGAGTCATTTCTTGAGATGGTATTCCCATTTTACTAGAAACATTTTCAGAGATGAAAGAATGTGTAGACCCCGAATCAAACAACACACTTGCATAATCTAAAAAACAAACAAAGTACCTGATACAACTTCATTTGATGGCCCGACATCTGCTGAAGTAGTTGCAAAGGATTTCACCACCCCTTTTTTCTTGTAGTCTAACTTCTTCCCGTCATTCAAGCGCCTTGTCGGACACCTGTTTTCATAGTGACCCATCTCATTGCACTTAAAACATTTCACTAACTGTAAATCAAATTTGGTCTTACCATCACCCTATTCTTTTTCAGTGCAATCACGAACCTTATGTCCCATCTTACCGCATCGGTAGCACTTTCTAGAATTTAGAAGACATTCCCCAGCAAGCCTTTTGCCACATTTATCACAAACTGGAAACTTAGATTTCTTACCATCAGACTTTTTGGAAGAATTCTTCCCGTTCTCCTGCCACCTCGGTCTCTTCTTCTGTTGGTTGTTATAGAACACTTGATCATCGGAAAACTCCATTTCCACCTTCACAGCACATCAGACAAGATTTTCATAACTTTTAAACTCATGTGAAGCTAATTCCCTTCGATATTTTGGCTTTAATCCTGAGTAAAAAATGATTTATTTTACTATCAAGGTCTTGGATAAAATTTGGAGCATACCTTGCCAATCGAGTGAACCTTTCTTCATAGGCAGCCACTGAGTCTTCCTCTTGCCTCAATTCCTAGAATTGATTTTCCATTCTAAGTCGAACAGCCATAGGAAAATACTTCTCAAGAAATATACCTTTGAATTCATCCCAGTCAAGAGCATCAATCTCATCGGCATCCCTGATATTTTTAACCATCGACCACCGTTGATCTGCTTCACCCTCCAAACGGTAAATAGCAAGACTATGCTTTTGATTTTCTAAACACCCCATGACATCGAAAATATTCTCTAGTGCTTTAATCCACCCTTCAGCTAACACAGGGTCAGATGATCCTCTGAATGATGGGGGATTTTGCCTCATGAAATGTTCCACCACTGATATGTTCCTCTGCGGTTGATCTGGATGATCTCGTGCATGGATACCACCACTATTTATCGCTTGAGTCAAATGCGCCATTAATGCAACAAACTGTTCATTTCCAATTCCGACCATCTCAGGATGATAATTCAGAAGGTTCTTTCCTTCGGTATGCCTTCCTAGCACTGCTTCCCTATTTCCTCTACGGAAAACTATTTTGAACAAACATGACTTGGATGAAGCAACATGATAATCCTCAAATGCTATATCATTTCAAACAAAAATATTTTTAGATAATCATTTAATAGAATTATAACTCCTAAAGTTATATAAACCGAACTCTGATACCAAATATAAGGCCTCGACCATAAACCTTACTTAATCTTGAGTTATTACAAGATTACACATTGAGGATCTTTTCAGGTTTAGAGTTTTAGAGAATTAGAACATAAAACATGCATTACATTCCACATTTAAACAAAGTGGTTACATAAAGATAGTATTCATTTTTTCCCATCAACAGAAACATATTTAAAATAAAACATGGATTTTTCTTGACACTTCCTTGACACTATCATCATATCATGTACCTTTCCCTTGACCTGTGAAAAACATTTCAAAAGAACTTGGGACGAGCATAAAAAGATCAGAATGGGTTATAAAAATATGGAAAGGAAACATGAGTTCATATATACATAAGAATGAAATCATACTTTACCCATAAAACATAATCACTTTAACATACCTCATCAAAGCATGAATAAATCATAGAAATCATAATACATAAAGGTAACTTGAGGCATTCATAACATTCTTACATAGGAAGTAACCCTCTTTGTTACGTTTGGAATACCCATCATAGTATATTCCATAAATCTCTTCAGAGAAACCTTAATGTTTCACTCCTTCGCGTTACCCAATGCATTGGAGAGCTATATCGGGCTCACCTGCCCTTAGTTTATCAAGGAACCAACAATCTTCATAATAATTCCCAATAACCTCAACATAATCATATCACATAAAACATGCATATTGGAAACATAACATTTCCACCTTTAAATCACAAGATATCAATACAAAACATTGATATAAAAACATTATGAAAACCATTTTCAATACCAAAACAAAATAAAAGTAAAACAATGGTATTTATTTTTCTTTTTAAAAAAGGTATGGCTTGTAGAGGAAGCCGAAACTCAAATAACGGTCATGGCGGTAGAGAAGTCGTTGTCACCGCATACATATGACAAAAACATTCCCTTTTGTCATTTAGTAAAACGCTTCATATAAAAAAGATTCATTTTGGATAAATGTAAAAGTCAAAGGGGTTTATACACCGTATAAAAGAAGGTTGTGTATAAAACAAAATATGCCTCAATGAAAGAAGATTGAGATGAAGTCCCATACCTTGGGTCCGACTTGACTCGGTCATTCTTTAATCTCCTGAATAATAAACTTGAGTTAATTTATACTTGTTTAAGAACCTTTTTAAAGTTCATTATTCCTTTTATATCACTTATTTCCATGTCATGAAGACTATGTAATTATTTAAGTTAATAACGGTCGTTTTAATGATCATTGGTACTTGAGTCAAAAATAAACCCTTTATAATTACAAGTTGTTCATGTATCCATTATATCCATAATGGTATTCATGATGTAGATATCATATATGTCATATATATCCAGTACATTCATGCATTTATAATATACCATAATCATTTAGATGTAAGAAATGAAATGCACCGTTCATGGAGACGGTAAGCCGTACGTACGCATGAACGCTACTTTCACTTCTATTTCGTATTTTATGAAATAAAATCATAATGATATAAAGGTATATTCTAATTCTAGTGAAATATCATATAAAATATCATAACTCCATCATTTATACGTCCCACATATGGTATTAATGAATCAAATCACTTTGAGGGGGCGGTGGTCTGCACTTTCTTAAATGAAGATATCGCATTTAGCCATAATGGAAACCATAAAGGTATGCCCAAAATGAAAAATACCGAAGCTTAAAGAAAAAAAAACATATTATATATCATATATAAATACATTTTCACCTTAATGTCCACCTTTGTAGGTGTTAAAAGAATGTTGAACAATCATCATTTTGGGAGGCAGAAATTCGCCATCCACGGAAATAGTATGTTCTTTAACAATTAAGTGTAGGTGTGTGTAAGTGTAGCTCGAATACTTCTTATAAAAACATCATATTATATTGAAGATACTGTATTTTGTACAAAATAAATGAATAAAAAGAGTTTAGGGGGTTGGAGAAGAAAAAGAAAACAAAAGGAATCATGTGAAGACATTACCTTAAAATCGGGTCACTCCCTTTGGTTTGAGCTCAAAGGATTCCTTGGGAAGACTTCTTCCCAAAGTGAGGCTTCAAGGAGTAAGATAGGTAAGTGTAGAGACACAATGGGCAGGGTTTGGAAAAGCCAAAGGCTTTGGATATGTGGGTAAGGAGGTAGAGGTGGGGGCCTTTTATAAGAGGAGAGGAGGGGCACTCTTGGAATGTAAAGAAATGTTACTTTATTTTAAAATGAGTTTCAGATTCAAAAGGTCCCACATTGATATAATTCGAGGCTAAGGTGATTAGGGTTCGTAATATACCAATCCAATAGGTTTTGGACATGTGTAGGTCATATATTTGATATTATCTTTTCATTTTATTTAAATCCTTTATTAATGAGGTAATCGATGCATCATCATGATGTCATAAATAATTTAATATATTTAAAGTCTAAAAATTATCAAATAAATATAATGATGTAGGAAATCTTTTTAGATTTCTAATGAATATTTATAGTCAAAAATATAACTTGTATAACCCCATGTAAAAATTGTTTTAGTAAAACATTTCATGTTTGTGTCATTTTTACTTTTACATTAAATAAAAAGTTATTTATGTCATTTCCCAACCAAAGTGGCTCTATGGGGTCCCCAAGTTGACCCATGGATTGTCTTTGTCAGCCATGACACATCCAATGAGGGTAGGACATGTTTCAAACTCATCTCATATTATTAAAACATTATTTTTACCTTAAACTACACTAATTACCTCTAATCGCGATTGAAAACTTAATAAGTTACTATTCACCAGAAAATTATTTTAATCCCATTGAACCACATTTTACTTCTTAATGAAAACCATGTATGTAGGATTTTTCAAAATCAAATCACAGAAGTGGCAGAGTTTCATTTAAACAAAAAATCAGTTTCTTTAACAACCATGTAGTGGTTTCACTATTCATCAAAAATTTAAGTTTTTCAGAATAATACCAAAACTTTACCCTAAGCTATATTTGATATTACAAAATCGAAAATGATGTCTATTTTGAAAAATTCAAATCATATAAGTCACATTAATTAATTTAATAATTAATTCTTGTTGTCATGACAAATAGCGTGTTTTTATGAAAAAATAAGTATCAAAAGATTGACACCAATTTGAAAGTGATATTGATTCCAATGACCACCATCGGATTAAATGGTAAAAATATATTCTAATTTAACTTAAAAACAAATTCAAAATATAATCTAATCATATAAATAAATTAGATTAAAAAGTGGTTTTGAATTAAAAAACAACATTTTCACTATTCATTAAAAAATGAACTTTATCAGAAAAATACCAAAAATTCACACAAAGTAAATTTTGATGTCCCAATCATAAATAATAAGTTTATTTTGACAAAAATAGATTATAAAATTGTCGAAAGATAGATTTAAAAATGGTTTTCCATCAAAAGGCAGTAAAACAATCTTTAAAAAATATTAGTGTATTCCATGCTTAAGATTGGATTTATTTTCATTTTTAGCCTCTAAAACACTGTCTAATTAGTTAATAGACATAGATAAAAATATCTATTATTAATTAATTACTTGGTATGTTACAATAAACATAGGTTTGACCAAAAATAATAAACTAATGAAAATAATAATGAGAAAACACATCTCTCCTCCACTATGAATACCACCCCTCACCACCTCTTTTTCTCACACCTCTCATGCTTTGTGAAACATCCAAATTCTAGCCAAAAATATTCCAAATCACTAATACCACATATTAGATCCATGGGTCTCATAGAATGTCCAAAATCATTCACTATGGAGGTTTTTTGGGGGATAAATCCAAGAGGTAAAATGCTTTCCCTTTTTCATTTAATTTCTTTTCAATTTCATTACTTTTATTCTCTTATCCTGAACATATCTTATCTAAAGTGAATAATGACATTTTTATGATTGATATATAATTATTCTACTATGTTAATGAAATATACATCACCCAAATCCTTCTTCTATATATATTATACTAAAAATTATATTTTCAACCATGTTGTGTCAATTTACTAACATCAGGGCGATGAACATTCATTTTCCTTTAGTGAAATAGAGGATGATAATAAATCCATTATAATGGATGAGACATTTTTTACAAATTTTTTTACCACCCTATTTATGTTTTGGAATTAAAATTTATAAATAATCTGAAAAGATAAATCAAAACATGTTCATTGTGATTGAAAACACTAAATTATAACTGAAAATAATCATAAATAAATTTTATCAAAAAAATCAACAACATAATATATAAACAAATTCATTATAAGATCATTTAATTATATATATTATCATTAATAATTTATAATAACAATTATTGATATTTATATTTATTTTAAATGGACATCCATTCTTGTATTACATTAACCTGATCGTGAAAAAAAGAACACAAACACTCCTGAATGATAAAATTATACTCTATAACTCATAAAAAATCCCATAACTGAAATTAATAAAACCATAATGAATCATAGTCACACATAAATGATTTAGGAATCATTTATTTATGTATCTAATGTTATAATATAAGATATTAATGTGATGAAATCATTCAGACATATCGTAAGAGGAATTTTGAACCCAATTAGAATTCTTTGAGTTTTCCCTCATTCACCCCATATTCTGTGTGGATATTCATTTATTGTTATTTATATAAAATTTTTGCATAATTAAGTTCTCTTTTATGGAATATACATGTTACCAATCCAATTTGATGAAATATTTAATGAACGTTTTATGTAATTTCTTCGTTTAAAAAAATGTATCTTTTAACTCTCATGTGATTTTTTCTTCTTAAATAATGAGTGATACCAAGAATCATATTATCTTTTTTATCTTAAGAAATACAATGTTTATTATTTTATATTTTACGAAATTGAACCCATTCATTTATATTTGTTATTTTACCTCTATGGTTAATATATATTCAACATGGAAAGCATGATTATGTAAATGTTAGCATGTAACTGGTGCGCCATAAATTATATAGTGAAATGTTATTATGATGATGAGAATAATGTTCCTTGAATTATAAATAACCAAAATTAATTTTGAAATGTGAAATACCTCATGAGAAATTGTGAAATATATGGGAACATGATTCTATCATTGTTCCTAACTATGTTTTGTAATTTGACACTAAGACATGATGTTTATTTTTTATGCATTTTCATATTCCAATCTTTTTCATAATGCTTCAACTCATGATTATGAAACTATGACTATGTTATGATGATAATGATTATTCCCACCCCATGTAATTTTCATTATTGTTATTATGTATCCAATTACTGGTCATTTAGCTCACACATTTATTTTTTGTTTATCATCAGATGATTTCATATACTAAGGACAATTCAAGGGCTAATAAGACTATAGAGAATAATGGACTATATAAATGTTCATATTTTAATTGGTAAATGTTATGTATAGCCCTAGATTACCAAATATACTAATCATTCAGATGTTTGTTATGTAATTATTTTTTGTTCTTTTTATATAGAATTATTTATCGTGATATGTTATAAAAGTAATGTCGTTTTACAAACACACTCTATAGATCCTCCTACCACTACATATTCCTCCTTTAACCTATTGTAAACCACTGTACTAGTAGATCTAACCACCCCCAACACCACTATACCACCATTATCATTTGATATATGGCCTATTTTTTGTTTTATAGAAAAATAGTAATTTAATTTAAGAATCATTAGCATCCCATTCACTGATTTTTCCCACATCACCACCCCTTACCCATCACTATCCCTTAAATATACCCACCCAAAACCCTCTCATGGCCTTGATACAAACAACTAACCCACCCCACCTCCGACCTAGTCCATAATACAACCTAATATTGTATACAATTCCATCTACTAAGAGTATATAATAAGGAAGGCTTGATAGAGAAATAGTATCATATTTAAATCTACATAAATGGTAGAATTTATTGATCTAGTTGTGATACATTAGGCCCTATTATGGATCAAAATCTCCCTACCACATGACCTGAATAATCTCATAGCGTGTATTTTGACACCTAGTATAGTGGTAAATCTGCATGCCCCACCTCTATAATTATGATAGAAATTGAGGGGAATATTCTTGCATCCAATATTTGGAGGGGGATACTGATGATGATATGATTTACACTTTCTAGGATTTTTTGTTGTGTTCACATACCCCTCCAACATTGTACACAATCATAAGTTTATTATTTTTGTTTTTGTGTCCACTATTCCAAGATGTATCATTTATTGTATTTATGGATGAGAGATTGTTTTTACTAAAATGATTAATTACTATTACAAATATACTTTTCTGCATTAATTTAACCATTTCTGTCTGTACTATATCCTTTGTGGAAATTGATTCCTCTATAAGGCCACTATATATCTTCTAGAATGAGATATATCAACATCTGGTTATCATATAGAGCACTATTTAGGAGCTCCAAGTCATTATATTATATGAGCCCACTACACAACCAGTACAGAAGCGACAAGGACCATATGATAATTTTGTTCACCCCATTAAAAAGGTGGTCAACCCCACTATGCAACCATATATGATCAGGGGAACTACCAGCAGTTCGTACATGAGGAAAAGGATATATCTGTCAATGGAAGACATAAAATTTTCATTTTTCAATCATTCTGGAAGATTACATCATTGATGTCACTTTTTGGGAGGCAATCCATTTTTTTCTTTCATTGAGTTCTATTAGACAATTGTTTCTAATTTTACGGAAATTTTTTTCATCGGTCTTCAAAAAAATCATTATAGTCGATTCATGAATTGATTTAAGTTACTTTCTACTTGAGTTTACTATGTTTATATGACCATTTTCCACTCCCATGTCAATTAAACTTTTTGTTCTAATGGTTTATCTTGTAATGGTATATTTTTTTCTACAATTTTGGAATGAAGTAAAATTTCCCCTATCCATAAAGAAAATTTTCCAATAACATGACAATATCCATATGGGACTATTGATTAACTAATTTATAATTCATAATATTCCCTTTAATTTATATCTATTATTTTATTTACATCCCTCCCTCATCTCTTTCCAAAAAAGTGCATACATTGTTTCATTTTATGTGTGTGTGATTCTAAAATTGAGATATATTTTCTATAAAATTGTATTATATTCCTTTTAAATTATTCTATGTCACATTTTTAATTGAAATTGTTCTTTAAAATGAAGTCTCATTACACAAATATTAACAAAAGGCAAATATATAGATGGAGATTTCTGAAATCCAATTTTATTCTACTTCAATTTTCTAGTGTGATTTCTAAATTCAGTAATATAATTCTAATTATAGATTCTTAGAATTTCATTTTCATGACATGATACTGGATTCTATGCCTTGGTAGATTTTCGATTATTTTATATAGTCCCATTTTTTTGAGGTTAATGTAACTGCATTTCTATATTATTTTGAAATCATATTCCATTAGGGATACATGTGTTATGTGAACCTATCTTTCCTTCTATTGAAATATAACGAGCATATGAATGATTAGATACATTGATAATGTAGTTAAAGAAATATTTGTCAAAAAATTTATCATAAATCCAACATGTAAATTTTATTTTCATAATAGCATAGAATTTTTGAATTACCATGGTAGTATTAAGCCATCTCAAAATTCCATTTTACACCTTCAAAACCAAATACTTGTATAATATCTTTATTTTCATTTTAATTAGTGTGGAGGAGAGGTTTATTGAAAATGGATTCGTCATTCCCTCTATTTAGTTGTTATACGGTGATTATTTTACATGATATAGGATGTGGTCCATGGTTCTTCTGATATACCTTTCATGATTAACCTATTTCATAAAATACTAAAAAATAATAATAATGAATAATATATTGACTGTGTATTACGAAGGTCAAAAATAAACATTACATGACAATTGAATAATATTATGGATACTAAGTTGTTAGTTGATGGATATGAGAACTTTATTAGACAATCATTTAAAATGGAGAATAAAAAAGGATACATTCTATATATAATTATGACACAACCATAGACATTGGCTGATATTTTTGGATTATGGTGATGGTGCTTTCTATATGATATTAATAATTTAATTTTTTATGATGATCAAATATTATACATTATTTTTTACCCACATTGTATCCATTATTTTTTTTATATACCTACCTACCACTTCCTTTGAAATATTTAAATTATATTTTCAGAGACCTCATAATAGATTTTGTATTTTAATTTACAATCTAGAGACACTAGTACAAATGTAAACCTAATGTTATGAACTTGTATACAATGTATGAACCTATTTACCATTTCATTTTACATTGAAATGGGAAAAAATTTGTGAGGTATATTATATGTGGGTATATATTTGGAGGAAAAATTGAGAACCTAAAATTAAATAAATAAATAAAGTTATTAATACAAATAATTGTGATCATTTTTTGATTTTCTCATTAAGTGAGATTTTAGAGAAATTTATTCCTCCACTTTCACTTTGTTATATTTTCAAGGTTTTAATTCATGATTATTATTTCAAAATTATTTGATTTGGAATCCCATTGGAGATGATTTTTTCTTGCGGTCAATAAATTGTTCAAGTGTGGAAGAATTTGAAAACCCAGATTTATATATACATATTGGATGCATTTATTTAATGTTTAATGGTTCATTATTTGATAATAAAATTTTTTTGATGTGTTTTTGAAAAAATAGGTATGTTTGAATAAAAATGGGATATTTTGGAAATACAAAAAATTCAAAATTACAAACTATGAAGTACTTTCTCTTGAATTGTATTCCATGATATGAGAATCATCACGCCAATGAATAATCCATTAAAATATTAAATTATGGGAACCAAAAGTACAAAATTTGAAGATATTTCTTGATGTGAAATTATATAATTCTGAAACACAATGATTATAAATAAATTTAATGTTGTACATGGTGTGAATAGATTGAAACATGATGGTCACTGAATATTCAAGTCGTGAAATCCACGATATCCATTATCAGTATAGATATTTTTAGATCTAAAGTATATAATTTGAAAACCACATATGAATATTTTACATGTAAAGGACGAAGTCACCTTTTAAGGAATGTGTGTATGCCTCAAAGGGGTTTTATGAAATAAATAAGGATGGTGGGTGGGGAAAAACAAGAAAAAAAGGTTAAAATAAAAGTTCACCATTTAAGGAATCTGGGTATTCCTCAAATATAACTCCCAAAAAATCTAGTTTAGGAACATTATATTTGATATCATTTATGACATGCAACAAAAATCACATGAGGAAAAATAAAATCAAATGAATTTATAATATAATGATTATTTTAAATAAATTAGATATAATTAATATATTTCAATTCCCATGACCTTGAGTTAGTATACATCACACAAAACAATGAGTTTCTTAAATGGAATGTGTTACACGCAAGAATTACTTTTACAAAATAATAATATATAATTAAAACATTATTATTTAATATAATAATTTGATACCAAACACTCTAAAAATTTGTTATGAAGAGGAATCACTAAATTACAAAAATATAAGGTTTCCCCAATATGAAATTAATTCATTGGTTACAAATTAATTTTTAATTAATAAAATAATTAATATAATATAATGTAAATATTTTTATAGAGAACAATTTTTATGCTCACAAAGCTATTTTATCCTGAAAAAGTAAACTAATTAAAATTAGTCATTTATATTATTTTAATACATATATTTTTTTTAAATGAATATTTTTTTTATACTCATCCAATAAATTCTATATATATAAGATAAGAACCCACCCAATTTAACGCATGAAATACTATATTTTTATTAAGGTAATTTTTCATCCTTTTAATGGAGAAACGTTATAAAATACACATTCAAGAAAATTTATAAATCAAATTTGTGAAAAAAATTAATATTTTTAATTGACACATAAAAATAATATTAGCGTGATGTTTTGGTTTTTTTCAAAGAAATTTCTTTTTTTAATGAATAATGAAAAATTATGAATTTTAATTAAAACAACCATTTTATCTAAAAAAATTATATTGTTAAATAAAATTATAAATCAGTTTTAATGTTTAAATAGATTAATTTATTAATCAATTAATTCAATTTATGTCATTTTAATCCATTTTAATTGGAAATTTAATTTAATAACATACAATAATTTGAACGTTTTTACATAAAAAATAAGTAATATCATCATATTCCTAGGATTAAATTTAAACTAATTTATGCCTCTGATGTGATAATAATTTGGAATAATTGATTCATTATTTGTAATCATAATAATTTATAATTTCTAATAAGGTCATCTATTTTTTTACTAAAAAATTATTGGATTTTTTTAAAATAAATTACAACAATTAAATAAAAATTAATCTTAATAAGGGATTTAACGTTAATTTTAAAGGCTCAAATGACCTTTAATATTGTCCAAAAATCATTTAATGGGACTATTAAGGCCATATACTCCATATTATCTAATATTTTCTATTATTGGATCCATTTTCAATGGGAATAAGTCGAGAAAAATTCCCATTTTCCAAATATAAAAGAGTGTATCTTATCCTCCACTATAAAAATTCCTCTTGTCGTCCCACTTCCCCACACCGCACAATCAACATTAGATTTGAAACGATATTCCAAAATATCTCATATTAATCCTTCCTCTATTACAATAATCCTAAAATTTGGTATATATCCATTCAATGATGCCCATGGGTGGAAAAGATTTGTTACCCAAAGAAGAGGAAACATCATTCGTCAATCACTTTTAATTTATACCCATTCAACACCCATAAAAATTGTTCTATTTATTAATTATATAAAAAACAACATAATAAATATAAAAAAAATATTTTATATAATATTTTAACTAAAATTAAAAAAGGAAACTCCATATAATGGGTAAAGAATATACTATTTATGTGTATGATAAACTTCCACCTCCCAAAACAAACTTGTTAATTTTTCATTTACCACCAATCAAGAATAGTAATTGTGATGAAAATTATTTTTATTTGTTTAATATATGTTATTTGTAATGTATTTATACCACTTCAATTATTTTATAATAGATACCAGTATGTTTTACATTTTTGAAAATATGTTGACATTGTTTGTTGATGTGTGGACTACCACCTAGTAAAAGATATTGGATTTGATCACACTATACATGTAACATTTAAATTATGGTTTTAATAACCTATATAACATATATGATATATATATTATACTGGAATTATAATATAAATATATATAATTTATTTAAATTCTTTTAAAATGACATATAAATGAATGGAGTGCCCATGTGTACGTACGACATACTATCTCCTGGAATTGTGCATTTGGTTTCATATCTCCAAATTTTATGAATTACACAAAATATATGTATACTGAATATATATTAAAATTAAATAATGGTTTATATTTTGAATATGATTTTATGATAATCGGGTTAATAATAACAACATGTGACAAGTTACAATAGACATGAGAAACCCGGTAATTAACTCCTAAAACGTTGTAAATAATAAAATATTGTTAGCAAAATAATAATAATACATTATCATATTTTAATATTAATTATTATAAATATGATTATGGTTTAGTTATTGGATGGTAACATATTTAAAACCATTATACAAGTAATCAAATAATGTTCACCAAAATATAATAGTAAGATAAGTGATTTTCATCTCACTTTTTTACATTTGTGAAATAAATTTCATATTTACCCCATATTTCGTTAATTTGGGGTATCTAAAGCCTCTTTTTATCACACACTATGTTTTTATAGACTTTTCTTTCTGTAAAAAAATTAAACACTCCTTTTTTCCAATTCACTAATTCAAATATTTCTAAGACATGACACTAACCAAGTATATGTTACACATAACATCAAATTGGAATACGTGACATGGAACATCAACTTGGAGTATGTAACAAAAAACATATAATTTGATTTTCTTACATGAAAAATTATGTTTCTACGAAACATCACATTATTATTAGAATTATTTAAATTGGATAATTATAAATTAGACATTGAAAAGAGTTATATGAATAATAATACAAACTTTTCAAATATTTTTTGTTATTTTTATATAAAAATAAATCATATTAATGGTGAGATATATAATTAAATTTTGGTAATGTTTTCAGGTGTTTAAAAATACAATTTTAGCAAATGAACTACTTTTAATGTTATTTTATGAAAAATAATAAAATTAATTTTTGACACATTACGAAATTGAATTTGATAAAGTAAAATATATTTTTTAATTTAGAATTTCTAAATTATGATAGGGATAATGTTTACGATTTTTTGGATAAACATTATTTTTGGATGAATTGGGAAAAATATAAATTTTAATTCAAATATGTAGTTTCATCAAATTTATTTAAATGGATATTTTTTTTAAATTAGTTTAAAAGTTTAATTGGATAATATTTTTATCAATTAATTTAATTTTGGTCAATGTAATTAATTTCACAGTGATACTTGATATAAAAACATATCACTCTTTTGATCATTGTTTCTTTAAAATCACACAGTGTCATCCCCTCAACGGATTTATTTTTAAAATAATTTTATCCACTTCTATGTTTATAATTTTTCTAAATAACTTAAAAATTTTAAATCATAATAATTTATAATACATTATATGGTCAAATTATATTATAACAATAATATTAGTGAAGTTAATTAAAATTAATTTCATCTATTAAGCTAAAATTAAGCTTATCTAAGGACTAAATATTAAACTTATGTCACTAAAAGTCCTAGAAACTTTTAAAATATCCATTTTATGGATATATATAAATGCTATACTACCATCTATATAATTGTTTACATTATTGGATCCCCTTGGAATGTTAGAAACATGTAGAGAATTCCTTTGTCAAAATATTACAGGAACGTTAGTCCGCCTCAACAATATAAAGGCCTCCTCTTCTCCAAAATCCTCATGTTCTTAATGAATTATTTTTTTAAATACTTTTTAATAATGTACATATTTTCAAAATGATTTTAAGGATTTAATTATATGGATATTATTGTTTTAAAATTGTAATTCCATTGAAATTTTTAAATTTAGTATGTTACTCATTGATTCAAAAATCTATTTTCAATGACTTCCTTCATAAATTGTGCAACTTTTAAATGATTTCACAAAAACGAGGTATTCCTCTCATAGATTTTTACAAATTATTTTCATATATATTGACATCATTTATTGGATATAATTCATGAATGTGGTTGATTTATTATAAAAATATCTTTCATAATGTATTTAATGAGTTATGATATGTTTCACTATGGACATAATAGGATTATACCATTATTTTTTTTGGAAATTGTGTTAACATTTTTTACAATAGTTTTAATATTAATGTTTATGTTATATTTCACCCTTTTCATATGAAGATTGCATTTGACTAAATAAGTGACTAGATGGGCCTTCTATATCCCCTTGATGATTCAGTAGGTATAATGAGACAATCTAATGTCTCAGCACAAGGTCTAGACAAAATATTATTTTATGGACATTGCAAAAGGCCTTGATGTAGTGGTTTTGATGTTAAGAATTTTGTATTACCTCATTATGAGATTATTTGTAGATTTCACATGTGATTATTCGACTAGTATTATATCCATGTGAATGTTCCAATAGAAGTATTTGATTTATTCATGCCATATTATGATGAATAAAGTGTTTTAAAAGCCTTTTGTTTTAGTTTTTTACCTTGACATTAATGCTTATTTATATTTGTGATAGATTCTACTATATTGTTTATCCTTATTGAGCATTTGAGATTACCCCTTCCTATGTTTTATTTTACCATGATTCCTAGAAGTGATTTATGATTTATATAAAGGGTTATAATAAGTGAATATTGGTGTTCTAACTAGATTATCTATGCTATGTTTTATGTTATATATTTTAATGTAATGTTCATATATGAATCTATTTTCCATGACAGATAAGCTAATTGGTTTTGTGTGACTGGATTTCTTGTAATCATCCCACTGTTTTAAAATAATGCACAAGATTTTGGCTCCTGGGGCTGGGGTGTTACAGTTGGTATCAAAGGGAGGTTTGCAACAACCTTGGAAATTGATTTAGAAAACATATATTAGGGTTCATAATCATAATATAGGCTTTGAGAATAAGTATAGTAGTACCCCTAAAATTTTTGTAATGTACATATTGCATGGATATTTCATGAAATAAAACCATGTCTATATACTACATGTGGATTTGGTTCTACCACCAATGTACCTAGGGGTGAAAACTATGGCATGTTGTTCCAGGTTTTACTCTGGGTATCTTGGTACAGCAAAACAGACCTTACTATATACATGGTTTAACACTCATGAGGTATTTTCTTAGTATAATTTATATTTTCTTTGCAGAAAATTATTAAGTATTTCTGATTAACTATGTTCTCATAGAAACCATGTTTTTTATTATGGATTAAATATGCATAAAATTCACAGTTAATGAAAATTATTATACTACTTTAGAATTATGCATTATGGTTCCTAACATAATCTCATGAATTCCATTATATAGAAATGGCTCCTAATAGATGAAATGGAAATCATATCAATGCACGTCATCCATGTAGGGATTGACCTCCTATGAAAGATATTGATAGTTGAGCTGGTGATATAATTGGAACTGAACAACTTATAATCATTTTGGGACAACTGGCTAAGTTTACGAATAATAACATTTCACATATTGAGCATCCTAATCCACAATATAGAGGATTAATGTTATACTACTTCATGAGATAACAACTGCAAACATTATATGGGACTACAAGTCCATTTTTAGTGGTGCAATAGATATGTTACTTAGAGAAAATATTTCATAGATTGGAAAGTAACAAAAGTGAAAAGGTTTCCATGTATTTTTATCATATCATAGGAGATACGGAATAATGGTGGTCATTAATTAAAAAAAATGAAGGAGGATGGTGAAGTAGAAAATATGGAATGGACAACGTTTAATTGTAACATCCCGGGTAAATAAAGAATATAACATTTTCAAATGTATTAAAATTTTGTGAATTAAATTTTTATTTTACTTTAAAGGAGATGGTATGTTTTATGTCATACCCAATACGCAACAACGAGTTTTTCTTTGAAATCTTATGTTGCACACAACATTGAGTTATAATAATAAATAATATAATATTATTATTATTTTAAATTATAGTTAACACCAAGCCATTTTATTGATGATAATGGACAGAACTAAATACAGTATGAATATAAATGTTTGTTAATTTTTTTCATTAATCCAATAAATTTTAGAGGCTTAATATAAGAAAGAATTTGATTTTAAGCATAAATACTCTAATATTCAATAGAATATCGATTTACCTCATTTTGATAGTGAACCAACTTTAAATATAGTATTATTCATTTTTCTATGTACTATTTCACAAAATAAAATTCTTGTTTTTAATAGAGACATCAAAATTTACTTTGGGGAATTTTTTTGTTTTTCAGATAAAATTCATTTTTTATGAATAGTGAAAAATAAGGTATTTTAATTAAAAACTACCTTTTAATCTAATTTATTTATAAGTACAGATTAAATTTATAATTGATTTTAAAGGTTAATTATATTATGTTTTTAAAATATATTCCAATTTATGTAATATGAAGTAATTTCACTTTGAAATAGGACATAAATAAGTGTCAATCTTTTGGAAGTTATCATTTCTTAAAAACATGCTTTTGGTTTTGATAGTGGGAATTAATTTTAAATTAATTTCAGACACTGAATTATTTTGAATTTTGAAAAATGGATTCCATATTTTGAATAATAAGTTTTAAATTGTCTAAATCAATAACTTTTATTTTTAAACATTATGAATATTTACTTCATTAAAAATTTTATATAACATTGTTGAAGGGTAAATATGGTAAATAAGTTTTAAAAAATAATATTATAAAAATATTAAATTACCCAAACATGTGTCCAAATCTATTGGCTGATACATTTCTGACTATGGAAATTCTTGGGTAGATTTTGGGACCCCTTGGAGCCACATGGGAGTGATAATGACACTTTATAATAATTAATTTAAAGTAAAGAAAAAAATGACTTAAACATATATCTTTTAGTAAATGAATTATTACATTGAGTTATATAAGTTATCTCTTCAACTATAAATATTAATTTGAATTCTAAAAATATTTCCTATATCATGATATTTTTTAAAAAAAAAATTAGAAATCAACTAAATAAAATTATTAATGACATAATATTGATGCAGTGTTTACCTCCTTAATGAATGATTTAAATAAATAAGATTATAAAGATTAAAACAACATCAAAAACACATCCAATTTTTATAAAATGACTTTATTTGGAACATTTGTCATATTATAATCATATTTAATAATTTTTGGACCTTCAGAAACCGAAAATTATTATATAATAAACTAATTTTTAAAACATTCTTAAATAGACCCTCCTCCCCCTTATAAAAATCCCTCACTCCTAACACATTACTTAGACTTCTCAATACCCTTGGATCATCATAACACTGCCCAATTAATCTCCCTACCTCCCACACCTCCTCCTAAAATCCTTCCCCTATGAAGAAAGAAATTCAAGTAATTCTTTTGGTTCAAACCAAAGGTAGATACCCGATTTAAAGGTAACATGTTCTTTTAAGTTCTTTTATTTTATTTTCCTTCTCCAGTCCCCTAAACTCTTTTTATTCACTTATTTAATATCAGAAATTGTATCTACAATATACTAGGTTGTTATTATGATAATTATTCGAACTAAACTTACACATGCCTCCATCTAATTGGTAAAGAACATACTGTTTCTCTGGACGATAAACTAATGCCTCACAAAATAATGATCGTTCAATAATCTCTTACCACCTGTTTTGGTGTCCATTAAGATGTAACTGTATTTATATGTGATATATATTATATTTATATTGATTTTATTATTCTATATTTTTAATTTATAGGATATTATTATGGTTTTCAATAGTGGGTAAAAATGATAATTTCATTTTAGGTTGTACGGACTACCGCCCCTCAATTTGATATGACTCATACATGCCACACGTGGAAGGTATAAGGTTGGAGTTAATAAAATTATATAGGTTATTATACTTGAATTAAAATAGTACTATATACAGTTATGTTTTTATTCCATTAAAAATTAAGTATATATGAATGTAGCATTCATATGTATGTACAACTTACCGTCTCCAAGAACGGTGCATTTTATTTCTTATCTCCAAATGTTATTTAATATTATTAATACAATTATATAATGGATATTGATTATATATATATGATATATATATGATATATAAGTCATGAATATCAATATTTAGATAATGTAATTACAACCACAAGGACAACTTATAATTATAACAAGTTCATTTGTAACTCAAGTTCCGAACATCGACAAAATGTCTGATATGAACTATAATAATTAACTAATTGTTATTGAAAGGTACTAATTTATATAAAAGGAATAATAAACATGAAAAACTTTATTAATAAAGTAGATGTTAAATTTATTTTATTATTCTGAAGATTAAATAATGAGCATGTCATGTCCAACACGAAGTAAGGGGATTTCTTACCTCAATTTTAATTTTGTGATATTTCAATTGTTCACCACTGATTTATTTCATGTGGGGTATTTAGTATATACATTTGATATATATTATCATTATTTTCATTATATTAAATGTATTATGTGATTAATTTTTTGGTTATAAACTTTTTTCTATACAAATCGATTGATTACAACGTGGAAAGTGGTTTTCATCTCACTTTTTTATTCTCGTGAGATTCATTATATATTTGACACTATTTTATTCTATGTAGTGTATGTAATGACCGTGATTTTATTCAATGTGTAATATAATTTAATTTATTGGTATTTAAATATTCATCATATTATCCTTATATATTTTTGCATATGTTTCATAAGTTACCAAATCGGTAAGTGAACCTTCCACCCACCTTTTTTTAAAAGACTAATTTTTGTTTTGTCTTTTAATTTGTATATTTTTATGTTGGGTTATTTTCTTCTACATACTTATTTATATAAATTTTATGTCCATGTGATGAGATAACATTTTATATCTCATAAAATCATTTTCTAAATTTTAATGTGATGTTGTTAGGATGTCGAATTTCTGTAATGGAAATTTGTAAACAAATTTCAATTCTTTGGGTTAAACTTCTATATGTTGATTATGTCAGGCTATGAATATTTGTGAATGAACTCTTATTTTTTACATTAAATATCCAATCACAATTAGTGTGTCTATATTTTTAACACATAATTATATAATTTATTTATCATTAATCTAAGTATGTTGTCATTATAAGGGATTTTGTCTCAATTTACATTCTATTGGGACATCATTGTTGTTATGCACCAATTCACTCTTATATGGAGTATATAATTTCCTTTGGAATATTATATAATAAATAAATTTATTATCATGATATTATTAATTTATGATTAAATTTTATTCCTCAATTATTTGTATTCAATCATCTATCATTTTGTTAAAAACTCTTTAACTAAAATACCAGTTAAAATGTTTTAAAGATTTATTCTACTATATATTTCTCATTAATTTCCATGTTTTCAAAATGGTTTTTAGGATTTATTTTTAAGGACATTAATGTTTTCAAATGATTATCTATTTAAATTATTCAAAGTGGTATAGGACACTTTGAATCAGAAATCTCTTCATTAAATGTTTTAATTGGTTTGTGAGATAGGTTTGATAAATAATTGATCATGTCAATATTTTGCAATAATATATTGTGATAGGAATGTGGAAATGTTATATTTCCTTTATGCATGTTTTATATGTTGTGAATATGTTATTTTTTTCGACATTTTTTAGAAATACGGGGGGTTCCATGATAAACCTTGGGCATATGAGCCCGAGACAGCTCTCCAATGCATTGGGTAACTTGACAGAGGTATATGTTAATTTTTATCCTAAGAGATTTAGAAAATATACTATGATGGGTATTCCAATGTAACTCCCTATGTAGATGTGATAACTAGAATGTACGTATGATATTGATGTCATAAGATACCTTTATGATTTATTATTTCTATGTGTTATTCATAAATCTTATGATTTCATGAGGTATGTTATGATTGAAACGTATAATTTCATTGATTTTTATTTATTTATGGGATAATGTTTTATTCCATATTTTATAACCCTTGGCGAGATTTTTATGATCATCCAATGTCTGGAAATGTTTTTCCCATGACTTAATGATGAATATGGTCAAGGATGGGTCTTGTAAAAACATATGTTGTCTAAAATATGGAAATAGATATAATACCTTTTTAAGTGTTTTTATATTATGAAAAAATTTATAATAAGTAAAAGTATCTACTTTGTATTCTTTTGAAATATAATGTAAAGGTAATAGACTAATTCTCTAAAACTCTAAACATGAAAATATCCACAATGTGAATTATAAATTTATTTCAAGATTATGTAATGTTTTAAGGTTGGGTCCTTATTGTTGGTTTCATAGGTCGGTTTAGACAACATTATGGATTATGAGTTTTCGTTAAACACATTGTCAGTCCCTATGCCTATTATTTTAGTAAAATAATTGTTTTATAACTTTTTCAGATCAAAAAAAGTCAGTTATAAATTGAAGGAGGAGGATCTAAAAAACATTCTTATCTCTTCCTAATGAAATGCATTTAATTTATATTGCAAAGTCATGTTAAGATGATTGTGAAACTTTTTCTAGCATATAAATCACATACAAGCAGTTGTTTGATATATCAAAACCCTAGAATATACCTCAATATCATCATAGATGATGGGATGTATTTAATTAAATAATATTTTCTCAATATTATCATATATTCAATAAAGGTAAATATTATCAAGGAATTGTTAAAAATTTTACCTTATCTAATGATTTTGAAGCATATTTTGATTTTGAAAATCATGCTGAAGAAAGAGACCCTTGCACAACCTATTTATATTTTTTATGATATAGTCTCTCAAAACATACTTATGGTATTTTAAACGGACCATTAATTGAGAGTTTCAACTCAAACTTGGTCTGACTATTTTATAAAAATCATGTTTTATCAAATGTTTTGTAAATATATGTCATACATGATTATTTTTTGATACTGTTTTTCTGAAAACACCCATATGACCGAAGTTGTAAAATGTTTATTTGGATTATGGAATAAAATAATTTTTAATGATCTCTAAATCCTTATTTCAATGCATGGACCATCTACCTACGTTAAAAAGATGATGATAAAACCACATACACACCATGATCAAGGTATGTTGTACTTTCTATTGGTAATAGTTTTATTTTATCATATAGTGGTGATAGAAATGTCAATATATAAGATATTGAGGTCTTAATGTATTGGGATGAAAATGAGAGGTATATGAAATCCGTTGAAGTTAAATCATGTTAGGGATATATTTAATTTTTATAAAAAGAAAAACCTTTAAGATCGGTGATGACCCATCGCGTCCGGCAAGGCCATAGGAATCGAACCCATAACCGAAGGGTGACTAGGGATCATTGACTACCATTGTCCTACGTGAAGTCCTTGGTTAGTATGACTTATTCTAGTATGGTAAATGACTTTATGGATCAAGAATTAGTTTTTTTGGGATATTATGATTTATCAAATGGACATCATTATAATTTGAAAATGGTTTGGTGATTATGTAATAATAGATGTTTTGGAAGACATTCTATCTTTTTATAACACTCTAATCTTATGGAAAATAAAATATTATGGGATTAAATTTATGGAATAATGGTTTAAATATTATTTTGAAAGAATATATGTTTTTAGTGTGGACATATGGTGATTTTTGTTATTTATGGAAATAATTAATATAACAGAGAGAATATGTGTTTAGGTTAATTGCACTTCATTATGAGACTTTAAGAGTAGTCAATGTTTTCGGAGATAAATGTTATGATCTACTGTGAAAGACTATTTGTTTGAATCCTTATATGTTTCAGGTTTCAGTATTAGTTTGGTTTATTTTGAACAATTTTTAGGTCATTTTTATAATGATTTGTCTTTCATGAAACTTTGGTTCTTTTTATAATTTTTGAGATTACGAGATGTATTTATTTTTATAAATTATTATCCTTTGTGAATTATCTGATCTTGTACAAACTACTTTGGTTTTTGGATGATATCTATAGATAGAAGAAATATATAGTTCATCTTTTGTATGTTATTTTATAATCTAGAAGTTTATTATAGCACTTCATGTGTGACCAAGCCATCTAGAATACTTACCATTTGGAGAAAAGATGAGTGTTTGGTAGATGTTTATTAAAGGATGACACTCTACATGACAAGTAAGTATATTTCCTTATGATATAAGTCTAGTAATTAATAAAATTCTTCAACTCTATGAAAGTGATCATGAAGAAAAGAAATTTATAATATCTATTTTATGATAAGACTTTTACCCAAACACAAATTTATGGTATTGTGGTGGTTGATATTTTGTGATTAAGTTATCTATCAGTATATATTAATCTATGAGAGTTATTAACTCTAGTTTTGGTCATTTTTATATGTTAAATTTGACAAAATAAAAGTCTTCTTTGGAACCAGGACATCAAAATTTACTTTGGGTATATTTTTGGTATTTTTCTGATAAAATTCATTTTTAATTAACAGTGAAAATATTGTATTTTAATTTCAAACTGCATTTTATATAGATAATTTATAATGATAGATTATCTTTTAATTGTTTTTAAAGAGATTTTATATTATTTTTTTATAATTTAATACAATTTTGGTCATTTGAAGTAATTTCACTTCTAAATTGGACATAAATAAGCTTAATTCTTTTGATCGTTATTATTTCTTAAAAACAAGATTTTTATTTTGACTGTGGGAATTAATTTTGAATTAATTTCTTCAACTTTTTTGTTTTAAATTTGAAAACATGGATTCAATATATTTAATCCTGAGTGCAAAATGGTGTAAATAGTATACATTTATTTTTATACATTATCAATATATACATCAGTAAAAATTTTATTTACCATTGTTAAAGGGTAAATCTGGTAAATAACGGTAATAAAATATTTTTATAATAATATTAAACTACCCTAACATGTGTCCTAATACTATTTGAAGATACATTTCAAATCATGGGAATCCATGGGTCGAATTTGGTACCCCATTGAGCCATATGGGAGTCATAATGACACTTTCTATTAATCAATTTAATGTAAAGAAAAAAATGACTTAATGATATATCTTTTAGAAAAGCAATTCTTACATAGAGATATATAAGTTATCACTTCGACTATAAATATTAATTTGAAAAATAAAAATATTTCCTATATAATTATATATCTTTTTATAATTTTATGACATCATATAAATAAAATTATTATTGCATTGTAATGATACAATGTTTACCTCAATAATGAACGATTTATATAAATAAAATTATAAAGATTAAAACAATATGAAAAACCTATAAAATTATTATTGGATGATTTTATTTAGAATATGAGTTATCTTATATTTGATTTCAATAAGTTTTGGAACTATTTAATCCAATAATCATTATGTAATAAAATAATATTTTTAATCATTCCTAAAGATCCCCTCCTCCCCCTTATAAAAATCCATCACTTATAACCCATTCCTCACACTTCTCAAGCCCCTTTGATCATCCATACAATGCCTAATTAATATACCTACATCACTCTTCTACTCCTATAATCGTTACCCAAGGAATAAAACAATTCAAGTTAACCTTTTGGTTCAAACTAAAGGGAGATACCCTATTTAAAGGTAACATCTTCTCCTATGTTATTTTGTATTATTTTCCTTATCCAACCCCTAAACACTTTTTATTACATTATTTTATAGAAAAAAACTGTATCAAAAATATACTAGGTTATTTTTGCGTGAAGTGTTTGAACTACACATACACACACCTCTGTCTAATGGGTAAATAACATACTGTTTCTGTGGATGACAAACTAACACCTCACGAAATGATGATTGTTCAATTATCTCATGCCACTTCATAATGTGGCCATTAATAAGGAACTGTATTTATATGTGATATATATTATATTTATATTTTTTATATGCTTATGAATTTTTCATTTACAGAATACCTTTATGGTTTCCCATTGTGGGTAAATAAGATAATTTCATTTGAGGAAATGCGGACTACCACCCCCTCAAAGTGATATGACTCGTTCATTCCATATGTGGAATATACAAATGATGTAGTTAATGATATTATATATGATATTATACTAGAATTATAATATACATACGTATCATTATGTTTTTATTCCATTAAATATGAAATAGAAATTAAAGTAGTGTTTATGCATACGTATGAGTTACCGTCTCCATGAACGGTGAATTTCATTTCTTATCTCCAAATGTTATATACTATTATAAATACAAATATATATATATATTATATATATATTATATATATGATATCTAAATCATGAATATAATTCTGGAGATAATGAAATTTGGACCACATGGACAAGTTTTTTTTTAAAATACAGCTTTTTTATCTCAATATCCAAACATCAACCAAATATTTGATATGAACTAAAAGTAAGTGGATTTCATATCTCACTTGTAATTCCCTAAGATTTCCATTGATCACCACATATTTATTGTAAGATTTGTATTGTGTACTTCCATTGGATATATATTATATTTATTCCCTTTATATTCATGGTATTCTTATGATTCATTTTATGGTTATATACTTTTGGCCATACGACTTGATTGATTACAACGTGGTAAGGGGTTTTCATCTCACTTTTATATCTTCATGAGATTCATGCTATATTGTCTAGTATTTCCTTTTTTTTGGTGCCTATACTTCCCATGATTGTATTCATTTTTTAATATAAATTAATTTATTTGTATTTACATCTTCATCGTATGATTCTTTGTTCATGGGGCATCTGTTTCATAAGTTACCAAATCGGTAAGGGAACCTTTCACCCTCCATTTTTTAAAAGACATCTTATTTTTATATCTTTTAATTTATATCTTCTTATATTGGTATATGTTCTTGTATATCCTTATTGCTGTAAATTTTATTTCCATGTGATGAGATATCTTTTTCTCTCTCATCAACTCATTTTCTAAATTTTAATGTGACGCTGTTAGTCTATCGAATATATGTAAGGGAACATTTTATCCCAATATCATTTATTTGTGTTAAACTTCTACATGTTGATTATGTTGTGCAATGAATATGTGTCAATGACCTATAATTATTTAACATTTAATATCCATTCATATTGAGTGTATTTATATTTGTCACACATAATTATATAATTGATTTTTCCTTAATCTATGGATAATGTCTTTATAAGGAATTTTGTCTCAATTTACATACCATTGAGACTTCATTGTTGTTATGCACCAATTCACTCTTATATGGTGTATATACTATCCATTGGAATATTATATCATGAATCCATTTATTATTAAGCTATTATAATGTTTTGATTAAATTTTATTTTCTAATTATTTGTATTCAAGCCTCTCTCATTTTGATAAAAACTCTTTAACTAAAATATCGGATAAAATGTTTTAAAGTTTTATTCTTCAAAATATTTTTCATTAATGTCTATGATTTCAAAAGGTTTTTTTGGATTTCTCTATATAGACATTAATGTTTTCAAATTATGACTTACTTAAATGTTTCAAAATGTAATGGGACACTTTGATTCAAAAATCTCTTTATTAAATGTTTTAAATGTTTTTTAAAAATGGTTGGATAAAGAAATGATTATGTAGATATCTTGAAATAATATATTATGATAGCAATGTTGAAATTTTATCATTCCTTTATGATTTTTTTATATGTTATGATCACGTTATGGTTCATTGGCATTTCTTACTAATAAAGGTGGTTCAGTGATAAACCTAGGGTGGGTGAGCCAGAGATAGCTCTCCAATGCCTTGTGTAACCTAACAAAGGTTAATGTTAATGTTTCTCCTAAGAGATTTAGGGGATATATATCGATGGGTATTTCAACATCACTCCCTACATATATATGATATCTACAATGTAAATATGATATGTATTCCTCAAGATACCTTTATAATTTATGATTTCTATTTGTTATTCATAAATCTTATAATTTCATGAGGTATTTTATGATTTAAATGTATGGTTTCATTGATTGGTATTTATTGATGGGATAATGTTTTTATTCCTTATTTTATAACACTTTATGAGTTTTTTATGCTCATCACATGTTTTGAAATGTTTTTCATGGGACTTAAATATGAATAGGGTGTAGGATGGGATCATGGAAAAATTCATGTTGTCTAATACATGGAACTATACATGTTAATTTTTTTAAGAGTTTTTATTTTATGAAAAAATGGAAATTGGGTAGATGTTTTTTACTTTGTAATTTCTAGAGATGTAATGTAATAGTTATGTCCTAATTGTCTAATACTATTAACTTTAAATCATAAAAAACGTGAATTACTAATTTAAATCAATATTATGTAATTATTTAAGGTTGGGTTCTTATATTAGTGAAATTTCCATAAAAAATACACTGCTCGCTAACAAAGAGATGATATGAAAAGGAAAATTCTAGGTCTGAGGAAAAAAGAGGTTGAGAATGCTGCAATGTATGCGGATAAAATCACAAGGATATCAATCAATGCTACATACTATATTCATAACTCTAGAAGTAGAATTGATTGATTCATTAATGGTTTAAAACCATTCCCCCGATGGGACTTGGTTTCACAATCTCTCTATTTGTACAAAAGTATATTCTCGTGATCTATTAAGACAAAAAAATAATTATCTGTGTCATATGAGATTAAATTAAATAAATATTTGAATAGAATTTTGGAGCAAGAGATAGATGAAGGGAATAAAGGAATGAATTATTTTCCATTATCTGATAATTGTGGGAAGAAACACCCTCATACTTGCCTAAATGAAATGGAAGTTTGTTACAAATATTGAGAAAAAGGTCACCAGGGTTATGATTAAAAGGGAAAATAATCTGTGCAATGTTATAATTGAATTGTTATGGGATATTATGGAAATTATGGTCCAAATAATTAAAGAAATATAGTTTATAAGATAAAAATGGCTCAAGGTATGTATTATGTTGTTACTACGATCGATGTGGAATAATTTATTTATTTGTGTCTTTGGATTCAAGAATTATATTCAGTTTATAATAAAAATGTTATATATAATTATTGTATTATATTAATTTTTATTTCCGTTAAGGTATTAATATGAATAATGTACTCATACATTTGGTATGTGACAATTAGAGAAACATTATGTTGTTTGTGGAATCTGATGTTTCAATTGATTTTGAAAATTTAGGGACCTTTTAGAGAGAGTTTAGAAAAAAGTATTTTGGAGAACTCTAATGGTTGGAATAGATTAATTTGAACTTTTTATATTATTATTTAAGGATAAAACATTTTGTAATATTGTTTTTTCAATGTTATAATAATATAGTTTTAGAAAATGGAAAACCCACAGGTCGGGTGTCAACCAGTTGCATCTGACAAGGCTATAAGAATTGAACCGACAACCGAAGTGTGACAGAGATTTATCACCTTCCACTATCCTACAAAAAGTCTTTTTTATTAGAACATTTTTTTTTCATTATTTAAATTACATATTATTATATATAGAACCTTATAAAATTATGATAAAAAAAATATTTTTAAATTTTGTCACCTTTTGAAAAGTAATATGTGTTTGTGGTAGGAATTAGTTAATGGATGAAAATATACATGTAAATTAATTATGATTAATTAAGTTCTTAGTGTATTAAGTAAAATACTTCTTCAACACTATGGATTGGATTTTGAACCCAAAAAATTCTATCCAAGTCCTATTTCTGATTAATCAAATGGCCCTTTGGATCATCACAGAATTAATTCTTTGTGATTCTTAACATTCTCAGGATTATGTTCTCTATCACTATCCATCATAACATGATGGATAGATTTTTCCTTCATTCCCATGTTTTTCTACAAGGAACAATAGTATGAGTTATTTATAGTAACATTCATACTTCCCTTTCGTTATTTTAATATATAGGTATCATTAATCCATTTTTCGGTGAAGGATTTCAACAATGACATTTTGAAATGTCAACCCCCTAGTTTTCCATCCTAGATTTAAATTGTGTGAAGAAATTTAGTAAAGGATTGTACATTATAACACCCCAATATTACATGGTACATTTTCTTTTAAATAAATAAATAGCATGTCCTATATGCAACACTGTGTACGAGTACACCATGACCTATCAAACTAGCCATTTAAAAACTGTTTATGAATTGTCTTAAATACATTTTGAAATTTTATTAATTTTATTTTTCACAAAAGACATCATTTTTGAATTCAAAATATCAAAATTATATGTGGGTCATTTTTTGGTATTTTTTTGAAAAAGTTCTATTTTTCATTAATAGTGAAAACATTACATTGTAGGTAAAAAAAGCTTTTTCATTTAAGTAATTATTTAAATTAAAATATATTTCAAAGTAAAAATAAATACATAATACATATATTGGTTCAATATATGTCTTTGAAATGATATTTTTAATAGAATGAGATTTAAAAAAAATTGAACATTTTAAACGTATTTTTACCCACCTTTATCGACATTAGAAGATTAACATTAAAAAATTATTCACCGCTACGGTGAATTTATTTTTTAACATAAGAAAAACATGGTTTTAATATAAATGAAATATTTTGTATAACAGAATCAAAATAATTTTTTTGAATAGTGACTTTTGAATTTTATATACCACGACTAAAGGTAAATTGTGTAATAAAAGGTAAAAATAATATTATAATAATATAAAATTACCCTAATACATGTCAAAATTCTATTAGATAAGTCTATTTGACCAAAATCACGCTTATTCCAAAAATGGGATTCTTCTATGCCACTTTAGTAAGGTTATGACATTTATTATATTTAATTTAATGAATATTTAAAAATATCATATTCAAATTTTAAAAAATTGTACAATTATTAATATATGGTAATACATAAGTTAACATTTACTATTAATATTCATCAGAAATCAATGAAATTTATCTACATAATAAAATTTTATTTATAATATTCTGACATTAAATAAATAAATTTAATTGTGACTGAATGATGATGTAGTAATTGATTTATTAATGGAAGAATAAAATAAAAGAATTTAATAATATAAAAATAAATATATTTTGAATTAATTTACCATTTCAACTAATTTTAATGATAAATTAGACATTTTAGTGAAGCATTGGATTTATTTTTTCTATTTTATCTTGTTGGATTGATATTTTTATGAAGGAAAATATTGATTAGTAATAAATTTGACAAAACTTTTATTTTAAATAATATATTAATTTATTAAATGATATAAAAGGAATAAAAATCTTGTGTTCGGCCAAATAACATGGATTTTGATAAAAATTTCACAAATGACCAACTTTATGTTCTTTTAGAAATTTATAATAACTATATTCACCATGTAATTTAAAATTAAAAGAAGACATGGTAAGAGTTAAACTATTTAACTAAGGATAAAATATATAATACAAGGTTACTTTTATAACATAAAAAAAGTCTAAAACCAGTTGGTTGAGAAGATTTAAACCCATCCTCATTATATCCTAGAAATAAATAAATTTGGATCTACTAAAAACCAAAAATTATTTTATAATAAATTAATATCTCTTGACTTTTCCTAAACTAACCCTCACCTATCTTATAAAATTGCACCTCCCATTCTTTTTAAATAAAACGTATAAATCAATTGTTTTGGAAAAATATGGATTATTTATCTTCCAAACCTCCCTCAATTTATCCTATATGACTAACATTGACTATAGATCAATTTTAAGGAGCCAATTTTGTTCAAATCAAAAGCAAACACCTGAAGAAGAGGTCATGGTTTTACCACCTCTTTAAAAGTTCATTTCTTCTTATAATTCCTCCTTCTCAATTATTTCCATACTAAAATAATAACTCAAGTACATTAAAAGTGAGTAGATTTTATTATAATAATGCGAAATCCATATTTCACCTTTTAACAATCCTATAGAAAGCAATATCACCATGTATCCGTATGTACGGCTTACCGTCTCCACACTGTGGTATAAATTTTTTTTCATTCCCACTTTTGTTATATGGGTATAAAAATGAATATAATGGATCTAAATAATCAATATAACATGATATTTTTTCTTTAAAATTCATATTCCATCAAATTATGTACCCTTTAACCATTAATGAAATGATATCATCGGTCGTGCGTACGTGTGACATACAGTCTCCACGGCACGACGACAATCATCTTCCATGTCCACCATCCTAGAGTGATTGAAAAAATTATATATTATGAATAATTATGAAATATTTTATGTAAAAACACTACTTAAATAATATATATATATATAAACATTTAGGTCATTCAAATACTTTAACTCAATATGATAAGAAAACCTAAATAGAATTCATGTGTATGTACAACCTACCGTCTCCATGAATAGTATATTCCTTTTCATATATCTAACTATTATGTATATTTATATTTTGAATGTATATGATATATAAATAATATTATACATTATGGAAGTAATTAAATCATGTTCCATGTAATATGATCGACAATAACTAGTTAAAACAGCTACAATAACTGAAGCAATTATTACCCAAAAAGTTGAATTATTTTGGAATTACTAATAAATGAGAAATATAGAGTAATAAATAAATTTTATTTCATATAATAAATTTTATTTTGATTCTAATATAAGATAATAATATTTTTAGAAACATTATACAGGAGTTTTAGACATGTATGGAGAATATCAGACCTATTGTTAGGGATAATTCCTCAATCTCACTATTATCTGATATTGTTTTATGTGTATGTATTGTAACGCCCCAAGATTCCATGGTACACTTCTCTTTGAATAATACAGTAGCGTGTGTTGTATGCAACTTCGAGTTCTAACACACACCACAACCAATCAAACAAGTCATTATGAATAGTAATACACACTTTTTGAAATTTTATAAATTTTATCTCTCAAAATGGACTTCATTTTCGGATTCGTGATATTGAAATTAGCCTAGGGTAAAATTTTGGAACTTTTTGGATAAAAGTTTTATTTTGATGAATTGTGAAAATTACTAAATTTTAATTAAAAACAACTTTTTTAATCGAGATAATTAATAGTGATAATATATGAATTTGAGTGGTTTTAAAGTATATTTAGAATATATTTTTACCATTTAATATAGTTTTGTTCATTGGACATAATTTCACAATTAAAACGGACATGAACAAGTGTCAATCTTTTAATAGTTATTATCTCTTAAAAACATACTTTTTGTTTTAACAATGGGAAATAAGTTTAAATTAATTATTGCCACTTCTGTGTTTTGAATTTGGAAAAATGGACTCCATCTTTGGAATCAGGATGTCCAAATTTTTAAAATAGGTATCTTTTATTTTTAGACATTTTGAATAATTACTTCGGTAAATATTTTATTTACCATGGTTAAAGGGTAAATCCGGTAAATAAGGGTAAAAAAATAATATTATAATAATAATAAATTACCCTAAAACGTGTCCTAACCATATTGGTTGATACATTTCCGACCATGGGCATCTTTGGGTCGTTTTTGGGACCCCATGGAGCCACATGTAAGTGATAATGACACTTTATATTAATTAAGTTAAAATAAATACAAAAATGACATAGGCATATATCTTTTATTAAAACAATTTTTACATAGGGACTTATATGTTTTATTTTTGACTATAAATATTAATTATAAATATAAAAATATTTCCTACATAATGGTATTTAATTTCTAATTTTTAGACATTTAATTATTAATATTATTTATGACGCAAAAATGATGGAGTATTTTCCTTATTAATGAAAGAATCAAATAATTGGTATTATAGATGTTAAAATTAATATAATTTGAACTTTTTGATGACATCCCTGAATATTATTGCTTAATATGACATTATAATATTTCTTAAATGAATTTTTTAGAATTAATAATGATTTTAAGACTTTAACAAAAATCAATTATTGAATAGTGTCAAAGTTCACATAAAAGAGTTTTTAAAAACAATATTATATTATTAATTGATATTAAATTCTTAAAAATCTAATTTTCATCCAAAAGACTTATATCGTGATAGTTTTATCATTAATGGACCACTTGGAGGTCTCTTGGATGTAAATAGTATGTTTATTAACTATATAATATAAAAATACAAAGTGACATGGTAAATGTCAAACTAATTAACTAAGAGTTATAACTAAAAGATAAGGTTAATATACTGACCCAATCCTATCTAAAATCTATTGGATGAGTGTTTTTAGACCTATCCCCACCTTAAAATTTAAATAATCTACTTTTGAGCCATTATAAACCTAATATGAATTTATTATAAAATAATATTTCTAGCATTTCCAAAGGTTCCCCTCACCCCTCTTATAAAAGGGCACTCCACCTTCTCACTAATTCACACATTCAAATCCTTTTGGCTCGGCCAACCCCTACACAAATACTCACTAAACTTCCCTCACTTCAACCTATATTCCTTATTTTTATCATAAAGCCAACCTAATGATCCCTTTTGATCAAATCAAAAAGAAGAACCCGAAGAAGATGGAATGTTTTCACCACCCTCTTTCAAATTCCTTTCTTCTTCCAATTCATCTTTCTTTGTTATTCGCATTATTAAATAATAACTCTAGTATATTATATATACTATGATGTTTTTATAAATATGGCACAACCCTATTCAGTATTCTATCCATCCTTTGAATGACATGTCACCATACGTGCGCACGTACGGCTTTCCGTCTCCACGTCGTGGTGTAATTGTTATTCAAAAAATTATTATTTGGATGGGTATAATAATGATGTGTGATTCTTGTAAATAATAAATATAACATCATAATTATTTTTAATATATGATATACCATCCAATTATATATTATTTTAATATTAAATGAATGATATTTTCGCTCGTGCGTACGTACGGACTGCCGTCTCCACGAACGCGATGAGATTCATTCTCCATCATATCCATTCAAGTATAATTGTCATTTGATGATTAAAAATAATTTTTAAGGACTTGATATCATTCTGGATATGAATAAGATACAACCTATCAATAACAAACATGGCTTATGTAACAATACATATATGAGTAAGTTAACACACGAAATGACGATAATACAAAGATATTATTAACAAAGCAATGTTAAAAGATCATATATGATATCATATTAATGTATATGATTATTGTATAATTTAATAACAATTATTTCACCATTATATATGAGTTTAACTTAACACAAACAAGGAAAAGTATAAGGTAAGGGTTTATTTCACAATCTCTTCATTATCCAAGGTTGTTTATACGTAATTTTCTACTGGGACCTCTTTATCATCCACATCATTGTTTCTTAAAAATGTATTTCAAATAATTCTTACTATTTTATAGACTATGGGTTAAATTCATTTATACCCTTGTTGACTTTTTTTTAAAATAAGTTTATAAAATAATATTTCTGTTGTTTTCCAAACAACTTCCTTTTTAACTTTTTCGACAGAATTAAGGTAAGAATGTCTTTTTTTAACTTATATGGAGGGTGTGGCTATTTTCCGCCGTTATAAAATTTTTGAAGCTTCCCTTACAAGCTTATAAGAATATTTTCAAAGTAAATGTTTTCTTTTATAATTATGTGACTTTTAAATGATTCCAAAAAAGATATATTTCTCTCAAATAGTTTTGATTTCATCTATTTCAACATCCTTTGATGGATTTAAAGCTTATTTGAAGTTTATTTATTAGGATACAAAACATCCATATTATATTGATGGTTTTGTTATATGTTTGACTATGGATGTGTTATTTTTATACCATTCATAGTTTATGGTTAAAGTATTGACATTTCGTATGCTAGTTTTAATACAAATGCTTATGTTATGTTTAAACCTGCTCATATGGGGAATGCATTGGACTTAATAAGTGACGGGTGGAACCCGCTATAGCACCTAGATGCATCCGTAGGTCTCATGAGACAAACTAGTGTCTTGGAACGAGGCCTTGAAAAAATATTATTTGTAGTCTTGGCACGAGGCCTTGGGTACGTAGTTATGATAGTCTGGCATTATTCATTCCATCATTATGAAAGTGTTTATTGATATTGCATGTGATTATTCGACTAGTATAATATCCATGTGAATAAGTAAATGGAATTATTTCATTTTATCTTTTCCATATTATGCTGATGTTCATGTTTAAAAGGATTTTGTTTTAGCTATACTTTGCCTTAAATGTTTATGCTTATTTATGAATGTTTCTGCTATATTCTTATCCTTACTGAGCATCTGAGCTCACCCCTTTCTATGTTTTATTTTTCCTAGGATGTGAAGAAGTATTTTATGAATGACATGCAGGGATAGTATGAGGGGATAAGAGTGTGAACTATGGAGACTATATTGTGGTATTTTTCATTTTATGATGTAATGTAAACTTTATGAATGTATCTAGTTATTCCAAGTCTACTAAACTAATCGGTATTTCGAGACTTGATATTTCTTGTGATCATGAATATGTTATGTAATGATGCACAGACTCTGGGTAACTGGGGTAGGGGCATTACAGTTGGTATCAGAGGGAGGTTTAGTACAAACCTTGGATGCTATATTTAGATAAACTTTGACTAGAGCACATAGACCTAAGATGGACTTTGAGGATTAGAATAGAATAACTTCATAGAATTTTTGTATTGTAGAGATTTTGTGAGTTTTCCGAGAAATACATCCTTCTCTGGATATGAGAAGGTAGAGGCGGCTCTGGCATAGATGTACCTAACGGTAAAACCCGAAATCACCGCTTTGAGCTAGACTCGAACAGGAACTGGTGCACGAAAACGGGCCTTGCTGCACTCTTGGTTATGACACTCTTGATGGATATTCTTTGGATAACTCTCATTTTCATGAAAAATTATTATGAAGGGTTTATGAGTATATACTTCCTCAAAGAATTTTTTTTTATTATGGATTATATCTATAAATAGTTCAATATATGTTAAGTGATTTATAAGTACGTAATTATGTATTTTGATTCATAAACTGATCTAGTTTATTCCATTGTTTAGAAATGGCACCTAGTGGAAGAAATGGAAACTGTATCAATGCACGCAATCCATGTAGGGATTTCCCTCCTACTCAAGATAATTATAGTGGATCTGGTGATGCAATTAGTGTTGATCAGCTAATCACCATACCGGGATAACTCACTCAGGTTATGAATAATAACCTTACCTGTATGGAGCACCCTGATCCGCAGTTTGGAGAATCAATGTTAGACCGATTCATGAGGTAACAACCACCAACATTCAATTGGAATAAAAATCCCTTAGTAGCTGAGCAATGGATAAATTCCCTAGAGAAAATATTTCAGGCTTTGGGGAGTAGTGAAAGGGAAAAATTTATCACGGTAGTTTACCACCTCACTGGAGATGCTGATCAATGGTGGTCATTGATTCAAAACAAGAAGGAAGATGATGAAGTATCAAATATGGAATGGGGGGAGTTCAAAGATCAATTTTTATAAAAATACTTTCCTCGTAACCATCGAGCAGATATAGAAATAAAATTTCTGAGTCTGAGAAAAAAGGAGGATGAGAACGTCGCAAAGTATGAGGCTAACTATACAAGGTTAGCAAGGTATGCTGGAGGTTATATACGTAACCCAAGAAGTAAGATTTATTGTTTCATTGATGGGTTAAAACCATTTCTCCGCCAGGCATTAGTCTCAAAATACTTCTATTCGTACGAAGACATTTTCTCATGTGCTATCAAGACAGAGAAAGCAAGATAAGAAGAGATCTGTTGATCAATCTGGGAATGGAAATAAAGGGAATAAGGGAAAAATTTATTATCCATCCTGCATTAAATGTGGAAATAAAAACCTTGGTACTTTCTTTAAGGGAATGGGAGTCTGTTACAAGTGTGGTGAAAAAGGCCACCAAGATCGTGATTGCAAGGGGAAGAAAGAAGATACCGATGTTCAATGCTACAATTGCAGGGAGATGGGACATTATGCAAATGAATGTACTAAGATTCAGGGGAACGTACCTCAAAAAAGGCCAAGGGATCAAGGCCAAGCTTATGCTATCACTACTGCTGAGGTATAAGCTCTGAAAGATGTGGTGGCAAGTAATTTAATGGTTTCCTCAAGTTTATAAAATGCATTATCTGATTATGGATCATCACATTGTTTTATATCTTCCTAGTTTGCTATGAATATTAGATATTTCCAATTTGATTTAAAAAGGGAGTTGTCAGTTAAAACTCTAAAGGGAAGTATCATTGCAACAATGTTTTGTGAATCAGTCCCCATTAGAGCACATAAATGTTATTTATCCACTGATCTTATCATCATACCTATGATTGAGTTTGATATAATCCTCGATATGGATTGGATTTCAGACCATGTTGAGAAGATTTATTGTAAGAAAAATGAGGTTATGATTTTTGATGATGATGATAAGGAACACCTTATCTTTAGAGAAGAATCTTCACCACCTAATTCTTATCTAGATCCACCCCCACTAGCTCAACTAAATTCAATTATTGGGGAGGAAGACAATGAAATAACAGTGGGTGAGCAAATTAATGTTCAAATAGAGGATGTACCTATTGTGAAATATTATGTAGATGTCTTTCCAGAAGATTTGCCTGGAAATCCTCCAGAATGAGAAGTTAAGTTTTCAATTGATTTACTTCTTGGATCAAGTCCTATATCAAAGACCCCTTATAGAATGGCCACTGTAGAATTAGTGAAACTAATGAAACAACTAGAGGAATTGAGTAATAATGGATTTATTCACCTTGGTGTTTCTCCATGGGGATCCCCTGTTCTTTTTGTTAAAAAGAAAGATGGATCTATGAGGTTATGTATCGACTACAGGGAGATCAATGCTATAACAATAATGAACAAGTATCCCCTACCTCACATTGATGATTTATTTGACCAAATGCATGGAGCTCAATAATTTTAAAAGATTGACCTTCGATCTGGATACCATCAGTTGTGTGTGAAGAAGGAAGACATTCCGAAGACAGCATTTTGAACCAGGTATGGGAATTACGAGTTTACGGTAATGCCTTTTGGATTGACTAATGCACCCTCTATATTCATGGATCTGATTAATAGAGTTTTCAAGGAATATCTCGATGAATTTGTGGTGGTATTTATTGATTATATCTTGGTATACTCAAAAAGCTACGAAGATCATGAAAATTACTTGTGCATTATCCTGAAGACTCTGAGAAGACCTGAATTATATAGGAATTTTATCAAGTGTGAATTCTGGCTTCAGGATATTTCTTTTCTTGGCCATATTGTCTCTAAAGATGGAATCTCTATTGATCCTTCTAAGACCAAGGCAATCCAGGAATGGCCTGCACCGACGAGTATAACTGAGGTACGCAATTTTATTGGTTTAGCAGGTTATTATCGATGTTTTGTCAAGAATTTTTCTTGGTTGGCTAACCCATTAACAAAGCTCACACGTAAAGGGGTTAAATTTGTTTGGACAAAAGAGTGTGAAGAATGTTTTGAATAACTGAAGATAATATTAGTCAATGCTCTTATATTGAATCTACCATCGGGGAATGATGGGTTCATTATTTATAGTGATGCATCGATGAAAGGAATTGGTTGTGTACTTATGCAGAATGATAGGGTTATTTCCTATGCATCACGACAGTTGAAAATTCATGAGAAAAACTATCCTACTCATGATATCGAGTTAGCAGTTGTGATCTTTTCTTTGATGATATGGAGACACTACCTCTATGGTGAAAAATGTGAGATTTATACAGATCAAAAGAGTTTTAAGTATATGTTCTCACAAAATGAACTCAACATGAGGCAAAGGAGATGGCTTGAATTACTCAAGGATTATGATTGTACAATACACCACCACCCGGGGAAGGAAAATAAGGTGGCAGATGCTTTGACTGGAAAAGATCATGGAGTTTTGAACAATATGAGAATTGAAAGGGATCTAATTTTCCTGGATCTAGTGAAGATGGACATGGGAATAACCATGGAAGGTGAAACATCAGTGCTTTTTCAAATGGTTACCAAACCATATTTACTAGAAAGGATTAAGAGTTCTTAGACCGATGATGAATAATTTCAAAAGAAGATTAAATCTGTGAATGATGGGAGATTGAGAGACTTTGTGTATGAAGAAGGAATTTTGAAATTTGGGAAGAGACTTTGTGTTCCCGATATACCTGATTTAAAAAGTGAATTGTTAGACGATGTTCATAGTTCCAATTTCTCTATACACCGTGGGAGCACCAAAATGTATAGAGATTTAAAGGAACATTTTTGGTGGGACAACATGAAGAGGGAGATTGCTGATTTTGTGTCAAGATGTATGGTTTGTCAACAAGTGAAAGTTGGAAGGCAACAGCCTGGAGGAGTCATGCAACCTCTTCCCATACCGGAGTGGAAATGGGACAATATTACGATGGACTTTGTCATGGGGCTACCAAAGACTCCTAGAAGGAACGATGCAATATGGGTTATTGTTGATCGTCTTACAAAGTAAGCACATTTTCTTGCGATAAGAGAATATCTACCACTGGAATGTCTAGCAAGACTATATATTAATGAAGTTGTGAGACTTCATTGAGTACCCCTATCGATTGCTTCTGATCGTGATCTCCGTTTTACATCAAGATTCTGGAAATGTCTTCAGAAAGCCCTGGATACTGAACTTCATTTGAGCACTGCCTACCACCCCCAAACTGATGGACAATTAGAATGAACTATTCAAACCATAGAAGACATGTTGAGATCTTGCTCACATGACTTTTAGGGTATGTGGGATCAATATTTACCTCTGGTGGAATATTCCTATAACAATAGCTTCCACTCAAGTATTCGGATGGCACCATATGAAGCATTATATGGAAAGAGATGTCGCACACCAACCTATTGTGATGACGTTGGAGAAAGAAAACTTGTAGGCCTAGAACTGGTGGATGAAAAGATGGAAAAGTTGAAGGTAATCCAAAACCACATCAAAGCAGCTCAAAGTAGGCAGAAGAGCTATGCTGACAACCGATGAAAGGATTTAGAATTTTAGGTGGGAGATCATGTTTTATTGAAGTTATCTTTATGTAAGGGAGTTATACGTTTTGGTAAAAAAGGTAAATTGAGTCCCAGGTACATCAGTCCTTTCGAAATTCTAGAACGAATTGGGGCTGTAGCTTACCGTTTCGCAATGCTCCAAGTCTCACCAAAGTTCACGATGTGTTCCACGTATCACTGTTCTGGAAATACATGCCTAACACAACTCATGTACTCACCTATAAGGAATTAGAACTGGAACCCGATCTATCTTATTGTGAAGATCCCATCAGGATTCTTGATACAAGAGAACAAGTGCTGAGAAACCGGACAACTCGTCTGGTAAAAGTTCTATGGAGAAACCATAAGATGGAAGAGGCAATGTGGGAACCCGATGAACTTATGATGAAGAACCACCCGAGTGTTTTTATGCAATAATATTATAGAAATTTCAAGGGTGAGATTATTTGAAGGAGAGGAGAATGTAACACCCCAAGCTTCCACGGTACGCTTCTCCTTGAATAATACAGTAGCGTGTGTTGTACGCAACTTCGATTTCTAACACACACCACAACCAATCAAACTAGCCATTATGAATAGTAATACCCACTTCTTGAAATTTTATAAATTTTATCTCTCAAAATGGAAATCATTTTTGGATTCATAATATTTAAATTATCCTAGGGTAAAATTTTAGAACTTTTTGGATAACATTTATATTTTCATAAATAGTGAAAATTACTAAATTTTAATTAAAAAAATTTAATCGAAATAATTAATAGTGATAAATTATGAATTTGAGTGGTTTTAAAGTATATTTAGAATATATTTTTACCATTTAATACAATGTTGGTTTTTGGACAAAATTTCACAATTAAACCGGACATGAACAAGTGTCAATCTTTTGATAGTTATTATATCTTAAAAACACGCTTTTTGATTTAACAACAGGGATTAATTTTAAATTAATTTCTACCACTTATGTGTTTTGAATTTGGAAAAATGGAATCCATATTTGGAATCAGGATGTCCAAATTTTGTAAATGGGTAACTTTTATTTTTAGGCATTTTGAATAATTACTTTGGTAAATATTTTATTTACCATGGTTAAAGGGTAAATCCGGTAAATAAGGGTAAAAAATAATATTATAATAATAATAAATTACCCTAAAACATTTCCTAACCTTATTGGTTGATACATGTCCGACCATGGGAATCTTTGGGTCGATTTGGGGACCCCATGGAGCCACTTGTATGTGATAATGACACTTTATATTAATTAAGTTAAAATAAATACAAAAATGACATAAGCATATATCTTTTAGGAAAAAATATTTTACATAAGGTAATATATGTTGGAATTTCGACTATAAATATTCATTAGAAATAAAAAAATATTTCCTACATAATGGTATTTTATTTATAATTTTTAGAAATTTAATAATTAATATTATTTATGACACAATAATGATGTAGTAGTTTCCTTATTAATGAAATAATCAAATAATCGGTATTATAAATGTTAAAATTAATATAATTTGAAATTTTTCATGACATCTATGAATTTAATTGCTTAATATGACATTATAGCATTGCTTAAATGAATTTTTTTCGAAATAATAAATTTTTTAAGACTTTATCAAAAATCAATTATTTAATAGTGTCAAAATTCACTTATAAGAGTTTTTAAAACAAATGTTATACTATTAATTGATATTAAATTCCTAAAAATATAAGGTTCATCCAAGAGACATATATCATGATATATGAATCATTAAGGGACCACTTTGGGGTCTCTTGAATGTATATAGTATGTTTATTAACTATATAATATAAAAATACAAAGTGACATGGTAAATGTAAAACTAATTAAATAAGATTTAAAACTAAAAGATAAGGTTAATATAGTGAACCAACCTGTCTAAAACCAATTGGTTGAGTGTTTTTAGATCTACCCCACCTTAACATTTATGTAATAAACTTTGGAGCCATTATATACTGAATATGAATTTATTATAAAATAATATTTCTAGATTTTCCAAAGGTTCTCCTCACCCCTCTTATAAAAGGGCACTTCCCCTTCTCCCTAATTCACAGATTAAAAGCCTTTTGGCTCGTCCAAACCTTTCCCAAATACTCTCTCAACTTTTCTCAATTCATCCTAGAGGCCTTATTTTGATCATAAAGCCATCCTAAGGAGCCCTTTTTTCAAATCAAAAGGAAGAACCTGAAGAAGAGGTAATGTTTTCACCACACTCTTTCAAGTTCCTTCCATCTTCCACTTATTCTTTATTTGTTATTTCAATTCTAAAATGATAACTCTTGTATATTATATATACCATGATGTTATTATAAATATGGTACAACCATATTCAGTATTCGATCCATCCTTTAAATGACATGTCACCATACGTGCGCACGTACGGCTTACCGTCTCCACGTCGTGGTGTAACTGTTATTCAATAAATTATTATTTGGATGGGTATAATAATGATGTGTAATTTATGTAAATAATAAATATAACATGATAACGATTCTGTATATATGATATACCATCTGATATATTATTTTAATATCAAAAGAATGATATTGTCCCGCGTGCGTACGTACAGACTACCGTCTCCACGAACGCGATGAGATTCATTCTCCATCGTATCCATTCAAGTATAGTTATCATTTGATGATTAAAAATAATGTTTAAGGACTTGATGTCATTCTGGATATGAATAATATACAACCTATCCATAACAAACACAACTTATGTAACAATACATATATGAGTATGTTAACACCCGAAACGACGATAATACTTAGATTTATTAACAAAGCATTGTTAAAAGATCATATTTGATATCATATTAATGTATATGATTCTCGTATAATTTAATAACAATTATTTCACCATTATACACGTGTTTAACCTACCCCATCCAAGGAAAACTACAAGTTAAAGGTTTATTTCACAATCTCTTCATTATCCGAGGTTGTTTATACGTAATTATCTACTTGGACCTCTCTATCATCCACATCATTGTTTCTTAAAAATGTATTTCAAATCATTCTTACTATTTTACATACTATGGGTTAAATTCATTTATACCCTTGTTTACTTTTTTTATAAGAGTTTTATAAATGAATCTTTCTATTTTTTTCCAAACAAGGTCCTTTTTATCTTTTTCAATAGAATTAATGTAAGAATGTCTTTTTTAACTTATACGGTGGGTGAGGCTATTTTTCGCCATTATAAAATCTTTGAAGATTTCCTTACAAGCTTATAAGAATATTTTCAAAGTAAATGTTTTCTTTTATAATTATGTGACTTTTAAATTATTTATAAAAAGAGATATTTCTCTAAAATAGTTTTGATTTCATCTATGTCAACATCCTTTGATAGATTTTATGCTTATGTGAAGTATATTTATTATGATACAAAACTTCCATATTGTATTCATTTTTTGGTGATTTGTTTGACTGTTGATGTGTTATTTTTATACCATTCATTGTTTATGGAGAATGTATTGACATTTCGTATGCTAGTTTTAATACGAATGTTTATGTTATGTTTAAACATGTTCATATGAGTAATGAATTGGACTTAATAAATGATGGGTGGAGCCCTCTACAGCTCCTCGATGCATCGGTAGGTCTCATGAGACAAACTAGTGTCTTGGCATGATGCCTTGACAATATATTATTTGTAGTCTTGGCACGAGGCCTTGGCTACGTGGTTATGATAGTCTGGCATTATGCATTCCATCATTATGAAAGTAGTTATTGATATTGCATGTGATTATTCGACTAGTAGAATATCCATGTGAATAAGTAAATGGAATTATTTAATTTTATCTTTTCCATATTATGCTGAAGTTCAAGTTTAAAAGGATTTTGTTTTAGCTATACATTTCCTTAAATGTTTATGCTTATTTATGAATGCTTCCACTATATTGTTATCCTTACTGAGCATCTGAGCTCACCCCTTTCTATGTTTTATTTTTCCCAGGATGCGAAGAAGTATTTTATGAATTACTTGCAGCGATATTATGAGGGGATAAGAGTGTGGACTATGGATAATATACTGTTGTAGTTTTCATTTTATGATGTAATATAAACATTATGAATGTATCTAGTTATTACAAGTCTACTAAACTAATCGGTCTTTCAAGACGTGATCTTTCTTTTGATCATGCCAATGTTATGTAGTAATGCACCGACTCATGGTAACTGGGTCCGGGGTGTTACATGTATTTAATTAGAAAAATTTATCATCAATTTTCAAGTTTCATAAAAATGTTTTCCAAATTATTTTTTTATGGTTTAATATATGGGATTCTTTATCTAGATAATTATTTTAAATGTTTAATTACGTAATTTTTTTTAAATCTTTTTATTAATTTCCATGTCATTAAAATGATTTTAAGTATTTATTGATATAGACATGATTTTTTTAAATGATAATTCATTTCAAAAGATTCAAAGTTGTATGGGACACATTTATTCAATAATCTATTTTGAATTACTTCCATTATAAGTTATCTGACTTCAATATGATTTGACTAAAAAAGGATATTTATCTCAAAGAGTTTTACTAATTATTTTCATCTATGTCAACATCATTTAATAGATATCACTCTTGATTGTGGTTGATTTAATATAAAACAATATTTCATATTGTTTTTAATGATTTAGGTTATGTTTGACTTTAGAAGTACTATTTTTCTACCATTCATGGTTTATGGTTGAAGTATTATCATTTTGTATTCTAGATTTAATAAAAATGTTATTGTTATGTTTCACCCTTTTCATATGAGGAATGCATTGGATTTAGTAAGTAAAAAGTGGCGATTGCTATATCCCCTTGATGGATTAGTAGATCTCATGAGACTTAATATTGTCTTGGAACATGTCATTGACATAATCTTTGGGTATAGACTTTGAACAGGGCCATTACGTAGTGGTTATGATGTTCGTCATTATGCGTTAACTCATTAGGAGATTAGTTACAGATTTTACAAGTGATTATTAGACAAGTTAAATATATAGCTAAAAGTTTAAATGGAAATAATTTATCTATTATATATATATTATTCTGAAGATAATGTTTTAAAGGAATTGTTTTTTATTTTTTACCTTTACATAAAAATATTTGTTTATTTGTAATAGATTTCGCTATATTGATTATCCATACTGATTATCTGAGCTCCCCCCTTTTTTATGTTTTATTTTCCCAGGATGCCAAGTAGTTTTTTATTATTGATATGTAGGGTCATTCTTTGGGAATAATGTCATTTTCAATGGATTATCTATGTTGTGTTTTATGTTAGAAATTGTAATGTAATGTTCATGTATGCAATCATTTTTCCAAGACTGGTAAACTAATGGGTCCTTTCGAACTTCATTCCTTGTAAAAATTCCAATGTATTGAAATAATATAGTGGCCCTGGGCTCTTGGGGCCATGGAATTACAATAAGTATCTTGCACGAGACATGGTCCCTGCAATTTTTCCCCTCTTACCTCTAACTAGAATTGGGGTTAATGGAATGGACTACCTTATATACCCTCGTAAAGTTCCAGTTCTAGGGGCACCTAATAAATGTTATTGTAGGAAAATTCAACTAGGTTTATTTGCCTCTCCCAAGAGCCCCCAAAATCCAGGACGCTTGCTCATTACTTGTTCTGTAGAACATATATCATATGATTTTACTGACCATCATTATACAGTTGATTTTTTGTGCTTAGAATTACCTTTTTACATAGAACGCTCTAAAAACACTTTCCAGAAACAAGTCATGCAGCTAAAATCCCTATCTAAATCTATAGTTCATAGGACCCTGTAAAGGCGTACTATCTCATAGATATGAAACCTTCCAAGATCATCAAATTTAAATGTATCCTTGATTGGAGATAAATGAGCATCATTTATAATCCTATCAACAACAACCCACACAATATCATTACCTTGATGCGACCTTGGAAAACAAGTCACACAATCCATTGTGACATCATCTCATTTCCATTCTAGAATAGCCAACTATTGTAAAATCCAAATTAGTCGATGATATTCTACATTCACCTACTTATTTTTGGAACACCTTATAAAAAATATACCTCTCTCTTCATACCCGATGAACAGTATTGATGACGCAAGACACTATACATCTTGGTTACTCGGGGGTTCAATACCCATGGTGAAGCATCAAACTCCAACCTCAACTATTCACGTATATCCACAGCAACCAAATGTGTCCATGGATATGCATGATCACATCCTCTCCTACCATCCAACTTGGAGGAGTGTCCCGACCTGCCACACACACCTATAGAACATGGAATTTTAAATATGATAGCTACCTCATCCTTACTCTGTCTAGAAGGGTCGAGGTCATAGATAAAGATGATATATAAGTCTTTCCCTATCTGTTGTGAACCTCTAGATGAATCTCAATGAAAAATTCCATAAGAAACCACTCATTACTGAACTAATACACTACCTTTATCTATGTCCTCCTACTATGTTCATTAGCCACTACATTTCCCATACCAGGTGTATAAAAAATCTCAATGTAAAAGAACTGTACATACTTTTCCCACCTCTGCTACCTTAGATTCACATCATGTAGTGTAAAGATATTCTTTATGTATTTGGGTTCTATGTACATCACAAAATTCCCTCCCAATTAATAGTTTCTTCAATAGCACAGTAAATGAAAACCAATAACTAACTGTAGATCCTGAGTATGGTAATTCCTCATGTGAGGCCTTAGCTACTGAGACCGGTATGCCACAAATTGATCCCTCTACATCAGTTGGACCCCAATACCAATACCTACATCATCACAGTAAACCGTCTTACTTTTTCCCTACTCTGAAAATATCATGAATTTTACTAATTTCAAACTACCTTTCATCTTTTGTAAGGCTAACTCATTATATTATAACTAAAAAAATCACACCCTTCTTAGTAAACCTCATAAACGGTGATACTAAGCATGAGAAATATTTTATAAAACCTCTATAGTGATAGAAAGCCCCATGAAACTCTGTTTTTGAAAACCTATCAAAGGATGATCACAAGAAACTACTGCTCCCACATTATCTGGGTCCATTGAAACTCATCTCTATGAGATAATGTGACCCCAAAAGTGAATCTAATCTACACAAAAATGACACATTTTGAGCTTCAAATATAATGGATTCTCTTCTATTGTATTCAAAACGATCTCAATATGGTTGGCATGGTGGTTTTAATTGTGATAATACTATAACATATCTTTCATGAAAACCCCCAAAATAGAATCTTGTATGGATAGAAAACCCAGTTCATTAAATCCGTGAAACCCGCTGACACATTCTTGATAATGAATGGATTAACCAGATACTCATATAGAGAATACCTACTACTAATGGTTATATGAGGTATGTATGCTGGTAGAACACAAACATGACGATATCCTTATCACAAGTCAATCATCGAGAACATTTGATATCCTCGATTCTAGTTAAACACTTCATCTATCCAACTAAAGGAGTATCAATTTTTAACCATCAACTGGTTCAAATTGCAATAGTCCACACATATTATGAGGGTACCATCCACATTTTTAACAAAACAAATACTGGAGAACAAAAAAAAATAAGTACTAGGTATAACAATCCCTATCACCATCAAATACTATAGGTGACTCTTGATATACTATAAAATCCATAATAGCAATCCTTTAAGGAGGAATGAATACAAGTGAATCTCCTAGAAGTAGATCGATGAAGAACTTCACCTCTACCATTGGAGGTAAACCAGAAAAGTAATCAAGAAACATGTCCATAATGTTCTCAACAACTATAGGAATGTCTGCATGACTCACTATCTAACCATCCTTAAAAAACTATAAATCTGGGCTATCATCCTATATAGTCTATGATGCTGAGGTCCAGCTAATCTTGCCTAAACATCCCATTCACCCTTGTGAGTAAATTCTACACCATTTGGTGATGTAAAAGTCACCCTTACATGATATAAGTCAATGTATGCTCGATAATCTACTATCTAGTCCATCATGATAATGACGCCATCCCATATCATATCAAGGAAACAAATATCCAAAATGAAGTGAAACCCAAAAACCTCAAGGGAACACTATATTAAAGGATGTGCAACACATGTTCTAACACCCAAATGTGTGTCTAGTATCATAAGAAAATTAGAAAAGAAAAATAAACTAGTCTGGGTAACTTAACAACTGTTGGAAATATAAAACTATATGATACGCCAATATTAATGAGAGAAGATGGTGGTATAAGCTACTAAGATCATACCTTTCACTGTAGATGGTCTTGGATCTTTTCCCAATTGGTTCTGATGCACTATATATGTATTGCCGATACCACAAGCTTATGACACTGCCTGGATACCCTGAGTTGATATACCCTGTTGTATAGGTGAAACTGGTGTTTGGCGTCATCTTCCATGACCACGACTACCTTGGCATAATCAGCCAGCACTGGTCCATATCCCAGTAAGATGCAGAGCTAAAGATCATAATCCTCACCTTAATGTTAGATCTAAACACCTACTATTTATAGATGGATGGAATGTCCTATAAAACTTCTCCATGTCCCCCATACTTCTGTATTATTGGAACTCGACTGGGTTGATGTAACATTAATTGTTCATGTGGCCTCACTTACCACACAAAGGAAAAAACACCAAGCTTCCTACACCCTCATCCTAACTAGTAATCAAGTCATTGAAATCCTAAAAATGGTTCTTTATTCCTTATTAAGTAGATCCATTTGTGTGAGAAACAAAAATCCCATGTTATGTACACCTAGCTTCCCTTAGGTTTCTCTATATGATAAGAGATTGATTCACAATATCTAATATAGATTTCAACCCAAAAACATTTATCTAAGACTTGATATAAAGTCTAAGAACTTCATTGACGCATCTCACCCTCAACAACTCATTAGTAAGATACATCACGGGAAATGTTTTTGATTTGTAATGTGTGCCAAGTGTTCCATAACCATTATCATTCCCTAATCCAAATTCATGATCTCATTACTCCTATCTACTCATAGAGGTGTGGGGTAAAATAAGTCAATGAATCTGGTCTGGAAGCCATCCCAGCCCATTTTTTGTATCCCATCATCCTACTCCAAAACATCTCACTAGTGCTTTAATGCTCTATAGATCATATAAGTAGTTGTCTAGAGCCACGTCTCTGGAGGGGTCTCCAGATGCTCAATGATTTCAAAAATGGTATCTAGGTATAGTTATGTATCTTGTGGACCACCTTCCGTTGAAAAATTTTGGAGTATGTTGTTACTAGTACACCCATGATAGATCGGCCAAATAAAAGGCATGTTGCAACTATCCCAAAAAAAATTGAAAATCGTGTAGAAGCCCTTACAGAACTATGACTTATAACCTATATCTGTAATAGCATCTGGTTCCTCAAATGGAACCAAAGGAGGAACAATTGGTATACCTCGGACCATCATCTCTGGAGTATGGTCATTTCCACCCTCTCGGTGTAGTAATGGAGGTTTTCGTTGTGATATCTCTATATAATTCCAAAAAACACACCCAAAAAAAGGACTACATCAAAGACCACATGCCATAAAAATAGGACAAGTTGAAACCATTCTTGGAACCAAGTCAAGCCACAACCTTCTCCAAATGCTATGAATGTATAAGGAACATCCATATAAACACTAGAAACTATTAAACTTTCCCACACAAAATCTATGTCTAGGGAAATTATATATTCTCCATTTCATTGATTAAATTTAATTCAACAATCATTTGATCAAATTATTTAACCGATGGTCTAAGAAATTTCTATCCCTGAGGGCCCATAACACCTCATGAAAAATTGTTTGATGTCCATATAATCCATACATATAAATTTAATTTTACAATTTGAATTTCTTTGGTGCGTTATTTCCTCATACCTAAGGGACTATAATATTTGGGAATTTTAATGATGACATCACTCCACTATCCTCTACATAATGTCTTTCAAAAAAACATGATAAACCATAAAAACATCTATTATAATGCAAAGCAATAAACAATTCATCCTAAATGGATTGGAAAATTTCCCGGCATGGGATTTGTAACATCTACATATATGATGCATGAGATTTAATACCCTAATCTCATCAGGTTTCAACATAAATAGAACCCACAATTTTGTAATAAATAACCACATAAATCATCTGTGTCACCTAGTGGGAAATCAAAATAACTATAATAATCAAAATCTTGAAATACAGATATCTGTTTGAGGAAATATATATTTTCCCAGTATGTCGGGTAGCTACTACCAAGAATAGATTATTACAAAATACAGTTTCTTTCATATCCATATCTATCATCACCAAAAAGTAAATAACACCATAACTCCTACATTTGTAAAAAAATTTATCATCCCGAACCTGAATTCCACCAAATAGTGTCCTAAATCTAGTTGTCCACATTGTCTCAAGAGCATATTTCGAAAAGCTAGATGATTATTGCTATCAGTGATGACCTAGGTGTGTCAATGGAGGATACAATACCCTCATTACTAGAGTATGTCATTGATGAAGTCATACACATATAATAAATGAAGATAAAAAATATGAAGTCAACTAAAAATTATTACAATATTGGAATACATATATGATATAGAGATGTAACATGTATAATGATGCTGATGGTACATGTATTTATAAACAATCCTGAATAGGTACATGGTGATACAATACAATAAATGTCCCAAATGTATAAAATGAACAAAAGGTACTTGTAGGATACCATGACTCAGCTTGGTATTTTTCTCCCATACCCTGAAACCTGGGATAACAACCTGTACAATGGAACTTTCACCTATAATCACCTACAACAATAAAATTTGTTTGTGACCCCATGGAGGCCCAATCATGGTGTGAGATAAAAATTTCATTTATAACCATCCATAGATCAGTATTTTTATAAAAAAAATATTCATAGTGATCTAAATAGTAAGTAACTCGTAACATAAAAGTGAATGACCATCAAAAATGTTCACTATAATAAGTATTAACAAATTTCCTCTAAAGGATATCTAAAACAAGTGACACCTCCTAAAAAGGCATCTAATAAAAGTAAAAAAATCACATAGTCGTGTTGTAATCCAATCTATATCCCATGACCACGTCGTACACTATCTGTATCAAGTTACTCACCACCCTGCTGTATAAATAAGTCATGTATCCCACTTCCATTCTATATATAGATGTTCAATCCACTAGGGATATATCCAATGTTTCATATACCAGAGAATCCAAGTACAAAGTGGAAGAGCAATCCAACTACATCATGTCTGATGGGAGTCCCTGACGAATCATGGTATATGCACTGGTTAGAGTCCAAGGAGCTTGTGTACCGAAATGTCCTTTGTGATTCCAAGTAATTTGGATCCCCAAGTTAACATGGTCTAAGGCATCCCACGAAATGAAGACCCAAGGGGAAGAGGTAACCCATGGATTTCACCACATCATTATAGATTCATGGAGAGGAGTCCATGGAATCTATCAAAATATTCATTCAATTCATTCAATTTAAATAGTTATACCCTTGTGCATATAACCACTCACCTAAACAAGCATGATACAAGAGTATACCCTTTCATGAATTCCATTTATCATTGATAAATCATATGGTTATACCTTAATATATCACCCCTTTAACATTCCATTAGTGAATTCATATAAGTGTTCCCACCCATAACACTACACTTACAATTAACAATGTTACATGAGTAAATCCAATCACATATCACAATTTCCCCCACACACCCCTTGGGATGTTAACAGTTACCAATTAGTATACCAACTCATTCATCCACATTCATTCAATACAATATATATAAATTAACATCTAATAACATGTAAACATGAAGCAAAGAGGAAGTAAATCAAAAAAGTAATCAATTCCACTAATTAAAGTGTGAGTAGGCTTCCTCTGACAAGGAATTCACAAGAACATACCCCTTGGGTTTTTTAAACATGCATAGACATGATATTTCCTTATGGTGCACCCAATTGCGGATTATGAATCAAGAAATAGATTCCAAAACACCAAAATATAACCAATTTGAATCCTTAATTGGTCCCACTATTCCTACTACAATTTTCACCTGAAGAAATGGGGTCATGTCAGAATGTGTGATGGGAGAAGAAAAGACCAAACTTCCAAAAAGGCACTAGAAAAGCTGAAGAAAAGAATAGACCACCTAAATTAACATGTAGTAGATTTATCATCTTGTATCAAGTACTGATTATCCTTGGATTATAAGAAAAATAAAGAAAATAATGTGACATTTAGACATTTGATCCTAAATCCAAATATCATATTCATTGTTCTGATGATTAAATAACAATTAAAATGGAATCGAGTACTTACTAATGTGGTTCCAACTTGACTAACAACATAATAAATGGACTTTGGGTGGAATTTAGATCTAAAACCCCATTTTATTGGGGTTTAGTATTAAAATGTGATAGAAAAGGTCTATGTGTATAAAAATATAAAGGCTCGTGCCTCAGTTTTTGAAAAACACGGTGGGAAATTACATGATGTGAAATCCCATTACATGGCTCGTAATGCCCGATTTTCTTTTTTCTGAAGAAAAACTCTTCCACATCGTGGAGGGTCCTAGCTGGAACATTACACATCTTGACCTTGGATTACATGATGTGTATCTCCCATTTATCACAATCAATCATCATACAATCAACTTTCAAGACCTTTTCTATATTCTTTCCTATATACAACCCGATCATCCCATAACCCGACTTAGGCTCTAAGCCAAAAAGGTAATGTATACCTCATTTAAACCTGTAATGAAAACATCCATACCTTAAAAAATACCCAGGATCAAAAAATTAATATAATTTCAAAAATTATTATGTTTTAAATCCTAGAATTGTGTTTTTTTACTACACAATAATTTTTACTATGGTTTTCAATAAAACATCAAATCACAAAGCCTTCATCTATTTTATTTCATCATACATACTTATATAGTCTAATTTATAACCTTGTACATTCTATTAAAATAATTTATAATGTTTTATAATGAAACTGTGAATTATCCTAAGGGTATCCCCTAGGAGTTTCAAACTTGGTATGCGGAAAGGCATGTTATTGTGTACAAGGATATGATCCAGTCAAACTCGATATATGTTTTCTAATTTGTTATCCCTAGGTAAATATATTATAAAATTGTTTTAGATTTTAGTATCAATACATTAATTTATTTCTAGGATCTCCCACATAATCTATACTATTACAAAATACATGGATATTATTCTATTGATATCCTAAAATTCTACCTTAGGGTTGATTTTTTTAATATATATTTTCCTAAATCTAGTTACCAATGATTTTACCAATCGTCCGCTAACATAAACTATAGATCCCTGGAAAATGAAATTCGTTTGTTTGTGAAAACAACCCTTAAACTATTATTATTACTAGGAAATTCATCCCTGTGGTATGATGAGTTTATTAGTATTTGTAAACCAGATACATAAATTAGTATTCTATTACAAATGAATACACCAATTACAACATATTTTTTTCCATTTAGGGGTAAATGTATTACCCCTTATAATATCCATGAATATAATTCTTAGAACAATTATTTCATTCATAGGGAGGGAAATCATAATAATAGTGAGCTCAGATTCTCACTAAGGGTCATGTATATCATAAGGAATAATGAATCAATGAGAATATTCAATATGGATGGGTAATAACTAATTAAATAATCCATGTAATCAATAAAATGATATATAAGTGTGTAAATAATATTGAAATGTAAAAATATGAAAAACATATAATTTAAATAACTCATTATGTCATAATCAACATTGAATGGAATATAACTGAAACACAATCCATGTTAACAATGAAATTATAATTAAATTCATCCATATATAATGTCAATGATAAAATATAATGGATATTAATAAATGAATAATTAATAAGATAAACATTAACTATAAAATTTATTGTTTCCCGAGAATAAGATACATTTACCGTCATGACTGTTGATAAGAATGTGTAGCATACTTATATGAAAAAAGTAACACAATAGTGTTTAAATATATGGGTAAAAACCATTCTATTCTACATGAAAAACTCAATGGGTTGTCGCAAACATATTTTTTACCATAAAACTATCGATAAATTTATGGGATGACATTGAAGGGTTCCCAAAGCATGTCTTGGATTTCCAAATAATTCCTCATATATAGAATAATAAATTTAATTCAAAAAAATATGATATACCATAAATATGTATTGATCAATTGATATAGATTTATCAATATTTCACTAGTAAATCAAATAACATTCATTGTAAACACATTAAGTAAAAATGGTATATGTTTTAGTAAATTAACATATATATGACCAATTTTATGGAAAATTTGAAGAAATTAATTGTTCAATGGTCATAATAAATTTATTATTTGAAGGGGAATACAAGAATGAATAAAGGAATTCAATTACAATATTATACATATTTAATGAAATCAAAAACTATCAGAAGGATTAATAAAGATTTAATCAATACAAATTACCCTAAGTGATGTAAAAAATAAAGGGTTATTTTCATTGAATATTAGAAATAGAATAATAAATCATTTTATAAAGGTAGTGAAAATTTCAAAACCTTTTTATAAATGTTGTTTTCTAGAAGAATTTATTTTCACTTAATAAATTGTAAAATGAAGTATGGTTTTATTTAAAACATTTTATAACACATTTGGAGTAACAAATATGAAAAAATGGTAAAATTACATGAAAAATGAAATGTATTTATAGAGGAGAATAATATTAAAGGATATATTAATCAATGATCCCATAATTTCCCCTCAATTAAATTAAAATGTTAAAAATTAGGATCAAAATGATATTATTATGTAAACCCTTGAAAATACCAAAATGATGATGTGCGAATCAATAAAAAAATTCTGTGTTGCGAATGAAAATATTCATAAAAATGTGGAAAAAATATATGTAGTAAAATTTTATTACACACTAAATATTGAAATATTAATTATAATGAGGATGTAATTTAAAAAAATGAAAAATAATTGGGTTATGAAATTATTTACCACTTGTTAACATTTAATTGATATCCCCCTAGAAGAAAAAAGTAAAATTGAAACTCAAAATACCATGAAAAAAATATAATTCATGTTATAATATATAAAAATGATCACTGGATACACAACACCTAATAAGTAAGTGATTTATATTACATTTATCTCAAAAATATAAGAAGTGAGACGAAAATACCCTACATTGCATTTCCTTTGTGGTGAACGTCATATAACCTCCTCTAATTTGGTTTACCCCATTTTATTTATACAAAAATACTAGCATATATTTCTTTTTTCAAATGCTTGGGATTTTTTGTTGTGTTGGGGGATGTTGGGATATTATTTTTGTAGAATTTGGATGAGCCAATGAGGCTTCATAGGTATGAGGATGAGGAAGAGTGAATGGCTTCTAATGATGGATGAGGAGTGGATTCTTGAAAACTATAAAGGTAAATACTACTAGGAAGTATTCATTACCTCATAATCTTACAAAATAGAAAATTAATATAGATAATGGTAATTATAGTTGATATATACTCGCACCACACAAATTGAAAATAATTTTTATCACATTTTTCTTTAGTCATTATGTTTCATTATTTTTATCAATTTAGTTGTTATTTTAAATTACTAGTTTTCTATCCAATGTTATTTAACAAGTTAATAATTAACTTGAGAATTATTATTAAATATAGACCAAATTAATATTCAATATTATAACTAATTTACAAAAAATAAATCACATGTGGGTTGAGAATTAATTATAATACAATCACATGTAACACGTTAAAACCATGCATTAACCAATATTGCGCTGACAATGTTTTTACTATCCATGGGTCAATATTTTAATTATGAAAATGTCTTCTGGTGCATGAATAGAATATATTTCATATTTACTAACAGAAAAAAGAACTTGTTAAATTATATGATTTTTATTAATTTTAAATCATTTAATGAAATAGAATTTATTGCAATATAACATTAATTCCATTTTTTGTAATTATTTATTTGTTTTTAACATAATGGTTTTAAAGAAATATTGATATAAAAATTTGTTAATTTTAGTGATATTCAACATGATGTATTCGTATTGAAAACAAATGGAGCCAAATAATTCCTTAAATTTCCTTTTATATAATGTTATTGGAAATATTTTTTTTTGTTAACTGAACAATCCATCAGTTAGTGTTTTTTAAGGAATTAATGTAACTAATTAGTCTATGAAAACTATATTTAAATTATCATAGAAATAAACTCAAATGAAATTATAAATATTTTTGATAACCTAATCTATGTATATTCTTCCATATTATAAATCATCATAAATTTTAATGAAAAGGAAGGTTCCCCTTTTTAGTTTTTTCTTTTAATATATTATTATATAGGTAAATATCCTCAATAGTATCCCACTAAATAATAAAATTCTATAACATAGTGTATGTTGTCCGACTCTTTTCATCTAATGGATTTTGGCACTGTTTTTAGGTCATTTTATCCCTCATGTTTAAGGTTTAATCCCTCATAAATATTAATTTTACATTAATCAATATGAATAATTATAATTACATTCATTACTCTATTTGCGTCCAAAAAATAATTTGATAATTTTTGGAAAAAAATATTAATCATATTACAACCATTTATTTAAAAATTTCAAAATTCAATTCACATAAGTTGAAAATTTATGTTTAATTCAAATCATGTAGATTTGGAATGAAAGTTTCTTTTTAAATTGAAAATGATCAAAATATTGATATTATTCATATACTATTTCAATGTGAAATTGCTTAAGAAAATTAAATATGGATTAATTGGTTTATATTTTATAAAATTAAATATTAAATAACTGAAAAGGTATAATTTAACCTTATAAATAAATTAGATGAAAATCTAGACTTGATTTAAAATGTAGTATTTTTCATTCTTCCTCAAAAATGAAACTTCTCATTAAAATAACTAAAATTAATGATAGGTTAATATATATTATCTGACATAAAAAATATATTTATTTTAAAATATAAAAATCATATAAGCTTCAAAATTTATTTTTAAATTAGGTGAGCTCTTAAATTATGGAAAAAATTGCCTTTAAAAAAATATAAGGTTTTATGTGTAAAATTGTGTTTGTTGTTATAATATAACAATAAAATATACTATATAAATATAAAATGTATTTTATTGAATATATAATATTAAATTTTCATTAACATCTTTTACTATTACTAATTAATTTAATTTATTTATATAAAACACATTTTTAAGTATTAAAAAATTTCTTTTATATTCAACAGATTTTTATACTCATTTGTAAATAATTTGTGACCAATGAATTGATATTCTACTTTTTGGAAGAAATTGTTTCATAATTTATTTAATTATATTCATAACAACTAATTTAATGGTTACTATATTTATAATTACATTAAATAAATATATTTTAGTAATATATATTGTTTCTCGGTAAATCATGGTCTTACGTCTAGCATAATATATCATTAAATGTCTTTATTCCATTCAATTCGAGAAATACTCAATATCCCATACATTAAATGCTATATAATAGATTGAATTTATTGAATGTAGTAAAAATATTGTAATTTCATGGTGTACTATATTCCCTTAAATTCTTGGGGTTACATTTTATATAGTCTATCAAATAAAAGTTAAACTTTTAAAATATTTAGTGTCTTAGAATTAGATTGAGCTTAAATTGGAGAATTTCATCAATAATTTATGTAAATTATATAATCTGGATTGATGGTTCCATTCATGGTCATTTATGACCATTAGATGATATTATAAAGTGATGTGTGTGGAAATTTTCAACAACCCACCAACAAAGTAGTGATTTTGTCTCTTTGTGTGGAGGACAATTAATATGATCATTTATTTTTAGGCCTAGAGGAGAACATTGACGTCTTCCCAAAAGATTTACATGTTTTTAAAACTTATAAAATGACTAAATTTTTAAGTATTTGATCCACGAGACTAGCCAAATATATTCTACAACATATTTAATGTCCCTACTAAGCTTGAGGAGATGAGGGTGTAGTTAGATTCCCATATAGGGAAAGATTATTTGAGAAAAATTGCATCCCCCAAGGTAGCCCTTGTTTTTTTCATTAATTAGTTTGATGTGATATTATTACTTTTTATTCAATATGAAAACCATAACTAGCTGATACTCCCAAAATATACCATCTACTAAGGACCAACAACCTCCATTACTAGCGTAAGGGAGTCATGTGGTTCTTAAAACTCAATCATAGGACTAGCTATATCAATTATTAGGTCCATGGGGATGAACACCTCACTATAATTTTATGATTCTTTAATAAATGTTGTGAAATTTTGGGGATTTGGTTTGGAATGATTAAGAGCCTAGTTGTGTTCACGGTCCTCCCAAACCTAATAATCCATCCCTTATTGGACATTATTGCAGTGGTATTCATCAAGGAAATCATTTTGTATTTAGTGACATAGGATGACCATACTATGTATCTAAATATTTTTATAGAATTATAATATGTGAATTGGTTCATAAAAAAATCTAGAAGAATGAGTTTTGGATTTGATAGTTATAGTTATGGGGTAGGTGATCTTAGAGTGAGGATTCATTGGGTATATATAAATAACTAGTAGGATTATCTTGTTGGACCCGCATATGACTGTGTTTACGGTGTTATTTTTTTGGGTAGATAGATCCTACCGTGGATTTTTTTTAATACATTTTGAATATTTCAGATAAAAAATCATCCAATACAATATTAGGGAAAGAATTCATTGTGTTTTAACAATGTGAGAGTGTGTTTGTAGAGATAATGAATATTTCTATTAATAATATTGTATGGATTTTTTAGTAGAATGAGTTCAGTACTTGGTTCTATAAAATTATTTATGAGTCATAATTTTTTTCTTGATATTGATGAAGGAAATAATTTTTTATTGGTTCAAAATATTGAGATGTCATGTGTATAACTACGTGACTTGTGACCTTAAGGTGGTCACATTTTTTCTCCAATTGATTTCAATAAGACCATACCTTCTCATTGAGGGTTTCATCATTTATATAGACTATAGGTGCCACAGATACATCTTCACACAATGAGATCATAACCTATGATAGAGTAGTTGGTTGGAGATCCTACATAATTATCACTTAGAGATTTTATATGTACTAGAGAAGGGAAACATGTTGTTTTATAGCATTATAATAACATCCAAAGCTGAATTTATTGATCATTCATATGAGAAATTGGTGAAGATAAATTTACCATGGTGGATAATGGATAAGATTAATATTATAAATCGATGCTAATATCCCATAAAATATTATAGTGTGAGGGAGAGGCCCCATTTAGACTCATCTATTATGTATTTTATGTAAGGCATGATATTGTTAGGTTTGGCACTGTATTGATTATTTAAAGGTGGAGTGCATATCATCCAATTTTGACGATGTATAGTGGATATTCATACTTAGTGTGACTACATGTGAAGGGAATTCTATAATTCAAATTTATAGGTACATCTAGGATTCATGAAAATGTGGAATGACATTAATAACCATTTTTTGTTTCTTTTATTTAATGGGTTGTTTTTGACTTTTTTTATAGAGCCTCAACTATTAGGAGGAGAATGTTTATATATAGGTTATAATGGGTTTTTAACAATCCTTTGATTTTATATAAAAGAAGAGTGATGCAATATCAATGAAAATAATCCATATTATAGTAAAGGGTCAAAATGACATTTATTGTATTATAGACCAACAATCCTTTGATTTTATATAAAAGAAGAGTGATGCAATATCAATGAAAATAATCCATATTATAGTAAAGGGTCAAAATGAAATTTATTGTATTATAGACCAACTAACACATTCAACCCATGTCATTTATATTTAGGAATAGTGTTTAATGGGAATCATTAGGTTCATGTTTATAGAAAATATTTCATAATTATATAGGATATCATTAATGATTGATTCTGACTGAGATTCTCATTTCCCATATTTTTCTTGGAGGTTATTAAAAGTTTTTTTAGGGCACACTTTATATAGTATAGTACTCCACCCCCTAGAAAGACAGGAATACATAGATAACAATTTTTCTTATCAAATACATGTTATACAAATGTGTTGTTTTGTTTCAAATTATAGGGGATTAAAAAATAATAGATGTTTTTACATCTATGAATATATATATCCACTATTATCCAAACACCTATTGATTCTCTATATGGGAGACACTTTTGGTTTCCATTTTACTAGAAAAAATTTGGTTAGTCATATCAAATGAGTCTAGAGTTAGAATGAGAATTTACAAAGAAGGTGTAGCATATCCAAGAGAGGAGGAGTATTTATAAATTCCATTAGAACATCTATACATTTCAATGCCAGAAAAATATATTATATGAGGATTAAGGCTATTTTTCCTTGAAGGTTAGAATATGAAATAGTTTTTGGAGGATTGATCATGGAATAATGGTGTACCCAGGGTTCCTAAAATTGTTATAGATTCTAAAAATGGTGGGAAATGGTTTTTGTAACCTTATGTTACACCCTTAATATATTCAGGTAGATATATTCATAAATTCTTCTTTAATGAGGTTATATGTGAATGTCCCAATACACATCATCAACTATATAATTTTTTATTGGTAGGATAATTCAACCTTCATAGAGTACCTAGTGAGGATTAAGGACTTATAGGAGGCAACCATTCACTTGTAAAAGTGGGTGTGATGGACCAAACATAAAAATTACTATTATATTACTGAATAATATATATATATATAGTTTTTCTTCTTGTATAACTACCATTATTTTTTTGAAACATTTGAATCTATATTTTACATGATTATTCCCATATGAAATATATAATAACAATAGGTTATAATAAATACAATCTCCAATGGTAACCTTGAGAAACTGTGATATTAATCATAAACATTTTTCTTATAGTCTAGATACATCACTCTGAATAGCCATAAAGGATGTATGACTAATAAGGTACTAGGGTTTCATAATAATTCAAACTTATTATAATGGAATTAAAAATTATTTATCTCAATTAGAGGAGATTCTGAAGTCTATCTAGCCAATAGGTACCCCATATGTTTTTGGTTTTAAATGATTTTTAAAGTTTATGTGAATATTAAAATGTCTCTAGACATCAAATAATTATGAATGTGTATCATTTGATCCCAAAAATTTATTAATGATGAAAAAAATTAAAATTATGTTGTAGTGAGGTATATTTCATTGGTTGTATCTTTGATGATATGGAATTTATTGAATCTTTAAAAATATATTTTTTCTACTAAAAATATTGAGTTATTAGAGGTCTTATTTACGAGAATGGTAGAAAATTCATTAAAACCCTGTTTATGGCGATTAAAGAAATTTCTATCTATTAGGTTAATAAATATATATATATCACTAAATGAAGATAAAACAAATTTTGAATCCTTATTTTTTATATAAAATGATACAATGAGATTTTAATACATGAATTGTGTTTGTATGATGTTTTCTTTGATATGATGAAACATATTTTCATTATGCACATCCATGGGTTGATAGAATATGTTCCTTGTCTATGATTATCACATAAAACTATCAAGATAATGGGATATAGGTTCACATAAGTGGTATATTTATAAGATTTACCAATTCTCCTGAATTGGAGTTTATGATATAGTGTGCCCCATGGCGGTGTTTGGGTGTTGGATGAGTCAATATGATCAAAAATGGAATAAATAAACTCGTTATTATTGAAGTGTAAAATAATAAAAATTTAATTCGTTTACTTAATATATTCCTAGTTATATTAGTGAATTTAAATAAAAATATTTTCAATTAAATATTTATAACTTAATAGTTGAATACCATTAAATATTCACGAGGATACAAGTTGACTTATTGACTAAGATGTTATCTCATATCATTGTTTTAATCATACAATTATGTGAAAAATTACTTACACCCATTTTAAATCTATTCGTTGGTTATAAGTGTCATTTTGGACATTTAAGGAAGGTTGAATTTATTAAATAGATTAAGTAAACTATTAGTATGATTAATCCTAAATATAAATGAGGAAAAATATGAGGGGCTAATAATTCCATTAAATTTAAAGACTCTTTCACCCAATATAACAAAAATATTAGAGGGGTGAGGGGATTAGATTACCCCAATCAAAGATCTCATCCCAATATCAAATATACTATGATATCATAGTCCTTGTGATGTATAATATATCCCTATTACTCCATTAATACACATAGATCCTAAAGATCAATAATGGTTATTCTTCTCAAGTGCATGTGCCTAATCTAGATGGTTCTGGTCTTAATTCCTTCGACTAACTGTCACCATCGATGAATGAAAAATGTTTCTGATGGAAATAGTTCAACACATATTCTAATTTTTTTTATCATATTTTAAATTACAAGATATCATCATGTTGTATTAGGCTTCTATTACACTTTTTAAATTGTCACAACATAGATCAGAAGATATTTTCTTAAAAACTATCATACTATTTCAAGATATCTCTACAAACCTAGTACAAAAATGTTCTTTCAATGTGACTAATTAATTAATAAATCTGCATACTTTTTTTAGGAATTTAATTAGATGGTATTGTCATAGTCTTATTTCCTCATATGGTATATTGACTTGTGGTCAGATGAAAGAGATATGTCCATCAGATGATCAATGAATGAATTATTTGGTTCTTGATATTAATTTATTTATTAAAATAATATTAATATTTTTGTGAATAGTATTTAAGATACTATAGACATGTATTGTACATTGGAAGCTATTCATGTGAATAATACCCATCTAGGAGACTTCCCAGTTCATGCAATTGTTAAATAAGTAAATGACTATTTAAATGAATTGATAAAATATATGAATAATATAAGTAAGTAGTGGGGGTCACTATCCAGGTAGAGAAATAATGCTTCAAACATTTAATGTTTCTAGATCACAAATCCTGATAGTTTACTAACCCAATAACTTTTTTATGGGTAATTTAAGAAGTAAGAGATACTGAAAAAAAGGAGTGGTAGTTTTATAAAAATATTAATTAAAAAGTGGTGCATGTATGCGCTACCCCTCCCAAAACCTGTGCAATATGCGAGGCTCTAGATTACCTCTAACATGACGAGTAGTAAACTAAACCACCCACTGCTACCATCTAGGTCACCTCATGACATGGAACCCCACTATGATTATTTTTAATCCCCAAGAGGACTAAAAAAATTCCATTAAAAATAAAAAAAAATTAAAAAAATTTGAATTATCAAAACAATATCTGGGATATAGAAACTTATATTTTATGATTTCAAATGAATTTGATATATTATTAATACATTAAATTATTCTTGAGTATAATTATTTTCAAAATTATTTAATTACATGAGATTAATGTGTGTTGATAGATGCAGATCCTTATACCCACCAATGCATTTATTTTATGTATTTGTCAATTTTTTTAATTATTATAATTCATGGTCCATAATTATTATCTTTATATTTTACTGTGTTTCATTATATATATGGGAATATAATTAAAGATTAATATTATTTATCAAGATTATATATTCATAAGATCCCCTCACCTTCATTCAAGAATTTTTGTATGATGATGATATTTAAAGGTGATGTTTTATGTACTCATACATTGAAATGCTCTTGAGAAGAGCCTGAAAAATTAGATCGGTTGAGGGCTGAAACTCGATTAGAGTGTGTCATGTCTCAAGGAATTTCCCCAAGGATATAGTTTGATCCATTATTCACTCAATGGATCAATAATTATAATAAACTATTGGTCATGTCAATTTTTTATTCATGTTTTATTAGTTTTTTTGTGAATTTTAGTAGTGATTACTGAAAATGATAAACAAGAATTCATTGATAAAATGAAAATCCATGGTAAACGTTTCTCAACTTATAACATGGTAAATTTTTGGATGTGATAAAAAATAATAGCTATTTGTAAATAAAATGTATTAAATTCATCAAGAAAAAAATAAAACCCCTAAAAGTAAATATTATTTCCTTATACGCATTCCATTGATTAAATGTTGACCAATCAGAGTATATGAGGAGCTCCCTAGCACTATTATAGGGTACCACCTACTGCTGGGGTGTCATATTAGGGTGGTGGGAAACAAAAAAAATTGGATTTAAAGAAACAATAATATATAACTTCTTCTATCTTCATTGGTAGAGATATGACCCAATAATAGTTGTCATTTGTGGGAAATGAGATTCCACTCAATATATCAAGGGCCAATTATTATTTTTTCTAGACCATTGATGCCCCATATTGGCACTATATGAGTAATATAATCACTATAACATGTACTTTGATTAGAGGTTAATAGGATCATTTCCAGAAGAATATTCATGTGATTGAGAATTTAGAATCATTGGGTTGAGGGAAAATATATTTTGATAAAATAACGGCAGACATTAAATGAAAAATAAATAAATTATGTTTATAATAAATATTAATAAACATAAAATTTAATAAAAATTATGTTTTATAATATATATTATGGAATTTAATATCAATGAAACACTACAATACATATTTTTCGAAGAACATTTCCTCACCAGCATAAATTTCCATGAGTGGTTTATGAGATTGTAAAAAATACAATAACAGGAAATGAAATTTTATGTGCTGGAGTCTGTACTGAATGATCAACACCTCATGAAGAAATTGATTGAGAGAATAACTATAATAAATAATCATGGATAACACAATTTATTTATATATTTTAATGTTTTCATCAATATCGAAATAGTTTCTAAGGCATCATGAAGACATAGATGGTTGTACTATGTCGTCTCAGCACTAAGATGTCTATGAAGGGAAATTGAAGAAGGATATCAATGATTTTATGATCACAAAAATCACGTATATATTAAAATATAGAAATCAATCGTTTCTAGATGTAACCAAGATAATTTATTATATATTTAAAATATAATAATTATAAATCATGTCAAATTTGAACATTTAGTTCCTCACATTCCATCATACATAATTTCTCTCTTCCCTATCATTATAGAGATTAATCAATTGAATACAATGGATAGAATAATTTAAAATATTATGGTACATGTTTTCAAATAAAATGAAAATTTTAAAAAATATAAGTCATTAATTTGCATGGCTAACAACAATCACGGAATGGAAAAAATGCATGCTGAAAGTGCACTTCCAAATGAACTTTCACAACATTCTTCTAAGAAACTATAGATAATTAGGGATATAATTGAGGATTATTTTATTTAAATTTTATTTTGAGTGATAATTATCCAAAATGGAAACTTTAATAAATTTAAGAAGATATAATCATGAACTTCACATACATTTATATTCATAATTTAATATAGTATTTCTGTAAAAAAATGGCTATTAGATATAATAGGTCACATATAAATTTGTTTCTAAATACCTAAACCACAAATATCAGGAAACATTACTAGATTTAAATTTCCACTATCAAATAGATTGAGAATGGATGATATATACATAAGTGGAGAGAAGACCACTATTTTAATTTAAAATTGTATAGTTTTTTAGAAGATAAAATTATTAATTGAATTCTTTAGTAAAATTTATATATTAATTTTTTTATATAATTGCATAGAGAAATAATAGTTCACTAATACTTGAATCATTATTAATAAATGATCAATATAACCTTAAAACTAATACTTATTATAGAAAAATAAATATTTTTTATATAATACATTAAGATAATTTCAAAGATATAAAATTTATGTCATTTTAACTCTGTTGAGTTAGGATCATAAGGTATAATCAGAAAACCTACAAATCATATTTTATAAAATGAATCTTATGAAATAAATATTTTTCACAAATCATCCTAAACTAGTTAATCTAGATAATGTGATTTCATTCAAGTAGAATTTAGATATTAATTCAAAAACATCCTGAGATTTTATAAAGAGTTTTAAGGGATGTAATTGAGAAGTGAAAATCATTTTTGGTTAGAAGATATATGTTTTATTGGGGAAATAATTTGAAGAATATCTTAACCATAAATTCATCAGAAATGAATGTATAGGGTAAAAAATTCTAAAATTCATATTTCCTTATTTATATCAATGACATAAGTTGTGTAATAATATAACTGATGATGAATCTTATATTCATAAATTTATCAATACAATGAAATGTTGTTTCATTCCTAAAATGACTTTTTTTACACACATCAGATCTATGCTGTAATTTCAAATAAGATCAATGATGATCAATTATTTTTTTTTATGTAATGAAAAATCATCTAGGATATTTTTTAAAAAATATTCACAAATATCAAAATTAACCCATTACCAAATTATAACTATAATTAAAAATGAATAATATATTATTTATATTATAAAATTAATCCATTATTCAATAAATCATGTGTTTATGAGTAAAAAATATTTTTAAGGCTATTTATTAACCAAAAATTCATCAAGATATTTATAAAATTCATCTCACTTAATTATAAATTATTTGGTTTGACTATTAGAAAAATCCCAAAGATTAAAAATGAAAAGTCTGGATATTGACTATATTAATATGAAATGGTCCACAAATATTTTATATTTTATGATAGATAAAATGAATTGGGTTAAGTAATGATTCGGTTTGAATAATAATAAGCATATGAACATGTTCTATAAAAACAATGGTTGAATGTATTTGTATATAGAAAAATAATTTTTTGGAGAGAAAAATCAAATGTGATATAGTTTTATTATCACTATGAAATTGATATAAATTATTCAACTATAATAATTAATTTCAAAACATTAAAAAATAAATAAATGAAAATAAATCATGTTTAAAAAGTATATATTAATAATAAAAAATTATTTCCAGGTAACAAAATTAGATTAGTGTTTTTTTTATTTATATAATGAATATAATTTCATTACTGGGTATTAATGATAAAAAATAAAATATATATACATGTTTTGTAAAAAAATTATTGTTTTGTTATAGAAATTTTTCAACAATAAATCCATTATAATTTTACTTTTAATATCGACTTTAAATAAATAGATTATTGATCCTTTTAATTCCAGAAAACCATACATGGATTATATAAAAAATAGCATTAAATGGTTTGTGACACTATCAAATTCCAATATGGAATTACATTTTTAGATATACATTTATTGATTAAAAACCCATAATTATCTTTGAATATTATTTTTTTAACAAATCCTTAACCTATCCCAAATTAGTTAGTGGGAGTTCCATCGTATTCTAAGTGAAATAGTTTTATATCATATTGAATACACACTATTATTCATACAATTATGTAATACTATGTAGAAGGTATATATTAAGTGATTGAATTAATATTGATAGAATAATTGTATGGAACAAGATCTACTATTTTATATCTAAGGGTTTCTTTGGATAATCTGTTTTACCCATATTGGAATGGTTTTTCAAAAATAGTGGGAAAATTTGGGATAGAATTGTAACCAATTCCACATGCCATGAATCTTTAGAAGATGACATATGTGTGACATTGGTGGAGAATAAAACTGTACTTTGAAATCCAAAATATTTAAGGATAGACCTATTATAAATATCATTCCATGTACTAGAAGAGATATCAAACAAATACTTTATAAATTACTAAGGATATTTACCTAGTAAATATAGATAATTGAAAAGTAGTTCTGAAAGTGAAAATATATTCTTTTAAAAGGGAAATATGATCCAATATCATTATATTCCTAGAAAATTTTCGATTGAATCTCATTCAAGACTATGGTATCCATATCTAAAAATACTGAGAACATTGGGGAATCTGAAGATGTTAGATATGTATATATTATATTATTGGTTGGTTCAATTAATTTATTCTTATAGAAGTTAATAACCAATATGTTCTGACTAAAATAAAGGAATAATTTTATACTTAGGGACACCATCTCTTGGGTTATTTTACTAAATGATTTTAAGTCTTTAATATAATAATATATGTGTTAGAAATCATTTCATACCCAATGTCTACATCAATAACTCAAAAAACATGATTCTACCATGTAATAGCTAATAAAATGATTACAATAATATTTTCACAAGTGTATGTTATAGTTTATATAATAGGGATCCCAAGAACTAAAAAGAAAATTTCATTTTGATTACCAAACTTCATATATAGAGTTCTTTTCTTGATTCAGACTTACCATAATAGTGTGTAAAATTTTTTTCTTGTACTTACATGTTAATTTCATAGATTATTTAATGTATGACATGGTTGTAGAAGTTCCCCGAAATAATTTTAACCTCTATATACTAATAACATAATCATAAACATATATTATATAGTCTAGATTTAACATAACGACTAGATAAAAAATATCTTTCACTATGAGTTTTTGGGGGTTCTTACTCATTGAGGCATCTTCCAATGAAATTTTCACTTAGTGATCTCATGTAGAGGAGAGCATGATGAAAGACCCTACAATAGGAACACCACGTGTATATGGTTTCATTGGTATTTCCAGTTTATGAGAAATGCTATTAGTATCTCGAATTGAGGTCATTGTCATCGTATATCCTTCAAAAGTGTACATTTATTGATGATAAAAATGAAGACATGTGTGTTGTGGTGTGGTAACTTGTTTTGGTGGCATAGTTGATGGTATAACATTGGTAGAATGTTATTGAAATATTATTTCTCCTCTAAAAGTATTAGATGTCTTTGGCCCTATTGAACAGGATCGTAGCACATTTATTAAATTCATTTCCATTTTTATTTAATGTAAGTCTATCCATAAAGGTCATGAGTCAATAAATCAAGAAAACATGACAACATGAAGTCTGCATCTAACTTTATGATATATAACAAGTTAAATTATGTTACACAGGGTGTGTTCATAGTATATTCTAATTAATCATTGTATAATTTTTTGTAACACCCCAAGCATCCAGAGTACATTCCCCTTTGAATAATGTTATAGATTGCATGGTACATAACTTGTAGTTTTAACACACCATGACCAATCAAACTATCCATTATGAATATTAGTACCCACATTTTGAAATATTATAAATTTTATTTTTTAAAATGAGAATCATTTTTAGATTCTGAATATCCAAATTAGCTTAGGATGAATTTTTGGTATTTTTTAGAAAACACTCAATTTTTGAAGAATAGAGAAAAACACTACGTTAGTGTTTAAAACTGACTTTTTATTTAAATAAATATTTTATAGTATTTAAATTTTTTTGAGTCAAAAGAGAAACATAATACCTATATTAGTTCAATTTAATTCATTGGAGTTATTTTTATAATAAAATTATATGTATAAAAGATTATTGAAATTTTTACCCTTTTTTACCAACCTTTTAGGCACATTAGTACTTTTGTCTAAAGCTTAATTTTAACTCTTGTATAAATTGAATTTCAAAAATCCATGAGTAAAGGTTGACATCAGTATGTAAAATATTGTTCAATAAGATCAAAATAATTTTTGGTGAATAGTAACTTTTGACTTTTATTTACCACAGTGAAAAGTAATTTGGGTTATTAAAGCTAAAAATGATATTATTATTACCCTAAATAATGTACAAATTCTATTGGATAAGTTTATTTCGACCAAAATAAAACTTTTCAATAAAATATTATTTTTTCCCACTCGGATCAGATTAAGCCATTTATTATTATTTTATTTAAAGAAGAGTTAAAAGTGTTAAATTCAAATGTTCAAAACTAAAACATTTTTAATATGGGGTTACACATAAGATAAATTCAAATATAAATATTCAATAAAATATAAAAATATTTTCTTTATAATTCTATTTTATTTATAATTGTTAAACAGTAAATTACTAATTTCCTTTATGACACAATGATGATGCATTAATTACTTTATTAATGAATGACTAAAATAATTGATATTATAAATATCCAAATAAATGTAAATTTAGAATTCTGATGAATTACATAAATTTTATAGGTTAATATGACATGTAAGGGTTGATTAAATGAGTTTTATTTGATGTAATCATGTTGTTAGGACATTAACATAAATCAAATACTAAATAGTGTAAAAATATTCATAAATGAGTTTTTAAAACAAATACTATATTATTAAATGATATAATAGTCCAAAAAATATAAGGATCGGTCAAAGGACTTATATAATAATAGATATGTCATTAATAAACCACTTGGTGGTCTCTTGGAATTTTATAATAATTTTATAAGCATATAATATACAGATACAAGGAGGCATGGTTAATGTTAAACTATTTAACCAAGAGTTAAATCTAAATGTTAAGGTTTATATGGTATCCTAAACATGTCCAAAACCTATTGGTTGAGAGTTTTTCGACCAATAGTAAATATATAAATAAATTAATCATTTTTGACCCATTATAAACTGAATACGATTGGATAATAAAATAATATTTCAAGATTTTCCTATATTGACCCTCATATCCTTTAAACAAGGGTACTACCCCTTCTCACAAAATCACACCTCCAAAGCCATTTTTATAAGCCAAAACCTACCCAAATATCCTATAAACTACCATCCCTTCAACCTTGATTCATTAATTTGATCTGAATGCCAACTTATGCAGCACTTTTGATCAACTCTGAAGGAAACACCCGAAGAAGAGGTAATAATTTCACCACGTCTTTCAATGTTCTTTTCTTCTTCCACTTCCTTGTTCTTTTTTTCCATACCAAAATAATATATCTAATACCTTATATTTATTGTGATGTTATTATAAATATTGAATAACCATATTCATTATTTTATCCATCCTATGAATGACAATTCACCATGCATGAGTATGTACAGCTAACCGTCTCCACGTCATGGTGTAATTTGTTATTCAAAACACTTCATTATTTAGATGGGTATAATAATGAGTATAACTAATTTAAATAGTAAATATATAATTTTAAATATTATTTATATATGATATAACATTCAATTAAATATTATTTCACCATAAATATTTTGATAATGTCGCTCGTGTGTACGTAGGATTATCATCTCCACGAAGATGATAATATTCATTCCCCATCGTAAAAATTCAACAATTAATATCATTTTATGAATAAAAATAATGTTTATGAACATAATATAATTATAAATATGATTTAAATACATCTTATACCTACCAAACCTAACTTACATAACAAAACATATAAAGGAAAAAGAATCAGTTCACACCCGAAATGATGATACTACAGAAATATTATTAACAAGTCAATATTAGAAATCATATATGATATCATATTTATATATGTGTTTCTTGTATAATTTGATAACAATTATTTAAATTTTATACAGGAGGTTAAATTACCCTCATCCAAGGAGAATTCTACCAAGTAGAAGTACAAGTTATGTGTTAAAGCTACAATCTCTTCATTATCAAAGATTTTTTATACGTTAGTATCTACTAGGACCACATTATCATCCACATATATGTTCCTAAAAATGTATTTCCAAAAGGTTTAACTATTTACTAGACTATGAGTTAAATTCATTTATACCCTTGTTTAAATTTTATAAAATTTTTATAAATAAATTTTTCCGTCATTTTCCAAATAAAGTACTTGATGACCATTTAGACCAAATTAATGAAATAATGTTTTTTAACTTATAGGGAAGGTGTGGCTATATTCTGCCATTATAACACCATCAAAGATTACCTAACAATCTTATGAGAATATTTCCAAAAAAAATGTTTTATTTTATAATTATTTGACTTTTAAATGATCTAATAATATAAATAGATATTTTTTCCAATAGTTTTCATTTCACCTATGTCAATATACTTTGATATATTTTAATCTTGTTTGAAATTGGTTTATTATGATACAAATCATTCATATTGAATTGAAGGTTTTTTGATATGGTTGACTATGTATGTGTTATTTTTATACCATTCATGATTTATGGCTAAATTATTCGCATTTCGTATGCTAGTTTTAATACGAATGTTTATGTTATGTTTCAACCATTTCATATGAGGAATGCATTGGACTTAGTAAGTGATGGGTGGAGCCCGTTGTAGCTCTTTGATGCCTCGGTTGGTCTCATGAGACAAACTAATGTCTTGGCACAAGGCTTTGAAAAAAATCAAATTTTTAGTCTTGGAATGAGGCCTTGACAATGTGGTTATGAAGTCTGGCATTATGCATTCCATCATTATGAAATTGGCTATTGATATTTCACGTGATTATTCAAGTAGTATAATATCCCTGATAAAATGTAAATGGAATTATTATATTTATATTTAACATACTATACTGAATTTTACGTTTAAAAAACTTATGTTTTAGTGTTATGAATCTCCTTAAATGTTTATGCTTATTTATGAATGTTTCTGCTGTAATGTTATTTTTAATGAGCATCTGAGCTCGCCCATTTCTATGTTTTACTATTCCTATGATGTGAAGCAGTATTTTATGGTTGACTTGTAGAGATAGTCTAAGGGATATGAATGTGTTCAAAGAAGGCTATTTTTATGTTGTTTATCATTTTATAATGTAATGTTAAACTTTTTTTTCTTATCTAATACTTCCAAGGATACTAAACTGATCAAAACTTTGGGATTTGATCCCTTGTGATCATGCCAATGTTATGTAATAATGCACCGGCTCTGGGATTCTAGGGTTATTGCGTTGCAGTTGGTATCAGAGGAAGTTTAGTACCAATATTGGAATCTATATTTAGAAAACTCTGATTAGAGAACATTACCCTAAGATATACATTGAGGATTAGTATAGAAGTGCATGCTAGAATTTTGGTAATATATATATTTTGGGTATTTTACAAGAAATAAATCCATTTCTGGATATGACCATGTAGAGGCGGCTCTGGTATAGGTGTACCTAGGAGTTAAAACTCTAAAAAGGAGTTTTGGGCTTCACCCAGGTATCCTCATATATAACAACGGGCCTTACTGCTCTCTTGGATACGACACTCCTGGGGGATATGCATAAGATAATTCAAATTTTCTTTAAAATACATTATGTAGTATTTATGATTATATACCTCCTCAAATAACACATTTTTATTATTATGGATTATATCGATAAACTGTTTAATTTATTTTATGATTTTTACAAGTTTGGAATTATGTATTGCGATTCATAAATTAATTTAGCATATTATATTATTTAGAAATGTCACCTAATGGAGGGAATGAAAATCATATCAACGAACACAATCCATTTATGGATTTCCCTCCTACTCAAGATAATTATTGTGGTGCTGGTGATGCAACTAGTGTTGATCAGCTTATCACCATACTGGGACAACTCACTCGGGTTATGAACAACAACCTCACCCGTAAAAATCACCCTGATGCACAATTAGGAGGTTAAACTTTAGACTACTTCATGAGTAAAAAACCACCAACATTTAATGGGAATACAAATCCATTTGTATCTGAGAAATGGATAAGTTCCTTAGATAAAATGCTTTGGGTGGTAGTGAAAGGGAAAACTTTGTCATGGATGTTTATCGCCTCACGGGAGATCCAAATCAATGGTGGTCATTAGTTCAAAAAAATGAGGTTGAAGAAGTATAAAATATATAATGTAAGGATTTTAAAGAGATTTTATTAGAAAAATAATTTCCTCATGACCATCAAGTGGATATGGAAAGACAATTTTTGATTTTGAGGAAAAAGGAGGATGAGAATGTATAAATGTATGAGGAATAGTTTACAAGACTGGAAAGGCAAGAAACAGATTATATATGTAACCCAATGAGTAATATTGATCAATTTTTTGGATGGGTTAAAAAAAATTTCCATCGATCATTACTCTCACAATCCTTCTCATCATAAGAAGATATTTTCCATGTGCTATCAAGACAAAAAATTAATTCTTTAAGTCTTACGAATTTAAAGCAAAGAAATAGAGGAATAGATTCTCTGAACACTTAGGGAATGGAAATAAGGGGATGTAGGGAAATGTTGAATTTTCATCCTATGATAAATGTGGAAAGAAACACCATAATACTTTCCTGATGGGAATGGGATTCTGTTACAAGTGTGGTGAAAAAGGCCACCATGCTCGTGATTGCAAGTTAAAGAAAGAGGCTTTCAATGTTAGAAGCTACAATTGTAGAGAAATGGGGAATTATGCAAAAAAAATGTCCTATGCAATAAAGAAACATACCTTATAAAAGGAAAGGGAGTAAGGCCATGCTTATGCGATCAATACTGCTAAGGTTGAAGTTCTAAAAGACATGGTGGAAGGTAATTTAATGGTTTCCTCATGTTTGGACATTTCATTATTTGATTCTAGATCATTGCATTATTTCATATGATCCCATATTTCTAAAAAAATTAGATATTTCCAATTTTATTTAATAAGGGAGTTATTATTCAAAAATCTTAAGAGAAGAATCACTGTAACAATGTTTTGTGAATCAGTCGCCATTATAGAATATAAATGTTCTCTATCTAATGATCTCATCGACATACTCATGATTGAATTTGATATAATACTCGATGTGGATTTACTTTTAGACCATGATGTTAAAATCTATTGTAAAAATAAAGAGGTTCCAATTTTCAGTGATTATAAGGAGTGCCTTATCTTCAGAGCAGAAATATTACCACCTGATTCTTATATAGATCCACCCATAGTAGATCTAATAAATTCAATTATTGTGGTGGAATATAATGAAAAAACTATGGGTGAGGAAAATAATGTTCAAATAGAGGACTCACCTACTGTACATGATTATTTTTATGTGTTTCCAGAGGATTTAGCTATACATCCTCAAGAATGAGAAATTGATTTTTTCATTGATTTAATTCCAAGTTAAATTCCCATATCGAAGACCCCTTATAGAATGGCCACTATGGAAGTTTTGGAACTAATGAAACAACTAGATTAATTAAGTAATAAATGATTTATTCTCCCTAGAGTTTCTCTATGGGGATCCCCTATTATTTTTGTTAAGAAGAAAGATGGATCTATGAGGTTTTGCATTGTCTACAAGGAGATCAATGCAACAAAAATAAAAAAGTATCCCCTACCCCAGATTGATGATTTCTTTGACCAACATCATAGAGCTTAATATTATTCAATGATTGAACTTTGATCTGGAAATCATCAGCTGTGTGTGATGAAGGAAGACATTCTGAAAACAACATTTCAGTCAAGGTACATGCATTATGAGTGTATAGTAATGCAATTTGGACTGACTAATGAACCCTATGATTTCATGGTTCTAATCAATAGATTTTTCATGGAATATCTTGATGACTTTTTAGTAGTATTTATTTATGATATCTTGGTGTACTCAATAATCTATGAAGATCATGAAAATCACTTGAAAACTTTTATAAATACCCTAAGATGAAAAGAATTATATGGGATGTTTGGTGAATATTAATTCTGGCTTCAGGTTATTTCTTTTTTTCTCCATATTGTCTCTAAGGATGGAATATCTATGTATCCTTCTAAGACAATAGAATTTATGAGCGTAACAGAGGTACGATGTTTTATAGGTTTAGTTGGTTATTATAGGAATTTTCATCCCGAATATTGAATGATTGGAAAACCCATTAACCTATATCACACAAAAAGTGGTTAAATGTTTGTGGAAAAAAGTTTGTGAAGAATGTTTTAAAGAAATAAATATATGATTTTCCAATGCTCTTAACTTGACTCTACTACCAGGGAATGATGTGTTTATTATTTATAGTGATTCATCAAAGAAAGGACTTGGTTGTGTCCTTATGAAGAATGATAGAGTTATTGCCTATGCATAACAGAAGCTAAAAACTCATGAATAATACAATCCCAATCATGATCATGAGTTAGCAATTGTAATCTTTAGATTGAGGATATTGAGACACTATCTCTATGGATAAAATTGAGATATATATACTGATCAAAAGAGATTGATATATATTTTCTCACAAAAAGAACTCAACCTGAGGAAAAGGAGATGGCTCGAACTTCTCATGGATTGTGATTTCACTATACACTACTACCCGTGAGGGGAAAATAAGTTGGAAGATGATTTGAGCAGAAAGGATCATGGAGTTTTCAATAAGATAAGTGTTGAAAGGGATCCTATATTCATTTATTTAGTAAAGATGGATATGGGAATAACCATGGAAGGTCAAACATCAATACTTTGTCAAATTATTTCTAAACCATACTAACTAGAAAGGATAAAATGTTCTTAGACTGATGATGAGGAGTTTGAAATGAAAATTAATGTTGTGAATGATGGGATATTGATCGAAATCAAATATGAAGATGTTATTTTGAAATTTTGGAAGTGAATTTGTGTTCATGACATACCTGGTTTAAAAACGGAATTGTTAGATGAATCTCATTGCACCAATTTCTATATACACCCTAGTAGTACAATGATTTATAGAGATTTGAAGGAACATTTTTGGTGGGACAAAATGAAAAGGTAGATTTCTGATTATGTGTCAAGTAGTATGGTTTGTCAATAGGTAAAGGAAGGTAGACAACATCCTTGGGGAGTTATGAAACCTCTAACCATATGTGTGTAGAAATGGGATGATATTATGATGTATTTTTTCATGGGAATACCAATTAACTCTAAAAGTAATGATGTAATATAGGTCATTGTTGACTTCTGACCATGTCGGCACATTTTCTTGCTATAAGTGATGATTTACCAATTGAATGTTTAGCAGGAATATATTTTAATGATGTCGTAAAACTTCATGGATTACCCCTATTTATTGTTTCTGATGGTGATACATCTTCTACATAATGATTTTGGAAAAGTCATCTGAGGGTCCTTGATACTGAAATACGTTTGAGCACTGCCTACCATAGTTAAACTGATGAAAAATTAGAATAGAATATTCAAACCATAGAAGACATGTTGAGATCTTTATCACATGATTTTCATGGTTTGTGGGATCGGTATTTCCATCTAGTAGAATATTCTTATAACAGTATCTTTCATTCAAGTTTTCAGATGGCAGCATATGAAGCGTTATATAGAAAAAAGATGTCACACACTAACTTGTTGGGATGATGTTGGTGAACGAAAGATCTTAGGCTTAGAACATGGTGATGAAAAAAATGGAAAAGGAGAATGTTATCCAAACCCACATCTAAGTAGCTCCAAGTAGGGAAAAGACCTAAGCCGATAACAGAACAAATAATTTGAAATTCCAAGTAAGAGATCATGTTTTTTTATGTTATCTTTATGGAAGGGTATTTTATGATTTGGTAAAAATTTAATATTATGTCCCATGTACATCGGACATTTTGAAATTTTCTAACAAATTGGAGTTGTAGCTTATTGTTTTTCAATGCTACCAAGTCTCTCTAAAGTTCATGATGTGTCTCATGTGTCACTATTGAGAAAATATATGACTAAATCAATGCATGTACTCACCTATGAAAAAATTGAAATAGAACCCGATATGTCTTATTGTGAACAGAATTCCATGGTTCCTGATACTAGAGAACAAGAGATGAGAAACCGGCTGACTCATTTGGTAAAATTTCTATGGAGAATCCTTAAGAAGGAGTTGGCAATGTGGGACCTGAGGAACTTATGATATAGAACAACCCAAATATTTGAATGCAATAATATTATAGAATTTAGAGGATGAAATTATTTGAAGTAGGGGAAAATGTAACACCCCATCTTCCATGGTATATTTCCCTTTGAATAATGTAATAGCTTGTGTTGTACAAAACTTTGAGTTTTAGCAGACTACGACCATCAATCTATCTTTTATGAATATTAATACCCAATTTGGTAAATATTATAAATTTTATTTCTCGAAAAGGTCTTCATTTTCGGATTTAGAATATCAAAATTATCGTCGGGTGAATTTTTTGTTTTTTATGAAAATGTTCAATTTTTGACGAATTGTGAAAAAAACTGCCTTATTGTTTAAAACTGACTTTTTATTTAAATTAATATTGATTTTATTTAAAATTATTTTAAGTCAAAATATATACATAATACCTATATTTGTTCATTTTATTTAATTAGAGTCATTTTTGTAATAAAATAAGATGTACAAAAAAATTTTGAATTTTTCACAGTCTTTCACCAACCTTCTAGGCACGTTAGCCCAATTTTCAAAAAACATAATTTTACCACTTCTGTAAATAGAATTTCAAAAATCCTAGAGACACAATTGATTTCATTAGGTAAAATTTGGTTCAATAAGATGAAAATAATTTTGGTTGAATATTAACTTTTGAATTTTATTTTCCACGGTAAAAATAAATATGGTAATTAAAGGTAAAAATGATATTATTATTACCCTAAAACATGTCATAATTCTTTCAGATAAATTTATTTCGTCCAAAATAAACCATAGGAATAAAATATTATCCTTTTGGTCAACTTGTATTAGATTAACATATTTATTATTATTTTATTTAAAGAAGAGTAAAAAGTTTTAAATTAAAATTTTCATAACTAATACCTTTTAAATGTAGAGTTACAAATAAGAAAAATTCAACTACAAATATGGATTAGAAAGATAAAACGATTTCTTACATAATTTTATTTTATTATAATTTTTAGACATTAAATAATGAAATTTATTTATTACAGAATGTCGATGTTGTAATTACCTTATTAATGAAAGATTAAAATAAGTAATATTATAAATATCAAAATAAATAAAAATTGAGACTTTTGATAAATTAAATAAATTATAAAGGATGATATGATATTTTATGGTTGATTAAATGATTTTTTTCTAATTAATCAATTTTTTAAGACTTTATCCAAAATCAAATATTAAATAGTGATAAAATTGAAAAAAATGAGCTTTTAAAAAATTACTATTTTATTAAATTATATATTAGTCATAAAGATCTATGGTTAAGCCAAAGGACTTATATAATAATATATATTTCATTAATGAACCACTTGGGGTTACCTAGTAATTTTATATTATGTTTATTAACTATATAATATAAATATACAGGGAGACATGGTAAATGTTAAACTATTTAACGAAGAATTAAATCTAAAAGATAATGTTAATATGGTGACATAAACCTATCTAAAAAATATTGGTTGAGAGTTTTTTGACCCATTTTAAACATATCCTCGATATAAATAATTTTGGATACATTCTAAACTGAAAATGATTTTATAATAAAATAATATTTCATGTTTTTCATAAAGTCACCCTCACCTCTCTTATAAAAGGGTACTTGCCCTTCACACAAAATCACACCTCCAATGTCATTTGGCTCAGCCTAACCATTCTAAAATATCCTAAAAACTACTCTCATGTCAACATAGAGGTCATACTTTGATCAGAAATCCAACCTAAATATCCCTTTTGATCAACTCAAATGTAAGCATCCAAATAAGAGGTAATAATTTCCCCACCTCTTTCAAAATTCTTTTCTTCTTCCACTTATTATTTATTTTTTGTTTCCATTAAAAAATTATAACTCTAGTACCTTATACATACTGTGATTCTATTATAACTATGGTTTATCCATATACATTATTCTATCCAACCTATGAATGATAAGTCACCATATGTGCGTACATACGGTTTACTGTCTCCACGTCGTGGTGTAGTTTGTTATTCAAACACTTCATTATTGGGATGGGTATAATAATGAGTATAAATGATGTAAATAAAAATTATAACATGTTAAGTATTATGTATATATGATATACCATCCATTTATATACAATTTCACCATCAATATAATGATATTGTCACTCGTTCGTACATACGGATTACCGTCTCCAATAACGTGATTAGATTCATTCCCCATCATAACCATTCAAGAATAAATATAATTTTTTGAATAAAGAATAATTTTTAATAACTTATTATCATTATGGATATGAATCAAATATATATTATCCATAAAAAATGACTTACGTAACAAAATGTATAAAGTAAATCGAATCAGTTAACACCTGAAATGATGATACTGCTGAAATATTATTTACAAAGCAATATTAGAAGATCGTGTATGAAATCATTTTTATGTCTGTGGTTGTTCATAATTTAATAACAATTATTTATCTAATATACAATGGGTTAACTTAACTCAACCAAGGAAAATTACAAGTTAAGTGTTAATTCTACAATCTCTTAAATATCTGAAGTTGTTTATACATGAATTTCTACTGGGACCTCTTTATCATCCACATCCGTGTTTCTTAAAGTTTAATTTCAAAACATTTTTACTATTTACTAGACTATGGTTCAATTTCATTTATTCCCTTTTCTGAAATTTATAAAAAAATTATAAAGTAATTTTTCCATTGTTTTCCAAACAATTTATATTACAACCTTTTGAACAAAATTAAAGAGAGAATGTTGTTTTAATTTATACGGCGGGTGTTGCTATTTTCCACCGTTATAACACCTCTGATGCTTCTCCTACAATCATATATGATTATTTCCAAAATAAATGTTTTCTATTATATTTATACGACATTTTAATAATTTCAAAATAGAATGAAATATTTCTTTTAAAAAGTTTTCATTTCATCTATGTCAACATCCTTTGACGTATTTTAAACTTGTTTGAGGTTGACGTATTATGATACAAATATTCCATTTTGTATTGAAGGTTTTGTGATACATTTTACTATGGTTTTTTTAATTTAATACCATTCATAGTTTATGGTTAATGTATTAACATTACTTATGCTAGTTTTAATATGAATGTTTAGGTTATGTTTCATCCTTTTCATATGGGAAATTAATTGAACATAGTAAGTGATGGGTAGAGCCCACTATAGCTCCTCGATGAATCAGTATGTCTCATGAGATAATCTAGTGTCTTTGCAAAAGGCCTTGACAAAATTTTATTTGTAGTAATGGCACGATGCCTTGACTATGTGGTTATGATGTCAGGTATTATGCATTCCATCATTTGAAAATTGTCTATTGATATTGCACGGGATTATTTGACTAGTAGAATATCCATTAGAATAAGTAAATGGAATTATTTGTTTTATATTGACCATATTATGATGACGTTTACATTTAAAAAGATTATGTTTTAGTCTTATTCATTACCTTAAATTTTTATTCTTATTTATGAATCTTTCAGCTATCATGTTATCCTTACTGAGCATATGAGATCACCCCTTTCTATGTTTCACTTTTCCTATGATGTGAATAAATATTTTAGGGATGACCTGCAGGGATAGGCTAAGGGATATGAATTTTTTCAAAGGAGACAATGTTTTTTTTTTGTTTTTCATTTTATAATATAACATAAAACTTATGTATGTATCTAGTAATTACAAGGCTTTTAAACTGATTGGTCTTTCGGGATTTGATCCCTTGTGATAATGCCAATGTATTAAAATCTTGCACTGGCTCTGGGATTCTAGGGTCGGGATGTTAAATTTATCTACATAGGGGACTTTATAGGCTTCTAGACTCTAAACTTGGCCTGTGATTTTTAGTCACTACTATCAAGATATGTTCTTAGAGAGTGAGACACAAAAAAAATTCATAATATTGAAAAATTCCATTCTATTATATTTTAGGATATGTTTCACCCTATGATATGGTCATTGTAAGGTTATAGTTCATTATATCCTAAAACAATGATTAAAATTCAATATCATACAATTTTATAATAATAATGATAATTAAATTTATTTAATTATTATATCCGAAAATAGTAAATGAATTTAAAAAAATAATTAATATTTAAAATTTAATATTCATGGTTAATTAAATATTTATGTAGATAAGAGTTTAGTTAACAACCAAAAATTAATCTTGTTTCATACTATTGATTTTAAAAATGGGTGATAAATTATATATGATTAGTGAGGCCAATTTTTGAGGTTATACTATTATTTTGTACATTAAAGTAATGTTTTTCTAGTAAAAGCTGTAAAGTGGATTTTTAACAATTTTAATTAAAAAGATTTCAAAATAATCCCAAAGACCTGGGAATATTAATTACTTCGAATTTGATAGACTCTCCACACATATCTCTTAAATTATTATGGGATAAAGTGGGGATCCTTACAGAAAAATAAAATATATCTTTTCCAAATAGTTTATGATGTTATACCATGATCATTGTGTTATCTAATAGCACAATTTTGATATGTGATAAAACCCTGAGTTAGAAAATTTAATATACCCATGATTCATGAATGTGTATGGATAATTTAGAGGGTTTAAGACCTTGTTCAATTGAGTAAACATCAAAAATGATCAGTATAATTTTTTTGTATAAAAATAATCATCTATGTAATATCATATTTTTTATAATCAATATAAATTAAACAGGGTCATTGTGTTGTATTGGGTTCCGATTACACTGGTGATGATGTTACATTGTCAGTCATAGATTGTATTTTCTACTATTTAGGTCATTCATTGCATACCATGTTCTAGAACACACAGGGTGAGGTTACCCCATTTGTGAAAATGTAGTGGTGGAATGAAAACATTTAGGGGTTCATGAGAATTTGAGATTTAGATTTGAGCATAGTACCATCATTATATTATGTAACTCGTTTTTTTTTAAAAAAAAATTGATTGTTTAGATAGAGTAATGATATTATTTTTATCTATTTACCAATTTGTATCATTTTTAGTTGAGTATCCTCATTATATGATAGTGCTATATTTTTCACCTAAATTCATTCATGAATGCCATAGTGGTTGGGGTTGTAGTGATAAGAGGTGTGGTACCGTTGTATTAATCTTATTTGGTATTTTTTTACAGATGATGTTGTTACAATATGGTATAAATGGACACTTCCTCATTAATATAAAGTGGTTGGTGTGGTTTAATAACACCATTTTTTCAACACAACGTGGTTTAGAAATTATAATTTAGAAGTGCCGAACATGTTTCCCATGTAGTTAACATAGGTTTTTATACCTATAAGATTTCTATATCTATGTTTATCAAAGTGATAATATGATGTAGTGTTATGTGGTTCACTATGAATTTAATCCCAATATTAGGGGACCCTGAAAAGATAATTATATTCATGTAATGAAGGGTTTTACTAAAGGTCCTTTTAAAAATAGTTGTTGAACAATTTATTTCATGGATTTACTTCTTCTTCCATGAAATATTTGATATTTTTGGTGTGTTTATGGCTCACCAAACTCCATCATGAATCCTTTAAATAGTGATGGATTGATGTAAGTCCCTTGGAACACCTATTTTACTAATTAATTCTATATCTATGAATGATATATGATGTATGACTTTATTCTCATCACATGGTTATTTTTTCCGGGTATTTTTTTGTTTCTACCTTGTATTGGTTCCTTATTTCCTTATGTTACATATATTGAAATTCATTTTTGATTTCTATCAAAATTTCTCTTTCCTCTATAAATAATAAATTATTAATGTGTTTTACCTGGGTCAATAAATTATTGCTAAAATTTTCTCATGAATCTCACTTTTCTTTTCGTGGCCAATTTGTAACATTGGATTGTGTTGTCATTATATGTTGTGCTCTTTCTTACAACTCACACACTTATTTCTTTGGTTTTTTGATATAGTAGAGGTAGGAATATTATAAAATGACTGGTTCTTTATCAGTGCACTTGGCCAGCTCACCTTAATGAAAAACCTCATGTTATGATGGAAACTTATGATTGTATGGTATCATTGTTTATGATTACATCCATTTGGATTTAGTTAAATAAATTAGATTATTTATAATGGATTAAGATTAATTTATAAATGGGTATAAACATTATTTTTTAATATAATTATTTTTGTTCATGAAGACCATCCCTGATTGCTAGATTGGATTCTTTAGAGTACGTCCCAACAGAGAATCCTCCACTTGATAAGGTTTTTATGGAAATTATATTCTTAATGAAGAAACACATTGTCCATTAATAAATTTTTCAACTATAAAATAGGTGTACCATTCAATGATATATATTTAATCACATCCATTGATTACTCATTATCAAAAGTGTAAATATGAATCATATTACCCCCAAAAAAAGATAGTTAGTATTGTTTTACCACTGTTATACATTGGGGAAAATAAAGAAAGAAGTTGGAATCTATTATGATGTCCATGTTTCATGATTATATCACATAGACTATATACATGAATTCTATCAATTAGTACTTATATTTGATTACATAAAGAAAATAAAAGGTATGATTGCTCATTATTATGAAGTATATAGATTATTCTATCATGGAGTATGCTACTCGATTTTTCAAGTTGGAGTACCAATCCATAGATAATTTCCAAAGAATTTATCCAAATATGGGAGATTGAGATGTTTTTAATGCCTCATATTTGGTCTATACCAATTCTTATATGCCTGACCACCTTCAAATATGTTGTTGAAAATGAAATTAAGCTAGATGTGTAAATTAATCGAAATATCAGACTCTTCAATGAATTATTGAATGTATGATGGAAAAGAATTCATCATCTTCCTAGAAGATAAAGTAGGTTGAGCATCACCAAGGTGTCAATATAGATAGACTATAGACATTAGGGAAGGGACATGTGGTATGATAGCATTTTTTGATAAAGGCACATATCAAACCTGATTTTTTTGTAGCACATGGTGAGTCATTCATGTGAAAAAACCATTCATCATTATAATCTCTTTAAGATATCATCTTAGAGATGATTATCTATATCTAGCTTTGGCAAGGACCATCAATTTAGATCTGATGTTGATAAAGGGGTGGTATCTCAAACATATAACAGGGATTATGATCATGTTGTAGAGAAATGGAAGGTAGATTCCTGACTAATATATGAAGTTAAATATAAAATAGAGTTTTCATAGGTAGTACCATCTATTTGAGAGGTATGGTTTTTATTATAAATATTTGGGTTATGGTTGTATATGATATTTTTGTAACTCATTCCACTACCATTTCCACATTTAATAATGTTTTTATTACATTTGGAGATTTTGGAATTCAAGACGACTCTATCCACACATTTTTTTATTGAATTCAGATAAAAATTATAAATTTACGATGTTTCAGGTGATGATTTATAACAATAAAACCTTATGGTACATTTGTGTTATTTATCAGGAAATATTTGATCTCGTTATAGGCACAAATTGAATTATTTATAAAAAATCCATGATATAATATTCACATTATCAGATCCATTTTATTATTTGGTATAGAGTAGCTAATTTATTTTTGGGTAACAGGGATCCTTGATCTTTTGGGGAAGGTATTGTTTGATATATTGATAATTTGATCTAAATAGAGTGTTTATATATGTTTCTTGAGGTGGTTTATCGACATCTTGGTATCACTCTTCATGTCTTGGTGAGCGAGTTTTCTTGTATTCTTCAAGATTATTTCTCTAGGTTTAAAAATCCAGGGGTTGTTAAGTATTCTTAATATTTTGTTCTAGGGATGAGGCTGATTTCCATAAAATTATTCCATTTCGATAAAACTAACTTATAAAAATTAAATGATTAGTTTTGGGATCATTGGTATAAGGTATTTATTAATCCTTGTGCTTCACCCAGGGTATCCCTAGTTATCTTTTCATATATTTTGAATGAGATACTCCAATGTTTTATTAATTAATGTTCAACAATCAATGTGATATTAAAGAACCAATTTCCTATGAAAATAATTTATTACATTATAGATCAACTCAAAGGAGAATAGTGGTTTTTAAAAATTGATCAAAGATTTGGAAATTTTATTATATGTGATTGAGTTAAATAAAATCATAAGAAAAACATTTTGGGGTATGTATAGTAATTATTAGTTTCTGTTATTTTTTTATTCCATACTAACACTATGGATATATTTATTTATTTAAAGAATAGAATATTCAGTTGGTTCATGGATTATTTTGTGGTTTTTCCATGGATTCAATAAGTATTTAATCAAAACAATAGAAGGATCATGTTGATATTTGTAATATCAACATTGGAATAATTATAGAACATCGTCTATATGGGAAAATATAAAATGTTATGATATAGATTCAAGAGGTGAAATTTCATTTTGATGTTGTCTATACGAAGGATCTCTTATGGATAAAGAGGGGGTTTGGATAGTGATATAAGAACCTAGTTTTTCTATGAGGTATAGATCTTTTAATTTTAGGTCTAATTTTTTTTGAACCTCTTATTGATTCCTAATTATGTCAAGGATGTTGTAGGGTCATCCAGTGCTTTTATAGAGAACAAAACACTAGCTAGTGGAATACTATAGTGTGCCACATGTTTTTTAGAATCCATAAAACCAATACCTCATGATTTCTCCCATCAGTGTATGGACGTTTTAAGGGAAAACCAAGGTGCATAGACTTCCCTAAAAGTGAACCCATATCCGCATTCCTATGAAATAATCATTTAGTTATTAGAAAATAGAAATGGCACGATTGGAACATAGTTTCTCAAAGCGATTATTTAAACAATAGTGCTCCCCTTTGTAGAATGTGATCCATGCATGGGTGGCCAACATTTTTGCCATCATTTTGGGAAAACTGTGAAACCCATATGGTTTTCGGTATATTTACCATTACACCCTTATTTTTTACAATTTTTACACCCCATTATATTTCTCTCCAATAGAAAATAAAAGGATTGTTTCAGTCAAAGATGAGATCATAAGCCTCTCTTAATATGTATTGATACCATTTATTCATCTCACATATGAATCATCTTTTGATCATCCTATTAGAATCATCTCATTAAGTACTACAATATTTTGGCCAAATTTTTCATTTGTATTCCCCTCTATGATGTTGTTTTGAAGTAACATCCTACTAATTATTTTTCATCACGAGGAAATATTCCTCAAATTTATTATTATCCATGCTAATATAAAGGTTGATACTTGTTGGGGAGAGTTTGAGAATAATATGGTCAGTGATCTAAATCTTTTCCAAAAATGTCTCATCTTTAGTAAACTGCATTCATTGTGCACAATGTTGTTTCACTACGCATTTTCCATGAAGTTCATATTCATTTCTTATATGAGTAGAAAATAATGATCTATAGCCTTTTTTATTATTATTTTCGTGTTTTTTGAGACTATGAACTCAATAATGACCACCCCTCATATAGTGTTTTACTTGTTATTCAGTTTTGACCCACTTAGTGATTATTAAGACACTCTTTTTGGGTGTTGGATAACCCTTCTAATTGTAAGTATTTTCTAATTAGAATAAATTTTGAAAAAAATAATTGATTGTACATATATATTTTTTATAATTATAACTTGAAATATTAGTCTAGGTAATTCAAAATAAGTAATGAATTATTAATTAACATGTATATTTATGGATATCACATTCTCAGGATATTTATAAATGATTTTTATTTGGTTTCATGTCCATATTTTGATTTTCATGATTATTAAAAGGGATTGAAATGAACCAAAAATATTATTATGTAATTACGATGATAATTGGTTTCATGAACATGATATTACTTATAATAATATTTAATGGAAATGGAATAAACATAATGACTTATTAAGTTGAATAATTATTAAATATATAAATAAAATAATGATATATGAATAAGGTGCCTATATATTTGGTACGTTTCTACTTTTATTGTCCTAGTCTAACATAAGAAAACCATGGCTTCCAAAGGTTATTACTTGAGAACTCAGAGTTATCCATTATGATTCATTATTGAATGCATCATCCTATGAACATAGAATTCACATTCCATAAATATTCAATAACATATATTTGTATTTAAAATAATTAATTACTTGTTTTTCCTATGATTATTGAGTGAAAAAATGGTTTTAGATATGTATGTTCTAATAACATATTCTTTATGGAAAGGTAATTGTTTATATAATGTTTCAGTAGTTGTATAAACAATGTTTTCATGTATAGATTTATAGTGGCATCTTGAATAAAATGTTTGTACCCATGTTAACTATTTACCACACACACAGAATCCATATTTTTATATTTTCAAATGACACTTTTAAAGGTAAGTGTAATACTAACAAAAATCCAAGCAGATACAAATTCATAACCCACCATTGTAATGACTAACGAACCGCACCCATTTTTTCAGATTTCAAATTCCAAATTTCAAACCGAAACAATAGCAATCTCAGGCAACGTGTCAGCCTGCTTCACGCGCCCTGTCACTTCCTACCACCATCCATCATTGTTGTTGTCACTTCCTATTCCCATCCATCATCATCGTTGTTGAAACTACACCACGACTGATCAAAAACACAAACAACCAGTCCAAGAAGGTGAAAAATTACACCAATACCACAAGGATCAACCACAGTAGGAATCCAACATCATAGATGAAGCCAACGCTAGTGATGATTTATGAAACAAAGACGATCTCTCGAACTTCACATCCTAAAAACTATGAAAACCCCCAATCAAATCTGGCAGGGAGAAGTGTGTTGGTATCTTGATGCCAGAGCAGAGTAAAATCATCAACACCTAGTAGAAATTTTCACCATGACAAGAAAAATCTACCAGCAGAACCACCACGTGAACCACCATTAGTGAATTCATCTCAACATCAAAGTGAATGAGAGGGAAACCATCATAAAGTAGATATCCAAACATTATGATACCACCACTACCTTTATACTCCGAGAGACACCGCCATGAGAGTCAAAACACCATAATCAACCACTGAACAGCCACTGAAGACATGGAGAAAAACCAGAAGGGAACCACAAGCATCCTAATGAACAAAACCCATAAGCACTCGCACCAACTTTTCCTTCTAGAAGTCATGATCACAACGAAGCATCTGATCAACACACATGCTAGGTGACCAAACCAACATTGTTACGGTCTAAATGGACCAACACCCAAACATGAGAGGACTACCGGAAAAGTCACCTAAAATACCTAAAAATGAGACCACAACTAATCGATTTCATTCAAATCTAGAACGTGACAGGGAGAACGAAGCCGGTAGATGCAGGAAGGTTGAATCGCATAGTCGGGAGGGAAAAGAGGAATAAGAACATATATTGATCGAGTAAAAATGGAAAGGGGGTAGGAATCCGGTGATGAAAACGATTCAAATCAAAATGAAACCAGAAAAGAAGGAATGATCCATTGTCAAGAACAATCCAAAAAATCAAAATGGAGGAAATGTAAACAATGTCGCCAATAGCGAGCTCGGGCGGATGAACCCTAGTTGAGGGATCTCAAGGGAACTCATAGAGAATGGTGACATCCCTTGATCAGTTTTTAGGTAAGAACACTTACCTGTAGATATCTAATTGGATGTGGTACATTAATTCTAGTGTGATCGCACCCATAAACTATATACCAATAGTTACATGAGACAGGCTTTGTATATGATCAAATTATTACCAATATCAATTATAAGGTGCATGGTACCTTATGAATTTTTAAGGGTAATTCAATGAGTCCAGCTAATTTACATATTACCATTATATTCTAACTCCATATGTAATGTATCTGATTTGAAATTAAATTTGTACTAATTTCATTATTAATGTGTATGGGATTTTATAGGATGGGAATGTTCATCCATTTATTGTGTCTACCAGGGATCTCACTAATAAAATATTTTATTGATGAAGTTTCTCAAAGATAAATGGTCATTTAAGGCATTTAATATAATACTTTTCACACCATTTGTCTCCTCTATTTATTAATACTAAGAAGGTTGTGATTATTATATTATATGAATCAAGGGAGGAAGCATTTAAAGATGTTACAGGAATTCCATCTTAATAAGTGATTTAGAATTTTGAAGATCTTATAAGAATTTATATAGTGTTTGGTGATGAATCCGGAAGTAGGATGACTTCAGTTCTAATGGGGCAGGATAATGTTGTCGTATATGGGAATCTCTAATTGAGACCTCACATTTTTATGTACCTGACACATGAACAAGTGATGATAGCAATTTTCTAGGATTTATGAAATATTTCATTAGTTTTTAAAAATTAAAATTGGCATGATTGGATCATGATTTCTAAAATAGGGTGGGAAAGCCTTGTGGGATCTTTCTTTTGATAGTTACCCAATCATTGTTGGTGAAAAATTCTTCCAATCGTGCCACCCATAATTTTTTTTGTGAAAGTTACGTTTCAATTATTACTTTTATAATTCTATCTCATCCTTTATATTTATCTCCACCAAAATGAAAGAAGGGTTTTTCTCTACTGAATGATCTTTAATGGATCACATTATCCTTTTTATCCCTTTTAATCATCTGAACTATGATTCGACAACCAATCATCTTATTGGATTCCTATCGGAACATACTGTGTTCCTTAAGTTTGCTTTTTCATTTTTCATCCCTTTTATGATGATATTTTTATTAAGATAATCTGAAATATTTTGAAGTCCTTTGACCCATTATTCTGTTTTCCTTCAATCTAGGATAATATAAATGATGATACAAGATGAGGAGTGTTCTAAAAGAATAATTTTGTTGTTCTAGGAATCTTTTCAAAAAGTATCATCATTTAAAAATTTCTATCATTTGGTGAATGCTTGATTGCCTGTCCATTTCTCCATAAATTTATATTCCTTAATTATTGTTGTTATACACATGTAATGGAGCCTTTGTTATTAATTAATTACTATCATTGGAGGATGTGACATCAATGCAATCCACCCTTAGTAGGGTTCTTTTCTTGACATGCCTTTTTTACAATTTTCATTTTTTTGAGACACCATTTGGGTGTTCTGGAGGGGATATTATAATTTTATGTCCTTTTATTTTAAAATGAATTGTGAATTGTTAGTAGATAGAAAATGTATATTGTATACAATTATCATCTGGACATTTATGGTAACCGTTTCAATATAACGATTGAATTATTAATTATATTTTATTTGTATAGATATCACTTGTCCTAGTGATTTATATTTTTTTATTAATTGGATGCATGTAAATATTCACACATTCATTGTTATTTAATGGGAACAGAATGAACCTAATAAATGATTATGTAATTAATCTGATAAAAGTTTTCATTTACAAGATATAACTTGTCACATAGTGAAAGATAATTAAATTAACCTAATTACATATTAAATATAATTAGTATTATATAGAATAATAAAATAATTATATATTTATGAGGTGCTTATATCAAATGGGGTCTTTAATTTTATCAGAGTTGTGAGACATGAACCATCCATGGATTCCTGAGGGAATTCATTGAGAGATAAGAGGACATCATTTGGATACATGGAGCTTGTTTCCAAGTGAGATACCTACCTTGGAACCTGGTCCTTTTCCACTATAGGATTCCCACCATGATTTTTTAAGTCCCCTTAACTATCACACCATATACTAAGACTTCATGGATACACACCTTGGATCCATCTTATTGACTACAGATATGTGGTTCCATGGAATAACCCCCATTGGACCCTAGTTATGTTTTTCTTATGATTACCTTTTACAATATATTTGGACTAAATATAATCTTTTCTAGATGAATTACTTGGATTTCCCCCCTATATTACATCCCTAATAAATTTATTTCCAGACTACATGAGTTATTACTATGATTTAGCATAATCATAAGTTCATAGATGCCTATGTTTCCCCTTAGATCCTATGTAATTATTATTATGATATATCTATGTGCTTTTGAAACTCTCAAGTGACCTATCTAAAAAAATGGAACATAAATGAATTAATTAAATGATCTCATGTTTAAATGAATTACCAGATAATGTTGGAGTAGGTATAATTAGTTATTTTATCATTTAAATACATTTATATATTAACACAGACTCTTATTATTGTATTCAAATATTGTAATATAGATCCTTAACTAGTGGTTTCCTTATGATATTTATCTCACACCCTATCTCATACATCATTAGTTTCAGAGAATATTATAAAATCACAGGTATGGAAATAGGGAAGCATTCCATCATGGACACATGAAATTCATTCTATCTTCGGATTAAGATTTGTATATGTTGAGTGGGTCACGGATCAATATGTTGGGAATGTTTTTTTATTTTTGGTTCTTTTTTATGTCATGTTTTAATATTTTTACAAACATGTGTATTTTTTTGTAGAGATATAAAATTACAATTTCATATTTTTTGAATGATAATATTCATATTTTGAGTTTATTATATTATTTTGGGTTTTAATTTATATCTTACACTTTTTTTATTTATTATTGTTCATCCCCTATTGACGTCATTCTACTTTTTATATTATATTTGATGTGCTCCACCTGAACAAGAGGGAATAGTCTCCCCACAGAAAAACCTTATGCCATCATTACTAGATAGAAACCTCTACAATAATTGGAGGAAATCTTGAGGAAATATCACAAATAATATTAATGGTACCATTGAGTGAAACCTAGGATAGGATGTCAAATGTTTTTTGTTGGAAAAACCAGTAATTGTTTTGGAAATTTGAAATTTATTGAGATTAACTTGTCATCACTGGTAGTTTGTAAATAACTTTTCAAAATATGTTTCACATATTATTGGTTTAATACATAAGGTTTTTTTTATTTTTGGAAAGATCAATAAAATATATATTTTGAGGTTTTTAAAGTGAGATCTAATTAATCATAAGAATTTATCATTCCTAAAAACTTCATGGGATATTATCTCTAAGGAGATTTCATAATTATGGATTTTGTATGTTTTCTAATACTGGGGAGACATATGGAAAGTAATTTATTTTTCAATTATTCCATCATGAGAACAACTACCTCATTAATGATTTTGAGTTGGGGGAAATGTTTTATGAAATTAATACTTTCATCCAATACATATTCATAGGTAGATTTACAGCATATTCAGACCATAAGAGTCTGAATTAAATCATCAATAAAAGCGATGTGAATATGAGATAGAGACACTATGTGGATTCACATATATCCTTATATTATGATATTTCATCCACCATTGATGAATGAAAATTGTTATCATAATATATGAGTAGAAAATTTCCAATTTAGGTAGTGAAGGATGTAATAGAAGAATGGTGTTTGGAGATCCTATTTGTTGAGATTCACTTTGTTGAAGGTATATCTATAGGATATGTATTCTAATATTTTTCTCAAATTGGATCATCTATAAATGATTTAATTTGAGTTGGATTGGATGAATATTTTGACTGGTATATTTTTTACTGGAATCATTCTTGTGGGGAGACCTCATGTGAGTGGTCTCAGTCACCAGATAGGGTTTTATAATATTATTTTGGATGTTTGTTTTGATATATATATAAGACAGAAATTGATGGAAAATTGAAATCAATCTAATTTTTATGTACACCATAGATTATTCAAGCTATATTATGACTGTAGATATCACTATTGGTTTTCGGTAATAATATGATCAATTTATATATTGATTTCGTGATTCCTTACATCTCTAATATATAGGGCAGATCCACAATGTACTGTTATTTTCCTATATCCTTTACCCACTACATTATAGAAATTTGATGGTAAAACCATGTACATTGTCATTAGTAAACCTCACACTCCATGTCGTAAGGGTGATATATGGGTAGTTATTGATTAATTCATGAAATCCATGAATTTCTAAAAAATCATGGAGTCATTGAATATATAGGAAAATGTGATCATCTATATGATAGATATTTTCAAATTCCATGTGGGGATATTAGTTACCATTTTTGTATAACAAGCCTCGCTTGATGTCTTAGTTAATGAGTAGATTCCAAGGAGGGGTGGGTTCATTATTAAAGTTGATCACAATATATCATCCCCAAATAGTTTCTCATACTAATTGAGCAATCTATATTATTGAATAAATGATTCAAATATTATAAATTGACTATACTTTATCCTGGGATAACCATATACTCTTAGTGTTATTTACCTTTAATAATAGTGACCATGATTCAATCTAGATGGTCTGTGAGGTGTGGTATGGATGGCCTTTCAAACTGCCTCTTTAATTGGAATATATTAAATAATATACCCTTGTTAAACCAATCATTATTCAAAATAGGACATATCGAGTGAAATTTATTATTATATGGTTTGTGATAGCTAGGATAATCTAATATTTATACTTCCACTAACATTATCATCTATTAGTATTAGAGATATGTGAGCAGGTATTACATAGAGATTCAAATATGTTAATAAATTTATTTTTTGGGGAATAATTTAATGGTAACCCGAAATTATGTCAACCGACATGAGATAGTATTGTTTCTCAGGTAGGTGACTAGTTTAGTTTAGTAACATGTTCATTTTAATTATTACCATAATGTGTTCCTAGTTATCCATATAAATAAGTATCATCTAGATCTATCCCACATGATCAAGTGGGAGGATATTAAAATCCAACCTTCCACATTAATGATAAAAAATCATATTTATGTAGTGGACAATAATCATAAAGTGATCGTAGGAATTAAGATCTTATTGGATCTAGGGTGATGGCAGTGTGCTAAGAAAAACCTTGAGTCTTGGAGCCATAAATACTTGATGAAAAAAATGGAATTATCTATTTATTTTTTAATGATACTATGAATTTAATAGATAAAAAGATTGTATGGTGGACATAATTATCACACCTCAATATATAGAATCATTAAAGGATTCTGTTTTTCATATACGTGAATTCTTGGTGATACATAGTTTTAGATAACTGAATTATGGGTGTAGAAATTGATATTATGGTGTGGATATTATTATGTACCATCAAATATGTAGCTACACATGGTTGGTGAAATATGGAATAGGAACTAGTTTTCATGGTTATGTTTATGTTGAAATAGTTATGTAACGGGGAAATGGTTGTGGCACAGTTCATGTGTGGTGATTTCTTGGTAGTAATTAAAATAATGGGACCAGTAAGTCTTAGAGTAGTAATTCCAACATGTATTTCTTTTGATGGATTGTATAAAAAATTTTAGTGATTCCAGTTGATTTTATATAATCCCATAGTTTATAGTATATCGTTATTGTTAATGAAATATATTCATTATGTTCATCTGACTAAGAACCAATGTTGTATTTTCATATCCCTTTCTCCATACTTATTTTTATTTTATAATGCAGTGCATCATAGTCCTTTTCACTTCACTATGATACCTATTTTTTATGAATGTCTATAAATATCTAACCCTAAAAAAGATGATTCTATTTAAATTTAAGAAGATTCTCCTTGGTGAATATGTTGAGCCTCTCCATATTCTGATTTGGGGATCATTAATTTGATTGATAGATTTTTTTTTATATATTTTGATATGATGATTTATATCTATCATAATAGGTATTATTCTATTCTTATACATGATTTTTTTCACATATAAATCAAGATAAATTGATCTATAATATATATGGATAATTTAAATATTTTACATTAGATCTAGGTTCTCTAGTATATGATCCCTTCCTCTCTCATCATCGATCTTGAAGTCAATTTGTTTTCCATTTCACATGAGTTATGTGTCACTATACAATGGGAAATTAAATTCAATTATTCTATTCTTATTATTATCTCATTTTCCCAGGATTTATTAAATTTAATTTTAGATTTTATGTGAAAATCTAATTCATTTAAAAATGTTTTTTTAGAAAACTTATTTTATGCACAAGAAATGTTTGATAACATTCCTCAATTATGGGTTTCAATTAGAAATGGGTTTCATTCATGGAAGAGATGTGGATTTATAATTGAAAAATGATTTATCAAATGTGTTCTTGTCTATATCGACTATTAAAATATATATAAAGAACATCGAAAGACCAATGGGTAGGTGGAAAAAAAAAAAAAAAAACCATAGTTGATTATATAATAATTATGGTAGGTTCCTATAATGACCCAATATATTAAATATTGTTAAGAAATAACACACTATTAGAAAAATTTTCTTTCACAAAACACTTGAACAAAAATATCCACAACATATTCGAATAACATTTAAAAATTTCCTCTTAGGGTAATCAATTAAAAATAACTATCTTTTGAATATAAATTGTTTTCATAAGCTAATGTTAAAAAATAAATAGTCTATAAAAATAGTTTTCATCATTTTTTATTGCCATTAAAAAGATAATTAATAAATTTTTGAACATAAATTAGATGAAATAAAAATAATTTTTGATTTTATCATATAAAAGTGTAAATATTATGATCTTTTTATGATTTACTAAAGTTGATGTATTTTTGTTGAAAAAGAAGGATTTTATGACAAATATAATATACACGATTTTATTACTATGTGTAAAAATCTATAAGAATGAAAAAAATTAATGTACATTAATATTAAATGAAGGAATAATATTTTTAATTTCTAAAAATCATGTTCCTTATAAAAACAATGTTAAACGTTATTGATTTAATGTAAAATGATGCTTTTATAAAAAAAAATACATATTCATTTTATATTTAAATGAAGTAAATTAAATGTGAGGATTAGTTTTTAGTGTTACATGAAATCTTATTTCATTTTATTCAAATAATAAATAATAATTATATGTCTCCAAAATCCACACATTATAATATTATAATATTTAAATTTAAATTTTTAGTAAGGTTATTGGGAAAATAGTTTTACGTGTTTATGTGTTTTTATATTAAGATTAACAATTCATACTTTTGAAAATTTTAATTAAAAAAATATTTACTAAAAATTAAATTTTAATATTCATATTATGTATTCATTTCAATTTTAATTTGGTACATTGAAATTATTTACTAAGGTTAAAAAATAGTTACATAATTCAAGAGTAAAAATCATAATGACTATTTTTATTATGTTAAATTTCAAAGAACAAGGTTAGAACATGTTTCCAAATTAATGGATATGGTTTGTCTCCAGAAACATACACACAAAATAATAATTTTTCATTTTTTTCTAATCCTGTGACAATTAAATAATGAAATTAGGTTATTGAAATTCAATGGGTATTACCAAATAAACTATTCAATTAACTTATAAATATAGAAACACATACAATACTTAAATAAAAACTTATACAAAAAATTACATCCTCAAAATATACAATTGAACTCTCCATGTAAACCCCTATGATGGAAATAATCCACTTTTAACTCATTTTTAGGTTATTACCTTAAACATCATAGAGACATCCAAGTAATGACCCAGCCTGTAATGATTGTATTATCTCTTTATTGAGTTTTTCATCGTAATCTTACTCTAAAAAATTTATTATCTCCATAATAATATGATTTAAAAAATATCAATAATACATTAATATATTGTTATATTATTAGTAAACCACAAATATTTTCATTTCCAAAAACATTTAAAAACCAACAAATTCTAAATTGTGTAAGTGCAGTGACTACTAATATGAAGAATCATTTGTTTTTTATCACTATGATTTTAATTTTTTATCTGAATATCATAAATTATATTTCAAAATCCTAATAAATTAAAAATAACATTGGTATGATTATATTATATTTATATTTTTTGAAAATAAACACCTCATTAACCATGATCCCAAATTGAGTTAAATCTTGTTCACATGTAGGTTATTATAACCACTAACATGAATAATGAATTAAAATATGATCCTAGATTAATATTGGAAACTAAAAATTATTTTTTTTATAATTTAATAAGAAATTAATATTTCTTGGTTCCTTTAATAGTTATACTATTATATTAACATATTATTGAAATAATATATGTCATAAAAAATATTTCTTGAATATGAATACACTGATTGAATTTCTCAATATACACATAGAAAAAACTATTAAATAACTACCACATGATGATAAATTATAAATATTAAATTAAAAATATATATGAAAATGGTTTCAAATGATGTATATAATTTTGTTAATTCTAATACTCTAGATGCTAGGATTGTTCATAGATTAAATCTATAAAAAGGTATGGTTTTTGAATCAAAATATCTACCACTTGTTGACATTTTCCATTATAAACCTAATCCTATTTATGTAAATTATATACTACCATGTTGAGATAGTATATCATATATTATATTTTATTCATTATAATTTATGATTAATTTTAATATCCTCTATTCATAATGATTAATTTAAATTGTCATCATGTTATAAGTGGATTTTAATAGTCAAATTAATTCTAGGGATATATTTTCTCTTTTTTGTTATAAACCTCTCAATATTGACATATTATTCCTTATGATAATTTTTCTTTGTATTTATATATTTTTGTATATGAAATCATAGTTCACCACATAATATCATTATTTGATTATCATATTGTTTAACTATCAATATTATTGTTTGGAATAATTTTGGATATATTTATTTTATTTTTATTCTATATCCATATTTTCACATCATCATGATGGTGTACATTAATTAATTAAAACTAATTCTCATGGATTTTGAAAACATTTTTATTAATTTTATCTTCCCACTTTTAGTGTTGTTGGATTTTTTTTATATTTTTTCATAGTGTATCAAGAATGTATATATTTTTATCTAGTTTTATATTCATAACAGTTACCTAATATTGTTATTATATACTAATTTTGGGATGATGATTGTCATTATTATTACTATTAATAATGTTTAAATAATTATTAAAAAACATATTTTCAATAAAATTATAATTATAGTATTTATAATTATATATATATATATATAATTTCAAATGTTATATAAATTTATTAATAGTATTATAAGTAAGATTTATTATTTTATTATTTTATTATTCATTTTTCAAAAATTATATTATAATTTAGTATTATTTTAAATTTATAATTTTTAATATAATTTTTTTATTAAAAATAAATAAGACTAAAATTTAATATTTTTATTTTTATTTGTGTAGATTTTTATATTTTATGACAACTAATTATATTTTATTTATAATCTTGTTATATCTAAATGTGTGTGTGTGTGTGCATAATTACCTAATAATTATTTTCATAATCTATTATTATTATTATTATTATCATCCTATGTATATAAAATTTTTCATTATATATATTTATTTTAGTAGATCATATTCCATGGCTAGAAACCCTAGTAGAGATAAACTCATCCTCCTCCTCTACTATAGGCAGCGACCTATCCTCTTTACCTGTAAAACACCATCCCACTTCCCTCCTCTGTGTACGATATCCACATATACGAATTGCCACCTTCTTCTCCCAAAATAGGTAAGGGAATCTTCTAAATCCACATTGGTCCAGTAGATCCTTTCACCATTGTCTCATATTCACACCAGACCCTATCTCTATCATCTAGAATGTTCTTTCTACCTATCTTCTATCTTCTCAGCACTACGATAGTAGTATATCCACCTCCCTCATTTATTGGAACCAAGGACACCATTCCCATTTTTTCACCTTCCTCTACAACACCATCACCATTGACTTTTAATTCTACACAACAAATTGACCTCATAACTTCACTCTAGTATCCATAAAACACAATAGTAAAAACACCACTATCTATTAGTGCTTATAACATCTCTTAACCTATGTACATATACAAAAGTGATGCACAAGTATAAGGATTCTTCTATCCATGATAGTCAACTATGATGGTGATATCCCACCTTAGTATGAATTGGCGTCAACCCTTGTAGGAAGTAACCACTAGTACTGTACTTGTCGGATATAGTACAGTCTTAATTATTGTTGGTTCATAAGAATTGATATGTGCAGTGGTTCCATTTCATAGTCTAATAATCTGTAGAGTAGTGTTAATTATTTTCTGATCATAAATAGGAGCTTGCATTGATAATATCTTCCTCGTTAACCCAGTTAAATCTTCTGTTGATTATTTTTTTAGTCATACATGTGTGATGGAATGATTATATTCATATTTTCGGAGTATGGATGTACTTTATTGTAATTTAATGATATTATTTTGCATATATATTTGATTTGAAAAAGCTTCATATAATTTTATATTTTTACTATTTAATTATATTTTTCCATGATGAAAATTTTACTGTGTCTTTACACATTATTTGATTCCCATTCATCTGATACCTAATCACAAGTCAGGGGTGGGAGAGCACCAGATAATCTATTTATCTGTATGTAGATCATGTATGTGACAGAATTGTAATTCAAAAACAATTTAATTTTTAAAAAATAAATATATTAATATTGAAATTAAAATTATTTTTTCATTTAATTTCACACTATACTATGTGATAATTAATATGTGATCTCATGTAAGGTAACATGACAATGATAGATTCCATGAATTTTTTAGAAAATGGTTTTTTTCTATCAGTGGGTGACTCAATGATCAATTATTAGACAAATTATTCATCAAATTAGATCATGAAATAATGAAAGGTTTTTGAAAATAATTATAATGTTGTCTAACATCAGTGAATGATACATTATTCTTTTTTAATTAAAATTTTATTCTGTGATATGTATGTAAATAAATATTCACATGTGATAATTGAATATATTATATTAAAAGCACAAAAATCGACATCCCCAATCTAACGCATCCATATTTTCCTTTTTTCTTTCATAGATAAATTTTGTTCACATATGTGGTTTTTTAATTTAAATTATCATTTTAAAAAGATTATTCATTTTTAGATTTTTTTTAGTTGATCATGACATTAAAATATCATCTTCCTAAAAATTCCTCCTTGGGGATATTCATTGTGTCTATGTACATTATATCTATTTTTCAGCCATGCACGCCTATTGGAAAATAGTAATTAGATTAATGAATATTTAAATTAGACACGATATGATTCACATACCAAATAATCAATTATATTTATTTCCCTAATTCACCATTTATTACATGATATTTATATAAAACCCAATGGTTTCCTCATCCTTTTTCCGATTTGATTTTTTAGAAAGGTGATTTCAAATTGATTGAAAGGGTTTTCCACACTTTCAAAATTACATGTTGTATCATCAACTCTCTATATATTTTTTATAAAATTTATGGTTTTTTCATTGATCAGTTATCAAAGTATCTATTAAAAGTAAAACAATGAATTGTTTGTTCAATTACCCTATTTAGAAACATTAGATCTTTTTCATGTCTCCATTATTAAATATTCTTATAAAAGTAAAAAATTTCAATTTATTTTCAATTATACATTTTGAATCTAATATCACTTTTAAGTTATATATTATTTTATAATATTTATAATATTATTATAAATATTAATCTCTTTACCTTAACAAAAATTTATTTTTGGAGGTAAAATTTAAATGAATGTTTTAAAAAATTGGAAATATTTTTTACAATCACTTACTTTTACACCCAATGGTCTAGTATTCGCGATGTTTTGTATTTATCAACCTATGTTTTTTAATATTTTTTAAATAATTTCGAAAAATAATAAATTTTAGATTATAGTATTTCATAGGTTTGTATTATGTCATTATTTTAATGTTTTATGAAACCCATTCATTTTTCTATATGTTCATAAAACATAATCAATTCTCATTTTTCATATGAAACCCATATGAATGGATGGCGATGAGTGGGGTCCTATATGAAACAACAATGACTTATTTATGGATTCATATAATTTTAAAGGATTTAAAATTTCATGGATGAGATGTGGGATTTATAATTATAATGTTTGTTTCTTGAATTACATGTAAGAATATTTATTCAAAAGTTTCTTGTTTAACTGAGATGTGAGAATATTTATTCAAAATAATGATTATTGAATAATATTCATGACGCTTTGTTCAGATGATTTTATGTGATGGTGACATGTAATTACTTGATCATAAGATTTTACATTCTTATATTGTTTCCACATTATTTTTATAAGTGATTAATTATATAAAATACACATAAAATGTTTATAATATTAAATATTTTAATGAAATTCCATTTTGTTATGTTATGATTTTTTATTTTTTATTATTTTTATTAAATTCTTATAATTCATGTTTTTTATGAACCAAATTTGTTTTGATATTCGTATTTCATGATCCGTAATTCTCAATCAAATTAAAGGATAGTTACATATGATTCCATTTATCTTAATGTGATGTTTTTTAATTGATCATTTCCCCCTCATTTTAAGGATATAATCGTTGTGATGGGTTGATTAATTTCCCCTACTGATCATTCATGATCACCAATTTCATATATTTCCATTCCCCCTGTTTTGAGGATAGTTGTATCATATAATATGTTTTTTAAAGAGTTTGTAGAAGCACCGATATATGGATGTGTGAAAATTGTTGTAAAATAAGATGGGTATGTAGCTACTCTTTAATATAATAAAACTATTAATCCTGAGTTTCTAATAAATTTTACAAGATCTATTAATTATATCAATAAATTAATATAAAATTTAATGTATATTTATCTTGGGTTTCTAGAATAGGTGTCAAAGGATAGGTGTAGTAATTTTTTGTGATTTTTTTAGTTTTTTTTAGATATTAATATAGAGAAAATTAGATTAAACACATGGAAAATTCCTAATTAGAGAGTTTATGTGTAGGTTTATATCTCGGTGGTTACGTAATGTAGAGATTATGTGTTTATCTTAGAAATTTTATGCCATTCTGGATACAATTTATTCATTTTGGTTTTATAATAGTTGTACCTATGATTAATAACCTAGAAGATGGAATGTGGTTTATTAACTCCACCATGACATGATGCATGATAGAGAGGCCTAAATATAGAATTATTTTGACACACCCAAGTTATATGATTTCATTAGTAGTATTATATTAATTAACCATTATGAATGGCTTGAATATATATAACTTGTTTTGTTAAAATAAAACAATTTTTAACCAAGGTAAAGGGTAGATATTCATAAGAAAATGTTTTCACATCATATTTGAAATCCTCTTTATTTGTTTTTATTTCACTTTAATGATCATTATTTAATTTATGTATATCCATTCTATTTATTCCATTCATTAAGGTAATTTTGGTAAATAAACAGAACCAATGTAATAATGGGTGTAATGGACTATGTGGGTTTTATCCCATTATAAATCCTAATAATATTTTTTGTATGATAGAACACCTTAAAAAATTTATCACTTGAAATCTCAAGATGTAAGAGAAACACCATTTATTATTGATATCTAAAACACACCAATGTTGGATAAAAATTATATTGAGTAATTTATGATAACATATTCCCTAAATTTTAGTGAGTTCTCCAATACAATTGTTGAAGATAATTGGGTAAATGTAGTGGAAATGATATTTTTGGTTATTTTATTCTTAAAAATATAGATTGTAAAATTGGAAGTTCATATTTTAGAAGATGGTACTAACCTGTGGTGGTGATTCATTAATAATACCATTAAAAAATGAGGAAATATAGTCTATATGAAGGGAGGAGACCAAGAAGTTATTTTTTAGAAGTTATTTTCCTTGGGAACATTGGACAAAAATGGTTGAGAGAATATGTAAAGTTTAACTAAAAAGAAGGTCAATATTTTTGATCATATGAATCAAATCTCATAGGACTCACATTTTATTCCACTTCCTTTATCCCTGATATTGATAGAAAAGATTATCACATATTTGCTAATTTAAATCCATGTCACTAAATTGTTCTTCACTTAAGAGACTTTAGTATCAATTAAGATATTTTTCATTGGGCTCTAAAGACAGAATGTGTTCGATCACAAATGAAATTAGGTACATCTTTTATTTTCATAGTTTGGTTTTGTCTCTATAATTGATTCATCATTAAGTTAAACCACGATTTTCAATACTACTTTTGGGTTGGGTTAAGTGTTGAATCGGTGAAACATGAATAAAACGTGGGTAATAGATATATAAATATTTAACACCATACTCCCAATTCACAAAATGACTTATTTATTGAAAAACCAGTGAATTTAATTCATGGTCTAAATAAATTCATACATTATAAACATGTCACAAAAATTTATTGACCCTTTAAATTTTCCCATCACTTTTAAAATTTCATGAAATTAAATCATGTCACGAAATCACTTTACACACCTTGTAAACTTATTCGGAAAATACCAAATGTCTAGATATCAATTTACACATTATTTAATGTATATTTAATGTGTTTCTAACAAGAGAAATAATATTTTGGGAAAAATTAAAAGAATTATTCAATTCATACATAAGGTGGAATAAATTCCCATCTTTTAAATCCAAAACCCATTCTTTTTAAAGTCCATCACGTGTCTTATTGTTCTAATACACACATATCTCTTCAACTGCAGATGTGATGTGAAACTCCATCTTTTAATTTAGAACATTTTGAAACATTTTTCATGACTGTATACCATACAAAAATGATTAATGAGGATCTCCTTCGATTTATATGTGAGCTCATATCATGTCCTAGAAACCCATACATAAAATTTTAAGGTATGAAATTTGGTTATTCTTCAATTTCGTTCTCTATTTTTAACATATTTCCAAGTCACATTGAGAGGAATGATCTTTTTGATTGATACAATATACATGATGATTTGACACTACATTATCCACATTCAAGGTTTGTGGTCTAAATCTTAGCCCTATTTTTCTAATTTTCTATACACAGTATATAAAATAGGTTTGACTATGCAGAAACACTGTTCATGAATCCAAATTAATTGAAAAAATCATTTTTAAAAAAAATTCATTTATAAACAACTACTACATATTTCTGGGACCATAGGCATGGATACTAGGCCTTACGGCCACCTAATAGGTGTTCTATACATGATACATCTTGTGACTTCATCTGATTTACAGTCAACCCCATGATAAAATAAAAAATCAATTAATTATTAGCTTCATCTTATGAATTGTAATAAAATGTATATTGTGTGATTTTTATGATATAATCACTATGGATAATGTTGAATAAATATAATGATAATAATAATATGATTAAATAATAAATTATTCTACTTTTATATATATATTTTTATAACATGGAACAAAAATTTATGAAATATACCATGACAAAAAAATTATTGTGTTATAAATTTTTCATTGTTTCTTATGATTATATATTTGGAATGTGTGTTCTATGAATTGTGATTTATTACTTATATTTATCTATATATTTGATACTGATATGATTGGTACATGAGGGAGAGATTCCTGATATGTATTAGGAATATATTTACAATATATAAGAGGTTGATATTCTAATATTTTGGAGGTTGATATTCATTTATTTTGAAGGGTGAAATTATGATATGGATAATGGTGAGATTCTGATATTAGTTAGGGTCATATTTTTTCTATTACAATAGAGAGATTATACTAGTCTTGAGGAAGAGATTATGATATATCAATGGTAGATATTTCAAATTTTCTTATGGGATGGATTATTATATTCATGAGGTAGATATTTCAAATATGCCTTATTGAGTTAATATAATATTCGTAATGTTGATATTTATGATATTAATGAGGGATATATTCTGATATACCTAAGTGTGAGATTCTCATTTGCCTATAGGTGAGACTCTTGTAAACCTTTGGGAGAGATTCGGGATGGGATGAGTGTATCGTATTTTTTAATGATGACTTAGGATCGATTCATTATCATTTGAAGAGTCTTCTACCAACTGTAGTGATCTATCTTGTTTTATAATATTTACCCTACCATATAGATACACAAAAATGAGATGAAGTAGGTTTGGCTGACCTTGGATATCAACGTGAATCTTGAGGCTCAATATGTTTAATACATATGGTGGTTTAATTAATTATATTATAAAATGTTATTAGATTGATTTCAGATATTATTCTTCAATAATATATTTTTTCACTTGGTGTCATTGAACTACTAAGATTTACTCATGCCCTATAAAGGATTCCATTTGGTACCTAATCAAATTAAATGGATTTTGATTTGGACTATGGAAAAGTAGCATGTACTGTATTGTTACTTGTTGTATGGGTTGAATCTTTGAGATGGGACTGACATGGGGTTCTATAATTGGGACATCAGAGTATTTATTTGAGGTTTTTATTCTTTTATTTGCATTAACATCAACATATTTTTTTTGTTTCATTAATATTATCATTAAATAATCATTTTATTATTTTTATTTATTAATTTTTTACTTTCTCACCCTTATATATCTAATTATTTGTTCATGTTGTTTTTTTATTTTTATTACTACGCTATTATTTTCAATTTTCATTTCAACTCTTTACCAAAGGGTGGTGTCTCCCAAATTTTTACTTCATACCCTCACTTATATTTGAAAAACTCATGTTTATGAGGTGGAACACCCGAGGACACACAACCGACTAACTCTATCACTTGAGGAAGTACTAGGTTGAGGATATTATTATGTTCTATCAGAGAAATGTATTTTAATTTCTATTGTTTTACTATTTGGGAAATTTAGAATGGAGTGTAAGGTTTTTTTGGACTTCGTAATGAGATTGTTCTTGTAATTTGATATACCATGTTTAAGGGAAAATCCATGTGGCCCCAGATGTGATTGGTATTCGTGATATTCACTATTTTTGTTTTTTGTCATTTCACTATGGGTGATTGACGTGAAGGATGATGCTATTGTTTCTTGATATATATATATATATGGGTGGCCTCTTATGCCACACGATTAGTATTCATACATCATGATATGACATAAGTATAAATATTGACCTTTATTTTCCATGATAGGGTCATATTAATTACATCTGATATATTTTAATATATGAAGAGTGAAATGATATACATTTTATATCTGATAAATTAAAATAATGAACTATGATATTATTCAAATTTAATTTTTCAGAAATTTTTAGGGAGACCATGACATGGTTTTTCACTATTATTTCATATATTAATGTTTCCCTTGTCATTTACCTATGATCTCCTACGTGTGTTGGTCTTGTAGAGAACATTACACCTTGTTGTATTGAAATTGAGTGTTAGGGGAGTGGATATTAGTACACTCCTAACAATTATTACCTATAGAATTCATGTATATCCTAATGATCAGATGGATGTTCATCTTAATGCAAGATTTTGGAGGTTCTTAAAAACCATGGTAAGGGAGACTATTTTAATCATACATTTGATGTATGAACTAAAGGGAGAGTTTCAGCTAAAACATATTCCTATGTCAACTATAGAGAGAGGCCCTTTGGTATCCATATTCATGATCAAGTTGGTCCATATTGTTTTTAAAACACCTTGAGACACTCGCAGATAGGAGGGTGAGTCTTTATAAAAACATGCAACGCAGACCTTTCAAGCATTGGATTGGTATTTCTGAGAAATTATGAAGGAAGACTAGTAATCATTGAAGGATTTCAATAGAATTTTTCTGATATTAGTTTTTCATTTTACTTTTAGCTATGTGAAGGCTCCTTTTTTCATTAATATGATATAAGAATAAATATGAGTGAAGGAAAATATAGGACGCTTCACTGAATTGAAACAAATTTCTCTATCTTTAGTAGTTGTTGAGATCACCAGGGTGAGACTTTTTTAGGATGATAATCACGAGGAATGTTTGTTTCATGTTAATTTATTTCAATTTAGCATCATTTTTTATGTGTTTAATTAGACTCTCATTACATACTATAATCTAGGAGAGTACCCTACTAATGACCATTCAATTTTAGTTGGGTGAACTAGGATCTCTTCTTCTTGTTCCATGAAGAACCACAATGATAGTTTTCATAAATGTACTAGTGGTAAGAGGATCCTGGTATGTGGGAATCCATCTTACGAATATGTTATGTTAATGTTCTATCTAGGAGGAATTTTGGGCCATAAGTATCCTAAGTTTTTGTATGATTCATTGTAGTGTTGTTATTATAGATTATTTGGTCATATTTAGAATATATATTGTAACATAACACAAAATAAAATATGTAGAGGATTATGGTGGAATCAAGACTCTTTAATGGGATCATCTTCCCATTAGTAGAGAGTAGCTAGAGATTGTTCAGCATTTGGGCTGATATATGGGACATGGTACCCTATTGAAGGTGCTAGAATACCGATTATAGGGAACCATAGAGGGTAGTCTGACTGGAGATCATAGTAGGTGTTGATCCAGATGTATTCTATATATAAGTATTAATCATGTTTGAATGTATGACCTTCTACTGTTAGAGGTATGAATCATTTAATATCTACATTATCATTCATTTTCTAACAAAATATAATCCTAATCCTTTTTAAATAATTCTTTTCAAATTTTATTGGTTTTTATATGGAGAAAATTGATGAGATTATTACCTTGACAGACAATTGAGAGAGCTGATAGAGGGTATGAATCACTACTAGGACTATTCTCTTAAAAAGGGTGGCTATAGTTTCCATTGGGAATTTTTTCCATGGAAATGAAAGTATTCCATTTGATTATTAATATAGAATTTATATTTTTTTACATTTCTCATATCAACTTTTATTATAGTAGAGCTGTCTTTTTATTTCCATATGGATGTAGATATCTCCCCAGGCTAAGTGGGATATTCATGCTAGTCCTACAGGAACAATTAAGTGTGGATTGGATTGTCTCATGGATCAGATAATGAGGCTTATTCTAGTTTATATACTGATATAGCATGATAAATTTCCACTAGTTTCAAACCACTTTTAGGATGCCTATCATGAAGAATTATCCATCTTAACATCGATGTGGTAGATCATGTTTATGGTCAAGATTGATAAAATATCTGAACATGGTTCTATCCCACATCATAGGATACTTCTAATATAGATTAGTAAGTTGAATGGCCATTTTAGAAATCAGGAATCCCATGGTCTCATATGGAATATTACAACTCCTAAGGGTTCCCCAGTTCATTTCACCAAGAAGGCTGAGGAGGTAATGATTTTATGTGTGGATTATTATAGACTGACCCTGATGAAGGTCAAGAATTGGCATCCCAATTCATTCAATGATGAACTCTTTGATCAAATAATTGATCGTAACATTTTCTCAAAAAAATGATTTGAAATCTGGGTACCAACAATTGATGGTGAGACCATAATACACACCTTGATCTACATTTATTATTTTTTATAGCTTATATGGATTCCTAGTGATGTATTTTTATCTGATGAATGCATTATAAATATTCATGGACTTGATAAAACTAATATTTCATCCCTTTATATATTGGATTGTGTATTTTTCTGTCGATGAAATGTTCATGTAATCATAGTCTTTAGATGATCATTCCCAACAACATGACATATTCTTTGGTACATTTAGAGAGAACCGCCTTTACGCCAATCAATCCAAATGTTGTTTCAAGTTTGCTATAGTGAAATATGTGGGGCATGTTATCTCTGTAGTTGGTGTGTTATTGGACCAATCTAAGGTTCATGCTATGGTATCCTAGAAATTAACAAATGATATCATCAATATTCATAGTATTCATGTTTTAGGGGATTATTTCTTGCACTTTATCTAGTACTTATTTCATCTTTAAACACCGATATTTGGGATGATAAATAAAGGGGTGCTGTGTTTTTTTCAGATGCTCAAGAGAGATTATTAAAATAGTAAAATTGTTGGATGAACTTTTCACCAATACACACCATACATATGCACATTAATGATAATACCATGTAATGTGATTCATCTGGGGATAGATTCTTAGAAGTTATGATGCATAAGGACCATGTAGTTGCTTATGAATGGTGAATTTGAAGACCACATGATAGTAATTATCCCACTTATGATATAGAGTAACATGTATTGTAAATCCTATAATATGATGGAGAAATGGTCTTTTGGGTTAGAGATATTCGGTGTTTACAGACATCAAGAACCTCATGTTTATTTTTCCTTGGTATACATAAACCTTCAACAAAGGATGTGGGTTGAGTATCTTCAGTCTTTCGACATCTAGCTTTATTAGACACCTGGAAATTGAATATTTATTTAGAATTCCTTAAGCTAGAATATGTAATCATAGCCAATTCATTATTATTTCAATGAGTGAAGGAATGTGGAACTCTTCTCGAACATGAGTTTTGATGATCAGGAGTCCCAGGGATGAGTTGTTCTAAGATAAACATTTTTATAATCAGTCATTTTTACATGATAAAGATGGATTAGTTATCTGATTTGGATGGAATATATCTGATGGAAATCATTTGTGGTTTTTTTCCACTAGTAATATTGTCTCATTGTGCCTATGAAATTCTCATGTATTTTTTCGAGTATGGTCTTTAGCGGGTTTTCATGTGGATATGAAGAGAGAGTTTCATTATTCTAGATGAGAGTTATATCTTCATTTTTTAAATATTTATCATGATCAACATAGATAATACTAGTTTACAATAATGATGAAATAGGTTTGAGGCATCATGGATATTTTTTATACATACTAGTGGGTAAAGGTCAAGATTAAGAGGCTGATTGGGCTATTAGAGCCTCATCTAATTCTATAGTGGAAATGGGATAATTTCACTATGGATTTTAAGAAACTATTACATAGTATACCTCATTAGGATGATTGTATATGTGTTATGATGGATTGATTGAAAATATAATAATAATTTTTACCTATCAGCTAGATAATGACGGTTGAAGATCTAGGTAGTTTATACATGATTGAGATAATGTTAATGAATGATGTTCTAAGGAGAAATTTCTCTGATAAAAATTATTATTTCACATAAAGGTTCAAAAAATCTTTTCAATTCAATATTGAATCATTGGTTCTTCTTAGTATATCATACAATCCATAGAACTATTGAATATTAAAGAATACAATTCATATTTTTGAGGAAGTGTTGCAATATTTTGTTTTGGAATATGGGCGTTCATGGGAACATCATTTGGAACCCATTTTTTCTATAATAATAGATTCTCGATAATGATCAAATTGGTATCTTTTGATTCCTTGTATGGATGATTGTGCCATTTTCCTTTTTGATGGTTAGAGTTCAGTGAGTTAGTTACTATTGGTCCTTATCTCATAAAAGAGATGTCTAAGCAAGTTCATGTGATCAAAAATAAGTACTTGACACTGATGATATCACAATAATCATATGGTAACCATTAAAGATAGACATTATAGTTTCTATTTGTCCTCCCATTTTTCCTCAAGTGTCATGTGGACTTGTAAAATTACATATTATAATATAAGGGAAGATAAGACTCATGATTTTTTGGGTCATATGGGATAAATATAAGCATCAATATAGTGTTTTACCAATTATCCTTTAACACAGATAGAATTCCTTGAATTATTCATTTCTTGTGTTGTGTCATCTAAGATAACTTTATATCCCTTCAGACATGATAGATGTTGATACCTAAATTCAGGATAATCTAATATGTACTATGGACCATAGTGAGAAGAATCTTTGGTGGAATACAATGAATTTTGGTATGAATACATTGGAAGAATGGGTGATTTCAATTTGAGTCTAAGGAGGGGGAGTTTGATGTGTGACCACAATGGTAATACATGTTTTTTGATGTCCCATAGTGATACATTAAGAATTTCAGGAGAAAATAACTTAAATGGTGTAGATGTTGTAAGATCATTACGTTTTTAGTTATGAATATTATTTAAATATTGGTTAAATCCATTGAGTTCAGTTGTCATTTTTTTAATTGGGGATTTCATGATAATATATTTGATGATATAATTCATCTATGGGAGCATTAGAAATAACAGTGTAGTTCTAGAAGCAGAACAAACTAAAATCATTTACATTATTCATGAGGTGAATTTTTCGGAAACCCCCTTGAATTTAATTCATTACCTAAATTAATTCACACATTGTAATCATGTCATGAAAATTTACACAATCAGTATATTTTACACACCCTGAAAACATGTCATGAAAATTTATTCACATCCCAAAAACACATTGCACACCTTGTAATTGAGTCCTGAAAATCTCTCATGTAAAAAAATAAGTTTACAAAAATAAAATTTTATATTTAATGTTATAATGGATATGAAATGATATATTTGATAAAATATAATTAAATTATTTGATATTTAAAAGGATTGAAATAAATTGTTTTCCATTAAATATTATTCCCATCCTTTTGAGTGAATTCATAAATCATTTTATTCTAATGTGAAACTCTATCTTTGACCACATACTATACAATCACCTCTATAAATGATTGTAAAACATAAATGTTACTATATATCATCTATAGACCTTCCATGGATAATTATTGCGAGTTCACTCTGATTGTTATGTGAGTGTATATTGGATCTTGGATCTCAAAATGTATATTTTTAATGTATTCCATTCAGTTATTCTTCTGGTTTTAGATCCATTACTAGTGGATTTACTAGTTCCCATTATAATTACCAAGCAGGCTGATTCCTACCACATATGTGAGGTTTAATAACCTCCTTCATTTCAATTAATGTGGGTTTTCCAAATCAAATCACTATTATTCAGCATTAATTATCAATTTTATATGAATGAGGTGTGCTCATGACAAAACATAGTGTATCCAATTGATGTTATTATATAATCCTTATTAAATAGTAATTTTTTGTATAAACCTCAATTGTATCCCATTAGGACCACATGCATGGAGAATAAAACAATTGGCCACTCGATATATGTGATAGACATGGGAATTATTTATAATTCGACTAATTTACATTAAAGACATGTAGTAAAAATGATAAATTTATTATTTGTTAGATACATATTATTAATTTTGATAACATGTATGTTTTATGATTTATTATGATAAAATGACCATGTCTAATTTGCATTAACTGACATGTTAATGACATTATTGTTAAATATTTTTCTAATAAGGATTAATATAATTTTGATGATAATAGAGAACCTGAATTGATTGTATATTACTATCTAGACAAATTATAATTTTATAAATTGATCATTTTTTAGTATGATCATATATATTTCATGTCTATTTTATCGTTTTGAATAAATGAATATATATTTTTTCTTTATTTTACAATGATGTGATTGATTAATGGGGGAGATATAAATGAGATTCCTTTGGAAGTTATTTTAATATACCTAATGGTATGATTCATGTATTTCTTAGGGTGATATTCTAATATATCTAAGTGTTATGCTTATGATTTTCCTATGGGATAGATTTTAAAATACTTGTGGGTGAAATTCTAATATACCTAATGGTGATATTTATTAAACTCAAGGGAGGGATATCTTGAAATGCATGAGGGAGAGATTTATTATATTCTAGAGTATGAGAATATGATATTACTGAGGGAGAAATTTCTCATATGTTTGAGGCTGATATAATGATAATCATTGTGTCTGGATTTAGATATGCCTAATAGTGTGATTCTATTATGCCCAAGGGTAATATTTTTTTGTCTATATGGTAGAGGAGTTTTGTTTAAGATGTGTTAGGAACAATTAATGATTTGTAGGAAAATATTCCACTAAAATAAGAGATCCATCATTATTGAGGAGAGTTTACTATGAAATAGAGATATGCAGATGGGTGCGGATAAATGTTTGGATGACCCTTGGTGTAAACTTAGTGCATGAGGGTCAACATGATTATTAATTCTAAATTTAAATTTATTAAATTTATACAATTTTATTCAAATCATTTTATAGAATATTTTTCTTAGACTAGATTTTATTACACACAGTTGGGTCGACCTACTATGTTTTAATCACACCCTATTCAGTATTCTTTTGGAAACCTAACCATATTACATGGATTTTGTTTTGGATATGGTAAAATGGACCATATAGTAGATTTTCTCATTCTGGATGGGTTAGAGCTTATATGTGACCTTAACATGGGGATCATTACTATAGTAATTAGAGTCTTTATTTGAGTCTTCTATTATTTTATTCTTTTTAAATTCAATATTTTATTTAGATTCATTCTTATTTTCATTACATTATGATTTTATTATTTTTATTTACTCAATTAGTCATTTCTCATCGTTGGTTGTCTGATTATTTATTTATATCGTTTCAACTATTATTTTACTATGCTATTATTTTACTTTTTTATTGAAAATTTTTACAAAATGGTATATTCTCCATACATTATTACTTATACATTCACTGCTAGTCAGCATCCTATAGTGTATTGGAAGGAATTCATGATTTCAGATAGACAATTGGCTCAGTCACATGAGAGAAAATGTAGGCTAAGAAAATTCATTATTCCACTATTTTTTGAGATATAAAAATGAAAATGGATTCCCATATTTGTTCGTGTTATAAATAACATGGACATAATAATGAAAAATTAACCATACAGTAAAAATATTAGAGGATTCATCCATGAAAATTTTAAATTGGAAATGGAGAATGTTTTTATGTATGGGAAGAATCCCCATAGATCTTATGATTATAATAAAGTGATGTTAATCATGAAGTATGGAATGAATATCCAATTTTTATTATTTAATGATTATGGTAAATATAATAACAAATTCTCTGATCTATGGGTTATTGAAAAAAATTGACCTTAATAATCTAGAAATCCAAGAGAAGAAGGAATTTCCATTTCAAATACTACCAAAGATTTAGATTGTTGTAGTTAAGGAACAATAATTTTATACTCTATATCTACAAATATATTATTGGAGTTTGATATTTAGATCTCTAATATATAAATAATGTTTATAAAAATGTTAATTTACCATGTGGATTATATTATAGTTAAAGAAAAATTGAAAATGTATTTTTATTTTACCCCCAAAATTTTAATTAAATGAATATAATTCATGTGAATCTTTTAAATTATTACTTTATAGGAATTTATTTTTAATTTACGCATTTAATTTATCTCATTACATGTATCCCACAACAACTATGAGAATAATGAAGTCAAAATTGATATTCTGAGTAAAAAATGAATATATATATATTCATGTATGAATATGAACATCAAATTGAAATTAATCATTAATGGTATTTATCTAAAATGGTTATGAACAAACACAATATTTATATATTCTAAATAGTAAAAAATTAAAGGGTATTTTAGTCTCATATGAAAAATTATGTTTGATTCAACATTGAAAATAAATGTTATATTAATATCTATCAGATTGATTCCCTTAACAATATAAATTAGTTTTTGAAATTTTAAATTAGGTGGATTCAGTTTATTTATGTGAGTGATAATGTAGTGAACAATGATTTTACATATTATAGGAAGATAATTCATTTTCTGATAACATGTATCTCATGAAACTCTATATGTAAACATTAAAAAAAACATTACAATAAAAGCATTAATTAACCAAATATGGTAATTAACTAAATATCATTACCTTAAGAATATAAATAGTTAATATCTGTAAATTTTGAAAAATTATATTTAACATAAAACATTTTTTTATATTACTCCCTTTTAAAAGGTAAATGATAATATTCTTAAAAAATTATTTATCATAAGACAAATTTTTTAAAACATCATTTCAAATTTCACTTATTAATTTTGACATATTTTATAAAAGTATTATTTTTATTCAAAAATTATGGGATTTATGAAAAATATAATTTCAAAGACAATATCAATATTTTAAAATAAACTAGAATATTTAAAAAACAATAGTCTAATAAATTATAAAATTATTAAATAAAATTATTCATTTTGAAATTTTATTTTTATATATACAACCTAATCCAAAAAAATTATAACTAAAATAAAATATTTCTTTAATATTAAAAAATTGTTTTTGGTCTTCTCATTAAATTAAATATTATCATTGTGAGGTTTAATTTTTTCTTACCATTGACTGTTCAAACATTTTTCTCTATTCATATTAAATCAATTTTTGTCTCCAAATTCAATTACCATGATTACATTATAATATATGTATATATATATTGAAAATAATAATAACATTATTTTTAAAATAAAATATTTTATTTTGAATTAATCTATTAACATATCTAGAAATATTATTTCATAGTAATAATTTAAAATATGAAATTAAAATGTTATAAATAAAAAATTTGGAAAAATATATTTGTAGACATTAAAATTGGATACTATAGTTAATAATTAGCTACCCTAATATTATGTGAAAATGGTAAAAAGTACTTTTACTCCTGGAGAAAAGGAAAAAAATTTAGAAAACATGTTTCAAAATTTATGGTTAACATATTTTTTGAAATAAAATCACCAAATTTACAAATTTTTCCTATTTTGAATCCAATTACCCTTTAATGGAGAAATTAAATTGTTGAAATTCAATGTGTATTTTAAAAAATACACACCACTTCACATACAAAACGTGTATCAAATCCACCACATCAAGAAATACCAATCTGTATAATTCTTCCTCAAAACTATTTTATTTTTATCTCCTTATAACAGTCTCACAAGATCATAAGAAACTGAAAAATCATAGTTTGTGTATTCCATTCAATACAATGGAGACTTACTAGAAATGATCATGTCCATAATGATTATAGTATCACCCTATTATGTTTTTCATCATAATCATATTATTAAATGTATATTATCAATATAATAATATGTTGACCTAAATATAATTAATATACTATCAATTTTATATAAATTATATAACCCTTATACGGCCAATTACAAAAATAATCAAACAATAACCATGCTCGTCCACGAACTACTTCCTCCATGAAGAATCATTTTTTTCCCTTCTAGTTATTCAATATTTATCAAAAAAATCATCATATATGGTTAAATATCAAAACAAATATCATTAATCTTATTTTATAATGATAATATTCCAAAATATATATATCTCATTAACCATACTCCCCAATCGAGTTAGATGGTGTTCATGTTTGGGACAGTTTGACCACTAGCATAAACAATAGTTCAAAATATGATAATATAAGAATATGGGAATATTATAATTATTTGATTACATGTTAGTGAGTAATTAATTATTAATTCATTTACTATATTTTATATTCTTTATTTTAATTAATTTTAAAAACCGCATCATTGATCGTAAATATTACAAAAATAATCGTACATTGATCCAATTTTATTTAAACCCCATGGAATAATAATAATCAATAAATACAATATGGTCATAAATTTTCAATATTTAGATAAATATATAAACAAATATCCTTGGGAGGATTTTAAATAACATATGTTTAATATTTCAGATGTTATGTGCATGCAATGAATAAATCCTGAATAAGATATGGGTTACGATTCAAAATTTCCATAATTAAAGAATATTTTATATTATTCACCTAATTGAATATTTTATTAATAATATAACTATTTTAGATTTTATATAATGAAATTAATATTATTCATGATATTTTATGTTTAATTTTTATCATTCACCATCTTGAAGATTGATTAACTGATCCCCAATTGGTTTGTTTTTTTCTATCTCAAATCATTTTTGGGGTCATATTCACTCGTGTTTTTTAGAAACCATTTAATATTTAACAAATATATCCTACGTTAATGTTATGGTATATTTATACATTCATTTATCATTAAAATAATTTTTCAATCTGAATTCTTATTATTAGATTATTATAGTCTCATTTAGTTGAATTTTTTTAAGAATAATGCATGTTACATGAGGTGGATTTTTCTTCTATATCCATGTTTTTACAACCCACCATTGTTTTCCATTACCAAATATAATATTAATATGTTTTCATATTCAATTATCATTGTATTAAAATTTATTATTATTTTAAAATAAAATTCACCATCCTTTTATCGATGTGTGTTTTCGAATAGGTGGTTTGAAAATATTCCAAAGTGATTTCCACAATTAAAAAATAAAAAGTTCTATAATATAAAATATAAATTATTTCTATATATTTTAATTACATATAATGATTCTATTATTAAATATTAGTTTAATATTACATGTTTTCAATTGTTTCCAAAATCCCCTTTTGGGAAACTATATTTCATTTTCATATCACCATTATTAATGACTCGGTTGATGTAAAGACATTGTATGTATTGTTACTTATCTTTTTTTAATCATTTGTATATTTTCATATATATTTTATTTATAACTCTTTATAATATTATTTTAAAAATTATAATCTTCCCCTTATATGAAATTTATTATTAAATTTAATTTTATCTTTAATGTTTTAATTATTTTTCAGTGAAAAATATTCTATTTTCAAATTAATTTACCCTCAAAGGTATATTTTTAATGAAGAGTTATTTTGATGACCCTCTACTTATTATCATGTAATAAATCCTTTTTAAAATAGAGATATTGGAAATTATATTATTTCTTAATTTCATGTTTTATGATATTTCTGAGTTCGTTAAGAAATCCATTATTTCTACATGGGTTATTTATAAGATGATTAATGTATGATTTTATTTTAGAGATGATATGTGTGGATGATGATGATTGGTGTAATATATCCCTCTCAAATTCATTGGTTATGGTTTTATATCACATGTGATGATTAAATTCTTCATTATTGAGATGTTTTAATTTTTAAGCCCAAGATTGATATGCGAATGAGATTTCATAATCATTGTTCACATCTGTTTCTCTGAATAATATTTGAAGAAATTTATTGACATGTTTTTTTTTGAGAATGCGATATGGAATGATTTATTTAGAAATGTTTGTTTGAAACATGTGAAGAATTATTTTTTACAATAATTTAAACAATTATGTTTTTGGAAATTTAAATTTTCTATATATTATTCATTATTCCAAAGTTATACCAAATAATGATTTATTGTATTTGATAAATACATTTTTTTATTTTGTTAGGATATTTTGTTTTGATGTATTTACATCATATGATCTTATTCCATGTTTTTATGAACACTATTTGGTCTTATGTTCTTATTTTGTGATCCTTAAGGCTCCATTTGATTATAGGATAGTCATGTATGAGTCCATGATCATTTAATATGATATCACTTTCTTTCTCATATTTTCCCTGATGTTTATTAAATAACTATTTCGATCAGTTGATATGTTTAACATACTTTGAATTAGAACTCTCTTAGATTTTATGCTTCCATTCCCCATATTATGAGGTTAATAATATCATATAATATACTTATAATATATTTAATAAGATCACAGTTATATGGAAATATCAACATGTGTTATAAATTATGATGATTATGTAGCTAGTCTCGAAGACACAAAACCTATCAGTAATCGATTGTAGTGAATTTGTTTCAGATTTTTTAACTATATAATGAAATATATGTATTAATAATTATATTTTCTATGGTTTATAATATTAAATTTGATCTGATGCCTTCATTTTGGTATGCTTTTGGATATAATTAGGTTCCTAACTATTAAGATTAACTTATTTTAGGTAGTTTTCATTTTCATATCATAGATAAGTAAATCCTAAGGTCATGGATTTATTTTTGGTGTTTTATGATATATTATGTGCTTTTCTATTTAATACTATTATTTTCTTATTTTTATATGGATAATTATTCTTGGAAACCTGGATTAGTCTTCTATTTATGCAGCATTGATATATATTATTTTATTTATGATTCTCTTATTATAATAATAATTTTTTAATGTAGAGACCCGTATCTTGACGTACATGGACTTTACATTACTTTTGCGGAATACTTAGTACATAATAAAAACACACACACAAGGATCGTAATAGTTTAGTGTCTTTGGAAACTCGGAACGTAATCTTCTAATCGTGGTGAAAGATCTTCAATATATCCCATAATGATCTTCCCTTTTTTTTACCTAAAAACCTTTCTTTATATCCTGGGGAAAAGAAAACATAAAAGGGTGAGCTCAAATGCTCAGTAAGGGTAAACAAAAGAAATATCAATCACATCATATACATAAGAACATAGCTTTTGGAAATCTTAACCTGCAAAAGAGCTCATAATATCATAACATGGGATAAATCATAGAAGTGAAAATGAGATCCCCATAATCATAACATAAAACTTGAAACTTTGTCGCATGCACACATAATCATGGAAAATCATTTCTTGTTAGTCATGACTCATTGCCAAGACTATCTTAGTGGACAAAGTCCCTTTCTGAACCGAGTTCACTCCTCGTTTCAGTCCTGTATCACTGAACCGAAATAACCTTCCGTTCCAGCCATGTCTATCTCATGAGATATAAAATCTTTACCCAATGCATTGGAGGGAGATATAGGTCCCACCCATCTCTTAATGAATCCTTTCTTATGTGTGCCACAAAATCATAAATCATACATCATTGCATAACCCATGTAATAAAAATGGGATTCTTAAACAACATGACATCATAAAACCATTCATATAAGATAAAGGAATTCATAAACATAATTTCATCACAACATAGTCAAATCAATGTAAAAATATGGATAGAAACAGAACCCTTTATTATCTTATATGGAAAATAATTTTGATAAAACACTTGAATTGAATTCTTGAGAAAAATATCATTTCTTCTTCAAAATCAATTTCTTTTACAAAACATCATGCAATTTTAAAAGAAATAGATTTTATTGAAAATAGTCATGAAATCTTTTAGAGGAAGCTTCATGAAAATAAGGCTTTATAAAACAGTATAAATCCGTTCGTGCCGTATAAGTTAAAAAAAACATTCTTCGTACTTTTGTCGGAAAAGTCAAAAAGTACCTCGTACGAAAAAAAAAACGACAAAAGATTCCGTTCATATTCTTTACTAAAACTCACCGAAGGGTAAAATTGGATTTAAACTATTGTAAGTGGATGGAAACAATATTACATATTGAGGGAACATGGATGTGGATGATAAAATACACCCCAGTAAATACTTACGAATAAACAATCTCGGATAAAAATGAGATTGTGGTATTTTCCCTTACCTTAGGTCCAATTTGCTTCGTATGTGTCCGAACCTCCTGTATAATGATTTAAATAATGTCATTGACTTATTACAGAATCATATTCATTGTTATGATATCATATATGGTTCACTTATGACGTTATATTACCCGTTCTTTTGTAAAATCAATGTTAAAGAAGCGTTTTGGGTAAAATCGTTTCATTTATCGTAGGTGTTTTGACTTGTTGTTCTTGACATCATTATTACTTATATCATGATTTACTTACTTCCAGAATATAAAATATGATTTATATATCATATATATTCAGTATATATATATATATATAATATATAGATAAATAAAATGAAAAACACCGTTCATGGAGACGGTAGTCCGTACGTACGCATGAACGCTGTTTTTCTTTCCTTATTGTCTTGAAATGGAAGTAAGTAGATGACATACATATGTATATATATACATAAATCCAGTAGCTTTATAATGTCATATATTTCATTATTATTTCTTATATATACATTATAATCATTCTTAAATGGTTAACATGGAGAATGAATCTCATCGCGTCGTGGAGACGGTATTCCGTACGTACGCACGAGCGATGATATCATTTCTATAAATATTGAATTGAATTGGAGTGGATTATACAATATATCAGAATCAATATGATGTTTTAATAACTATGTATAGTTATTCTTTACACCATTATACCCATCCATGTAAGGTGGTGGAGGAAAATAGATTACACCACGGCGTGGAGACGGTATTCCGTACGTACGCACGCGCGGTGATTTATTTTTCCGTAGGATGGATAGATGGTGAAATAGGGTTGTTTCATACTTATAATAACATATCAGTATATGAGTGATACTTATGTTATTACTTCATAATGAAACAACCTAAGAAGAAGAAGTGGAAGAAGAAATAAAGATGAAAGAATTGGTAACGGTAATTACCTCTTCTTTGAAGTGCCTCTTCGAGACCTCCTCTTAGGGCACTAGAATTGGTCTTTGAGGAAGACCAGAACCTCTAGGATGTTTCTAGGGAAGTGGAGAAGAGATTTTGGCCGGGGTTGGCCGAGCTTGAATGCTCAAATTGGTGTGAGGAGGAGGGGGAGGAGGTGTCCTTTTATAGGGGAGGAGAGGGGCACCTTAGGAATATCTCAAAATATTATTTTATATTAAAGTCAAAATCGGTTTATAATGGTTCCAAAGGGTCTTATTTCGAATCTAAAGTGGGGATGGGTCGAAATACTATCAACCAATAGGATTTAGACAAGTTTAGGGTATTATTTTAACCTTATCTATTAGATTTAACTCTAAGTTAAATAATTTAACTTTTACCGTGTCTTTTTGTTTTCTTTCACTATATGGTTAATAAACTTACTATAACATGCCAAAAGAACCCCAAATTGTATATTATTAATACACATATCCTTATCTAAGTCATTTGGACGAACCTTAGATTTTTAGGAATAAAATAACAATTAATAATATAATATTTGATTTAAAAACTATTTTGTGTCAATTTTGACACTATTTGATATATGATTTTTGTGAAAGTCATAACAGAATTATATGTTCGAACCAAGTTGATTAAATCAACAATAATATATCATAGTAACCTAGAAAATTAGTGGAATTCATAAACAGTCTCAAATTACATTTATTTTGGTGTTTATAACATCAATTATGTTAATATTTCATTAACAAGATAATTACTGCATCATCTTTGTGTCATAAATAAATTAAATTATTTGATGTCTAAAAATTAAAAATAAAATACCATCATGTATTAAATCTTTTTAGCTTTCTAATGAATATTTACAATCCAATTTATCTTATGTATAACCCCATATTAGAAATGATTTACTTATTAAACTTTGATTTTAACTATTTTAACCCTTCTTTAAATAAATTAATAATAAATGTCCTAATCTAATCCAAGTGGGCCTAAATGGTCATATTTTATTCCTAAGTTTGTTTTTGGTCGAATTACACTTGTCCAATAGAATTAGGACATGTGTTAGGGTAATATTAATATCATATTTACCCTTAGTTACCCTATTTACTATTAACCGTGGTAAAAAAAGTAAAAAGTTACTATTCACCAAAAATTTATTTTCATCTCATTGAACCACATTTTAGTCCTTGATATTAACCGTGTCTCTCGGATTTTCGAAATTCCATTCACAGAAGCGGTAAAATTATGTTTTATGCAAAATTCAGTTTTTAACCTACCACTTAGTGGTTTCACTATTCATCAAAAATTGAAAGTTTTCAGAAAAATACCAAAATTTCACCCTAGGATAATTTCGATATTCTGAGTCCAAAAATGAAGTCCATTTTGAAAAAAAAAATTATAAAATTTCAAAAAGTGGTTATTACTATTCATAACGACTAGTTTTAATAGCATATTGTTGTTTAGTGAAACTCGGTATTGCGTACGGCGCAAGCTATGGAGGAAGGTCGCGATTGCGTGTAATGCAAAGCAAGTCAAGGATGCGTGTTGTGCAAGCTCCTTTTGGTGTAGCGTATAACACAAGACATTAGTGAAATTAAAAAGAATATTTTTCATAAAATCTTGGGCTGTTACATTCTACCCCCCTTAAAATGAATTTCGCCCTCGAAATTCGTCGGGGTTATAAATGGTTTACTATTAGAAAGTTTCTTTAATAGAAACCCACATCGTAAAAGGGAATACCAAAACTTGGCTTTAAAAATTAAAGTATGAAATGTAACGATTACCCAAATAAACTAATCACTGGGTTTCCACATAGGTGAAAATATGGATATGGAAGAGAAATCTAACCATCATGTTCTGATGGAGAGTGGTAGAGAACATGGCTATGGAAAAGCCAGTAATCACAAATCCATAGATTTGTGATGATATAAGGTACCATCTGATTCATCAGGTATAAGATCACTAGGACAACATTTTTGGTTATCAATATCATTTCCCTAAAGTTGAAAATTTGCTTAGAATAAATACTTACTTTATTTTGGTACAATCTCACTTTTGTTCGTGCCTTGAACAATTTTTACTTCATATCTTAAATAAATGAAGTTTAATTTGTTATTTGTGAAGTGTTATCAGATCATGTGATAGAATGACTGTTCATTCCATCTGTCTCAAACAAAAGGTTAGCAAAAGTTATTAAATATACATAAGTCATTCTATAGTGAGATTAATCATATATGGTTCCTAAAATGGACTTATACTTCATATATCATGCTGCTTAATATAATAAAACTAGTTTCTACTAAACAGGGACTTCCTGTAGGCCAGTGGTAGGCGATAAAGGCCAGTCGCACTTCGGTTGTGGGTTCGATTCCTACAGCCTTGTCCGAAGCGATGGGCTGTCGCCCGTCCTGCAGGTTGTCCCTTTTTCTAAAACTACGTTACTATAACATCCCATCAATAATATCGAAAATCTTCTATCCTTAAACAATACTAACTTATGTCCAACATAATCCAGTCTAATCTTTAGGCTTATACATAATACTGCAGTCCACTCTCATAATATAGTGACATCGATTACCAGAGATTTAATACTGTCGTTGATCCCCACATATCATAAGATATGTCTTGTTGGTCACATTCCAAACATTCAAAGTCCTTAATCGTGTATTCTCTTGAATACCTTATTGAAAACATGAGTGCAGTTAAAAGTTAACACTTTCCACATACCAAAATCCTCAAAATTCTATATACTCAAACCATGATATCACTTAGTCCTTATATCAATCATGAGCTCATGAATACTATCAAACATTTAATTTTCTCCTTATCCCTTCATTATGTGCATATCATCTACATTCCAAAAAATATCTGAATAACCTTTCATGGATACTGGTAACATTAATCATACACTTTCAAAACACAAGGAAAGACAACAGTGTAACAATCCATAGATGTCTCTTTATTCCAAAATTACACATGATAAACATGTAATCATTCCACCACATTCTCAAACCATTGACCGAGCTTCAAAAATTCTTTCATCTCACATATCATTTGTAGTCTCTTCATCATCATCCACATAAATACTACCCATATGACCATACTGATTCTCTTCATGAGTCTTTCCCTTAGGGCATTTGTTTGCATAATGCCCATACATTCCACATTTAAAACACTTAACCATTTTTGATGTCGTAGAAATACCATTATCCTCATCCATGGTGTTAACCGACCCTTTTCCTTTGCACTTACTTGCTTTGTGTCCTTCTTTTCCACACCCAAAGCATCTTCCAGTTCCCTTGAAACATTCTCCTTCATGCCTCTTCCCACATGATTTACATAAGGGAAATTGAACTTTCTTTCCTCTATGATCATCATGGAACTCCATCTTTCTCTTATTAGTCGAGTCATGAAACTTACCAAATTTTACTTTATTGATCATGTTGTGAGATTGTTGATTCGGCATAATAATGATGTTTGGACATCCAAATCCCATTTCATTTGGTTGCTCATGAAGAATATCATTCCATTGTCCATCATATCCTCCATTATTGTGAATCATCTTGTTTCCAGCCATTTTCTAAAACCCAAACAGAATAGTGTTAGATGCAAAAATCGTAATAAAGGGGGAGTAACTTAAATATCTATCATCTTTGGTTTAATCTAATATCGTTACCATAGTTCTAGAACTATATCCTATACGTATACTTATCCTTAGGGGCATCCCTAGACATACCTTAGAAATATCTCTAGGGATCTCACTAACGTTTTCGAATCCTAGTTTCCAAAGGTTGACTAAACCTTTCCTCTGATACCAACTGTAGCGGTCTGGAATTACTTCCAGTGGACTATAGTTGATACCTATCAGGGCACTCCATGGGCGGCTACACCCCCTGGGCGGGACACACCACCATCCCCAGTGGCAGCCATTTCCTCATGAAGCCCTTGGGCGGAGAGCCATGCTTCGTCCAACGCTCACTTGTGAGAGTTCCCAAGGATCGGATACATTCCTACCTCCTTTGCCTCTGATACCAACTGTAGAGACCCGTATCTTGACGTACATGGACTTTACATTACTTTTGCGGAATACTTAGTACATAATAAAAACACACACACAAGGATCGTAATAGTTTAGTGTCTTTGGAAACTCGGAACGTAATCTTCTAATCGTGGTGAAAGATCTTCAATATCTCCCATAAAGATCTTCCCTTTTTTTTACCTAAAAACCTTTCTTTATATCCTGGGGAAAAGAAAACATAAAAGGGTGAGCTCAAATGCTCAGTAAGGGTAAACAAAAGAAATATCAATCACATCATATACATAAGAACATAGCTTTTGGAAATCTTAACCTGCAAAAGAGCTCATAATATCATAACATGGGATAAATCATAGAAGTGAAAATGAGATCCCCATAATCATAACATAAAACTTGAAACTTTGTGGCATGCACACATAATCATGGAAAATCATTTCTTGTTAGTCATGACTCATTGCCAAGACAATCTTAGTGGACAAAGTCCCTTTCTGAACCGAGTTCACTCCTCGTTTCAGTCCTGTATCACTGAACCGAAATAACCTTCCGTTCCAGCCATGTCTATCTCATGAGATATAAAATCTTTACCCAATGCATTGGAGGGAGATATAGGTCCCACCCATCTCTTAATGAATCCTTTCTTATGTGTGCCACAAAATCATAAATCATACATCATTGCATAACCCATGTAATAAAAATGGGATTCTTAAACAACATGACATCATAAAACCATTCATATAAGATAAAGGAATTCATAAACATAATTTCATCACAAAATAGTCAAATCAATGTAAAAATATGGATAGAAACAGAACCCTTTATTATCTTATATGGAAAATAATTTTGATAAAACACTTGAATTGAATTCTTGAGGAAAATATCATTTCTTCTTCAAAATCAATTTCTTTTACAAAACATCATGCAATTTTAAAAGAAATAGATTTTATTGAAAATAGTCATGAAATCTTTTAGAGGAAGCTTCATGAAAATAAGGCTTTATAAAACAGTATAAATCCGTTCGTGCCGTATAAGTTAAAAAAAACATTCTTCGTACTTTTGTCGGAAAAGTCAAAAAGTACCTCGTACGAAAAAAAAAACGACAAAAGATTCCGTTCATATTCTTTACTAAAACTCACCGAAGGGTAAAATTGGATTTAAACTATTGTAAGTGGATGGAAACAATATTACATATTGAGGGAACATGGATGTGGATGATAAAATACACCCCAGTAAATACTTACGAATAAACAATCTCGGATAAAAATGAGATTGTGGTATTTTCCCTTACCTTAGGTCCAATTTGCTTCGTATGTGTCCGAACCTCCTGTATAATGATTTAAATAATGTCATTGACTTATTACAGAATCATATTCATTGTTATGATATCATATATGGTTCACTTATGACATTATATTACCCGTTCTTTTGTAAAATCAATGTTAAAGAAGCGTTTTGGGTAAAATCGTTTCATTTATCGTAGGTGTTTTGACTTGTTGTTCTTGACATCATTATTACTTATATCATGATTTACTTACTTCCAGAATATAAAATATGATTTATATATCATATATATTCAGTATATATATATATATATAATAGATAGATAAATAAAATGAAAAACACCGTTCATGGAGACGGTAGTCCGTACGTACGCATGAACGCTGTTTTTCTTTCCTTATTGTCTTGAAATGGAAGTAAGTAGATGACATACATATGTATATATATACATAAATCCAGTAGCTTTATAATGTCATATATTTCATTATTATTTCTTATATATACATTATAATCATTCGTAAATGGTTAACATGGAGAATGAATCTCATCGCGTCGTGGAGATGGTATTCCGTACGTACGCACGAGCGATGATATCATTTCTATAAATATTGAATTGAATTGGAGTGGATTATACAATATATCAGAATCAATATGATGTTTTAATAACTATGTATAGTTATTCTATACACCATTATACCCATCCATGTAAGGTGGTGGAGGAAAATAGATTACACCACGGCGTGGAGACGGTATTCCGTACGTACGCACGCGCGGTGATTTATTTTTCCGTAGGATGGATAGATGGTGAAATAGGGTTGTTTCATACTTATAATAACATATTAGTATATGAGTGATACTTATGTTATTACTTCATAATGAAACAACCTAAGAAGAAGAAGTGGAAGAAGAAATAAAGATGAAAGAATTGGTAACGGTAATTACCTCTTCTTTGAAGTGCCTCTTCGAGACCTCCTCTTAGGGCACTAGAATTGGTCTTTGAGGAAGACCAGAACCTCTAGGATGTTGCTAGGGAAGTGGAGAAGAGATTTTGGCAGGTTTTGGCCGAGCTTGAATGCTCAAATTGGTGTGAGGAGGAGGGGGAGGAGGTGTCCTTTTATAGGGGAGGAGAGGGGCACCTTAGGAATATCTCAAAATATTATTTTATATTAAAGTCAAAATCGGTTTATAATGGTTCCAAAGGGTCTTATTTCGAATCTAAAGTGGGGATGGGTCGAAATACTATCAACCAATAGGATTTAGACAAGTTTAGGGTATTATTTTAACCTTATCTATTAGATTTAACTCTAAGTTAAATAATTTATCTTTTACCGTGTCTTTTTGTTTTCTTTCACTATATGGTTAATAAACTTACTATAACATGCCAAAAGAACCCCAAATTGTATATTATTAATACACATATCCTTAGCTAAGTCATTTGGACGAACCTTAGATTTTTAGGAATAAAATAACAATTAATAATATAATATTTGATTTAAAAACTATTTTGTGTCAATTTTGACACTATTTGATATATGATTTTTGTGAAAGTCATAACAGAATTATATGTTCGAACCAAGTTGATTAAATCAACAATAATATATCATAGTAACCTAGAAAATTAGTGGAATGCATAAAAAGTCTCAAATTACATTTATTTTGGTGTTTATAACATCAATTATGTTAATATTTCATTAACAAGATAATTACTGCATCATCTTTGTGTCATAAAGAAATTAAATTATTTGATGTCTAAAAATTAAAAATAAAATACCATCATGTAGTAAATCTTTTTAGCTTTCTAATGAATATTTACAATCCAATTTATCTTATGTATAACCCCATATTAGAAATGATTTACTTATTAAACTTTGATTTTAACTATTTTAACCCTTCTTTAAATAAATTAATAATAAATGTCCTAATCTAATCCAAGTGGGCCTAAATGGTCATATTTTATTCCTAAGTTTTTTTTTGGTCGAATTACACTTGTCCAATAGAATTAGGACATGTGTTAGGGTAATATTAATATCATATTTACCCTTAGTTACCCTATTTACTATTAACCGTGGTAAAAAAGTAAAAAGTTACTATTCACCAAAAATTTATTTTCATCTCATTGAACCACATTTTAGTCCTTGATATTAACCGTGTCTCTCGGATTTTCGAAATTCCATTCACAGAAGCGGTAAAATTATGTTTTATGCAAAATTCAGTTTTTAACCTACCACTTAGTGGTTTCACTATTCATCAAAAATTGAAAGTTTTCAGAAAAATACCAAAATTTCACCCTAGGATAATTTCGATATTCTGAGTCCAAAAATGAAGTCCATTTTGAAAAAAAAAATTTATAAAATTTCAAAAAGTGGTTATTACTATTCATAACGACTAGTTTTAATAGCATATTGTTGTTTAGTGAAACTCGGTATTGCGTACGACGCAAGCTATGGAGGAAGGTCGTGATTGCGTGTAATGCAAGGCAAGTCAAGGATGCGTGTTGTGCAAGCTCCTTTTGGTGTAGCGTATAACACAAGACATTAGTGAAATTAAAAAGAATATTTTTCATAAAATCTTGGGCTGTTACATATAAAATGAAAAATAGAATATGATTTAATCTGGATAATTATTTCTATATAAATTTCTGTAAAATATTTATATAAGTGAAGTAACAGATTCATCTCGGTGATCATATTATAGATTCAATAGGGGTGTCTTACTAATGTCTATTGTCAAACTATACCTATTCAATTACATGATTGTAGCCTTAGTTTTAATGGATATTGTTAAAGTGATGATTATCATTTTTGGAATAAATCGCATTGATTGTGATTGCTTATGGAGGGTTTGGATAGTGGAGACATATGGTCACATGGAAATGGACCCATGAGTTTCATCAAATTCTTTATTTCTATCCATTCATCTTTTCTATCTAGGACATATTATCTAGTTGTTGGATGTTACCATTATTTTTTTATTCCATTGAAATATGTTGATTATTTCAAATCTATTGGGATAATATGAATTATTCTATATTATTATATATATTGATGGTGAATTCATTCCCATGTTTCTTTTTATGATACCATAGTGCTGATTGCAGCTTTGAAAACTGGAAAAATACTTTAAGCCTTGTCTAAGGGAAACTCGGGTGATATTATAGGTTGAATCAGGTTGGACCATTACATGTATGATCATCCACTCATTCCCTAATGGTAGGAGGTGATATTATGTGATAAATTATTTAAAATTAATTATAAAATTTCATTAAAATATTCTCTAAATAATAAATAGTTCACAATTTCTAACTATACTACAAAATTCATGTCATCCCATATCCCCTCACTCTCATAATTATATATTTAAAGTCATTTTATGCATTAATAATTATATAAAATTACATTAAGAACACATTTAATGTAATAACATGTAAATTATAACTATTAAAATTAATAAAGAGAAATTTTTTCTATATTGAATTAAATGTTGATTTATATCTACCTTATAACTACTAATAAATAAATAAAAAAATTTTATTTATTTATTATTTATGAATCACATAATTTAAACAATCAATTTCTTTTCATAATAAAATTTGTAAAAAAATATTGAAAATATTATAATATGGGATGGTTCCCTACGTGATAGTTCATATCAATGCTTCCTCGTTATTAATGAGACTTAGTAATGTTGGATTAAATTTCAAGTGGAATAAAAATATATTATAAATACCCATAGTAACAAAAGATTCCAACTTGAATACACATGCCTATAATATTTATGAGATACTACCTAAGTCTCAACAATCCTATATGTATTATATTCTAAACAATATACACAACAGTCCTGAGTGGGATATGATCCAATATAGTGACAACCGTGTCCTAGATACTCGAAATGTGTGAAATCATGTCACCAAAAACCTAATGTACACTACCTAATTAGTAAAGGTGGGTGAATATTTAATGGATGAATAAAATATATTTGATGGATCGTTTTGATATTTTTAAAATTTTATATGTGGATCAAGACATATTTGGGTTAATCTTCCCAGACATATATTTTTTATAGTGTAAACTATATATCAACCAATTATATAATTTTAAATATGAAACATTTTTTAATATAATGGTGATAATATTTGTAATGGACCAGACCTCCAGGGTCTATTCCTTTTTGAAAATGAGGTATTTGTGGTGTTCTGAGAGGTCAAGGTGAAAAATTCCTAACACGTATCAAAATTTCTATATCTATGAATAGTGTTTATAGGATGGTATGTTAACTTTTGGTAGGTTGAATAATTTTTCCAATACAGTAGGCCATGTATCGATATGTTGAACAGTGTTTCTAGGACCTGTAGGTCATCTATTGGTAGGTTGAATAGTGTTTTTGGGATGGTAGGTCATCTATCTATATGTGGAACAATGTATCCAGGATCGGTTGGTCATCTAGGGGTAGGATTAGTAGTGTTTCTTCGATGTTAGGTGATCTATCAATAGGTTGAACAGTGTTTTCTATGTCATTAGGTTATTTATTGGCAGGTTGGAAAGAGCTTCTAGGTTTGTTGGAAACCTATCATTAGAAGTACAGAGATTCATGCTTCTTATTGTTTCACCCCTTTGACTTATCATTGACATAAAATTCATTAAATGTATTATTTTAAGTGATTTATGTACTATTAAAAGCCCATACCTCCTATATAATATTTCTTAAGGATCGAGGTACCTTTACTCATTCAAAACACATAATCTCAACCAGATCTGTCTTTAATGAAAAATCTAAATAGCTACTCCCTCTAGATTTTCAAACTGCCATGTTTCGTTAGTACAAGATGTACAATGTTTATCCTCTTGTAATAGTCATGTGATCAAACAAAAATCCTTGGATTGTTTTGTATTGGAGATTTCCTACATCTTGTGCACCCCATGTTTTGGTGATACTAGGAACTATTGATCCGTCTTCGATATAAGACATGTTCTACCTCCATTCTTATAGTTTATTTGAACTATTTTATATTCATTATACTTTATATTTTATTTCATGCGATCTCCATTTTTCTAATAGAGCATTCTTAGGTTTTGGTAGATGCAGTTGTGCCACAACATCCACAGGTGGATGTAGTCATTGCGGGAGAGGTGATCCTGATCTATTGTGTTTGGTCATTCTCATGAAACATACATTGAAAACCTTTTAAGGTAGGCGATTCAGGGATTCTCTATTCATTTTTCATGAATTAGCATATTTATCATGATTTAACACACTGTATCACAATAAAAATTGATATAAAAAATTGAACTAGATTATATAATTTTTTTAGATGGCGTAACAATTTTTTTGGCACTTAATTTTCCATATTGTCTAAAATCTATTCATTTATTAATTAGAATGCCTTCTTTTGATTGAAATTGTTATATAAAATTAATCCATGATAAATTATAAATTATCTTCACAATGATAAATATGCTAGTTTAATGAATCGGGTTGTTATTGTTGTCTTTTGATGATAATGAAATAGATGCAGTTATCCATGTTGAAATTAATCTGTTAAATCTATATGGAATAATGAATTGTTTTTCTAATAAAGATAATGATATTTAGGGTCTTGAGTTACCCAAATTATTGTAATGTCCATGAACCTTATGCGTTGGACCTGCCATTTTTCATTGTGTGTAAAAGAGGAATTCCATGTTTAGGGCCAGGAGTCCAGTGGATATGTTGTTCATTTATAGATACTTTTGGGGTTGTGTGAGCTTGTGGTGGAAAATCTAAGATGGATGTTGTGTTATGTGGGGGTAGGTTTTCACATGGGTCATGGTGGCTATAGTTGATGCTTGGAGTAATTAGATGCATCAGGTTGTTTATGTGGGTGTTGTGGAGTATGTTGTGGATGATGGAATTGGATGAATTTGGGATTACCCGTCGACGTGAAAGTCATTTTGGTTAAACCTATTATTTTTTATCTATGTTTCCATCCCAATTACATGAGGCGTATGGTTTTTCCTACCCTCCTTCCAAAAGATGTGAATACACATTATGTATTCTACGTGCATTCTATGATTAGATTCTAAAGGATGGATGGTTCTATGCTCTTTATATAGGTGGAAAAACTCAATGATTAGTTCATCTACTCACCATGTTGAGCACCTAGCATTTGGTAGAAAATAATGATTTCTTATGATACCTATAATTATGGAAAATGGTAATGTTGTCAAATAAAAGAATGATTTCTTCTTAAACTATGGTGTTGGATATTTTTAGGATGTAATGCAGTGGTTATACATATTAGAAACAATACCCTCTTTTAGGTTATTCATGAAGGGAATGTATCTTAGTTCGAAGGGTAAATAAATGTAATTTGGAATTGATAACTGTTTTTTAATGTTTAAAGAATTAATTAACTAAACGAGGAACAGAAAAAAGTGATAATGTAACATATTATGGCTACATAGATGGTTTTTTGCATATAGGATATCTAATCATAGCTTTGGCAATTGGTAGATTGGGAGATGATAGATGTAGTTGAGTCTAAGATATTTTTTTCCAATAGTGTGGTGGATAGAAATATTATACCATGTACTTTTTGTGTTTCTATACGTTAATCCACCCAACCAATTCAAGAAAAATGACTCCTTGGGGAATCTCATCCCTAAGAGTGTTTTCCCCAACATCCAAATGGGATGATGGATGGTTGACTTCCCCATTTGGCACCACTCTTTTATCTGGGTATTTACTTTTTATGGTAAGCAAGATGGTTTGTTTTCCCCATATATGTGTGTTGTGGGGTATAATGTATTGCGTTTATTTCCCACACATATATTCTATATATAGTTTCCTACATTGTACTATTGGTATAACATGTATAGCTTTTGATGGGTTGAGGATCCTTACTCAGTGTGTAGGCTATAGTGGCTTGAAGTATAATTACAGACATTTGATACATGTTATGTTGGAAGTGATGGCTACTGGGAACTAGAGGTTTACTTTTGGTTGAGTGGTTGTGGTTTTGAGTTACAATAGGTTCATGTTTTAGTGCTACACCCAGGTGTCTTCGGGAAATACTTTTTTGGAGAGAAATGCCTGAGATGTGAGACATTGAGGAAAATTGGAAAACTAGTGGGAAGTGATAGTGGGGTAGCCTTTGAAATCCATTATTATATTATATAATATTTTATGTGATACATGGTCATTGTATCCATGATGAGGATGGGAACTTATTATACCATTTTAGGAGAAGAGTTAGTATGACTTGTTGTTCACTATGCTTTAGTAATATTTACTCACTTTTTCATGACATTCTTTGGGGAGATCCTATTAAGTATAATGTTTTAACCACCATAAATTATATAACCTGCATCATAGGTCACATGGAGAAGGTTGTAGATTTGGTAGGTTACAACTAGTTCAGGGTTTTTCTAGGTCTATTCACGATTTTTTGTCACATCCATTTTACATTCTTTCAGTAATTGTAGTTTTCCTCTTCTTTTTTAGTAGTCCTTACACGACATTAAAAACATGTACTAAGGTTTCATTTTATATTGTAGTCTGAGTAGTATTTTGTTGGTCTCTATCTTATCTCTCTATTCTATATGTTTCTCTTAATGATTAATACCTCCCATCAGTGTGTTTGATAAACACTTGGTGATAGTCACAATCCCAGGGCCTACTAGAGGTAGGACTAGGGGTCATTATATCTCTTGTCACATCACTCTCACCACAGAGGTACCCATTTTGGGGAGGGGGTCATGACAAAGTGGAATCAGAATATTGTTCTAGGGATAGTATGGAGTTTGGAGTTAAGAGCATGTGAGGTATCATAGTTTGGTATGGAAATTGGGTTAGTAAAGGTCAACAAGAACTGCAAACACTGGAGACCAACTAAGACAAAGGTTTGTATGCCCCCTATGATATTATGCACAGACCATTAAGATTAAAGTGGATACTAAACAAGGTGATAATTGTTCTGGGTGGAGAACTAGGAAAATATCATGCATCTTCTTCTTTTCACATTTGTTTGAATGGGTAATCCTTGGGATATGTAATCCTAAAATGAATAAAATAAAACAATTAATTAATTTTAATGACTTCCATATTCTATGTTTATGATCTCTAACTATTATTTATTTTTTAGGTATTGCTCAAGAACTATATCCTTGTTAGGTTCATGTAGAATAAGTTTGGCAGGTTGTTACAGGAGATCACCTTACAGTATAGGTTGAAGAAAATGAAACGTAGAGGAAGATACTATGAGTTTGTAGGCCCTAGAGTCTACAAAAGTACAAGGGCTCCATTTAAAATATATTTATAGATCACTGGTTTGTGGAGGTTGAGACATATTTTAGTTTGATCGATTCATGGAAGGATTGTTGTGTGTTTTTAGTTGGGATGATGTTGTGAGGGGAAGTGAGTCAGTTGTGATTCTTGTTCCTCAGTAATCATGAGTTAGATTTCTCTTGGGTGAAGTTTCAAGATCAGTTCAAAGGAAATTTTATTTCTTCGATTGTAAAAGCCTACAGTTTCCTAGAGCTTCTTACCCTTTTGTAGGGTAGCACCCGTGTGCTTGATTTCAGGATCTGTTCTATAATACTTCTATGATATTGTAAAGACCCGTAAAATTCAAGGGAAACTTTTTTCTTAATTTTATTTGGAATTTTACAAGAGCGCGGTTTCTGACGGCACATGATTCTGAGGCCCAGAGTGCCCGGAATCAATTTCCGAAGTTTGGCTCGGGTACGTTCAGTGAACGAACGAGCGGGAATTTCTAACTTTTGAACCGGTGCCTGAAATCCAATTCCAAGGGCACCGATGAACTCGCAGCGCTGATATTCTCTTAAGGAAACCTTTTCCGAGGTTGTGTTTATTTTGGGTTGAGAGTTAGTTTTGGGAGTTTAGAATAAGTTAAATAAAAACTGTGGGAAACAAATTTTTATTTTAAATTGTTGTTTTTTTTAAAACCTCCCAAAGGGAGTTAGGGGTGGGACCCACAACCACTTAACCTCCCTTGGGAGGATTAAGTGTGGTGGGGCCCACACGAACCCCAACTCCTCAACTTCTCTCAAAAAACTCCCCTTTAACCCATTTTAATTAATGTTTGACAACTTGTTTTAATTAATTGAGGAGGGTTAATTTGAATTTCAAACCTTTGAAATTCTAAGAGGAAGGTTGTGTAATAAAATAAGCTTAAGCTTATTTTATTATTTTGGGTTGGTTTCCTTTTCTCTTGAGAGGATTGGAGAGCTCCTTCTTCTTCTTCTTCAAACTTTGACGAAGAACGCGAAGAACATTCAGACATCGACGAAGAACGCCACGTTCTCCGGAACCGCCTTCTGCGACATCATACCCGCGATACCGACGACGTCTTCTTCCGCGTCATCTCTTCCACGACGATTTCCCGCGACAAAATATTCGTCAAAGAACTTCGAATCCTCGCTTCACGACATTTATGTCCTTCTTCCGTGACGCCGACCACCGCGACGCTCGTCTTCCGCGGGTCGTTGACGATCATCGTTCTTGAAACCGATGTAGGGGTTTGTTGTTGATTATTTATTTATTCTCGTTCTTGGTTCTAGCATGACAATATTGAGGATAAATGTTTAAGTGTTATCATCTAACGAGAGGGGGGTCCAGACCGCACAAACACGGCCAAATCCCCCCCTCCTTTGTCCTTGATAATTATTTTTTTCCATGCGGATGAAACGAGATGGCGTGGTGTCGTCGCACCACGCGGGGATCTTTTGGCAAATATTGCGCGGAGCCGTCGTGCCGCGTCGTGGAAAGATTTGTCATGAACGTGGCGTCGTCGCGCCGCGTAGAAGGAAAACGAAGGCGCCGCGGCCGGAGCGGGGCCGCGGCGGAGGGGCGCTGTGCCGTCGCACCGCGCCGGACGATGAAGGCCGCGGCCGGTTCCAGGCCGCGGCGGAACGAGAAGACCGGCGGCTAGCCGGGCCGCCGGTGTCGGAAGCCTTAAGGGGGACCGGCCTTGCCGGTCACGTTGAGGAAGGACCGGCTGGCCTGGTCGGGCCGGACGGAAGGGAGAAGAACTGGAAGAATTAATTCCCCCGGTTGGCCAAAACCGGCCCCCCATAATGTGGGGGCCGCGGTTACACCAAGGGGGGGAGGGGGGGCAGCGCCCCCCCGTTTTTCTCAAAAGAAGGCCCCCACGTGAGGGGGGGCCGGTTCCTCCAAGGCGTGGCATCCAGCCGCGCCGCCAGCTGAAGGAAAGAGGGGGCTTTGCCCCCCGCGCGTGGCACCTGAGCGGCGCCCAGGCCGCGCCACCTCCGGCAGGGCCGCGCCGCCGCGCCGGGCTCGGTCGGCCCGGACTCGGACCCCCTGTTTTCGAATCAACTTCGGTCTTTTGCCCATAACTTGAGCTACGGACCTCCGATTGATGAACCGTCAGCGACGATGTGATCCTTCTATCGAGGCGGTCGCTTCGGTATATCACACTCAATGTTTCGGAATACTCTGAGTTCGGCCGGGTTGGTTCGTACACGAAACCAACCGGGCCCTCGAAGCGGAAATGCTCATATCTTGAGTTACGGACGTCCGATTGACGTGCCGTCAGCTTTGTTGTGTTCCTCTTAGTGAGAAGGATCTTTTGGCATACTCCACCCGCGGTTTGGATGTAGGTGTAGTATGGTTCGGTTGGTTTTTCCTTAAAAACCAACCGGGCTCCTGGGACGAAAAGGCCAATAACTCTCAGACCGGGTGTCCGATCGACGCGCCGTCTGTTGCGTTGAGTTCTTGTTGATGATACGGAACTTTTGGATACATCAACTCTGGACTTTGTGACATTTGATGTATCAGCCTCTCGGCTCGTGGAGCGGACCCTCCCGAACGAGCTTGCTGTGTGCGGGAACCCTAGTGCTGGCTGCGACTGTGACTGCTACTGCTACTGCTACCGCTACTGTGACTGCGATGACGACAGCACAGAGATCCTTGCTGGATTCGACGATGACTACAACACTCAGCGATCCTACGTGGATCAGTGCTACAGGTCCTTTGTGGGCCTGATCCTGTGTGGGTCCGATCCTATGTGGGTCATTGCGCTCAGCGGTCCTGTGTGAACCAGCGACTACAGGTCCTGTGTGGGCCCGATCCTGTGTGGGTCTTTTTCGGGGGTTATTTACCTATCGATCCTTCATGGGTCCGACGACTTAGATGGATCAGAGATCATCTTTATCATCATTCGAAGAAGTATACCTGTGTGAGCTGAACCCTGTTGCTTTCCTATGTGGATTGTGTTGTGCTATCCTGTGTGGATTTCATTTTGCTTTCCTATGTGGAATACCTATACTTTCCTATGTGGACTGAGTTGTACTTTGGCTCGGAGGTTGGAGCATATTGAAATGATGACTTAGGTATATGTATGGGAATATACCTAAGTAGTTTCGGTTATTACTTCGTGATTGTATTTTTCCTTTGTGGTTATCCTTTGTGGATTTTGGGAGACCATCGGGGGTCTCGGGGTCCCTACTGACAGCTTATACTCACCCCTGCACGGGCTATGCCCGCACTACGTTGTGTTGGTTGCAGACGACGGACAACGTTGATCGTGGATGAGGCTTTCAGAGCAGAACGGTACCTGGAGGTGGACCACTGGGCGGGACGTGCCTGGAGCGGACGGCGGGACTCGAGGAGCAGTGGAGCTATCTGTACCCACCCTTCAGGTGGGATTTCCAGTGGACAGCTCAGAGTAGCGGCTTTTACTTTACAGTTGCTATTTTCCCGTTCGAGTTGTACTTTACTTTCAGTTTGGGTTTGTATACTGGCCCATTTACTTTTCCGCACTTGCAGTTGTACTATGTTCTTTCTTAGTGTTTACTTTTCCCCTTGCTTACTCTGTGGTGCTTGTTTACTTTTCAAAGGAAATGTCTTCCCATTTTGTTGGGATTTACGCCTTGGTGCTAGTCGCCAGCCCCTGGCCTATGGAAGGCAGGCTTGGGGTAGTCACGGCACGGGCCCTGAGGACGGGTCGTGACAAATTGGTATCAAAGGAGTTCGGTTCTACCGCGAACTCTGATCTTTTCTATGTGAAGCAATAATGTTTAGCGTATTGAGTTTGTTTATCAGTCCAGGGAGTCCAGTGTTGGTGCGGAGGCCGACGTATCCGTACACCAGGACCCTGACTTCTGATTTCTGACTTAATGCACGAAAACATTGATTGCGTGTGTGTTTCAATGTTTTCTTTGTGATTACTTAATATATCAGCTCACCAGGTATACTGTTCTGACCGTGGCGCACCTGTTTCCTTTTCAGGATGGCCCCACGACGGCAGCCAGCTAGGGTTCCGAGAGTTGAGCGTGACGACAGCCCACCGAGTGACGAGGCCTCGGTGCAGGGCCCTTTGTCAGTAGTGGCACCAGTGGTAGCTCTACCCACCAAGCCAATGATGCTTCCAGCACCAGCCGCTGACGATGCACGACGCCTTGGAGCTCTGCACGAGTTCCAGTGCCAGCGACCTCCTAGGTTCCGTGGGGAGACGGACCCCCAGGCAGTAGAGGACTGGCTGGAGGCAGTGGTACGTGTGTTTAGGCTAGTGAGGACACCAGCAGACCTCATGGTGATCCTCGCTGCGAGCCTACTACACGCAGCAGCAGGATGATGGTGGAGCTTGATGCTCTCGGTGCACGAAGAGGCATCTCTACTTTGGATGGACTTTGAGAGCCTCTTCCGCTCGGAGTTCGTCCCAGCCACCCTTCATGAGGTGCGTATCCAGAAGCTTCTTCAGCTGTGGCAGGGCAGCATGACGGTCGCTCAGTACTCGGTGAGATTTACCGATCTCTCGCGCTACTCGATCGACATGGTACGGGACCCATTCTTCCAGGGCCGGACCTTCGAGTAGGGTTTGAGACACGAGATCAAGGCATCGTTGATCTCCCTCATCATACCGACTCAGACAGGAGTAATGGAGTGGGCCCTTTTGATCAAGAGTTTCCTTGCTCAGTCTGCACCAGCACCGAGACCCACCGCAAGGTGGCACATGGCAGAGTCATCTGCAGCAGGAAGTTGACGGATGACTCAGGGGTCCAGACAGACTAGACCTTCAGGAATACGACCTCAAGACACTGGCTCAGTAGTGCGGGGCACACAGCGCGGAGCTAGTCTTTCGAGAGGCAGACAGTGCTACTCATGCGGCGGGCAGGGCCACATGGCTCGTGACTGCCCGACCCGCCGTGCCGAGGAGCATCAGACGGTTGAGGGACCACCGAGGCTGAGGCAGAGGGTCTACTGTGGCGGTCTGCAGGGAGGAGGCGGATGAGGCAGAGGAGATGGCCGAGCAGCAGGTGGTCGGCGACGCTTTGAGGCTCTGCCACCACCACCACCAGGACGTCCACCCTGACCACATGGAGCTGGCGGGCAGAGACAGGCACAACTCCAGGCAGAAGAGGCCTACGACCACGGCGCGCCAGAGATGATTCGAGGTACTATCTGTGTCTATTCCACCCTTGCTGCAGTACTTATAGACACAGGATCAAGTCACTCTTTCATAGCCGCTGCCCTTGTTCGGAGCTCGGAGATTCTCACAGAGCCGTTGGCTCGATCCTTACGGCTAGATACTCCTACGGGAGCAAACTCGACAATTACGTACTGGTTCCGGCAGTGTGAGCTTACTCTAGGAGGCGAGATCTTTGGCTGGGATCTTCTTGTAGCAGCGTCGAGGCCATACAATGTCATCTTAGGCATGGATTGGCTATCTACGGTCCATGCGCAGATTGACTGTTTTAGGCGCAAGGTGCGATGTGTACGCACCGACGGGAGCAGGTTCACCTTAACCGATGAGAAGGGAGCCCTAGCAACACAGGATGGACTTCCGCGGAGGAGAGGACATCCCATAACTCATCAGTTGGCTTGCCTCATCCTTGGAGTAGTTGACGTGCGGAGTCCTGGTTTTCCTGTAGTGCTGGATCAGTTTGCAGACGTTTTTCCCGACGACGTTCCAAGGCTACCTCCTCGTAGAGAGGTAGACTTTTATATTGACCTGTACCCCGGGACAGCTCCGATATCCACTCCAACATATCAAATGGCCCCTTCCGAGCTTTGAGAGCTACGGGTACAGTTGGAGGACTTACAGGGCAAGGGGTTCATCCGACCCAGTGTTTCACCCTGGGCTTCCCCGATATTATTCGCCAAGAAGGCGGACAGGAGCTTGCGACTTTTTGTTGACTATCGTCGCCTGAACCAGGTGACAGTGAGGAACAAGTATCTACTACCTAGGATTGATGACCTCTTTGATCAGCTCAAGGGAGCACGGTGGTTCTCGAAGATAGACCTCAGGTCAGGCTATCATCAGATCAGAGTCAGAGACGAGGACGTGTAGAAGACGGCCTTCAGATGTCGGTATGGCCACTATGAGTTCTTGGTTATGCCTTTCGGCATAACCAATGCTCCAGCAGTGTTCATGGCCATCATGAACAGGATCTTTTAGCCATACCTCGATCAGTTTGTCGTGGTCTTCATCGACGACATACTGATTTACTCGGCGACTGAGGAGGAACACGCATACCACTTGTGAGTTGTACTAGACACACTCCGAGAGCACCAGCTTTATGGTAAGCTCTCGAAGTGTCAGTTCTGGATACGTGAGGTCCACTTCTTGGGACACGTCATCTCTGAGATGGGAGTTGTAGTGGATCCCACGAAGATCGAGGAAGTGCTAGCTTGGGAGCCACCCAGGAGCGTGACTGAGGTTCGGAGTTTCTTGGGACTAGCTGGATACTATCGAAGATTCGTGCCAGACTTCTCTAGAGTTGCGGCACCACTCACAGCTTTGACGAAGGAGGGGAAACCCTTCGTGTGGTCAGATAGTTGTCATCAGAGCTTCCAGGAGCTGAGACAGAGTTTGACCGGTGCACCTATCTTGAGGTTGCCTGAGGAGGTAGTAGGGTACGTAGTCTACTGCGATGCATCAGGGACTGGACTCGGATGTGTTCTGATGCAGGAGCAAGCAGTGATCGCCTATGGATCACGTCAGTTAAGGCCGCATGAGCAGAACTACGCTACCCATGACCTGGAGTTAGCAGCAGTGGTCTTCACTCTGAATACATGGAGACACTACCTGAGGGGCGGGCACTTTATAGTCGTTTCTGATCATCAGAGTCTTAGGTATATCTTCTCACAGAAGGACCTGAACCCGAGACAGCGGTGATGGCTCGAGTTCCTCCAAGACTATGACTTTGAGATAGTCTATACTCCTGGGAAGGGGAACGTGGTAGCTGATTCCCTCAGCAGGAGGACTGGCATTCAGCTACTCGAGGAGGCGACGGATCAGCTAGCCTCTTTGCAGATATCCTTCGTGGATAGAGATGGAGCAGCTTTCCTTCAGTCTCTCACAATCACCCCTCCACTACTGCAGCGGGTTAGAGAGGAACATCATGGGGACGCTGACTGTGAGACACAGCGTGCACAGATATCCTTGGGACAGGCACCTGATGGTTTCTCCCTTGGAGCAGAGCACGACATCCTTTTCAGAGGACGTACCATGGTACCAGTCGCTTTGCGAGAGGAGGTGCTAAGAGAGTTTCACACTTCTCCTTTGGCGGTACATCCAGGAGTGGCGAAGATGTACCAGGATCTCAGATTGCAGCACGGGAACCTCCAGGAGAGCACGTGGGAGTGGGAGGATCAGATGCGTGCTCAGTACCCTCATTTGTTTCCCTAGTTTTTGTTGTATCTTTACGGGGACGTAAAGCCCTGAGGTGGGAGTAATGTAAAGACCCATAAAATTCAAGGGAAATTTTTTCTTAATTTTATTTGGAATTTTACAAGAGCGCGGTTTCTGACGGCACCTGATTCCGAGGCCCGGAGTGCCCGGAATCAATTTCCAAAGTTTGGCTCGGGTACGTTCAGTGAACGAACGAGCGGGAATTTCTAACTTTTGAACCGGTGCCCGGAATCAAAATTCCGAGGGCACCGATGAACTCGCAGCGCCGATATTCGCTTAAGGAAACCTTTTCCAAGGTTGCGTTTATTTCGGGTTGAGAGTTAGTTTTTGGGAGTTTAGAATAAGTTAAATAAAAATTGTGGGATACAAATTTTTATTTTAACTTGTTGTTTTTTTTAAAACCTCCCAAAGGGAGTTAGGGGTGGGACCCACAAACACTTAACCTCCCTTGGGAGGATTAAGTGTGGTGGGGCCCACAGAAACCCCAACTCCTCAACTTCTCTCAAAAAACTCCCCTTTAGCCCATTTCAATTAATGTTTGACAACATGGTTTAATTAATTGAGGAGGGTTAATTTGAATTTCAAACCTTTGAAATTCTAAGAGGAAGGTTGTGTTATAAAATAATCTTAAGATTATTTTATTATTTTGGGTTGGTTTCCTTTGCTCTTGAGAGGATTGGAGAGCTCCTTCTTCTTATTCTTCTGACTTTGATGAAGAATGCAAAGAACATTCGGACATCGACGAAGAACGCCACGTTCTCGGGAACCGTCTTCCGCGAAGTCATACCTGCGATACCGACGACGTCTTCTTCCGCGTCATCTCTTCCGCGACAATTTCCTGCGACGAAATCGTCGTCAAAGAACTTCGAATCCTCGCTTCACAACATCGACATCCTTCTTCTGTGACGCCGACCACCGCGATGCTCCTCTTCTGCGGGTCGTTGATGATCATCGTTCTTGAAACCGAGGTAGGGGTTTGTTGTTGATTATTTATTTATTCTCGTTCTTGGTTCTAGCATGACAATCTTGAGGATAAATGTTTAAGTGTTATCATCTAACGAGAGGGGGGGCCGGACTGCACAAACATAGCCGAATCCCCCCTCCTTTGTCCTTGATTTTTATTTTTTTCCATGCGGATGAAACGAGATGGCATGGTGTCGTCGCACCACGTGGGGATTTTTCGGCAAATATTGCGCGGCGCCGTCGCGCCGTGCTGTGGAAAGATTTATCATGAACGTGGTGCCGTCACGCCGCGTCGAAGGAAAACGAAGGCGTCGCGGCCGGAAAGGGGCTGCGGCGGAGGGGCGCGGTGTCGTCGCACCGCGCCAGACGATGAAGGCCGCGGCCGGTTCCGGGCCGCGGCGGAACGAGAAGACCGGCGGCTAGCTAGGCCATCGGTGTCGGAAGCCGGAAGGGGGACCGCTCTTGCCGGTCTTGTTGAGGAAGGACTGGCCGGCCTGGTCGGGCCGGCCGGAAGGGAGAAGAACCGGGGGAATTAATTCCCCCGTCTAGCCAAAACTGGGCCCCCATAATGGGGGGGCCGCAGTTACACCACGGGGGGGGGGGGGGGGGGGGGGGGGGGGCAGAGCCCCCCTGTTTTTCTCAAAGGAAGGCCCCCACATGAGGGGGGCCGTTTCCTCCAAGGTGCGGCATCCAACAGCGCCGCCAGCTGAAGGAAAGCGGGGGCTTTGCCCCCCGCGCATTGCACCCGAGCGGCGCCCAGGCCGCGCCGCCGGCCGGGCCGGGTCGGACCCGGGTCGGGTCGACCCGGTTCGGACCGACCCAGGGGGGTCGGGCCGGGTCGGCCCGGACCCGGACCCCCGGTTTTCGAATCGGCTTCGGTCTTTTGCCCATAACATGAGCTACAGACCTCCGATTGACGAACCATCAGCGGTGATGCAATCCTTGGATCGAGACGGTCGATTAGGTATATCGCACTCAAAGTTTCGGAGTACTTTGAGTTCAGCCGGGTTGGTTCGTACACAAAACCAACCGGGCCCTCGGAGCGGAAACGCTCATATCTTGAGCTACGGATGTCCGATTAACGTGATGTCAGCTTTGTTGTGTTCCTCTCAGTGAGACGGATCTTTTGGCATACTCCGCCCGAGGTTTGGACACAGGTGGAGTACAGTCTGGTTGGTTTTGCCTTAAAAACCAACCGGGCTCCTGGGACGAAAAAGCCAATAACTCTCAGACCGGGCGTCTGATCGACGCGCCGTCTGTTGCGTTGAGTTCCTGTTGACGATACGGAACTTTTGGATACATCAACACTGGACTTTGTGATAGTTGATGTATCAGCCTCTCGGCTCGTGGAGCGGACCCTCCCGAAGGAGCTTGCTGTGTGCGGGAACCCTAGTGCTGGCTGCGACTGTGACTGCTACTACTACTACTACAGCTACTGTGACTGCGACGACGACAGTACAGAGATCCTTGGTGGATTCGACGATGACTACAGCACTCAGCGATCCTACGTGGATCAGTGCTACAGGTCCTGTGTGGGCCCGATCCTGTGTGGGTCATTGCGCTCAGCGGTCCTGTGTGAACCAGCGCCTACAGGTCCTGTGTGGGCCCGATCCTGTGTGGGTCTTTTGCAGGAGTTAGTTACCTATCGATCCTTCATGGGTCCGACGACTTAGATGGATCAGAGATCATCTATATCGTCTTTCGAAGAAGTATACCTGTGTGAGCTGAATCCTGTTGCTTTCCTGTGTGGATTGTGTTGTGCTATCCTGTATGGATTTCGTTTTGCTTTCCTGTGTGGAATACGTATACTTTCCTGTGTGGAATGAGTTTTACTTGGGCTCGGAGGTTGGAGCATATTGAAATGATGATTTAGGTATATGTATGGGCATATACCTAAGCAGTGTCGGTTATTACTTCGTGATTGTATTTTTCCTTTGTGGATATCCTTTGTGGATCCTGGGAGACCTTCGGGGGTCTCGGGGTCCCTACTGAGTAGCTTATACTCACCCCTGCATGGGCTATGCCCACACTACGTTGTGTTGGTTGTAGACGACGGACAGCATTGATCGTGGCTGAGGCTTGCAGAGCAGAATGGTACCTGGAGGTGGACCACTGGGCAGGACGTGCCCCGAGCGGACGGCGGGACCCGAGGAGCAGTGGAGCTATCTGTACCCTCCCTTCAGGTGGTATTTCTAGTGGACAGCTCGGAGTAGCGGATTTTACTTTACAGTTGTTGTTTTCCCTTTCGAGTTGTACTTTACTTTCAGTTTGGGTTTGTTTACTGGCCCATTTACTTTTCCGCACTTTCAGTTGTACTCTGTTCTTTCTTAGTTTTTACTTTTCCGCTTTCTTACTCTCTAGTGCTTGTTTACTTTTCAAAGGCAATGCCTTCCCTTTTTGTTGGGATTTACGCCTTGGTTCTAGTTGCCAGCCCCTGGCCTATGGAAGGTGGGCTTGGGGTAGTCACGGCACGGGCCCCGAGGACGGGTCGTGACAAATTGGTATCAAAGGAGTTCGGTTCTACCGCGAACTCTGATCTTTTCTATGTGAAGCAATAATGATTAGAGTATTGAGTGTGGTTATCAGTCCATGGAGTCCAGTGTTGGTGCGGTGGCCGACGTATCTGTACACCAGGACCCTGACTTATGATTTCCTACTTAATGTACGAAAACATTGATTGCGTGTGTGTTTCAAAGTTTTCTTTGTGATTACTTAATATATCATCTCACCAGGTATACTGTTCTGAACGTGGTGCACCTGTTTACTTTTCAGGATGGCCCCACGACGGCAGCCAGCTAGGGTTCCGAGAGTTGAGCGTGACGACAGCCCACTGAGCGACAAGGCCTCGGTGCAGGGCCCTTTGTCAGCAGTGGCACCGGCGGTAGCTCTACCCGCCGAGCCACCGATGCTTCCAGCACCAGCCGCTGATGATGCACGACGCCTTGGAGCTCTGCACGAGTTCCAGTGCCAGCGACCGCCTAGGTTCCGTGGGGAGATGGACCCCCAGGCAGCAGAGGACTGGCTGGAGGCAGTGGTACGTGTGTTTAGGCTAGTGAGGACACCAGCAGACCTCATGGTGATCCTCGCTGCGAGCCTACTACACGCAGCAGCAGGACGATGGTGGAGCGTGATGCTCCAGGTGCACAATGAGGCATCTCTACTTTGGACGGACTTTGAGAGCCTCTTCCGCTCGGAGTTCGTCCCAGCCACCCTTCATGTGGTGCTTATCCAGGAGCTTCTTCAACTGCTGTAGGGTAGCATGACGGTCACTCAGTACTCGGCGAGATTTACCGATCTCTCGCGCTACTCGACCGACATGGTATGGGACCCATTCTTCCGGGCCCGGACCTTCGAGAAGGGTTTGAGGCACAAGATCAGGGCATCGCTGATCTCCCTCAGCATACCGACTCAGACAGGAGTACTGGAGTGGGCACTTTTGATCGAGAGTTTCCTTGCTGAGTCTGCACCAGCACCGAGACCCACCGCAGGGCGGCACGTGGCAGAGTCATCTGCAGCAGGCAGTCGACGGATGACTCAGGGGTCCAGACAGACCAGACCTTCAGGTAGACAACCTCAGGACACTGGATCAGAAGTGCGGGGCACACAGCGCGGAGCCAGCCTTTCGAGAGGCAGAAAGTGCTACTCGTGCGGCGGGCAGGGCCACATGGCTCGTGACTGCCCGACCCGCCGTGCCGAGGAGCAGCAGACGGTTGAGGGACCACCGAGGCAGTGGCAGAGGGTCTACCATGGCGGTCCGCAGGGAGGAGGCGGAAGAGGCAGAGGAGCTGACCGAGCAGCAGGTGGTGGGCGACGCTTTAAGGCTCTGCCACCACCACCACCAGGAGGTCCACCCCGACCACAGGGAGCTGGCGGGAAGAGACAGGCACAGCTCCAGGCCGCAGAGGCCTATGACGACGGTGCCCCAGAGATGATTCGAGGTACTATATGTGTCTATTCCACCCTTGATGCAGTACTTATAGACACAGGAGGGAGTCACTCTTTCATAGTCGCTGCCCTTGTTCGGAGCTCGGAGATTCCGACAGAGTCGTTGGCTCGATCCTTACGGCTAGAGACTTCTATGAGAGCAGACTCGACGATTACGCACTGGTGCCGGCAGTGTGAGATTTTTTCTCGGAGGCGAGAGCTTCGGCTGGGATCTTCTTGTAGCAGCTTCGAGGACTTACGACGTCATCTTAGGGATTGATTGGCTATCTACGGTCCATGCGCAGATTGACTGTTTTAGGCGCAAGGTGCGATGTGTACGCACCGACGGGAGCAGGTTCACCTTCACCGGCGAGAAGGGAGCCTTAGCAGCACAGGATGGACTTCCGTGGAGGAGAGGACATCCCATCACTCATCAGTTGGCTAGCCTCATCCCTGGAGCAGTTGACGTGCGGAGTCCTGGTTTTCCTGCAGTGGTGGATCAGTTTGCGGACATTTTTCCCGATGACATTCCAGGGCTACCTCCTCGTAGGGAGGTATACTTTTATATTGACCTGCACCCCAGGACAGCTCCGATATCCACTCCATCATATCAGATGGCCCCCGCCGAGCTTCGAGAGCTACGGGTACAGTTGGAGGACTTGCAAGGCAATGGGTTCATCCGACCTAGTGTTTCAGCCTAGGCTTCCCCGATATTGTTTGCCAAGAAGGCATACGGGAGCTTGCGACTTTGTGTTAGCTATCGTCGCATGAACCAGGTGACAGTGAGGAACAAGTATCCGCTACCGAGGATTGATGACCTCTTTGATCAGCTCAAGGGAGCATGGTGGTTCTCGAAGATAGACCTCAGGTCAGGCTATCATCAGCTCAGAGTCAGAGACGAGGACGTGCAGAAGACGACCTTCAGATGTCCTTATGGCCACTATGAGTTCTTGGTTATGCCTTTCGGCATAACCAATGCTCCAGCAGTGTTCATGGCCCTCATGAACAGGATCTTTCATCCATACCTCGATCAGTTTGTCGTGGTCTTCATCGACGACATACTGATTTACTCAACAACTGAGGAGGAACACGCATACCACTTGCGAGTTGTACTAGACACACTCCAAGAGCACTGGATTTATGGTAATCTCTCGAAGTGTTAGTTATGGATACGTGAGGTCCACTTATTGGGACACGTCATCTCTGAGGCGGGAGTTACAGTGGATCCCGCGAAGATCGAGGCAGTGTTAGCTTGGGAGCCACCCAGGAGCGTGAATGAGGTTCGGAGTTTCTTGGGACTAGCTGGATACTATCGGAGATTCGAGCCAAACTTCTATAGAGTTGCGGCACCACTCACATCTCTGAAGAAGGAGGGGAAACCCTTCGTGTGGTCAGATAGTTGTCAGCAGAGCTTCCAAGAACTGAGACAGAGATTGACCAGCGCACCTATCTTGAGGTTGCCTGAGGAGGGAGTAGGGTACGTAGTCTACTGCGATGCATCAGGGACCGGACTCGGATGTGTTCTGATGCAGGAGTGAGTAGTGATCGCCTATGGATCACGTCATTTGAGGCCACATGAGCAGAACTATTCTACCCATGACCTAGAGTTAGCAGTAGTGGTCTTCGCTCTGAAGACATGGAGACACTACCTGATGGGCGAGCGCTTTACAGTCTTTTCTGATCATCAGAGTCTCAGGTATATATTCTCATAGAAGGACCTGAACCTGAGACAGCAGTGATGGCTCGAGTTCCTCCAAGACTATGACTTTGATATAGTCTATACTCCTGGGAAGGGGAATTTGGTAGCTGATGCCCTCAGTAGGAGGACAGGCATTCAGCTACTCGAGGAGGCGACGGAGCAGCTAGCCTCTTTGCAGATATTCGTCGTGGATAGAGATGGAGCAGCGTTAGTCTCTCACAGTCACCCCTCCACTATTGTAGTGGGTCAGAGAGGCATAGCATGAGGACGCTGACTGTGAGACACGGCGTGCACAGATATCCTTGGGACAGGCACCTGATGGTTTCTCCCTTGGAGCAGAGCACGACATCCTTTTCAGAGGACGTACCATGGTACCAGTCGCTTTGCGAGAGGAGGTGCTGAGAGAGTTTCACACTTCTCCTTTGGCGGTACATCCAGAAGTGGCGAATATGTACCAGGATCTCAGATAGCAGCATGGGAACCTCCAGGAGAGCACATGGGAGCGGGAGGCTCAGATGCGTGCTCAGTACCCTCATTTGTTTCCCTAGTTTTTGTTATATCTTTACGGGGACGTAAAGCCCTGAGGTGGGAGTAATGTAAGGACCCATAAAATTCAAGGGAATTTTTTTCTTAATTTTCTTTGGAATTTTACAAGAGCGCGGTTTCTGATGGCACCTGATTCCGAGGCCCGGAGTGCCCGGAATCAATTTCCGATGTTTGGCTCGGGTACGTTCAGTGAACGAACATGCGGGAATTTCTAACTTTTGAACCGGTGCCCGGAATCAAATTCTGAGGGCACCGATGAACTCACAGCGCCGATATTCGCTTAAGGAAACCTTTTCCGAGGTTGCGTTTATTTCGGGTTGAGAGTTAGTTTTTGGGAGTTTAGAATAAGTTAAATAAAAATTGTGGGATACAAATTTTTATTTTAACTTGTTGTTTTTTTTAAAACCTCCCAAAGGGAGTTAGGGGTGGGACTCACAACCACTTAACCTCCCTTGGGAGGATTAAGTATGGTTGGGCCCACACGAACCCCAACTCCTCAACTTCTCTCAAAAAACTCCCCTTTAACCCATTTCAATTAATGTTTGACAACTTGGTTTAATTAATTGAGGAGGGTTAATTTGAATTTCAGACCTTTGAAATTCTAAGAGGAAGGTTGTGTGATAAAAAAAGCTTAAGCTTATTTTATTATTTTGGGTTGTTTTCCTTTGCTCTTGAGAGGATTGGAGAGCTCCTTCTTCTTCATCTTCAAACTTTGACGAAGAACGCGAAGAACATTAGGACATCGATGAAGAACGCCACGTTCTCGGGAACCGTCTTCTACGACGTCATACCAGCGATACCGACGATGTCTTCTTCTGCATCATCTCTTCCGCGACGATTTCCCGCGATGAAATCGTCATACCTCCGTTTTTCTCAAAGGAAGGCCCCCAAGTTAGGGGGGGCCAGTTCCTCCAAGGCGTGGCATCCAGCCGTGCCGCCAGCTGAAGGAAAGCGGGGGCTTTTCCCCCCGCGCGTGGCACCCGAGCGGTGCCCAGGCCACGCCGCCGCCGGACCATGCCGCCATCCGGGCCGGGTCGGACCCGGGTCGGGTCGACCCGGTTCGGGTCGGCCCGGACCCGGACCCCCTGTTTTCGAATCGACTTCGTTCTTTTTCCCATAACATAAGCTACAGACCTCCGATTGACAAACCGTCAGCGGTGATGCGATCCTTGGATCGAGACGGTCGATTAGGTATATCGCACTCAAAGTTTCAGAATACTTTGTGTTCAGCCGAGTTGGTTCGTACACAAAACCAACCGAGCCCTCGGAGTGGAAACGCTCATATCTTGAGCTACGGACATCTGATTGACGTGTCGTCAGCTTTGTTGTGTTCCTCTTAGTGAGACGGATCTTTTGGCATGCTCTGCCTGAGGTTTGGATGTAGGTGGTGTACGTTCCGGTTGGTTTTTCCTTAAAAACCAACCGGGCTCCTGGGACGAAAAAGCCAATAACTCTGAGACCGGGCGTCCGATCGATGCGCCGTCTGTTGCGTTGAGTTCCTGTTGATGATACGGAACTTTTGGATACATCAACTCAGGACTTTGTGACAGTTGATGTATCAGCCTCTCGGCTCGTGGAGCGGACCCTCCCGAACGAGCTTGCTGTGTGCGGGAACCCTAGAGCTGGCTGCGACTGTGACTGCTACTACTACTACTACCGCTACTGTGACTACGACGATGACAGTACAAAGATTCTTGGTGGATTCGACGACGACTATAGCACTCAGCGATCCTACGTGGATCAGTGCTACAGGTCCTGTGTGGGCCCGATCCTGTGTGGGTCTGATCCTGTGTGGGTCATTGCGCTCAGCGGTCCTGTGTGAACAAGCGCCTATAGGTCCTGTGTGGGCCCGATCCTGTGTGGGTCTTTTGTGGGGGTTAGTTACCTATCGATCCTTCGTGGGTTCGACGACTTAGATGGATCAGAGATCATCTTTATCGTCTTTCGAAGAAGTATACCTGTGTGAGCTGAATCCTGTTGCTTTCCTGTGTGGATTGTGTTGTGCTATCCTGTGTGGATTTCGTTTTACTTTCTTGTGTGGAATACGTATACTTTCCGATGTGGACTGAGTTGTACTTGGGCTCGGAGGTTGGAGCATACTGAAATGATGACTTAGGTATATGTATGGGCATATACTTAAGCAGTGTCGGTTATTACATCGTGATTGTATTTTTCCTTTGTGGATTTTGGGAGACCTTCGGGGGTCTCGGGGTCCCTACTGAGTAGCTTATACTCACCCATGCATGGGCTATGCCCGCACTACGTTGTGTTGGTAGCATACGACGGACAGCGTTGATCGTGGCTGAGGCTTGCAGAGCAGAACGGTACCTGGAGGTGGACCCCTGGGTGGGACGTGCCTGGAGCGGACGGCGGGACCCGAGGAGCAGTGGAGCTATCTGTACCCACCCTTCAAGTGGGATTTCCAGTGGACAGCTCGGAGTAGCGGCCTTTACTTTATAGTTGTTGTTTTCCCTTTCGAGTTGTACTTTACTTTCAGTTTGGGTTTGTATACTGGCCCATTTACTTTTCTGCACTTTCAGTTTTACTCTGTTCTTTCTTAGTGTTTACTTTTCGACTTGCTTACTCTGTCATGCTTGTTTACCTTTCAAAGGCAATGCCTTCCCTTTTTGTTGGGATTTACGCCTTGGTGCTAGTCGCCAGCCCCTGGCCTATGGAAGGCGGGCTTGGGGTAGTCACGGCATGGGCCCCGAGGACGGGTCGTGACAGTTATTCTTCAGACCTATTTGTAGATGAAGAGGATAAGGAGAGTCATTTTGAGGAGACATTGCGTCTAGATATCCATTGTCAAGGTACTCCAATCATGATGAAGACTTATCTTGAGTTGCTAGTAATGATATAGGTTTCTGAGAAGGAATTAGCTAGAATCAAATCATCATTAGAGGATAGTAAAAAATATTCATAACGACGTAGAGTTGTGGTCCGAAGTTCCCAGTTTCCATGGTAGAGTCATTTTTGTTTTTTTGGTGGTTGGTCTCGGCCACTAATGTCTTGTTTCTCATGGGGAAGTGTCTCTTAGGCCTATTCTAAGGGATCATGCACAATATTGTTTTGTGGGTGATGATTTAATTAATAGATAGAGTGCCTGACCATTTTGAGCAGCCAATGTGTGTCAAGTGTTCTACTTATGATTCCCCCGTTGAGTAAGTTCCATCTAAGGCAACAACATCTGGTTGCACTAGTTTTGGATCTATAGAGATAAGATAGGGCAGGCCTAGGATAACCCTTATATTATGCTCATCTTCATATATAAGATCACTACCATGGAGGTGGTCACCATCAAGGATAGGTAGGCCAGGGAGAATTCCATGGTTAGCTCCATGTATTAGCATTACCAGTGCTAGGTGGTCCAAATGTTGTTCGAGTTACCCTTTGATTTGTTTATACATGGGTACATGCCCTATTTGATTCTTGAGAAACACAGTCCTACATTTCACCTTCCCTTTTCCATGATTTTGGACATGAGTTAGAGAGGCTCCCGGTTCCCTTGGCATTTACATTTCCATTTGGAGCCTGAAATGACTTGTTTGAAGTATGTAGATACTGTGAACTAGTGTTGGGGCCGCACTGCTACCTAAGAGATTTCCTATGTTTATGGAGACAACCATGTGATGTCATCCTTAGTATTTATTGGTTGTATTCGGTGTAGGATTTAATATATTTCTTTAAGAGTTAGGTTTTGTTATTAGATGTTGATGGTGAGCTAGTGGTGTTTGTTGGTGAGACATACCCTAGGATGGGTCAGAGGCATGCTCCATCCTTATCATCCTTGATGTTTTAGATGATGCTATGTTCATTGTAGGTTTAGAATATGGTGTCTTCTGGGGTCATAGACGATTTCTCTAATGTCCATCTAGAAAAGGATGTAGAATTCCCAGTTGACGAGAGATTGATTTCAGGATTGAGCTACAACCAGACACATCTCCTATATCGATGCCTCCGTATAATGTGGCTCGATCTGATTTGTGGGAGTTGTGTATACAACTCGATGGTCTATTTTATTTCATTTTGGTTTGAATGATTGTATCACCGTGGGGTGAACCAGTTTTTTTGTAAAGAACGGTGCATGATGTTTCTTCTCATGATTCAATTGTCGTCTCTTAAACAAAGTGATTGTAAATAATCAAAAACAACTTCCATGGATTGATTATGTATTAGATCAACTAAAAGGTGAATGTTTGTTCTAGAAAATCAATTTTCGGACAGGATGCTATTAGATTTGAGTATAAGAGATGATTTTCTAAAGATTCCCTTCCATTGGCTTCTGGGGACTTACGAGTTCATTGTGATGTCGTTCGTTGTGAACAATGCTCTAGCAATGTTCAGGGGGTTGATGAACACTATGTTTTGTGAGTTCCTGGATATGTTTGTGTTGGTTTTATCAATAACATCCTTATGTACTCTACATATGGGGAGGAGCATATAGAGCATCTATGAACAATTTCAAGAGTTCTAATCTGTGATAACTTGTTTGCGAAGTTGTTAAAGTGTGAATTTTGACCTCTAAAGTCCATTTGAAAGGGAATGTTATATCCCCGCAGGGATTAGCTATGGATTAATTGCTAACATAAACAGTTGAGTCTTGGGTATCCCCCTAGATAGTGGAAGAGGTGTAAAGTTTTCTTTGTCTTGTAAGCTATTACATGGTGTTCTTAAAAGATTTATCTTGGGTTGTGACTCCTATAACAACATTGACCAAAAAGGATAAAGGTTCATGTGGACTGATTAGTGTTAGGCATCAATCATGTACCTGAAAGAGATGTTGGTCAGTACTCTGGTTCATTGTTTTCATGCATAAAGAGTTTGTTTTTTTGTTTTCAATGATGCTTCTCATCCGAGGTTCAGATATTTTCAAATAGAGTTGAGATCTTTTGTTTCTTATGGGTCTCGGCAGTTACATCCCCATAAGAGTAACTATCACGACCTGACGCTACCTGGCTCAAGTTGCAACTACCCCAAGACCGCCTCCATAGGCCAGGGGCTGGCGACCAGCGGCGAAGGCACAACAACTCAGGGAGGCTTTTTCCTAACCACCTGTACAAACACACATGCATCACACTCAATGCAAAAGTGCATAGTAAAAAAGAAAAACAAAGGGAAACTACTATAAATAAACCTAAATGTGCATTGACCTCTAAAATTACAAAGTATAATATGAAGGTAACTGAAAAAGAAAAGGGACAAAGAACGCGCCCAACCAGAAAAGTGCCACAACCCGGCAACAGGTAAACAGAAAGGAAAACAGGTGGAAGGTTCCCCCACCTGGAACCTGGCTCCGACCACCGCACACAATCCATGCTCCTAAACTCTTAAGCTCCACTGAAGTCATGACCATCATGTATGTCGTCTATAAGGGCACACCAAGTGCGGGAAAAGCCCAAGTAGGGGTGAGAATAAAAATACTCAGTAGGATACCCCAAAGACTCAAGGGAGCAACAAAGGACGTACCGAAGGGTGAGCAGTAGAGAGAACAGGGAAAGTAGAGGAATACAACCAAAATTACAGTAAAGAGTAATGTAGAGAGTCTAGCTCAACCCAACAAGAGGAATGAAGGTAGACTCGTCCAGACACAAGGTGCTGGAAACAGTGAGAAGATGGACTTCCCGTCGAGTCTTCGCTACCTATAGCAGGAGAGTAGACTCATCTAACCACGAGAAGCTAGACACGGAAAGCACGTGGCATACCCCATCCGTCTTCGCCTCTCCTGGAAAGAGAGTAACCAAACCCAAGAAGTGGGTAATGGAACAAGGTATATACAAATACATAATCTCAATCAAGAAGGCCAAACAAGACTGTAAGGGGATCTCCATCTCGTAGCTTAGCCGATGAAAAGTGATTCGCCAACAGTCCCAGAAGAAAACACCATCAATGCCCAGCATCCCGCACGTCTGCCCCGAACTACAAGTCAAGGGGCTCAAACCACCGCACCTCGACACTATACGCTTTAGGCAGCACTGACTCTCCCGCATGGTTTTAGGTTGCGTCACAAGGACGTGTCTCGGTGGGGGAAAAAGCCCCTCGTACATGAGAGTTCTGGGGAAATTCAAACCACACCGTGACTCTATCACCCAGTCAATAGAACACCTCAATGCTGTGGTTGTTCCATCACTGACTCGTACAACCAAGGGTCCTGCTCCAGTAATCATGGAGGAAAGCCACAGACTATCCTAGTAGAAAGGACTGAGTTTGAAAATCCAACAGGTGACCCACTGCCCAGCCCTGATGGAGGGTAAATCATAATAAGATATTGGGTTACCCACTGCCCAGCCATGCTGGAGGGTTAACCATAAGAAGATATCGGGTGACCCACTGCCCAGCCCTGCTGGAGGGTAAACCATTACAAGATATCGGGTGACCCACTGCATAACCCTGCTGAAGGGTAAACCCTAATACATCATCAAGCGACCCACTACCCAGCCCCGCTGGAGGGTAGACCTGGAAAAAGTGGACAGGTGACCCACGGACCTGCCTTGCTAGAGGGTACACCTAGAATAAGTTGACAAGAGACCCACTGCCCAGCCTTGCTAGAGGGTAGACCTGGAACTAGATGACAGGAAACCCACTGCCTAGCCCTAATGGAGGGTAGACCCTCAAGAGTCATCGGGTGACCCACTGCCTAGTCGATGCTAGATGGTAAACCATGAACAAGTCGACAGGAAACCCACTACCCAGCCCTGCTGGAGGGTAGACCTGAAACAAGACGACATGCGACCCACTGCCTAACCCTGCTGGAGGGTAGACCCTCAAGATTCGTCGGGTGACCCACTGCCTTGTATCTGTTAGAGGGTAAACCCTGAACAAGTCGACAGGTGACCCACTGCCCAGCCCTCCTGGAGGGTAGACCTGAAACAAGATGACGGGCGACCCACTGCCCAACCCTACTAGAGGGTAGACCCTCAAGATTCGTCGGGTGACCCACTTCCTAGTCTCTGCTAGAGAGTAAACCCTGAGAATTCTATTAGTAACCCACTACCCAGCCCCACTGGAGGGTAAACCCAGAACTGCTCTGGCCACCTCTACTGGATGGTACAACACTGGCCAACCGAACACGGAGTGGGTATCGTGCAACCACCCGACTCCGGAATGAATCCAAGGGAATACACTCAACCCTGCTGATCTAAACCATTGAGCATAGAGCCAGGGGAAAAACCTCAACCCTACTGGTCAATAATCGAGAACCGAGGGACCCTCTACGTAGCGAGAGGTCAAAATTACACAAAGCAGAACACGTCACGCTCCTGGGGCTCACACGACGTTTGGCCCCATGTTAACCCCAAAAAATCACACAAACATTCTCAGGTACCAACATCCACATGTACCTCCAAGCGCTCCCGTATACTCCCAGAGAAAACCACGTCTCCAGCCCAAAGGCTAACGTGCACCCGGCACCCAACGTCAATGCGAAGGCGTATCGTAACAAATCTAACCTGCCACCTCAACAGCTGAGGCACATCCAAAGAAATTTCTTTAGAAACCAACCTCACTCTCCCAGGAGTGCAGGCGATCACACACCAAAGGTCCGCTACAAGCACGGTAGAAGAACCGCCACCAAAGCACCCTTCATATTTCCACATTTAATAAGATCGTGTAAGAGGCTCCGGCCTCTTGAACAAATTACACCGTTCAAATCCTCCCAGAAAAACACACAAGATTGACTACTTACTCGCCTCCAATGGATATCCGACGGAAAAGTCACCAACACCGCCTCATGCCCGAACGACGTCCCGTGATCCCGAGCCTCGACCCCAAAAACAGTCGGGCACATCGCACTATTGTAATCCCCTCAGTAAAACACGTCAAAAGGACTGTTCACTTGAGAGAAACGAATATCCAGAGAAAAAGATGCATTTTGGCGCACTACACCTGAGCAGTGCTACGTGGGACCCGCATCCCAGTCCTGAAACACAAAGAACAGATCGCCCCATTGCGATCCTCTCAAAAAAGCACACAAGGTGGACAATTCACTTATCTAATCCGGTCGCCCGATGATTGAGATGAAAATCACCGTCGATGGCCAAACGGCCCTCGTGGGCCCTGCATCATCGTGCCGAATTAGAGCGGGTGGATTGCACCATTGCAAACCCCTCAGAAAAACATCCAGAATCGACTGCTTGCACGCCCTGAACGGACGCCCGATGAGAAAGTCATTAAACGCTGCTCGCATCTCAAAAGACAGGTCATGGGGCCCACACCTCAACTTCGTCCTCAACACCTGAAACAACCCTGGTAAGATCCGACTCGGTGTTAGGGTCCCAACACCACTGACGGCGCTTAAAACGGATGTCGGACGCGTCCGTGCCGTCCAAAACAAGAATTCCCGGGAAGCCCGCTAAGCTGCTTTACGCACGTGTCATGCCACCGAGCCCCTCGTCTTGGAATTTAAAACTCCTGGAACCACCTCAAAAGGTCCGCCTCTGCGTCAGGTCCACGCCTCCGTAGACGGCGCGCAAAACGGACGCCCGTAGCAAAAGGTACGAGCGTCCCAATTTTTAAGGGGGTTTACCCCTAGGCCGGAGCGGCCCGGTCTGGCCGGCCCACTGAACCGCGGCCCCGCCACTAGGCCCGGTCCAGCCCGACCCGCAGGCCGCCACACCGCAGCCCGCCACCTTCTGTGAGGCTAGCATGTTAGCGTAGCCTCCTCCACTGACCGACCAGTTGGCCGGTCGCGTCCACGCGGAGACCCGCCAAATGTGTGCCTCTGTCGCCGCGCAGGGGTCGCGCGCCGCGACCTCGCCTCACCGTGGCGCTAGATGGTGTGATGGCACCGCACGCTCCCTCGCCTGTAGTCACCCCACCTCAGCCACCATCGCCGCTCTCCTTCACGGAGAAGCCACCTCGCCGCTTCGGTCCACCGTCGTGCCGCCTTGGAACCTCGCCGAACCGCCGGAAAAACACCCCAAACACGCAGACTTCGATGAGCTATTGTGGCCTCCTCCGAACATCTATTTCAATTCCGAAAATGGAGATATAAATATCATAAATTATACTACACATCCATGGGTTTTTTTCTAATATCAAACAACAATTCAAGGATATAATTTAGGTTCAAATTAGGTGCGGGAAAGAAAAACACAACAAAACACTACCTCGTGGGCTTCGCCCAATGCTTCGCCACGACCCATCGGAGCTACCTCGCTGGAGCCACCTCGCCGGATCTGGAGGAGAGGGGAGGGATTGAAGAGGAAGAAAAAGAAGAGGGGAGGGATGTGTTTAAGTAGAAAATACTTAAATGCCTGCCCGATAGCCATGAACCTGAAATTTCAGCGGGGTCGGGATTAAGGCTCCCCTAGGCTAAAAACCACGCTCCGAGCGCAACAGTGGTCTCAGAATTTTAATCTGAGATCCCCTTCAAAATTTACAATGCCCACGCCCGAGGCTTCAAAAATTACAAAAATTCCCCTGGGTCCATATTCACATATGGCCCGCGCCAGCAAAACTTACACCCCTCCTATGTTAAACGTCATGTTCTGAACTCAACGGTGCCCTCGGTTTTTCAATCCGAGCCATTGTTTAAGAGATACTTGTGTTTCACCATTAAACGAATAAATTAATTAATTAATTTATCCGTTTAACATTCCGAAAGTGAGCGAGGGGTCCAAAACTCCCACGCCGACAAGTTTTATGTCGCTCCTATGGTAAACACCCCATTCCAGACCCATCCGTACACTCGGATCTCTGATCCGGATCACCATTCAGGAGTTATCCCATTTATTTGGCATTTCCAGTGTGAACGCGCTGAAAATTTAATTCCGCCCACTCCGAGTCTCGGAAGCGCACACCGTCGGAGGGCGCTGCTCTGGAATATCATCAAGAATGTTCCAAAGTCTTTTGCAGAAAAAACTGGGTTCTTAAATCATTCCCTCCTTCAATATTTTCATCCCCGAAAAGAAAAACCAGGGAACAAATCAAGGTACTAAGGCCACACCTGGCTCTCCCGTACCTAGAAGAGCTCTTGCACATCTCTTCGCCACTACACACAGACCAAAGGATTTGATCTGTTCACTCGAGGTCTGCCCTCTCCGATGACATGCATAGGAGCAAGCACACATCTGCTCAGGTAAGACAAGCGGGATACGACGTGCACCCACACCCGACCTTGGGGTTAGGGCAAGGCAGTAGGGAACTTTTCCATCCCTTTGGACGGTCTCAAATAGACCAAAGGCTCTCGGGGGTATCTCACCTCCCCGACTGAACCTCCACGTCACACACCATGATTGGAATCACCGCCTGCACCTAGAACAAGGCCTGCTGATTCCCTCCCTCAGAATATCCATATGGTGAAACACCCAAAGATATATGGTCATGAAAGATTCCACAGTCGATGTCCCATAACCAAGGCTCTCTTACAGGCTCAAAAAGAGAAGGATTCGACACCATCGACTAGAGAAAAAGGTCGCATGCCTTCTTCCTTACCAACACATGGTTACACCGACGCCCTGCGCCACCCTGGTAACAACCCAAGCAAGGAGCAGGGAGAAAAAGCATTTCAGATGCAGAGTCTAACAATTCTACTGAAAAAATGTAGAAGACCTGTAGATCGTACCTCTTATCACCTCATGCTCTGCAGGATAGTAGACATCCAAAGCTCGCGGTTGTCCGTGTTCACAACCGTCAGCTCCCGGAGCCTGACGTGGACCACTTAGTGGTGATGGGAAGACCTCGTAAGGTCTTACTCCACTACCAACTCCTCCCACTCCTCTACTAGCACAACCTATCTTGGTACTACTCCGATCACGGCGCTGCCTCCATCATGGTGGTGCACATGCTGCCTGCCTGAAGCTCTTCGCATGCCTGATCGGGAAGTCCCGTGCCAGGTGACCTCGCCTATCGCAAGCATAATACCAACTCTCTCTGAGCTGCACTAGTGCCCTCCGGTGCCACTATGGTGTATAACCACACCCCTGAGTCCGGTCATCAGGAATCCATCTACGTCAAGGTTCTTCTTGCCAACACCTGCTAGTTGCGGCAGATGTCTCGACTCCGACATATCTGCTGTCACCACCAACTCTAGAACGTGAAAGGAAGCCCTCTGTCACCAGCGCCTGCTCTAGAACCTCGACATATGTGGAAATGCCCAAGGGTACTATGACAGCACGAATCTCTTAGTGGAGACCCTGCTCAAACTTCAGCGCTCTGATGTTGTCATCATGGACCAAGTCCGGGTAAGAGCGTGCATGGTCTGCAAAACTAGCCACATACTCAGCCGTTATCATCCCTCCCTGCTGAAACTGCAGGATCTCCTGAATCCGAAAGGAGCACAAGCAGGAGGGGCAAAACTCCACGTGGAACAACAACTGAAAGTCGCCCCACAAAAGTGACAACTCGTCAAGAAACTGAGTCACCAAACTCCACCAACGCCGAGATGCTCCTCGAAAAAGGTTGGCTGCCAAAGCCGCTCTCTGGTATGCTGGCGTCTGCACAAGCCTGAAAAGGCGAACCACTGCCTCTAGCCAAAACTCTACTGCCTGAGGGTCTGGCTCACCACTAAACCTCAGCGGTCTCAACCGCTGGAACTCACAGAGCGCGCTCAACCTGTGCTCAAACTGAGCCTACTCTATTGAAGCTGTCTGCTGCTCAACAGGTGGGGGTGCTACTACCAGCCCACCCAGAGAATGGGGCTCACATGATGGGTCCTGGACTATGGCCTCGAAGCTCACAGGGTCGTCGTAACGAACCAAAGGTGGTATCCTGGCTGGCTATTTTCACCGGGACATCCTGAATATGATCAAGGAGTGTCGCGATTAGATGAGAATATATGTATATACCAACAACAACAACGATGGGGAGCTGACTCAAGAAGGACAGTCAAAGACTCAATCCTATGTGATACACAGACTAAATTTTCCCTGCAACAAGTGTCTCTGCATTCTGAGTCGACAAGCGGGTTATCAAGGTCCTGGTGAATGGATACGTCAGCCACCGCACCATCACTGGACTCCCTGGCCTGAGAACCGTTCTCGAGACACGATAACACTATTGCCCTAAATCCCAACCAATCCCTCTTTTAGGGATGTCTGCACAACGTCCCAAGGAACGAACCACCTTGGATACCACTTTTTCACGACCTGACCCTACCCGGATCGAGCTGCAACTACCCAAAGCCTGCCTCCATAGGCTAGTGGCTGGAGACTAGTGCTGAAGGCACAACAACTCGGGGAGGCCTTTGCCTAAGCACCTATACACACACACACACAGCACACTCAATGAAAAAGTGAAAAGAAAAAAAATAAAAACAAAGGGAAACTGCTATAAATAAACCACAATTTGCATCGACCTCTAAAAGTACAAAGTACAAGATGAAGGTAACTGAAAAAGAAAAGGGGAAAACATGCACCCAACCAGAAAAGTGCCACAACCTGGAAATATGTAAACAGAAAGTAAAAAAGCGGGAAGGGTCCCCCACCTGAAACCCGACTCTGACCACCGCACATGGTCCATGCTCCTGAACTCCTAAGATCCACTAAAGTCACGACCAACCTATCTGTCGTCTGCAAGGGCACACCAAGTGCAGGAAAAGCCCAAGCAGGGGTGAGTATAAAAATACTCAGTAGGATACCCTGAAGGCTCGAGGGAGCAACAAAGGAGGTAACGAAGGGTGAGAAGTAGAGAGAATAGGGAATCTAGAGGAATACAACCAAAAGTACAATAAAGAGTAAAATAGAGATTCCAGATCAACCCAACAAGAGGAAAGAAGGTAGACTCGTCTAGACACAAGGAGATGGAAATGGTGAGAAGATGGACTTATCGTCGAGTCTTTGCTACCTATAGTAGGAGAGTAGACTCATCCAACCACGAGAAGCTAGACACAGAATGCATGTGGCATACCCCGCACGTCTTCGTCTCTCCTATAAGGAGAGTAACCAAACCCAAGAAGTGGGTACTGGAACAAGGTATATACAGATAAATATGCTCAATCAAGCAACCCGAAAAAGATCGTAAGGGGATCTCCATCCCATAGCTCAAACCAAGAAAAGTGAGTCGCCAACAGTCCCAGAAGAAAACACCATTGATGCCCAGCATCTCGCACGTCTTCCCCGAACTGCAAGTCAAGGGGCTCAAACCAATGCACCTCGACACTATCCGCTTTAGGCAGCACTGACTCACCCGCATGGTTTTAGGTTGTGTCACAAGGATGCGTCTCGGTGGGGGAAAGCGCCCCTCGTACTTGAGAGTTCTGGGGAAAGTCAAACCACACATTTACTCTGTCACCCAGTCGAGAGAACACCTCAAAGCCGAGGTCATTCCATCACTGACCTGTATAACCAAGGGTCCTGCTTCGGTAATCAAGGAGGAAAGACACAGACTAGCCTAGTAGAAAGGATGAGTCTGAAAAGCCAATGGGTGACGCACTGCCCAGCCCTGCTGGAGGGTAAAACATAATAAGATATTGGGTGACCCACTGCCCAGCCCTGCTGGAGGGTAAACCATAAAAAGATATTGGGTGACCCATTGCCCAGCCCTACTGGACGGTAAACCATAACAAGATATTGGGTGACCCATTACCCAGCCCTACTAAAGGGTAAACCCTAATACATCATCAAGTGACCCACTGCCCAGCCCCGCTAGAGGGTAGACCTATAATAAGTCGACAGAAGACCCACTGCCCAGCCTTGCGGGAGGGTAGCCCTAGAATAAGTCGACAGGTGACCCACTGCCCAGCCTTGCTGGAGGGTAGACCTGGAACTAGACGACAAGAGATCCACTGCCTAGCCCTACTGGAGGGTATACCCTGAAGAGTCGTCGGGTGACCCACTGCCTAGTCTCTTCTAGAGGGTAAACCCTGAACAAGTCGATAGGCGACCCACTGCCCAGCCCTGCTGGAGGGTAGACATAAAACAAGACGACGGGCGACCCACTGCCCAACCCTGCTAAAGGGTAGACCCTCAAGATTCGTCGGGTGATCAACTGCCCAGTCTATGATAGGGGGTAAACCCTGAGAAGTCGATGATTAGCCCATTGCCTAGCCCCGCTGGAGGGTAAACCCAAAACTTCTTTGTCCATCTCGACTGGATGGTACAACACTGGATAACTGAACACAGTGTGGGTATCCTGCAACCACCAGAATTCACAATGAATCTAGGGGAAACCACTCTACCCTGCTGATCTAAACCATCAAGCAAAGAGCTAGGGGAAAAACCTCAACCCTACTGGTCAACAATCGAGAACTGAGGGACCCTCTACGTCGCGAGAGGTCAAAAGTACGCAAAGAAGAACATGTCACGCTCCTGGGGCCCACACGACGTGTTGCCCCAAGTTAACCCTGACCAAGCGCACAAACATTCTCAAGTACCAACATTCACATGTACCTCCCAGCGCTCCCATATACTCCCAGAGTATACCACGTCTCCAGCCCAAATGGTAACGTGCACCCAGCACCCAACGTCAACGCGAAGGCGTAGCTTAAAAACTCCAACCTACCACCTCAATAGTTGAGGCACATCCAACCACATTTATTTAGACACAAACCTCGCTTTCCCAGGAGTGCACGCGATCACACGCCAAAGGTATGCTAAAAACACGTTAGATTCACCGCCACCAGGGCACCCTTCATATTTACACATTTAATAAGATCGTTTAAGAGGCTCTGCCTACCTGAACAGATTACACCGTTGTAATTCTCATGGAAAAACACGCGAGATCGACTACTTCTCACCTCCAACGGATATCCAACAGAAAAGTTACCAATATCGCCTCACGCCCGAACGGCGTCCCTTGATCTCGAGCCTCGGCCCCGAAAATAGTCGGGCGCATTGCACCATTGCGATCCCCTCAGGAAAACACATCAAAAGGACTGCTCACTTGAGCGCAACAGATATCCATGGAAAAAGATTCATTTCGTCGCACTGCACCCGAGCGGTGCTACGTGGGACCCGCATCCGGGTCCTAAAAACTAATAAACAGATCGAACCGTTGTGATCCTCTCGAAAAAGCACACAAGGTGGACTATTCACTTGTCCAATACGGTCGCCCGGTGATAGAGATGGAAAATCACCGTCGACACCGAAACAACTTTCGTGGGCCCCGCACTATCGTGCCAAATTAGAGCGGGTAGATTGCACCATTACAAACCCCTCGGAAAAACATACAGAATCATCTGCTCACACACCCCAAACGGACGCCCGATGAGAAAGTCGCTAAACGCTGCTCGCAGCACAAAAGGCGGGTCGTGGGGCCCACTCCTCAACTTCGGCCCCAATGCCTGAAACAACCCTGGTAAGCTCCACCTCGGTACCAGGGTCGCAACTCCACTGACGGCGCTTAAAACAGACGTCGGACGCGTCCGCGCCGTCCAAAATGAGAATTCTCGAGAAGCCCGCTAAGTTGCTTTACGTACGTGCCCTGCCCCTGAGGCCCTCGTCTCAGAAGTTAAAACTCCCAGAACCACCTCAAAAGGTCAGCCACTGCATCAGGTCCGCGTCGCCATAGACGACGTGCAAAATGGACCACCATAGAAAATGTTACGGGCATCCAAAATTTTTAAGGGGGTTTACCCCTGGGCCGGACCGGCCAGGTCTGGCCGGCCCGCTCCTGCCGACCCGTTGAACCACCGCCAAGCCACTGGGCCCGGTCCCGCCATACCCGTGGGCCGCCACACTGCTGCCCGCCACCTCTCGTGAGGCCCGCGTGTTGGTGCGGACTCCTCCACCGACCGGCCAGTTGGCCAGTCGCGTCCATGCAAAGACCCGCCAAACGTGGGTCTCTGCCGCCGCACAGGGGTCGCGTGCCGCGACCCTGCCTCGCCGTCGTGCCAGCCAGCGCCGACGGTGCCTTGAACTTCCTCCCCCAAGGCCACCCCGCCTCATCTGCCACCGCCGCTCACCCGCACGGATAAGCTGTCACGCCGCCTCTGTCCGCCACCGCGACGCCTTGGAACCTCGCCGGACCACCGGAAAAACACCCCAAACCCGTAGACTTTGACGAGCTATTGTGGCCTCCTCCGATCTCTGATTTCAATTTTGAAAAGGGTGATAGAAAGCTCATAAATTATACTACGCATCCATGGGTTTTGTTCGAAGATCAAACAAAAATTAGAGGATATAATGTTTCTTCAAATGAGGTGCGGGAAAGAAAAATGCAACAAAACCCTACCTCGTGGGCTTCGCCTGAAGCTTCCGCACGACCTGTCGGAGCTGCCTTTCCGGATCCGCCTCGCTAGAGCTGGAGGAGAGGGGAGGGTTTGAGGAAGAAGAAGAAGAAAAGGGGAGGGGATGCTATTATGTAGAAAATACTTAAACGCCCGCCCGATAGCCCTGAACCCGAAATTTCAGCAGGGTCGGGATTAAGGCTCCCCTAAGCTAAAAACCATGCTTCTAGTGCAACGGTGGTCTCATAATTTTAATCTGTGGCCCCGTTCAAAAGTTACAATTCCCACACCCGAGGCTGCAAAAATTAAGAAAATGCCCATGGGGCCATTTCTCACAGACGGCCCGCACCCGCGAAACTTACACCCCTCCTAGGGTAAATGGCATGTTCTGGACTCAACGGTGCCCTCAGTTTTCAAATATGAGCCACCGTTTAAGTGATACATGAGTTTCAACATTAAACAAATAAATTAATTAATTAATTAATTCGTTTAACGTTCCAAAAGTGGGTGAGGTGTCCAAACATCCCACGCCAACAAGTTTTATGTCGCTCCTAGGGTAGACACCTCATTCTGGACCCATTCATACACTCGGATATTTGATCTGGATCACCATTCAAGAGTTAACTCATTTATTTGGCGTTTCTTGTGTGAATGAACTAAAAATTTAATTCTGGCCACTCCGGGGCTCGGAATCACATGCCATCTGAGGGCACTGCTCTGGAATATCATCAGGAATATTCCAAAGTCTTTTGCAGAAAAAACTGGGTTCTTACAGTAACTATGAAACCCACAATCATGATTAGGTGTCAGTGGGGTTTTCCCTAATTTTGTGGATAAAATACCTCATTGGTGAACATTTTTTGGGATTCACCGATCCTATGTTCCTGAGGTACATTTTCCCTCAATGTGACATGATCTTGCAATATCATATGTGGATGGATTTCTTATAGTAATAAAACATTGAATTCTCATATACTGCTGGTAAGGCGAATTTTGTTGCCACTTTGATGATCAGGAAGTTATTTAGTGATGAATTGCATGAATCTAGTGATTCATAGAGAGTGATAGATGAACTTTAGGTATTTTAGCTTGATATGGAGATGTTGGGTTAAGAAGATTCATTTTTCATATGATGGTGTAGTTATATCAGGTTTACAAGGAGGGGGAATAAATGTTGGGGGATATTGAAATAGAACTCTTGAGATGGTGAGTTATTTTTTGTGAGGCTCTTGATGGCTGGTATGATGATGAGAAACACCTGTTGTTGTTTCAGGGGAGGATTTTTGTTCATTTGGTGATGCATGAAATGGTTCTTAGAGTGATAAATAGTCCTCCCCTGGCATTACATCCAGGTGTGAAAATCATTTATCAAGCATTGAGGAGTCATGTTGGTGTCCTGGGTTAAAGCATGAAATTGCAGAGTGTTTCTCTCGATGCTTGGTCTGCCAAAAGGTGACGGTCTAGCACCGTGATCCTGGAGGTTTTCTCCAGCCATTATATTTTACTCAAAGGATGTGGGATGACAGCATGATGTAATTTATTAATAGTTTAACTCCATCATTTGGAGTCTATAACACTATATGGTTTGTAGTAGACCATTAGTAAAAATCATTCCACTTCATACCAATTGAGGTGTTGATCTCAATGGACGTTTTGTGAATGAAATTTCTAGAGGAGGCGGTGAGACTCCATGAAGTACCAAGGATGGTCATTTAAAATCATGATCCTCATTTTACCTCCAGAGTGTAGAGATCTATACATCATGCTTTTGGTTATCAGTTATGACTTAGCACTACTTTTCATCCATAGATGGATGGTCAGACAAAGCAGAACATCCAGACTCTTAAAGATATGTTGCATTCTTTTTCCTGAATTTTGCTGGTTTGTGAATGATGTACCAACCCTTGGTTGAGTTTTCTTAAAATAATAGTTTTTACTACACCATTGATATGGTTCCAACTGAAGCCTTGTTTGGCCAATATTTTTTTTTGATGTTTCACTGGACTGTAGTTGGAGAGACAATAATTCTAATGTCGAAACTAGAACATAACACGATACCGATGGATATGGAAATTCATGATAGGATGAAGGATAAAAGTATTTTCATATATCTTATGGTAATAATTGGAGGATACATATATATTTTTATGTTGGGGTCACATGTTTTTTAAGGTGACTCCCCATCATGGGTAGAGATGGTTTGGTTATGAGAGTAAGCCTTCTCCCCAGTTTGTTGTACTATTCAATATATTGCCTCATGATGGAGTTGTGGCATATTGGGTAGCACTTAGCCCAGAGATTAGGGGGATACAATATGTTTTTAACATGTCAATTTACTTTCATTATCCTTATAAAAACTATGACATCTTACGTTGGGGCGTGATTGATGTTGATGATGATGTCACATTTGAGGAGCGGCTTGTAGAGATCCTGGACCACAAGGAGAAGGTGTTACACAAGAATTATATCACCCTAGTTCATTTATTGTGGTGGAATTGTGGTGTGGAGGAGATTATGTTGGAACATGATTCAGATATACATTCTCAATACCCTTATCTTATTGATGATTACCTCTCATCTTTTCACATAGTTTTTTCGGTATTCATGGACCATTTCTGTTTATGAGATGGACTTCTCCTATTTCTTAGTATGGGTTTATCTCTTTTGAGAGTTATATCCCCTGGGAGAGTATTTAGGAGCTAGTTTGAGTTGTTTTTTGGATTCATGTTGTTCTTTATATGAAGCGGTTGAGAACCTATGGTGGAAAGATCCTTGAGAGATATCTCATGGGGAGAGTGTTCTGAAGAACCCTTTTTTATTTCCTCTATTGGATGGTTTTGGATTCTCCAGGATGATAATGTTTTGAGATGTATCTAATGTAATCTAATAAACCTATCCAGTCTATTCAATTGTTAAAATATGGTTATTTTTGTGTTTTGAGAGGTCAACATGACTTATTTCTAACACATTACAAAATTTCATGTTCTTTGAACAGCGTTTTCAAGATGGTAGGTCATCTATAAAAAGGTCGAATAGTTTTTCTTGGATGGTAGGTCATCTATCGGTAGATTGAACTGCATTTCTAGGATGGTAGGTCATCTATGGGTTGGTTGAATAGTGTTTATAGACAGGTAGGTCATCTATCAGAAGGTTGAATAGTGTTTTTATGATTTGTAGGTCAATAATCAGTTGGTTGAACTATGTTTCCTAGATGTTAAGTCATCTATTGATAGGTTGAACATTGTTTTTAGGATAGTTTTTCATCCCTCGGTGGGTGTAAAATGTTTATAGCTTCCTACAGTTTCAACCCTTTAGGATTATCTTTGACTTACAATGCATTCAAAGCCTTTTTAAAGAATTTATGGCTGATTCAAAGCCCATAACACTTTTATAAATTTTTCTTAAGTATCTTGGATCCATTACTCATTCAAAATGTGTAATCCTAGACATATCCTCCATTAATGGAAAATATAATCCACAACTCTATATTGATTTACAAAAGGTTGAGATACCATCCTCCCTTGTTCTTCCTTCTTCATTTACTTAGTACAGGACACCTACAGTTATTAATCCCATAGTAGTTGAGAGATTCAATTGAAATCATTGGATCATTTTCCTTGTTTGTTTCTTACTGCATGTTCCCCCCTGTTTTGGTGAAACTAGGAAGTGTTGATCCCTTTATGATATAAGGTATATTATTTATCCTTTTATATGTGTTCCCCAATATATTTCCTCCATTTCTCTATTCCATGTTATCGCATATAATATCCATATTTATATGTTGATTTTTTGGGGGATGGTTGATGCAGTTGTGCACTGATGTCCTTGGGTGTATGCATTCATTACAGGAGTGATTATTGTTATAAGTTGTAATAGCCTCTTCACGGGAAAAGAATGTCTAAAAACAGTTGGTGTAGGTGAATTTTTTATCTTATATTCTATTAATTTTCTGCCATATAATAATAATTTTTATCTAATTGTATCATAATTAAATTGAAATAATTAATTTTTGAACTTGATTAAAGGATCTTTATCGATTATGTAGAAATGTTGTTGCCTCTTGATTTTATAGATTGTGTGATGTATATGATTTTATTTTTATAATGTCATTATTAATGGAAATTGGTAAATAAATTGATGAAGAGAATAATTTTAAATTTATTAGACAAATAAAAGAGACATGTTTAATTAATCTGACTACTGTTATTGTTCATTGATGATAATAAAATGGATACAACTATGCATATTGAAATAAATTTGTTAATTAAAAAAATAATAAAGAATCATTTTTAGAGAAATATAATTCTTAAGAGGGTTCTAAGTTACCCACATGATTATAAATTCCATGCACCTTATGCTATATAGCTACTAGTGCTAATTGTGTGGCAAAGCCAAATGCCTTATTTTGGGCCAAGAGACCAGTTTCTATGTTGTTTGATTCCTATTTCTTATGTTGTGGTGTTATCCTAGGATGAATAATCCTAGAATGCAGTTGTGTTTTATGGGGACTGGGATTCCTAGGGGTAGTACTACTAAAAATTTATGCCTGGTGTGGCAAGATGCATTGTATTATGCAGGTGGGTGTCGTTGAGAACACTTGGGATGACAGAATGGGCTGAAGTTTGGTTTATACATTGATGAATAAGTTTTTATTGTTGAATATATAATTTTTTATCTATATTAAACTCTCTATCATATGATGATTATGGTCTTATATACCCTCCTTTCAAAAGAGGTGAAGGCGTGTAGGGTATTCCACATGTTTTCCATGTTTAGCTTCCCAAGCATGGATGGGTTTATGCTCCTACTATAGTTGGAAAAGACTTGACAGGTAGTTTATATAATAATTGTGTCGATCCAATTCAATTGGTAGAATATATTTATTTCTTAGATTACATGGAATAATGTAAAATGGAAATGTTGTTAAAAAAATGAATAAATGATGTTTAACCCATGGGGTTGGAGATTTCTAGGATAAATTGATGAGGTTATACTTCTGAAGAATTGTGAACTCATTTTGGTTATGACTGGAGGGCAAGAACCATGGTTGGAATGATAATTTAAAGTAATATGGAATTAATATTGGTTAATTAATGTAGAAATAATTAATTAACATAATGTGAAACAAATAAATGGGATAAATTAACTCAATAAATCTCTTTAAATGTTTGTGTGAATATAGGATACCATGTCTTAGATGTGTCAGCTAGGAGCTCTAGAGATTGTAGATGCAGTTGAGTCTAAGACAATGTTTTTTACATAGTGTTGTTGTCAGATATATTAAACAATTTTACTTTTGTGTTCCTATATTCATTTCCAACCTCTTGGTTAGGGAAACTTATACCACTAAGACTCTAATCATTGGGGGTGTTTTCAAAACATCATGTTGGGAGTATGATGGATAACTTCCCCCTTTGTCTCTCATCTCTTCTCATTGTAGTTACTTGTGATCGTATGCATGATAGTTAGTTTTCTGAATATACATTTGTAGAGGTATATAATGGATTATTGTTATTTTACACACTTATATTCAGGATATTGTTTTCAATCTGCTGCTATATATATAACGTGTGTAGGTTGTGTTGGCTTGATGATCCTTAGTCGGTGTATATAATTTACTAACATGAGTCATAATACAAAATATTTGATACAAATTATGTGGGGATTGGTGGATCCTGTGAACTAACTAGTGAATTTTGGTTATCTATTTATGGTGATGAGTTGCATGAGGTTCATGTAGTGGTGCTACACCTAGGATTCATTAGGCCATATTGTTTTAGAGAGATGATCTGGAAATTTGACATTTGAGAGAATTGAAAAAAAAGGGGGTAAGTGGTAGTAGGGTACCATTGATATCCTTTTTGAATTTTAAAATATTTTATGGTATACTTTATGAGGGTAGCCATGGTATGGATAGTAACATTGTGTACCTATTTAGGTGATGAGTTAGTTTCACTTATTGTTCCCTGTGCATTAGTATTCTTATTTTACCATTGCATGAGATGCTCTGGGGATGATCCTACCTGGTAAACTATTATACACACCATACATTATATAAATGATTTTTCAGGTCACATAGAGAAGGTTAGAGTTTGGGATAGTTAATACTTGTTCAGGATTTTGTATAGCATGTTTGGGTTTCATGGTCATGGTTGTTTTACTTTCTTTGGGAACCTTCATTTTCCTTTTCAGTTGTTATAGTACTTTAATGAAATTAAATATGTGTACTTGGGTTTCTTTTAATATTGTAGTAAGAGCAGGAGAATGTTGGTGTATTTCTTATTCCTCTCTTCTACATGTTTTCTCTTAGAATGTGACATTTTAAATAAAAAAATCTTATAATATATCATAATAATACCACATATATATCTTGAACGACTATAACATTAATTTATATATAGAGTTGGATAATATTTTTATCATATTAATTAAACATGTTTATTAACATTAATAATTCATTAGGAATCCCAAAATAAAAAATGGACTATATTTATGATTAAATTACTTCAAATAATGGAATTATAAACAACTATACTAAACTAACTGAACCCATGATTAAGAAATGGTATATTAAAAAATGATTATTAAAAAAATATTTTAAATAGATTCTCTTATCCCCCAAAAACTTCTACAGATTTTACTTAACAAGATGAGAGGAAGAAGTTTTCACTTACTTAAATAAGAATATATCCTTCCTTTTAAGTCCTGAATAAGATGATATGTTTCCATTATAATGATTAAACTAACCAAAAAAACTGATTGGAATATTTTTTAACATATAACAATGGATAATAACATTAAAAATAAAACCACTTCATTACTATCAGTTAAACAAGTGTAAAATAAAATATTACATATTTGGAAATAATGTTTAAGGAAATATTGAGATTCATATAGCTTATATCAAGATATATATTGACTGATATTGCTACTTTAAAGAAATAAATTTTAAAAGGAGATAAGAGGAACCCCACACTAACATCATACTGAAGAGAAGCCATTGTAAACATTTAATATTGATATAGTCATTTTTTAAGATGTATATGTTAGAGATAGGAAATAGGGGAATGATAGATCCAATATTATAGATATTAGAATGAAATTCATTAAAATAAGGAGATAAAATATTTTTTTGGAACATTTATTGAATTAATAAGACTAATATTCCCTGTAATATAATGTTTTTTAATTTTCCATGAAATTCCAACTATAGGTCAAATTGGTACTCTATGGAAAAGATAAAAACACTAATACCAACTATATTTCTATTAAAATACCATTTAGTTCCTGATTTTTCTTTATTACTTATTTTTTATTCATTCTACATCAATCATCTTCGAAAATACTCAAATTCCTATATATCTCAAAATTATAGATAAAAATAAATTAAATTAAAAATTTTAAAAGAAAAATATCCCATACTTGCAATGTTTATTAAATTTATCTGGTTTTTATAAAATAAAAAACATGTGGAACTTTGCATAATTGAATGGAATTATGAATTCATAATTTATCTTTTAAAAAATTATAGTTATCATTATGTTCTTATTATTTTAGAAATAATGGATAATAGGGTGACCAATACCATCTACATAAAACTTCAAATAGTCACATGTATACAATTATAATCCTTTACACATTATTTCAATAATATACATGATTAATGGATTGTTTCAATTTCTCATTGGATATATATTAAATTTTTAAATATCTAAGTAGCCTAATAAAAAATGATGAATAAATGAAGTGAAATTCATCTATGTTAATTATCATTCCACATTCCAGTCAATGAAACTTGCGTATGTATTTCCTCAATCTTACATAATCATGCCACTGGATGTTATAAAAATCATATGGATAAAATAATTAGGTATTAGTGATGATTATTACTTATTATTATGAATATCAAACCTAACTAACCTTTAATAATAATTTTATCGTAATTACCATATAATTATTTTCAATATATTATTATTCAAACAAATTAAACAACAAATACTTAGTTTAGGTAATAATATATAACAGACACCATAATTAGACTTTTTGGAGTTATATATTACATTTCATTTGTTAATATCAATTATGATTAATAATAAACAAAAAAAATCTCACGTGTGAACTATGAATATCAATATATAAAAAAACATCTCATATTAATGACAAAATTTCATCACAATCCATTATTTTTTATGATCTTTAATGACTATATATAACTTTTGTATTTTTATTATAGGTTTAGTATTTGTTCCTATATTATGTTCAAAATTAATCAAAGGAGAATACTTTATAATTTATTATTTTCCATTAATAATAAAATGATGATAAAATTTATATTCATATATTTTATATCACATTAATATATTTATGAAACATGCACTAACAAACCCAAATAAAGTATACCTGGTCCCAAATTTTAATAATTCAAATCTACTTTATATAGACCTCATTGTTTATAAATGATAGTTGTTTTATGAAAAGATAAAATATGTTATCATTAATATATACCCACAAATAGTTTTATCACATACCAATATATTCTACCTAATGAGTTGATATTTATGATGGAGATGTTTTTATATTTATTGGTATTTCAGTTTAATAACATGCTTAATAGTTCCATAATTATCACTATAAAATTCTATAGGATCATATAAAAAGGATTACCCCTAGTTTAAGAATAAACTTTTTTATCAAAATAAAATCATTCATTTCATATGAAATTGATTTTAATTCATTTTAATTTTATTAATTATCAATTTTAACCTACATAGATTTTGTTTGGATCTTTTCTCAACATCATTTAAAAAACAAAAAATCTTCACAATGATATAATCTCATAATTGTATAATTTTAAATTAGATCAGTGTAACACTTTTAAATAAAATTTTCTTCACCTCTAGAGTATAAGAAACCATAACAAATTATTCTCAATTACTAATGGATATTCTTGAATTTAATATAGTGGGTTTCATTTGAGTGAAGATATTTTTGTTGATAAAAATAAGGCCAAAAAAATGTTTTTGTTTTTAAATTCCATTTTCTAGTGGGTTTCATTAGGATATGATTTCTATATAACAGTTGTTTTTAAATATTTTGAGATGTTTGTTATTTTACATGACATGAAACACCAAAAAATATTATTAAAAAGAATAATAAATTTAACACAGCCATATTATTTATAAATATATATATGGGATATTATTATTTATAATAATATTATCAAATAATACAATTGAAGATAATTATTTGAAATTCTATAATATAAAACTATTTTTCTCATTATTTATTTTTGTTTTTGTAGAATATCATAAAACGTTAATAATTTTTATCCATAAAATTTCATTAATATTATATATTTTTATTATTAAACATAATTAATTTCTCAATTATGACTTTATAAAATACAGATTTGTGATTTAATTTTTAATGAGTACTATTTCACACACATAATATTCTAAAAATAAGATTGTTCTGCAAGTACCCGACATAGAAATAAAATAGTTGATAAAACAAAGAAATTTGATCATATCATTAAAACAACTAATCCACCTCACAAATCATTTCAATAATATATAATACTTTTATACAAAAATTCATTTTTTTAGTAGCACTATTTGAATCCTCAAGATTTTTAGGAAATATCATATACATATCCAGGAATAATATTTCTTAAAAATAATCAAATTTTTTATCTATCTTCTCAATGCAATGATAATAATATTATTAAATGAAGTAAAAAATCACCATATTTCATTATAGTTTTCTAGTGAATTTTTTTTATAGTGTTCCATGAGTATTTTATATGATTCTTTTATTAGATGATTATTATAGGTTGTATGTCTACTATCCATGTTGACTTTCTTCATAAAAACCAAATTTTAGCCTCTTTTTTGGAAACTCTATGTAAAAAAGTGTATATTAAAAAAGACTATTATAAATAGAATCTATATCCTAATTCATGAATGTTATCAAATTTTATAATGTCAATACTCCTAGTGAACTCTTTGTAGAATGTGGGTTCATAAGTTATTTCACCATAATATTATATGATAAATAAATATCTCTAAAACATAATTAATTTTAATAGATATTTGATTTTCAATATGTTCACAAGTTATATGTTTTTCTATAACCTATTGTGAATTTTTATTTTCCCTATTTTAAATGAAATTCTTTTTCTATTGGAATTATATATGTTGAACTAATTTTTCAATGATTTACTTGAGAAATTATTTTTTTAACACATAATTTAATACAATTAGGTAAAATGACCTTATGATCAGAGGGATAATTAAAATGATACTTCATTGATTCATTTGGATATCCAATAAATATAAAAATACTATTTTTAGTATATTTTTTATGTAAATCAATATGTTTCAAATATATGTTTCTTACATAAATATATTAAAATGAAAAGAAAATATTTCTACAATATTTTTAGTTTCCATGATAGAATTAGAATGTGATTGAAAGTCACATATTCTATAGAATAATATATGAATTAAATATGATGGTCAAATTAACACATTTGAAATTAATTCATTTATAAATAAAGTCAATATCTCTATCTGGACCCATCATTATATTTTAATCATCATGTAAGTTAATATAATGATATAATTACATGCATCTTTGTAATATTAGCGTACTCCATACTAATGTATTCTAATCTAATATATGATCAAACTATATTAACGTTTTTTCAATTCTAAATTTCTAAAATTTTTTAATTATAAAACCATTTTATTAGATTTTATCATGTATATCACCAAAAAAAGTAAAACTATATATATTATAGTTTTAAACCAATGTCTAAAAGAATTTGTTAGAACAACTTGTTTTTATGTTCAGTATATCATAATCAAAAAAATTTATTTGGTAATATAATTCACTAATATTTCATTTTTTCATAAATAAAAGATTTTTTTATCGTAACTAATAAAAATATTAACATTTATATGATTATATATTAACAAATAAATCCAATGTTTTATCCTTATCGAGTCTTTTGAAATATTTTACAACGTAATTTAATGGAAACAATGCTACTGGTATCAATTTTCTAAAGCAATAAATTTATTACTTTTTATGTTATGGGTCCTATTTAAAAAATGTATAATTATTTATTTATTAATTAATCTAGAAAAAATAAAAAATTTTATTCCCTTAAATTGATCAAACTATTTATTTTCAAGAAAAATTTTAATCTATATTGTCCAAAAAATGACTGAAAATATATTTTTATTAATTAAAATTATAAAAATAATCAATTTCTATAATTAATTAATCTTGAAATATTTATCTTATACACCAACCAAAAATTCTTTAATTCATTCATGAATTTTTTTTCTATGAATATTTTCATCCTCCTTCACATAAACTCACCAATTTTTATTTTCATAGATTATTTAAAAATGCATAATGTGACTTGGTTATATTATAATAATGAATTGAAACAAGAGAGACTATTGACATTATACCTTTAAAAGTAATTTTTTAATGTTTTAACATACGTTTATACATCAATTATAATATAAATAATGTTTTATGTATTGTTTTTTAAAATAAAAAACACTAAAAAAGTTATTTCAATTAACTATTGTGGCTTTTGGTGGAGATTATTTTGATAACATATGTAATTTATTTATTATTCATGAGAAATTGTTTTTAAAAAAGTCTAGATAAACACTCGATAATATAGTAAATGGAATTATTATTTTTAGTAGGGAGGGTATAAATGTTTCTAGGGGGTTTGAAATATGATAAAGACGGAATAGAGGTATCATAGTAAATGATGGACAATTATAACATGTAATGTAACAATTGTTCCCCCAAATTTTGTTCCCAATAAAAGGGAGGTACAAATATGTAAACCATGTAAGATACATCTTCCAAACTTGAGGACATAGAAAGAACAAACAATATAGGATATTCATTATATTTAAAACAGGATGGGATCTCTAGAGAATCATGTAGCCTACACCTTCCTTTGATAGAAAATCCAACATGATTGGTGCATCACTAGAAAACCCATGTGAAAAGACCATGCATCCTTATAAATTTAAATAAACAATAGATTTAACCTCAAGAAATATTTTTTTTATCCTAAAATTATTCACCGCATTTCTTCTCCAATATAAATGGGTAAAACTAGGAGCTACCTCCATCTCCAAGGATTGTTCCCCATCAATTCCAGGGTGTTTGATGTGTATTTTAGTGAAAATATATACTCAATGATATTATATATGTAATTATCCTTATATTCTTTGGAAGAATCCTTGGGTTCTTACTCATTTTCATAAAAATCTAATAAACCCTTGTTTTATCATGGAATTGTTATTTTTGGTGATAGAGGTTTCCTTTGGCAGAATAAAAGAGCCAGGTTGGGCAGGTACTTGTCTACAGTCTTACGGTAGTTTTTTATAAACTATATTCTATACTGATAAGGTATTATATATGTATTTGATGTGTTCTGTTTTTCCAACATGATGTCCAAATATAATTGGTTATTAATAATAAATCATCGATAAAATATATATTGTGAGACCATACACCAATCATGTTTGGTCCATCAGATATTATATGGGCAAGATTAACGTATACGCAATGGGTGGTCCAAATCCTTGATAACAGTGAATATGGGAAGTACAAAGAGAAATAATAGATTTTTTTTGTGTAAAAAATCCTTACATTATATGGTATGATAATGGTCTTATGGGATTTTGTTTCCAATCATATATATCAATGTAAAATGAAATGAGAATGATATGGGATTGTATGTAATAAAACTATGGATTATGAGTAAATGTTTAAATGATTTTGTTTAATGAATCATTGTAGTGAAATTTTAATGAATTGAAGATATATTATAGTGTGGATAAAAGGGTTTATGTACGGTTAACCATGTGATTAATGAATTACTGAGAATAACTTGTATCAATTTTTTCCAAAAAAAAATTTAATGTTAATGTGTTTATGTCCCTAAAAAATGGTTTTCTATGAAATGTTTTAGATGTGAGACTGATGAAGCTCATATTTTCAGATATTTTATACTGTAAATAATTTTTTATAATCCGACAAAAGTGTTATTGGATGGGTATTTGTCATGTTTTTAGGTTTTAGTGTTATTTTCAGCCCAAATGTGAAAAACTCCTAATTCTGGATTTAGACAGATTTTTACATCAAGGGTATTTTGGTCATTTCATTAAAATTATATTCCCAAATTTTCTAATTATGTTTTTTTAGAATCATAATTTTATTTCCTTCATCTTTGTCTTCTGGACCAGGAGCTATTCATCCATCTAAAGGGTCTAAAAATTCATTGATGTTGGACATTTTTTCGGGCGGACAACGTGGACCCACCAATAGTAACAGAACTTCATCTTGGCCTACAAATATTTAAATGATGTTTTTCCACCTGTTATAACACTAGGACAGATAAGGTTGTCTCTACAATAAATTTGGTGGATTTTTGTGGTCATTAAAGAGGCCATTGAATGACATAATTTTGCAGGAACCTTCCTGGAAGCTTCGTCCAGAAACAGAAACTGAGAATGAAAAATTCATAACTCCTCCATCCTGTTTCCAAATTAGCTGAAATTTGGAGGATAAATGGAAAAGAGATTTATTAACAACATTTTTCAAGTGTGGAATGCGTTAAGAGGTCATTTATGAGGTCTAAAATGTGCAAACTTTCGGCGGTCTAATTCTGCCTATAAAAGGAGGCCCTCACCTCCTTCCCAAAGCATCCCATTCTCCATCCATTCCTTCAAGGCACCAAGGAGGAGATATCCACTAATGGAGGTTGGCCATAAATATTCCCCCTTTATATTTAATTTATTTCTTTTTTTTATTTTTGTTTCAGTTTTTAGTTTTAATTTATATTTCTAATAAAATTCATGCATTGTTTTTATTATTGTGTCCACCCGTCCACCCTCATTTCTTTGTCTCTTCTTACCATCGTGAACTATAATACTCATGATCATGAGTAACTAATACGAGGAAAATCCCAAGGGAGTAATTAGGTTCTTTAACTCAATGCCATGTTTTTAATATTCTTTGAGTTAATTCTAAGGATAATTTATAGTGGGTCTAATCCTCATTGTTGTTGTCTAAAGTTTAACTTCTTAATCTACAACCATTTTCCCTCGATCGAGGAGGTAGATGGAGGGTGTGCTTGGTGATCTCTAAGTAGACTTTTCATTCATAACTGGGGTAGACGAAGGTATGCACACATATGATGGAGTGTGTTCACTAAGAATATTTGAAGATGGTCAATGAAGGTGCTCCCGGAAAGTTCTCTCGGGAGAACTTCATTTCTTCTCTAATTACATTTTATTTAGTGTTGCATGATAATTTAGAATTAAATTGTAGTTTCTTTTGATTTATGAATTTCATTTATTTTATTAAATTCCATTTATTTCTTAAAATATAAAACAACAAAAAGAATTAGATTAGGTGAACTAGAATAAGTGATTGAACTGACATCAATGCTCCTCAAATGAGATGACCCTGGTCAGCCTCTATGCTGCACTAGGAAAAATTAAATTTCTTTTGTCATGCCCTACGACAGGCGTTCATCAAAACTGGCACCGCTTTTGGGGGTCTAAGTATTTATTTTGATAACTTTTTAAAAATTCACATTTTTTTGTAAATATTTTATTTTTTTCATTAAGAAAAAAATCATTAAAAAAAATCTTTATTCCATGATGTATTCAAATTCAAATTTTTATGCACGGGAAGATTACTTGTAGGTGCAATATGAAGAACCATAAATTGATTATCGTGATATAAATGACCGGGTTGAAAGGATTAGTAATAATTTTGATGATTTGGGGAGGAAAATGGAATGGGCAGTGGATTATGTTCGTGAAAGGATGGAGCAAACCGACCCTGAGCCGGAGTAAGAACCTAAGATATTTGTGGAAGAAATTTCACCACTCATTATTGAAGAACCAGAGGAGGAAAATGTCGAGGTAACTGAAGAATCTTTCATCCTCACTCAACCAATTCTACCTGAGATAGATGAAAAGGAGGATGACTTTCCTACTGAGCCAAATGTGGGAGATCCATAAGAATTGAATAAATTCTGGAATGAATGTGAGGAGATGCTTGATCTCCCCAAGCCTTGCAAACAAGAAGATCCAGTACCATTGAAAGAAGACCCCACCCAATTGGGGGAATTTGATGTCAAGATGGAGGAGACCGACTACCTAACTCCATCCAGTGATAATCAACTCCAAGAGGCACTTTCAAGTGAATAAGTGATTGAACCAGAACCAACTCCAAGAGATGATCCTTCTATGAACTCTAATTTTTCTTATTTCATTCAATCTGATTTGACTATCACTCCTTATGACTTTGAATTTTTAGATTCCTTCAATCCTTGTATCTCCTTGGAGGAAGATGAAGAAGGATAAATTGCACCAGTTGAGGAACACCTGGAGCTCCCTAAGTACATTGATCATATGCTTGAGGAAGTCCAAGAAACGATAATAGAGGCTCTGCATGAAGAACCAAATCTACAAGCTGCCAACCTTAAAAGGGATGATTTTGAAATTAATATTTCAAATTTCAAATTTGAATATCCCTTTGATTATTCTTTTCATGCAGCACATCTCGAGCAACCACTGGTTTTTAAAGAACACATTGCACAAGTAGCAACTGAAGAGGAAAAGTGTCCATACTTCATCCTACCCCCGCCATGCAAGCTATACCATATTACAAAGGGGGTGGATCTGGTGTACTCTTTACATGGAATTATCCTAACCAAGAACAAAGAACTACAAGCTGGGAAGAAAAACATATAGTGGTTCATGTCCAAGAAGATTTACCCACCGTCGGAGTATGGATAACGGCTAGTACTTCCCTCCGGAGGCAGTAAAAGATTCCAGGGCCCACTTGGGGGATAATACCAAGATTAATCTTTACAAGCTTTCTAGTAATTTAAATTTCAAATTTAGTATTAGGAAATAGTATAGCTTTCCGCCCCATCCCTCTTTTCAGTTTGAGCTTAATTGAAATGATCCTTATGATTAATTGAGCAATTTTTCTTGTGTAGGATCATGAAGTCAGAAGGAAGCCCAATTAATTAAAGGAAGAGGACCGAATCAATATTTCAAAAGGGAGTTAACTTTTTATGATTATCATTTAAACTCCTTTCATTATTTGGTCCAAAATATATTTTGAGCTTTAATGAATATTCTAATCACTTTTCACACATCAATTGATTTTTTAAGAGTTGAAATGATTTTTGAAATAATTGATTTTAAATTATTGTTGATGTGAAAACATTTTTCTTGAATTGGATTATCAATCATTTTTATGAGATTGACTGATTTTTTGAATCCATGACCATGAAACATTGACTCAAAATACTTTTCCAATCCTGTGAGGAATTATAAACCACTTTTACATATTCTTCATAATACCCACACTTTCTTGAGGGAAACTTGAATTTTGTGTGAGAACCAGAATTTGTGAATTATTCTATTTCGAAGCTTTGGATTTCATGGAATGTATTTGAAATGATTGATGCATCTATTTGGATCGCCAAATTTTATCCTGAGACCCACCTTTACATTTATCCTTTGTAATCCCTTAGATGCCATGAATTTCCTTATAGGTTTAAGCCACATTACAAGCCAAGTTTTCCTTACCTACCTGCACTTTTAGTATTTTTTCATGGATAATTAAAGTTTGAGTGTGGGGGAAGGGCCTTTTGTGTGCATTAATTGGGATGTGTATCATTTATGGGTAGTGCAAAGTGTGTGTCAATATTTCGGGTAGTGGACAATAAGAGAATTGGGCATGTGTCATCATTTCATTGTACTTTATTTGTTTCATCCATTTCTCCTTCAAAAAAATAGATGAAAGAAATGGAGATGAGTTTGAATTCCTCATTTTACATTATAATATGACTCATGTCACTCTCAAAAATAAAGGGCATGCATTTTCATTCATTCATTGTATTCAATTTTCATCACATCCTCCAAGAAAAAAAACAAAAATAAAATAAAGTTGTGCCATTCAAGAGCTTTGAACAAAAAGGATCACCTAGATGATATCATTCATTATAATCACTAATTGTCTCTTGTAACATGTCATAAAAAGGGGGTGGTGTTGTTTTTCATATTTTCAAGTGGGATTGAGAGAGGATTTTCCTGGGTTTCCCCTTGATTTAATCATGCATTATACTTAAAAGTTAAACCTCCTCTTTCTAGACTAAAACGTTTTCAATCATTTTCCCACCAACCCTAAGCCACAGAATCATTTGAACCTTTAATTAAAGAAATCATGATTAAATTCATTTTCATGTTTCACACTATGTAGAATTTAGAATTTTCACAACCCTATGGTGATACATGAAATTTTCAAGTATGAGAATAACTCTAGATTCAATTTCTCTTGAGTGAACAGTGACATAAAATCTAATGTGAGGTAGGTTGTGATTGGGACATGGATTGATTTATCAGGTTGAACAAATTTTAATGATTGAAATTAAAATTATAGAGGCTTTGTTTTTCATATATGATACATTATGGAATTCTATTTTGGATAAGATCATTGATATTTTCTCATTTTTAATTGTTGTGTGGAAATTGATTTGGATGTAAGATGACTGCCCAGGAGTGCAATGTTTAAGTGTGGGGGAGTGATGAAGATCACATTTTCATATATTTTATACTGTAAATCATTGTTTATAATCCCAAAAAAGTTTTATTGGATGTTTAATTGTCAGGTTTTTAGGTTTTAGGGTTATTTTGAGCCCAAATGTGAAAAACGTCTAATTCTGGATTTTAGACAGATTTTTACATCAAGGGTATTTTGGTCATTTCATTAAAATTATATTTCCAAATTTTCTGAATAAATTTTTTTTCGAATCCTATTTTTATTTCCATCAACTTTTGCTTCTGTACCAGGAGCTGATTTGGCCATCTAAAAGGTCTAAAAATTCATTGAAGTTGGATATTTTTCAGGGCAGACAACATGGACCACCCACCGTATTGGAACCCCATCTCAGCCAACAAATATCTAAATGATATGTCTCAACATGGGATACCAATAGGACAGATAGGGACGTATCTGAAATAAATTTGGGGATTTTGGAGGTCATTAAGGAGTCCATTGAACGACATACTTTTAGAGGAACCTTCCCGGGAGCTTCGTCCAGAAACAGAAACTGAGAATGAAAAATTCATAACTCCTCCATCCTATTTCCACATTAGCTGAAATTTGGGGGAGAAACAGAAAATAGAGTTATGAACAACATTCATTAAGGGTTTAACGCGTGAGTAGGTCATTTATGGGGCCTAGAACTCGCAATCTTTCGGGGGTCAAATTCTGCCTATAAAAGGAGGCCCTCACCTCCTTCCCAAAGCATCCCATTCTCCATCCATTCTTTCAAGTAACCAAGGAGTAGATCTCCACCGAGGGAGTATGGCCCTAAATCTTCCCTCTTTCTTTTTAATTTATTTCTTTTCTTTATTTTTGTTTTAGTTTTTTTTTTGTAATTTTTATTTCTAATAAAATTCATGCATTTTTTTATTATTGTGTCCACCCATCCACCCTCATTTCTTTCTCTCTTCTTACCATTGTGAATTTTAAAACTCATGATCATGACTAACTAATATGATAATATCCCAAGGGAGTAATTAGGTTCTTGAACCCAAGGCCATGTTTTTAATATTATTTGATTTATTTCTAAGGATAATTTATACTTGGTGTAATCCTCATTGTGGTTGTCTAAAGTTTAACTTCTTAATCTACAACCATTTTCCCGAGATTGAGGAGGTGGATGGAGGGTGTTCTTGGAAATCTCTATGTAGACATTTCATTCATAACCTTTGTAGACTAAGGTGTGCACACATACGATGGAGTGTGTTCACTAAAAATATTTGAAGCTGGCCAATGAAGATTCTCCCTGAAAGTTCTCTCGGGAGAACTTCCTTTCTTCTCTAATTACATTTTGTTTAGAATTTCATGGTAATTTAGAATTAAATTTTAGTTTCTTATGAATTATGAATTTCATTTATTTTATTAAATTCCAATTATTTCATAAAATATAAAACAACAAAAATAATTAGATTAGGTGAACTAGAATAAGTGATTGAACTGACATCAACGCTCCTGAAGTGAGACGACCCTAGTCAGCCTCTATGTTGCACTAGGAAATATTAAATTTCTTTTTCCATGCCCTACGAAAAGTGTGCATCAGAGACATGATGCTCGAAGACCCATGAAAGAGGATATTGGACATGATGATCCAATTAATTGAATAAATGTTTTTATACATTAGTAATAAAATATTTGGATTTTATTGATGAACTTGACATATTATAATCATGATTTCTGTTCAAAGATAAAGTTAAATTCGTAAAAGTTCATACATGGTGTCAAAATTTGGATGGGAACCCCATTGATATAACAACATGGAGATGTAATATTAAGTCTCCCACTTTTGGAAATTTTTACTCCATGACATTAAGCACAATACATCTGAGGTATGAGTTAAAATAAGTGAAATAATTACCAGTTAATTAGAAACATGATGACACACATGTCATATTAGTTTTACTCTATTTAACTCTATTGATCATAATACTATGTATTGGAAATTTATTTATACCCCAATGCTGGTGGCATATGACGTTGTACTACCACCTAGCTCAGGACACATTTAGTACAAGAGATTATTTCAATGTAACACCACTAGATTCTAGAATATATTTCTTTTTACAAATTTCAATTTGTATAATGTCTAGTATTTCACTCCAAACCACGTTTTAGAGAAACAAACTACATTATTAACATAATATTATTTAATTTTTAAATTATAACCAAACAGTTAATTTGGTGTGTATGAATATGATTAACTACTTTATAAAATATATATAAATTCACTAATCAATATATATATATATATATTGATAAATTTAGAGTAAAAAATAATTCATATTTAAGAAAGTTAATTTAATTTAATAGTTTTTTTTATTAACTACACACACTAAAAGAAGAAAAAATCCTGGGAAATAAATCCTGTGACTGACACCCCACATCCAAACCCCCTAGGCATCCCCATCCACCTTCAGGGGAATGAAAATTAACTATATTATTTTAATATGTGATTTTATTAAAAATTATTTCTCATGTGAGAAATTTTCATATTTTATTTATAAAATATTATGAAATTAAATTTGATAAAATTAATTTAATTTTGGAGATAATCATTTCAAAATTATCAAAAGATAATGTTATTACCATATTATTAAAAGATTTATTTTTCAATGAATTATAATAATTAAATTTAGTATTACAATATTATAATTTCTTAACATTTAAAATATTTCAATAATGGGTTTTTGAAATGGTTTTTATACTTTAATTTCGAACAAAAACTTTTTATATTTAAATGCTCATTTTCCCGATAATCTATGTTTTCATTGAGTTATTTTTCTTTAATTATTAATGATTTTTTTTTAATTTTTGGAATTTAATTTGGAAATATGGATTCCATATTTACAATTATGATTTATATTTGTATTAAATAGGTCCCTTTTATTTTTTGGACAATTTGAAAAACAAACCCGATAGTTTTTGTTACCACTGTAAATGTTAAAATATCTAATTAAATGTCAAAAATAAAATGATAAGGACTAAATAATTAACTAAAAACATAACTATATCTAATTTTATCATTATGTCTTGTACATTATAACTCATAGGTATAACATATAACATTTTTAGATACATTGATATGATTATTACCATTATAGTATTGCATTTAATTAAAAGTCAAACATGCCACAATCTTATTTTTAATAACTACTATTTTTTTAATATATTTTTATATTCGACTATAAATATTATATTTAAAGAAAAAATATTTACATTCAACATAGTAATTTATTTTGTTAATTTTTAATGACAAATAATTGAAATTAAATCTTAAAAAATAATGACGTTGTAATTATTTCATTAACAGAATAATCGAATGAATGATATTAAACATATTAATAGTTTCATAATTTAAAATATTTTTAGTTGATCCATGAATTATGTATATTTACATAAAATTCTTAGTATATAATAAAATATTGGGTTAAAATTTTGATTTTTATATTTTTTATGTCAATTTATTGAATTTGTAACACCCCGAGATTTTATAAAAAATATTCTTCTTATTAATGTCTTGTGTTGTACGCTACACCAAAAGGAGCTTTCTCAACACGCATCCTTGACTTGCCTTGCATTACACGCAATCACGACCTACCTCGATAGCGTGTGTAGTACACAATACCGAGTTTCACTAAACAACGATATGCTATTAAAATATTATTAAAACTAGCCGTTATGAATAGTAATAACCACCATTTAAAATTTTATAAATTTTAGCTCTCAAAATGGAATTCATTTTTGGATTCGGAGTATCGAATTTAGGCTAAGGTGAAATTTTGGAACTTTTCGGATAACTTTCATATTCTGATGAATAGTGAAAATTACTAAATTATAATTAAAAACAACTTTTTTAATCGAAATAATTAATAGTGATAAATAATTAATTTGAATGGTTTTAAAGTATATTTAGAATATATTTTTACAATTTAATACAATGTTGGCCATTGGATGTAATTTCACATTTAAACCAGTCATAAACAAGTGTCAATCTTTTGATAGTTATTATCTCTTAAGAACATGCTATTTGTTTTGACGACGAGAATTAATTTTTAAATTAATTAATGCAACTGATATGTTTTGAAATTGATAAAATAGACATCATTTTTGAATTCATAATATCAAATATAGCTTAGATCTAATTTTTGGTATTTTTCTAGAAACTTTCATTTTTTGATGAATAGTAAAACCACTAAGTGGTTGTTAAAAAACTGAATTTTTCATAAAACTTAATTTTACCGCTTCTGTGAGTGGAATTTTGAAAATCCGAGATACACGGTTAATATCAAGGACTAAAATTTGGTTCAATGATATGAAAATAATTTTTGGTGAACAGTAACTTTTTACTTTTTTTACCACGGTTAAAAGTAAATAGGGTAATTAAGGGTACAAATGATATTATTATTACCCTAACACATTTACTAATTCTATTGGAAAAGTTTAATTCGACCAAAAACAACCTTTGTAATAAAATATGACCATTTAGTCCCACATGGATTAGATTAGGACATTTATTATTAATTTATTTAAAAAGGGTTAAAATAGTTAAAATCAAAGTTTAATAACTAAATAATTTTTAATATAAGGTTATACAATATATAAATTCGACTATAAATATAAATTAGAAAGATAAAAAGATTTCCTACATAATGGTATTTTATTTGTAATTTTTATACTTTAAATAATTTAATATATTTATGACACAATGATGATGCAGTAATTACCATAATAGTGAAAAATTAGAATAATTGATATTATAAATACCTAAATAAGTATGATTTGAGACTTTTTATGAATTAAAATAATTTTCTACGTTAATCTGACATGTTAGGATTGATTTCATTAACTTTGGTTGAAGTAATCATTCTGTTATGAGTTTCAAAAAAATCAACTATTGAATAGTGTCAAAATTGACATAAAATAGTTTTTAAAACAAATATTATATTATTAATTGTTGTTTTATTCCTAAAAATATAAGGTTCGGCCAAATTACTTATATAAGGTTATATATATAAATAAAACACAACCTGGGGGTCGCTTGGATGTATATGGTAAGTTTATTAGCTATATAATATAAAAATACAAAGTGACATGGTAAATGTCAATCTAATTAACTAAGAGTTAAAACTAAAAGATAAGGTTAATATAATGACCTAAACTTGTTTAAATTCTATTGGATAAGAGGATTGAGACCCATACCCACCTTATCTTCTAAATAACTCAATTTTGAGCTTTTTAAAACCGAACTTGACTTTATAATAAAATAATATTTTTGGTTATTCCAAAGGTACCCCTCTCCTCCCTTATAAAAGGGAACCTCCTCCCTCTCTTCCTCATGCTCAGCCAACCCCTGCCAAATTCTCTTCTCCACTTCCCTAGAAATATTATAGAGGTTCTGTTCTTCCTCAAAGACCAATTTTGGTGCCCTAAAGGAAGATCTCAAAGAAGCGCTTCAAAGAATAGGTAATTTCTGTTACCAATTCTTTCAACTTTATTTCTTCTTTCACTTATTCTTCTTAGGTTGTTTCATTATGAAGTAAAAACATCATTATCACTCATATAAGGATATGTTATTATAATTATGAAACAACCCTATTTCACCATCTATCCATCCTACGGAAAACGAAATCACCAGGCATGCGTACGTACGGAATACTGTCTCCACGCCGTGGTGTAATCTATTTTGCACCACCACCTTACTTGGATGGGTATAATGGTGTAAATAATAACTATATATGATTATTGTAAATTGATATTGATTCTTAAATAGTATACATACACTAAAATACAATTCAACGATCAGGAGAACGATATCATCGCTCGTGCGTACGTATGGACTACTGTCTCCACAACGCGATGAGATTCATTCTCCACGTTAACCATTCATGAATGATTATAAAGTATATATAATAAGGTTTCATGAAATATATGACATAATAATACTACTGGATTTATGTATATATATATTTATTTCATCTACTTAATTCCACTCAATTCAATAAGGAAACGAAAACAACGTTCATGCGTACGTACGGCCTACCGTCTCCATGAATGGTGTATTTCTTTCCATTTATCGATCCATTATATATATGTATATTATGAATATATATTATATATAAATCATGTATTATATTTTGGAATTAAGTAATCATGATCTAATTAATCATATGAATAATTACAAGTTAAAACACGAACGACAAATGAGACGATTTTACCCAAAATGCTACTTTAACATGAATTTACAAAAGAACGGGTAATATAAAGTCATAAGTGAACCATATATGATATAATAACAATGAATATGATTCTGTAATAAGTCAATAACATTATTTAAATCATTATACAGGAGGTTTGGACACTTATGAAGCAAATCAGACCTAAGGTAAGGGAAAATATAACAATCTCATTTTTATCCGAGATTGTTTATACTTTGGTATTTACTGAGGTGTATTTTATCATCCACATCCATTTTCCCTCAATATGTAATATTATTTACACCCACCTAAAATTATTTAAATCCAATTTTACCCTTCGGTGAGTTTTTAGTGAAAGATATGAAAGGAATCTTTTGTTGTTTTTCATACGAGGTACTTTTTGACTTTTCCGACAAAAGTACGAGAATAATGTTTTTTTTAACTTATACGGAATGAATGGATTTTTAAAACATTATTTCCAAGAAGCTTCCTTTTCAAGTTTTCAATTTTATTTTTAATCAACTTATTTTAGTTTAAAATTGTATGACATGCTAAGAAAGGAAAAATGTTTTTGAAGTAGAAAGGATATTTTCCTGAAGAATGGAGTTCAAGTGTTTTATCAAAATTATTTTCCATCTAAGATAATATAGGGTTCTATTCCTATCCCTATTATTACATGGATTCCATTATGTTGTGATAGAAATAGTTTTATGAATTCCATTATCTTATATGAATTGTTTTATGATGTCACGATGTTTAAGATTCCCATTTTTATTACATGGGTTATGTTATGATGTATGGTTTATGATTTTGTGGCACACATAAGAATGGTATCATTATGCGATGGGTGGGACCTATATCTCCCTCCAATGAATTGGGTAAAGATTTCATATCTCATGAGATAGACATGGCTGGAATGGTAGGTTATACCGGTTCAGTAAAACAGGACTGAAACGAGGGTGACTCGGTTCAGAAATGGACTTTGTACACTAAGATAGTCTTGGAGATGAGTCTTGACTAACAAGAAATGATTCTCTATGATTATGTTTGTATGCCACAAAGTTTCATGTTTTCAGTTATGATTATTTGGATTACATTTCACTTCTATGATTTATCCCATGTTATGATATTATGATCTCTTTTGCAGGTTAAGATTTCCAAAAGTTATGTTCTTATGTATATGATGTGATTGATATTTCTTTTGTTTACCCTTACTGAGCATTTGAGCTCACCCCTTTTATGTTTTCTTTTCCCCAGGATGTAAATAAAGGTTTTAGGTAAGAAAAAAAGGGAATATATTTATTGGGAGATGTTGAAGATCTTTCACCACTATTAGAAGATTTTATTCCAAGTTTCCAAAGACACTAAACTATTACGGTCCTTGTGTGTCTATTTTTATTATGTATTAAGTATTCTAAAAAAGTAATGTAATTTCCATGTACGTCAAGCTTCGGGTCTCTACAGTTGGTATCAGAGGAAATGTTTAGTCAACCTTTGGAAACTAGGATGCGAAAACGTTAGTGATATCCCTAGAGATATTTCTATGGTATGTCTAGGGTTGTCTCTAAGGTTAATTATATGTATAGGTTATAGTTCTAGAATTGCGCTAACGATCGTAGAATTTATCCTAAGATGTTAGATATTGATGGTACTCCCCCTTTACTTTGTTGTTTTCTCTAGCATGATTTTTTCCTTTCATAAGATTCTTTTTGTGTTTTAGTTAATGGAGGGAACCAGAAGGAATTTGGTTAACATTGATTCCAATGGACAAATTGGTGACTATGAGCAACAAAATTGTGTAATTCCTAGAGAGAAAGATATTGTGATTATGCCGAATCAGTCATCGCGATATATGATTAATAAGGTGAAATTTAGTGGTATGCCTAATTCATCAAAGAAGAGGAAGATAAACTATTATGCATGTTCGCATGTTGAGGAGCATAAAGAAAAGAAGATTGAGATTTCTAAAGAAGGGAAGAAGAACCTTGAGGAATACCTCAAATGGAGGGACAGATCTTATCTGTGTGGAGAAAAGGGTCATAGAGTGACAGACTATTATGGAGTTCAATGTCTTATTTGTAGAGAACATGGGCATTACCCAACTCAATGCCCTCACCTAAAAAGTTGCTTCTAAATCAAGGAAGGACTTATTCCAAGACAATCATTGAAGTGGATGGACTAAAGTTTTTATGTATTGGTATTCACGAATAATGTTGTTGAGGTACTTTTATGGTGTATTGAAATATTTATGTATTGGTCTATTGTGGTTTTCAATAATTTTAAGGTACCGGTAACCATGAAAAGTGATTCAAATATTTTGGAAAGTAGATGATATGTGAATAATGAAGGGATAAGGAGAAAATGAAATGTTTGACAGTATTCGTGAGCTCATGATTGATATAAGGACTAAGTGATATCATGGTTTGAGTATATAGAATTTTTGGATTTTGGTATGTGGAAAGATTTAACTTTTGACAGAATTCATGTTTTCACTAAGGTTTAATGGGTATTCATTTTTCAAGAGAATATATCATTAAGGTATTCACATGATTGGAATGTGACCAACAAGATATATGGGAGATAAATGATGGTATTTACATGCTTGGTTGACAACATTTGAAGTTATCGTTTTCTTTATACTATGAGCTTGGACCGAAGTATTTTAGATAAGCCTAAAGATTTGAATGGATTATGTTAACCATAAGTTAGTATTGTTTAAGGATAGAACTTTTTTTGATATTATTTATGTGATGTTATAGCAATGTAGTTTTAGAAAAAGGACAACCTGCAGGACAGGCGACAGCCCATCGCGTCGGAAAAGGATGTGGGAATCGAACCCACAACCGAAGTGCGACTGGCTTTTATCGCCTACCACTGGCCTACAAGAAGTCCCTGTTTGGTAGAAACTAGTTGTATTATATTAATACGTATGATATATGAAGTATAAGTCCATTTTAAGAACCATATATGATTAATCTCACTATAGATGAACTTATGCATTTTTTGACAACTTTTCTAACCTTTTGTTTGAGACAGATGGAATTGCCCATCATTCTATCACGTGATCTGCTAAGACATCACGAATGACAAGTTCAACTTCATAGATGAAGTGGAAATTTTCCAAGTAACGATAAACAGTGAGACTATACCAAAATCACGAAAGTATTTCTTCTAATTCCAATTTCATCAACTTTAGGGAAATGATCTTGAAAACCAAAAATGTTGTCCTAGTGCTCTTATATCTGATGAATCAGATGGTACCTTAGATCATCACAAATTTATGGCTTTTTGATTATTGGGTTTCCCATAGACATGTTATCTACCACTCTCCATCAGAACATGATGGTTAGATTTCTCTTCCATATTCATATTTTCACCTATGTGGAAACCCAGTGATTAGTTTATTTGGGAGACCGTTATGTTTCATACTGTTGTTTTTAAATAATGTTTTTGGTATTCCTTTTTACGATGTGGGTTTCCATTAAAGAAACTTTCAAGTAGTAAACCAATTATAACCCCGATGAATTTCGAGGGCGAAATTCATTTTAAGGGGGGTAGAATGTAACACCCCGAGATTTTATGAAAAATATTCTTTTTATTAATGTCTTGTGTTGTACGCTACACCAAAAGGAGCTTACTCAACACGCATCCTTGACTTTCCTTGCGTTACATGCAATCGCGACCTTCCTCGATAGCGTGTGTAGTACGCAATACCGAGTTTCACTAAACAACGATATGCTATTAAAATATTATTAAAACTAGCCGTTATGAATAGTAATAACCACCTTTTATGATTTTAGAAATTTTAGCCCTCAAAATGGAATTAATTTTTGGATTTGTAGTATCGAATTTAGCCTAAGGTGAAATTTTGGTACTTTTCGGATAACTTTCATATTCTGATGAATAGTGAAAATTACTAAATTATAATTAAAAACAACTTTTTTAATCAAAATAATTAATAGTGATAAATTATTAATTTGAATGGTTTTAAAGTATATTTAGAATATATTTTTACAATTTAATACAATTTTGGTCATTGGATGTAATTTCACATTTAAACCAGTCATAATCAAGTGTCAATCTTTTGATAGTTATTATCTCTTAAGAACACGCTATTTGTTTTGACGACGGGAATTAATTTTTAAATTAATTAATGCAACTGATATGTTTTGAATTTGATAAAATATACATCATTTTTGAATTCATAATATCAAATATATCTTAGATCTAATTTTTGGTATTTTTCTGGAAACATTCATTTTTTGATGAATAGTAAAACCACTAAGTGGTAGTTAAAAAAACTGAATTTTTCATAAAACATAATTTTACCGCTTCTGTGAGTAGAATTTAGAAAATCCTAGAGACACGGTTAATATCAAGTACTAAAATTTGGTTCAATGGGATGAAAATAATTTTTGGTGAATAGTAACTTTTTACTTTTTTTACCACGGTTAAAAGTAAATAGGGTAATTAAGGGAAAAAATGATATTATTATTACCCTAAAACATTTCCTAATTATATTGGACAAGTGTAATTAGACCAAAAACAACCTTAGTAATAAAATATGACCATTTAGGCCCACTTGGATTATATTAGGACATATATTATTAATTTATTTAAAGAAGGGTTAAAATAGTTAAAATCAAAGTTTAATAACTAAATAATTTTTAATATACGGTTATACATAAGATAAATTTGACTATAGATATTCATTAGAAAGATAAAACGATATCCTACATAATGGTATTTTATTTGTAATTTTTAGACTTTAGATAATTTAATATATTTATGACACAATGATGATACAGTAATTACCATAATAGTGAAAAATTAGAATAATTGATATTATAAATACCTAAATAAGTATTATTTGAGACTTTTTATGAATTAAAATAATTTTATACGTTAATATGACATGTTAGGATTGATTTAATTAACTTTGGTCGAAGTAATCATTCTGTTATGAGTTTCAAAAAAACCAACTATTGAATAATGTCAAAATTGACATAAAATAGTTTTTAAAACAAATATTATATTATTAATTGTTGTTTTATTCCAAAAAATCTAAGGTTCGGCCAAATTACTTAGATAAAGTTATATATATAAATATAAGACAACTTGGGGATCGATTGGATGTATATGGTATGTTTATTAACTATATAATATAAAAATACAATGTGACATGGTAAATGTCAATCTAATTAACTAAGAGTTAAAACTAAAAGATAAGGTTAATATAATGACCTAAACTTGTATAAATTCTATTGGATAAGAGGATTGCGACCAATCCCCACTTTAGATTCTAAATAACTCAATTTGGAGCTATTTAAAACCGAAATTGACTTTATAATAAAATAATATTTTTAGTTATTCCAAAGGTACCCCTCTCCTCCCTTATAAAAGGGCACCACCTCCCTCTCTTCCTCACACAACATTGAGCCTTCAAACTCGTCCAAACCCTACCAAATTCTCTTCTCCACTTCCCTATAAATATCCTAGAGGTTCTGGTATTCTTCAAAGACCAATTTTAGTGCCCTAAAGGGAGATCTCAAAGAAGCGCTTCAAAGAAGAGGTAATTTCCATTACCGATTCTTTCAACTTTATTTCTTCTTTCACTTATTCTTCTTAGGTTGTTTCATTATGAAGTAATAACATCAGTATCACTCATATACTGATATGTTATTATAAGTATGAAACAACACTATTTCACCATCTATCCATCCAACGGAAAATGAAATCACCGCGCGTGCGTACGTACGGAATATCGTCTCCACGCCGTGGTGTAATCTATTTTCCACCACCACCTTACTTGGATGGGTATAATGGTGTAAATAATAACTATATATGATTATTGTAAAGTGATATTGATTATTAAATAGTATACATACACTACAATAAAATTCAACGATCATGAGAATGATATCATCGCTCGTGCGTACGTACGGACTACCGTCTCCACGACGTGATGAGATTCATTCTCCACGTTAACCATTCATGAATGATTATGAAGTATATATAATAAGTAGTCATGAAATATATGACATAATAATACTACTGGATTTATGTATATATATATTTATGTCATCTACTTAATTCCACTCAATTCAATAAGGAAACGAAAACAGCGTTCATGCGTACGTACGGCCTACCGTCTCCATGAACGGTGTATTTCTTTCCATTTATCGATCCATTATATATATGTATATTCTGAATATATATTATATATAAATCATGTTTTATATTATGGAATTAAGTAATCATGATCTAAGTAATCATATAAATAATTACAAGTTAAAACACGAACGACAAATGAGATGATTTTACCCAAAACGCTACTTTAACATGAATTTACAAAAGAACGGGTAATATAAAGTCATAAGTGAACCATATATGATATAATAACAATGAATATGATTATTTAATAAGTCAATGAAATTATTTAAATCATTATACAGGAGGTTCGGACACTTATGAAGCAAATCAGACCTAAGGTAAGGGAAAATATCACAATCTCATTTTTATGCGAGATTGTTTATACTTTGGTATTTACTGGTGTGTATTTTATCATCCACATCCATGTTTCCTCAATATGAAATATTATTTCCACCCACTTAAAATAGTTTAAATCCAATTTTACCCTTCGGTGAGTTTTTAGTAAAAGATATGAAAGGAATCTTTTGTTATTTTTTATACGAGGTACTTTTTGACTTTTCAGACAAAAGTACAAGAAGAATGTTTATTTTAACTTATACGGCATGAATGGATTTTTAAAACATTATTTCCAAGAAGCTTCCTTTACAAGTTTTCAAGTTTATTTTTAATCAACTTATTTTAGTTTAAAATTGTATTACATGTTAAGAAAGGAAAAAAAATTTGAAGTAGAAAGGATATTTTCTTCAAGAATGGAGTAAGTGTTTTATCAAAATTCTTTTCCATCTAAGATAATATAGGGTTCTGTTTCTATCCCTATTATTACATGGATTCGATTATGTTGTGATGGAAATAGTTTTATGAATTCCATTATCTTATATGAATTGTTTTATGATGTCACGATGTTTATGATTCCCATTTTTATTACATGGGTTATGCTATGATGTATGGATTATGATTTTGTGTCACACATAAGAATGGTATCATTATGAGATGGGTGGGACCTGTATCTCCCTCCAATGCATTGGGTAAATATTTTATATCTCATGAGATAGACATGGATGGAATGGTAGGTTATACCGGTTCAGTAAAACAGGACTGAAACGAGGGTCACTCGGTTCAGAAATGGACTTTGTCCACTAAGATAGTCTTGGAAATGAGTTTTGACTAACAAGAAATGATTCTCTATGATTATGTGTGTATGCCACAAAGTTTCATGTTTTAAGTTATGATTATTGGGATTACATTTCACTTCTATGATTTATCCCATGTTATTATATTATGATCGCTTTTTCAGGTTAAGATTTCCAAAAGTTATGTTCTTATGTATATGATGTGATTGATATTTCTTTTGTTTACCCTTACTGAGCATTTGAGCTCACCCCTTTTCTGTATTATTTTCCCCAGGATGTAAAGAAAGGTTTTAGGTATGAAAAAAAAGGGAAGATCTTTATTGGGAGATGTTGAAGATCTTTCACCACGATTAGAAGATTTTATTCCGAGTTTCCAAAGACACTAAACTATTACGGTCCATGTGTGTCTGTTTTTCTTATGTATTAATTATTCCGAAAAAGTAATGTAATGTCCATGTACGTCAAGCTTAGGGTCTCTACAGAATTGTATTACTCTTAATAATAATTATTCTTCTTCGGATACTTTTTTTAAAAAAACTTATAAATCAATCAAAAATAAATAACAAAATTTTTGATAATTTATTCTTTAAAATGTAATCCCATTATAATTTAAAGGCGATTTGTAATAATTTTATTGATAATATAATTTTAATATTTTATAATTTAGTGAAATTTCATAATGTCCCCTCACCTCAATTAGATTCTTGCCACTCCACCCTCTCTTATTTATAACACCGTGTTCCTTATATGTCAACCATAACCAAATTTTTTTATTCAAAACATAATTCTACACATTTATTAATTTGTTTCCGTCCAAAAAAGTCCATCCTAATAGGTTTTATAATAAATCCAAAGGATTCATTTCTAAGACTAGTTAATCACCATAAGATATTATTTTATTTTTCTATAATTCATTAACACTTATAAATATATGATAATTATCATAAATTAATAACATTATTATAATTAATATTATGAAATGTAATAATTAATATTAAAACACCAATATACAGAATCATTCTAATCAAATAATTTGTAATTGTATCACTCATGCATATGTATGACTTAGTGACTCCACATACCAATACAATTAATATTTCATCATAATCATGTTTTATAAATGGGAATTATGAGGTATTTAAAGTTTATATATGATATTTATGACAGAATTACACTTATAAAATGATAATATAATGACTAATTTTTTATCATCTAATATTTTGGGAATCTATAGCGTTGCTCACACATACGTATGGACTACCACCTTCACGATGCAATGTGATTCTTTTCACATTTATAATTAATGGGAATTATAATAAGTATTATTTTTTTGAATATAAATTATAAAGAAAAATAATTATTTAATTTTTATTTATTATTTAGATTTCATTCATTCCCTCAGTCAAAAAATGGAAACAATGTTCATTTTACATAAGACCCATTGTCTCAATGAACACTGTAATTAATTTTATATATCTACTTTATATGTGTAATTTTATAGATTTATATAATTAAATTTCATTATTCTTATAGAGTGATAATTATTTTGTATATAATGGGACCCAAGACAAATTATATTTATTGGGACTACCAAATAGAATCATGCTTGATATACGAAGCAGTTATCAACAAAAAAGTCAATTTAATAAAAATTTCTTAATAAATGGGTGATATGATGTTATAAATAAATAAAACATGGTATAATAGATATATTTTTATGAAATAAATTTCTAATAAAACATTATTTATTATTAATTATGGTTTAAAATTAACAGGGAAAAGAGATACATGAGTTAAGGGATTATCCTATCACTTTTATTTATGTTAGAAAAATTCCTTATAGACATTGTATTTTTTCTTTACAGTGTGTATACAGAAATTTATTTTATTTTATTATTATTATCATAAACATCAGTGAGTATTCATTTCAGTATATTTTCCTTTATTCTATGGGGATTTTGATTCAATAGATACCCATCTATTAAAGATTTTTGTAACAGTCTCATCATTTTTTGGGATGTCTTAACTTTGGGTCTTTGGTTGGGAATATTTCTATTCCATAGTAGTTTTGATTACATTTTCCATTTCTAAAAAGTTTTCAGATTTTGTTATAAATTATTTTCACCCATGTTTTATTGATTTATAAAATGGATTGAATGATATCTATAAGTCATTTTCTAAACATTTTTCATTATGACATTTTTGAAATAAATTCTGAATTAATGCAAGTTCTTTTATACACCATGATAGGAAATTCCCACAGACATGATTCCATAAATTTTTTAGGTGTTATTTAAAATCATAAAAGGTTATATACAAATAATATGTGTCCCTTTTTATTTTCATGTATTTTTTTGAAAATTAATTTAAAAAATGAAATGATATTATTTTCTACAGAATAGTTCCATGTGATCTTTCAAAGAAATTTTCTTTCCTTGAAAAAAAAAATTGATTTTAATTAACCTTTCTATATGATATGATCCAAGGATATTATCATTATTGTTTATATTATTGGTTTATTTTTATTATCACATGTTTTTTATTAAACATGTATCTTTTCAACAAGTTATGATATGATGAATTGTTTATGAAACCCATTTTTATTGGGCTATGATATTATGACATATTTATTTCATTGTGTTTTTAATATTGATGGGTTTCATTATTTTATTTATGGGACCTATGTCTCTCTTAAATTTTTTGGGTAAATATTGATATCTCATATGACAAATAGGTTTGGAAATGGTAGTGAACATAGTTTGGTGGCAGACATTTCCTACTATGATTGTTTTGGGAGTAATATTTAATAATAATGATTGTTAAGAGAGTTAACTCATTCTATTATGATAGAAACTAGAGTAAACTAAGAATATTATGATGGTTTGGGGAGTGAACCCATTCAAATATGATACTATGGGGATAGAACCTTTACTACTAAGATGGTTTGTGTAGTTAACTCATTCCACTATGATAGTATAGGAAATATTATTTGACTACTAAATAAATGATTTTATATTCATATCTGTTTGTAAACATTCCATGTATAATTTAAATATTATTATATCATGGACTATGTTCTTGTATTATTTTATTATTTACATTTTATGAACTAAAAATATGAATTCCATGACCCATGATTATTTTGTATTTTATCATGTCTGTATATAACAAATGATAGGTTTATTTTCTCAGTCCTTATGGTCTTTTTTTCATTATGTTATTATTTATATCTATATTTTTACCATTTTATTGAATATAAGAACCCACATTGTTATGTTTTCATTCCATAATTTAGGAATAATGGTTTTATTTGAAATTATGTGTCTATGAACGGTGTTATACTTGAAGAAATTTTAGGAGATGATATATATTTTTTGGATTGGTTTGATTATTTTTACAAGATATGTGACCTTTTTTAATTATTCTACAAAACTCTAAACATAAATAGTCCTTTAGTGTGAGAGTGATAAAATATATATTACTATTTTCTATATTTTGAATATATTAAATTAGTTCATGATTATTGGTTTTAAATCAAGTAATGTAATGTTTATGTATTTAATATTGGATCTGGGAGTGTGAGTTCGAGGCTATTATAATTCCCATTATTATGGATGGAATTTTATTGTATATTAAGGATATAATTCATTGGGCTCCTAAAATGGTTGGTGTTATATATATATTTTTTTTTCTTAGGTATGATAAGGATTTACCCAATTAATCCTTATGTTCTTTAATAGATGGAGTGTAAACCATGGAAATTCAAACATTGGGTTTAAATTGCAATCTTTTATATACAATAATGGTGGGGAGAATAAAATTAGTGGCATATGTAAAACCCTCAAAATAGACATGTCCTTAATGTTAATATATTTATTAGTTGATGGAGGAGATGGAATATTAATAATTGTGTGTGGTAAGATCTTATGTGATTTAGTTTCTCAATAAATGTTGAATTTATTTATGGATTGAGTTATAAAATATATTTCATTTGTTACCATTGGGACCAGGATAAAAAAATTTAGAATCCATGAATAATTTAGATAAATGACACATTAGAGGTCATTGGGAGAGTATGCGGATTTATTCATCTAGTTTATGATCTGTCCTTGGAAATAAATTGAGTTTTTGGGTTTTTAAATTAGTTTGGTTATTATAATCATCTCATGATGCATTCAAGAATTAATGAATCATGATTTATTAATGTTTTTTGATAACATGTTGGTTGGTGAAATCAAGTTTTCATTAGAATGGTCTATGAAAAAGAAAATAGTGGTGTTTTATCAGGAAATTTTATTCTTTGAGGTCACAATCTAATTGAGTGTATTAATCGTCTTCTATAGTTGAATTCCAAATTGAAAATTGATGTGGTGGGGAGAATCATGGAATGATTTAATCAATTAGGATAGTGACTTATAGGGGAGAGAAACATAATATTGAGGATGAATGGGTTGATTAGGATTTACTATTTGAGAGAGATTAGTGTGGCTGAATTCAATTTTAGTTTTAGTGATGGTGTTGAGTTCATAGCATAACTCTTGATGAATATCATTCCTTATTGTTTCGAGTTTTAAAGAAAAGTTATTTTTGATATTTAGGAGTAGAATGTAGATTCTTAAATAGATAATTATTGACTATTATATTAGGTAGGATGGATAGAGGACCACTATGGACTCTCTAGGATATAAATAATTATGTTGTTGGGTTTTACCAAACCATTAATATTTTGATTTTTTAGTTATGACTTATTTTTCTCCTTATGATGATTTTTTATTGGAAAATTCTGATTTTGAGCATTATGAAAAATTGAAATATGTTCTTGATTAGGAATGTTGCCCAAAATATTTTTAGAATTCTTGGATAAGAATTGGAGTGATTTGGGTTAATCCACCTTGATTTGTTGGGTTGTATGAAACCAGTCACATCTCACCCACTATAATCTTGTTTAGAGTGCCTATGATGTTGATTAAAGTTAGATGGCATGTGATGGATACACAATTATATTTGAGGTATCATTTTATGTTATGGTAAATATCTTGTAAAAGGGGAATCTTAACATAACCCATAGGGGTTGCACCATGATGGTTTTTGGATGAGCATTGAACCCTATTCCTCAGGGAAGCCACATCATGACCTAGATGGGATACAAAATTATCTCTATGGGTTAGGGAACACCATGAAAGAACCCTCATGGGAGTATTGTGATTGGGTATCAAAAGAGATTTTATAAAGTATTGATAGGTCAATTAATAGTCAGAAACATTTAATTATGTGGAAAAGGTATCAGAGGGAGGTCATTTAAAAAGATCTCATGATATCTTTTATCAAATTATATTTCCCTTGGATAGGAGAATTTTTTTTGTTCTTACTTTTAAATGTTATGGTTAGTATCTCCCTCTTGTTTTATATTTTTTTCATTTCCCATTTTTTCCCTCATTTTTTTGTGATTTTGGGAGAGGTTTTGTTAACAATTACATAAGATCATAGTGATATCTTATGTGAATAGATTGGATTCTTTCATGAATAACAACATTATGTATATAAGTGGACAAATTCCCTAGAATTTCTTTAATTTGAAGAAAATATAGATTCTAAATTATTTTTTTATTATTGACACCTATTTCAATATAATTGGATAACTAATTAAAAAGGTTTATGAATAATTTTTTAATTTCATGGTGTGAGATATTTGATTTGGTGGAAGAATGAGCTTGGTTGAAGAATGTATTATCATAGTTAGGGATGAGTGGAGCTTGGAATTGATGGTCACTCTATGATAGAGATAAAAAAACTTATTATAAAAACTAACATATACATTTTATGTATGATATTTTTTATCATTTATTTTTTCATTTGAATAGATAAATAGATAGAGTAAGTGAGTCCCTTAGGTTGGTATATTATGTGTCATTAAGCCACCATGAATTATAAGATTTGTATATTATTAATTTTAGTAAATTGGGATATCCCAATGAATATTTCTCTATGGGTTGAAGATATTGACGAAGGATATGAGATACCTTGGTCAGGTGTTAGAATTGGATAGATGAAGTTGGTATCTAATGTCAGCATCCTTAGGATCATTGGAGAAGCATGAGTGTTTTAGGACTAGTGACAATATGTGACATAATTATACAACTCACACATGATATGTGACACCGTCTTTAGGATGGAATTTATATTTATGACATTGATGTGCATTGGATATGTGTTTTAATTAGGTTATTCCAAGATATATATTCAATTGGAAATAAATCATGGGAATAAAATATGATTCAATGAAATAAATTATGATACGGAATTGGGATTCTACGATGACAGCTGAGATTCGTCTTGGGATGATCACTATATGGTTTGATTGAGCAATAAGTGTGATTTTTATGATGATTGTGTTGGACATTTGTTTCCTAGAATATGTAGATCCTATAGGCTATGAAGTAACCATGTCATGATATGTGTGGAATAGATCATGTGATGATAGAATGATATGAGTTTTAGCATACATTTAAAGTCCCTTATAGTGTGGATGTCATTGGCTTATGTGACCTATATGATATTAAAGATACTATGATAAAGGGTAGATAAATAAAAAAAATAGGTTGTTGTTTCGGTTTTGGTATATCGTAAACAACACCAAGGTGAATAGATGGTTTTATATTGGGATGAGTTGGGCATCCTTATTATATATTCCTGAGAATACAGACAATTTTCTTGTGTTCAACGAAAGATCATGGAATAGATGATGATACATTTAAAGGATTTGAATGAAATTCAGTGATATTGTTTTTGTAAAACCCTTACCAAAGTGAGAAGGTATAGTACATTACGGTATATTAGACATAACATGAGTGAAAAGGTAGTGTACAAGATAGTAGACTTAGATTGAGTGATATGGTGTTGGAATGCATGATATTGAATGAGAAGACTAATACAAGCTGTAAAATGTAATTGGAACTTGTGTTTAGTAATAAAGTCAGGACTAGAATAAGAATCTAATATTGTGTTACAATATTCTGTAATGTATCTCTATGAGTGAGAAGTATGGTTTGGTGGACAATGAAAGAACCCACATTCTATTATAATATAATGGTTGAGATGTAATACATGGACCTACCATGACTAATATGATAAAGGTGGAGACTTTATGGGTGACCTCCCATGAGTGAATAGAAATTCTCTAGGAAATGTAAGTTAGACTACATGAGTGTGATAAATTGAAAAATACATGGAGAGAAGTTACTCAATATCCCCAACGAGTAATCTAGACATGGTGAAATCCACACCCAATCCATTAATTATTGTTTGGATTTAATGGAATTATATATAGGATTCTAAAAATTTACAAACCATGAATGATCGTTTTCAATATTTTCTATGTAAGAAAAAGATTACCTTATGTGAGTACATGTGGTGGTGGAATGAGGTGTATTTCATAATAGGATGAAACATGGATGGTTATGTATCATGGTGTCTTATTTAGAACACAACATACTAAAATGAATGATTATTTATGATTATTTATTATACTTGGGTATACATTCTATTGATAGAGTATACTATGGTCAAAAGTGAGACCATACCATGATGTATTTTTTACACCATGTATAGAACTATAGTTTGTATCAATACCTTATTTATTCTTTCAAGTTGATCATAGGTTGTGTAGTGGATTCAGATGCATTAACATAATGGGGATTTATATAATTCTTTATTGGTGATAAAGGATATAATTAGATACTCTATTTTATTTTTCTTTTTTATATAATCATATTTTTAGGTGATTAGTGTTGTATGACTCTATACTTCCACATTCATTCGATATAGAATTGTTTTATATTGATTTTACATAATCTAATTCTTTTATAAGGATGATATTATGTTACTCATTTTTTTATTAAATATTAATTTATGTAATAGTCTTAGAAAATATATTATTTTGGCCCCTCAATTAGTATAAAACCATTAGTATATGGGGTGGTTGACGAAATACAATTTATTCCCTTAGTGCAGACAATGATGAGTGGTCCCAGGATGGGGTGTATGATTAGTGACCTCACTCAATACAATAAGACTCTCACATTTGAAACTACTATAGACTCAACCCATACCACTACTAGTTCTATAATTTCAAAAATTCCTAAGACTATAATTTTGAGTCAACCTCTTGAGTTCTAAATAATAACACCATGAAACTAGAACACTTTGTTTTTGTTCAAAATTTATTAGTCAGCATGCTTATTTTTATCGTTATCAATTGATCTCATATCTCCATAATTTTATAGTAAGATCTACATATTGTCTCCTTGTAATCCCTTTAGAAAAAATTACGAATGTATCTCAAAATTAGTTTAACTCATGATATATATTCATAATGTGAACTCTCATGTTCTATATTTGTTTCTTATGAGGTTAATATCTCATTTTAATAATAATTACATGCGTGAATTACCTCTAAATATGATTATTCCTCAAGTAACATTACTATATCATGTAATAACTCTAGGATACTAGTGAATATAATGATACCTTGAATCATTTATGATCCCACTTTCCATGTGATAAGAAATCATTCTACAATCAATACTCTACCTTGTTTTCTATGCATAATAATTCTTAACTTGTCACTAGATTCATCATTTCAATGCATGTCTGATATTATTCCATACCCTATACTAGTGATACAATGTGACCACTCAATTTTTTTCAATCATAATAATAGTATGATAAAATAATTATTTTCAAAATATTGTTTAATTCCAAAATTTTTTTATTGAAACCCATTCATGATCTTGAATATACTCTTGTATGACCTACTACTGAACTCTACGAGTTCCATACTGAGTTCTTACCCATTAATCTAAAGATGACCTACAAATATGTTTACATTTAACATGAATATTCTTGGAACATCTCTCCCATGGAGTAGATTCTATGATTTTATATTCAATAATTATCCAAGGTATTCCACTTGACTTGAATATAAACAAAGTCACATATATTTAGTGTTTCATTATGGCAACACATATCTATTTTCAATGTAAATTTTCTATAATGGAATTAATGATTTTGAACTAACCTTCCCTAATGTTATTGTCTCTAATTATAAAATATATCATGAAGAATAATGAAGTGTCCATGTTATTTTTCTACCTCACCGAACTCAAATTATCCTAAGTCACATCTCATAATCATTAGGCTCCAAAATTTAATATATATACAATATACCAAAATGTATATATTTATATATGTTCTCACAACTTCTTTCATATCACATGACATATGGAATCCCAAAATCTAGACACCCACTATAGGGATCTCATCAATATCATCTAGCCTTGTAAACATACTAGTCAACTAGAGTTAGTTTTTCGATATCTATGTGTGTATCAGAATTATTTATATCATGTGATGTGTTCATATATTTTTTTCAAAATTACAACTAATGATGTAAAAATAATAAATTATTCAATTTCATGGAAAAAAATAAGTTGTTTTTAATAAATTAAATGATTAAAGTCTATTTTTAAAACAATTTATCATATAAAATAGAATATTGAATATTTCATGATAAATTATATTCCATGTAAAATGAATGTACACATGAAATTTTCTCTAGGACACTATTAAACCATCAATCATAATGCAAAACATCATACATATAAAAATAATATAACTAAAATGTACCAAAAAGAAATAAAATCATAGTAAAAAATACATTGTAAAGTGAATTTCATCTCAAATGGGTGTTAGAAAAGAACAAATGTTAATTATATTTCATTTTTTAAACCATGAAATCTCCACCAATGATTTATTAAATAATAATGAAAATAAAAAAATCATTGGTAATTTTTTTTAATTGGTGGGCCCATGTATCAATCACTATGAATAGAGTTGTATCATTAAAAAACACAGGAGTGCCTCATTATATATATATATGGTTTATAAAAAATGAGGAAGGTAATAAATTATATTTTGGGAAAACTATACATCAATATAATTATAAAATAATCAAAGATTATGAGTTATATCATAAAAAAGATAAAAATAAATGAGTAAAACTCACAATAAAAATTATGAATAAAACGTATTCTGTATCTAAAAACATTAGAAAATATATATAAACCTTGTTACAGAAGGACCCTATAACTCCCTGAGAGGGTAGGGGTGAATCATGGTTTCAAATGTTTCTTCAAAAATGATAAATCTTCTTCCCTTATTGGTTGGAACCTGTTAAACCTTCCTAAAGAAAAAGTGAGGAATAGAAACAATCACATTCAATGACATGAAAAAAAAATTACAAGGTTCGCCTCTAAGGGATAGTCCAAGGAGAATACGCTTATAGTCTTCCAATTATAAAAAATTCTACTAATCGTCACATGCTGTGGATGGAAAATGTTTATTCACAGTCACTTTTTTCTATGCACGTTGCCTTGACAATATTTTAGGGTGAACACACCACATCTCTTATATCACTTATGAGGAATCCCACTGGCTCACTGCTTTGAGATAAGTCTAACTGAACTTACCGACATGAATTTTGATTAAATGGTTTGGAATTATGGGCTTTTCCCTTAACATTTCAGGGGAATATTCTTTCACCATAGACCTATGTTGATGCATTCTAAAATCAATATACACATAAACCATATTCTCAGTAATATCATTCATAAAGAACCTTTCCGAAACACCCAACCATCATGAAGATGACATCATACAAGGAAAAAATTTCCTTTGTGAAGCTCAATACCTTATCAGAACAATACACCTCAGGGATTCTTGTTGAGTCCGCATGGAAAACCCCATCATTGCAAATCACCCTTTAATCAAAAGAATCGACATCAATCCAAACTAAAGTAGTATTTTGGGTTTCTCAAGATTTCTTATAATATATATTTCAACAAGATCCTTGGGATTCAATAAATTCCAGTGATTCCCTATTTTATATTGAAAACATTATGTGTGGTGAATAGGGGTGCCCTTATATTTATAGTCATTGAGTTCACAATGCTGCACAGCCAATAACACAATTTTTGTATCTAAAAGTATCTTCACTGTGATCCTCCATTTTCATAGAACCATGGAAATTGTTTTCATGTTTCCCATCATAATATCAGTGGTTTCCATCATATCCCTTTGGGGCGTTCGTGATGCTTGTCGTAATTGTGAATCTCTCTGTCAACACAACACGCAGTCATGATGCACCAATTCTCGTAATCACATAAAAACATAGTCTCCATTTGCAATTCCCTATATCATTATGATACTCATACTATTCATTAAAAAAATACTGCATTTAATATTTTCAAGATGTGTTAATTTCAAAAAACACCCCATTGTGATGGTACCCGCTTCTTCCAAATTTTTGACCCAATAATTTGGAAACCAATGAGAAACAACGCCAACTTTGATACTAATATATGCTTGAACTATAAAATATCTTCCATGAAAACTACATGATCTTCCATGTTATGGTCAACAAAAAAATCATTAATATACAACATTTTCGTAAAATAACATCCTTGGACACAATAGTTTTGGCATAAAAGTCATAAGTAAGAAGAATATCACATTTTGGGCCAGTTAAATACATGATACATTATAGGATATTAAAATAAAATAAAAAAGGATAAAGAAAAAATATCTTTATCATATCCAATAAAATATATCCTCAACCTTTTTTAGATTCTCTATGTTACTCATATATACTAATGTTTTTACACTTACCTATATTCCAAACATATTTTGGACATACATAGTGGTTCATCTATATAGTGCAATCATAAATCTCATTATCCCACTAGTAAATTCCTCAATATAACTGATATATATGTGATTAAATATAAAATATAAAAAATTGTAATCATAAAATGTACACTCTAGTGTTTATATGGACTCCTCAAGATGCCACCTAATAAATTGATTTAAACTAGATTCATCAAATTCTAGAATATTCAACAGATTTGATGATGGCTTGATCAAATACGAATAATTGGGACCACCACAGAATGAATAGACTCCCAATGTCAAAGAGTTTAAAGCATTCATTAGTGGGAAAGAATTTTTCAAAATTTTTAATAATGATACCAATATTGAATCCTCGTGGTAAATTGAATATCCCCAACCATGTTATGTGGTAGAAGTGCATTCATATCCCAGTGCTTAATCATGAAGGGAATATTATTTATGATTTTCATGAGAAAAAAATACTATTGGTACTATGAACTCAATGTATAACAGAGTATTACAATGAAAAATTGTGGTAAAAAATCATATATCTCAATAAGTGACAAAATTATCCCTAACTAAAAAATATTATATGTATTAAAATCCATCTAAATAGTATTACAATATCATTAGTCAAAAGTCAGAATCACTCCCCTACATAGAAGTTATTTATAAAACATGATTGGTAAACACTCATTAGACTAAAGTACATATTTCATAAATATAAATGGAATGCACTTATCATTACATTAAAAAATCTCGAGTAGTAGGTTTAACATCAATAAATTTTTACCTCATAAATTAGTCTACCAGATAAAAATGAATTAAAATAAAAACATATTCATTTCAATACTGCATCAAGCCATATGATTTAACTAATAACACATCACAAATTTTTGTATAATTTATTTTGGATCATAAATGATTTATCTTTTGGTTAACATCGATGATTTCCACACATGAATAATATAAACTAATGAACTCATTAAGGATATACCCTGAATAGACTATAACTCTAATCAATCATTACTTTAGTGCTGCTAGAAATTGGGTTATAATTCTTGATCAATTGACTTAGGTCACAATGTTGAACCATAATTATCTAACCAATTCAATACATTTCCCTTGAAAAGACACTAATATAAAGGTGTACTAGGCCTATATATGCCTCAATTAATTTATATCTTATTCATGCAAAAAACCCTATTGGATATTCTAAATCCAATAGTGAATCTAATGAGAAAATTATGAGACTCATCATTATCCCACCATTATGGGATTACATCATACACCCTTATATAAAATATAATTTGACCACTATTAACATAACACAATTTTGAAAACATAGTGGGTGCCTCTAACCATATTAGCCACTTCTATTTCCTTATCAAGGATACCAGGTGACCTAATTAGAATGGTCAAATGTATGATCTCACAACTAAATAAAAACTAAGTAATATCCTAATTCACATTAATAACCAAGAATTATTAGTTCAAAATATAGTCATTCACACCATCTTACCCCAATGTGATCATTAAATAATCCCCATAATTTCATAATAATGTTCAACAAGAAGTTACCGCCTAAATTAATCCTAGAATTATCTTCATTTTTTTGATCAACCCATCTTAAACAACACTTTCCTCAATCCTAACCCATGCTCATGGGCCCCTATCTCATTTAAGAATACATTATAATTAATCATTATATAATTATATTTAATCACCATAATAAATATTTTAGTACATAATCAATAAAAAAACGTTTGTTTCATGCTCACTAGAATAACATATATATATGAAAGGTGGAAATTTAGAAAATAAATGGATCCCTTATAAAAATATTTGTAATATCATTTTCGAATTTAAAAATGTATTTCATCTTGAATATATGAAATTATTGGAACAATCAATTGGGTATCTTATCAATCTTAAAATATTAAAAAACAATAATCATTCATGACTCCCTATTTTCCTCCTATATTCAAAAACAACATCAAAACGATTTAGACATTATTTCATATTTCACTGGAGGAATTATCATCAAAGACCTTAATTAAATCAATAGAAATGTGATAAAGACAATGTGATACCTAAAAGGTGGTTGAATGGAAAATAAATATATTTATTTTATGGTTAGAAACTTAATGTCAATCATTGATTAATACTGTGAAGAAAAGATAAATGGTCGTTAAACCCCTCATTTCGATAGGATGGACCATTAAATCGAAATTGATTAAATACCACAATAAAAAGTCCATCATTCCCCCACATATAATTGGAGCTGGGGAACACCATCAAAAGTTTGATGGATATTACTAGATATCTAGTGGACCATAGGTTCCTTACTACCCACCACCAAATCCTTGGTGGAGGGGTTTGCTACCCCTTTCTAGCCAATAGGGCATTGAAGACCTCTATTGGGGTTCCAATGTTCTATTACAGTAACCAGTCAAGTCATCTAATTTACACACCTCATAAAATTATGTTTTTTTAACCCATATTTCTACTTCAAAAACATCCATTTAAATATGTCATTCACATCTATAAACTATCTCCAAGATTTTTATTAAATAATTTTAAAACAACCATTATTTCAATTACCTACAAGATAAAATTTCTCGGGTTCCACAAATAGTTGAATTTGGAAATAATTATAGACTGATAAAAATAAAACACAATTTGCATATCCAATTTGAAGGGTCGTACTATGATTTCCTATTATTTTTTTAAAAAAATTCTATGTTTGGTCTATGTTAAATTACACCAACATTAAGAATATTTTCTGAACAAAATTCTTTCATTAGTTCTCTAAATTACCAAAATGGTGACATTTTTGTGTTATATTCATGAAATTGAATAGAAACATAGTTTCAAAATTTTATATTCTCATGTGATCACAAATTTTATTTTCTAAATATTTATAATTAAAAAACAATGCTGTGAACAATCTCAAATGGAATTTAGAGTCCAAAAATCATTATCAATATTCAAAATGACTAACATGGTCACATAACATGTACAATATTTAAATTAGCTGAAAATTTCTTTTCATACTAACTCAAGATTCTTATGCAGCCATATGAAATCATATTTAGTTGTGGAATCAGAAACTATATTGATAGTTTATATGGGACATTTACAAAATTAAACACGATGTGGTGGTAATATATATGTGTTTTCTAACTCCATTCTAGAAAAATATATTTATTCCATAAATAATTATTGAATTTCATAGAGATCTATTGATACTGGATCAATGATTTTTGGAAATTTAAATCCTTAAATATATTGTTTTTGTAAATGTTAAATATTTTTGTTAAATAATAGAATGTTTTGTTATACAATTTTTTTTTATAATTTAATGAGGTTATTTTCGGATTTAATGTTTTTTTATTTAAAATATTATTCTAGAGGACATTTTAATGTATTCAAAAAATTTCATGAGTTTTTATAATGGATTTAAAGATCTAAAAATTTTAATTTAAAAAATTATTACCTAAAAGTAATATTTTGATATCTAAGAGTTGGGTTTTCAATCACAGAATTCTCTAAATTTTTTGTATTTGGAATATTTAATCTAATGGAAAATACCAAAGAGTTAAATCTATTAGTTTTAATATGTTTATAAATTAGCATGATGATACATAAATATAACCTATAATGATAATAAAATACATAAGTCCCTGAAACATTAAAAAATAAGATGTAATTTCATACATGACTGTTCATTAATGGTTTTTTAGAAGGGTACATATGAAGTGTTTGAGTGGGAAAATTCTAAGTGATATTTGATTGTTTCCACACATAAGATTAACTTAGCTATGATTTTATTCAAAATTTGTTCCTCATATCATGTTAAATAGTTTTTATTGATGCTAATATGAAATTTAATATCTCTAAATTTGAAGGTATATTGTTAATTTTATGAAGGGATGAAGTGTGATCATATAATAATAAATAAAAACAACAACTCATGATATGTATGGTGTGTTTAGTTGAACCTTAATATAAAAAATAATAAATATTGGATAGGGATGCTGAGATTATTTTCTATCATTGATTCTATTATAATACTTAGAGGATTTAAATTTTTCATAAAAATATATCAAGTAAAAAAATTTCTTATAACTCAAAATTAATGCAATGTGGAACTGAGCACAATTAATATGTGTATTTAGAAACCTACCAATGATGAATAAAAAATTATAAGACTGAATCACAATATGTGCAAGGAGTTATTAATCTCTCTTAGATCAAAATTGAAATCACATGGGGAAGCATCATCTATTTTTGGAGTAAGAATGACTCCACATAAAGACCAATATGAATATTAAAGGTTTTCACAATTATATTTGGGAATCATGGATATGATATAATAGATATTAGGAATTCTTTGATGACACATATAATTGTATCAGTAAATAATGGAAGAAATTGATGTATATAATTTGGAGACATGTTTGATGATAGGATAGGGGTAGTGTAATAGAATCATCAATATCTATTTAGATACATGATAAGGATTCTTGTTGGATAACAGAATTCAAATATGCATCAGGTTATAGAGAATCATTTTATGATGATGTATTAATTTTTTAATATCCTTTTACATCTATATTTATAATATATTTTTCTCTAGTAATATTATTTCAACTATAACAAAAATATTGTAATTAATTAATGGAATTCATATTATTATATTTAATTAAACCATTATTATTTATAGTTTCTTATTTAGTGATTGTAATTCATTTTTTCCATTCCTAGATTCTTTAATTATGTTTCTGATTTTTTTAATGTGTCGATAGATGAAGATCAACATAAATACTATATTATTATAATTTTAACCACTATAAAAATTGAAAGATTAAGTAGACATAATTAATTTAATGAATACAATTATGTAATTGATATTTCAATTTCTAAATTCTTCTTCAAATTCTTCATTTATTTATTTTTTATAAACAATGTTATTTGAAAAATAATGATTGGGTGTATTAGTAGTCATAAATAATAATATTTATTAGAAAAATTATTTTTCATAGGTTTTTAATTTATAAAAATAGTTTTCAAAATAGAGTCACATTTATCCCATCTTTATCCATCAAAATCCCCCTTGATTATATTTTTTGAATATTTCATATTCATCATCACTATATTCTAATGGAAGGATTTCAATATTATTAAATATAATTTTTTTCTATTTTTCATCAATGTTCTATATTTTTTGTTGCTGTAATTATTTCATTCCATAAACTCTATTATTAACATTTGTGAATGTCATATAAATTCCACAAGTCCTTCCTTGTGGGATCAATTATGAATTACTACATTACTAAATTACTCTATGTAATGATAAATATTTTGATATTAATGAATATTAAAATTTTCTTACTTTTTTGGGGAATGATTTTTGTTCTTACATGTTACTAGAGAGACTAATCACCTATTAAACATTACTAAATATTTTATAAAGAGACTAATAATTCAATGGTTACTATATTTATTTCAAGTAGAATGATTGTTATTTTGAAATGAAAATTACAATATGTGTTCATAGTTATAATAATAGAGGAGGATGATCCCTACCATTAAATGACTTCCAATAATAAATTTACATGTTAGACAAGGATTCTATAGTTTATGTTTATGTCAGTGCTCTTCAAAAAATAGATTTGATAAAGTATAAAAAAATTCATTATTTTATAACAAAATTATAATAAATCAACATCATTTGATATATATATATTGAGTATAATGTATAAAAAACCTTAGTTCGATTGGAGAAGTGGGATATTGATCAACATTAAGGGGGATTTATTGAAAATTCCTAAAATCTCTATATTATAATGATATATAATATCCATGGATTTAATAAGTAGATATATTATGTTATAAATATACAATACAACTAGGTAAAGGTCTCCAAATATGTCTTCTACAAAAATAATTAATATCTATTACTAAAAGTAATAAAAATCTATCTAAAATCCCATATTGATTAAGTTGAGCAGATTTATTATAGGACTCTAAATTCTATATTTTGAAAATAAAATATTAATTGGGATAAATTTTTAGAATTGTAAAGATATTAAAATACTTTTGTAATTGTTTAAACCAATTTTATAGTGTTTGAAAAATAAGTGTCATGATTTGGAGGTGAACTTGTATGAATTGAATGATTTTTGGAAATACTATGAGTTCAACATGAAAATTAAAAATATAATATATATGATGTTCCAATATACTGAGGTACGTATGTTGGTAATGAAATTATATTAAATTGATATAGATACGAACTAATATATCTTCTATAAGAAACAAAGTCATGTAATCACTATAATGCATAATATAAATTATCACTATATAAGATCTCTTAACACATACCCTATTTAATTTAATGTTTTTTAATTATATTTTGATTGTAAAATTGATAAAATGTTTACTTTTTATGATATATGAATTATATTATACTCAAAAAAATAGTAAATATGAATAAGTAAATACATTAAAAATATTTTTTCATTTATAGAAAATAAGAAATATCTCTAGAGGTGATATCTGATATATAATAAGTGACTATGATTTGACCATAAAAATATAGTGAAGGATCTAAATATCTAACATATTCAGTGATATAAATGAAATTATATTCAATAATAATATTTAGATGATAAAATTTAATTTAGGAATTAGATATTTCTTATATGATTGAGAAGGAAAAATTCCACAATGGCATTCGATACATAAAATATCCATGAGAAGATGATATTTTGAAAAAGAAAAGTCACAAACAAAATATGTAAGAGGGAAAAATATCTTCATTAAGGGTCATATGATTATTAAAATTACACAAATGTTATATATTAAAATGATATATAGAAGATGATACATAAAAAATATATAATACAATAGTTAAAAAATATGACAGTTTTTTATCAACATTGGAATAATAAATTTCAATATTATGATTTCATCATACATTATATGCCTAAATAGATTGTGGGATATTTTTTTTTATCATTCATGGAAACAAACATATAAATTAATGAGTATTTGATATGTGAACAAAATTGAGAGAATAATCTTAGTGATGATTGTTCTTTGAAGTGAGTTGTATCTAGGTCATGGCCAGTTGTCTATAGTACATATAAAGTTTTGCATGGTAAAATGGAATTTATTTATTTAACCATTTATTTTTTTGAATTTTTAATGTAACAAAATCATGATTATCTTGAAATTTTAAATAGGGATATACTGATAAATATTTACATGAAATGATTTCCATCCATTGTTTTAGGACAGATTCTATATTCAAATATTGAAATGGTAATTGATGGTGTTCTATTAATATTATATATAAAGGGAATATGTTGAATGATTTAGGGAATCTCAAAAATTATTTGAATAAGAAAATTTGAAGTATCATATATAATGATATTTTTAATAAAAATTTCCAATTGAAAATATATAATTCTTAATGAAGGATAGTTATTTAGTGATACTCATAGAGTATCAAATCGTAGATATCAAGAAAAATAAGGAGAGTTTGGAATATAAAATCCATATAAAATCATTATTTCATCATATTTGACTCATAAATATGACTCTATAGGTTTTATTAAATACCCATGTGTCTATGAACATGAACAGTATTGACTAAGAAGATAATGAGTATAATATCACCATTTACATGCACAGATAATTTTGTAAATTATTTTAAGAGTAATTCCAACATGAATGAAGTATTTATAATTACATTATGGTTGTTGGATACTTATTCCTTATTGAATATGATCCTACTAGAATGATGTTATGACATTTGGATCCAAAGGAAGATGTAATTTAATGTTTTCATGGAGGACTAATTGATACTAGAAATTCTTGTATTGGAAATGTATGCATAATAATTTGAAGGAAGAATAACAATAGTGGGATGGTTATTCACACAAGTGAAAATGAAGAATTATATCCATATCTTTTATTTACATAATTAAAATTTTAAAATTATCATTTTTCATTTGAGAATATATAGTATCAACTTTCGTTGAAAATTACATTCCCATTTTTGTGAGTACCCTATGAGTCAAGCCTCATCCAGTTCATTACCTGGATTATATAACCACATTATATCTAATCCTATAAAATAAATGTTCACCAATATTTTTGTTTATTATATAAATTACATGGGGTTTTGAAGATTGCGTTAAAAATGATAGATACACACTTCATATCAAAGGTATTTGTTTTAGTATCATGATGGTATAATTAAAAAATTTAATATATAGTAAAATATGGAACACTCATTCATCCCCCACATCCACTCCATGTCCCTACATTTCCATTTGACACTTGATCTAGTGTCATAGTTAATGAATAATCTTATATTTTCACACTATTTGATTTAGTTTCTCAATATAATATTGGTATTTAAATGAATTTTTGATGTTCCCCTATTCAATAAAATAATATCTATTCTTAATAATTATATGATGGATTTCTAATTAGAAACCCTAAAAAATAGGAAGAAAAATTTAGAAATTAAATTTATAAATTTATCAAAAGAATGTAATGATCTTTACAAAGTCAATATTGATTAATGTGTTCATTATTAATTTAATAAATCATTATAGAATGATCATTTTGATAAAAAAAAATGTAAATCATTACATATTATAAGGAGGGTGAATCCATTGAAATAGTTGAAACTTGTACTCTAATTTCATTAATTATTTAAATAAAATTATCATCAAAGTTATCGCAGTTATGTTTCTATTTATCATGGTATTGATTGAGGAAAATGAATAAGTATATTTTGAAGGTAAATATATGGAGAATGGTTTTGATTAAGTAATATTAAGATTAAATGGCCTTAAAACAAATTTTAATACAAAGATTAATCATTATTACTTTTCAATTAACATTCCCCACTAGTTTAAGAAGTATTTTAATTATTTTTATAAGAGTAATTAAATATTAAAATTATTTTTAATATGTTAATAAAAAATTAGAGAGATATAAAAATACTATAGGAATATAATTTTTTTTGTTTATAAATAATGTAATGAGATAAAAGGGATTGATATTATTATACTATAGTCATATTAGGTTTAGGTATATTAAATTGGATTAGTGAAAAATAGAATGTGACGATATGGTGAAATCATTTAATGGCCATATTTATTTTTTAAATCTTAAATTCCATTTCAAGTATGTAATGTTGACAAATATAGAAAAATATCTAGGAAGGATCTATACAAAAAGATTAAACAAACAAAGTTTCCATGAAAATATTAGATGATATTATTATCTCTAAAAATAATCATATGAATTTTTATAAGATCTTGGTTCCATCCAAATATCCCTATTGATTAAGATCATAAATAATGGTAACTAAAAACCATAATAAATCTTTTTTGTTCAAATGAAATTATTTTTACTAGTGTTGGTCCACAATTATAAACTATATCGACATGGATGGATACAGAATCCATAAAATCCATAAAATCACAATTGATTCATTTTAACATATAAAATAAGTTAATATCCTTTATAATATCCCAAAATAATTTGATGTATACTCAAAAAAACATGGTGGAAAAGATTTAATTTCTATATATAAAACATATACCTGAAATTCAATAAGATTCATAGGCCATTGTTGTTGTTGTTGGGGGTTTTGAAACTGAGAAATTGTGTTTTGGAATAATATTGCATCCCATATAGTAAAACAGTCCAATTTTTAATGAATTTTATTTTAATAAAATAAATTTATATTATGTATTTTGTTACATGAACTATAGTGTTATTTTTATATTATACACCATGTTATGTTTTCAATACATGAAATACTACTATGGATTTCATTACATGAAACTATGAGTTTTATTAAAACAATAATATATTTATTTGAACCTGATCATTATCGGGAATCCATTAAACATATTAATATGGATATTAATAAGAAATTTTTAATATTAATTATAATGGTTTTACATAAAAGATAATATATTGATAATAAAATAATGAGTTTTCAAAAATGTAATTATATGTTTTAAAAATAATATTCAATCCAAAATGAATTTTTATTACATTTTTATATGATAATAAAATATTTTTCTTGATTCATTTAGATGAAAAATTATTTATAAATTATTTATTAATTAATTTAGATTTTCTAAATTATATTATGATGAATTTTTATGGATTTTATAAATGTTTTCATTTTTTGATTAATAGTGAAAAATAAAGAGTTTTATTTGAAAAGAAACTTTTAGTTTTATTTGTTGATAAATATTCATTATATTTTTATTTTTTAATGCTAAACTATGTCAATTATACACCAAATAAATAATTTTAGTTTATTTTGTTTAATTTCAAATTTAAATTTCATTTAAAAATTTTGCAAGCCTTTGATCATTTTCGCTCAAAAAAAACAAATTTTCATCTCATAACTATGGAATTATTTTCAAATTAGTTATTTCTATGTGGATGAATTGAATTTTAAAAAATTTATTACCTATTTTGAATCTGAATATTTTGTAGTAAATAATAAATTAGCTTAAAATTTTGACAAAAAATAATAGTCAATGCAGAGAAAATTATTTTATTTTTTAAGAGGAAATGGTTTTAATAGGTGTTACACTAAAAAAACAATGTGTCATATTTATGTATAAATTAGAAAAAAACATATTTTATGGCTATTTTTTAAATTATCATGTATAAGGTTCTAATTCGTATCATTTTAAACCCTTTTTCAATAAAAAAAACCTTGGATCACAAAACATGTTTCAAAAATACCATGTATATCATATCCCCCACTTATAAAATGCCACACCCTCTAAATCCATCCAATATATTTTTTAGTGAATCCTATGGAGGATACCTATGGAATAGGTAATGTTATTCACTGATCAAATTTATTTTAATGCTTCATCCACCACTTCAATTATTTATATTTCACTCTTATATAATAAAATTTATATGTTAATTATACTGAGTGTTTTTTAAGTTATGGTTTCTTCCTTCACCAACACATAATTCTGTCAATTGGGTTTTTCAATCATTGTTCGAGTGTATAGAAAACTACCACCTCACAAAATAATTTCATTGGTTTTTCCATTACAAACATTGATGGATGTTTTTAATGATGGATTTATAGTTTAAATGTCATATTTATTATATTTATTATATAATTATTACCCTAAAATTTTATATATTGCACAAACAAGAATCTTTCCATTTAGTGTGTATATGATAATGCCATTAATTTGTGCCCAATACTACAGCCTCGAGAAGAAATATGATTTGTTCATGAATTACATAGAATTTAATCAGAATGTGTTTAATAAAAAAAATTAAATATATGGCATTAAAATAAAACGTTAATTAAAATATATCATTTATAATTCCTTCTATAAAACTAAGAATAAAATTAAAAAACTGCATTCATTTTTATGCATGACCATTCATTTCCATGAATGGTGTATTTCAATTTCATATCAAAAAAAATTGTGCATTACTATAAATACATATATAAGGGATTTGTATATTATATTTATATAATTTTTTTATTCTATATGTGATTTAACTGTGATCAAAATAAGATTAAAAAAAATATACCATATCAAAAATTAATGATAACAAAATTTTTATTACTTAAATGATAACCTTAATATTGAATTGATAATAAATGGGTACTAAATTGTAAATAAATCATATATGTTATAATATATATGATTATTTTCAATAATTTATTTAAAACTAACTTAAATTTATTATACATAAGGTTTTAAATATTAAAATGGAATTCAATACATAAGGTAAGGGATTTTTTTCTCAATTTTCCTACATTAAGACATACATGTGTCACCAAAGTGGTAATGATTTTATGTTGCAGTCTCCACGCTTATCTAGATTGTTTATGATCATGAGTCTAATATTGAAATCTCTATATCTACATCTCAATAATTCTTTTGAAATAGATTTTCCACTTTTTTATTGATACTTGTAAGTAATTGTAACATTTTTTCACTCATTTGATCTTATGATAAATAATAAAATATTTTAAGGAAAGTATGACATTATTTATATCTTCTTTTGAAAACTAGTTCTCTTCAAAAACCATGTGTTATAAAAATGATTTCAAAAATGTATTATAACATTGTTTTTATTTTAAAATCAATCTATACACATGTTGGATTTTTTAAAAATTTATTGAATGGAATCTCCATGTAATTTTCTAAAACAATTCACATTTTCCATTTAATTAATATGCTAAAATATTTTCCTTTTTTAACATGTTCTCCCTGAACATAATATTCTCACATAAAAACAAATGTTTTATTAAAATATTACATTATAGTTTTTCAAGTTAGTTTTTCAATGAAATTTTTTTTCAATCTTATTTAAATTTTAAAATATATATTCAATGTGGAGAAAATATTTTCTTGAATAAATTATTAAAATGACCATTCAAAACTATTTTCAAAATAAGATATCATTTTTTTGTTACCAATGCATTACTGGGGTATGATTGAAAGGTATCATTCATCTTGTTTCTCTAAATGGTTTAATTTTTATAAAAATTTTCCTTAGGAATCTTATTTCTATTCTACAAGTTATACCATGATAAAATGATTATGAAACCCACATATTTTTATGGGTTATACTATGATTAAATGATTTTAAATGATATATTTTTTTACTAGGTTATAATTACATAAATGATTATAACACACTTTAATTTCTGGTGTTATTATTTGAATGATATTTATGATCTTGGGGAAAACAAAAATATTTTTTTCATTATCTGGTCAGTGGGATCTATATCATAGTATAATGCATTGGTTGATGATTTATATCTCATGGGATAGAAACTATTTTATCATGAAGTGTTACTTGTCTAGTAAGACTTATTTGGAATGTGAAGTGAAACCAATTTTTTAAGAGAGGTCTGAATCATGGAGAGAACCTAGTAAAATTGATGTATCTATATAGTATTATGGTCTTGGAAGTGATCTGTTACTAATATTTCTATGATTTTACATGTAAACATTTTGGACTCAAATTACATGTTCTAGTTCAATGTTACATTTTAGTGGATCTTGTTATATGATTTCACTATGATTCATGTCTTATGATATACCAAAATTTATCCTATGATTCAAGATTGTAATCATTAATATGCAGGGTTTGGTCTTTTATTTTTTTTCATTATGATATCAAAACCACATGGTCTTATTATTCTTACATATCTCTGTTGTTTACAATTTCTGTGAATATTAGTTAATTCTTTCTTATGTTTATGTTCCTTTAGTTATGAAGATTTGTTTTATTTATGATATTCCTAAGATGGTTTTTAGTTGTGATTAATGTATTGAGAGAAGGATTACCAAACTTATAGACTTGTATTTATAATTCCATGTTTTCAAAGGCACAAAATTATTACATTTATTGAGAATGTGATAATGTAATTTAATGAATATTCATAAAAATAATGAAATATCTATTTATGAGAGTTCTCGGTTGATATCGTTGGTATCAGAGAGACGTTTTAGTTAACCTTTTGAAACCAGGATTCTAACCCTTTAACGAAGATCCCTATGGACATGTATGAGGACAATTATAAAAATTATTCAATTTATAATAAAATATCCAAGAATTTTGGAAAATGATAGAGTAAAAGGTTTCCAATCAATAAATTACGATTTGGATTCTAAAATATGATGTGTCTCTAGAAGAGAGGTACCTGGGGGTAGAAAAGTTGAAAACAAAACTTTTATGTTATACTAAATCAAGACTAGCTGCATGAAAATTGGTCATACTTCACACTAGTTTTAAAACTCTCGAGGGATGTTCTTTGGGAATTGAAAAACACTTTGTGAACCATAATAAGGATTTAAATAGATGGTGAATGTGAATTACATAGTATAAAGTGATGGTGTCATAGATTAAATAATATGTCATTATTTAGGAATCATGTGTGTGACTTCCATGATTATTTTTTCCCATCAAATAATATAGGTTCATAAACAATGTTTTTTAGTATTATTCAATGGATTAATGTTGAATAAAATACATAATGTTTAGTGTGATGTATAATATATTGATTTTCCTAATGATAATCGATATATAATGGTAAATATAATGCAATGTATCAATGTCACACTAACACAACATACTCAATCCATGAATCGTAATGGAATTCCAAATGAACAAATAAGGGACTATGATATAATAATCCCTCAATGTGGAAATGTCCACCTACATTCATTGGAATCACTAATCCTTAAGATATAATGAATAAAATCAAACCACTGAAAATATATTTTTCGTTCTTCAATGTTAAAAACATGAAAACATCATTTTGGCTTTCTACCATTTTGATAGTGAAGTAAATCAATAATTGACAATTATCAAAAATATGAGGCCACATGATAAAATTTACTATATTGATTTGGATGATTTCATGAAATTATAATCAAATAAGTACGTTAATCGTATTATTTTCTAGATAATAGAAAATTATTTCCATGAGCTAAATAAAAAGGATTATTAATAAGTTGGAAACTATGAAGTAAATATTACAAGGCCATTGAGGTACCCCTCTAGTATTATCATCCAACCAGAAGGAAAGGATGGTCAATTATTCAAGGGCTTAAACAATGTCTCAAAATGGGATTAGCCATTTGGGGATTCATTATCAATGAAGTGATTTTTCTAGGTTCTATAATAGAGGAAATTTATGTTTAAGTTATTTTTCAATGTCTGGTTAAGTACATGAAATGTAGTATGGATTTCAAAAGAAAATATTGAAACCTTGATGTGAATAAGATGAACATTACATTATGATCAATGTGTTTATACAATTATGATGCAATGTTTCTTATGGGGACTATTAATTGTTTTAGGAATGGAAGATAAGGACATATTAAAATTTATTTCCAATGTGATAAGAAGAGATTACATTATTATGTGAATAGAGATAAAGATTCAAATAATGTACCTTCCACTACATAGTGTTTCATGTGTAAGTTTTATTGGAATTATACTAACCAGTTTTAAACCCTGATGGTTGAGGATGGTCATCAATTTCAACAAACTAATGAAACCTAGGAAAAGAGGAAATATCATGTGATCACTATTTTTGATTAGGGGTTTGATAATGACATGGTAAAAGGTACAATCACTATCCTCTATAAAATTGATAATTTCATAATTGAAACATGATATACAAATTCATTCTTATGTAAATAATTTTATATGGGTGTCAAGATTCCACCCAAAAGATAAGTTGTGTATTTATTTGTGTGAACCCCTAATGGTATAATTATTTCATATCAAGTGTATGAGTATTATCTAGTTTGGGTGGATGATAATTTGATTCCAGAAAATATTCTCATTCTTTCATTAGAATAATATTACATCATCTTATGCATGTATAGGATTTCTCTATATAAATCCAAAACCAATAGTAGAGGGTGGGAAGTGGTATTTTATATTCTAAACTAACTAAGAATTTTCTATCAACGTGATAATATGTATGAACTATTGATGTACATTACCTCCATTTTATGGGATGAATTCCCATTAATAAGGTTTGTTTATCTCCAATGGTTGGGGAGAAACTCAATGTGTAGGATATGCCTATTTTGTGATATTTTTTTATGAAATTAAAGAATATTTTCTTAGTATTCCTCTGAAACATGAAGATAGTTTACTAATAGAACTCATACATGGAACAAATATAATTTCAAATATTCCCTATAGAATGATCCATATTATCTTACAAGCATCAAAGATGAATCTCCATGAAAACATTGACAGGGGATTTATTCATTAATGTGTGTAACCTTGGGGAGAAACTTTTATTTTTGTGAAACAATAATATGGATCAATGTGACTCATCATTGATTTTTGGGATCTGAACAAGAATACAAATAAGATCGTGTAACATTTTCCCGGTATTGATGTTTGTTTGATCTACTATGTTATTCCCAATACATTTCCAAGAATTAAAATCATTCCATACATCATCACATGATGGATATTAAGGTTAATATTCCAAACTTCAAATTCCATACAGGGTTTAGACACTATGAATATATAGTAAATCCATTTAACCTTACTAATTGACATACAATATTCATTTATTGAATGAATATAGTATTTCGCGATTATCTTGATCAGATCGTGGTATTTTTTAAATATGGTATACTTTAATACACATTGAATAATTATGATCATCAAGACAACAATATAATTGTACTAGATACCATATCAAAGGAGAAAAAAAATTAAAATTTAACAAATTGGGAATTTTGGCAACATAACGCTTCATTTTTTTGTTATAAAATCTAAAGATGGTGTATGGAACTATGTACATCAAAGATAGAGCGTATTAAATGTCGGCTCAGAACAACCAAAAAAATTGTTATAACTATTTTTCATGGTTTAGATGGATATTATCGATTGTTTATGTAAAATTTATCCCAACTATAAAATCCTCTCACTGTGTTTATATAGAAATAAGGTAAGATCCTTTGGACAGGATAATGTGATGAAAAATTCAAGGAACTACATAGAAGATTAATTACTGAACATTTCCTAACATTACCCTATAGTTGGGAAGGATTGGTAATATATTTTGATTCATCTAAGAAGGGATTAGGAAATTATATTTTGAAAAATTACACAGTTGTATATTATGTGTCATACAACTATAGATTTATGTGAAAAAATTTCCAACTCATTTTTTGAAGTGAGATGTCGAAATGAGTCATTTAAAGACGTAAAGGAATCATCAATTTTGATAATTGTGAGATATATATATGTTAATCACTAATGTTAAAAGTATATATTTACACATAATAATTTCAATAAACACCAATGAATACGGTTATATTTGATTAAGTATTATGACTCCTCAATACGTTACCACCCTATAATATTTAAAAAGGTGGTTGATTCATTAGGTTGAAAGGATCATGAAAGATTATTCTTGTATATGATCACAAAAGATCCAGTATTTCTAAATTTGTGATGGTTGAACCTGTAAATAATGATGGAAGGTGAAAATCATATCTTTATCGATTGAATGTTCGACAGTCTTTCCATGTGATGAATAAAGAGGTAGTAAATGAAGATTTAGATCTGGAAAAGAAGGACAGAAATGATCAAGAGCTCCTCATTGATTATTATGGAATTATAATGTTCAATTTCAATGTATATGTTTGTTCTACAGATGATTGTCATAATGGGATATTAGTGGAAGCCCATATTTCATCATTCTCTATTTATCCTAGAATTAAAAATCTATATAGAGATACGAAATAATACATATAATAGGATGAAATGAAGAGATATATCCTAGAGTTTCTATCTAGGTGCTTGGTATTTAAAGAAGTTAAGGTTGAAAGAAAAGTGTTTATGCGTACTAGGTATCCATTACCCATAACAAAATAGAAATGGAAAAATGTAACCATGAATTATTTTTTGGACTCCTAAAAATATTTGAAGAGAATAATTCTCTATCTATTGTAGTCACTCAACTTACTATGTCATTACACTTTATCTCTATCAGAAAATAATTCTCTTAAGAATATATTTCCATGATATATATTAAGGAAGTAGTTTGGTTGCATGTAGTACCACATTCCACTATATTTGATAGAGATATGGGGATTAATTGATGTTTCTGGCAAAAAATTGTATGAACTTGATATGGAGGTACGTTTCAAAATCGTGTAGCATCCTAAAATATAATTTCAATTTGAAAGGACAATTCAATTCGAAGAGGATATATTGAGATCTATTTTATTATATTTCAAAGGTGTTTGGTATATACCCATTCAACTAGTTCAATTTTCATGAAACATATGATTTCACTTCAGTATTCATATGGATCGTTATGGATCTATTTATTTAAAGAAATTTTGATCTCCCATGTGCTAGAATTATTTTACTGAAAGAAATATATTTATACCTAATATAGCTAAAGAAATTGAGGAGAAGGTTAAATACATTCAACAACACATCATGTAATTTCAAAAATAGATGAATATTTATCATGATAATCACCAACATGATCTAAAATTTTATGATGGAGATAAAGTGTTTCCAAAAACATCTCTATTAAAGAGGGTTCTGAGGTTTTAGAAGAAAGAGAATATAATCCATAATATATCATTATTTTTCATATTCATGATCATATCTAAATTTTATCATATAACATGGAGCTTTCATAAAACCTCTCTCAATTCCATGATGCATTATATTTATCTCTATTTGAGAAAGTACATTATTTACCCTTTACATGTACTGAAATCATTGTTTGTACTACTAGACCATACTCTTTCTTATGAGGAAAAACCAATGGAGATCATTGACCATAAAAATAATATTATGTCAAAAAAGAACACTAACCCAGTAAATATATTATTACAAAACCACTAGTTTATGCAAGCTAAGAGGGAACTTGAGGATATGATGAGGAAAAATTACTCAAATTCTGGTTATTAGAATGAATAGTTTCATGGGAACAAATATTGTTAAGGGGGTAGAATATAACACACCGTGTTATTAAGATTTTTTTAATAATTTATATCTATATTATTGATTTTTTTAACATAATACCAAGTTACTATTCATCTATACACTAGGAAAATCATGCGCTACATGAATCACTGTCTTAGTTTGTGTCACACACAACACTATGTTTTAACATAACATGATATATTTAATTAAATATATTTAAATATAATTTACACTAATCATAGTGATATAAATATTAATAAAAACTCTATAAATTTAAATTATAATGGTTTTACATTAGTAAAACACACTAATAATAAAATAAATTTTATTTAGTAAAGTCTTTATATGTTTCATAAATAATATTTTCTCAAATAAATATTTTTTCTTCTTTTGAACTATAATGAAAATAATTTTTAAATATTTAAGAAAATTAATTTAAAAAAACATTTTCTAATTCAGAAATTCAATATTATCTTATGATTAATTTTCTATATTTTTTCTAATGGATTCATATTTTGTTGAATTGGGAGAAATATTAAATTTTTATTTAGAATTTCCAGTTGTATAATTTAGTCATAATTATAAATTATATTATAATTGGATTTTGAAGTTTATTTATCTTAATTATAAATTTATTTATCTAATTTGTTGATATTTGAATCTATTTCATATTTAAATTACATATAATATCTTGCAAACATTTGATCATTTATGCTTTCAAAACTCGCATTATCATTAGGTCTACTGGTTTAATTTTAAATTAATATTTAAAACATATATGAATGAAATTTAAAAAAATGGATTAATGATTTGAAATAATCATAGTTTATAAAATCTAATAATTCCAACATAATTTTTGAACAAATTTGATAGTGAATGCAGTAAACAATATTTATCGTGGTTGAGTTAAGTAAGTGGTTATCTGTTGTCAAAATAAAAATATAAGGGTATAATTTAAATATACACATGTCAAAAAAATATTTAATTTCCATATTTCGACCGTATCATGTCTATGGAACAAATTTTTTTCATTTTTTGTCTTTTCTCCATTTGAAAAATGTGGTAGAAATCAATTATTTTAAAAAAGGTTGGGTGTTTCCTCTACCAAACATATAAAAGGTCACCCTATCCTCTCTTAATTAAACCATAAAATTTATTTTTTCAGCCAATCCATTCACAAATAACTTATTAATTTACATCCCCAATTTCTAGAAGTCTTAGTTTAGTCATAAATCAATCTTATTATGGATTTTAGTTCAAACCAATGGAGAATACCTTAAGAACATGTAATGTCCATCAATGAGATCATTTATATTATTTCTTACACAATGAAATTAAATAATTTTTATATAATTAAATTTTATAATACATAATATATAAAATATAATAATATTTTTCTTATTAATGTTCAAACTTACATTCACAGAACTATTCATCAAATCAGATATGAAAAAATTGTTTGTGTGTTTGGAGGACTACTAACTCATGAACTGATGTCCTTTATTTTCCAGTGGGAACCTCTCATGGGTGTTTGTAATGATGGATTTATAGTTTCCATATGATATTTTTTATATTAATTAATTGATTATAATTCTTTAATTATCATACCACATATATCTTCAAGATTTCAATTTTTTTGGAATATGATAAAATCATTTGTGTGAACAACCAACTACCACCTCACAAAGTAATGTGAATTGTTTAAACATTTATTGAAATGTATTAAAGATGGGATTTATAAAAATATTTGATATATATGACATAAAAATAATTTTTAATCATAATATATCATTTAATTCTCATTATTTAGAACAAACAAGATAATGAAAAAACAGTGTTCTTGTGTATTTATGGCCTACTATTTCCATGATCATCGTATTTCATTTTCTATCACTCAATTTTATTGTTTAATGTATATATATATATAATGATTATATATGATATTTTTATCATTTTTATCATTATAGATCTTATGGAATAATGAAGATTGTAAGAGGTCAAAAAATATAACAAATCAAACATAAATAAAAAATAAAGAGTTTATTTCCTGAAACATAAATTTCACATTTAATTGTGAATCAAAGGGTAGTAAAAGGCCATAAAATAATCATATATAGTATTATGTATATTAATTATATTCTTTAATATATTTATAATAAATATATATTTAATATAATTGAGGTTTTAAAGCATATGATGGAATTCAAGACATAGGGTATGAGAATTTTACCATAATTTCACTTAATTGGGACATAAATTATCTTATGCTTTTATATTCACTTACATTGATTATATAAAGACCATTTTAAAGGTTTTATATATTTTTTATTTATCTTAATTATATTTTATGATCTGTTTTATGTTATTCCTTCATGAGGAATATTATTACAAGCTACCATTATGGTAAATATGTTTTATTCCAATATCATAATTTATGAAATTTATTTATAATTAAGTATCCAATGTAAAATATCATGATATAAATATCAATAATACTCTTGAATTTTCATAAAATTTGGTTATTTAGGATTTATTCAATTAATATTTACATTTTTACACTATTTGGATCTTTAGATAACTATGAATATGCTTTAGGAAAATTTGACTCTATTTTAATCTTCATTATGAGATCTATTTTAATCAAATACCTTGTTTTATATTGAATTTATAAAAAATTATTTATTAATATATTATTGAAATTTTAAAAAATAACACTTTATTAGATTTAAAAAAAATAAAATGGAATAACCATTACATTTTCCAAAAAAATATTAGTTTGGTAATTACAGAAACTTTAATTGGGATATATATTTTAACATTTTGGAATTCCTGAAATAATCCGATTAAATTGCCATTATTTCATTCATAGGGTGAATAATACCACTTTGTGTTTGTGGTACACATAAATATGGTTACCATTATATTATAGGTGAGACCTGTGCTTCCTACTAATTCATTAGGTAATGATTTTTTTCTCATGGGATATATATAATTTGAATTGTAGGTGAACCATTTTCATTATGATATTTCAATAATGGTATGTGAATCTTTCATGTTTAGATATTCCTATAATAGTGAGTGAACTGAATTCATTAAAGTACATTGCCTACAATGATGGTATTGGTAGTTTCCCTTGAGTAAAAACCAAATACTTTTCTATCCTTATGTGTATGCCGCATATTCAATTATTTTTAAGAAAGTTATTATTTCATGTATCATTTAATTTTATTTCCTTATGACTAATTTCTTATGAAAAATTAATCATTATTCCATGATTCAAGATTATGATCTTTGATCTGTAGGGTCTAGTTCATTGATTTTTTTTCTTGTGTTCTTGTACACATATGATTTTGTTATGCTTATGTATCTCTCTTCTTTGGATATATAATGACTTTAAGATCATATATTATTATATTTACATTCCCAAATATATGAATATTTTTATTGTGTAATATGTTTCTAATAATGGTTTTACTTGTGATGAACATTTTTAGATATGATGTAACTCATTTATGTACATGATTATATGATTCCATGTTTCCAATGGACTTAAACTATTATGGTTCTTGGAAATATCTATATTTAAAGTAATTATTTTTAATCAAAAATTATGTAATCTATATATAAAATATTCTATGGAATTTATACATATATTAAATAAGTGTTTGATTTAGGGATCCAGAGCTAGACTATAGGGGAATTATTCCATGTAGGGAAAGACTTCTATGAAAATGAAATATTTATCCAAATATAATATATATGAATAAATGGAGGACATAAATTATTATTTAAATAAATTTGGCCCTAGTTATAATGATTTATGGTACGTAAAAACAAATAAAAAAAATATATATTTATTATAGGGTACTACCTTAACAATGATTGAAAAAAGTGATAAAAAAAGATAGGCTTCCCTGTGAAAAAAGGTGTATTGTTAAAAATATACTCCAAAAATGGGTAATTGAAATGGATATCAATTGAATGTTGTGATAATAGTGTAATGGGATAAATGATTAACCCTTTTACTATTTAATATATCATATCAATATTAGTACCAATTGAAAAATGTAATAAATTAGGAAGTCATTCTGAGAGAAAAAAGAGGATTAGTTTGGTGGAAGACTTTGAAGTTGAAAAGTAAGAATTTTTTTTTAATAATGTAAATAAAATTGATACTATAAAACATAATTTAAAATATAATAAGGTTTTTATTGATAAAAATAATGACATAATTGTTTGGTAAGATCAACTAAAAATAATTTAATATTCAAAAATAATAATATAATCTATGAGAAAATGAGAAAATTTTATTCAACAAGATTAAGATTTCAATTTTCAAGATATGATTTTTTTTAAATGGATACCCCAAGAGTTCATGAGAACCATTTTGGAAGATAAATATATACTAAAAACACATCAAAACTCCATTTAATGTCTTATTGTATTTCATTTGTTGATGGAATGTAAATATGAAGAACTATTGGCAATGTGTGTATTTCTCCAAAGTAAAAAAATGAAAATATCCACACAAGAATAAAGGTATGTGTAAGAAGATTTTCATTATACCCAAGGATGTGATAATTATTAAAAAATTTACTCCCATGAATGATTATTTGTTAATTAAAATGTTCTGTGGTTAAATACGTTAAAAATGAAAGAATTAAAGGTCATACATTTTCCCTAATTATGACGTTTATTGAGAGCCCACCTTATTCACATAATTTATTTGTTATTCATTATAAAAATATTTAATAGTGTTTTATGATAATGAATAAAAAATTGAAGTGTTTTTATAACTATGAATCGTGATTATTTACCTATCATAGAGTTATTAAGGTTTGTTTAAATCATTTAATGGATTGATAGAGGATTCTTGGAGATAATATTTATTAAAAAAATGATGAAAATTGTAATACAGTATCCATTAGATGGTAGATAAGAATATAATTTTTCTATAATGTTATTAATTATTAAAATACATATTATTTTGATATAATTGAATTTTTATATCAACCGATGTGTTTATACAAATATAAAAATTAATGAGGTATTTTTAATTTTTTTTAGTTGACATAATGCATTTTGATTGATGATTTGGAACATAAGTGTTTTGGATTAGAACATATTAATATAATGATTTCAGATATTTAATGTGTCTATGAAGTTTCAGTTGTGGGTTAGGTGATCCTTAGTATCATTAGGATAATTTTTACAAGTTATGAATTTCTTCCATGGGATATTGGTTTGGGACAGATATTTCATAAGGAATAATGTGACGCCCTAATCTTCAATGTACTACCTGTTAATTTATTAATGAGAATGATAGATTTCTAGGCTGGAGAATTTGTAAGTTAAAATAATATGGTGCTTTATATTTAATATAGTGTCTTTTGGTGTTGAAATAATAGAATTCATGTTGCACAGGGTTAAAGAAAAAAACCAGTAATGTTATAAATGTGTTTTTCAAGGTATGTGTGTGATTTTTCAAAACATGCAGGCCCAATACCATATATGTGATTTCGTTTGTAGAAAATGATGAACATTTGGTGATTTTTTTTTCTAACCCTACACTGAAAAATTTACCCAAAAAAATTGGAAAATTATATATCCCTCATTATTTTCATAAGAGGGAATCCCACAATTCATTTATATCCCTCACGTACATGACCATCCAAACAAGCCCTCTTCCTTTATTAAATTTTTCTTTATTTTGGATGAATTTGGATATGCTTTTATCAGAATTTTTAGGTTAAATGTCCACAATTTTCTTCCCTTAACCAATTCTTACATGTCACCTGATTTAAATTTTATCAATTTAAGCTTCTAATAGTGATTCTGACAAATCATAAGGCAATAGGTCAATTCTTATGAGGTTTTAATTTTTATTTAATTGAAAGTAACCAAAATTATTTACACATGTCAACACACGATGTGTAATTTAGATATATTACATGTTAATTAATCAATGATTTTCAGATTAAATTAATTTAATCATATCTTTAATTTTACATCATATATTGGGTTATTTGGGATTGAGTTTTGGAGTATTCTATATTTTATTGTCACATATTTTGTTAATGTTCATGTGAGTTGAGATCAACCAAGGAACTTTATGAAATTTTTACTTTTTAAAATAAAAATGATAAATTCTTTAAATTCATTATTTTTAAATTAATTAATTATAAATTTATAATAATTAATGGATTGGAAGTATTGATTCAAGATTGAGAATCGGGCCTTTTAGATGATGTTTGGATGGGTTTGATGAGACATCATGTCAGTTGATTAGAATCATTGAATATATTCGGACATTTATTGAGGTAGTTTTTTATTATTAATCATCCCTTGGTAAATTACGTATTATTGTATTAGTGTTGTAGTTATATCCACACCAGTTCAGGTGCTAGATCTCTTTGTTAATATTTAATAAAAAATTAATCATGAGAATTAATTGAAAAATATCATAAAGAACATTATGGAGGATCATGTACTTGTTAGGAATTTTAGCCACCAATGGAAAAAAATAAAAATAATATAATATATTGCAATATATTAACTCCAGGAGGGGTGTGAATGAAAATATTGAAATTAGTAATAGATAGTGTCTGAGGGATAAGTTATTACTGACATCAAGGTAATTAGTGGTGATGACCTAGATTATATGGATGGGGGATTTTACCATGATAGATTACATATGGTTTTTGGGATCCTTCATAGAACTATATTGTGAGTGTTCCTACCCAAAATTGATGTGGCAACTATGGTGGATAGACCATAAATGACTGGTGAATAGGTTGGGTGTTCAGGATGAACAAGGATATCTTGGAAAGGGGAATTACCTAATCTCATCTCCATAATAAGACATTTATCGTATTCCAAAGATACATTGATGATACATAAGGGGCCCCTAGAAGGATATTCATTTTTTGTTGATCCTAGTGAGAGAGTGACCTTTAGAAAGTGTAGTAATGGAACCAGGTTTCACCTTAGATAATGTAACAAGGATGTGATCTTCCAAAGTTGTGGATAGAGCTAAGGAATTTATGAATTTTTGTATCCCATAACATAAATTTACATATTCACATGTTTTTATGTAATTATATTTATAGTCCCACACATTCTCTATATGACCCATCCTTTGGGCATGACGAGATGAGCTTTCGTTTTTAGGGTTTCCCATTTTTGGTTCAAACATTTCTGATTTTGGAACCTTTTTCATTAATGTTGTGATGTGATACATCCGATAAAATCATCACGTATGACTATATGTTCATATTTAAATCCATTTATTGATCTATTTATGATTTATTAAGATGTTAGATTTCAGTAACAGGTCAAAATGGGATTCATTGGGTCCTTACATTCATATTATGTCAAGGATCTAGCTATTTGGGATTGGGGTTTATTTATGATCACATTTATTATGATGTGATGATATGGTAATTATAATTATTTGTATATCCAAACATATTAATGAAAAAAATCTATTCAGATCCTCAATATTGCTTTGATATTTCTAGATGACATAATGAAATATAGGTTGACAAGGGAGTCTATGATTTATCTTGGTACTTAGGTGTTAGATTAAATATGTATATGAAGTGGGATTTTGGAGTGATTCTAAAGATGTATGTGTTATTTATTTTGAGACATTTGTATTGAATTATAAGTTCTTATAGCCTAAATATGATATATTTCTAGGTTACACCTAATGGTAATGGTACATTTAGGTTTTCATGATCATCATGATCTGATTAGAGTCACCTTGGAACTGGAAAAAGTTTTTTTGTTCGATCATATATATGGAGCAATGGATAAAGATTGTGATTATTTGGTACATGGATTGGATTGTTCCATGAGGTTATTTCAGATATATTGGGACATTTGGAAAAAGATTTTATAATATTTTTAGATTATTTATTTTTCATATTGTTTAGTTTTTATTTTTTTTATTGATCACATGACATGAATAGACACCACATATTGAATTTATGTATGGGACCACATTGGTAATTACTTACTGGGTTATTTACTCACACCATACTCTAGAAGGCATGGAAAAAGAATATCCAATAACTCCTTCCACTAATTGTAGGAATATCTTTTGTTAGAGAAATAATGTTGGAACATTGAGTTGGATAGTTGGGACATGATAAGTGATTGGGATGAGATAAGACTAATCGATTTAGTTGAGTCTACTATATGTTTATTTTATTCATTTATATATCATTATTGTAGATCTGATCATCTCAATTATGGATTTTAAAAGTATAAATAAATGGATTCACCATTGCATGTTATTGTTATTACACTATTTTATTCATTTATCCTATGTAATTTGATGTTTATTGTTGAAATAATATACATGCTTATTTTTTTTATTACCACCTACTTTGATTAGGGGGATAACATCACCAATTTTTTTCCTAAGACCCCACTACTAATCAAAACCCTTTTACAAATGGGGAGGCACACCAAAGGTAATGTGGTGAACCTGGTCGAGGGAGTAGTCGAGTGGCCACCAACCCTTGGATATTACAATTTTGTATCAGACATTGTTTTATTTTTTTAATTAGGACATAGTAGACCATTTTATTAGGAATGTGACATACTTTGGGATAAATTTTTGACCCTTTAACTAATAACACCATTTGTGATAAAAATTACATGTTACCATATCTAGGACTTTGGTTTACATTTTTTATATTAAGGTTTCTTATAAATTACTCTTTGAGGGAAAACATGTGGTTTTTAAATTTATGATTGAATATTATTATTTTTTTTGGATCATTTGATAGAGTCCAGTGATGAGAATTTGAATCCTAGTGTAATAACCCAATATTTTATGATATGTCTCCTTTTATAATAAATTTAATCTCTTTGATAGCTTATGTTTCATAGAAAATCAAGCAATAAAGAACATGAAGAAATTATTTTTATAACCTCTTCATTAAATTTGTGGGAATGAAAATTAATGACTGCATTTTGAAATATATAATTTTTCAAATCATTTTAATGTATTAAATAATTAATTATAAAAATAAACATAATTTAATGAAAGTTGTTTTTTACATTAAATATATGTTTTCTTCAAAAAGTGATTTTTATTTTTTTTAATAAGATAATAAATATAAATATTTTTTTAACATTTTATAAATATAATTAATAAAATGAAAATAATATCTGTATTCATAATGTGAAGGTATCATAAAATCCATTTATAATCATTTACAAAAAAAGATTAATTATTCAGTGAATAGTAAGAAAATAAAAAAAATTATAACCAAAATTTTATTTATAATTAAAAGTCACTATAAAATTTCAAATTTAAAAATGAAATTCTTCCATAATTTTTGGTTATATATAATATAATTATATAAATTTAAAGAATATTTATAACTAATTTTGGTGTAATCGCGTTTTTGGGGTCGAAAAATATTTTATTTTCATAAAATCTATTTTTTGATGCATTATTATGATTTAATTTTAAATATAATATTGAATTTTATGTGTTTTTAATTATTAATATTAGAATTAATATTTAGAATTTTTAATTACAAATTAGTTTATATGGTTAGCTTCATTTTTGGTCATATAATAGTTACTATGTTAAAAATCAGTTATTGAAGTATATGAAAAATAAAAAATGGATTAATGTTAAATTTAAACCCATAAAATAACTTAAAAATGAAAAGGGTTGTTTGTGTATTCATATAGATTAAATTTCCTATAAAAAATATTTATAAACAAAATTATTTGTAATTAAGTCCACCCAAATGTGGGCAGCTTTGAATAGAAATTAATTATTATTTAATAAATTAAAACAACCCTTTTAAAGTATATGTACCAGCCCTCGTGGTCCACATTATCCACAAAATCCCAGAATATCCGGAAATATGTTCTATACCCACTCATCCCCACTCTTACCACGTCCATGTTCTAATGGTATCACCAAAATACCACATCCAAAATCATCATGGTGTGACTCAATGAGGTGATATTCAAGAGGTAAATTTATAAAATAGCTTCACCAAATTTATATTTTTTATATTTATTATACTCAACTACTTCATCCTTAAATTTATATCAAATCAAGTATCATTTATAATCTATGAATAAATTTTTTAATGTAATATCTTTTATCCCTACATTTTATTACATCCCCTTATTCGATGAAATGAAACCATTTTACAGATTATGGTGGTTCATCGTCTCCGTGGATAATTATTTTTTTGTTTTTCATTTCTGCACTGATTCCTATTCATTAATGTTTTATTATAAATAAAGTATATTTTAATATTTATATAATAACTAATTTCATGTTTCATAAATAATTTATAAAAAAATATTAATTAAAATGAAACTAGTTTTTATGATTTGAAATTCCACCAAATTAATCTCAAGATTTAATATTAACATTTCATCAATTAATTAATACTCATGTATGAAAGAAAAATGATCTATGGGGGGACATTTAAAATTATGGTTATGTATTAATACCGTTTCATTTATCTTCTATATTTTTTTATGTTTTATATGAAAATCTATACTAAAAAACAAGCGAAGCAACTATGAAACAATTGAACAAATGTAACTAAAAAAATAAAAATATTAATATTTTATTAATGAAATCATTTTATGATGTTATAAAAGTATCGTATATGGTATAATAAATATTATTATAGTTAATTAATAAATTAATAACATTTTATAAACTTTTATGAAAGAGTTTAATGTATAGAAATTTAAAATGAATCACGAGTTTAGTGTTTCTCACCTCAATTTAAATTCACTCAGATATATGAATTATTTACCCCTTATTTCTTATATGATTTTATATTTATCCCATTGACATATCATATCAGTACTATAATTATCATCATGGTATTAAATTTTTCACTTGATAATTTATAATTTTTTAGATCATACAATTTGATTGATTACAATGTGTGAAGGGAATTCATAAACTAATATAAATTATTTGGGTTAAAGGTCTACAACATTGATTATGTCATCATAAGATTATTTGTTTATTGAACATCGATTAAATTTTTTTATATACACTTTTTATGTGGGTTTTTATAACATAAAAATATTATATTCATTTTATTGGTACACTCTTCAATGATGTGATACATATAACAGAAATCCTTTTAAAAAATTATCTTTTTAAAATTTTCCTTGAAAATTTATTTTTCATCCAAATCCATGTTATATAAAAAAATAATTTTTTTAGTATTATATTATAATTTATTTGTGTTTATTTTTTATCATGTTTGATTTTTAACATAATTTCTTCAAAGAATTAATTTTTTTTCATTTTATAAATGATTTTTATTGTGACTTTTTTTATATAAATAGAGATGTAATGTTTATTTAACTTATAAGGAATGAGTGAATTTATCCACTGTCATATCGCATTAATTCTTTAATGTCTCCATCACAAGATTTCAAGGTCATATAAAAACAAAATTGTTTCCCTTTATAATATTTCATATCTTTAAAATAAAATTATTTGAAAATGGTAGTGTTGTTTTTTCAACAATTTTATCAAGTGATATTTCAAAATTATTTTCCATCTAGGATAACATTTTTAATGTTAATTATTAATTAATGGGGATATATTGAAGGAAAAAATCTTTATTCTCTTTATAGTGGATTTAGCCTTATGATTAAATGATATTTATGAAACCCATATTTTTCATTAGTGATGTTATGATGAAATATTTATAAAACTCATTTATATACAATGGTTTTGATTTGATGAATGAATTATGTTCTGGTGGTATACATATTTATGGTTCTCATTATGTGGAGTTTGTGAGGTTAAAAAATGATAACTATTTAATTATAACAAATGATTAGTGGGCCAATATATCCCACCAATGAATTGGGTAATTATTTATATATCATGGGATAGACATGAATAGAATAGTGAGGGAACCTGATATAGTATGATTGGACAAGAATGGGAAGTGAAATTAGTTTAGTGATGTAATGATTCCACCATTATAGAATTCAAACTAAAACATGGATACTATGATTGTTTTAGGAGTTAACCGATTCCACTATGATTGTCTTTAAAAATATCATTTACTGATAAAGAAATAATTTCTTATGCATATTTTTATTCCAAAATTTTAGGTCTTATTAAAATTTAATTCTCTAAAGATTCATGTCTTGTTAAAATATATAATTTATTCCATGACTCAGAAATATGATCTTTGAGTTGAAATGTATAATATTAAAATGTTATTTTCATTTTCTTGTGCCCTTATTATTATGATATTACAGATATCTACATTGTTTACCATTACTGAGCATATGTGCTCAAACATTCCTTATGTTTATTTCCCCAAGATCTGAATAATGGTATCGTATGTGATATTTAAAAATTTGTTCTAGTTATGATGGAATATACAAGATAAAATTTATATGTGTTAAGAATGATTTTTTTGTTTCCATGTTTCTAAATACACTAAACCCATATGGTTCTAAGGTAGTTTTGTGAAGTTATGTAATGAATATTCATCTATTTAGATGTAATATCTATGTATGAAATGTATGGGTTTTCAAATTTGGTATCAATGAATGTTTTAGATAAAATTTGGAAAATAGGATTATAAAACCAAAGTAAGAACCCATTTTTTATGTCAAGGATAAAATAGTAGATTTTTTAAAGTGATCATTATTAACCTAAAGTGTAGTAGATTAAAATTTTATTAGTAATTTCACTTGATTAATTTGTTTTCCTAGTATGATTAGTGTTTCTATAAATATAATTTTTTGTTTTATTTAATGGATGGATCCCAATGAATACTTAGTAATTTTTAATGTAATAGGTGATAAAATAATCTCCCTCATGAGAAATGGAATTCTAAGGGAGATGAAATGAAAAAATATTAGTTCTATTCTCTCCAAAGATATGAATCATAGAAGCGTTCCAAAAGTGAATAAGAGGGATTAATGTTTTGATGATACATTTTTGAGGAAACATTCATATTCTTCAATGGATCATCAAATATAGTAGTGGCAGAGAAATGTGTCGACCCCATTGAGAAAATGTTTTCTATTGTTCAATTCGTGGTAGACAATTTTTTTCCAAACATATTATTATAATAAATGTTAAAATGATCAATTGAGGAATATTATCAATAATATGAGAAATGAATAACAATGTGAATCAATTTAATCATATGAGTTTTAGTATATATTACTCAGAAATTACATCCCTTTTATTCCAACAATAATGATGGAGAATTAATTTCTAGAGTTGATGAAAAATGATAATGAATCAATCGGTACATATGATAAATTTTTCGGGGATTTCATCATATGCCAATGTTTTATTTATTAGTCATGAAAGTAAAATTCTTCAATTCATTGGATTATTAAAACAATGTCTTCAAATGTAATTAGCTATACTAGGCATTAGTATATTTGGAAAAATTCTAAAATGTTCTCCTAAGGAAGAGATGGAAATTAGAGATACCCATCATTCTCTAGGTTATTATAAGAAAAGAAAACTCAAATTCATAGATAATTATTAAAACATTGATAAATATAGGTGATATTTTCTATATACTCAATATTAGGGAACAAACCTAGTGGAAATTATATTAAGGTAATTCGTAATTTTTTTCTATGAAAGGAATGTTCATCAAGGAAGTGATTATCGAAGTGATGGGTTAAAGTTATCTAACTATTAAAATAACATAATCGCTATTTTAAATGAATCAATAACACTCTAGTTTTTTAAATGAATGGAGTTTTTGTATTATGAAAATAAATTCCCCATTAAAAGGGATAATATTGATGATAAGCTAAAAAATCCTCTAAAGGAAAAGGAAAAATTAAATCTTATGAAATAATTATGTAATATGTAAATAATGTTAATTACCGAACAATTTTCCTCCATTAATTAGTGGGGAATTTCATTTCAAATTTTTTATTAGTGAGACCTTTACAAATCTTATTGTAGTTCCATTTAGGAAATTTCATCGATTATCTCACTCTTTTAGTGTTCTAGAAACATGAGAAATCTAAAGATTATTCCATTATTGTTTTTACATAATTATTATAGAGTACTTGTTCAAAGGTACTGGAAACCAAGAAATGTGATTGAGGTGATATTTTTAGAGAACATCGAATTATGGGATAGATGACCTATAATATGTGAATGTTATTGAAGTAATAATTTGATACTGATATTTTTTTTTGATAAAATAAATTTTATGGTATTGATGACCTTGTAAATGAAAATTAATATGAGGAGAATGTAGTTTATGTATTGTTTTTATAGAATTTATAGATTTATGTTAAAATGAAATAGTTTATTATTGAAATAATTATGTTTTCACAATGGATTAATGGTAATTCTTGTTACTACCATGTTTCAAGAGAATACATGAGAGTGTTCTTTACATGTTTGGTATGTTATAATTATTAGATACATCATGTTGTTTACGAGATTAATTTAATGTTAAATTCTGAAATTTGGTTACTATTTTTAAAATGTCTAGTTTTTAATTTTTTTTTGTCACTTTATAAAGGTATCCATTTATAAAATTTTATTTTATGATCATTGGATGGAGTTTTGATATTATTTTAGTACAAAAAAAATGATTTTTATTAATATTGGATGACATATGCTAACAATTTTGTAATGATGATATCATTAGACATAAAGAATGGATTTTCATCAAATTATGGATATTATGATCCACTTGTTCTATATGAATTTCAATTTCCAAATCATTCCTTAGAATATTAAATTAAGATGAAATTTATCAATGAACAACCAATGATTTGGGTGGTACTCGTGAGATGAAATCAAGTATGTATATATTCTCAAAATATTTTGAAAAAAATTATACTACTATCATCATTTTTAGGACTTCAATGACCATTTTAGACATATTTGGTCTATTCATTGGAGTTCATTAATCATACACCTCTCTATAAAAACACAGTAACTATAATTGTCACAAACCAACCCAGGTAGACCCTGAATTGGTCACCCGAGCAGGCCCGCGACATGTCCTGAGGGGCATTCTCAATCCCCACAGGCTGGCAACTTGTGTCGGGTATCAAAACTAAATAAGAAAGAACGATTTGGCCCATAAATTAAAGACAAATAAATTAAAAACATAAAAAATTAAAATGAAAACTAGGAGCGGTGAGGAAAAAATGTTTTACATATATCTATGTTACCCTATGGGTAACCACCAACCTCAATCCAACGTTGCACTATGGCAACTGAGTCCAAGAAAGGCACAGCAACCAAAGATAAAAATAGAGTTAAAAATATAGGTGTGAGTATTAAAATCAGTAGTCATAGCCAAACAATCAATTCTCATATGTATTTTTATTAAATGAAAGATCAATTAATTTCATGTTTGAAATACAATGTATAGAACTAGGTTTTTACACATTTTCTTCATTAAAATAAAATCATGATCCATTGCAGTTCATATTTAAAACTATGTTCTTTTCCAAGGAAAAAGCATTTACATTTTTAGAAAAAGAGGGATTGTGATGTGTAAACCATTTTAAAAACCTTTTTCCAAAAACCTTTTAAGATAATTTTTATCCCCTTTAACAAAGAGACGCACCATGCACAAATGAAAAAATAAAACAATAATCACACAAGGGCAATGGAAAATAACAAACAAGTGTAACCAACCAAACAAATCACCTCAATCATCATCTGAAATAACTATGTGCCAATATTCATGGGAAAACCTAGGAGCTATTGAATAGTCTGGAACGTACTATACATGCGACTCCTCTTGAAGTCATGGAAACTCTTGATGACGTCAAAACGCTCAAACACCCAGTGTTTCCCTACCTGGCCAATATGAGGGGTCGAATCCCCTATAAAAGTTTAATTCTTACTAAGGGCCACTAGTCAGTGCGTAGTCTAAACTAGTGTAACAATCTTTCAGTGAATATATGCTCGCTATGCTAGGTTCCTATGATCATACCAAATATGGGTGAGAAAACAATGTCAAACAAGTAAGCAGTCACATTTATATTCCACAAACACTATCAACACGCACAACAAAGTCACACCCAAGTCACCCCAAGGAATACGTCCCTTGCCTTTCAACTATTTGATCACAAGTAAGTCCTCCCCGTCAAACCTTCCAATACATATAACTCAATCAAAGCAAGGGGACCACATCCAAGAGAGTTTTTATAAGACAAATAATTTTACAAAAGTTCCTAATGAGCCTCACATAATTTTCTCATTCCAAACCATTTCTTAAGGAATCACATGCATGACACATTGATAACCCTAAATACACATTGAAACCCATTTAAGAAAATTAAACCATAATTTTAAATCTAAAACACATTCACAAAGGCCAAAGGGGCATTTCATCAGGGAATTGATGTGAAAACACAATCAAACAACTCCAATTCTAGATATAATATTCTACTTACAGTTCTATATCATTAATTAATATTTAAACTAGGTGTGAAATGCAAGAAATAAATGATTCTTAAATTTTAAAGTTAATGCATAGAGATCCTACCACAGAGAAGGAAGAAGACCAAGCCGAGACACTTCATCTTTTGAAGATTCAGACATAAAGAACACACACTAGCACACACATACATTCTCATATATATATATACACCCTTAATCCATTTAACATATTCCCCGCACCATGTGGGATTATGTGAAAGTAAGATATATAAATATACACATATACACATACATATATGTGTGTGTGTGCACCACCAAGGAGCCACCCAAACTTTAATTAATTAACCTAGTGAAACCAACATTATTTAGAAACCAACAGACCATTCATGAAATCAAGATATTAAGAAACACTATTTTGAATTGATCTGTTTCAAACAGACCTTTATTTTTTGAACACCACAATACATTTACTAAACACACATAAAAATCCATTTTCCATAAACAAACTACTTTCAATTTCACTAATGCCAGAAACCATTTTTCAAATGCATTTACCATTAATTAATCAATTCATGAAAACCCTCTGAACTTTTTACATGGACACATCTTAAATTCAACAATTTTTAATGGGGAAAGCCACCCTTTAAAACCAACACACAAAGCCAAGTTCACTCAAAAAGACATTCCATATCACTTTCCGAATTTTAAAATCACATTTAAAGATGCCAAAAAAAATCAACATGCTTAAATGACACATTCCCTTTGTAAAAACCCACTATCAATGAGTTTTCTCCTCAAGTTCCTTTGAAAACACATTTCTCGCATTTTTCATAATAAAAAAACACTTCTAAGGACTACCATAGTGAGGGACACATGAAAACATAACCATATGCTTTAGAAAATCAACTTTCATCATATACTCATGTCAAAGCACTTCAGAAAAATATTTCACACCACATACAAAATCTAATTACACTATTAAAATCCTAGTGACACATAACCAAACATAATTGGAATTAACCAATATAGCCATAAATAAAAGAACAACCTAAAAAGCTATTTTTTAAAAAAAAAATCTACATACATTACAATACCGTAATTAAGATAACTATAGGTATAAACAAGGTATGAAACACATTTATAAATTAGTTGAAAACATATAAGAACTAGTGGTTTGCACCAGAGAGAAAAAGGATGGAAACGCTTACCTCAAAGGCGTGTATTTGTGATGAAACTCTAGAGGTAGAAAGAATAGTCCTCTACAAACAAAGCACAAAACATAGATTCAAATAACCTAGACCAACAAAAACCCTCACATATAAGGTGAAAACATGGTGAATAAAGGAAAAAAATTACCAATAAAATTCATCGGTGGGGGAAAATTGTGCGCCATAGAGGAGATTCCTAAAGAGTTGCTTCTGGCGAGGGAGGTGCCGGACAAGGCGGGGTCGGCTAGAGTGACACACTGAAGGGAATTTCACTGGATGGGGTCATGTCGGTAGGGGTTGGCACCATTGGATGAGGCCACACTAGAGAAGAGGTGCCTCCGGGGTGGGGTCGCAAAAGAAAATGGCGGTGCAGAAGGAGTCCAATGGTCCACAGTGGGGGCAAGGGTCCAAGGTAGAGGGAGGCGGTGAGTGGGAATCGGTCAAGCGGGCGAGGCGAGGAAGGGACGGTGAGTGTGGAGCGGACCTGTGGGAATGAGGCAGCTACTGCTAGGGTGTGATGAGGGCGGTGGCGGTCGGGATTCATGCCGAGGCTAGGTGTGAGAAGGTCAAGGGAGCAAGGAGGAGGGCCTTGGCAAGTGCGAGGCCAACGTGAGGGTGAGGTCGGCGCGATGAGGGAGGGTCGTGAGGAGGAACCGGCGTTGTGGAGAGTGGTTGGGAAATGGGTATGCGTAGAGGGGGAGTGTTTCCAGTAGGGGAAGTGGGGAATGGGGGGCTACGAGTATAACTAGGGTTTCTTAATTTTTCTTTCAATTCAGAATAATAATAATAATAATAATGATAATAACACCAAAATATAATACCATTAAAAACTAATATAATTAAGATAATAATAATAATAATAATTAATAATAATAAAAATAATAAGTATAACAACAATAATAAAAATAATGATGATATAGATAATAATAATAAAATCTATAATAATAATAATAATTTAAAAAAAAGAATAATAAACATAATATTAATAATATTAATAATAACACCTCATTAATAATATTATTATTAATTACATAATATCATTATTATTATTAAAAACTAGTCATTCAACTCACTTTATTTATATAATAAATTTATTTATTTCAGTCATTAGTCTTTTGTGCGGGCATCTGAGCTAATGACGCGGCTACTTCCCATTGTGCGGTGACCGCACATGGTTCTGAAACCCACTAAAAATATTGAACGAAAAAGAATTTAAGCTAGGGCCCATCCCAGAACTTTGAACGAGAACCCGATTCCAAGAATTAAATAAAAAATGAATTAAAGGAGGGGGTGTGACAATTCTCCTCACCACAGACACTTTCTACCCCAAGAAATTCACCTGGATGAAAAATAGACAAAACAAGAGTCCATGCCCGATGGAAACTGAAAGGAACCACACCACAAGAGAACTAGAGAACCTGAGAGGGTTCTCCACACCACAAGAATTTAACTAATGCAGATGTTTAACACTCAAACATACCACCCCGGGATGGGGGTCGATGTGGGAAATCCCAAATAATCCAAACTATGTTCTATAGCATGAGAGAACAATACCTCCACTAAAACCTAGATCTCTCGACCTAGACCAAACACTCCCAACACAGGGAGAAAAACCTTTGAGAAGTACATAACCTCAAACAGTGAATATGAGCACAACCACAAACCTTGACTCCTTCGTAGGCACATACACCTCCAAAAAAACATGGCCAAACCGAGATTAACCCACATAAGGTCCAAAAACACTTTTAAGAAAAACTCACGATTCATAAAACCATGATCAAACAAACAAAACTGTTTGGATTACAATAGAATAATTCCATCACAACTTCATGAAAAAACAATGAACTCACAACCCTGTCAAAAGTATTATAGTGGAAAATTAGAATGAAAAGGCATTAAATGTTTCATTGCAAACATGGAACAAAAAACCCGAACTGAGGCTTCACACCTCTGACAACTCCTGACTGTGCACGAGTTTCACCCCATGACCGATGGTTGGGGTTCTGATGGCCGATGCATCTCATACCTCATAGTCAGGCATTGGAATTCCTCTGGTCACAACGCCTTCTTCAGTTGACGCTTTCTACAAAACATCACAAATTAACCCAGACAGCCGCAACAGAGACATGTATTCAGAGGAAAGTGACATGACGGCTTCATGTTCCCAAACTGGCCACATTAGTGGCACACCACTAAACAGTCTAATGAACTGAAAACGAGAACCACTGTAGATGACTCCTTAGAAATAGGTCCCTCTAGCACATCTTTCTCACTAGATGGGGATCCTCCATGAGAAACTAGATGTGCTAGATTTCAAAACATCTATGCTCTAGAGACCAACTCAGCTATGAACACCTCATCCAACAACTTCTCAAAATTATGCTCCCTAAAGGGAGGACTCACTCCTTGATCATTGTACGAAGACCCTGATCACTATGAAGAACTGGAAATGTTTGAAAAGGACCAAAAACTGGGAATGACTTATCATAAAACTTGGGAGTCTTTCAAGGTGGCATTTCTGGAAAAACGTATATAACACAGAACCAAAACCAATATCATGCGGAAGAAACATAATTAAAATAACCATCATCCAAAAACCACTAAATCAAAATAGGAATAAACAAATACAAACACAACCCAAAATTCCTTTTTCAAAAACCCCTTTTTATTTTAGATTTCAAAACTTCCTTTTTTAAATTCCATTTTCCAAATACCAAACCCACTTTCCAAACCAATTTCAAGTTCCAAAAATCATTTTTCCCCAATTTAAACCGCTTTAGAAAAATAAAGTCAATCCTTTAATTCCAAGTGCACACCCCAATAATCTCATGAACTGTTGCACATTTCTTCATCTTCTTTCATCCATACGCACCAACACACACTTCTCGTGCATTCACTCAAATGTCCAGACGTTCATAAAGAGCACATGAAGTTTCACCCAAACCATATCCCTACCAGTTCCAAGCAAACAATAGATTTTTAGGCCTAGAGAATTCAGTTTTGAAACCCATTTATCTAATTTAAATCCATTTAAATGTGGTCATTTTCATTCCAAAAATCCTTTTACTTTTTCAAAAGTACACTCACACCAACTAGAACCAAGATGACACTTAACTTTCATCAAATCACCGAAGAGAGGGACTAGAAGTCATGATTAACCTTGGGACATAGTAGTCGAACATGCCCCAAGTAAGGGTAAATGACTAGGGAAAACTTAAACTGTGTATGAAGACTCCAAATGGGTCACTACTCCATGTAAAATCACAATGTAACATCGGTTTGCCTCTATTGTTATCCATCAATCCAAAACGAAACCAGAAGACTCAAAACCCAGACTACCCCTGGAGACTTGAGGTTCAGAATGGGAGAGGGTTCATGACATTCTTCATGTACCTTACTCTTAAGTCCCAAAAATCCTAATCCCCATTTAACGGACACCCAAAATAACAAGGTCCTAGTTCTGATAGCATTTTTCCATGAATGATCGCTGTTAAAACCTGAACTGGTCACCTGAGCCGGCCCACGACATGGCCCGAGAGGCGTTCCCGATCCCCACGGGCTAGAAACTTGTGCCTGGAGTCAAAACTAAACAAGAGGGAATGATTTTTTCAATAAATGAAAGACAAATAAATAAACAAAATAAGAACAATGAAAATGAAAAACTTGAGCGGTGAGAAACCAATGTCGTACATACCTCTATGTGACTCTATGGGTTACCACCATCCTCAATCCAAAGTCGTCCTATGGCGACTGAATCCAAGCAAGGGGCAACAACTGAAGCTAAAAAGAACAAAGGTAAAACTATAGGTGTGAGTATTAAAACTCAGTAGGCATGGCCAAACAATCTATTCTCATATTCATTTTATTTATTTAAAAGATCCATCAATTTCATGTTTTAAATACAATGTATAGAACTAGGTTTTTACACATATTCTTCTTTAAATGAAAATCACGATCCATTTCCCTTCCTATTCTAAACTATGTTCCCCTCCAAGGATCATGCTTTAACATTTCTAGATAAAGAGGGATAGTGACGTGTAAAACATTTTAAAAACCTTTTTCCACAAACCATTGAAGATCGTTTTTATACCCTTTAACAAAGAGATTCACCCTGCATGAAGGAAAAATAAAACAATAATCACACAAGGGTAATGGAAAATAAAAGACAAGATTAACCAACCAAACAAAGCACCTCAATCATCCGCAGAAGAAAACTAAGTGCCAAGATACATGGTAAAACCTAGGATATTTTGAATGTTCTAGAACATACTATACATGTGACTCATCTTGAAGTTATGTATACTCTTGATGACGTCATAATGCCTAAATTCCTGGTGTTGCCCTACCTAGCCTAATCGAGGGGCCCAAACCCCTAGCAGAGTATAATCTATACTAAGGGCCACTAGAGAGTTCATAGTCTAAACTAGTGCAGCAATCGTTCACTAAATATTCACACTCTAAGCTAGGTTCCCATGTTCAGACTAAATGGGGGTGAGCCAACAATGTCAAACAAGTAAGCAGTCACAAGTACATTCCCCACACACAGTCAACACACACAACAAAGTCACCCTCAAGTCAACCCAAGGAATACGTCCCTCTACTATCAACCATTTGATCATAGGAATGTCCTACCCAGCAGACCTTCCGAAACATATAACTCAATCAAAGCATGGGGGCCACATCTAAGGAGTGTTTTCTTAAGACAACTAGTTTTACAATATTACCAACTACGCCTCACAAAATTTTTTCAAGCCAAAGCATTTCATATGGAATAGCATGCATGCAACTTTGGTAACAATAAATACACTTAAAAACCCATTTAAGAAACTTAGACCAGCATTTTAAATCTAAAACACATTCCCAAAGGCCAAAGGGGCTTTTCATTAGGAGATTGATGTGAAAAAACAATCAAACCAATCCAATTCAAAACAGAAAATTTTACTAACCATTCAATATCAATAATTAATATTAAAACATGTTGTGAAATTCTAGAAATAAAAGATTCATAAATTTGAAGGATAATTCATAAAGAACCTACCTTAGAGAAGGAAGCAGAGCAAGCTGAGAAACTTTAGCTCTTGAAGCTTCTGACGAAAAATGCTCACACTAGCACAACCATACATTCTCATATATATACCCTTAATCCATTGAACATATTCCCCGATCAATGAGGGAATATGTGCAAGGAAGATATATATATATATATATACACATACATACCTATGTGTGTGTGCGCACCACCGAGGATCCACCCAAACTATGGTTTATTAACCTAGAGAAACCAACGTTATTTAGAAACCAATGGACCGTTAATGAAATCAAGATCTAATGAAACACTATTTTAAAGTGCGTTGTTTGTAATAGATCTTTATGTTTTGAAAACCACAATACATTTACCAAACACACATCAAAATCCATTTTCCATAAACAAACCGCATTCAATTTCACATACGCCAAAAACCATTTTTTTTCAATTGCATTTATCATTAATTAATCTACTCATGAAACCCCTTTGAAATTATTACATTGACACATATTAAATTCAACAATTTTTTATGGGGAATCCCCCCTTTAAAACCCACACACAAAGCGAAGTACACTCAAAAAGATATTCCATATCACTTTAATAATTTACAAATCACATTTAAATATGAAAAACAAAATTCAACATGGTGAAATGATACATTCCCTTTGTAAAACCCCACTATCAATGTATTCACACCTCAAGTGACATTGAAAACACATTTTTCATCATTTTCATAATAATAAAAAAAACTTCTAAGGAGTTCCTTAGTGAGGCACACATCAAAACATAACCATATTCTTTAGAATATCAACTTTCATCATATACTCATGTCAAAGAACTTATGAATAATATTTGGCACCACATAAGACATCCAATTTCACTATTAAAATCCAAATGACATTTAACCAAACACAATTGAAAAAAAAACATAGACATAAACAAAAGAACAACCTCAAAATCTATTTTTTTTTAAAAATCCACTAACATGACAATACCATAATTGAGCTAACTATAGGTATAAACAAGGTACACAACACAATTATAAATTAGTTGAAAACATATCTGAACCAATGGTTTTCACCAGAGTGAAAAAGTATGGAAACACTTACATCAATGGCATGCATTTGTGATGAAACTCTTGGAGGAGAAAGAATAGTCCTCATCGAACAAAGGGCAATACATAGATTCAATGTAACTCAAACCAACCAAAACCCTCACATCTAAGTTGAAACCAATGTGAAGAAAGGAACCAAAAATTGAAAGGAAACTTGCTGGCTAGGGAAAACCGTGCGCTGGAGAGGAGATTCCCAAAGATGTCCTTCCGGCAAGGGAGGATCCAGACAAGTGGGGGTTCGGCCAGAGCTGTGCGCGAGAGGGAATGTTGCCAGATGGTGTCACGTCAGTAGGGGAGGGCATCGTCACACGAGGTTTCAACGGATAAGATGTCCGGGAGGAGTGGGGTGCCATCATCAAAGGGCGGTGCAGAAAGAGTCCAGTGGTCTGTGGTGGGGGTGAGGGGCCAAGGCAGAGGAAGGCATCGAGTGGGTGTCGGTCAGGCGAGTGAGGTGAGGTAGGGACGGTGAGCGCGGAGGGGACCTGTGGGGGTGAGGCGGTTACTGTCGGGGTGTGATGAAGGCGGTGGTAGCCATGATTCACATCGAGGCTAAGTGTGAGAAGGGTAAGGAAGCAAGGCGGAGGGCCTGAGCAAGGGTGAGGCCGGCGTGAGGGCGTGGTCGGGGTGATGAGGGAGAATCGCGAGGGGGAATCGACACTGGGGAGAGCAGTTGGGAAAGGGGTACACATAGATGGGCAGTGCCGTGAGTAGTGGAAGAGGGAAAAGGGGGTGGGTGGCTATGGGTATAACTAGGGTTTCTTAATTGTTTTTTTCATTTCATAATAATAATAATTATTATTATTATTATTATTATTATAATAAAACATGAAAATAATACTAATATAAATTAAAATAATTAAGATAATTATTATTATTATTATTATTAACAAAAAAATCATAAGTATATCAATAATATTAAAAATAACTATTATAAAAATAATAAAAATAAAATCTATAATAATAAAAATAATAATAATTAAAAAAAGAATAATAAACATAATATTAATAATATTAATAATAACACCTCATTAATAATAATACTATTGATTACTTAACAATATTATTATTATTTTTACAAATTAGACATTCAACTCACATTATTTACATAAAAAATATATTTATTCTCGTCGTTAGACAATTTTGCGGGCAACAAGGCTAACGACGTAGCTACCTCCCACTGTGTGGTGACCACGCACGGTTCCGAAACCCACTAAAAATATTAAACGACGAAAATTTTAAGCCGGGACCCAGAACGAACCTTGGAGCGAGAACCTGGATCCAACAATAAAATAAATAAAAATTGAATTAAAGGTCACGGTTTGACAATAATTCCCTTTGGTGTATATATTTTAATGTTCTACTAATATTATCCTAATTATAATACTAGTTTTATGGTGATCACTACATTTTAATTTTTCTATTTTAATAGGATGTTTTTTAACCCTTTCTATGATTGGGGTTTCCCAAAAATGTACTTTCAAATAAAAACCCTTTATTCTCATTGTTAAATTTCACATTCAAATAATGATTTTTTATGAAAATATTGATCATATTAGGATGATAGATTATCCATTGGATCTTATACAAACGATATCTCATGTTTATTTTGTTTTCCATGTATCTATTTTGAGGATTACATACCAAATCCTTAACATGTTCTAAAGTCATAGGTTATACAGTGGGATAAAAATCATTATTATAATGAGAAAACAATAGAGATTCTAGATCATACAATGAATCAAGGCCACTCAACTATGTAATGTTATATGGGGAGCAACCAATTAAAATAAGTTGTGTGGAAAATTGACGATGAGATGCGGTAGAGGTACCCTCATTTACCTATATCAATATTCAAAAATTTTAGGGTGAAATTAATTATAATGGGGGTAGAATTTAGAACTCAATGATTTAACTATATGTATCTTTTTTTAAATAATTTAATCTCTTTGGTAGCTTACCATGCATAGAGAATTGTATATAAGCGAAAACCAAAATATTATTATTAGAACCTAGTTTTTAAATAGATGAGAATGAATATTATTATCCCCATTATTAAATATATACTTTTTAAACTCATTTAAGATTTATTAATTAATTTTTTATTCATTATACTGATAATTTTTAATAATGGTATTTTTTCATCATATATATTTCTTCTTCAAAATTTTATTTCTATTAAATTCATTGCGAAGAGAAATATTATTAATTTTTGAAACTATTAGAAAATTTATTTGATAAAATTAACATCTTTTTTGGTTTCATCAAGTTAAAAATATCATATGAATAGCTTTTGAGACTTTAATGAATGATTAATTTTTCTGTGATTAGAAAAAATACCAATATTTATAAAACCCTTAAATTAATATCATTTAAAATATACATTCTATTATTAATTATTCCTCAAAGTAACAGAATTATTTTTTATTCAAATATAATATAATTCACTCCATGTAAATATTATATATAAATTAATATTTTATAAGTACATTTTTTTATTAAATAAACATTTGTTGAATATTTTTTTTTTGAACTTGGATGATTAAATTTGATATTTTTAAAACTAGGACTTCGAATTTTTAAAAATGGATTCAATATTTAGAATCATGAGGCTCAAATTTGTTTATAAGGTCATTATCATTTTCATTCTTAAATTATATACCTTGGGAAAAAATTATTTACATTAGTCTAGGTAAAATAATTAAATATGTCAATGTTAATATATAATAAAATACAAAATAAATACACATATAAATTTGTATTTAATTTATTTTTAGACTGTAAAGTCCCTATTCATCATTAATTATCATCCATATTCTATTCAATTAATTCCACCAAAATATAGTTGGATGTTATTATAAATAATGATTATTTAATCACATAAAATCACCACTCATCAGAAATAAATAACACCCCTTACCACCCCATTTCTCTAAAATTATTTGAATCTAATAAAATATTTCTTAAAGAATCTCCTTCCGACTCTCCCTATGTCTAAGTGGGGATGGTATCACCAAAATTATAATTCCATGTTCATTAATTGGTTCTTCAAATAAGTGATATTCAAGAAGTAAATTTCTCAAACCACCTCTCTTAATTTTAGTCATCTTCTACATTCTACTCACATACATCATCTATCAAGTATTAATAGGTCTAGTAACATTTATATACAAGGAAAGTATAGAACCATATATTAAAAAGATAAAAATAGTCAATTAGTATTGAAGATTGGGACATTTTTCCTTTCCCTCATCTACAAAAATAAAAATTGCATATCATAACCAGACATGTCATTCCCATGATAAAACTCATTAGTATTTTCCCATTCAAATTGATTTTTTTCATGATTTTATATATTTTAAATATGAATTTTTTCTAAGTTGGAAACCTTAGAGGATGATTTGGTTTTCACAGTCTTTGGAATATTAGAGTAGTCCTAGCTCATCCATCTCTTTTGGGGGGATGAAGCTGCCATTACCAATTCAATTTTTATTTCAATGTTTCACAATAACTATAAAGGAAGTTATACATCTACCCATGCACAAAGTGGGTGTGTTTACCATCACTTTTGCATCATAAATACATCTATCAACTTATATGTAATTATCATGGAAATGATAAATTTAGGTATCTCCTCCAGATTTTTTTTCATGAGGATGGATATCACTATTTTGATCACATACTAACAAACTAGAACCACACTATTGATATAAACCATGCCACATAAACTGACGTTGTGTGTTATAATTATTTGGATCCACACACTAGTATTATTTACAAAAAATTTGATCAATAAGAGTTTTTGGATTCACCTCTACGATTGTTGATAATCCCAACTCCCCCTCACTTGTTATGACACTATTTGTATGAATCAAGCTTATCTTAATATCAATATCTAAGGTATCCCCTGAAGCCTCATTATATAATGTTTTTACAACACCTTCATTAATATTAATAACCCCTTCAACACCATCCCCCAAATAATTTTCATCACCATGAATCACTACAGCCTCTAGAGAACTCGCCACTCTTTGATCAAATTTCAACCTATCATAAATTTTGGATCCTTTCAGGTTAGGAGAAAGAGCCATTTATTGCTTTGATGCCTCCTTTTCCACCTCATACATAGACACAGAACCACCATCCTGATTATGAGGTCGATTAGAAATAACCAACTCACAACCCACAATTGGACCATTGAAATTCATATCCAAGAATCTACCTCAAACAATAGGCACCTCACATGGGACCATATTCATACAGTTTTCATGAAATCTAATCACCTTCTATATTAATTTCCCACAGCTACATACCTAAAATCTAGGCCTTATTTTCATTCACAAGGGACAGAAGAAAGAAAATGAATCAAAAAAACCATTTTTTATTGGAATTATTCACCAAGAAGAAATCATAAATACATAATAGGTGGTACTATCACGTCAACCACAGTAAAAATTCTGGGTGAAAATTGATGACATATAGATCTAGTTTGATAATCTGAATGGACATAATGCCCTACAATATTTCCTAACATTATAATTATGAAGGATTTTAAAAAAAATCTGATGTTCTAGAATCCCTAACAATATTTCCATGGTTTGATAATGATGTTTCATAGAAAATCGTATATCTATTTTATGAAATTTTTTCATGAGCCATTATAGGTATGACGTTCACTCGACGAAGCCTGGATTAAATCATCCTCAGATGAAAATCGGATCACGTTGTTCTTAGACTCAAGCATCCCTTCTCTCACATTTCATGTACACCCCATGATAAACAAAAACTAGTCTAAGGAATATTTTGATGGCCAGTGATGCTTCCAACATGAAATCAACTTCGTTTGAAGCAAATAAGAAACATTGGTGAACTCATTGTTCGAAATTGACAATTATTTTTCTTTATCAATAACTGTTGTTTATACCATCATACTAAGAGTGATCTAATATAAGTAAGGGACACCATTATGGTTCTAGAAAGGTGATAATGGTAGTGGTCTACCTCTTTCAATGGACGTTGGAGGACCCTCCCCACCGAGGGGGGAGGGGCCGGTGCGATGCTCATCGAAACCTTGGGTATAGAGGTATTCAGTTGAGAGATTCCCTCCCCCCTCCATGAGTATATTTTATTAATATAAATGATATATTTATAAATTAATATGTTATATAAATCCTTATTATTAACTCATATTATTTACTGAAATGAATGTATTTTCTAAATTTTGGCGGTTATCCATCTCCAGAGATAATGTTTTTTTGTATTCCATTACAAACATCATGAATAGTTGTAAATGAATTATTCAAGTTGAATAGATATTAATAGTTATATTATAAACTATTTCATGATATTTAACTAAAATATACACAATATTAACTAATGTGAAACTAGGTCATAATGGTCGGAATACTAGAAAAATTAAATTAAACATTTATCATTATCATTTTATAAAATGAATCATCCACATGTAATAAATGAAAATGATATTTGGGAAAATTTAAAATTATAGAAGTTACCAAATTCTATCTCAGTTCACATCTATTATTTAATATATATCAGGAAATAATGTTCAATATTATACACAACTGAATTGACCATGAATCCATGAAATTAATACACCTAAAATAATGAAAATAATGATATATTTTTAATGAGTGGGTGCTAATAAGTAAGATAAGTATCATATATGGAATCATAAATATAATTATGTTTCATGAATTTATTAATAACATTCATTTAACTATTATATATATGGTTAAATTACACAAAACTGATTGGAAGTGTGATATAAGAGTTTCTCATCTCACTTTTACTTCCATGAGATATATTTCTTATTCAACACTTATTTATTATATGTGGTATAAGAAATTTCATTTGATATATGATATCATGGATAAAATTATATTAATGGTATTCAAAGAATTATTTTATAATAATTACTTTTATGCAGCATATGATTCGACTGATTACTATGTAATAAGGGAATTCTAAAACCAATTTTAATTCTTTCTATTAAATGTTAACACCTTAGATTATATCGTGATAAGATTTTTTTTAAAATTAATTTTGAGTTTATTTTATAGTATTTATACATGTTTTATATGTATTTACATCAGATACCTATAATATATCCAATGAATTTATTCTCACATCAATGGTATGACATTTATAATGGTTATTCCTTTTGAAAAATATTTTTTAAAAATTTCCCTTAAAAATCATTTTTTCATTAATTTCTATGTTCTATAAAATTATTTCAAAATATTATTTTACAATTATATTATTATTTGTTTAAATTTTTTTCCATGTTTATTTTTTATAAAATGGTTTAAATGTATTCATTTTTATTTTTTATCAATGATTTATTTGTGACTTTTTTTCAAATATTCTGAATGGAATGTTTTTTAACATATTTAGCACTATGATTTAATAATTTGATTTCTATTTTATATGATATAAAGGGTATTTTAAATGAGAAATTTTCCTTTTTAATAAATATTCCTTTAGAGGAGTGTGATTTTAATATGGAAGTGTTATTTCATTAAAAATTATTTCATGTAATATTTCAATCCTATTTTCCATCTAAGATATCGATTTTTTATGTTACTTATGATTTATAGGGAATATTAGTCAGGGATAATCTCCTTATTCCCTTTATGGAATGTTTTATTATTATGATGGCACGATCTTTATAAAACCAATTTTTTTCCATGAGATACCTTTATGTGGAAATGTTTATGAAACTCATATCGTTTAATGGGTTATGATAAAATGAATGAATTACACTTTAGTAGAACACATATTTATAGTTTTTATTATGCGATGATGATTACACTATGACCATGGATAGAGGTTGAGTTATTACCAATGATAGGTGGGACCTATCTCTCCCACAAATTCATTTGGGAATGATTTATATCTCTTGAAATAGATAATAATTTAATGGGGTTGGAATAGTGTTTAGTACAACTATATTGGAATGGGGAGTGAATCAACATTAGTAATCAACATTTCCCACCTTGATAGTCTTGGTATTTGACATTTACTACTATGATGGTTTGGTTAGTGAACCCATTTCACAATGAAAGTACTCAAATTTATCCTTGACTACTATGAAAATGATTTAAAAATGATTATTTATAGTCCACAATTTCATGCCTTTTTCTAATGATATTATATTATGATTAATTTATTATAAAAATCTATTATTTATTCCTTTACTAAATATTACGATCTTTTATATGAATGGTATTATTTTCAATAGTTATGTTCATGTTTTTATTCCCTTATGAGTATGTTATGATTGATATCTCCCTTAGTTACCCTCACATAGAATCTGATATTTCCCTTTTCTTATGTTTACATTACTAAGGATATGAAGAAAACAATTACGTATGATATTTAGATAGTGGTTTAGTTATATAAAAATAAGTCGTAGGAGATATAGATGTTTTATTAACCATTTGATTATGTTTCCATGTTTCCAAAGTCATTAAACCCATATGAGTATGGAATGGTTTTGTTTTGTGATGTAATTAAAATTCATCTATTCCGATGAAATATCTATGTATAAAATGTTTGGGTTGTCATTCATAGATTTTATAATCAAGAAATGTATCATGCATAAAATTTTCCATGTTGGGTATATTTTTTATAGGACTTATACTATGATTGTTTTCACTGATGAATGAGTCATAGTTTTTTTATAGTTTCAAAAAGTACTCATACAATATATGCCCATATAAATACATCATGAACTTATAAAAATATTAGATGAAATATATCAATTTTCAATATTTTGGAAGGTCTTATGGATTTTACAGTGATGATAATTGGGAGATACCTCTAGTTGTAGACGTGCAGAGACCCTACTCAGTCGGTAATGCCAAATGGATCCTATGCATTGAATTGTTTCTGGTTGTTTTCATTCAAGAAAGGTTTTATAAAATGTGAGTATAAAAGATGTATGGAATTTTAATACATATATTTTAATGTAATTATATATAACAAAGACATTGATCATATTTATATTGATACATATCTTCTAGGACAAGGTTTTTGCATGTATGGTTGTAGATAACGTTATAACACTCGAGGTAGATGTTTATTGTTTGAAAACTCATTGATAATAAATTAAATTGTAAGATAATAACAATACTAAAGTCTCATAAAATATATATTTATTAGGGAATTTTTTTTTAATTATAATGTTTATGTTATGGTTTTCTAAGACCAATGCATAGGTGAGGCCCCATGGGGTATGACATTGTGTGACTTTTCTTTAATTTTTGGTGGTATAACCTAGAGAACCTTGGATGAATCTACATATTTTAATTATTCTATTCCCTATATTATATGCTACTAAAATGCATGATACTTTTATCCTGATAATGTTAATACACTTATGGAGTTTATATAAAATACACACTACATATCTTGGGCTTCTTATGAGGATAGAACCTTGAGTTCCCCATTTTTTTTGTCGAATCTCCTTTTGATGGTTGGGTCACCCAGTTTTCCTATCAATAAAGACATTGGAATCTATTTTGAATTGTGGTGGTAGGGTGGTTAGATGCTCAGGACATGACTATAATTTGGCGGTGGATAATTGTTTTTTTGGATTTGGTATGGGAGAAATGATGGGATGTATTTAGAACAGTGCATATGGGATGTTCTTGGGTTAAAAAACATACATTTCCTAAAGTGTGGTCTATGATTATAGTGTGTCAAATGTGGTTTTCATTTTTTAAATTTTAAAATCATGAGCTATGTGATTTAATTTATTGTTATCATATTCTTCACTCGATGGATAAGATGTGATAGACTAGTAAAAGTGAGCATTTGTGCAAGATATTTTAATTTTCCATTCGGTGATCCAAAATATGTAAGCCAAGGAAAAATAGTGTCGATGAATAAATTTCATGAATTAATTCCTAGGGTTTTTTATGAAACTATTGGTACTCTATTATGTATAGAGAAAATTCATAATTTGATCATGTGTATTGGATAAACTAAACCATGTGAAATCATAGTTAGATATTGAGGATGTGAAATGAGAACGGCTTGGGATTAGTGAAACATATAATATGTTTGAAGATATTAAGGTGATTTTGGAGGTGTTGTATAAGTGTTACTAGTCGGTAATGGGTCCTGGTCCGGTCTGCCTCAATCAGACCGGCCCGACCCAGTTTGGCATGGGCTAACCTAGATCACCCTGGGTCAACTCAAACTGAATCTGGTCCAATCGGACCCAGGTCCACCCGGCCCGTTGGGCCCAGCCCGACCCGATTGGGCTGCGATTCATGCTGCGGGGCTACAGGTTGACCCACTGAATGGTGGGGCGGGTTGGTCATCTGGGCCGACACAGCAGTGCCATCCGCCGTGCAGCGCGGGCCACCAGGGGTACCCAGAAACGACGCAACCAGGTAGAGTGGATGTGGTGCAGAGCAATGTGACCAGGTCAACCAATGAGGGTTGACCCAACGTGGTACCACGTGGTGTCGCAAGTCCTATGTGCCACAGCCGATGGGCTACGGCTTTCCTGCCAGGCACACTGCTAGGGCTTGCCCCAACCCCTGGCCTCTCGTTGAATCGACGACCCCATGATCCTACCATGGTCATCCCATGTTGCGGCCTTGCTATCACGTGGGTGTACTGTTGGGGGTGCACGACACCTCCACTCTACCGGCTCCGTCGCAGCAGGTCAGTTTGACGGCCGACCTCTCCAATGGCACAAGACAGCACGACGCACCATCCCCTTCAACCAGCTAGTGTGTCGGCCATCTTCCTCCAGTCATCGTGGCTGATGATCCGTGACATCCTTTGTTCCTCGGTGGTGCACAATGGCACACTGTGCCTCCTCTGCGGTCGGTTAGAGCCGACCACACCTATGATCACCACAGCTTTGTTCTGCAGCATCCTCTTATGGCGTTCGTTTATGAGCTATCCCAAATGTAGCTGGTCAGTATCGCCACACCGTGGGTGTTTCATGATGATGCAAAATTAGAAATGTAGCGGAGGGTTCAGGATGAGTTCGTTAGGTCTGTTACCTCCGCGTTAGCTCAAAATCATGATGGGATTAAGGGTTTAACAGACTATGGGAATTTGATTCAAGATAAATCCCACAAAGATACCCCACAATAACCTCCCAAAAAAATGATCGAATCCTGGGTCAAACCGTTAGTCAGTTGACCCGCATTCTTCATATTACTCAAGAATGGTGAAGAAGAAAATCATTTAAAAATATTAAACAAATAACCCCCCTACCTAGATTCATCAGAGAAATTCCTACGCTTGAAGGTGGGTCGGTGTTCTTCATTCCCGCAATAGGCTTCTAATGATGCTGCTCACACATCGTCCTCCGGTTCATGGTTCAGTGTCCCCAGTCCCCTTCTGCTGGGATCGGCTCCATCTTCTAAGGGTCCGGCATCATGGTTCTCCTTCAGCACTTCGTTTCATGGTGAATTTGTGTTGATACCCCTCCCCAAGCTCCATATATATAGGAGAGAGGGAGGTTAGGTCACAGTGTTTTAATTTAATGGATCACATAAATTTGGAAGATTCCCAATTCCCTAAATATGCGGTTACTTAGGATTGGAATGCCATGCCATCTATTGGCTTGACATGTCCCTGGCCCCACCCCTTGACTTGTCCATTGAAGGATATGAAATAAAATAATAAAATTATTTCATTTCATTTATTTAAAAAAGTCACAGAAAAAAACTACTTATTTGGACCTACTACGGTCAATGTAAAGCCTCCCATAAGCGAATCCCAATACAACGAATTCAACGGTGACCTCACGTTTTTAATATGAGAAATGGTTCAAATTTTCTAAAATTCCACTCATGTGTTTACTGAATGAACCCAAAAAAAATTCAATACATTATTAGCCTTCACCCTCGACCCATGTCATTCGAGGTTAGGCTTCTCCTAAATAGAACACGCCCTCAATGAACCCAGCTGTACTCTCAGATTCTTAATCCGAGTTACCATTTAGATGTTATGGATTTTACAAAAAGAAATAATTTCCACTTAATTATTCTATTTATAGCCAATAGGTTACTTTCACTAGTGGCCCATGCCATCCAATGTTAGTGTCAATGTAAGGAAAGAATACCCTCACGAGTTCAATGGTAGTCTCAGATTTTCAATCAGAGTTACCATTCACGAGTTATGAGCATTTGAAAAATAAAATAATTTTATTTAATTATTTTATTTATGTTTATTCCTTTTTTGGGTATTTCATAGGAGGCCCACGCCGACTGAACTTAAGTCACTCCTAGGGTAAACTCGACATCCTGAAAGCAGTGGTGACTTCGGATTTTTTATCTGGAAAACCGTTTATGTGTTATTCCACTTTTTCTGGTAAACTGCTTACTCAAGCTAATTAAATTTTAACAAAACTTTAATGGATCATTCTGGGCACTCCGGGACTCGGAATCACGTGTCGTCATATTTTATGGTCTTCAAATAATACCATATAATTAATAAAATGTATATGGAAATTCTGTGACATTAAATTCTCCCCACCATAATGCTTTACATCATTGAAATCCAAAACATTCAAAAGACGGTAATTAGCACGAATTTGAGCCTCCCTCTCCCATGTTCTCTCTTGGAGGTTCATGTGATGTTAGCGTATGTGCACAAGAGGTATTGATCGCCCATGAAGCACTCACATCTATTGATACTCAATCTATACAGAATCCTCTATAAAAGTCACCCTGTCGTCAAAGTTCAACTCACCCTAGTTGATAATGTGTGATGGATCATGCATGAATATCATTAGATGTGACACATGGAAAACATTATACGCCTAATGCATCTGTGGGGAAAGAGATAGATGGTACACAACCTCACCAACTCTACTCTGAATCTAGAAATGTCTAATAAACATTGGAGATAACTTTCCGCACTGACCAAACATTTTAAATCTTCGTTGAGGTGAGACCCATAGGAAGACATGGTCTCCCTCCTCCTATCGGCATAAGAATTCTATCGGCTCTATGAAGTCTTCACTATCTAAGAAGTTAGGAATCGAGATATAAATTCTACCACTTCTTCCCTCATCCATGGCCACCAATATTAACACTGGAGGCCCTGTTACTTCTTCTCCATTCTAGGATGTACCGTTAAAGGGGATGTATGGATCCCCCTCAATACCTCCTCCCAAAGCGTCATTGGCACCATGGTATTTCCTTGGAATAGGGATATTTTCTCCCCACCTGAAAAAAAAATTAGGGTGTTGTCCTGAGGATTTCTAAGCACATCAGGCTATGTAGTCAATGTCCCCAAGATGTGCCTCCCTGACTTGATGAAGGAGTGGAGGAGATACTGCCATAGACTAGAGGTATGTTTCTCCATATATATCCATATAGGATATCCGCAGCATGTTTAGCTGCACTGACACCTCACTCAGCAGTTGTAGACAAGACATCCTACTATGGGTGTCTGTTATAATGTTCCACTTCCCAAGATTATATGCTATCTCAAGGTTATAGTCCTAAATGAACACTAGCCATGGTCGTTGTCTTGAGTTCAGGTCCTTCTGAGTGAAGATATACTTAAGACTCTTGTGATCAGAGTAGACTGTAAAACGTTCACCCATCAAGTAATGCCACCACCTCTTCAATGCAAAGACCGTAGCTACTAACTCCAGGTTGTGTGTAGCATAGTTCTTCTCATGATGTCTCAACTATCGTGATCCATGATTGATAACTACTCTCTACTGCATTAGGATACACCAATGCCCAGTCCCTGATGCATCGTAGTAGACTACATACCCAACGCCCTCTTCTGGTATCCTCAAGATGAGGCCACTCTCCAGTCTCTACCCCATCACCTGGAAACTCTGCTAGCATCTCTCCACCCATATGAAAGGATTTCCCTTCTTCATCAAAGATGACAAGGGTGTTGAAATTCTATAAACTTCCAGAAAAATTCTTCAGTAGTACCTAACCAAAGAAAAAGTCCATCTCTCTTTGGAGAGTTATTACTAAAAACATCTTTTGAAAAGATGTCCCCACACACTGCCACTCTTATCAGGAACGGAAAATCAAAACTCCTACTACCTAGAGGGTAAGTCTGGTTGACTCAAAAAGTGATAGGTTGAACTCTCATATGAATGAGTATATCCTATGGGACCTGGGTTTCCTTTTTCATCGACCATGTAAAACACCATTCCAACATTGTAGATACACCACCACCTTTTTTCCAAATACAGTAAATTTGAGTATGAACTGTGGATGTCTAGTCCATACCCAAAATAATATCGTAAGGCCTCGATGCTACCACCAAGAGGTTCCAACAAAAACTCTCACCTCAAGGGTCATATCAATCTATCATTGCAAGTGTGATTATCGCGTTTCCTCTAAAAGGTATCTCCAGACGTGAGGGTCAAGTTAACAGTTTAACCAGAAACTCTAGATATTGGACAAGATTCATGTAATGAAGGAATGGTTGGTACATATTTCTATTAATATGACAACTAGTAGTAGACACAGATCGTACCACAACTCATTCCTAAAGCCCTTGGGTCACACACCTTGAAGGCATGCAGCTACTCTCTTCCCCTATCATCCAGCTACCTGAGCATTGTGGGGACTACATGGGGGGTGGTTTGTAACATGTATAAATGTACACCACCTCATGCTGCTCTCCTAGATCTGATTCCACGTCTACAGCCCTACAAATTCATTTTTCGCTATAAAATCCTATTCCCAAAACATTTTACAAGCCCAAGTGTCTGAGAAAAATGCTAGTTTTCTACTATCCCACTACTAACATTCAATGGTTGTATCTGGTCTTCCAAAGAACATTTAACCAAAATGGTTCTCCCTAGAAACCTAATATAAGGTATGAATTTATAGTAGAATAGTTCTGGATTAGATGTTATTAAACACACCTTGTTCAGAAGTCTGAGTCCTGAAGCACTGATCATATCAAATTCATTGAGTACTAGGAATGGTCGATAAGCCTCGACGAATACTCATCTACTGACATTTCCTCCTATAAAAGATATAAAAGCTCTAAGGAACACTCATAACTTAGCTTGTTATGGGAAGATACCCTCTTCTCGGAGGATGGTTTTCAAGATTGTCCATAGAAAAAAGTCACCTCTTCTCCAGATCAGGGTTACCTAAACCTTGTCATCATCATGCTGAGCCACACTGAAGGCTCTCTTCCAGGGCCACCATCTGATAGAATGGTGCCCTAGTAAGATGGAAACTCGAACACTTCCTCAAGATATTACTTAGACACCTATATGTTGGGATTTCCTCAGAACCTAAGGGGTATCTGATGCTGAAACACATTTAAGGCACCAATCCTACATGTGTCCTTTAATGGTACTGCTAGTCGTAACGACTAACCAATGGGTAGTGATATAGCTGAAACACTACATGAATGTACTATGTTGGGAAATAGTATATGTACCTTAACCTCATCACTATGTGGACCATCCTCATGGTCAATCACTAAATAAGACTAATAGCTAAGATCATAGTCTACTCTACTAATGTCTCAGCTAGGCAAAAAACTCTAGCCACAACCTCCTTCCAATCCTCAACTGCTCAGGAATAAGTCTCAAATCGAAACTTCAGAGGCCTCTACTGTTGAAACCCATGCAATGCGCTTAGTTGGTGTGAATCCTATACTAGTGGAACTGGTAGTAACAGATTCCCAATGGGTAGTGGTGCTGCTGGTACACCACTGATAATGCTAATTCCATAAGATGGCCCTACACTGAACCCTCATCACTCGGTGGGTTGTTATCACGTACTCTCTCAGGAATCCTAGTTGGTTGTCTATGCGGTGGAATCCTGATAAGGAATAGGTGTGTTGTGGTATTTAATTTATACTTGGTGAGCTGACACCAATGAAATAATAGTAAAAACTCTTCAAGAACACACACAATCGGTGTTTCCGTGCATAGAGTCGGGAATCAGAATTCAAGGTCCTTGGGTATGGATACCTCAACAGCTACACCAACACTGGACTCCTCGAACAAAAAACCACAATCATAACACTTCACACTATTGCCACATAGAAAATATCACAGTCCTAGTTCTTCGGTAGAACGAAAATCCTATGATACCACTTTGTTACAACCCGTCCCCCGGGGCTGGTGCTGTGACTACCCAAGCCTGCCTTCCATAGGCCAGGGGCTGACAACTACCTCTGAAAGGTGTATTCCCTAAAATGGGAAGGCATTGCCTTTAAACCAATACAAACACATAGTCCAAGAACACCACAAGAAGTAATTGTGAAGTAAACTATTGTAGTAAAAAATGAGTGCTGAAAGAAAAAGGGGATGGAATACAGGCCCAATTAAAAGTACAAGTACAACTAAAAAGTACTAATTCAATTGAAAGGAACAATACATCTGAAAATGGGGAAAAACTCCTAGATTCTCCATCATGGATCCTACCCGGAGGGTGTGTACAACTCACAATCAGTAGTCCCTGTGTCGCATCACACCAAATGGTCCACCCCGGATCCTACCTGAATGGTAGGTACAACTCAAGATCAGTAGTTACTGAATCGTGTCACACCAAATGGTACACCACCGAGCACCATCTAGTCCGGGCTCCCTTAGCCTCGATCAATGTTGTTTATCATCTGCATAAGACACAACAATGTGTGGGCAAAGCCCATATAGGGGTGATTATAACGGTACTCAGTAGGGACCTGAGACCTCATCGGTCTCTTAATGTTAATCAAAGGAAAAACCATAGAGCAAGACATCAACTCTACCTAGGTATATTCCCATACATATACCTAGGTTATCAAGATATACTCATCTCATACATGTGGGAAGTATTCCACAAAATTAACACCATGAAGGTAGAAGTGCCACATAAGTAAAACCACCAAGATAGTACCACTAAGGTAATAGACTAAGTTCAAACAGAGCCTCGTCTCAAATGCGGAATACAACACAAGGAAAAATAATTATGATGCTAACCCACAAAGGATCACTATGGAAGCTGATAGCCAGCCATGAGTTCTCTAGGAATAGGAACGAGTAACATTACCAGTCACAATGTCGAACAACTCTGTTGCTGGATAACTCCTCTATCGAGTACAATAGTCCTGCCGCGTCACACAGAGATGCTTCCCACTAACATTGAACTACTGAGGTACTGATCCCCATCATGTTTCATGGGTCTGTTTGGTCACATAGAGCCTCTCCCCCACCGTGGCCTGATGAGGTACTCCTCCCCATAGTGTACCTTAGTCGCTCCCCACCGTGGCCTACTGAGGTACTACTCCACATCCAGTCTTGTGTCCATTAAGTCACTCCAAGTGGAAAAGTCAGTAGTTTTCAGGTCTCAACTAGTTGCAGGGTTCCGTAAGTATAGTTCTTGGGAGAACCTCTCCCCCTTCCATCAGTAATATTTCAACAGGCACGTAGTCTCACAAAGAAGTAACCCGATGATATGTTATGTCATAGGGGTTCCAACGCAATAGGAAGTGCGTCAATCAGACTCCTGATCTGTGAATTATTAGCATTTCAGTGTCGAGGGCCTGGTTGGATTCGGGTGCGATCCGACCCAGCCATACTCTATGTTTCTCAAAAACACTAATGGAGTAATTCAAAAGGACCATCTCTCTCCAAGGATCCAATGTCGAAGATGGTTCATCAAATGAATGTCTGGTTATCAATTTCAGGCTCTTTAACTATTACTGGTCGGTCCTGGGTCTGGGTCTGGTTCGCCTCAGTCAGACCGGCCCAACCTGGTTCGTTATGGGCTGACCCCGATCGACCTGGGTAAACCGAGCCAGACTCGGGTCCTACCTGACACAGGTCAAACCATCCCATTGGGCCTGGCCCGACCTAGTTGGGCTACAGGTCAGGCCACTGGAACATGGGTCGGCCTGCTGAGCGATGGGGCGGTTCGGTCTGTTGGGCCTACCCGGCGGTGCCACCCGCCTGGCTGTGCGGACCTCCATGGATACCTGATGCAATGTGTCCGTGTTGGAATGAATTAGCACGAGTCCACATCATCGTGTCAATCCACATGGGTTGACCCCACACTGCGCCAAGTGGCACTACGAGTCCTCCGTGCCATGACCGATGGGCCATGACTATGTCGTCGGGCACGCCGTAGGAACGCATCCCATCCACTGCCTACTGGTTGAACCGGCAACCTCATGATCCTGCAGTGGTCATCATAGGTCGCGGCCTTACTGCCGCATGGGCGCGCCGCCAGGGGTGCGCCCCACATCTACACCACTGGTTCCGTCGTAGACATCCGGCGTACACAAGTGCTTCAACATGATGGGTACCATTCCACATTGTTAAAAATAAGGAATGGTCGATGAATGTATTTATTGATTATCATGATATTATTAAGATCATGATCAAGGAATGGTTTCCTTTACACCATATTGATGACATGTTCAATCATTTTTTAGGTGCTCAAAATTCAAAAAAACTCCATCAATATATATATAATTAATGAATGGATAAAAGGGATTATATATAATAGATATCTTCTTATATAATTTATGGAAACTATGAATTCATAATGATTCCTTTCATAGTAAAAAATTCCAATTCAATCATATTAGATAATATAAATAGATTATTTAATGATTATTTTGATGAATATTTAGTAGTATTTATAGATTATATTCTCATATTTTGTAAAATAAAGAAGACCAGGAATATCATTTTAGGATGAAGTTGTAAAATGTATGACCTTTTAAATTGTAATCTATATTCATAATGTGTGAATTATTTCTATTGAATGTATCATTAATGGGATTTGTATTTATGATTAATTTTTTATTTATGGAGTCATTATGTACATGGGTGATTTTAAAATGACCCAAACATAACACAAAAAAATATCCATAGTATTCATGGATTAGATAGATATTATTGACCCTTTGAGGTAAATTTTTCTTGAATTTTAAATATATTTACCATATTATGTTGGATGTTATTCATGGTCCTATCAAAAGGTAAAGGAAACTATATTTTTAGGGATATTAAGATAAATTACTCAATATAATAATTCTAACACTACTATATATTTGAGAATGTTTTGAATAATATTTTAATGCATCAAATACGGTATTATGATGTGTCCTCATGTAAATTTTATGGTTTTAGCTTTTTCCTCAAGTAATTTATGTATTCAAAGGAAAAAATACCTAATGCATTATTTTGACCTAATTGAGTAATATTTTCATTCAAAATATTAAGAAATTTTAAATATAGTGAAATGTGTGAAATATTTAATGATCATCAGAGTATAAAAGATGTATTATTATTGAAAGAGTAAAATGTTCACAAAATAAGATAATTCGTTTTGATAATAGACTACTACATCTTATTACACTACATCACAGAGAACAAAAACATGGTGGTCAATGCCATGATAAAGAATGATCATAGTACTATATCCTTGATGAAATTTGGAAGAGACCCAATACTCTATTATTTTCAAAGGATATACCATAAAATATTGATAGAATTTAATAAATCCTATCATCCCAAAATGGTTGCTCAACCGTCCATCAATTTAATTATCAAGGTGTAATAAAATGTGGTTATAGAATTGTAAATAAATTTTTTATTAATATTTTAATGTTAATCATTGATAATTATTGTTTTATAATATTGAAGATTTATATATTTTCTTTATCAATAAAATATTTGATGAAGGAAATACTTTATGATGAAAATAACTCATCACTAACTATCTATTCTAAAAGAAAAAATATTTCTATATTTATCAATTATTAATTTTTGTGGGAAAATATGTATTTTTATATTGTGTTGTATGTATCTTGATTAAATGTATTGCAGAAATTAATGGATAAATGTAAAATGTAATAGGGGATGATATTAATATTACCCATATATATATTGAATCTTTTAAATATAATCATATATTTTTTTAGATGGATTCCCTATAAGTATATAGGTTATAATTTCCATCTGGTTATAATTGATTTCATTATAAAATAATCACATTTCATTACCATTTAATAAAATTTATTGTTTAATAAAATTTGAAATATATATATATATATATATAATTGATGCGGTAAGTCTTCATAGAGTACATGTATCAACTATATTTATTTGATATCAGATGTATAATGTGAATTTTTTTAGAAGTCTTCAACACAGACTAGATATAGAGATGAGATATATCACCACTTATCATCCATAGATAGATGGTCAATTATATTATAATGTTAAATATTTATTTGATATGTTTAGATGGTATTAAATTTATTTTAATAGAAGTTGGGATCAACACCTTATACTAGTGGAATTCTCATATAACTACATTTTCCATAATAGTATTCATTTTTATCCATAAGAGGATCTGTATGGGAAGAGGTATTAAACTCTTACATTCTTTAATAATGATGTAGAGTTTAAGATGATAATAAATTTCATTATAAAATGATATAGAAGATTAAAAATATTTAGAAACATATTAAAACTACACATTTTAGACAAAATATATATACTAATAATCGTAAAAAAATTATTTATTTTGATGTCTAAGGTTAGTTTTTCTGTTAAAATTCCCCATGAAATAGATTTAGTGGGCAAAAAAAGAAGTTAATGTTCAAAAAAACCTATATTTTTGGTTTCAAAATCCTCAATCATTTTTAGATGATCGATATAGGAATTATCCTTACATCAATCCTCTCATTAATTCATGATGTATTCCATTTTTAACTTTTGAGTAATAATATCCCTAACCCTCAACATGTACTAAAATCAGATGTAGTATAATATGATATTTTCTCTACTAAGGAACAACTGGTAGAAATCATCGATCAAAGATATTAATAACAAAAATGCATGAAAACTCATAATTTTAATGTTATATGATAAAATCATATGTTTTAGGTAGAAATAGGTGACATCCATGATTTATTAATTCAATATTTTAGTTGTTATTTTTAATATAGTAATGAAATTTCATGGATTAATTTATTTTAGGTGGATATAATATAACACCCCAAGATTTTACAATGTATCTTTTCCCTATAAATTTTTATTGTATTGAAAAACAAATTTCAAAAATAATATTGAAGGATAATTAAGGTCAATAAATTTTATTAAGATAAAATTTCAAAATGTAATATAAAAAAATAATTTTTTCAATCGGAATATGAAATGACATAATGAAAATTGCAGGATGATTAAAACTACTAGTAAATATAATGATCATGATCATGAAATCCTTCTCCTCATGGTTTGAATTAATGCCCATAACCCTAATTATAAATATTTAAGTAAGTTAGATTATAATTAATATAATAGATATGCTAAGGGGGAGTTTAATTGATAATATGAATGATTCAATATAATGAATGTATGGATATATATAAGAATAAAATATGACTATTATATATTTTTTTCATTTGAAATTGGGTTTTGGGAATTCATGTATATAATTCATATATTCATTTTATTTAATTTTTACTTAAAAATTGAAAAGAATAACATTTGAGAAAAATGTAAAAAGTTACTGTTGAGTTAAAATATGTTATTATTAAAAAATATTATTATCTATTTCAGATTACTACTTATAAAATTATTTTTACAAAATATTTTTTGGCTCTATAAAAATAAATTTTATTATACCAATAGATTAATAATAATTAACATTTTGGAAGAAGAATAATTAATTCTAATAACATTTTTCAAAAAATATTTAATATAAATAATGACTTTTTTAAAATTACTTTTTTCATAAGTATTATGTATTTTCATCTTAATACAAAAACTTATCAATTTATAATGATTAATTAAATAATATTTTATTGCAAATAAAATGATATATTAAAACTAATATAATTTATAAATTACATTAAAAGGAAAGAAATAAAGAATAAATTTTCAGAGAAATTTTTCAATATAAAAATTATTTGTTTATATATATTTATATATTATTTTCATTTAAAATATAAAATAGAAATATTTAGAAAATGATTTATATTAAATAAATTCCATATTTTAAATTACGATTTCAAGATTACGTAAATAAATTAATTTCATTTTTAATAATTAAAATTTTTTACAATTAGAAAAACTAAGTTGCCACTATTTCGACCCATGAAGGTGTGGGCCATGTTTTGGTTTTATGGGGGTTTAGTAGGAGTGTACATACCTATTTTGGGTCACTACTATCATCATAGATTATTTTCAGTGGGGTTTATACATGGAACAAGAAATGCCCAATCATTTTCACATCTATAACAATCTAGGAACCATTACTTCAAAAAATAAGAGGTCATGGAGGATTTATACAAATGATGATTAGGAAGTCACATTGGATGATAGGATGAGATGTTGGTCTCATCATGCCACTTTGAGGGGAATTTTTCATTTCTCTGTAACTCACTTATAGTATTAATTCATGTTCATGAATCATTCCCAATTCAAATTTTTTGATTGGTTACCCTATACTTTATAATCAGTTATTAGAAGATGATAATGTCAATGCATGCGTAATTAAATGGAATCACTTAAATTTGTACGAATCAATGTTTCTACAAAAATAACACCATTTGAATATATCATAGGTTATCTTTCATAACTCTTATTGTAGTTTATTGATGATTGTTTACAAATAATTCTGTATTAAATCCGTATAAATGGGTATAGTTAATATTATCATTATCTAGGAATAGAGTATATTTTTAGGATGTTATGATCTATATACTAAAAGGGTTTCATTCAATTATATGTTAATCTAATCCGAACCCATATTGTTTTTTGTAAAACAAATTAGATGTTCGTACCTTTTACATTCACATGACAAGGACTAATCCATTTAGTTCAACATAGTATACTAAGTATGACTACACAAAAAATTCATACAGATGGTCACATTGGGACATAGAACAGGTGGCCTTTTCTAGTTGATGTCCTAAAGAATATATCCTAATGAGGTTGGGTTTATCTACCAAGGAATATGGCTCAATGGCGATGGGACCTCAGTGAGAGGTTGTCCCGATAAGGGTTATATAATAGGCCTTGGAAGGAATCTATCATTCCAGGTGTGGTTATGATACAATAAATTATGTGGACTAATGAGATTATAGTCCACTGTAAATGTAGTTCCCATGGAAAAGACACCCATATTCATCAGAGTATGTAAATAATTTTAATTTTATAAATGATATCATTAAGAGTATGACCCCATTAGGATGAAGTTGGTTTTGAACCTAAGGGAGTAATCCCACATATCCCATTGATATAACAATCAAACCACAAATAGATAAAATTACATAGTAGCATGTAACATTATGGGACCATATATTGTAGTTTAACATCATATAGTATATACATTGTGTGGATTTTAATGTCCTAAAATTATGAAATATAAGGGTACATTTAAAATTTTGTAATATATAATATGAATAGAAAATTCATCCAACATATACCTTGAAGAAAAGAATCAGATCCCATATAATTTGAATGTCGAAGAAATCTATATCTTAAAATAATTGATATTATAGGTTTGGTATGTCGTATAGATATGATCCATACCTGGGATGATTCATTTTGAATCTTAACCTTTAAAATGAAATCCAATTGGGAATATGAACCCATGAGATAGATAAAATGGTTATTGGGGAATACACATAGAAATGAGACCCATAATGGAGTAATTTTCATTATACTATCATCTTTATCAGTACATATCTATCATACATGATGATCCATTATTTTTGTGAGAAACAATTGATATCAATAGATCAGACACATTACATGTGACCATAATATTGGATATGAATGGGGATTAAACTCTTATGAATATATAAGATGAATAAAATTTTAATTCCAATGAATTATATATATCATTGAAAAAAGGTCTGAACATTAATAATAAGTATTGTTTTGTGAATTTTATTTGGGGAATTTGATGATAAAATTGTGAGGGTATTAAAATATGAATGGGGAATATGAAAACATTGAATTAGAATATATAGAAATATATATATATATATGAGTTCCTTACAATATTTAATGCATGGATCAAGTATTTAAATTGATCCATAGGTATCTGTGTTTTACAACTGGATTGAGATCCTATATAGTTCATAATTTTCAGGAAAACTAGTTGGTGTGGATGTGAACTCAGGATAAAAAATTTTCCTTTTGAGATTGAAAGTATAGATAATTTCTTAATGGTGATTACCCATAGATATTTCTTCCAGAGATAAAGGGAAAATAAACACAAAAGAGTTTCAAGTATAAAATATAATGAAGGAGGTTCTATCCTCGTTATACAGGCACTAGGTAATTTACATAATCATTAGGGGGTAATGAGATTTCATGGACTAGTTGAGGTCTTGAAATCACAAAAAAGGATTTCGGGTAATGTTATCACTTAAAAGTATTGGGTCATGAAATCTAATAGAGGTGAATGTTTCGCATGATAAAATACAAACAAGGGGGATTGCGATAACATATATAGTATTAAGTTAGGTGATTGGGAGACTATATCATGTGTCTAGAAGGATATTACACAACTAAAAATTATGCCAGTGGTCATAAATAAAATCCATCCACAATAGTTTAAATAATTTTCAAATTTTCATCCTATTATCCTTGGTTTATCCTCTGTTTGGAATTTAGTAATAATATTCACTAATGGGAGACTTTAATGTCCAAAAATCTCTGATTTTTTAATTTCATCTGTTTTGGTCCTCCGTCTATCAATTATCCACACTTATATAATGAAGGGTTATTTTTATTTGAATTTTATTCCTAAATCAACATCATATTGTATGTTAATAAATCCACACACATGGGTTTGAGGTTGTGAAATATGTATACATAAGTTGGAATGATATCATGTTAATTCCCTTACAATGGTCGCATATCTTTAATGATGTATTGCATGTCGTCATATTATGACGAACAACTATGATAATGTTTTATCATGGATAACCTCATATGACATGAACAGAAGAATTATTCAGGGATACATGAGTGAATACCCTCATGGGATTTAATGATCATGAAAACTACAATAATGATCCATCATAGAAATCATCACCCTAGATTACATTGCATGAAGCTGTTGGGTTTTGAATATTTCCTACCTCATGTGCATCTCATGATGCCAAGAAGGATACATGATAACATCACCAGATCACATTATAATGAAGGTGCCTTTTCGGTAGGATCTTAATTTTTATTATTAGGTATGAATCCATTATTTTCATTTACATGCCTATTTTTGTGTATGGTTGTGTTGTTTTGGCCATTGAAAAAGTATCTGACATTGGTTCTTGTAGTTCTTCTCTATGGGAAGAGCAGTAGATGAGATGATATACGAGATGTTAGGTAGTATACTACTAATGAAATAAATTATGTATTATGATGAAAATTATTTATTTATAGTGTAAACTGGTCGTACGTTGTAAATCACTCAGGCAGACCACATAAAGATATGGATTTAGATTTAAAATCCCCTTTTATGTCTTATATATGTCGAGTGAATTTATATTAGAGAAAATTTCATTTTCATATCTAGTTCCTTATAATGTTTTTTTTTTGTATTTCTTCCCCTTTTATATACAATTTCTCCCTTAGAAATTTCATATCCTATTTCCCCCCTTCCATATGACTTTATCCTCCTCCCTCAAATGAAATTGGAATCACATTTTGTTTATCTCATTTGAACCATATCATAAATCCATAGACTATACCATCTTCTTTAATTCTATTATCACATTTTATGGGATATTAATTCTGTGTGAGATAATACACCCTAATATCATGATGTTTTTCTATTTCTTGGATTTATCCAATCTCTCTGATTCTATAATAAATTATAGGTTGATAGAGATGAGTATAGTAATAGCCATCCAAGGTAGACGTTCGATTAAATTCCCCTTAATTTATTTATATTTATAGATCTCTTTGTAGTGTTTCATGTCGGACCCTCCATGATTTTCTTCTATATCATGTAATACCATAATAATATTGTTTTAAAACATGTTTTGATATACATTAACGCCTATTTAATTGGATAGATGTTGTTAACCTCTAATAAAACCAGTCCATGTGGTTGGTTCATTAAAATTCATATGAATATGCCACCTGTTTTCTTATCTGAGCTTATCTGCCATGAGTTGAAGCTATTTAAGATATATAGATAAACTACAATGGTTAAATTCTTATTATATAAGCATTTAATTTAGAAATAAGTTGAATTATGGATTGGGTTAATTGGGATGTATGAGATGATATGGATTATCTATTGACTTATTAATATTAAAGTATACTGTTAGTATGGGGGCATGCATAATAACATGTAAAATATTTTTATCACATGCATGTCAGTTTACAAATGAATAGAATGTGATGAATTAAAATTTATAAAAATTAATGGCTATTAAAATGTCCCATTGAACCACTATATAAAATGGTTTACGAATGATTATTCAATATGCAATTGACATTGCGGTATGGAACCAACATCATGGTATTGCACCAATGACTTTTTATATTGGGTTACATCGATTATTACCATGTTTCTTGAGTTTTTGGATGGATATAGACTTGGTCATTTGGATCCATCAAAGTATCAATGGAATTATATGTGGATGAGATCAGTGGACTTGAAGTGGAATCCCTAATATATTTCTTTGGGTCTTGGATCATGTTAGTCTATATTATACTTTATTTTCAATAAATTTTATCCTTCAACTTGAATTAGACACCTAGGTCAATGGAATTGGGTCTCACACGTCAACTGTTTAATACATGATATATTTTTTATATGTCATAGCTAATTATTTACTCTTTTATATAGTTTCCATTTTTTAAAGAATACTTTTCATAGCATTATATATAGATTAGATTGTACAACATTAATATTTACAAACATATTACTATTATACCTGTACATATTGAAAACGTATATGTGTAGACTAGAATTGTTGTCAACACCATTGGTGGTGGCCAACAGAGTATACCACACACCATGTTTGGGTCTTTGATTGGTACCTGGATAGTCTTCATGGATGTGGGTAGGGAAAATGGGATCTTTCAAGATTTAATCTTATAGATCTAATTCTTGGATGGATTATGGGAGAAGAGGACCAAGAATATTATCATTATTCTAGTCGATATGGATTTTTGACCTTTTGTTGGTTTTATATTGAATTTTTCATATTCATATTCCTTCATTCACCATGTATCACCTCATTTTTATAAAATATGTACATTATGATAATTTTTCCATGTTATTGTCTTAGAATTGGTGATATATCCTTATATGTTTGTTTACTTCTTCTTTTCTATTATTACTACATCGTCAATTTTTTCATTATTTTATTCTATTGTTATTCCCATTGATAATGAAGGTATAGTCTCAACACTTTACCATCTTAGACTCTCATTAATAGTTGTAAACCATTGGAATATGGGGAGGTCTTCTTGATTCTGGGTGGATATAAGGGTTTATTTCATGTGAGTAAACAAGACCCGGAACATTAGAAAGTTGTATGAGATAACATTATCATTTTTTCATAATATTTTAAATTCGTTGACAGACTAGGAAAATGTGGAAATTTTTTTAATGAACATCTTCTTTGAATTGATAACCAATATATATAGCATAAAATTCCCTTGGATTTGACTTCATGTTAAAGTTTTTTTTTCAAATAATAGTTTTCCAAATTTCAATATTGGTTATAGGGAATGATATATAAAATTTTGGCTAGTTAAGGGATTATCATTTACCATTTTATAGTAATGATAGGTTGTAATGTTATAGGAATCTTCATATAAACTTTAGGAATCATATTTTATTCACTTTCCATTACGTATAAATTTTATGAAATACATTTTCATCATCTTGTTATCGCTCCATGAAACTTATTTTTTTATATTTATAACATTTATCTTGTACAAATGAGATAAATAATATGTTAATTAATCTATCTTCAAAAACTTAATTTTTTGTCCTGCATATATTAACTGTTGATTTTTTATTATTTAATTATAGTGTATTTTAGACATCAAACCTATAGTTACATGAGATGAAATTTCATTTTATTAACTGAATGGATACCAATGAAAATTTAATAAGTTTTTGTGCCTCTATAAATTATTAATTATGACTGATTTAATTTAAACAATGTAAAAAAATGGTTTCAACTAAATTGAATTCCAATTGAATTATATAAATCATATGAATTTATAACATGATAATATCAACTCATCATACTAGATCATGATATATGTATGCAAAATTCTATGTTGAAATACATGAAATAAAATGGATTACATAAAATGTGGTTTCTAATTGGAATATAAAGGTTGTTTTCCTTTAAAAACTATAATTTACAGTCCACATAATGGATCCCATGATGTGAAATAATGGGCATAACACTAACCAGACCACTATATTGAGAAAAATGGAAAATCTCTCATGAACCTTATAATCATTTATATAATAGAATCATCACATTACGAATAAGAATAAGGGTGTGAATTATATAAAGGATATCCAATTTTGAATATTTTACATGACATTATAGGGATTCTACTCCCTGATGGACTCATGTCATGCTCTAGGAGGGTGGTGGTGGCCATGCTATGGTGGTTAGTGGATCTAAGCCACTGTTATTACCTCTACTAGAGGAAATTTTGGAATTTTCTATTACTCCTGACCTTGAAATTGACACCTAATTTCAGGAATATTTTCTAAAAATCATGTAGACCATGTTGGGAGTTCTAGGACATATGTCGACTATGGAAGAGTTGAAGTGTGAGTTTTGGTAGGAATATTCCACACAAAAAATTTTCAAATAGATGTATTTAGGTTGTTGAGGTATTTTTAGAGGCCATTTAATTAATTTTTTATCATATCTAGATTCATTGATACAAAAGGGTCATGTTTTTAGAATATAATATTAGAGGGTTAGGAAATAGATAATGGGATGTCATATCCCATGTTGAGCAACATCAGGTTACTATCTGGGGGGATTTCCAAATTTGATTATATTAAAATTTACATCCTAAGATATAGGTTGATGATATAGATATGGTGATTATAAACCTATATATGGTAACTCTATCTATTATAGAGTATTTTGATCTTTTCATGGGGCTTTACTATTTCACTCCTTCTCTCCCTAGTGATGATCTTTCCTGAGAGTGAAGTTTTGAGTATGGGCCTGTATATTCCATTTTATATCAAGTGAATAAGTTTTTCTTATAACCATCACTAAGAAAAAAAATCATCCACCCATAACTGAGCATAACCTTATAGAATATGGTGGTGCGGGTTATTTTAATTTTGCACCTTATCATTGAAGTAATTATTAAAGTGGTGTGAAGGGTCCTTTTGAGAATTCCCAAGGAGGGGATATTAGTATTGGAGTTCCCTTGAATAGCCACATGTTTCATTATCAGTGTGGTATGTAGGTTTATATGATTCCCTCATGTTATAGATCCATGGTTGATTTTAGATTGTGAGATAAAATTTAGAATCTTTAATGTTTTTATACCTTACCACCTATGTCTAATGGAAGAGGATCTGTACCAGCCCCACCATCATGAGCGAGATGAATATATCATTCATAGGTGGTACATTGGAGCACACATGGTTATTCATGATGAGAAGATGTTTATGGATTAGGGATCCCAAAAACAAATTTATTGTTCTAGTAGAGTATGCCTTGCCATAGAATTTAGGCTCTATCTCATGGCCACATAGTATTCCATGTATATAAGGTACAATTGTTACACAGGAAGTAGAGTAACGACCCATATATATTTCAATGTATGTTTATAGTATATTTTACCTTTACTTATATTATTTCAGGACTAATCATCCCAATTCATTTACTACATTTCTAACCTAGAAATATTTTGTCTTGGAAATCAACATTTTTGTGAGATGATTGTAGATGCCGAAAAGAACTCAAAGGCTGGTGAAGGTTTCCAAATAACAGAGAGAAGTCATATTCAGATCCGAGGACCCCATCCGGGGGGGGGGGGGGGCAGAGGGGTCGTATGAAAAAAATTCATTGGTGCACGAAAAAATGTTTCCCTGCACAGAATGTTCCGGGATTCGCAAAAATCCTTTGGATTGGGTGCGAAATATTTCGCGCCCCGACCCATGCGGTCTGCATTTTGTCCTGCCGCCTATATCACAAAATTCGTTACGCATCGACCTAGTTTCCTCAGCCCCAAATGCCTACAAATTGAAGGTGACCCCCTTCCACTTCGGGGCTGAAGAATTTGAAACGGCTCTCGTGCGTGAAATTCGCCTTCCGCGTGCGCAAAGATGGCCTTCTGGTATGGTTAATTTTCCACCAAGTCACTCTGAGGTCCACCTTCACGTGAGATCCCAATGGTTTATACTGAATTAGGATCCCTTCGGGGTCCTCCCCTGGTGTTCAATCCTTTCCACTTGCGCGTCGATTGGCCAGTTGCGCGCAATTCCCTTCCTTTGTGTCCATCCCAGTCATTGTGTGCACCCTCTCCCGATTGCGCGCAATTCGTACTCCTTGCACGCAATCCTTTAAAGTTGTGCGCAAATACTCGACTCCAATTACGTGCAATCATCATTGATTTCATCCCAACCTGGTGTTTTTCACACAGGGCTACTGATTTCGCGTGCAAGCCCTAAAGGTTGCGTGCAATTCCTCGGGGCCCCTCACCTCAGTGCTCCTCGAGTGTCCCATTGCGCGAGCGCCCGATGCTCTTCTTATGGATGCCATTCATAGGTTTCTTTCACGCCCCGGGTATCCACATCATGCACCATTTTCTTGTACGACCTTCTAGGCTCGTACAGAGTACTTTTAGAGTCCCTTGGACGATACCACCCGTTGTGTTGCTTTGCCTCATTCTTCTTCGCATAGGGATGATAACGGCTATTGTCTCTTCACATAGCCACACTAACGTGGACCCCTTGATGGTTCTCTCAATGACACCCCCTCTCTACGGTGTTGTCATTTCCTTCCCTCCCACAAGGAGGAGAGGGTACCAGTTATGTATGTCGTAGGGGTGTGGAGCGCACCCACCTCGTCCGAGCTGCAGGACGTTAAAATGCCAATCACCATCTTCCTCAACCCATGATGTTAAACTGTCACCTATCCCCATGCCTCGCACACAGGTTCCCCCCACCATGGACATTCTCCACACCCACTCGTCTCCACGGGGATGAGATCACCCCTCACATGGGATTATATCCTCCTTATTGGAGTGGTGTTTGTCCACGGGATAGGGCAACCACCTTGGTCTAAGCCCCTAGATTTTCTTGCTAGAGGCAGCATCCCTACTCCTCCTTTCATCTTCTAACCCCCAGGGCCAGCAAATGGTGATGTGGGAAACACGGATCCTCTTTTCTTTGGTCCCAAGGCCCTCTCCCACTGCGTTTGGTCACCATTGGGCCTCCATCATAGAGTAAGCCCTGACTTCTCAGGCTGCTAACCACGCATAAGCCCCTGTTTCCTCTTTGGGCCGCTCCACGCGTAATCCCCACTCCACATTCCATGGATGCACCTTTCGCGGCATGATCGTCAGGCCTATGCAATCTCTTGTTTCTCACAATGAGCATGACTCACGTGAGATTGGATTAATCACCAACCATGAACAACACCTTTGGCCATCTCAGAGTGTAAGCCCCAATCCGTCTCGAACTACGGGGACTTTGATCCATGTCATGGCATGGTACATAGGAATCCTCCACGAGGTTCAAGCAACAAACACCACTTGGTCCGCCTCAAAGTGTATTCCCCAATCCATCCCGAACTACGGGGACTTTGATCCATGTATAGGCATGGTACGTCAGAAGCATCAATGAGGTTCATGCCCACCATCCAGTCATTCTGACCATCCTCACGTCGTTTCACCAACACCTTGGGCCCCCTCATAGTTTAAGCCACATACGATCCTGAACTACGAGGTCTTTGATCCATGTCAAGGCATGATATGTAAGAAGGCTCCATGAGGTTGAAGCCCACCACCCGGTCATTCCAACCACCTTCACGGTGGTTCACCCCCATCCTGCATGATGTTAAACTATATTCACCATCTGAACTACGTGGACATTGATCCATGTCAAGGCACGGTACGTAGGAAGCCTCCATGAGGTTCAAGACCATTACTCATATCTCATCCTGATCTTTCCCTCGATCCCATGTATCTCAGGAATCTCATGCCCCTACCTGGAGGTTCCACTTCCTCTATGTCCTATCCATGCATCCATTCCCACGGGTCTCCTCCTCAGGTGTCCCATCATCTCGTCGAACTATGTAGACTTTGATTCCCCGAACTATGGGGATACGTAGGAAGTCCATTCGAGGATCAAGCCCAAATCCATCATCCATCCTAATTCTTACCCAGGCCACCACATCCCAGTGAGATCATGCCACACCATTCCCCGTTTTGTTTGACAGTATTCGGGAAGCCACCCACGTGTTGGCCCCAATATCGGTTCCCCCACTAGGGGGTTCCTCAATATGATCCACTCTAATCAGTGTTCCGATCAGTCTGTTCCATCCCTGTTGGACATTAAACCTGTGCCATACCCTGTTTTAAACTTGCGAAACTGAGGAAAACCTCAGATACATACCCATGGCATATGATTCCCCACGTTCGATGTGGGATGCATCGGGCTTCCGCACCCTCAATAATCCCTATAATAAGGGACAGAAGACAGACATGACAATACCCCAGCGTCAAGACAAGATAGTGGTGCCCAACGAGACTACTCCCCTAACCAAAGGTTTATTTCCTAACCATACCCCTTAGAACATCCGGACAGAAGCTATGTAATTAACTGGTGTCCATGAAGATATGGCGCCAAGAAGAGTTTGACGAACAATGTCTTAAATCTATTAAGGAGACCCAGACTTGGTGATGAGCTTCGAGGAGGAATCTGTGGAAGGAAGAACCGAAATCCCATCATCCTCTTTCGATCAAGGAGCATACGTCCCTAAATAAGTAGTGGATGCTGCCCGCCTTTGGAAAGCGGGAATGAGGGGTAACAGGAGTGTGCCCTTTAAGTGACGGATGCGTGTGCCCTAGTGAAAGCGTCAGAAATAGAAATGGTGAACTCGACGTGGAGGTCTTCTCCTCAGCATACAGGCTAGTAGAGTTTGAGGCACCAATGGATTATCTTGTCATCAGACATAGTCATCTGGAACCAGGTCCCCCAAGCAAATAGAGGGCCTGATGTGAAACTTGCCAGAAGTTGGGATAGTCAGGATGTTGAGTATTCCGTTCTGTGACATTGTCAGCGTGGATCCCTCTTACCATCCATGGAAGACGGAATGGTGCTGGGCACTGGTTGTCGATTTATTTTCCTAGAAATATTGATGAATTCACCTCCCTGATTTTATGAACCATGTTGTTGCATCCGGAGCCTGATCACCTACCCACCGGTGCAAGGGCAGGGGAAATACCGGCCCAGCCAACCCACATGGTTCTGCCTCTTCCATGATGGCCTCGATCACCACGACTACTAGGTGCCAATGCCACACTCCCCTCCGGAAATTATCCAGTGAAGGGAAATTAATGACCTTGTACGCAAGTACGAGGAGCAGGGGATCAACTCCACCCAGGATATGGCCTGCTTGGATCTTGAGGCATCTGCGCCTCTCCGTCAACGTCACCCCTAAGGGCCGTGTAGGGATCCACATCTCCCCACCCCAACATTCAATCTTTTCACGAGCATGTCCCCAGAATTCGTTGACAACTCCCTCCCCTACGCCGACGAGGTAGGGGATACCTGGGTCGGCCCAATCGGAGTCCGGCTTCAAGGGCTCCTAGTGAGGGATCCCACCAGGCTACGTCAGCACTGCCATCCTGTTCCATGAGCCAAGGAGAATGTAATCCCCGTTCCTACACCACCAGCTCTAGTTCATCTGATCTGACTCCAACATCGGACACAAATGGAAGAGGGCGCCCGCTGCAGGGCATCAACGTCAGCGACTACTGTGTCCCGAGCCACCGCTAACTCATATCCCCAACTCCCGGCATACGTTGAGTAGGGGAAGTTATACGACCAGCATAGATCGAGGACCCAACCGCCCCATGGGCAGGTTTGGTCGACTCTCCCAGTTGATGGCACATGCAATTACCACTGCGGACCAATCCGCATCAATTCCATCCAGTGCGGAGGCCCACTCCAAACCGCCACTATGAAAGGTGCAAGCCCTCCCTGCCTACAACCTCAGCTTGGAGGTCTGACCTACGCCACCTTCAACCCATGTTAGGGTCTTCCTTATGAGAGAAACACTCTGTATGGGGGTCTCTCCCTGCTTTCTACACTGGGTATGGGGTCACTCCCCATGCCGCATACCACATGTATGGAGACATTGCATGTATGGTCACTCGCCAGCATAGAGGTCCTCCCCATGACCTCGTTCCAATCGGAAAAGGTCCTCCTTAACCCAGTGGTCGGAGAGGTGGAGGCCAACTTCACTTCACCAATGCCCAACACTGAAGTCCTCCATGAGTCCCTTTTGACATTTGTCGAGATGCTCCTCACACCCTGGCTTTCTCGGGTGGAAACCCTTTCCACCCCAGTACCAATGCAGCTAGAGGAACCCTTGTTAGAAATCATCCCAGTCCTGAGGAGCCACCTAGGGGTAGGAAGGCGGGTCATCACCACTGTAAGAAAAATTCTAGGGAAGGCTGGACAGGAATCAATCCAGTCCACTTCTCATACTCTGAAGCGAAGTACGACTCGATGCTGGATCCCTCTCCTCATCCCTTCTAGTCAAGGGTTGTGGCAGGAATGAGGCACATCAACCTCGTACTCCCGGAATTCAAGATACATTGGATCTATGTTTCCCTCCTAAGGTATATCCAGGAATATGAGAACCTGGAATGTCCCCAAGGACTGACCGCGCAGTCGCCACCGGCGTCTCTAAGAGCACCTTCTATCTTGGCTAGAGACTACGAAGAACTATTTTGGGGGCCTATGGCTGGTGAGTTGCGGCATAGCCCACCCTCAGTAGACACTGATGCTATGTCAGGGGACTTTTTCGTTGGTCCATCCCATCATGATATAGTGGCTAGGTCACTACAACCCTCATAGGACAACCCAAGATTCGGTGGCCAATCAGCCCGCTTGGTATATTCTCCGCCGGCTAGCCTGCCTTTCCAGCGGTCTGCCTCAATTCTGCCACCAGTTCTTCAGCCACCCCCATTTGACAATTGGTTCAATCAAGTTACAGAATGTGAATCTGAGCCGAGGAGCTTCAGGAATATATTTGCAGCAGGCCACTTCCCTGAGAAGTTTTAGCCAGTCGCAGGACTGAATTTTTGTATGTCGTAATCTATCACCTCGGAGGACTTTTAATGTTTCCACCAGACCCTACGGGTGACTAACTTACGTATTTACCACTGGAGAGTGACTTGTCAAGGGATCCAAGAGTAGCTTGAAGACATCGGTGAAAAATGTCTTCTGGTTGACCTGGCCACACTCCACGTGGTCCGGCACCCCAAGTCACCTAGTCATCACATTACCCTCCAACAGCAATGCACTCAGATTTTCCAAGTACTCCACAATGTTACTAGGGAGGCTACCCCCCACATGAAAGTCCATGGATGGGGGCAGTACGTTTCCCTTCTCTTCAGTGCTATTCTCCAGTGGTGACATTGGGAACATTCCCCCGAGAAGAGCTGCAGTCAACATGATAGATCTGTAGGGAGGGGAAAACAAGCTGGAAGTTCTCAATGGAAACATCCTCCCTGAGGATGTGCCGCCACTATTGTACCCATCAGGGGGATTACTCATCAGAAGAGGAACCTCCTAGGTCTCTCTGTGCCCACTGAGGCGTTGGTACTCAGCCGGAATGCCGGTAAAGGAAAAGAACACGTCGGAGTTTTCAAGCACTCCAACCCATCCACCTCAGTGAAAAAGATGGAAGAGGACCCCGAGAAGGCCATGCTGCACCAGCAGCCTGCTGAGCAGAAGAAGTTGGTTGATGAACTTCTTGCTGAATGCATTGCAGAGCGATAACCCAACTATGGTGATCCTAGGATGGGGTAGTAGGGGCAGGAACAACTACTACATGGTGAGCTTCCCCTAGGAAACTCTGATAGTACCGCTCTCATTGACAGGGAAGAAGCTGGAGCTCATTCCAAGAGGGCATTGTATGTCTCACCAAACCCCCCTGAACGGCATGAAAATCCACAGAACCCCACTCATGCTCCTTCGGCAGCCCCAAGGGTCACTCCACTAGCCGCTCCACGAACCTCTAAGCTTGTCTACCGCATTTAAGAACCAAGAAACGCCCTTGTGGTTAGGGACCCCTATCCAGACGATCTAAGGGCATCACTCATCTCCCGCCTAGAGGCTTTGGAAACGCGACAGGTGGCCATCCCACTGGATGGAAATCCATATCCGACATGAGTGGATGAAATTCCAGCAGCCCCGGTATTCGGAAACCCCACCTTCTCCCCTTTAAATGGGACGAGGGACCCACCGCAGCACCTGGACAACTTCAACTCAAGGTGTGGGCCTTTTCTAGGAACCCCAGCGCAGCAGGAGGCCACCAAGATCCACTGTTTTTTTCAGATGCTAGAGGGGCTGGCATTTATTTGGTACATCCCACTCCCCATCAGATCCGTGACTAACTTGGAGGACCTTCGCAGTCAGTTCCTTTACTAGTTCAACTCTACCACCCAGAAAACAAACATCACAGACCTCTTCAAGTGCAAGCAAAGTTCTGATGTGAGAGTCGCAGACTTTGTCGCCCGGTGGAAGGGGCTCACATATTCCCTTGACATTCCACTGAATCAAGAGAAATTACTGACAATGTGCATGGGGAATGTCAAGATGGAATTGTTTCCCTCCCTGATCACTCAGAACTATCCCGGAGGGTTCCAAGAATTCTCAGATAAGGCTCAGAAACTCAAAGTAGCCCTGAAACAGGCTAGCCAGGCACATCCGCTGCCCCCTAAAATCCCAGAAAGTAGGGGTTCTGGAGCCTATCTCGCTGCGGTGGCCCAAGTAGAGGCCCCCAAGAACTATAATTGATACCAGTGGAGTTAGCTCTGCAACCCCACAGAGGTCCACCACCATGGGTGCAGCTTCTATCCCAGTAGTGTCCACCTCAAAATCAACAGGTTCCCCTGCGTAACGCACCACCACCGCCTAGGCGTGATAATCAAGTTCCGCCTCCTCGGTAGGCTCCTCCGGCCCCCCATTAGGGTCAGGCTCCTAGAGCCCCCTTTCTAGACAGAAGAAATTAGACCAACTTATTCAACATGGCTAAGGTCTCCGATTACTTCCGTATTGCCTTAGAGCAGGGAATTGTATGCCTACCAGAGTGCAGAAATCTAGAAGAGGCAAATCGCACTGATCGCCCCAACTAGTACCCTTATCATCGGATCCTGGGGAACACCATCAAGAAATGCTATGTGTTCAAGGATTGGCTCCAAGACTAGATTGACCACAACAGAGTTAGGTTGGTCCTGACCCCAACACAAGTGGTGGGTGTCTTTATGAAGTCAGACAGTAGTAGTGACGACGAGGGCTAGTGGCATCAGGGTTCTGACCAAGGGTCTCAAAAGTATAATGACCGGATGACTCGCAAGTTGATCTCCCAAGCCCATGGCATTATCTGTGCATGTCTGAATCAGCCAGAGCCTTTAGAAGCTACGGCCACGACTTCTGTATCATCATCTCAGCCGACCTCTTCCGATAAGTGCAAGCATCGATGGTGCAAGAGAAAAAAATGTGCCTCTCAAATGTCATCATCTTCCCGCACTCTCGGCGACTTTATGACCCTGGAGATGGGGATCCCTCCCAGAATCCTCCTAGGGGTGGAAGATTCTTCGATTGAAAGTCAAGGATATGCTTTGGTTAACACTATTGAGTTGCTAAACCTCTATATGACTCCCGATGAGGGGGAGCACCAGGCGAACCTCCCCAATGTCCCCAGCTGACGCCAACGTCAACGAAGCCATGGCCATATGGGTCATCGTGGCATGTCATTTAGCACCTCCAGCTAGTCTGTGCATGCTGCTGAGACCAGACTGAAGGCCCAGTCCGGAACTCAGCACGCACAGCCTCTTCATCTGGTGTCAATAGGCCTGCCTCTACCACCATTTGTGCTACTGGATCAGGAAGAACCACTTTGGTTGTATCGCGACCAGCTTCACCCCGCTCTAGGCCGATCTCAGTCTTCTTGTCCTTATCCGACAACAACACTCCGGGCTTCAACTAGTGAGCAGCGGGACATTACCAATACCAGTCAATCACTGGTCTGGCCGACAGGGCCCACCATGCCTTCCATCACAGAGTAGCACCATGTAAGCAGAAGTTCGCGCCTGGAATAGAAGTAAAACATTATCAAGAACCTCACCGGCATCCCAGCGAGGCTTTCCAACCAGGAATCCCTTCACCTATCGCCATATATGCGTGAAGCATTCTACGAGGCTTTAAGAAGCCTCATCTAGTTTGAGACAGGGATAATAGCTACAGAATCATTCCATGCTGAAACAATTGAGGATGCCGAATTCGATGCCATCATTTCATTCTATGGAGAGGATGAAGCCTCCCCCATATAGGGGCACATCTGCCCGGTGTATATCACCGGCCAATTCAACGGCATGGAGGTTCGTCGATGTCTCGTCGACACCGGATTCGGGATCAACCTTATCTTGACACGGATGTTTCGGAATCTAGGTTTATCCGAAGAAGACCTAACTCCCCCTTATTTAAGAATCCAAAGATATGACAGGACCTAGCAGACCCCAGTCAGCATGATCTTCTAGAAGACCCAGTTTGGTGGCCTAGTTGCCAACATAGAGTTCATGGTTGTCTCCCAGGACACCATGTATAATGCATTGATGGGAAAACCATGTCTCCAACTGCATGAGGTGATCCCCTCATCGTATCACCAATGTCATAAGTACTCCCTTAATAGTCAAGTGGGCGTACTCCAAGGTGATGCATCTCCTTTAGCCTCTTGTGAATCCCGCTACCTGGATGCTGACTATTACAAGAGCAAGGATAAAAAAGTCTAGCCAAGCGAAGTTGAGAAGGTCACCACTACGCTCGACCCTTGGGCAGGCCTAAATGACCCATATGTCTTCCCAATCTATTGGTTGGAGACCACAACCCCCGATATGGGGAAATGTTTTGTCTTTTCCTGTACAAGGGGGAACCATGCTCCAAAATCCAGGTGGTGTCGGATGGTCACTTCATATTCTTATACGAACCAGGCTTCAGTGATCCCAGAGCCTTCCACTCCCATCAGGTATCAGGACATCTACCTCATGGCAACGGCGGTACGTAATACTTGTCTGTTTCACCAGGTTGGAATAAGTCGGCTCTGGCCGACATGCTACTAATGCTTTGATATTGTCAAGAGTGGCCCCTTGGGCCAGAGACCAGATGGGATCGGGTCGAAATCCTTCATCACTATTGTCATGGAACTTCCAGAGTGCCCCGATACAATAACCACTTCCGCACAAGCTGGTACCAGCCTCCCATCAAGGTCTGGTAACTTATAAGAAACTTCCCCTATGGAAGATCCCTCCATAAGTGGAGAAGAGGATATAGAGGATGTCCCCTACCTTTGAGGAAGGTGTCTCTACCACGGTCGACGAGTTGGTACAGGTGAACTTCGAAAGCATGGAAGACCCAAGACCCACATTAATTAGTGCCTCCATGCCCTCTAAGGATCATAAATAGTATGTAGACTTCCTTAAACAACACCATGATGTATTCACCTAGAGTTACGATGAGATGCCAGGACTAGACCCTCATGTATCTATCCACTGCCTCAGCCTTCCGGCAAATCATCACAGATTCAAGCAGCCTCCCAGAAAGATGCACCCTTCTCACAGTGCCATGGTCGAGGCCAAGGTTGAAAAGATCATCAGAGCCAACTTTTTCAAGGATTTCTAGTACCCTATGTGGCTAGCCCACATTGTGCCAGTCAGGAAGAAGAACAGACAGATCAGAGTCTACATCGACTTCCAATATCTGAACACTCACTGTTTAATGGATGATTTTCCCCTTCCAGTTAGAGAGCTCTTGATTGATGTTACAACAAGGTTTCAAGCCCTCTCTTTCATGGATGGTTACTCTGGATATAATCAGATCTGGATGTCCCCCGAGGACGAGGAGTCCATAGCTTTCCGGGCGCCCCATGGTACATTCTGTTACCAGGTTATGCTCTTCATCCTAAAGAATGAAGGTGCCACCTATCAGCAGACCATTCACCGCATATTCAAACCAATCCTCAGGACATTAGTGGAGTGCTATGTGGATGATCTGGTAGTCAAATATCTCCAGCACCAGGACCATCTCAAGGATCTTGAGAAATTGTTTGGCTTCTTCCGTTCCTGCCACCTAAATATGAACCCGTTTAAGTGTGATTTTGGAGTCACCTTCGGGAAGTTTCTTGTCTTTGTTGTTAGGTACCGGAGCTTCAAGATCGACCCAGAAAAGATCAAGGCCATCACCCAGATGTATCCCTTGAGTAATATTCAAGAGCATCGTGGTTTCCATGGCCACATGGCCTACATATGCCGATTCATTGCAAATCTACCTGGAAAGTGTAAGCCCATCTCTCAGCTCATGAATATGGGAACCGCTTATGAATGGGATATAGAGTGTTGACCGCCTTTGAAGAAATCAATCAGTATCTGCTCCGTACTCTGGACTTAATGCCACCCATCTTTGGGAAGTCGCTGTTTCTCTATGTCACTGCCCTGGAATAGTCCCTCAGTGCCCTCCTTGCCCAGAAGAACAATGAGGGGATAGACAATAGCCTCTACTACCTCACCCGCATGATCCTCGATACGGAGACCAGTTACTCATCCATAGAGAAGATCTGCCTTGCACTCGTATTCACCATACAGAAATTGCAGCATTGCCTGTAGCACCATGAGGTGCAGTTGGTGTCTCAAGTAGACCCATTTAAGTGCATCATAATCCTTCCCATATTGACTAGATGACTAGCGTGGTGGGAGGTAATCCTCCAGCAGTTTGACAGCAGGTTCATGCCTCAGAAGGCTATTAAGGGACAAGCATTGGAAGACTTTCTAGATTCCCATCCATCCTCCGCAAGATAGTCCCTAGACCTATATTTTCCTGATGAGGCAATCCTATCAGTCTATCAAGCCATCCCATGTTGGAAAATGAACATTGATGGCACCTCTAGGAGACCCACAGGTAGGATGCTCAATTATCCTAGGCTCAATAGAGTAGGCATGGGTATCGTCTTTATCACCCCATCGTAAGTCGTTCTACCGTACTCATTCCTATTTTCAAAATTCTACACTAACAACGAGGCAGAGTATCAGGCCCTCATTACTGGTCTAAAGTTTTCCCTTGAGATCAACATTCCCCATTTGTAATTGAAAGGGGACTCCGAGCTAGTCAATAAGAAGTTCAATGGTGACTATGTTGTCAGGAAACCTCAGCTCGTACCATTGTTAGAACTCACTCTCTAGCTAACAGCCTAGTTCAATTCTTGGACAGAGGATATCAATGTTCCCCTGTCACAGAACGATCGAGAAGATGCTTTTCCCAGCTTAGCTGCATCACTTATAGAGACTGAACAGGATGATCTGATTATCCACATGGCACATCAGAGAGTCATAGCTCTTCTAACCTTGGATGGAGATGATGGCACATAGGTAAGCCATATTTCCATCAGTTCCTTTTCATCGAAACCCCCAAGTCGTTCAGATGCAATGAATTAAATGGTTGTCGATTGGAGGACACCCTTGATTGAATTCCTCCAACATTGTAATCTCCCATCAGATCAGGATGAGGACGAGTGAATCTGATGCTACGCGCTACATTTTACCCTCTAGAGCGGTCCCAGCCTTGAGCCAATCCTCTATAATCATGGGTTTGATGGTGTTATCCGCATTGCATTCAGGGGGTTGAGATTCCACAAGTAATGCTAGAGGTTAACGTGAGTTCCTGCAGTGCCCATCAGGCTGGGCCAAAACTGTCTCACCATAACCAGAGACTAGGGTATTTTTGGCCCTGCATGATCCAGGACTACATCGAGTTCACCAAGAGGTTCCATGCATGCCATGTTCATGCTAACTTTGTGCATCGGCCACTGGAGCCTCTACACACTACCAAGTACTCTTGGACCTTTGCAGTCTTGGGATTAGATGTCGTAGGACCATACCAACCAGTAATGGCACACCAATGCTGATTCATTCTAACCACTACGGATGTCTTTTCCAAGTGGGCAGAGGCAATTCTGCTCAACGTAGTTAAGTCCCATTCTATCGTTGACTTTGTGGGTTCCAATATCATCCATCAGTTTGGAGCACCTCACGTTGTCCTCACCGATAACGGCACCAACATCTGAGAAGCCGAGTTGAAATAGTTTTATGCCAAGTTCAACATCTGCTCTAACCATACCTCCCTCTATCACGGGTTGTCAAATGGGAAGATCGAGGCATTCAATAAAACCCTCTCTAACATCCTGTATAAAATGGTTGGTCATAACATGAAGAGCTTGCTGGACAATCTCCCCAATGCCCTCTGGGCCTATCGGACGACGACTCGTAATTCCACCTAGGTGACCCCATATTCTCTTGTATATGGAAATGAGGTCATCCTTCCCATCGAGATTCAGTTTCTCTCATTGAGAATAGCGCTCTTTGAACAGCATGTGTTGGATACAGTGGCTGAAATACGTCTAGCTGAATTGGAAGCACTGGACGAGAATGGGCTTCGTGCCCTGCACAATCTAGAAAGGCATCAGAGCATGATGGCTCGAGCTTTCAACCAGAAGGTTTGCCTCCGCTCTTTCCTACAGGGCGACCTGGTACTGGCCCTAAGAGTGAGAATGATCCACGATAGGGAACCACCCAAGTTGGTTCCCAAATGGGAAGGGCCTTTTTCATTGTTCATAAGTTTTATCCAAATGGAGCATACTCCCTGGTGACCATGGATGGTGAGCTTATAACTCCTCCCACCAATTCCAAGTTCCTTAAATAATAATTTGCCTGACCCTTACAGGTCCTACATGACCTTAAATTGGATTACGGTCCTGCATGACCTTAAAGTTTCGGTCCTTCATGACCCTAAACTGCACGCTCGTCCCACATTACGTTAAAGTATATGTCATCCTTCATGACGTTAAATTTTATGTTGTCCCGCATGGCGTTAAACAGTATTTCATCCTGTATGACATTAAACAGTATCTTGATGAACTACGTATGGCTTGATTATCATCCTTATGTGACACGTAGGACCACCCGAAAATTTAAATTTCTGGTCCATCCCCTCTCAGGTCGAGCCCCTTGACCCTTTATAGTGTTTCGCCAATGTGTCTAAGAGCACTCTGGTCTAGGACCTGGAGTGTCGGATTCAACTTGGGAAAGTTTCCATCCATTTTTCAAGCTTCATGTTCCCCTTCATTGGGGCCCCTGTTATCTTTGACACCTGAAGGGACCCCCAAAATGACATAGATTCTAGGCCTAAGGGACCTCCTACCATCACGGGCCAATGCCCCCGAGGGTTTCAGACAACAAATTGATACATGTTCTGCGTTGCAAACATGGTCAGCGGTCGATGCTCATTTCTTTGTTCCCATTTCAGGATAACGCGACAGGATGTTGTGTTGTGAACATGTTTAGCAGCAATCCCAGATCGTCATGCCAGCCCATTCAGGACTTGAATATTGGTTACATGATTCACATTACATTCCACCCCATCACATTTGAGTGGAATCTTGACACTCTTGGAACTATCCCTCAGTGCACCTCCGCACATCAGGCGGAAAAAGCTGTAATACAGCGTCCTTCGGGGCTCCCGCGATCCGAGCACTATGACCAAAACTGGGATCTTCTCTAAGGTCTATGTGCGACTTGATCCTCATCCTCATGGGATACTTGGGGTCACCCGGACATGGCGTTTATGGGTCCAGGTCAACTACAATCTAGCTTCTCCAGCCCCTTTTTCCTCTGACCCTCACTAGCCTCTTGGCCCAAGGCCCCTATTCCAGAATTGCACACGTTGATGATGTGGACCTCGTCCTCATTCACGTTGGGTATGCTTTATCACATCATGAGTACTCTATCAGGTCTAATCCATATGACCTTAAATTGTGTTTTTGGGTCCAATCACATGACCCTAAATTGTGATAGTATCGTCTCAGCCGTACAACAAAAAACGACACTACATTGTGATGACCTCATCATAGAGGACATCATGTTGGGTATCAGCCATCCACCATACCATTTTTAAACGCATGTATACGGCTTGGTTATTGTGGTGATGCTGGGAATATCCATCCAAGGCTGGTCACTTCACAAAAAAAAAACCATTCACCTTAAAGGAAAAACAAGATACATCAAAAAACCGCTTGTTTTGGTGCGAGGGCCAGACCCACATGCCCCTTTCATCCATTGCACTGGTACCTTACCATGCTACTTCCAAAAACTATGTGTGTTTTGATTCTCATTCTCATGAGATACGTAGGAATTCCCAGGAACTTCCCCATGGTCCCATCATAACATTCATGTTCATTCCCTTGACCTAAACACTTTCCCAAGGAACACATGGTAATTTGGACTTATGTCCTCATTCATGTCGAGTTTCATAAATAACTTATAATGTGTCCCCTTCATTTCTTACTGATCCTTGGTCCGATTTCTAAGACCTTAAACTAAGACCCTTTCCAGAACTATGTATGGCTTGATTCCCATCCTTATGGGATACGTAAGAGCACCCAGACATTTCATCTCGGGTCCAGCCCTGGGAATAACAAATCCCATCCTTTCCCACCTTTGTCACCTTGGCCTAACCCCCCGGGGAGTTTCTTAACTACAACATTTTCCCTGAACAAGTTTGGGATTCCCCATAATGACATTGGGAAGTTATAGTTCCCTTGCCAGAGAGGTCTTGTCTAAAATTCGGGATGATGATTAATGCGCCCAACTAATGCGCTTCCACCACTGTGGCATAATTTCAGGAGTGTTGGACTCTATTCGAACATACCACCACTTCACTTTCCATGCTTTGTATGCCCCTTTATTCGGACCATCATCCCCTTTCACATCTGAAGGCACCCCCTAACATTATGGATGCTCGACATATGGTATGCCTACTGTCCTGCACCAACATTCTGAAACACTAATGGATGATATTTTATTTTAGTCTTGTCTTGCAAACATGGTCAGTGGTCGACCCTCATTTGTTGTCCCTATTTCAGGAAAACGTGATATAAATTATAGGTTTCGAACACAGTCAACTGTTTTCTTTTATTTTCACACCCCTTCCATAGTGTTCTGAATTTGGGTAATGTGACTCACATTTTTCATTCCCCTATGTTTGGATTGACTCTAATGCCCCTGGAATTACCCCGCTCGTGTGTTGGAGCACATTGAGAAGACGATACATCGATCGGACTGAGGTCCTCTTCCTTTGATCGGGCCTCCCTCTTCTCCTTGGAAATATGGATTTGAATATTGAATGCTCGACGCTTGGTTGATGCTCCCACGATCAAACGAAGTGATAGTACGAGCATCCCTTGTTTCTCACATCGGGTACGGCCCACTTGGTGTTAAGAATGGATTGCTATTTATTTTGGGATTATGGTTGAGCACGTTAATCCAAAGGGACAAGTAAATAAATTTCTCCATACATACAGTTCAGAAAACAAGAAGTAGTAGGGAAAAATAAGTATATGGGTTTGGCCAAAATAGGGCCCATAGGGGTCGGCATCATAAATGGAACTTTCCAATGATGCTACCTTTTAGCTGGTGGCCTTTAAGACTGCCTCCCACCCCCTGAGGACTCTCTCTTCATCATCAGCTATAGAGCGTAGTTTTTTTGACCCTAGCTCATGCCCACGCCTGTTCAGTTTGGAGCACAGTAATCTGGAGACTCGCTTCCACTAGTTTCTATTGGGCATCTGTCAGCTGGACCTCCAACTGCTCTACTTGCTCAAAACAGTTTTTGAGGAAAATTTCCTTTTATTTGACCTATTCTTCTATGTTTCAGACCTCCTGATCTGCCTTCAGAAATTCTTCGGTACTTCCTAACTCCTCCTAACACTAGGTGATGTCGTAATGTCAACTGCTCTCACACATCTTCTCAGCCATGTAATCAAGAACCGTCAGGTGAAGGAATTGAGCATCTACCCCTCTAGCACACATGAAATATAGTGAGTTGTGGAGTGAACCCATCTGCTTCATCCATTCTATCTGAGGATGAATGAGAAAACGCCGGATGCACTTTCACCACTTGCATCGTGTCATCCGTCTCTCCTCGGCCGCATCTGAGTCGGAATCATCGATTTCCTCGAGGTCAGTGGGCCGATAGACAGTAAATATATCCAACAAGCTAGTATTAGGGTCCTCCTCAGTGATTCCTCCCAAGGTAATAGGCTCCTTTGTGTCAGAGCAACCTTCATCTTCCACTTTTACCCTGGTGGCGCCTTTGTCAACTACCGGCCCTACCCCGACAGAAGCGCCACTAGTGTCCGCTGCTCCCTCCTCACTAATTTCCAGGGCCAACTTGGTTTGGGAGGCATATTCTGGAAGGGATGGTATGTTTTCCATCATCTAACTTGCGGACAGTTTGGGTTCAGCAGGTGGATGAGCCTCCAATGTCGTGATCCCTTTATAGACAAGGATCACCCTAATCAGTTGACTCCTCCGGCAGTAATTACTGGTATCAAACCAAGGAACTCATAGGAACCCAAGATGCCAGCCTCTAGTGTTCTTTTTGCTACAGGAGCTATCATAGTGGGAGATACCTCACTGCTCGACAACATGATAATGAGCTTCGGTGCCCCACCTTGTTCCATTGGCGCTTCTCCCCCTCCTTCAACTGGTGGCTCTTGATCGACACCAATTTTCTCCTGAGTAAGATAAGGAGGGTGGGTTAAGGATTGTAGAAGAGAGTGGATAAAGAAGGGGGATAGATAAGGGTTGAAGCATACCTCAAGTAGCTCAGTCACATCCATATTGGAGCCGAAGATCTCCTCGCTCTCCCGTAGACTCCCTTGGTAGGAAGCCCCCTAAGACCCTTCACCTTTGGGCTCCTCTTCTCCTTAACCCTCTCCTTCAACTTATCCTTCACCTTCTCTTTTTTCCTCCACTTCTGTTTCACTACCCTCCGACTCATCATTACTGTCATCATTCCCTAGTGGCATCATTTTCGGATCATGCTCCTGGACGAGCATCACTTTCACAAGAAAGGTGTCTCCACACGCTGACCCTGTTGACCTCTGTACATGTCCATGGCCATCAGATACGCATGTCATCAATAAAAGTTCACACTGTCGACAACCCAAACGAGCCCGACTTCTGGAAGTTGTATCCCATCTCGCACTATCTTTGGCCAGAGGGATTCGGTGCTCACTGACTGCCACAGGTTTTTCCAAGCCGACCATAGCGCATGGAAAATGGAATCTTGAGATGGTTAAAGAAGATATCTTGTTTTCTTCTCGAGAATTTCTCTGGCTTCTCCATGAGACACTCCTACTCTAGGAGACAAGGGCGTGGCCACGCCATGAAATGTCCCTGCTATTGAGGTCCCCGCCTCTGTGGGCCCCATTGCCCGACACGCTTCTGATCTTCCCCCTCTAGCAGCAGTCTGCTTGCTCTCTCCCCATCCGGGTTCCACACTAGCAACCTTATGTTTCCAAACTCGCTTCCACAAAATCACATAGGGTTATGATATGGCCCAATGATCAGCATACTCGGTTGAGAGACCAGCGTCGACTCTGGTGGAGGAAAGGTGATGCTGTCGCCAGAGCCATAAGTCGTGAACATCAGCCAGAGCTGACAAAGAACACATGGATTTCTTTCCTCCTAGACTTATGTGTATACTTTTTTGGCTTTTTCTGAAGTCACCCAAACTGCTCCAGTGATCCTGGATGGCACATAAGGCTTGCATAAGATCTTCCCATCAATCCGGGCCACAAGCACCCTGCCTCTGATACTCTAGAAGTACTCCTTCTGCTCTAGTGATCCATGCCCATTGTCTATCATCTGGATAGTTGGGGTGGGGAATGGGATGAAGGTGATGTTGGCATGGTTAACAATTCTGATCCTTACTCCCTCCTCATTGAGCGTCAGTAGTATAACCCCGAAAATGTTCAGTAGAGAGGGTCGCAGGCCATTTCCTGGAAGAAGAGTGACATTCAGAAAGGTGTATCTTCCATAATGAGCTGCAAACCATCCATGTAAAATCTATAAGGGGCCACACACTCTCCTAGGTGATCCCCCTCTCAAGATGTGACCCAAAATGGCATACATCCAAGCCAGCACGGGGACCCCCAGATTGAACCTCTTATTGGCAGCCATGATGCCAGCCATCACTAGGGTTGCCGGAAAGATGTCCATCCTTGCGTCCCTCACTGGAAAGAGCCACCTGCTCAGGAATTTAGTGAGAAATCTGGTGTACCAAACATTTGGGTCTCTAATCTCATTTATGCTGTAGCCCCATGACTGGTAGTGCCCCGCCTCCAAGACCCTCCAGTATAATTTGCTCTTGCACTCTGTGCCGAGGTTGGACACCATCTCCCCCTATCTAGTATCTTGACTTCTGGATCCCTCTCCAGGAATAGGATAAACCAGTCTTTGTAGGTTATTTCCTTCAGGAAGTCCTTGACCCCCAGCTTCTCCTTGGCCAGCTCCAGCAGGTGCCACATCTGTATGGGGGTTCGCGATCTATCTCCCCATGTGTTCATCGGTGGAAGTAATTCATCGTATTGGTGGCCCTCCAAAGGGACACCCCTGATGAAGTGAATGTCCCAGATATTGATACTGACTTCCCCATAATGGAGATGGAATGTTTTAGTATCAGGGGACCACCGGGTGAAAATCTTTGTCCCGAGCTCGTGCCGGTGGTAGAAGTGAAATTGCATTGTCCACACCGCCTCGAATAAGCCAATATGCTGTAGCTCGACCCCAAATTGGTCACATGTATGACAAACCCAGTATGCCCAGGCCCATTCGATTGTGAAGTTGCCTCCAGACCACAGTTCCCAGTCCTGCAGCCAACCTTTAGTCTCGTCAGTAATGCTCTGACGAAAGTTGATTGAATATAGGGTCAGGGAGCTCTCCGTAACAAGGTCACCACCAACAAGGGTCCTAATCCTGGGAATCAGGACGTAAATGTCCATGTACCTTATTTATCTAGCAGTATGACTATTGTTGGTGATGTTGTATCGAGGGAGATCATCCTCACGAGTCACTCATGACCTCGGTGTATCCACCTCAAAACCTAACAAAGGAACCTCCTCGAAAATACCAAAGTCCCAGAATGAAAATTTTTTGGACAAGGCATACTCCTTTTGGATAGGGGTTAGCATATTGAATAGGGTATGGTTATTGGAGACAATCCTTTTGGCACCATAAACCTCTGTGTTTGAAACCATTTTAGCACTGGGAGCAGCGGCTTCTCACTCATCAACCCGGTTAGTGGCCATCTTCTTCTGAACAAGTGTTTCAGTATCTGGCGCGAAATCTGGGAGGTTGGCGCGAAATATCACTGGGTGTCATGAAAAATTGGACTGTGGTGTGAAAAAACCATGTTTGGCGCATAAAAAGATGCCTGATCTCGGTGGAATTACATGCGACCGGAGCGTTTTTGTGCATAGGACCAGAGAAATTTTTGTTCATGAGAGCTTGAAGCTTGTCGCGCTAGAAAAGTTGTACGGAGCATGGGAACCGTGGTGGATTTTATAGGATAAGCCTGGGTTCCGCGCCCATGTGAAAAACAAATTTTGTGCCTCTCTTAGTTTTGTTTTCCGCTTCCGTTTTTGTGCACATAGACCCTACAGATCCCTGCATTTCGGTGTTTCCCTTGGAATCCGACCATTGCGACCCCTCGCCGATCCAATTACATGGGGTGGGGGGCATTTGTAGATGCCGAAAAGCACTCAATGGACCGAGAAGGTTTCCCATTGACAATGAGAAGTCATATTAGAATCATTGGACCCCATCCGGGGGGGCTGAGGGGTCGCGTGAAAAAAAGTCACTGGTGCACGAAAAAATGATCCCCCTTGTAGAATGTTTCAGGATTCATGAAAATCCTTTGGTTTGGACAAGAAATATTTCACGCCCCAACCCGCACGGTAGAAATTTCATGCATTTGCCTACATCACACAATTCTTTATGCGTCGACTTCGTTTCCATTCCCTCAGATGCCTCTAAATAGATGGTGACCCCCTTCCACTTCGGGGATGAAGAATTTGAACCGACTCTCATGCGCGAAATTCACCTTCCACGTGAGAAAATATGGCCTTCAGGTACGGTTCATTGGGTGCCACGTTGCCCTGGAGTTCACCTTCGCACATGATCCCCATGGTTTAGACTGAATTCTGATCCCTTTTGGGTCTACCCCTGGTGCAAAATCCATTCCACTTTCACGCCGGCCAGCCAATTGCGCGCAATTCCCTTCCTTTGCATGCACCCCAGTCATTGCGCGCACCCTCTCCCAATTTCTCGCAATTTGTACTCCTTGTAGACAATCCTTTCTTGTTGCGTGCAAAGCCTTGACTCTAATTACGCACAATAATCATTGATTTTATCCCAACCCGGTGTTTTTCGCGTAGGGCTACTGATTTCATGCACAAACCCCAAAGGTTTCACGCAATTCCTTGGGGCACCTCACCTTGGTGGTCCCCAGGCATCCCCTTGCATGAGAGCCCGATGCTCTTCTTATGGATACCATTCAAGGGTGCCTTTCACACCCCAGACATCCACATCATGCACCATTTTCCCGTATGACCTTCTAGTCTCATACGAATTGACTTTAATGTCCCTTGGATAATACCGTGTGTTGTGTTGATTTGCCTCATGCTTCTTCACATAGGCATGCTAACGACTATTTCTTCTTCGCATTGCCATGCTAACGTGGGCCCTTCAATGGTTCTCTCCACGACACCCCTCACTACAGCATTACAGATGAATTCCCTCTTATAAGGAGTAGAGGGTGCTGGTTATATAAGTCCTAGGGGTGTGGAGCGCACTCACCTTGTTCTAAGCTGCAGGATGTTAAACTGCCAAGCACCATCATCCTCAGCACATGATGTTAAACTATGACTTGGCCCCATGCCTCGCACACAGGGTCCACCCACCTTGGACATTCTCCACACCCCCTCGTCTACAAAGGGATGGGATCACACCTCACATGGGATGATATCATCCTTATTAGAGAGGTGTTTGTCCGCTGAATAGGGAATCCACCTTGGTGTAATCCCCTAGGTTTTCTTGCCGGAGGCAGCATCCTTACTCCTCCTTTCATCTTCGGTCCCCCATGGCCAACAAAGGGCGCGGTGGGAAATGGGGATCCTCCTTTCATTGGTCCCAAGTTACTCTCTCGCTGCGCTTTGTCACCATTGGGCCTCCATCCGGGAGTAAGCCCCGACTTATCGTGCTGCTAACAATGAATAAGCCCATGTTTCCTTTTTGGGCCGCTCCATGCATAAGACACATTCTACATCCCATGAATGCACCTTTCACAATGTGATCATCAAGGTTGTTCTATCTCTTGTTTCTCACACCGAGCATGACTCACGTGAGCTTAGAGAAAGTACCGACAATGGCCAACACCTTGGTCCACCTTAGAGTGTAATCCCCAATCCATCCTGAACTACAGGGACATTGATCCATGTAAAGGAATGGTATGTAGGAAGCATCCAAGAGGTTTAAGCCCCAAACACTACTTGTTCTGCCTCAGAGTGTAAGCCTCAATCCATCCTGAACTATAGGGACTTTGATCCATGTCATGGCATGGTACGTATGAAGCCTCCATGAGGTTCAAGCCCACCACCCTGTCATTCTGACCATCCTCACGTCGGTTCACCAATACCTTAGGCCACCTCAGAGTGTAAGCCCCATACCATCCCGAACTATGAGGACTTTGATCCATGTCATGTCATGGTACATAGGAAGCCTCCACGAGGTTAAAGACCACCACCCAGTCGTTCCGACCACCTTCACGTTGGTTCGCCCCCGTCCCGCATGACGTTAAACTGTATTTTCCATCTGAACTACCTAGACTTTGATCCATGTCAAGTCATGGAACGTAGGAATCCTCCATGAGGTTCAATCCCATTTCTCACATCTCATCTTGATCTCTCCCTAGAGCCCATGTGTCTTGGGAATCTCATGCCCCAACTCGGAGGGTCCACTTCCTCTGGGTCCCATCCATGTGTACATTCTCACGGGTCGCCTACTCAGGTGTCCCATCATCCCATCGAACTACACGAACTTTGATTCCCCAAAATACAGGGATATGTAGGAAGTCTCTTCGAGGCTCAAGCCCAAATCCATCGTCCATCCTGATTCATACCCGGGCCGCCACATCCTGATGAGATCATGTCATTTAATTCCCTGTTCTATTTGATAGTATTTGGGAAGTCACCAATGTGTCAGCCCTAATATCAGTGTCCCCCCAGGGGGTTCCTCAATCTGATCCACTCTAATCAGTGTTCTAATCAGTTTGATCCATCTCCACTGGCCGTTAAACTTGTGGCATACCCTGTGTTAAACAAGGGAAACTGAGAAAAAAATCAATTACATTCCCATGGAATACAATTCCCCACATTGTATGTGGGATGCCTTGAGCTTCAGTGCCCTCGAGAATCCCTATAATAATGGGCAAAAGACAGACATGCCAATCCCCCAGTGTTAAGACACGCTTGTGGTTCCCAACGTGACTACTCCCCTAACCAAAGATTGTTTCCCTGACCGGACCCATTGGAATGTCCTGACAGAAGTAGTGTAATTAACTGGTGTCCATAAAGATATGGTACCAGGAAGAGTTTCATGAACGATGTCTCAAATCTATGAGGGAGACCCAGACAAGGTGACGCGATTTGAGGAGGAATCTGTGGAAGGAAGAACCGAAATCCCATCATCCTTTTTCAATCAAGGAGTAGACATCCTTGAACATGGAGTGGATGTCTCCTACCTTTGGAAAGCAGGAATGCAGGGTAACAACTACGCATCCTCTGCGTGACAGATGTGTTCACCCTGGAGAAAGCGTCGGAAACAGTGATGCATCTTGAAAGCATATTAGGAATTTGATAAAAATGTATCGTCCAGTTAAATGAGTTCTATGTTAGATAGTTTTCTATCATTTTTATGGAAAACTTTCATCCTTAACATTTCATGATTTGATATAATAATACAGATTGATTGATTGATTTGATATCCTAATAGCATTGGCTTTTATCATTGTGTGGTGTATGTCATATCATTTTAGGGTAGTATTTATTTACATATTAGTGAATGGTATGTCCTAGAATTTTGAGATGTACCATTACATCGTGTTCTATGGGGATTCATAACACATATTTTGAGTATCATTCGAGATAAAAAAAGAACATGAAGTAATGTTTTCCAGTATTTAGGGGATCTATTCAAGTACATATTCCCCAATTATTTTTCTAGTCTATATCATGAGAAATAGTTATATTTTGTTCTTGATATTTTTCTAGTTGAAACACCAATAGACATTCCTTATTATAGGATTCATACTGTTGAGTCAGTTTTGAGCACTATGAAGCTAGAGTACTTTTGTTCTAATGATGTTATCTAATCCAATACATTCCCATGGGGTACTACAGCTCTTATCTCTAATAAGGAAGATGTGACCATAATTATTTTTATTTATTACTATCTAATGAACAATCTAACAGTTATGAAAAAGTATCCATTACTTTGTATAGACAATATATTTTCCCAACTATGAGGGGAAAAGTTTTTCTCCCAGACATATTTGAGGATGGGATACCATTAGTTGTTTATTAGACCTTCCAATTTACAAAATAAAACATTCCATATTATATATAACATGTATCAGTATTATGGAATGTCATTCAGTCTCATGAATGCAACAAAATATTTTGTGGCTATATTGAATGGGGTATTCCATCCATATCCAGATTCATTTTTGTTAGTCTTCATTAAGGAAATATTATTCTAATCACATGCTCAACATAAAAATTTCAAAAATAAAGATATCATTTTTAGTAAACTGAGATAGCTATTGTTGTACACTCTACTAAAAAAATTGAATTTTTGATAGAGATGGTGCAGTTTTTGAGTCACATAATTTGTGAGGCATGAGTATCAATTGATCTATAGAAGGTGAGATTAACAGTCTCTTAAGATTATTCATTGTATTTATTCCACATATGGATTTTCTTGGTGGTGGATAGATATTAAAGATTAATTTGACATGATGTTTTTTTCTTTTAAACACCACATCTAGGATTGAAAAATAATGGGGTACTTTTTACGTGGTTTAAAGCATTTATGAAGGCAATTACTGAGAATAATAGAGGATTACTTCAACAATGTTCTTGATCATACATGGGACTATAAGATGATTTATTATTTTGATGCCTTAGGGATTGGGTTGGGTGAAGGTATAATGCTGAGGGATTGAGTAATTGTGTAATGTTATCATTATTTTTCACCTATTCCATTACACCATGGGACTCCACTCCCTCTATTGTAGCCCGACAAGAATGATCAAGTAAACATCATGTGGAACATTCATTCTGATACAATTCTTATAATTTATTTCCACAAGTCCTATTTATTCATGGCCAAACACTTAATCCCTTTTGAGGTTCCATACTAAAACTCATGTGTGCTAGGAGGAATTTTCCATAATTTATTATTTGTGATACATCATCCTTTTCAAAAACTGGTGAGGGATTTTTTTTTCCCCCAACATCTATAAATCAGGTTGATCATAGACCTCTATAGAGTACCACATAATATCATGTTGGAGATTGATTCCCAATTCATAATAGTTCTGGTATGGGTTGAAAATGATTTTGATTTATATGTTCTTCTATGTTTAACAAATCACCAATATAGTGTTGCAAAATTTGATAATTAAATTTATATATATTAGAGGACATGCTCTAAGCATATGTCCTTTATTTTTTAGCTTCTTTGAAGAAACACAAACCTTTTTCCAAGTTCTCTTATAATGACATCTTCCAAGCTCCTTCATAGAAGGCCCCCATGGAGGCCATATATGGAAGACCATTCCAATCACTCATGTTCTTTTCAAATTCCTGAGAGGTAATGATATTGTGACTGCATATCATTAAAGATATATTTGATTAGGTAATCCTTATTAAGAATTAAATTGTTTTCTCTCAGTCTTCGGAAGAACTATAATTCATAGTCAAAACCAACCTATAGAGTTTTAGGAGCGTCATTAGGTCTTCTTACATGTCTCAACTAGGTTGGTTCATATAATTATTTGGGTATATTGAAAGATATATAATCTCTATATCTGAAATTTTGAGTTCTTGGAGGGGGATATGATGGTGTCCAAGTATTGGGTCGTGAATGATGTCATCCATGAATCTCAACTTCACCACTACCATTAAAAATTTAGTGATACTTTTGATCCTGATGATGTTGAAATGGAAGCTGATTTGTACATTATGGAGTATCCAATATGAATATTTCATTGTATTTGGAAGGCTCTTTGTGAAAGGTCAATTCCTCTAGCACGGGTTCTATGGCAGCATGACCGAGTAAATAATAGACCTTGGAGAGAGAGGTTTGATGAACATGCTTATGACCAGAGTCATTATTATGCAACACTTAATCACCATCCAGTGGTAAACATGGGGATGAGTTGTTTGAAGGAGGGGATAGTGTGAAATCTATGTTTTTCTATGATGTACATATCATATAATTTTTTATAACCCATGATTAATATTATATTGTAGTAGAATAGATAATATTAAAGGATCATGGATAGGTTTTCTGGGATCTTTTGAGAGGAAACTATTGTTGAGAGATATTATAAAAAATAGAAACAATAAGAATCATACAACATAAATCAGTGGTTTCTGAATTAAAGTATTTATTTATTGCATAAATCCTTCTTTTGTTTTAAATGGGTCAGGTATTCCCCATGAATTGGGATGTTTACGTTGAAGAATACCTATTTTTTCTATAAAATTTATGGAAACATAATCTTAGTGGGAAATTTCCTTTTCCCCCAAAAACAAAAAAAATGAAATATTTTCTTCTACTTACCCATTCATATATAACACCTTAGTTTTCCAATTGAGTTCTACATTTTACTATTCAATAGGATTTGAGCCTCCTACATCATTCAATCTCGGAATCACACAACATTAACCTCACTGAAAGCTTTTCAATAATCCTTAGACTCTGATACTTTCTTTTCATTTATTATTATTCCATATGGGATGTTAAATACAATTTAGCAGTTACACATTATTATCATGGTGTTTTTTTAATTTCATTAATTTTTCCCATTCTATCATGGATTATAGGATTCCAAATAATGAGTAGAGTATTATTCATATAAGCTAGGTTGTTTATACCATTTAATTTAAATTATTTATTTTTATAGATCATTTTATAGTCCAACAAATTAGAACATCTTCAAATTTCATCCATTATGAAAACAAAAATGTATTTTTTTTAAAACATGTTTTTTTAACCATGGTAATTTTTGGCATGGTCATAGGTCACTGACCACAACAATTACATCCCCATGGGGTGGATTATATTAAATTAATATGACTATGAAACTTATGGGATGATCTAATATTTCCTCCTATAATAGAAATCTATTTATGACTCAAAAAACTGTTAAAGGATAAATACCTACAATGGAACGTTTTCACTTTAATATTAATGAATGATGGATTGGATTAATTGGGAATTAATAAAGGTGACTGATAAAATCATGAATTATGAATTTTAATGTTAATGGTTGGTAAGGAGTCATGGACACTAACATGGCCCCTATTTTTATCACTTGTTATTGAATTGATAAGTTAACTGACATTGATGAATTAAATAATTGAAAAAGTATTGGACACTAACATGACCCTTTAAACCCCAATATAAGACTACATATGGTGGATACTTCAGTATGTCATTAGCATTGATGTATGGAACTGAAATCATAGAATTTCACAAATGATATGTTATATTTGATGTCATGGATTATTATCTTTTATCCAGGTTTCTACAGAACCATGTACATAGTCTATAGCCCCCACCAAAGTCTCTTCCAAGAAATATCAGATGATATTCATGGAAGTGATGAGTAATCCCTAGACTATGGCCTTGGGTCCATGCCTATGTAGGTCTACATTATACAAGGTTTCCTAGGTATGATATCCTTGTATTCAATAGGACACCTCCATCAATGTCCATAGTTCTTGGACCTCATACATATGCTACCTAATATATCCATTATATGTAGTATCTGATGTTTTACCCTTGTATTTGTTTTTCCCTCACATATAGACTTATAATATTTTCATGTACTTGTAGATTAACTTGTATCACTTCATCATTAATATCATTATTCAAGTTATACAAACACAATGATATATCTTATAAGCATAGATTTGATTTATTATAGACACCTATGGTGGTGGCCCAATTATTATATCTCAAACCTTCATCGATCCCCCAATTGAAATTGGGACTGACTTCAGGGTTATAGGTAGGGAAAAAGGTAAGGGTCTAGATTTGATTAATTTATTCCTATGAATTGATGTAGTATAGAAGTAGTGGGATGAACATATGTTTGTGATACAATAGATATAGTATTTTATTAATTTCGTTATTTCTATATTCCAATTTGTATGTTTGTGTTTTTCCCCTTATATCTACCAATTTCTTCTAAAATCATTATATTATTATTATTTTGATATGTTATTGTCTCTCAATTAGTTAATTATACTTATCTGGATATTAAAATATAAAATTACTTTATTATTGTGTCCACTATTTTTTATCATGTTATACTGCAATGTTTTATTATCATCATGAGGGTATAATCTCCTCAATTATGACATCTTATAACCTCAAATTTATTTGGGAAACACTTTTATATCATAGGGTAACTAACGCCATGTGGCACTAATTTTTAGTCAAATTTCAGCGAATGAGACCCGGGACATCACAATGAGATCTAATTATGTAGTGTGTTTTCTGATCTAAATTCATTTTCATCAGAATGGAACTTCTCCATTTTTAATTTACACCACCTCTTCTTCCAAATTTTGTTCTATTGGGTGTCAATATATTCCCCCCCAGAAATGTAGTTCAATAGAATATGGGTGAACTAAGTAATAAAGATATGGTTTCTCAAATATGTCTCCATGGATATTATATTTTTCATTGGTCTTACCTAACACTGTTATTATTAGATAAATTTACCAATAAATAAAATGGTGAGTGGTTTTCTTTGTAAATTTAAATCAATACTACAAATCATTTCAACAGCATCCCTTTAAAAGTGGGAATGAGATAAATAAGTTATTATAAATGAAACATGTGGAATTATCTAATAAGAGTTATTGCATGAATGAATCTTATGACCCCATCATGTAACTATATTCTTGTGAATGAATAATGTAAACATTAAAATTTGGCAACTATTAATAACTCTTGTCTATTGATAATTCTAATGTTTCATAAAATCATTTTTATGATTAACAGATCATGTGATAAATTTAATGTTATGTTACCACCTAATGTTCCAATGATCATATTATCATGTGACCATGTGATGGTCATGTGATCAAAATATTTTTTAAATGTAACACAATTTAATGAACCATTATAAGTCTTGTTACCCATATTTTATTTAGATAATTAATTTTAACTCCCTCACTATTGATATATATTCTTAATTTTCTCCATTTATATTGTACATGTCATAAAGTAATGATTCTTATTATTTTGAGGATCATCTATTAACCATCATTAAAAAAATTTATTTAGAATTGTATATGTTATTTTAATTTGGTCATGACCATCTATCTATCATTACAAGGAAAAATATTTTAGAATATCCACTATCTAATAGGATTCACAAGATTCAATTTGGAATTTAAAATGATTCTCTATTGTCATCACCTCAGGTAGGAATATTACATTCTTCTTGGATTGTCGATATGTTCAACACATTTTGAGTGTATATCTCATATTTAGGTCATTTCAACCAAAGGGATTACCGCTCTAGTTGTTTTATTATGAGGAATCTTCATATACATTTCGAAGGGATCTATAATGAGTCTATGTTTGATAATGATATATATTTATCCCTATTTTTTTATCCTTTTAAAAATCATATATATTTTTGGTAATTTTTTTTGGATTTTCGATTAAGAGTGATCTTTATAATGGTTTTATAAAGACCTTCAAGGTGTAGTAGATAGTTTTGGTTATTTATATCATGTTGAATGAAATATACTTGTATGATGCTATCATAAATTCAAAAAACCTCTCTTATTAAAATATTGACCAACTATCATACCACAAAATTAAGTATATATTAGACACAAACATATTTCATTGGATTCTTGATGAGGTTTGTTATATTCCTTTAGTTTTTGAGAAGACATGAGGAAACCTAATTTTGGGGGACATGTATGAAAATTTTTTCCCCCCTCATCTTCATAGGATGATGTAGAAAAAGGACCTCTCATCAAAAAAAAATCCATCAATTGGTCCAAGTATACACTTCATAAAGATCTGTATCTGGGGGTTAGACGTCCCTTTTAAGAAGTGGAGTTTATTGTTAATTAAAATGTATGACATGAACTTCAGTCCAAGAAGATAATTTTGTGTCTATATGGAAAATAAAATAGGAAAGATGAAACTTATTGGATTGTAGTTGAATAATTGTAGCTCAATTACTAGGATTGGACTGTAATTTCCAAATTCAATCACCATGTTTAGTTTGTCAACATCATAGATATGTTTCTCAATGGGAATCTATTCCTGATTTGATATATGGTAATATTATGATTTTCCACCATCATAATAGAGGGAGATAATTTATGTTGTAGGCATTTCAACTTTTATACTCATTTGTTTCACATGTTTTGTAACCATATATACAACATTTACAGTGGAATAAACTTATAATATATTTCATTCCACTTTAAAGTGTTGTGGGGGGTACATGGCATATGACATGGGTGTATTGAGGTTTCTAAACACCCATGAAATCAATGGTGAAAAGATAAAACCACTAATATATAAAAAATTTTGAACCATAACCATTCTATTGGAGAACTAGAATATTAAAAGTAAGTTGGCATGGAAAAATAAACTCATGTTCATTACCTATAAATCATCATCCTATTTAATCACTGACAACAAAAAGGGTTGCATTGAATCCTATTCTTAGATATTAGATACATGAAAGAATTCCATGTATACAAGGATAAATGAAATTATCATGTAAAAGTGATACTCACCCTTAAAAAGCTACTGGATGTTCCAATATTGACTGGCATAATTCCCAACATCTACTAAAATATTAATTTATAGAATAAACCAATAGTATCTAGCCAGTTCTTATTGATTTCCTCTTATGAAGTAACATAGTTCTTGGTGATATTACCTCTAGCTAGAATTATTGATGTTATATCTAAATAGATCACTGACACATAGATATGGTCATATCTTAAAGGTTCTATTTTTTTATAGTAATTGGATACATTGAGCTACCAGTGGTGGTTGTGGTTTATTCCTTCAAGACATTGGTTTCATTGACAATCTAAAAGACTGGAAAATAGTTACCTTCTAAAATAACAATGTTATATGGGTTACCATAAAAGAAGTCTAGGAACATATATATTATTACCAAATCATTATGGAACTAACTTATGGGGAAATAGAGGGTGGAGCACCCATAGGTAAAGGTCTGAAAGGTTGGGCTCCTACACTAGTTGCGATGAGTTTTTTTCATGTCATGTCATCAACTAGATGATTGGAAGGCAACAAAATCATTAGAATAAATGATCATGACATATATAAATATTATATCATTTTATGAAAATATTTAATTTATATAATTAAATTACAAACCCCAAATCAATGACTATTTAGTGGTTATAGAGAGTAGATGTGTAAAAAATTATTTCAAGGGATATCTTCCACGTATCCCAATTGTTTTTTACACAATTCATTTATTTGACATAACCAACTGGAAAAACAATTTATAATATGAGGAAAACAAACATAATAACAGTTGAGGTCATAAGAATAGTAATTGTAAAAAATTAAAGACTCTAAATGATAATAATATACAGTCTTAAGGTAATAATAATAGTATGATAACATGTCCATAACATAAGAAATTGATACCAAATAAATTAAATATCATTAATCCTGATTCCTGGTGTATTTTTTTATTATAATAAATTAAAAATCATAAAAATATGGAATCATTATTATTCAATGATGTTTCGTGATGACATACAATAATCATAACAATGTATCCCAAATATAATATTATAACATTGTGACCTTTTCTGAATAGTATCATGTTCACTCATTAAATTAGGGTCATGAAATCAAGTCATAACATAAACTTATGGCCATGAAAACTGGCCCAAGTATTACATTCAGAATAATAAAATAAGGATACATATAAACACATCAACATGAATCCTAGTCTTTGAATAATGTTTTAAAATTGAAATTAAATTCACACATAACATTGTTATCTCATGAGTTATCCATCATTACACAATTAATTGAAGGACATAATGGACCGACTAATATCATATCATTAACTCAAATATATACCTCATGATCATAAAATTATTAAATAATTCATCATATCATAATGTAGGAAAATGAGACAGCTTTCATCATATAATTCATAACAACATAATCTCGGAAAAATTAATTATTTCCATAAATAATTCATCATAACAAAATTAACACAAGGGAATTATACAAGTTTCATAGAATAATCCTTAAATAATCATCATAATACATACAATGAAATTAACTCATTGGTATCAGAATATTATATCCCTAATAATGGATAACTATCCACAAAGGAAGTTGACCTAGAATAAAAAATAAAATTAAAAGTTCATTTATAAATTTATTTGAAAATAAAATAAGATATCATTTTCTTTTGATAACATTTTATCCTAAAAATCATGAAAATTGAGAAAGTAATTTTCATTGTAAAATAAATAAGGAAAATTGTTATGGAAACATATAATATAGTCATGATATTGTAAAAATATAATCATGTCGTGTACATTAAAATAAAACACCCATTTCATAGCTTTTGTAAAAAGTCAAAAACATCATGTTCATAAATATATTTCATTAATTTCATTCCATTTAATACCATTGGAAATAATTTAAAATTTTGTAAACATTATTATTTTTAAATCATTTTATGTTTAATTAATATATTACATTAAAATAATATAATGATTTTGTATATGGAAGGAAAATCACATCATTCAAGGGGAAAATAAGGCCTATGTCTCATCAAAAATAGTTCTCAATCATTTTATGTACCAAATAGAGTAAAATTGTAAAAATATATAAAATAAATAAAGATAGGAAAAAAATTATATTTGAAGAATATGATCCATATAATTACCTTCATTGAAAATGTTTCATGGAAAATCATGAAAATAAATGATATTGGGACCTAAACACTTTACCTTAAGTATCATCTAACTTTTTATACATTCAAATATTCAATACAACAAAAATTTATTTTTATAAACTAATTATTGAACCGTATTCATATATAAAATATAGTTTATCATTTATTTATATTTCCCCAGTATCTTTCTATTTATAAATCTTCAATAAAATTGACTTTTGGATGGAAATTGGTGCGTTTTCACGGAATATTTGAGTTTGATGGTTTTGGTACGCGAGACATTGTAACATCCCGGATCCGAGTGCCACTCAACAGGTGCCCCGAACCCAGTGGGTCACATGACCTCAAGAACATTTTCCCAAATGCCAGAGGCTGTCAACTAGCAGCGAGGGCCTGGGTCTGATAGTGGGGAAACTATGCCCTCATTTGTCAAAGTGTAGCGTAGTGGAAAAGATAAATAACATACAACAGTTGAAGCAGTAAACAATATTCCACTAAAATGGAAAACTGAAGTAAAAGAGAACCATCAATCATATATATAAAGATACATCATTTCACTAATCCTATGAATGTAGCTAGAACAGGATACACTGTAGTATAATACAATACAACTCAAAGTACGAGGTACTCTTAAACAAAACTAAGCAGAGTAAACAGAATGCAGCAGCATCACAAGCCAACTCTCAGTCCCATGTTATCCTACTCCTCTGATATAATCATATACCTTTATAGGGACCCTTGCCCTTATCCACACCTGTAGAAATGTAATCTGTTTGGGAAGAAGACATGACCCAAATAGGGTGTGAGAAATAAATCCTAGTAGGAACCCACCAATGGCCCTTGCCCAACTGTTAGTGAAAATGTGCAACATCATTGTGCAGTAGTAAATGCAATAAACTAAGAAGTACTCAAAAGTAACTAACTTTACCAGTCATATTTCCATTTTAATATTTATTTAACCATTCAATTTAATAGAATTATGTGCTCATCAGAACCAAGCCCTCATGCCAATTAGAACCTTGCCCTCAAGCTAATATAATAAAACCACGCCCTCAGGATTTCCCTCAGGCTATCGAATATTTCCCTCAGGCATATGAGATATTTTCCTCAGGCACTGAAGTCACTACCCTCAGGCATAAGAAGTGTTTCCCTTAGGCGAAATAGAACATAGCCCTCAGGCTAAGCAGTACCATGCCCTCGGGCTAAACAAGAAATGCCCTTAGGCTAAAAGAACACTGCCCTCAGGAAAAAGTAACTGGGATGAGCCTAAAGCATAAATAATAAATTTATATAAAATTCCTCTCAAGGAAATTCATTACACATTATAATCATCACTACTGGAAATACACTATTTCCCAACGGTTGTGAACCGTTGGGAAAGCCCCTCAAACCGTTGGTATATAATATACCAACGGTTCTCCCAACCGTGGGGAAGTAGGCCGTTGGGAAAGACCTTTCCCAACGGTTTACTGGAAACCGTTGGGGTAGGGTGGCAGAAGGAACTCTATCCCAACGGTTTGGGTGAACCGTTGGGATAGTTTTTTCCAACGGTTTCTCCCAAACCGTTGGGAAAAACCACATGGGTGACCTCTTTCCCAACGGTTTAGAACCGTTGGTAAAAGAGCTCTTTACCAACGGTTCAATGAACCGTTGGTAAAAAATTATTTAGAATTATATGCCAACGGTTTAAAACCGTTGGCATACCCTATGCTGCAAATTGCAGCACCCTGCAATTTGGCAGCCCCTCTCCCTTGTACATCAGGCACCTCTCATCTCATCAAGCCTCATTTTCACCTCATTTTCGATCCAACTATTGTACCTGTAATAAAATAAAACATACATATACAATTACGAACAAATTCATACACATTTAACATATAATGGATCCTGAAACTATACACATCCATAATTAAATTACAATTCATAAACATACATAATTCATATAGAATTCAATTTAAAATTTAGATGACAATTATATCTGGAATCCGATTGAGACGGGGATGATTGGTACACGTCACATATGACCCATGGATCGTTCTCCTAAAGTTTCAATGGAAACCGAATGCGTTTGGTCGGTTTTGCGTATGCCAGTTCTTTTCATTTATAATCCTACCCATTTTAAACAAAACAGACACAGTTAGAGAGGTGTTGGCCACACCGCGCCTCGGATTGAGGCGGGGATAATTCGTACACCTCACATATGACCCATGGATCGTTCTTCTAAAGTTTCAACGGAAACTGAATGCGTTTGGTCGGTTTTCCGTATGTACTTAAAATGATGTCAATTTTAATCAAAAGAGAGCCACTTAGACTGATCCCAGCCACACCGTGACTCGGATTGAGCCCGAGTGGGCTCGTACATGTCACATATGACTGATGGATCGTTGTGATAAATTATCAACAGATTCAGAATGCGTTTGGTCGGTTTTGCGTATGTCAGTTGTTCTTTTCACTTATAATCATGTCCATTTTAAACAAAAGATACACAGTTAGAACGGTGTCGGCCACACCGCTCCTCGGATTGAGGCGGGATTGACTCGTACACGTCACATACGACCCATGGATCCTTGTGCTAAAGTATCGACACAGTCCGAATGCCTTTGGTCGGTTTTTCGTATGTCACTTGATGATTTTCACTTAAAATGACGTCTTTTTGAAACAAAAGACCGACGCATTGAGTGGTGTCGGCCACACCGCGTCTCCGATTGTGGCGGGGTTGATTCGTACACGTCACATATGACCCATGGATCGTTCTCCTAATGTTTCAACGGAAACCGAATCCGTTTGGTCGTTTTTCCGTATGTACTTAAAATGGTGTTCATTTTAAACAAAAGAGAGCCACTTAGACTTATCGCGGACACACCGCGACTCGGATTCATCCCGGGTTGACTCGTGTACGTCACATATGACCCATGGATTGTTGGGACAAATTATCAACAGATTCGGAATGCATTTGGTCGGTTTTCCTAATGCCAGTTGATGCTTTTCACTTAAAATGACGTCCTTTTGAAACAAAAGACGGACACTTTGAGTGGTGCCGGCCACACCGCGTCTCCGTATTGAGCTGAAACCACCTAGAAACATTCTAATTATTATTCTTGATGTGTACGCGCAGACGGCACATCAAGCGGACGTGCGGTTTGCGCGGTACGGCTCAATATTCGTGTTTTAAGTGATGCACGCGCTTCGTAAACGCGCGTGAGGGGGGTCCAAACGGGCCGAACGAAGTCGGAATGGCCTGAAATCAGACGACAAATACGGGACAGTGATTTATGAAGTGTTTGAGCAGACGGTGCATCAATCGGACATGTCGTGTGCCCGCGGTAACCGACAACGCAGTTCTGGTGTCATAAACGGCCAAAACGGGCGTCCAACGGTCAAATTCATAGCGGACGACCTCGTATTGAGCTGAAACCATCGAGAAACATTCTAATTATTATTCGTGACGTGTACGCGCAGACGGAACGTCAATTGGACGTGCGGTTTGCGCGGTACGGCTCAATATTCGTGTTTTAAGTGAGGCGCGTGCTTCGTAAACGCGCGTGAGGGGGGTCCAAACGGGCCGAACAAAGTCGGAATGGCCTGAAATCAGACGACAAATACGGGACAGTGATTTCTGAAGTGTTCGAGTAGACGGCGCATCAATCGGACGTGTCGTGTGCCCGCGGTGACCGACAACGCAGTTCTGGTGTCATAAACGACAAAAACGGGCGTCCAACGGTCAAATTCATAGCAGCCGACTCCATATTGAGCTGAAACCGCCGGGAAACATTCTAATTATTATTCGTGACGTGTACACGCAGACGGCATGTCAATCGGATGTGCGGTTTGCGCGGTACAGCTCAATATTCGTGTTTTAAGTGATGCGCGCGCTTCGTAAACGCGCGTGAGGGGGGTTCAAACGGGCCGAACGATTTCAGAATGGCCTGAAATCAGACGACAAATACGGGTGAGTGCTTTATGAAGTGGTCGAGCAGACGGCACGTCAATCGGACGTGCCGTGTGCGCGCGGTGACCGACAAAGCAGTTCTGGTGTCATAAACGGCCAAAACGGGCGTCAAACAGTCAAATTCATAGAGGACGACCTCGGATTGAGATGGGGTTGACTCGTACATGTCTCAAATGACCCATGGATCGTTGTCTTAAAGTATCAACACAATCTGAATGCGTTTGGACGGTTTTCCGTATGCCAGTTGATGTTTTTCACTTAAAATGACGTCTTTTTGAAACAAAAGACATACACTTTGAGTTGTTCCGACCACACCACGCCTCGGATTGAGGCGGGGATGATTGGTACACGTCACATATGACCCATGGATCTTTCTCCTAAAGTTTCAATGGAAACCGAATGCGTTTGGTCAGTTTTGCGTATGCCAGTTCTTTTCATTTATAATTCTACCCATTTTAAACAAAACAGACACAGTTAGAGCGGTGTTGGCCACACCGCGCCTCGGATTGAGGCGGGGATGATTCTTACACCTCACATATGACCCATGGATCGTTCTTCTAAAGTTTCAACGGAAACCGAATGCATTTGGTCGGTTTTCCGTATGTACTTAAAATGATGTCCATTTTAATCAAAAGAGAGCCACTTAGACTGATCTCGGCCACACCGTGACTCGGATTGAGCCCGAGTGGGCTCGTACATGTCACATATGACTGATGGATCGTTGTGATAAATTATCAACAGATTCGGAATGCGTTTGGTCGGTTTTGCGTATGTCAGTTGTTCTTTTCACTTATAATCCTGTCCATTTTAAACAAAAGATACACAGTTAGAACAGTGTCGGCCACACCGCTCCTCGGATTGAGGCGGGATTGACTCGTACACGTCACATACGACCCATGGATCCTTGTGCTAAAGTATCGACACAGTCCGAATGCCTTTGGTCAGTTTTTCGTATGTCACTTGATGATTTTCACTTAAAATGACGTCTTTTTGAAACAAAAGACCGACGCTTTGAGTGGTGTCGGCCACACCACGTCTCCGATTATGGCGGGGTTGATTCGTACACGTCACATATGACCCATGGATCGTTCTCCTATAGTTTCAACGAAAACCGAATCCGTTTGGTCGTTTTTCTGTATGTACTTAAAATGGTGTTCATTTTAAACAAAAGAGAGCCACTTAGACTTATCGCGGCCACACCGCGACTCGGATTCATCCCGGGTTAGCTCGTATACGTCACATATGACCCATGGATTGTTGGGACAAATTATAAACAGATTAGGAATGCGTTTGGTCGGTTTTCTGTATGCCAGTTGATGCTTTTCACTTAAAATGACGTCCTTTTGAAACAAAAGACGGACACTTTGAGTGGTTCCGGCCACACCGCGTCTCCGGATTGAGCTGAAACCACCGAGAAACATTCTAATTATTATTCGTGACGTGTACGCGCAGACGGCACATCAAGCGGACGTGCGGTTTGCGCAGTACGGCTCAATATTCGTGTTTTAAGTGATGCGCGCGCTTCGTAAACGCGCGTGAGGGGGGTCCAAACAGGCCGAACGAAGTCGGAATGGTCTGAAATCAGACGACAAATACGGGACAGTGATTTCTGAAGTGTTCGAGTAGACGACGCATCAATCGGACGTGTCGTGTGCCCGCGGTGACCGACAACGCAGTTCTGGTGTCACAAACGGCCAAAACGGGCGTCCAACGGTCAAATTCATAGAGGACGACCTCGGATTGAGCCGAAACCACCGAGAAACATTCTAATTATTATTCGTGACGTGTACGCGCAGACGACACGTCAATCGGACGTGCGTTTTGCGCGGTACGGCTCAATATTCGTGTTTTAAGTGATGCGCGTGCTTCGTAAACGTGCGTGAGGGGGGTCCAAATGGGCCGAACGAAGTCGGAATGGCCTGAAATCAGAAGACAAATACGGGACAGTGATTTCTGAAGTGTTCGAGCAGACGGCGCATCAATCGGACGTGCCGTGTGCCCGCGGTGACCGACAACGCAGTTCTGGTGTCATAAACGGCCAAAACGGGCGTCCAACGGTCAAATTCATAGCTTCCGACCTCTGATTGACCCGAAACCACCGGGAAACATTCTAATTATTATTCGTGACGTGTACGCGCAGACGGCACGTCAATCGGACGTGCGGTTTGCGCGGTACGGCTCAATATTCGTGTTTTAAGTGATGCTCGCGCTTCGTAAACGCGCGTGAGGGGGGTCCAAACGGGCCGAACGATTTCATAATGACCTGAAATCAGACGAAAAATACGGGTGACTGATTTATGAAGTGGTTGAGCAGACGTCACGTCAATCAGACGTGCCGTGTGCCCGCGGTGACCGACAACGCAGTTCTGGTGTCATAAACGGCCAAAACGGGCGTCCAACGGTCAAATTCATAGAGGACGACCTCAGATTGAGCTGAAACCACCGAGAAACATTCTAATTATTATTCGTGACGTGTACGCGCAGACGGCACGTCAATCGGACGTGCGGTTTGCGTGGTACGGCTCAATATTCGTGTTTTAAGTGATGCGCGCGCTTCGTAAACGCGCGTGAGGGGGGTCCAAACGGGCCGAACGAAGTTGGAATGGCATGAAATCAGAGGAAAAATATGGGACAGTGATTTCTGAAGTGTTCGAGCAGACGGCGCATCAATCGGACGTGCCGTGTGCCCGCGGTGACCGACAACGCAGTTCTGGTGTCATAAACGGCCAAAATGGGCGTCCAACGGTCAAATTCATAGCGGCCGACCTCGGATTGACCTGAAACAACCGGGAAACATTCTGATTATTATTCGTGACGTGTACGCACAGACGGCACGTCAATCGGACGTGCGGTTTGCGCGGTACGGCTCAATATTCGTGTTTTAAGTGATGCTCGCGCTTCGTAAACGCGCGTGAGGGGGGTCCAAACGGGCCGAACGAAGTCAGAATGGCCTGAAATCAGACGACAAATACGGGTGACCGATTTATGAAGTGTTCGAGCAGACGGCACGTCAATCGGACGTTCCGTGTGCCCGCGGTGACCGACAACGCAGTTCTGGTGTCATAAACGGCCAAAACGGGCGTCCAACGGTCAAATTCATAGAGGCAGACCTCGGATTGAGCTGAAACCACCGGGAAACATTCTAATTATTATTCGTGATGTGTACGCGCATACGGCACGTCAAGCGGACGTGCGGTTTGCGCGGTACGACTCAATATTCGTGTTTTAAGTGATGTGCGCGCTTCGTAAACGCGCGTGAGGGGGGTCCAAACGGGCCGAACGAAGTCGGAATGGCCTGAAATAAGACGACAAATACGGGACAGTGATTTCTGAAGTGTTAGAGCAGACGTCTCATCAATCGGACATGTCGTGTGCCCGCGGTGACCGACAACGCAGTTCTGGTGTCATAAACGGCCAAAACGGGCGTCCAACGGTCAAATTCATAGCGTCCGACCTCGGATTGACCTGAAACCACCGGGAAACATTCTAATTATTATTCGTGACGTGTACGCGCAGACAGCACGTCAATCGGACGTGCGGTTTGTGCGGTACGACTCAATATTCGTGTTTTAAGTGATGCTCGCGCTTCGTAAACGCGCGTGAGGGGGGTCCAAACGGGCCGAACGAAGTCGGAATGGCCTGAAATCAGACGACAAATACGGGTGACTGATTTCTGAAGTGTTCGAGCATACGGCACGTCAATCGGACATGCCGTGTGCCCGCGGTGACCGACAACGCAGTTCTGGTGTCATAAACGGCCAAAACGGGCGTCCAACGGTCAAATTCATAGCGGCCGACCTCGGATTGACCTGAAACCACTGGAAAACACTCTAATTATTATTCGTGAAGTGTATGTGCAGACGGCATGTCAATCGGACGTGTGGTTTGCGCGGTACGGCTCAATATTCGTGTTTTAAGTGATGCGCGCGCTTCGTAAACGCGCGTGAGGGGGGTCCAAACGGGCCGAACGATTTCAGAATGACCTGAAATCAGACGACAAATACGGGTGACTGATTTATGAAGTGGTAGAGTAGACGGCACCTCAATCGGACGTGCCGTGTGCCCGCGGTGATCGACAACGCAGTTCTGGTGTCATAAACGGCCAAAACGGGCGTCAAACGGTCAAATTCATAGCGGACGACCTCAGATTGAGGCGGAGTTGACTCGTACACGTCTAAAATGACTCATGTATCATTGTCTTAAAGTATCAACACAATCCGAATGCGTTTGGCCGGTTTTCCGTATGCCAGTTGATGTTTTTCACATAAAATGATGTCCTTTTGAAACAAAAGACATACACTTTGAGTTGTTCCGACCACACCGCGCCTCGGATTGAAGCGGGGATGACTCGTACACGTCACATATGACCCATGGATCGTTTTCCTAAAGCATCAACACATTTCGAATGCGTTTGGTCAGTTTTTCGTATGTCACTTTTTGTTTTCACTTAAAATCTTATGGAAATTCATATAGAATATTTTTATATCATATTTAGTATGGATTAGATTTTAGTTGATCGTGCTATGAAACATTTCAGAGCTAATGAAATTAAGGAAGGTGGAGGGGCTGTCCGGGGGGCTGTCCGGGGGGGCTGTCCGGTGGGTGTCCGGGGGGCTGTCCGGGGACCAAGGAGGAGGGTGGGGGGCTGTGCGGGGTCTGTCCGGGGGGTGTTTGGGGGTTGTCCGGGGTTGTTCAGGGGGCTGTCCGGGGGTTGTTCAGGGGGTTGTTTAGGGGGTTGTCCGGGGGTGTTCAGGGGGCTGTCCGGGCGGTGTTTGGGGGGGTTGTCCGGGGTCCAAGGGGGGGGGTGGGGGGGTTGTCCGGGGTCCAGGGGGGGGGGGTGGGGGGTTGTCCGGGGGGCTGTCCGGGGGGCTATCTGGGGTCCAGGGTGGAGGGTTGGGGGCTGTACGGGGGGCTGTCCAGGGGGCTGTCCGCGGGGGCTGTCCGGGGGGGCTGTCCGGTGGGTGTCCGGGGGGCTGTCCGGGGACCAAGGATGAGGGTGGGGGGGCTGTGCGGGGCCTGTCTGGAGGGTGTTTGAGGGTTCTTCAGGGGGTTGTCCGGGGATGTTTAGGGGGTTGTCCAGTGGTTGTTCAGGGGGTTGTCCGGGGTTGTTCAGGGGGTTGTCCGGGGGTGTTTGGGGGGTTGTCCGGGGTCCAAGGGGGAGGGTGAGGGGGTTGTCCGAGGGGCTGTCCGGGGGGCTATCCGGGGTCCAGGGTGGAGGGTTGGGGGCTGTACGGGGGGCTGTCCAGGGGGCTGTCCAGGGGGCTGTCCAGGGGCTGTCCACGGGGCTGTCCGGGGGGTGTTTGGGGGGTGTTCGGGGACCAAGGGGAGGGGGGGTTGTCCAGGGTCCAAGAATGAGGGGGGTTGTCCAGGGAGTTCTCAAACACACAACCACTAAAAGACAACAACATCCATAAAAACAGACAATATATAAAAATAACTCAACTCCAATACTATACTACGATTCTAGATAAAACCAACAACTAGAATAGATTAAACATCAAATCTCAAGTCAAAAATGTAACGGATCAATATGTCCCACATCAGCATCACCATCTCCATCATCATCATCATCATCGCCCTCGTCATCGTCCTCCTCATGGTCCTCACCCTCCACAGCGCCTTCCTCCTCGCCTTCGCCCTCCTCCTCGCCCTCCTCATCTCCCTCCTCTTCCGCATCAGACTGCTCGCCATCATCATCTTCAAGCTCGACATCGGCCTGACCACCACTGGAACTGCCACCTGGTGCACCATATATAGAATGTATCAATGACATGTATTCATCAATCGCTGGGCTGGCCTCTTCTGGAAGTGTTGGACGTAGAACTTCAATAAATTTCATAAATGCACTGTTTGCCCTTGCAGACTATTCTGCCGTCTCTGTGGCCCTTTTCTCAGCCTGTTCTTCATGTGCCCTAACTTGCTGCAGCTCGGTGGCACTACAACTCGTACCTGAGGCAGGCCAATACCTCTTCGGGGCTATCCTAGGTCGGCAGCGTACTCTGCCAGAATGATCCTCTCCCAACACCTGATGTAAGTGATCAGATGGCCCAAAATTGTCTGCTTCTTGGGCATCGAGGGCCTCTAAAGCATCCTGTTACAAATATAAATATATTATTAAGTTACGAAATAGATATTAAAATATAAAATCAACTGATTAAAACTTACAATCTGCTGCTGAGTCGCTTCGTTGACAGCACGTCCATCCTTTTTTCGTCTACTCGAGCAAAACAGTTTTGCTCGAGGCACACGTCCTTCAATATTTTGTACTTGCCTCTACAATGACATTGAAAACAAAATTTATATAAAGACTTCAGCAAATAATTAAATAATTGAGGAAACAAAAGAAAATGTAAGTCGTAAAGAAAACTTATAAACAACTGTCATACCTGCTGCCTCTCATGATCCGGCATCGTCGTGCGTCCTAGTGTATGGAGGTATTTTTTTGCATCAATGTTTTTTTTATTTTTTCCAGATGATTCCTAAATAAAATTCGATAATGCAAAGGATAATATTAATGCAAAACTTGAAAGTTATTATTTAAATACCTCAAATGTAATTCATACCTTAAACTGGGTACTCGTCCAATGAGTAATCATCTGACGATACTGCTCTATAGGACAATCATCCACGACTGGTACCACCTCTAACTCAGTGCCAACTCTAGCACGCCATCCAATATACAGATCATGCTTGTAGGCTCTCCAAAGCTCTCCTAAATCCTTTAGACGTTCCAGTCGTGCACCCTCACCATCAGGAAAATTAAATCGAAGATGAAATGAAAAAATTAATTTATATAAATACAAAAAAAAAATTCATGGCATTAAATACAACAGATTTTTTTACCCATATCTCTGCCCAAGCTCTATCTTTGACCTCATGTGGCAAATGTCTCCACGACAGCGGGCTGACGGGAATGATGTCGGATTATTTGGCAAGCGTCGCCATAAAACTCCGACATTGCTGCCCTGTTTTCTCAACCATCTGATTGTCTTAATTATATTCCACCATAACCTGTGTGCGACGGTTCCACACCGAACGCATGTGTGTACGGCCCCGCCCCCGCCTCCTGTCAGTAGATGTATCTGTCATGAAAGAAAAACAAATATTTTATCAAAACATGTTATAATGAAAATAAATATTGCTATAAAAATTTGATAGGGTTTTATAAATATACATGTGCTAGTCTGATCAATGAGTGGCGCCGAATCCACAGAACCTGATGGAACACCCTCTGGTGGAACAGGAGTCGAAGACGATGGAATATAAAAGCTCGGAGAGACAGAAGTAGAAGGAAAAGAAGATGGAACAACTGTATGACCTGATGCTGACTGGGGAGTGGGAATCATCATGGGATGTGAAAATGATGGGGCAGAAGATGCAGAAGGTAGCAAAAACATGGGAGGTCTAAATATCCCATGTGTCCCTAACGACACACCGGGATCAGAATGTGGGAAGGCTGAAATGTCAGTGGGAGGGGCAGGGTCTAGTCGGGCACGCGCAGCTCTATGTCCACCTCTGGTATGAACCCTCCTCGTACCACCGGCCTGAGTACTAGGACCAGTACTAGGCTCCTCGTCGAATAACTGTCGACGTAATGGTGGATCCTACAAAAAAGTTTACAAAAAAAATTAATCACATGACATTATATATTCTGTAAATATATATATATATATTTGAAATAAAGTACTCACTGTTGGCACTAATGGTGGAATGCCCATCTCCTCCATCCGACGATTGTTCTCCGCCATTTTTTTTCTTCGTCTCTCTTCAATTGGCTTCATTTCCTGCATTGGAAAACAAATATGTAATTAATTAGAAAAAGAAAATTAATGTGTAAACCAAAAAACTAAATATATGAGGGAATGAGGGGATTCATTGGTAATTTAGCTATCAATTGTTTTAGAAGAGCTTGAATGAATTTAATAAAACATACAAGTTGTAATGTTCACCAAGTTGGAAATATTGTTTGATTTGGTTTGAATAAAGTTCAATTCCAAATTATAAAATGCAATTCAAATAAAACAGCAACCAATAAACATTGAAAATTCACATAACGGTCAAGTCAGATAAAACATATTTGTGATCAATACTAAATAAATATGAATATTACCAACCTTAACAACCCAACTCGAGGTAAACCAAAAGAATTGAGAACATGGATGAATGATTCTATATATTTCCAACCACAACTTCAGGTTCACAATCAACTCTGACAATTGAGCTATTGGAGTCATCAAAAGAAATAAATGGATTGGTTCCAATGGAAATAGGGACAGTGTCAATTCCATCATCAGCATCATCAAAAATATGTCTTGGAATTACTTCAACTACGACACCAAATTCAGGTTGAAGTTGATCTTTGACATAAAAAACTTGTTTAGCCATTGATGCCAACACATATGGTTCCTCGGTTGCAAGAGTGCGGGTCATATTAATTACTCAAAATCCACAATCATCAATAAATGTGCCATGTATCGTCATCGAATCAAACCAATGGAATTTCATCATTGTGACTCGTCCATGAGAGTAATAATCCAATATTATTATTTTCTCAACGACTCCATAATAACCCACATTTTCAAGTCGCGGTCTACTATCTGATGCACTGGCATAACAATCTGTTGTGGCAGTAACCATAATACCATCATGTTGTGTTCTCATGTTTTTGGCTCGTTCAGTGACAATAAATCTGTACCCATTGATAACAATTGATTTACAGTCACGAACCACGGTATTAGGACCAAAAGCCAAAGATCTTATTTCCTCAGAGACAGAGTCAGCAGACAAACTCAATACCTGCAATATAAATGACAGTTAAACTTAAGTAAATATTGAAATAATTAATTTAAACAGTAATATTTTTACCTTCAATTTTAACCAAGAAGAAAACTCTTTGCCATGCAAAGTCTCTCTCCTTCTCAAAGATAAAGAACGATGCTTCCTATTTATCATTGTTTTATGTTCCCTGTAGATAAAAAAATATGAATAGTTTAACAGATATATATGTAAGATATACATATTCAATTTTGTTACCTGATATAGTCATCGAACAAATCACAGTTGAACAAAACTGTGTGATGTGCCATCTCCCGCTCTTCATGGCTTAATGTCTTCAATGTATATGATCCATGAATTCCTCCTGTTTGAGGAAGTGATGGAAAACTGGGTTCAATTTGCTCATATTGTTCTTCTTCATTTCTCATTGTTCTGTTCATTCTTGTAGTAAGATCAGACAAATACATTGAACAAAAATTCATACATTCTTGAGCTAAGTAACCGTTCATGATAGAACCTTCGGGATGATTCTTGTTTCGAACATAAGACTTTAATGTGAACATATTTCTTTCAGTTGGATACATCCAACGAAAAGAAACAGGTCCTCCGAGAAGTATTTCAGTTGGAATATGGACAGTCAGATGCAGCATGCATGTGAAAAATGATGGGGGAAATATTTTCTCCAACTCACACAAAATTAATGGGGCATCTGTCAACATTTTTTGTAAGAAAAACTTGGACAACTTCTTAGCACAAAGATCTCTAAACAAATGGCACAACCGAATAACACCCACCCTTACATTATTGGACAAAAGATGACGGATTGCTATTGGAAGCAACTCATGCAGTAGAACGTGATAATCATGAGTCTTCAAAGATTTTAGCTTCAACTCTCTTCTGCTGACCCGTTTAGATATGTTGCTTGAATAGCCATCATGAACTCTAATAGTCTCTAATACTTCCAAAAATTGTTTTTTTTTCAGTAGGTGTCATCACATAAGAAGCACATGGAAGTTGCCATTTATTTTCACTGATACGCACAGGATGCAATTCTGGTCTGATGCCCCAATCCACCAAGTCACGTCGAGATCGTAAATCATCTTTTGTCTTCCCCTTGACATTTAGAAGAACTGAAAGCAACATTTCACATATATTCTTTTCAATATGCATTACGTCTAAGCAATGACGTAGCAAATTGGTTGACCAATAAGGCAAATCAAAAAAGATACTCCTCTTCCTCCAATTGTAACAGGTTTCTGTGGAAACATTCTTTCTCTTTCCAGATTTCATTTGACCCTTCCCGAATGAAAAACTGAAATCTTTCAATTCATTAAGCACATCAGTTCTAGACATACACTGAAGTGGATCATCGGTCTCTATAGTATTATCAAATCTTCGACGATTCATTCTATATGGATGATCCTTTGGCAAAAATCGTCGATGTCCCATAAAACTGAAACTACAACGATGTTTCAGTCTTCTGGATCGTGTATTCTTCATACAAACTGGACATGACAGTTTCCCCTTCGTGCTCCATCCAGACATCATTGCATAATTTGGAAAATCATTGATTGTCCACATAAGCGCAGCGCGCATCTGAAATATGTCTTTCGAACATGCATCGTATGTGCGCACACCCACATCCCAAAGAAGCTTCAACTCTTTTATTAAAGGTTGCATGTATACATCAATATCAATGCCAGGATCAGAAGGACCAGATATGAGTATACTCATGAAAGTGAAAGATTTTTTCATACACAACCATGGGGGAAGATTATAAATGTGCATAAAAACGGGCCATGTGCTGTGCGAAGTAAGCATCTGCCCAAACGGATTAAAACTGTCGCATGAAAGACCCAGCCTCACATTACGCATGTCAGCTGCAAAATCAAGATGTCGAGCATCAAATCTCTTCCATGCAAATCCATCTGCAGGATGAACCAACTCATCATCAGTCTTCTTTCTCTCGATATCATTCCATCTCATTTTTATTGATATGTCATCAGACATTAAAAGATTCTGGAGTCTGGGGATCAATGGAAAGTTCCACATTACTTTCTGTGGAACGCGGGATGGTGTTCCATCAGATTTTGACTTCCAGCGGGATGTGCCACATTTTATACATTCATTTCGTTCAGCGGTTTCCTCCCAGAATAAACTGCAATCTTTCGGGCAAGCATGAATTTTGTTTCTTGAAAATCCAAGTTCCTCAACTAACTTCCATGCCATATAGTGGTTTGAGGGAATATCTGCATCATCTGGAAGTAAATCCTTCAAGAGGGTAAGAATGTAATCGATTGCTGTATTAGAAATCCCATACATAGTTTTCCCATGAAATAATCGGATTAAAAATTCCAGCTTTTTCATTTTATTGCATTGTCGATATACTGGAGTCGTGGCAGCATCATTCAATTTTTTCACCCTATCAATATCATCATTTTCACTAGATGCATCAGCTGTCCTCATATCGAAGTCTTCTTGAGTCAAAATCCTTTCTTTTTCATGATGACGAATAAACGGAAACCGATCATCTAACAAATTCTCCATTCCAGTCTTTTCATTTCGATCATCACCAATTTGAGATTTTGTTTTCTCCCCATTGTGATACCACAGAAAGTAGTTTGCTTGAAACCCATTTTTGGTTATGTGGTAGCTGACTTCTTCACGGCTCAACCAAGGTCTACCAACACAATTGGAACATGGGCAGTGTATGCGACCACTATCTAAAGCATTGTGAAATGTAAAATCAATAAAGCTCTCCAAATTGTTTTGAAAATCGTCTGAGATCCGATCGGTTTCATACATCCAACTTCTGTCCATTTTGTAAAAAGAATTTATATAAGTCATTTTGTCATAAACAATTCAATAGGCATTAACTATAATAGAAAATACATTTAAGTAAACGATAAAGGAAGAAAATAATCAAGGTATCAACTACACATGTCAAAAAAACATACAAATGTGTTATTGAAAAAATGTAAAACCAACAAGAACTTAATGTGTTATATCACATAACAGCATGACTCATCCCAAAACCATATTAGTAGGGTATCATGAACATGAATAACATCAACCTTGTGCCATCCTACTACCCTACATGACCCCAACCACATGCCACATCTTATTATAGCCTTATCACATCACACCTCACCGAAAAACACTAGGGAAATCATAGTACATCTCACCTGAAGACACATGGACAATCACATCGCATCTTGCCTAAAAACACATGGTCAATCACTTTTGAAGGAAGAGTAGGGAAGACATGGTAGCTATCCAAACATATAACCACCATCCTAGATATTAGAAAAAATACTCATAACTCAAAACCTCTGATCGTTGGTAAGTTTATCCAACTCTGGTTGGGAATGTGTAGAAATAACATAAAAATACATGATATATAGATAGCACAAAATACTCAACCTATGGGTTCACATTAACTACATAATCACACACTTCACTACTACCATAAAACACATAAACCACACCACCACCACACAAGACTCATATCATTGGAATATAATTCTACATTCAATAAGTCTATCTATGGAATTATCATAAGAATCCATGTATCAATTGGAATATAATTCTACATTCAATAAGTCTATCTATGGAATTATCATAAGAATCCATGTATCAATTGGAATATAATTCTACATTCAATAAGTCTATCTATGGAATCCCTCCCTTGGATCCATGTATCACCCATGGCTTAATCAATATTCAAAGAAATGAGTCTATCCGTGGAATTCCACTGTGAATCCATTTATCACATAAAGCGTATAAGTTATTAGAAACAAGATTATATACCTGGTATCCTAATAGAATCCATGTATCACTATTTACTATTAATCATTTAATGAATTCCATTTCATTTAAACAATTCATTAAACATATCAAGGTCAAAAACAAATGTATTTAATACAACTCACCTCAAAATGGTGACTCAATCAAATAATAACCTGAAAAGAATGAAGCTTCATTTACTCATGTTGTAATGACAAGATAATGAGATTCCCTTGCTTAATCAATCAATTCCATATCATGGTCTCAACATAACTCATAATGGCTAGCAATTCAATGAAAATTCAAGCACTCACATGGGAATTTTTAATAGAACACTCCTAACAAGACTATAAAGATATCACATGCATTAGTTATAATATATCTAACAAGGTAACATAAAATATAAGATAAATTCAATCCAATTTCATAGATTCATAGCATAGTCTCTACTTTACTCACATTGGCAAGGCAATACAAATAAAACATGTGTTAAAAAATAATTGGCATTCATGTGTTAAAAGGGGAATGCAAACCATAAAATACCCTTAATTAATTTAATTTACAATTCAATTCAGAAATCGAACAATCAATTCGATTTATATAACCTTTCAAAAATGACATACCATGTTCAAGGGGTAAAATCCAAAAAGGAATTTTCAAGAAAACTCACCCTTAGGCTGGTCCGGCGGGCAGTAGCTCCAAAATCACCTAAACTGATGGGAAAAATGAAAATAGGTTTAAATACTATCCAAACATTTGAATACGTTTTCAGATAAAGAAGAAGAATAACCTGAAGAAGAGCTGGAAGATTTAAGGCCGGCAGTACCTCCAAAATCGCCTAAATCGGCTGCTGCTCCCGTTTTAGGGTTGTGTATCGCGAATGGGGGAGAACAGGCGGCTGGGAGTTTGGGGAGAACCTTTGCCAACGGTTCTTAAAAACCGTTGGCATATGTATATCCATCCCAACGGTTCTAGAGAACCGTTGGGAAAAACCTCCCAATGTATATCTATACCAACGGTTCATAAGAACCGTTGGCAAAAACCTATATTTATACCAACGGTTCTCATGAACCGTTGGAAAAAATCTCCCCCAAATCCATCTCATGAGAACCGTTGGGAAAAAACCTCCCAGGCCACATCTATGCCAACTGTTCTAATGAACCGTTGGGAAAAACCTCCTTCGACCAGCATTCCAGTAGTGCATGGAATACCCTCAAGTATCCTATCCAAATAGCTAAACAGAGAAACGCACCCCCAGGGTGGTCCTAGATCCAATCAGTGATCCCAAACAACCGTTATACATATTCATTAAACTACTGATGCAATTCTAGGTATTTAATTATGTAATTCTTTAGCCCTATGACACCCCAAACATGGGCACATTGCACAATGGTACACAAAACACACAGCAGTTGGAATTTAAACACCAGACCACCTACCTCGATCGCCCATGATCTGTATACATGAATGACGCCTCCCGAAACAAATGATAACGGAGAGATCTAAGATGAAAATAATCTCATTCAAACTCAAATAACTTTCCCTCAAGAAATAATTGGTAAGAAACCCACATGTAGGGGTAAAAACTCACCCGTGCAGTTCCAAGGAGATTGACGGTGTAGTAATTGGGTTCCCGATGTGCAGACAAGAGATCCTCCAAGCTCCGGTAGTCTCTCATACTCTCCTCTGATGTTTTAATAAACCTCTGTGAACATAGGAGGCTACTTCCTATTTTAAGTGAAAAAAACAAACTACACAATGTGTACTCTCAAGTACACGGTGTGAACTTTTCATTTTTTTAACTGTTCCTCTGGTGGATACTTTTTCACTGCAGAACTGTTCACTTGTCGACATGTGTACACGGTGTGTATTGTTGATTATACAAAGTTTACTGTCGCTCCGCTGGTGGCTGCCTCCACCACATTACTATTCACCTGCCAACTGAATACACGACGTGTACATACCCTATACACGGCGTGTAGTCAGTTTTTTACACCCTCCATCACCGACAGGCCTACACACCCTGTGTACCCATCCCACACGGCTAAAGTACATGGCGTGTGGAAGATTACACTATGTGTAGTTACTAAATTTTGGATTTTTTCCCATTTTCCTTTTTTTCACAAAATCACTTAAGGAAAAATGAAAAGAAGAAACAAGTGCCTCAAGAATAAGAATCGGGTTTTTACAAAAATACCCCCCTTAAAGAAATTCATCCTTGAATTTCCATTTTAAGGGTGGTGAAGATAAATCTCAGAACAAGTATGGCCACTGAGCACGTATGTCGTTCTCTCGTTCCTAGGTTTCGTCCTACACTCGGCCATGCTGCCATAGCACCCATACGAGAGGAACTGACCAACCTCGAAGAACCTTCGTGATTCTATCAACGATACGAATCAGATACTCTTCAAAAGACACATTGATCTAACGCTCAACCTCCTCAGGCAGAAAGGCATGAGATGGGTCTGAATGATAACTGCGCAACTGAGATACATGGAATACATTGTGCATGGCCCATTAACTTTGTGGTAACTGCAACTGAAAGACAACAGGACCGACTCTCTCCAGAATCTCAAAAATCCCCACATACCTCGGTGAAAGTTTACCCTGTCTCCTGATCCTCTTGTGTCCCAACCTCAATGAAACACGCGTGAAAACCTGATACCCGACCATGAACCACAAGGGTAATCTACGGTGTTCAGCATAATATTTCTGACGAGACTGCACAGTAGACATTTTCTTCTATATCAACTGGACCTGCTTAGAAGTCTCCTGCACGAGACGTGGTCCTACTAAAGTTGCCTCACCTGCCTCCAACTAGCACAACGGTGATCGGCATGTCCTACCATACAAAGCCTCGTAGGGTGCCATCTCAATAGTTTTCGGAAAACTATTATTATAGGCAAACTCATACAAGGGTGTCTGCTTCTCCCAACATCCCCCAAAGTCTAAGACACATGCACGCAGCATGTCCTCAAGCACCTGTATCGCACGCTCTGACTGGACATCGATCTAAGGGTGGTAAGCTGTGCTCAGAATCACCTGTGTACCCAGTGCCCTCTGAAAACTCTTCCAGAAACGAGACATAAAGCGGGCGTCCCTATCAGAAACGATAGAACGAGGGACCCCATGAAGACGTACAACCTCTCAGATATACATCTTTCTGAGCTTGTCAACACTGAAGGTCTCCTTGATCGGGAAAAAGTGAGCTACCTTCGTGAGTCTGTCCACAATAACCCATATGCCATCATTGCCTCGAGGTGACCTCGACAACCAGGTCATGAAATCCATCGTGACGTCATCCAATTTCCACTTCAGAATGGGTAACTTTTGTAACAATCTCACTGGCCTTTGATTCTCTACCTTCACCTGCTGATAGGTGGAATGTATCACAACAAAACTATCTACTTCTCTCTTCATACCCAGCCACCAATACTTACGTCTCAAGTCACGATACATCTTTGTAACTCCGGAATGCACTTCCCAAACTGAAGCATGAAACTCCCACATCATCTCCTCGTGTATATCCCCTAGAACCCGCACTCATCCATAGAAAAGAAGTACCTCATCATCATCTATCGTCCATCCAGGAGGAGGGTCCTCACTTTCCAATGACTCCCGTAGAACTAGGCCTTCTGAATCTGATAGCTATCTCATCCTCACTCTATCCAGGAGGGAAGAAGTCACAGCTAAGGAATAAAGATAGGTTTTCCCTAAATGTCATGAACCTCTAAATGCATCTCAGAGAACAAGGCCATAAGCTACCACTCACCACTGGCCTCCTACAATGCCTGTATCTGAGTCATCCTACTCAATGCATCAGTTACTGCATTACCTTTACCAGGTGTATAGGAAAGCTCAAATTTGAAGGGCTGAAGGTATTCGACCCACCTTTGTTGTATAAGGTTCAATTCATGCTGGGTAAAGATAGATTTGAGTCTTTTGTGGTCGGTGAATACCAAAAAATTCTCTCCCAATAGATAATGTCTCCAACAGCGCAACACATGAACAACTACAGCCAACTCGGGATCATGCATCGGGTGATTCCTCTCAAGTGGCCTCAAATGCTGAGACCTGTATGCAACAACTCGATCGCCCTGCATCAACACTGCTCCCAGCCCATTACCTGATGCATCACAGTAAATTGTATAGCTCTTCCCTTGCTCTGAAAGTATCAGGATTGGTGCTGATGTCAACCTTCCCTTCAGCTCCTGAAATCATGTCTAACTAGATTTTGATGAAATGAACTTCACACACTTCTTAGTCAATGTAACGCCCCGACCCCAGTTACCCAGAGTCGGTGCATTATTACATAACATTGGCATGATCACAAGAAAGATCAAATCTCGAAAGACCGATTGGTTTAGTAGCCTTGGAAACACTAGATATATTCATAAGTTTTACATTACATCATAAAATGAAAAACTACTACAACAACATAATGTTTCCACAATCCACACTATTAACCCCTCATAAAATCCCTGCAGGTCATTCATAACTTACTTCTTCACATCCTGGGAAAAATAAAACATAGAAAAGGGGTGAGCTCAAATGCCCAGTAAGGATAACAATATAGCGAAAACTTTCATAAATAAGAATAAACATTTAAGGCAATGTATAACTAAAATGAAAGCCTTTTAAATATGAACTTTCAACATGGTATGGCATAAATAAAATGAAATAATGCCATTTACTTATTCACATGGATATTCTACTAATCGAATAATCACATGCAAAAATCAATAACCACTTTCATAATGTTGGAATGCATAATGCCAGACTATCATAACCACATAGCCATGGCCTCGTGCCAAGACTACAAATAAGATTTTGTCAAGGCCTTGTGGCAAGACACTAGTTTGTCTCATGAGACCTACCGATGCATCGAGGAGCTATAGCGGGCTCCACCCGTCACATATTAAGTCCAATGCATTCCCATATGAAAAGGTTTAAACATAACATAAACATTCATATTAAAACTAGCATATGAAATGTCAATACTTTCACCATAAACTATGAATGGTATAAAAATAGCACATCCACAGTCAAACATAAAACAAAACCTTCAATACAATATAGAAGTTTTGTATCGTAATAAATCAACTTCAAATAATCTTAAAATCCATCAAAGGATGTTGACATAGATGAAATCAAAATTCTTTTTAAAGAAATGTCTCTTTTTATTTTGAAATCATTTAAGATCCATATAAAATAAAACATTTTCTTTGAAAATATTCTTATAAGCTTGTAAGGGAAGCTTTGAAGATTTCATAACGGCGGAAAATAGCCGCACCCGCCGTATAAGTTAAAAAAAACATTCTTACCTTAATTCTGTCGAAAAGGTTAAAAAGGACCTTGTTTTGAAAACGACCGAAAGATTCCTTTATAAACCACTTATAAAAGTCAAAAAGGGTATAAATGACTTTAACTCATATTCTAGTAAATAGTAAAAATGTTTTCAAATGCATTTTTAAGAAACATGGATGTGGATGATAAAGAGATCCCAATAGATTATTACGTATAAACAACCTCGGATAATGAAGAGATTGTGAAATAACCCTTACCTTGTACTTTTCCTTGGTTGGGGTAGGTTAACCTCATGTATAATGGTGAAATAGTTTTTATTAAATTATACAAGAATCATATATAATAATATGATATCATATATGATCTTTTAACATTGATTTTTTAATAATATCTTAGAATTATCGTCGTTTCAGGAGTTAACTTACTCATTTTCTTTTATATGTTTTGTTACATAAGCCATGGTTGTTGTATCTTATTCATATCCAGAATGATATCTAGTCCTTAAACATCATTTTTAAATCATTAAATGATAATTATACTTGAATGGATACGATGGAGAATGAATCTCATCGCGTTCGTGGAGACGGTAGTCCGTACGTACGCACGAGCGACAATATCATTCTTTTGATATTAAAATAATATATAAATGGATGGTATATCATATATACAGAATCATTAACATGTTATATTTATTATTTACATGAGTTACACATCATTATTATACCCATCCAAATAATATTATATTGAATAATAATTACACCACGACGTGGAGACGGTAGTCCGTACGTACGCACGTATGGTGACATGTTATTCAAAGGGTGGATAGAATACTGAATATGGTTGTACCATATCTATAATAACATCACAGTATATGTGAGATACTGGAGTTATTATTTTATAATGGTAAGAACAAAGGAAGAAGAAGTGGAAGAAGAAATGAACTTGGAGAAGGGTGGTGAAATCATTACCTCTTCTTCGGGTTCTTCCTTTTGATTTGATCAAAAGGGCTCCATAGGTTGGCTTTCTGATAAAACTAAGGCCTCTAGGTTGTAGTGAGGGATTTTGGGAGAGTATATGGGAAGAGTTTGGCGAACCAAAAGGCTTTGAAGGTGTGAAGAAATGAGAAGGAGGAGTGCCCTTTTATAAGAGGGGTGAGGGGCACCTTTGGAAAAGCTAAAAATATTAATTTATAATAAATTCATATTCGGTTTCTAAAGGCTCCAAAGTTTATTATTCAAAGGTTAAGGTGGGGATAGGTCGAAAACCACTCAACCAATAGAATTTAGACAGGTTTGGGTACTTATATTAACCTTATATTTAAGTATTAACTCTAAGTTAATTAGTTTCACTTTTACAATGTCTCTTTGTATTTTTATATAATATGGTTAATAAAATTACTATATACATCCAAGAGACCCCCAAGTGGTACATTAATGATGAACCTATCATGGTATAAGTCTCTTGGCCGAACATTATATTTTTAGGAATTTAATATCAATTAATAATATAATATTTGGTTTAAGAACTCTTTTATGTCAATTTTGACACTATTCAATAGTTGATTTTTGTGAAACTCATAACAGATTGATTACTTCGAACAAAGTCAATTAAATCAATCCTAATATATCATATTATCCTATAAAATTAGTTTAATTCATTAAAAGTTTCATATTATATTTATTTGGGTATTTATAATATCAATTATTTTAATTTTTTACTATTATAGTAATTACTGCATCATCATTGTGTCATAAATAAAATAAATTATTTAATGTCTAAAAATTACAAATAAACTATAATTATGTAGGAAATATGTTTATCTTTCTAATGAATATTTATAATCTAAAATACAACATATATAACCCTATGTAACAATTGTTTTTCTAAAAGATATATGCTTGTGTCATTTTTGTATTCATTTTAACTTAATTAAAATAAAGTGTCATTATCACTTACAAGTGGATCCATGGGGTCCCAAAATAGACCCAAAGATGCCCATGGTCGACCATGTATCAACCAATATGGTTAAGACACGTTTTAGGGTAATTTAGTATTATTATAATATTATTTTTTAACCCTTATTTACCGGATTTACCCTTAACCATGGTAAATAAAATATTTACCGCAGCAATTATTCAAAATGTCTAAAAATAAAAGTTACCTATTTACACAATTTGAACATCCTGATTCCAAATATGGAATCCATTTTCCTAAATTCAAAACACATAAGTGGCATAAATTAATTTAAAATTAATTCCCGCTGTCAAAACAAAAAGCGTGTTTTTAAGAGATAATAACTATCAAAAGATTGACACTCGTTTATGTTTGGTTTAATTGTAAAATTATGTCCAATGACCAACATTATATTAAATGGTAAAAATCTATTCTAAATATACTTTAAAACCACTCAAATTCATAATTTATCACTATTAATTATTTTGATTAAAAAAGTTGTTTTGAATTAAAACTTAGTAATTTTCACTATTCATCAAAATATGAAAGTTATCCGAAATGTACCAAAATTTCACCTTAGGCTAAATTCGATATTCCAAATCCAAAAATGAAGTCCATTTTCAAATATAAAATATATATAATTTCAAAAAGTAGGTATTACTATTCATAACGGCTAGTTTGATTAGTTATGGTGTGTTAGAACTCGGTGTTGTGTACAACACACGCTATCACATTATTCAAAGAGAAGCATACCGTAGAAGCTTGGGGTGTTACATTCTCCCCTCCTTCAAATAATTGCGTCCTCGCAATTTCTAGGGTATTACTGCAAAAAAAGACTCGGGTGGTTCTTCATCATAAGTTCCTCGGGTTCCCACGTTGCCTCTTCCATCTTATGGTTTCTCCACAAAACTTTTACCAGACGCGTCGTCCGGTTTCTCAGCACTTGTTCTCTCGTATCAAGAATCTTGCCGGGCTCTTCGCAATAAGACAAATCGGGTTCCAGTTCTAATTCCTCATAGGTGAGTACATGCGTCGGATCAGGCATGTATTTCCTCAATAGAGATACGTGGAACACATCGTGAACTTTGGAGAGACTTGGCGGCATTGCCAATCGGTAAGCTACAACCCCAATTCGTTCTAGAATTTCGAAAGGTCCGATGTACCTGGGACTCAATTTACCTTTCTTACCAAAACGTATGACTCCCTTCCACGGAGATACCTTCAGAAAAACATGATCACCAACTTGAAATTCCAAATCCTTCCTTAGATTATCGGCATAGCTCTTCTGCCTACTTTGAGCTGCTTTGATGTGATTTTGGATTACTTTCACCTTTTCCACCGTTTCCTCCACCAGTTCTGGGCCTACAAGTTTTCTTTCACCAACATCATCCCAACAGGTTGGTGTACGACATCTCTTTCCGTATAACGCTTCATATGGTTCCATCTGAATACTCGAATGGAAGCTATTGTTATAGGAAAATTCTACCAAAGGTAAATATTGATCCCACATACCCTGAAAGTCAAGTGAGCAAGATCTCAACATGTCTTCTAAGGTTTGAATAGTCTGTTCTGATTGTCCGTCTGTCTGAGGGTGGTAAGCAGTGCTCAAATGAAGTTCAGTATCAAGGGATTTCTGAAGACTTTTCCAGAATCTTGAAGTAAAACGGGGATCACGATTAGAAACAATCGATAGGGGTACTCCATGAAGTCTCACAACTTCATTAATATATAGTCTTGCTAGACGTTCCAGGGGTAGATCTTCTCTTATAGCAAGAAAATGTGCAGTCTTGGTAAGACGATCAACAATAACCCATATTGCATCGTTCCTTCTAGGAGTCTTTGGTAGCCCCATGACAAAGTCCATCGTAACATTGTCCCATTTCCACTCCGGTATGGGAAGAGGTTGCATGACTCCTCCAGGTTGTTGCCTTCCAGCTTTCACTTGTTGACAAACCATACATCTTGACACAAAATCAGCAATCTCCCTCTTCATGTTGTCCCACCAAAAATGTTCCTTCAAATCTCTATACATTTTGGTGCTCCCAGGGTGTATAGAGAAATTGGAACTATGAGCATCATCCAGCAATTCCCTTTTTAGATCAGGTATATTGGGAACACAAAGTCTCTTCCCGAATTTCAAAATTCCATCTTCATACACAAAGTCTCTCAATCTCCCATCATTCACAGCTTTAATCTTCTTTTGGAATTCTTCATCATCGGTCTGAGAACTCTTAATCCTTTCTAGTAAAGATGGTTTGGCAACCATTTGAAAAAGCATTGATGTTTCACCTTCCCTGGTTATTCCCATGTCCATCTTCACTAGATCCATGAAAATTGGATCCCTTTCAATTCTCATATTGTTCAAAACTCCATGGTCTTTTCTACTCAAAGCATCTGCCACCTTGTTTTCCTTCCCTGGGTGGTAGTGTATCGTACAATCATAATCCTTGAGTAATTCAAGCCATCTCCTTTGCCTCATGTTGAGTTCTTTTTGTGAGAAAATATACTTCAAACTCTTGTGATTAGTATAAATCTCACATTTTTCACCATAGAGGTAGTGCCTCCATATCTTCAAAGCAAAGATCACTGCTGCTAACTCGAGATCATGAGTAGGATAGTTTTGTTCGTGAATTTTCAACTGTCGTGATGCATAGGCAATAACTCTATCATTCTGCATAAGGACACAGCCAAGTCCTTTCTTCGATGCATCACTATAAATAACGAACCCATCATTCCCCGATGGTAGAGTCAATATAGGAGCATTGACTAATCTTCTCTTCAGTTCTTCGAAACATTCTTCACACTCTTTTGTCCAAAAAAATTTAACCCCTTTACGTGTGAGCTTCGTTAATGGGTTAGCCAATCGGGCAAAATTCTGGACGAAACGTCGATAATAACCTGCCAAACCAATAAAACTACTTACCTCAGTTATACTCGTAGGTTCTGGCCATTCTTGGATTGCCTTGGTCTTAGAAGGATCAACAGAGATTCCATCTTTAGAGACAATATGGCCAAGAAAAGAAATCTCATGAAGCCAGAATTCACACTTGCTAAACTTCCCATATAATTCATGCCTCCTCAGAGTCTTCAAGATAATGCGCAAGTGATTTTCATGATCTTCGTAGGTTTTGGAGTATACCAAGATATCATCAATAAATACCACCACAAATTCATCGAGATACTCCTTGAAAACTCTATTCATTAGATCCATGAATACAGAGGGTGCATTAGTCAATCCAAACGGCATTACAGTAAACTCGTAATGCCCGTACCTGGTTCGAAATGTTGTTTTCGGAATGTCTTCCTTCTTCACACACAACTGATGGTATCCAGATCGAAGGTCAATCTTTGAAAAGTATTGAGCTCCATGCAGTTGTTCAAATAAATCATCAATACGAGGTAGGGGATACTTTTTCTTTATCGTTATAGCATTGATCTCCTTGTAGTCGGTACATAACCTCATAGATCCATCTTTCTTTTTAACAAAAAGAACAGGGGCTCCCCATGGAGAAACACTAGGGCGAATAAATCCCTTATTACGCAATTCCTCTAGTTGTTTCTTTAGTTCGACTAACTCTACAGTGGCCATTCTATAAGGGGTATTTGATATAGGCCTTGATCCAGGAATAAAATCAATAGAAAACTCAACTTCTCGTTCTGGAGGATGTCCAGGTAAATCTTCCGGAAATACATCTACAAATTCTTTCACAACAGGTACATCCTCTATTTGAACATTCCTTTCCTCACCGACAGTTATTTCATTCTCTTCCTCCCCAATAATTGAATTAAGTTGAGCTACTGGGGGTGGATCTAAATAAGAATTAGGTGGTGACGATTCTGCTCTAAAAATAAGGTGCTCCTTATCATTATCATCAAGAATCGTAACCTCTTTCTTCTTACAATAAATCTTCGCATCATAGTCCGAAAGCCAGTCCATACCGAGGATTATATCAAACTCAATCATAGGTATGACGATGAAATCAGCAGATAAAGAAAATTTATGTGCTCTAATGGGGACTGATTCACAAAACTTTGTTGCAACGATACTTCCCTTAGGAGTTTTAACTGACAACTCCCTTATTAAATCAAATTGGAAATATCTAATTTTCATAGAAAACTGGGAAGATATGAAACAATGCGATGATCCAGAATCAAATAATGCATTTGCTAAACTTGAGGAAACCATTAAATTACCTGCCACCACGTCTTTCGGATCTTCTACCTCAGCAGTAGTGATAACATAAGCCTGGCCTTGATCCCTTGGCCTTTTCTGAGGTAAGTTCTCCTGACGCTTAGGACATGAATTTGCATAATGCCCCATCTCCCTACAATTATAGCACTGAACGTTGGTAGCTTCCTTCTTCCCCTTGCAATCATGAGCTTGGTGGCCTTTTTCACCACACTTGTAACAGACTCCCATTCCCTTCAAGCAAGTACCAGGATGTTTCTTCCCGCATTTACCACAAGATGGATATTCAACCTTTCCCTTCATCCCCTTATTTCCATTCCCAGATTGATCAGCAGGTCTCTTATTCTCTTGCTTTTCTTTAAAGTCATAAGACTTAGAGAATTCCTTTTCGGTCTTGATAGCACATGAGACAATGTCTTCGTACGATGAAAAGGATTGTGAGACTAACGCTCGACGGAGAAATAGTTTTAACCCATCAAAGAAACGATCAATCTTACTTCTTGGGTTACGAATATAATTACCAGCGTACCTCGCTAACCTTGTAAAGTTAGCCTCATACTTTGTGACATTCTCATCCTCCTTTTGTCTCAGACTCAGAAATTGCCTTTCCATATCTTCTCGATGGTCGCGAGGGAAGTATTTTTCTAAAAATAGATCTTTGAACTCCCTCCATTCCATATTTGATACTTCATCATCTTCCTTCGTATTTTGAATCAATGACCACCATTGATCAGAATCTCCAGTGAGGCGGTAAACTGCCATGATAACTTTTTCCCTTTCACTGCTCCCCAAAGCCTGAAATATTTTCTCTAGGGAAAATATCCATTGCTCAGCTACTAAGGGATTTGTATTCCCATTGAACGTTGGTGGTTGTTGCCTCATGAATCGATCTAACATTGATCCTCCACGCTGCGGATCAGGGTGCTCCATACGGGTAAGGTTATTATTCATAACCTGAGTAAGTTGTCCCAGTATGGTGATTAGCTGATCAGCACCAGTTGCATCACCAGCCCCACTATAATTATCTTGAGCAGGAGGGCAATCCCTACATGGAGTGCGTGCATTGATACGGTTTCCATTTCTTCCACTAGGCGCCATTTCTAAACAATGGCATAAACTAGACCAGTTTATGAATCAAAATACATAATCCCATACTTATAAAACACTTAACATAAATTGAACTATTTATGGATATAATCCATAATCATAAGAATGTTTTCTTTGAGGAAGTATATACTCATAATCCCTTCAAAATTATTTGTAAAGAAAATGAGAGTTATCCTAAGCATATCCCTCGGGAGTGTCGTAACCAAGAGTGCAGCAAGGCCCGTTGTCGTGCACCAGTTCCCGTTCGAGTCTAGCTCAAAGCGGTGTTTCGGGTTTTACCCCTAGGTACATCTGTGCCAGAGCCGCCTCTACCTGCTCGTATCCAGATAGGGATGTATTGCTTGGAAAACTCACAAAATCTCTAAAATACCAAAATTCTAGGAAGTTCTTCTATACTAATCCTCAAAGTTCATCTTAGGTCTACGTGCTCTAATCAGAGTTTATCTAAATCTAGCTTCCAAGGTTTGTACTAAACTTCCTCTGATACCAACTGTAACGCCCCGACCCCAGTTACCCAGAGTCGGTGCATTATTACATAACATTGGCATGATCACAAGAAAGATCAAATCTCGAAAGACCGATTGGTTTAGTAGCCTTGGAAATACTAGATATATTCATAAGTTTTACATTACATCATAAAATGAAAAACTACTACAACAACATAATGTTTCCACAATCCACACTATTAACCCCTCATAAAATCCCTGCAGGTCATTCATAACTTACTTCTTCACATCCTGGGAAAAATAAAACATAGAAAAGGGGTGAGCTCAAATGCCCAGTAAGGATAACAATATAGCGGAAACTTTCATAAATAAGAATAAACATTTAAGGCAATGTATAACTAAAACAAAAGCCTTTTAAATATGAACTTTCAACATGGTATGGCATAAATAAAATGAAATAATGCCATTTACTTATTCACATGGATATTCTACTAATCGAATAATCACATGCAAAAATCAATAACCACTTTCATAATGTTGGAATGCATAATGCCAGACTATCATAACCACATAGCCAAGGCCTCGTGCCAAGACTACAAATAAGATTTTGTCAAGGCCTTGTGCGAAGACACTAGTTTGTCTCATGAGACCTACCGATGCATCGAGGAGCTATAGCGGGCTCCACCCGTCACATATTAAGTCCAATGCATTCCCATATGAAAAGGTTTAAACATAACATAAACATTCATATTAAAACTAGCATATGAAATGTCAATACTTTCACCATAAACTATGAATGGTATAAAAATAGCACATCCACAGTCAAACATAAAACAAAACCTTCAATACAATATAGAAGTTTTGTATCGTAATAAATCAACTTCAAATAATCTTAAAATCCATCAAAGGATGTTGACATAGATGAAATCAAAATTCTTTTTAAAAAAATATTTCTTTTTATTTTGAAATCATTTAAGATCCATATAAAATAAAACATTTTCTTTGAAAATATTCTTATAATCTTGTAAGGGAAGCTTTGAAGATTTTATAACGGCGGAAAATAGCCGCACCCGCCGTATAAGTTAAAAAAAACATTCTTACCTTAATTCTTTCGAAAAGGATAAAAAGGACCTTGTTTTGAAAACGACCGAAAGATTCCTTTATAAAACACTTATAAAAGTCAAAAAGGTTATAAATGAATTTAACTCATATTCTAGTAAATAGTAAAAATGTTTTCAAATGCATTTGTAAGAAACATGGATGTGGATGATAAAGAGATCCCAGTAGATTATTACGTATAGACAACCTCGGATAATGAAGAGATTGTGAAATAACCCTTACCTTGTACTTTTCCTTGGTTGGGGAAGGTTAACCTCCTGTATAATGGTGAAATAGTTGTTATTAAATTATACAAGAATCATATATAATAATATGATATCATATATGATCTTTTAACATTGATTTGTTAATAATATCTTAGAATTATCGTCGTTTCGGGAGTTAACTTACTCATTTTCTTTTATATGTTTTGTTTCATAAGCCATGGTTGTTGTATCTTATTCATATCCATAATGATATCTAGTACTTAAACATCATTTTTAAATCATCAAATGATAATTATACTTGAATGGATACGATGGAGAATGAATCTCATCGCGTTCGTGGAGACGGTAGTCCGTACGTACGCACGAGCGACAATATCATTCTTTTGATATTAAAATAATATATAAATGGATGGTATATCATATATAAATAATCATTAACATGTTATATTTATTATTTACATGAGTTACACATCATTATTATACCCATCCAAATAATATTATATTGAATAACAATTACACCACGACGTGGAGACGGTAGTCCGTACGTACGCACGTATGGTGACATGTTATTAAAAGGGTGGATAGAATACTGAATATGGTTGTACCATATTTATAATAACATCACAGTATATGTGAGATACTGGAGTTATTATTTTATAATGGTAAGAACAAAGGAAGAAGAAGTGGAAGAAGAAATGAACTTGGAGATGGGTGGTGAAATCATTACCTCTTCTTCGGGTTCTTCCTTTTGATTTGATCAAAAGGGCTCCTTAGGTTGGATTTCTGATCAAACTAAGGCCTCTAGGTTGTAGTGAGGGATTTTGGGAGAGTATTTGGGCAGAGTTTGGCCGAACCAAAATTCTTTGAAGGTGTGAAGAAATGAGGAGGAGGAGTGCCCTTTTGTAAGAGGGGTGAGGGGCACCTTTCGAAAAGCTAGAAATATTAATTTATAATAAATTCATATTCGGTTTCTAAAGGCTCCAAAGTTGATTATTCAAAGTTTAAGGTGGGGCTAGGTCGAAAACCACTCAACCAATAGAATTTAGACAGGTTTGGGTACTTATATTAACCTTATCTTTAAGTATTAACTCTAAGTTAATTAGTTTCACTTTTACAATGTCTCTTTGTATTTTTATATAATATGGTTAATAAACATACTATATACATCCAAGAGACCCCCAAGTGGTACATTAATGATGAACCTATCATGATATAAGTCTCTTGGCCGAACCTTAGATTTTTAGGAATTTAATATAAATTAATAATATAATATTTGTTTTAAGAACTCTTTTATGTCAATTTTGACACTATTCAATAGTTGATTTTTGTGAAACTCATAAAAGATTTATTACTTCAAAAAAAGTCAATTAAATCAATCCTAATATATCATATTATCCTATAAAATTAGTTTAATTCATTAAAAGTTTCATATTATATTTATTTGGGTATTTATAATATCAATTATTTTAATTTTTCACTATTATAGTAATTACTGCATCATCATTGTGTCATAAATAAAATAAATTATTTAATGTCTAAAAATTATAAATAAAATACCATTATGTAGGAAATCTTTTTAGCTTTCTAATGAATATTTATAATCTAAAATCCAACATATATAACCCTATGTAACAATTGTTTTTCTAAACGATATATGCTTGTGTCATTTTTGTATTCATTTTAACTTAATTAAAATAAAGTGTCATTATCACTTACAAGTGGATCCATGGGGTCCCAAAATAGACCCAAAGATGCCCATGGTCGACCATGTATCAACCAATAGGGTTAAGACACGTTTTAGGGTAATTTAGTATTATTATAATATTATTTTTTAACCCTTATTTACCGGATTTACCCTTAACCATGGTAAATAAAATATTTACCGCAGCAATTATTCAAAATGTCTAAAAATAAAAGTTACCTATTTACACAATTTGAACATCCTGATTCCAAATATGGAATCCATTTTCCTAAATTCAAAACACAGAAGTGGCAGAAATTAATTTAAAATTAATTCCCGCTGTCAAAATAAAAAGCGTGTTTTAAAGAGATAATAACTATCAAAAGATTGACACTCGTTTATGTTTGGTTTAATTGTAAAATTATGTCCAATGACCAACATTATATTAAATGGTAAAAATATATTCTAAATATACTTTAAAACCACTCAAATTCATAATTTATCACTATTAATTATTTTGATTAAAAAAGTTGTTTTTAATTAAAACTTAGTAATTTTCACTATTCATCAAAATATGAAAGTTATCCGAAATGTACCAAAATTTCACCTTAGGCTAAATTCGATATTCCGAATCCAAAAATGAAGTCCATTTTCAAATATATAATATATATAATTTCAAAAATTAGGTATTACTATTCATAACGGCTAGTTTGATTAGTTATGGTGTGTTAGAACTCGGTGTTGCGTACAACACAGGCTATCACATTATTCAAAGAGAAGCGTACCGTAGAAGCTTGGGGTGTTACAGTCAAACCCGTCAACGGCGCTACTTAGTGGGAGAATTCCTGTATAAAGCACCAGTAGTAACCATCCAACCCCAATAAACATTGTATCTCAAACATGTTCTTAGGATGCTCCTAGGAAACTACTGGTCTCACTTTCTCTGGTTCTACCGAAACTCCTGCCTCTGAGATGATATGACCCAAGAAGTGTATTTGGTCCATCCAAAAGTGGCACATTGAGATCTTAGCATATAGTTGATGCTATCTCAGTGTACTCAATATGATCTCAATATGGGTGGCATGGTCGTTTCGAGTGTGAGAGTACACCAAGATATCGTCCTCAAAGACTACCACAAAATTGTCCAGATAACGGTGGAACACAGGATTCATCAGAGCCATGAAAAATTCTAGCCCGTTCGTGAGTCCAAATTGCATAACCAAGTACTCTTACATATCATATCTGCTCCAAAATACTATAAGTGGGATATCCGATGGTCTAACGGATAAATGATGATATACGGATCTCAAGTCAATCTTCATGAAAACTCTTTCCCCTCGAATTTGATCAAAAAGATCATCAATCCTTGGAAAGGGATATCGGTTATTAACCATCAACTGGTTCATCTTCAGATAATAAACATAGAGTCTAAGGGTACTGTATGCCTTCTTCGCAAAAAGGACCGGAGAACGACAAGGAGAAGTACTAGTTCGGATAAAATCCTTTGCATGTAACTCCTCTAAATGCCTCTTGAGCTCCTGCAACTCTAGTGTAGCCATCCTATAAGGAGGAATGGACACTGGTGCTACTCCTTCCACAAGATCAATAGGTAAATCCACCTCTCTCTCTAGAGGAAGACCTGAAAAGTCTTCTAGAAGGACATCCCCGAAATGATCATCTACTGGAGGTAAATCCTTTTGAAAAGATCCATGGTCATCCAGATACAAACTCGCAATCTGGGCTATCACACCACCACGCCCACGATGCTCAGGTCCAGCTCGGCTCGCCTAGACATCCCATTCACCTTTTTATAGATACTCTCCACCCTCTGGTGATGTGAAACTCACCCTGCGGCGATAGAAATCTACGAAGGCTCGAAAGGGGATCAACCAGTCCATCCCGAGAGTGACATTATAGCTCGTCATATCTAAGACATAGAGGTCCCATAAAAAGTGATACCCACAAACCTCTAGGGGGCACTCCTTGCACTAATGCACAATAGTTTTTCTAGTCCCCAATAGAGTGTCTAGAATCATAACATCATAAGAAGAATATACAAAGATCCCAAGGATCTTCACAATGGGCACATATATAAATCTATGTGTAGAACCTGTATTGAAAAGTATAGAAGACAAAACAGAAGCTACTAGAATAGTACCTCTGACAGTAGAAGGTCTGAGATCCTACTCATGATGGGTATGTTGCACTGCATATGCCTTCCCAGTGTCGTGGCCCTGTGAAAAAGCCTAGCCACCCTGAGCTGACCTACCCTGTTGTCTCTGAGATCCTGGTGTCTGGATACCACGGCCATGACCACCACCTCTGCCTGTAAATCCTGACATATCCCAAGTGCTCGACTGGTAAGAAGATGCTGGTCCAGATTCTACACATAGAGTCTACACAGAACCTCTCTCACTAGCCACTTGTTGGAATTACATGTAGAAATTCTGCAGATGACCCAGCTTGACGCAAGCTCGGAACTCCACTGGGTCATATGGACACTACGGTCTCTTGTGCTCCTCTCTTCCACACTGGTAGAAAATAACTTTGCATCTTGTAGAATTCCTCTTGATAGTACTGTCACAGTGAGAGAAATAAATCTTTCCTCTTCCTCTTATTGGTAGAAATAGAACCAGAAACTGGTGCCAAACCACCCTGGCCCACACCACTAGCTTCCCATAGGATCCTTTCATAATAAGTGCCTAGTTCACAATAGCTTGTACCGTAGGCAACCTGAAAATGTTCCCCAGCACTCGGATGTCATACCAAAGACCATCCTCAAAGCATCAAGCCCTTAGCGTCTCATCTCCCCCCAGAACAGGATAAAAACACTGAATCTCAGTGAAATGGGTAGAATAGTCCATCACTGACAAAGCTCCCTACTACATATTCATGAACTCTCGAGCTCAATCTGCCTGTAGTGTCTTAGGAAAGAAGAATTCATAGAAGACTATCTGAAAATCTTCCCATGAAATGTCTCAGTGATTCTCAGACTGGGATGTAACATCCCACCACCTCTTGGTGGAATTACGCAGTATATAAGTCACGATCTTGACCCTCCTCCCTGGAGGCATCTTAAGATGCTTGAATATCGTCTGCATCGAATCCATCCATGACTCCGCAGCCTGTGGTCTTCCATCCCCTAAAAACGTAGGCGAATGCTACTATTAGAAGATATGAGTTAGCTCTTCCATTGATGTGGTGGCCTGCGGTGCTCCCTGGAAGGTCTGTATAAACTACATGAAGCCTTCACGCAACTGCGCCTTCGCGCCTGTGTCTAGTATAATGGTTGGTGCTGCATCTAGATCTACTGGAGGATCCATTGGTATCCCATGGCCCACCATATCTAGAGTATACTCGTTTCCGCTCTCCTGGTGAAAAACTCGAGGTCATCTTGGTGGCATGACTCTATAAGGTAAAATGCCCACCTCAGATCAAGATTTTTCAAGGACTAAAAACAAGGAGTTTATAAGGGGAACAAGGAAAAGAAAACTTTCATGTTTAAAAAAAAAGACTACATGGTTTGTATAATAACTACACGACATGTTTCTTCATGTCTTTCACATGGGCGTGTACTCTTCCAAAACTAGTCATGTAACACCCCAAAACACACGACATGTTGTCCACACACACGGTGTGTAATTGAATTTTCCTCTCTTCCCAAGTCCCTTTACACGGCTTAGCCACATGCCTCTCTTTTAAACAAGACTACACGGTGTGTATAAGATCTACACGACGTGTACTAGACGAGCTTCACCGACCCAGGTTGTCCCTCACATGGTCGGGTACATAGCTCAGACTACACGGTGTGTTCCAGAGAGACATGGAGTGTACGATTTAAATTCCAACTACCCATGTCATTAGTGACACGGCCGGCTACTCGGCTGTCCCTACATAGCATGTACATAACACCATCTTCCCAGCCACATGCTCATGTCCACATGGTCTTTCCCTGTTCAAGACTACATGGCATGTCCCACCGGAACACGGCATGTTCAAGGAGAGGTAACACTGACCCATGTTTGTTAGCTACATGGCCTGGTCCCCAGGTCACACTACACGACATTTTTTCATCATTGACACGGTGTGTACAAAAAAATATTTCCTATGTCTGTGTTGTTAGTTACATGGGCATACACAAGGTCCACACAACACGGCGTGTGAAATAACTACATGGAATGTGCCCTCTAGAACTTCCCCATCCCATGTCTCTTCCCACATGGCCTATGACACAAGTAGCTACTACATGCCATGTACTAAAAATATTTCTCTTCTTCCCGAACAAAAGAATACATGGCGTGTTTTCAAAACTACACGGCTTGAATTCTGGGTTTTTTGAGACAGAAAGCCTTAGAAACTACTCTGGAACCCATAAATACCAAAGACAACACCTAAGTTCCCAATTCCAATCCATGAGGGCCCATACTCCCTACGAATCAAAGTTTGGCATCTTATGAATGTTATAAAAAAATAAACAGTCAATGATCCAATGAATTCCAGTCAATGAGGGCCCATACTCCTCAAGAACCAAAGTTTGGCGTTCTTTTTATCATCCTCAGACAAAAATATCCTATCAAATAGCAGGTATTTATCAAAGCAGCTATCAAAATAGCATGCTTTTCTAGCACAACAACTATCAAAACAACATGAAATTTTAAATACACTTACATGGAATGGAAACTATGCATGGCATGTGATTCTAACATGTTCTTAAAAGATGCATGAGATGTAATACCCTCATCTAATTGGGTTACAACTAAATAGAACCCAGTCTAAAAAAAATGCACACCACAACTGCGTCACTCAACGGTGAAAATCAATTCAACTGTAAAATTGAAAAATCAGAAAAATTGCAACGCGAGGTAAATTGGTTTTTCCCTGTACATGGGTTAGCTACTCCCAGGCACAACTTATTAACAAGTACATATTCCATACTATACCTAGCTATAGGTGCCAAATAGTAAGTCAAGAGAAAATAAATCCTTTGATTCCACTTTGTAACATCCTGTATTAGGGTGCCACTCAACGAGTGCCCCGAACCCGGTTGGTCACATGACCTCAAGCGCATTTCCCCAAATGCCAGAGGCTGCTGACTAGTAGCAAGGGCCCGAGTCTAATATTGGGGAAACTATGCCCTCATTTTTCAATGTGTAGCATAGCAGAAAAGATAAATAACATACAACAGAGGAAGCAGTAAATGTTATTTAACTAAAATAGATAGCTTAAATAAAAGAGAACCAGTATTCATATATATAAAGATGAAGCATGTCACTAATTCTATGAATGTATCCAGAACATGATACACTGCAGTATAATACAATAAAACTCAAAGTACAAGGTATAGCCAAACAAAACTAAGCAGAGTAAATAGAATGCAACATCATCGCAAGGCAAATCTCAGTCCCATGCTCTCCTACTCCTCTACTACAATCATGTACTTGTATAGGGACCCTTTCCCTTATCCACACCTGCAGAAATGTAATCTGTTTGGGCCGAAGACATGACATAAATAGGGTGTGAGAAATAAATCCCAGTATGCACCCACCAAAGGCCCTTGCCCAACTGTTAGTGAAAAAGTGCAACAATAGTGTGCTGTAGTAAATGTAATAAACTAAGAAGTACTCAAAAGTAACTAACTCTACCAATCATATTTCCATTTTAATATTCATTTAACCATTCAATTTAATAACATTCTATGCTCATCATAACAAAGCCCTATGGCCAATCAGTACCTTTTCCTCATACTAATATAATAAAACCACGCCCTCATGCTTATATAATAAAACCACACCCTCAGGCTTGCCCTCAGGCTATTGAATATTACCCTCAGGAATACGAGATATAGCCCTCAGGCACCGAAGTCACTGCCCTCAGGAATAAGAAGTGTTTCCCTCAGGAAAAATAGAACACTACCCTCAAGATAAGCAGTACCTTTCCCTCAGGCTAAACAAGAAATACACTCAGGATAAAAGAACACTGCCCCCAGGTGCAAGTAACCGGGCCGAGACCAAAGCGTAAATAAGCAATTTATATAAAATTCCTCTCAAGGAAATTCAATACACATTATAATCATGGCATACCCTTAGGTATCCTAGCCAAACTTCTAAACAGAGTAATGCACCCCCAGGGTGGTCATGGATCCAAGTAGTGATCCCAAAAAACTGTTTTACATATTCATTAAACAACCTATGAAATTCTACGTATTTAATTACACAAGGCCTTAGCCATACAACACCCCAAACATGGGCGCATAGCATTATGGTACACAAAACACAAAGCATTTGGAATTTAAACACCTGACCACCTACCTCGATCACCCCTGATCGGTATACATGAACGACGCCTCCCTAAACAAATGATAACAGAAACAAATGATTAAAACATAATCTCATTAAAACTAAAATAAATTTACCTCTGGAAAGAATTGGTATGAAACACATAAAGAGGAGGAAGAACTCACCCGTGAGGTTCCAAGGAGATCGACAGCATAGGAATCGAGTTCCTGGTGTGCGGTCGGTAGATCCTCCAAGCTCTGACCATCTCTCCCACTCTCCTCCAGCATTCTAAGCTTCCTCTATGAACAAAGGAGGCTACTGCCTGTTTTATGAAAAAAATAAACTATAAGGCATGTACTCTCAAGTACACGACGTGTAATTTTCATTTTCTAAGTGTTCCTCTGGCAGCTACTTTTTCACCGCCAAACTGCTCACTTGTCGACATGAGTACACAGCATGTATTATTGATTACACGGCGTGTACTATCGCTCCACTGGAGGCTGCCTCTCCTGCCTTACTATTCACCTGTCGACTAAATACACGGCATGTACATACCCTATACATGGAGTGTAGTCAGGTTTTTACACCCACCATCACTAACATGCCTACACGCCCTGTGTAACCATCCCACACGGCCAATGTACACAGCGTGTGGAAAAGTACATGGCATGTAGTCACAAAATTCAGGATTTTTGCCCATCTTACTTATTTTCTCAAAAACACTTAAGGAAAAAGGAAAAGAAGAAACCTGTACCTCAAGAATAAGAACCGGGTTCTTACAAACATATTACTGGTAATATACTTTACAGAATATTAGTTATGATATAAATATCATATTAATTCATCTTGAATTTTTTTTTTACAATTCATATAAAGAGGATATTAGAAAGTAAATAAATCACTTCATGGTAGAGATAGTCTATAAGTATACATGAGTGATGATTCTTATTTTTGATGGTTGGACGGAAAGAAATGTAAATAATAATTGACCTTTATAGAATCATTATTATATAATTAATAACATATATAGTCATTAAATATATCTTTATCACCAACTTCGTAAATGGAAATAAAAAACAAAACACATTTCTTCATGGATGTGGTTTTTTACACGTATGCCCGGGTGATGTTATCATTTTCCAGTAGACTGAATGGTTAAAATTGTTGATACGATTATAAATTTAATAGTGTTTAATTATTTCATTGATATAATATATAAATACTAAATCCATAATAATATCAAACCATGATAAATGGTTATATAAAATGATTCATATTTCTATGTGGAGAAGGTTATCAACATGTACACACAAGCGATAATTTTATTTCCATTTTCATTGGAATGAAGTTGGAAAATATTTGATCCATCGTAATATTATTAAGAAAGAATATTGAACACATTGAATTATTTATTTCATAATTTCAGTAAAATATTTTGATAAGGTAGATGGAAATATTAAATTTATGATACTGAGTTAATTGTTATAACTCTTCATTGTGAGACATAATTTTGAACACAGCTTCTGCCTTGGAAGGATGATATTATGATAAAAAAAAGTTATCTTGGATGTTGGTATAGAAATTATTAAATTATTATGGTTGTTATTTGATGATATAAACGTTTCATTATATAAATAGGTGATAGGTGGAATCCTTTTATATGTGAGGGAGTGGATACTCTAATTTTTTTAAAAAAATTAAATAAATAAATGTCCTACTAATTCCACAGAGCCCCAATTTGGAATAATTTTGAATATAGGTTGAAATATAATGGAAATTAATTCCTACAATTAGAATTTCAAATTTCTCTGGACATTTTAACCCTTTTTTATTTACTTTAACACCTTTTTATAAACTTTTAGGTTTAAGAATCATAATGTTTTAATATCGTGATTATTATTTATAATGAACAAATATTATGTTGATGTTAAATTATAATATGTATTATGATTATAAAAAATATTAAATCAACTTTATCCTATTAAATTCCAATATATTAATGATATTTATTTTTAAAAAACATTTCCAAAAATATGACTAAAATAATTTTCCCTAAATGTAATTTTTTATGTATAAAAATATATTTATACTAAAATTAATAATAGAAGGAATTTCAATGATAATTATTAGATTATTATTAATATAAATGAAATAATTATATTTTAAAAAAAGTCAAAAGAAAATGGGAAATGGTAAATGATGAAAAATAAAAGATTGTTTTCTATAAAATCATATTTTTTCACTATTCACCAAAACAATAATCTTTAATGAAAAATCCAAATAGATAATCATAATAAAATATTGATATGAATATTTCAATATTGTTACAATTTTTATAAAATAAAATTTCATATTTTTTAAAAATAAATTAAAATATTTTCTTAAAAGAAAAAATAAAACCCATTTTTGATGATAATGTACTTTTGAAACATAAAATGAGTCCACTAAAAATTCAAGAATAATGCCAACGAATTAACAGATAAATATATATTTACTAGAGATATTATAAATATAATTCATAAATTGTTTGATCCTATTTCTACCCATTAATTTAATGGCTATGTTATAAATAAAAAACTAAATCACGGTTCTTTTAGACTTGTGATTATGTGTATAGAAATATATTAAATACCTTATAATTATTTCCAATGAAAATATATTTAGAATATTTTGGTGTTTTTTTATACGCCAACTAAAATTAATTTTACCCTAAAAATTCAATCACTCAAATAAATAGATATAAGGATACTTTGGCCTCATTACTACATCATTTTTCAATGTAGATTTCTATAATTTATATTTTCACCAAAAAAATTGTTGACCAAGAGTGTAGTATTTTTCTATAACATATTATAACAGCGATACTAAATATCCACAAGTTATCTCTCAAAAGATAGACCTTTCTTCAGTTTAATGAACCTTATAATTAGTACCAGTGAATGATATTGTATTTACATTTCCAAAATTTGTACATGGAACACATCATGAAGCATATAGTGATTTTGTGTAAATTCCAAATGATAATAAAAAACCTCAATACAATTAAAAAGTTTATATGGATGGATATATCAATGGATCAACGTCTCATACTTTACCAATATCCTAACCTAATTCCAACGAGATATTCATATAAATATATTATCACCAACATCTGAATCTCGGTCACATAAATGATATTATGTGTAACATTCCATTAAATATGAACTTCCATGATTTGTTTATATGTGGATTTAAAAATATCTTACATTTCCTTAGAAAGAACTGGTTCCAAAGTATATATTTCACATTCGTTATCCAAAAAGAATGGAGTTGTTTACTTCCTTATATAAAGGAACTCATAAGGATAAATATTAATTCTTAAGTGGAATATATCATTTTAATAATAATCAATGAATGGAATGTCTTAATCCGAACAATATTTTAAATCCATAGAGAATTTTCACAATGTTCCATATAGAGTTTGAATATCCCTATAAGATTTACAATATATAATATAATGGTATATATTTATGATACTAAACATTATATTCAGATATAGTTGAAGTATTTCCATAAAGATCAATGTAATCCTTCGATATCAAAGAAATACAATTCAATATTATAATCCCTAGAATAATACCACTTCCATAATGTTTATGTTTGTAAGTTGATGAAAATGGAAATATTATCTATCAAAAATAAAATGTGTTCAATTCATAAAGTGATTGAATATAACCTAAATATAATAATTAGTAGTAGTCATCATGAAAAGTCTTGTTAGAAAATTATATGGTAGCTTTCCCACTTCCATTTAGGATTGGGTAATTGATGTACCATCCACATAAAAAAATTCATCACCATTAATGTTTTTACATTGATGGATTCAAAATGCATATTGTAAAGTGTCTTATTCGATGTTATCACTCCAAAAATACTCTATCAAGTATAAATTCTTATTCATAGTTTCAGAATGATGGATTATGAATATCAAGGATCATTCCCAAATAAGACCTTTATATATTCTATTAATAGGTGGTGTATTCCAATCTTAATCCTTATCATCTCATCGTACAATTGTTTGAATATTGAAACATTTTTAAAATTATTCAAGAAATCGTTATCAACCTCCTTCACAATGATAATACACTAATAGATATATGGATGATCATTTATTTGAGATAGATAAGATCTCTCCCATTTTTTCATGATTTTAAGATCAATTTATGTAATATCAATAAATATTGGATATTTTTAAAATACTTTTTAGAGAAAAACAATTATAGTCAGTCTTACTGAGAGGAGAAAACATTTTATTCACCTTTACAAGGTGTTATATTATTCATTAGTCACTATCAATGAACAATAAAAGACAACTTTTCTATCACTTATTCAAATATTTCTATGTATATATATACATCAATATTTTATGATCAGTATATAAATCAAAATTTTAATCACAGACCTAATAAATACATATATTCAATTAAAAATACCACTGCCTTTCTTCATGCCATGATTTTCTCATTAATTTTATATTTTGGTTAGATATATTCTATCACCATATCATTTTTATGAGTATATATCCTACTTCCTTATATAATGCATCACTATATCAGAAAACTTATATACTATAGGTTAGTGTATTGAAATTAATATTAATTGACATTATATTAAACTCTATTAAATTATCCATACATTCATCGACAGAAATGAAAATAACATCCATCCAGATAAATATTGGAAGTTTTTTTGATATCCATGAAGAAGTTCTCACAAATGCGTCAGTAGTATCATTCCAACCTATGAAAAATATTGATCACAATCATTTTTATTTATTTGGAACATTGTTAAATAATATACATTATCATTGGATCTAGTGATATACTACACCATTAAATTAAATGGTTCACAAATAAGACCTTCTATTTCCGGAATTCACCATTTGTAAACTTAGGCATATAGCATCACCTTGGGATATTCAAAAAACAAACATATGTTCTTCATACTCTTACTTAATACTTGAATATATAATAATAGCATCTATAAAGACTACCAAAAACTGATCTTGTTAATCTCAAAATAATATATTCATCATATATATGAACATAGATGAAGTATTTGAATGTCCAAATGGAATTACTATAAATTTATAATAACCATAACTAATATAGAATGATTTATAAGGTATATACTCTATCTTGTACTTTATATACTGATATTAAGTTATATGATCAATCAATGAAATGTATTAGACTCCTCATAATTGATAAAATATCTCATAGATTAATAGTATATGATACATGTTATTGATAGTGATCTTGGCATGATCTAGTAATCAATGTAAATATGCTTTAACCAATATTTTGTTTCAACAAAGAGAACATGTGAACCATATGGTGATGAACTCGGATGATTGAATAACTTATAAATATTATTTTGGATTTTATTAATCTATTTTTATATATTAATCATGTAAATTCAATATCTAGTCATTTAAATAGATATAACACTAGGTTTTTTTAATAGTCAGCCTTTTGATTTTGGAGAACACTAAGAAGATATTCTGGAAATAACTCACTAATATTACAAAAAAAGGAATATATTTATTATTGAATTTCTCCCAAACCTTTTTATCTAAACCAATATCATTAATATTTAGTAATACTTATAAAATTGATGTAGATTATATTTTATGTTCATATTCATTCTTTGACCATTAAACAACAAGATGTTGATTTTGAATATCAAATATAAATTCTATTCCTTACAGATTTAAATTAAATTTATATAGAGAAATAAAATCCATTCCCAATAAAATGTAAAATAAAATTAGTGGTAAAATCAATATATTTGTATAAATAAAATTCACATACACTGCCATCAATATCATAGTGTGACTGTCAAAAAAATAACATTAGGAAATATAATTTTTTAGAAAACCTATCTTTTGATTTCCTAAATTATGAATCCCACAATTAGAAACATGGAAACTTATTTTAAAACTAGTTCATACATAGTTATTATCTATTAAAATCATTAATTATACTCCATAAATAAAAATTTAATTATCCCATATATATACTAGGGGTATAAAACCAGGTGTGTTGTAAGGGCCCATTCATTGTGAACATGAACTATAGTCAAGATAAACTAGAATATCTCTTTTTTGGCTTATTACCTATTGATTAATTTCATGAAAAAACTCATCTACCAATAGTAAAATTAATGGATTTTTTTCAGGTTGAACTAAATAATCTCTTTAATAATAATTTTGATGTTATCTATTACATAAACTTATCTTAGTGGGTTTCACTAATGTTATCTAATCCAAATATCAAAAAATAACTAATCCCCTCTATGGAAAAAAATTGGTGACCCTAGAAAAATATATATGTGTGTGTTAAATACATTTAAATGAATATTAAAATAATATCAAAGAAAAACACACTCCAGAATATGAAGGGTTTATTTTTGTTGGATACTATATAATTAAACTACTTATTCCATGAATGTGCTTTAATATCATACAGAATGTTCTTCTCACATAGTAACCTTATTATAAAAAATTTTACACCCTGTGATTATTAAAGAATAATTTTTTTATAGTCTATATTTCCTGAGAAACTACAATTATAAATAAAATATAATACTTGAGACTTTTCAAAATATTTAATTTTAAAAATATTTAATCACTTCAATTTCTTGGGCAACACACATCCCTAATTCAAAATGAACCAAAATAAAATATTCCTATATAAGCAAGATGTTTTTTTGGTGGGTAACAATAATAACAAATAAATTTTTAATATTATTATAATCTATTAATTAGATAAAAAATAATAACCAGTTAAAAGAAATATAAATGTTTTCAAGAAAAATAATTTTTTCAAAAACATAGTTTCATAAGTCATTGTGAAAATAAATTTGAAATATTTTACGTATAAAATTTATAAAATTTTATTTTAAGAAAGATTTATTTTAAAATTATTATATCAAAATCATTTTAGATAGATTTTATTATTTTCAAAAAAGGTTACAATTTTAATGGAATAGTTTCAAATATTGAATTTTAATTGAAAATTTAATTTTCATTTAAATTGTTTCTATTATTATAATATATAATTAAGATGATTAAAGGTAAAATTAGTTCAATAATATATCAATATATCATATTTAGTTACTTGTAACATTTTATCATTGAGATTTTATATTAAAAAAATTGTATTATTTGGATGATTTTCACTTTGAAAACATTCTTTCTCATCATGTCTTTGTGATTAAATTTAATTATATTTTGTCACTTATGTGAATGGAATTTAAAAATATGGAATAAATAAATTTTATCAGAATAATTTAAAATTTATTATCTCTAAAAATTAATTTTTTACCAAAATGAATAGTGAAATAGTCAAAATTATTTTCCTCGGTTATAATAAAAATTGATTTATAGGGTTGTTAAACAAAAAATATAAGAGTAAAATTGACCATGTAAATTTTTCTAATACTATTTTTCGGAACATATTATGACAATATCATTTATAATAATACTTAATAAACTATTTCTTAACATTATTTCATGTGAGAATAGTGGGTACACCTTTATCATTGAAAGAGTTACTAGTATGTAACAAACCTCACTTATAAAAGTTCACCAAAATATATTGTCTTATTCACACCATAAAACTATTTTGGTTTTACCAAAACCTACAAAAATCAATTAACAACTTACCTCAACCTATCATAGAACCCTTATTTTTGTAATATATCCAATCAGGGAAGGAATTTTTTGTAATACAATGTAGATTGTCAGAAGGAAAGGTAACATTCAATAATGAGCATTTTTATTTTATTTCCTCTTCCAAAAATTTAGTTATTATTAAAACATGATGACATAAAAAAAATATCATCTAATGAGTTTCTTTAATAATAAGTTAATTATTTAAAACTATACTCTCATCCATCAAAAGGGAAACGAAATCATCATTCATTTTTACTACGAACTACCACATCAGAAACTAATGTCATTGATTTTTCATTACAGCCTATCATGGTTCGGTATGATGATAGATAAAAATTATTTAAATTATATTTATAATATTATTACACATAGATAAAAAAATTCATATATACCATTTTTACTTTTCATTCTGTAAGGGATATGATAATGTCAATCCTGTGTATGACGAAATACCACCTCGTGAAGTGATGTCATTCATTTTCACTTACACAATACATATAAGGAAATAAAACAAATCATAATAAATATATGAGATATAATTTAAATATTTATTATATTAATGAAATATTTTCCATTATGTGAATCCAATATATCTTTTTTATTCTTTTTTACACTAAAAAGGATAACATCATCAGTGTATATGTGGATGACCGTCTTCACAATGCGAAATTACTCTCTTTCGTGACAATAAAAAATCAATCATATATATATATATATGTGTATAATTTGTTAAAAATAACATGTTAAATATAATATTATTACAATTTTGAAAATATAAAATATAACATAGCTTCTTTTTACAATTTCCATTGAAAAATGGAATCATTACTCATGTGTATGTACGACATACAATCTTCATTATTTTAATGTAGTTCATTGTTCATAATCCTTGATCATGATTTGTTTTAAATTTATAATTGTTATATAAATATTTTTTTTATTTATTTTTTATAATTTTTTAGATAATTTAACTATATAATATTTAAATGAATAAGATATTTTATATAAAACCCTATATGGGAGAACAAGTCAATTAGCAGCTAAAATGGTGAGAATAATGAATGATTTTTAATGAATGGTTTATAAGTTGTTATAATAGAATTATAAATGAATTTAGGAATATTAATAAGGATCTAGAAGAAGATAATAAATTTTTTAAAACCATTATATAAGGGGTTAATGTATGTTCATTTAAAATTCAACTTAAGGCATGGGTTTATCAAGTAATATTTACTTCCATGAGACAAATTCCAATTCACCATTATGTATTTTATGTCGTCTATAAATTTCCCTTTTTGTATAATATCACATGAATTAATTTATCTTATAGTTATTTATATATTCATTTACTGTTATATATTTAATCTATATTATAATTCAAATGTTAACAAAGTGGTATGGGTATATTTTATAATATGAAAATTATTTAGCTTTATCTATTCTTTAAGCCTCCCTTTATGGAACTATTTGGTATTTCTACATTGAAATAAATATATTGTCTTATCATATATTTTTATTGTAATTTTCACATGTAATGGTAAAATTTTTCTTACTTTGTTACATAAAATTAGTTTTCTATATTTTCACGATAATATTTCAATATTTCTCCATTCAGTAGAAAATCATTTTCCTTCCAAACCCATTTTGGAAAAAAAAATTATTTATTTTATCATTCTATAAATGAATTATTAATGTTATTTTTACCCATGTTTTAATTTTTTAAAAATGTCCTGAATGGACTCTTCATGTCTAATTCTAAATTGTGAAATTTTATAACCATTTTATAGTATATGATGAATGTTTTTTTAACTTATACTCCATGTACCTAGTTACCACTATAATACAGATAATATCATTGAAGATTACTTTTCATGTTTTCTCGGATCAATATAATGAAAATTTTCACTAATCTTCTATAAATTCGTATTTCTTAAATGTTTACTTCAAAGAGAATTTTTTTACAATATTTTAAGGATTTATTTTTTAAAAATAAAAAGGAAAATATTTATAGAATGGTTATTTTCTGGAAAAAAAATTTGAGTTGTCTTTAAAAATAAATTTATGTCTTTAAAGAAATTTTTTATTGTATATACTTTTTAATTGGAATATACTCTAATGATAACACCCATATTATTTCTCTGCATGGATTATTATTAGATTGAATTTGGTATGACTAATATGATACCATTCATTTTAATTTAGTTAGTTCATGATTATGTTTATTATTTCTGTAAAGTATTTAAATTTTATATGTTATTTTAAATGTGATTGTTTATGTTTATTATGTTTCATCTCTTTCATACGAGGATATTAACTGGAATTTTTACGTGGCAATTGAGGTCTCCTCTAGAACCTTGTTTCATTAGTATTTATTGAGAGTAAAACTATATATGGTTTTGGTTGAAGCCATACCCATTTATATAGATTATATCAAAAAAGACTAGAATATATTATATGTATTCACACAATCATCAATGGTATGTTTTAGATATCTAGAATTGTGAATTATATCATTATGAATACCATTATTAGTAATACATGTTCTTATATTATTTGTTAGAATATATATGATCATGTTTCATGAACATTTGATTATTTATATTGAGTTCATTCATCATCATTTTGTCCTTCAATATTATGCTCATGTTATCTATTAAATGGAATTTACATCTATTATTTACCTTTCTAAATTAATTATGCCTAATTTATTCATAGCATCCAATGTAGGCTTACCCTTATAGAGCATCTAAGATCACTCATTTAATATGATTTATTTTCCTAAAGATACTAGGTTGTATTTTTTGATTCATATGAACGGATATACTAAGGTGAATAATGGAATTCTGAAATAAAATGATTTAGGTATTTTATGTTTTATAATATAATGTGAATTTCAACTACATATCTATTTTTTCAATAAAATAGTCTATTCTATAATTTGGGATTTGATTCTTTGTATTTTATGGAAATGTAATAATGTAGACATGATTTATGGGCTACTTGGGTTAGGGCGTAACAGTTGGTATCAGAAGAAGCTTAGTAGAATCCTTTAGTACTTTATTTACTAAAACATATATTCGGGTTTATAAACTTATGATATAATTTATGAATATGTATTGAAGGATAACTTAAATTATCGGTATGGAAGATATTGTGTAGGTTTTACTAATTAATATATCAATGTATTGATTCAAGAAGTTGATTCAGATCTAGAATAGATGTATGTAATGTTAATAACATCATAAAGGGTGCATTGGGATTGACTCGATCATCACATGGTCCATGAAAATGGTCCTTAATATTCACCTAGTTTAAAACTTTATTTGTATGCTCATAAGATACATCACATTTTCATTAAAAACAAATATCATTAAAGAAATTTTGTTTAGGATGATGATATTATGTATCCATAATATTTCAATTTATATTAATTTTTCCACTAGTTTTGGTCATTTATATTATTTTATGTCAGGAAAGTCTAGCCCCTGATGAACCACATCATGGTTTAGCTCCTAGATTCTCTCTATTTTCTTCTTCACTTTTAATGCACTAAAGATATAGCTTCTTGTGGGGTCCAAAGGTATGCTCTATTGAAATAGATCATGTTTCTTCTTATTCAAATTGAGTTATGAGTTCCACTAGAAACGTGACTCCTCACTTGTAGTGATTTGGGTAGTCTTGCTATATCTCCCTCTTCCTTTTCAAAATCCCACCATTCTATAGGGGATTGGTAACCTCATCATGAGGTTCCTAGACTTTGATGAGTCCTCTCACTCCCTATGTCAACGGATTTATCCCGGTATCTATGTGGAAGTGGATATATCAAAACCTCTGGTGGACATGGTTTGGATTGATTTTAGTGAAGAAATCTGTTATAAATAATCACTGGTATTTGAAAACTAGTTTGATTAATGCAGTTTCTGATTTCATCTCGGACACTTTCATTCTAGTTGTCTTTCACCTCATACCTTGGTTATGTCATGTAGTGTTGTACCCCTTCAGTTAGAGGCATGATCGTTACTTCTTAGATCACATGTGAATCATACCACGATGGAGGTGAAGCCTATTTCACATCTACTGCTACTATTGTGGAACTAGATGTTTCTGATTCTATTTTCTCAGGTTTGGATGGTGTGAATGTAGGCTCTATCTCAGTCTTGGTAAAGGGCATTCAATGTGATCCACCAAGTAGTAATCACTTGGTTTCTGATGTCTTCAATCACTTGAGGGATGATTTAGGTGTTCTATCACCTATTGTGAATGGTCTTGTGCGATGTTCATAACCTTTTCCAAAAATGGTTATTATTGATGTTCAATGCTCTAGAAATAACCTGGGAGTGGTGATTCGATGGCTAGTAGAGGAAGGTGTATGCCATACTATTTCCTCTTATATAGAGGAGGTATGGATAGAGATTTATGACAACAGATGTGAGGGACCCCAGGTTAGGACGATTCATATGAATATTTTATGTTTGAGAAGAGTGGTGCCACCTATGAAATTGAGTATCCATATTGAGTATTTAGAGAACAAAGGGACTACTCAGGTGGAATCCTTCAATAAAGAGTAAGATATTTAATTGGAGTAGTCTGGGGATGACTTATCTAGTCTTTTTTCAGGGACTACTGCTCAATAATTCTAAGGTGGTGATGTATACAGTCTGAGGAAAAGGAAGGGATGGTGAGTAGGAATGAAAGTCCGAAAGGACTATTCTTATATGCCTTCTCCAATGAAGACATGATCTTCCAAGAATTTGAAGGCCCATGTGATGGAAGGTACTCCCAACATTAATGGTAATGTTCTTGGTGCATAGGTTATGGTTTTTGAGACTAATACCGATATTATTTTCCATCAATATATTGGCATGGTAGCTATAAAAACATTGGAGAATCTTCTGAATTCAGGAGAAGTAATGGAGGAGGTATCCTTTATGCTTCATGCTTTAAAATAAGATGCTGATAGGGTGATGCTAAGGTCGATTCGGGTGGCCAGCAATAGAGAATAGTGGGAGTGGATTTCTTGGTAGAATCTAATCTTAGTTAGAGGATATAATGTAGGGAAAATCAACTAAAATGATTCCATGAAAGTTTGGGACATACTGGCACGCAACTTTGAAGACCTTATTCAAGATGATAGAGAAACACCAGTAACATCCCCCTCCTAGAATCTTCTTAAGTATAATAATACTAGTAGTCTAATGTTACCTTTTAATATATTGGTTTTCTCCTAGGTTTTCTAAATTTTACCTTAAAAGTGTCTTCTTGTTAATAATAAAAATTTGATGTTAGAAGCGTAAAAGGAATAAAAATTCCCATATTGAGTGGCTTGTGGATCCAAAATTTTTTGTTAAAATGTTATACTACATTACTTTTTATAAATATCCATTTTTAATTGGGAATAAATACATTTTTAGATGAGCGAGGAATATATTCCACAGAGAATATTGTTATCACTTTTGAAGGTATTTGAATGGGAAAAATTTTTCATGGTTATTTAACATATATCAGTATATTCAAACCAAAAGTGGTCGTTGATTCATGAATCTAAAGATGAGGGAAAAAATACTAGAGTGGCCTAATTTTGAGGAAATTTTCCTAGAAAATGATTTCTCTTCTGAGGAATGATTCCATATAGAATGTAAACTATTAATATTGAGATAGAAAGAAGAGTAAAATTTATCTTCATATGAATCTAAAATTATAAGGATACTAATGGGTTATTTGATCAACTTATATAATTAAAATATGTTGGTGGAAAATTATTATAGGGAATTAAGGAAATACATTGATGGGAACTGGTCTCCCAAACATTCTTATCATACAATGACATTTATCACGTGATATCAAGACATAGAATGAAATTTCCATTTTATTTTAAATTAGAAGAAGGAAAGGGAAGAAGAATATGGCATAGAAAAAATAGATAAAGGGATGAAGGGAAAAACTTATTTTACAACAATTGATAAAATATGGAGGAAACTACTTGTTAATTTCTAAAGTAGAAAAGTATATTTCTTCATGAATGATTATAAACACCTCAACTATCTTTACTGAAAGGGTAATAAAGAATCATACAACTTCCAATGATTCCAGTATAATTAGATGGATCACTATACAAATTAATTCAACAATAATCAAGGGAAAATACCACAGAATAATTTAAGGGGTTATTAACATTACTATGATATTGATACATCGAAAGCGGAATGATAAATGTTCATGCGTATTTGGATCCTATAAATATAGATTAAATATTTAATTTTTATAATAATTATTAAATTTAAAATTATTTTATTCAAATAAAATTCCTTATGGATTTTAAATATAATGTTTAATAGTATTGATAACTAAGAAAATTGATTTAGTGAAAGGTTGAATATCATGGAAAAGACATGATTGTGGGAATGGTCTCCCTTAATAAGTTCTTAATTTTGAGACAACTAGGTTTTAATAAAGAGATGATTGATATGTATATTAGAAATTTCATAGTAATAAATGAATTTAAACTAATTAATGATACATTAATATTGGTAATTTAGTTACCTTCTTTCTCAATTTTTGTATATTAATCTTGTGGAAGGATTTTAAGTTTAACCAATTATTAAATTTCTTATTTCCAACATTTGAAATGGATTTAGGGATTTATGAATTACTTACCAATATAGATATTAGTTCTTACTAGATAACCTATGATAACCATTTTCCCATAATATAAATTATACATTTGATGAAGGAATCATGATTAAATTATGGAAATTATGATCCATTAAAAGTGAATTTAGTTACTTCTTAAAAAATTCATTATTATATATTCATTTTATGGGGTGAGAAATGAATTGGATATTAAATGAGGCATAACCAAATGATGAATTTATTATTATGAATAACAAATTCACCAATTATTTTACCTTATAATCCTATATTTTAATATAATTAATCAAATTGAAGAGAAGTATCATAGAATAAATTTTATCCTATTAACGTCACTTTTGATAAATCAGATAGTGTTATAAATCATAACATATTTATGGTTTTTAGGTTATCAGTTTTCTATTGATGATTATCATTCATTTGATAAATTAACTATTTCAATCAATATTATTATATACATTTTTCATTCATTTTAATTATTTCATTGTACAACTATGTTATATTATATGTAAATCATGTTACATGTTGTCCTAGGTCAAATTCTTAATTCCTTTATCATCTTATTGAGTGGTCTCGTTGTTAATTGTAAGGAAAAAACCTTATTCATTTTAAACTTTTAGGTTTTGTTTTAATAATTCATTTCCATATATTTAGAAACTTTTCAATTTTCTATTCTGAGATAATTAATTCCTAAATAAAATATTATAGACCCAAATAATATAAATTAGACACTTTTTATTATTATTCATTTTTTAAACATTTAAAATATTTAATGAAACAAATTTTTTTCATAATAAGTCATCATGTATCCATATTTATCACTTCTTTCCATTAACCATCCAAAAAACCTAATAAAATCATTAAAAACTTCTATTTAGAAAAAAATATAATTAAGGAACCTAAAAACGAAAAAAAATATTTTGTTAGTCCACGGTACTTATAAATATATTTCCCTTTTCAAAATAGTTATTTTATTACCCAAGAAATAACCTTTTCATCCCAAAACTATCCATAAAACATTTCATAATAAATCATAAACGACAAATAAATCCCCTAAATGTTTTTTTTCAAAAAAAATTTAAACCACAAAAACAGTTTCAATGAAATATAATTTTAATCCATAAAATGTATCATATACTTTTTATTGAAGATAAACTCAACATCTTACTTTGTAAAAATGGTTTATTATAGATTCAATAAATTAATCATATACATATATTTGTGTATCATTTTCTTATCATACCTATATATCATGAAAACCACATGGATAGACATGAATTATTCCTTATAGTTATACTTGTAAAAACCCTCCTAGTTATACATAGAGTAACCACCACTATTACATTTTGAATAACCATTATGATTAAATTCCAACATTAACTGGACAAGTTCATTAGGGAGAAATGAATGGCCCCACCCCAGATTTGATTTCTTATGGAACAACACATCAACATAAATAATTCCCATGTACTGCAAAAAAAACATAAAACCTGAATGCTTCAATCAAAAAAAAATACAAGGGGAAAATTTCTTATTTAAATAGAAAATTCCACATATACAAAATAAAATATTGTTTCGAACATATCCATGTAATAATCTAAATAATGATTCAAATAATTAACCTTTTATGAATGATGAAAAATACTCTAAATAAATATATGTTAAAAAATTCTTTATTACTTTTATACAAATAATGAAAGGGGAACATTAAAAGATTATTTTTTTAAAGAAATTACACAACCTCAACGAACAGACATAACATATGTTCTTTTCCATCGAGGATGACATGTGTAATTTAATTTTATAATTTATTATGAAACATTCTAAAAAAATATTATTTTATATCACTGATTTCAATTTAATATTCAATTAATTAGTCACTTCTGTTCACATCTAATGTTTTGATGATATTTAGTTCTAGTGTCCAAAATTAATAGAGTTATTTAAACATGGTCAAAGAGGACATTATTGAGTCATCTATATATTAATAATAATGTTAAAATTTTCATTTTTTTAAAAAAATTAAACTTCTATATTCAACCATTACAGGTGGTTAAGAAAAATGAACTATTTTACAATCAAAGAGACAGTTTCATGTATTTATGTATGAGTAAAATTTCAATATTTTCATTATTAATTATGGAAATAAGGTAAGTATTATTTTAAAAATACTTTATTATTACAATGAAAGGTATATTATTTATTTTCAAAATATAATTAAATATATAATCCATGTGATTTTATAATGAACAAATAATCACATCACATCATAAAGGTAGTAGTCCACGCTAATGCATAAATAACATTATCCTATTTATGTTCATTGAATGAAAATAATATAATTGATATATTATATTTTAGTAAGGATAAATTCTAAATATAAATAATATATAATCATTAATTTCATCAGTATTATCAATCATGACTGATGGTGTTAGAAAATGAATTATATCGGTTCACGATGTGGTAGTCAGTCATAAACACGGATGATGAATTATTTTCCAATCATATTTAAGAGGGGATGGATTAGGTTAATTCCACTAACATAATTAAATATAATTATATGAATTATATTTATGTTATAATTTTATAACTGAGGAAGAATGTTTGAAGGTGGTCGATGAAGAGATATTGTTGAAACATGTAGTTTTAAACCATAACTCTTATTTGGAAACCAATATTCACTTAAAACCATAATTCCTATGTTATTGGTTTTGTGACAAAAAATAAACCCCTATATTATGAGTATGGATTGTACTCTGGGATTTTGGAAGGAATTTTATTGTCCAAAATAGGTTTTAGATGTGGTGTAATGGGAAGAAGATGTTCCCTTTTAAAATAGACGGGACTAGTAGTCACAAAATTTCTATGAAAATTTAATTCATATAAATTTATTTTCAATTAAAATTACATCTAAGTGTTTTATTTATAATATAATATTATTATGGGTCGAAATAAACTCCCCCATGAAAAATTAGATAATCTTGTTCATCATTTATGCAGCTGTCTTTGGGTTTTAAGTATTATTTAACCCTTTTAACTATAACCTTGATAATATGTATTTTTACACATTGAGGCTTAATATAGATATATTAAATGAAAAAATAAACATAAATATAAAATGGATGATATTATAAACATAAAACTAAAAACATGTCTAAATTTAATAAATTTAATAATTTTATATGATGTAATAAAATATTATTTACAATAATATATCAATAAGGTCAATTTTTAGAACTATTTATTACATTCACTTTAATAAAATTATGAGTACATATAAAATAAATTTTTTTAACTAATATTTATAAGGATTTAGTAAAATTAGTTTATAAAAATATTTAAATCAAATTATATTTATTATAATCTTCTTAATATCATTATGTTGGTTTTTCTAATAATTAAATAATTATGAGATCAGTGGTGTAAAAGAATTAAAGGAAATTATTTATTCCTTAACAGTTAAAAATAAATATCCATGACAAAGATAAATAAATTATAATTTAAAATAATATGTATAGTAAAAAATACCCTCTGTATAAAACCATATTAAAGTATACTTATTAAAAACTATAGTGTGACATATTTCACCTTTCCTTAAATAAATTATTATTTATGTAATAATATTGTAAATTTGGACACAAATGGAAATAAAATAATATATTTTTTTATTATATAACTAATATTATCATATAATAAAATTCATTGATATTTTATTATTATTTTATAGTCCTTAATATTTATTATGCTTTAATTGTATCATATACCCTATATCATGGTAACCGACGTTTCTAAGTTTATTAATCACATTAAAAAATAAAAGGTACTAAATTGGGAAAATATTAAAAAAAATATGTAATAAATTCTTCAATATTACACACAAAAATTTTATAGAATTTTAAAATAAACATTTAAAACCTAAATATATTTTTTATAGAAAAATCCATTTTTAAATATAATTTTTTTATAATAAACATATTTATGAAATAAATTTCAAAGACACATAATTGTATTAATCTATATCAAATTTAAATATATAAAATTAATAAATAATCAGAAACACAATTTTACCATGTAAATACTCTAAAATAATATTCATTTGATTGCAAAAATCTGTATTTTCACTATTCATTGATATGGAAAAAATTTCTGAAAATTAACAAAAACAATTATAAAATATTTTCATATTATGAATTATAATTTTATATTAATTTTTTTTAAAATATTAATCTATATTTTTGAAATAAAATTTTAAAATATTACTTAATTGGAAATTAGTTTAGGAAAAGTATTTTTTTTAATTAGTTAATATATTTTTAAGGAATATTACAATTTATTTAAAAAATAATAATAAATATGAAAACAAAATTATACTATTAGTAATTGGGTTTATACATTAACTATTATATGATTTTGTTTTTCAATAATTTTATTTCTAAATGTCAAACCCTTGATTACAATGATCAAGATTATATTGATATGTGGAAATTTATTTCAGTTGGGAAGAAACATTTATAATATAAAATTATAAATTAAGAAAATTAATTCGAAAAACATTATGATAGAAAAAACATTTATTATAGGAAAATATTACACCATATTCTTTATTAAATATATATTTTAAACTAAATTTAATCTCTTTAATAACTTATAGAACACGTAACCCAAAATAAAAATGATCCACAATGTAGTATTCTAAAATAAATTATCCATTATGTTGGATGGTATTATTAGATCTGAATAAATTATGAAAATTATGGGTATCTATGGATTATTTATATAATAATAATCATTTAAGGGAAAAATAATTGTTTTCTAAAAAACATTATTTTCATTAAAATATTGTTTAGTTATGATTTCACATATAATAGTTAATTCAGTGTTACCACATTTTAAAAAAATATTTTTAAAATTTATTTCTTATTTGTTTAATAAAAATATAAAAATTAATTTATGGTTTTTTATTTTAATTTTTCTAAAATGTTTCATTTTTTCATGAGTAGTTTAAAATAATCAATTTTAACTGAAAAAGGAATTTTCATCAAAATTATTTATATATATAAATTACATTACTAATTGGTTTAAATTTAAATCATGTTAAATTATATATTAGTTAATCCATATTTGGTTATTTTATTTATTTTTTTATTCAATGTCGATGAAAAACCTTATAAACATTTGAAAACATTCTCTTTTAAAACCCACATTATTATCATATCTATGGGATTTATTTTAATTTATTTTTATAATTTTTTGAATTTAATTTTAAAACGGAAAATGTCTTCAGAATCAATGTAATTTATATTTTACAATAACTCTATTTTAATTTTTTATAAAAAATATTGTGAAGACAGTAAAAAATAATTATCGCGGTTTTCGTAAAAATGGATCTAATCAGTGTTAAAATCAGAAGATAAACAATAAATTGAAATAAAAACTAGAATAAAATAGATTTTTTTTTCATAAATTTAGAACCTCTCACGTATAATTATGGATAATAATCTATTTTATACCCATGCATCTTTTAAAAAATGTGGGTACACCTTTGTATTTTAAAAATCAACAAGTGTTCAAATCAACTAACTTTTTGAAGACCTCTATATAAATAATATTATTCACACCATCATAACCTTTGGATTATACATTACCTACATAAATCAATTCCCAAATTTCTGCCACTATTCTAAGAAAACTCATTTTTTTGTATAAATCCAACCTGGGAAGCCTTTGGCGTATACATAATGACTTTCTAAAAAAACAGACGTAACAATCTCTAACAATCGTTTTTTTCACACCATTTAATTTTTATTAATCCATAATGATATTATAGTCTAAATATATTTTATATAATAAATTTTTTATGTAATATGGTAATGACTTAAAATCATCCCCGCTTCCATCATATGGTTTTTTAAATCATCATTTTTGTCTATGGTAGACTAATACCTTGTGATCTAATGACATTCATTATTCCATTAAAACCTCTCTCTAGTTTGAATGATGATATATAATATATATATATATATATATATATTATTTTTATAATATTATTATATATATAGAGTAATTAAATAATATATTTCTTTTTTAATTTCCATTACATGGGGGACAAGACAACGTCGCTCATGTCTATGGAGGACTATTGCTTAAGGAGGCGATGTCATTCATTTTTCACTAGCACTGTACATGGAAAGTAATAAGGGATATTTTAATAAATATATGTTCTATAAATTTCCTAATTATGATATTAATTATATATTTTTCATTATGATTATATGATATAATATTTTCTTATTTGGAACAAAAAATTGATGAGATCGTTCGTGTATGTGTGGACTACTGCCTTCATGAAGTGATATTACACTATTTCATCAACACAAATCATGTATAATTTATATAAGTATATTTAATTAAATAATATGGTATATATTATTTTATATAATTATTTAAAAATTAAAATATTAATTAAATTTTTTCCTAATTGATCATTCTAAAATGGAAAAATTTCTCAAGCGTATATATTAACCACTATCTTTGTGATTATGACATAGTTCATTTTTCATAACAATAAATAATGTTTTTTTTTGGAAATTTTAGATTATTTATATATATGAAAATTATTTCATGTGTATTATTGTTATAGATTTAATGGTGTTATATAATATATGAAAGTATTATATCATTTATTAAAAAAACTGCATGAAAAAGAAAATAAATAACACTAGAAACAATGAGAATAATGACTCATTAATAACAAACTGGTGGAAATATAGTTTCAAAGGATTATATAAGTTATTATAAATATTATTATTATTATTTTATAAGTTAATTAAATTTTTAAATCCATTATTAACCAAATAAAATTGATTTCATCCATTTGGAAGTGTGAGGTATGTGTTTTCACATTTCTTTTTCTTTGGCGATACATACAGCATATTAACCAATTATTTCATTTGTGTATTTTATGTAGTGCCATTTTTATGTTATGTAATGAATTAATTTTTATTAATGATTTTTACTGTTTAATTTATTGTTATTTCATTAATTAGTCTCTTGATTCAAATGTTAATAAGGTCGTACTGGTTTATTTCACAATCTCAGCATTATTCAAGATTGTTTTTGTATAAGTCTATTTTTGTTGAATTATATTATTTTTCAATATTAAAATGTATATAAATTATTCCCCTATAGTTATTAGTATTTTTTATGTATTATTAATATTTTCCCACTGTGTAATATTGAAATGCTTAAGAAAATGTTTTTAAGATAATCTGACTTTATTTATCACTTCTTTTGAAAGTCCTTTTTCAATAAAAACCATGTTTTATTAAAATGTTTTATACTATGTTTTATCATTCCATAAAGGTTTTATTAAATAAATTTTTACCCATTATTTATTTTATTTATGTTTTGGAATGGGATATTATTTTAAGTTTCAGAATGAGTCCATTTTCTAGCATTTTTAAGGTGAAAAATGAATATCCTTTTTAATATATAAGTCATGTAAGGAATTTCCCTCCATCCCGACTATCAATAATGTGAATCATATATTTTAATTTTACAATGGTATTTTTATTGAATTTTATTCCCATTATCTATAAATCATTAGTTATAAAAATTTACTTTCAAGGAAATTTATTTTTATAATAATTTAAGCATTTTGTTGTTTCAAAATAAAAGGGTGAGTTTATAAGAATGGTTATTTCTACAATAAATGTTCAATGGGACATTTAAAATTTATGATTCATCTAATAGTACATTAATTGATGGTAATTATTCATCTAATGGGATATATTCCAATGATTCAACATTGTTTTTTTACGGATGTTGTATGATCAACATGCCTATGGATATACTTTATTAATACCATTCCTTTTACTTGGGTTGTATTATGATGATGTTTATGGATTTGGGAATTTAATAAATATCATATGTTAGATTAAATATTTATTTTTATGATGATAATGGTTCACCCATTTCATCTGAGGAATGCATTGAACATTGTTAGTGATGGGTGCGGCCCACTATAAACCTTTGATGCATATATTGGTCTCACAGGAAAATTAGATATGGTTTTAATAGAGTACATTCCCTATTATATAAATTAATTGGTCGAATAATATATGTCATTATATGTCTATTCACAAACATTAATGATATTATATGTCCTATCATAAGCCTCTACTATGTGTTTTAGATGTCAAAATTTATTCATTACATCATTATGAATCTTGTTAATTAAATTCCATGTGATTATATGATTATATAGAATATACATTGGGAAATTTCAATTTCATGTTGTTATTAATATGTAATTAGTATACCATCATTTGTTTCAACCAGGCCATTGTAATATTATTGATTAAATGAAAGTTGTTTTAGTTATTTTCCATTATATATTAATTATTCCATATTTATTCGTAACATTCATTGTACTAATTTTAATTATGGGAATATGATATCACTAATTTATTATTTTATCTCTTATTGGGATCGCCCTAAAAATATTGTAATTGATATATAGTGAAAAACTAAGGAGATTAATTAAATTCCCAAATATTTTATTTGTGTATTTTTTTAAAATTTAATGTTAAATTTAAATATATGTCTAGTTAAAAATGATAACTAAACTATTTTTTAATTCAATGTTTTATTCATTATGACTTAGTCCAATATAATAATATATTCGACAAATTTGAGATACTAGGGTCGAGGTGATACACATAATCTACTTAATTCATTAATTTATGACACAGGTAATTTAATCATATGAAAGGGTGAGATTAGATTATTCCTAAGTGTAACAAAAAAATTATAAATTTATGATATTATGAAATCTGGTGATTAGAATAATAGTATGATAATATGATCATAATATAAGAATGAAATTCCCATTAAATAAATTATTTTTAATTAGAATTCATTGAATAACATTTGGTCATGGAGAATAAAAAAATGTTAAAACAGTTCTAAATGATCAATAATAAATCATGTTTCAAGAGATAATATAATAAATATAATAACTTTGTCCCAGAATAGGATTATAACATTGTGAAATTATATAAATAGTAATAGGTTCACTGATTAAATTAATTACATTTAATCAAGTCCTTGTATAATAATTTGGACATCAAAAATGTTTTATAAAAAACCTATACACGTTAAAATAATTCTATTTATAAAATTATATAAAAGAAATTAATTCCCAACATAATGTTTGAAATATGTAATAATGTTCATGAATTACAATTTATCTAATGAGTTATTTATCTTCACCCACTACATTTCATGGATATAATGCTCCAACCTTCAATATTTATTTATTCATAAAGTATTCTATAATATCAAAAAATCATTTATCAATTTAATATATGATAAATAATAGAAATGAAATAGATATCACTGTAACATTCATCGTAGCATAACCAAAGGAAACGAAATGGGATTCATTATTATTTAATCATAACTTAAAAAAAATTGGGTATGAAACAATTATCATATAGTCTTCAATAAAACATCATACAATTAAATGAAATAGATTAAAATTTATAGTATTATAAGATCATATCCCCAGTCAAGAATGAAAATCCTCAAAGGATGTTGAAAATTGTGAAATTAATTTTAAATGATAATTCAAAATAAATTATGAAAACATTACAAAATCTACTTTCCATTAAATAAAATTTTAACTAAGAACACTTTAATTATTATAAAATCATATTCTATGAAATTAACCCCGGAAACATGATGATAAATATTTAAATCAATTAATGGTCTTGTCTAAGAAAAAATATGACCATGATGAATATATAAAAAGAATACACTCCTATCACATTCTTGTAAAAAATTAAAAACTAATTGTCTGTAAAAAAGTTTCTTTAAAAATATTACATTTAATATTTTTTAGAAAATGTTAAATGTAGTGAAAATTAATGATTTTAAAAATTTCATGTATTCATAAAATAATTTTTACTAGTTTCTGTATGGATGTAATATATCATCAATAAAAAATGAAATAAGGATCAATTCTATTAAAATATCGTCATATTGTTTTGTAGAAAGGAGTGAATAATGGAAATAATATAGAAAAAAATATATAAATAAAAAGTTTTGATTAAAATTGATAGGTTCTAAAGGATAATATTCATAAAATTTATCTCAATTGAAATTGAATTTTGACAATTTTGAAAAGAAATAATATTGTAACAAAACGCCCTTACCAAAATTCTAATATTGAATCTCACACATTCCTATATACATTATAATATATATAATTTTTTTATAAATACAATATTTAATTATATTAACACATAAATATATGTATTTAAATGCATAAGAATTTAAAACTATCAATTTACTTATTTAAAAAAAGACATTTGTGTGAAAACATGATTGTTTTCCATGCATGATTCAGTTGGATGATTCATGTACTTGCACCATGATAATAGATTCATCATCAAAAAAATATTAACCGTGATAAAATTTTCATATTTATTCATTGTATAAGTTTTTATAAACCTTTAAGAACAATAGTGAAATTTTAATTACATCACTCCTTGTAGATGATAGTTTGTACATACACACATGTGATGTTACCACTTTTATATGGTTCGAATGAAAAATGGTAATTAATAATTCAATATTATATAATTATAAGTGTATAATTAATTTCATATATATATTTCAAATTAATATTTTTTTCAAGATATGTAAAATGAAAATGAATAATGGCTCATGTCGCATCATAGCAGTGGCCATCTATTCATACACAAAAGTGACATTATCATTTTCCAATATATTGAATGGTAAGAAGTATATAAGGTCTCATATTTACAAAATAACAGTTAATTGATTAATTTCATATAAAAAAAATTAATCCATCATAAATACCATCTAATAATGATAGGTATGATAAATGAATCATATCACTACATGGAGGTATACATATGCAAGAGAGATAATTTTAATTCATATTTTGATAGAAATGTCGTTGAAAACTATTAATAAAATTTCAAAATGATAATTAAGTATATTAAATATTCTTGAATAATTATATTATAATAGAAACTGATTATTTAATGGATTTGAAATGAGAAATAAAATTTAACGTACTCGTTTATGAGTTAACCAACTTCATTGAGAATCCTTGTTCAGTTTACACCTTATGCCTTGAAAGAATGATATTATTAAAAAATGATAATTCTAGGATTTTTATTGGTATGTTTAGATTGTATAATGTTTTTAATTTTTGGATATATTAGGTTTGTTATGTGTGAGAAAAGAGTACAACATTTATAATTTCATGTTGGAGGGAGATGAAACACTTTGAATTTTCAACGTACAAAATTATATTAATTTATTACTCATGAAACAGAGATCCAAATTAGATCAATATTAAATATTGTATGACATAAACACAAAATATATTCATAATATATTATTTTGAATGTTTTTAGCTCTTATTAATCTTTATATCATAATTTTAACCCCTTGTTGTCCTATTTTAACCATTATTATAGTAATGTATTTTTATATCATTTAATTTTTAAAATGTCAAAAATTTTAAATGAAATTATTATAATTGATTAATTACTCTTTCTATAAATAGTGAATACTTTTTATTTAAATCATCTAATACAAATCATATAAATTCATTTCAAAAAAATCTCACAAAACATGATGAAAAATCGTTTTCATGAAAAATCTAACTTAATGGGTTAATTTTTTTATAACAAAAATATGTATAATGTTGATTTTAATTAAATTAATAAGATTATTTTTAATAAATATATACGAATTTATTTCCAATAAAATACATACAAAATAAAACATTTTATATACTATAAATGAAATAAATTTTTTCTATAATAACAGTGTTTTTCACTATTCCATGAAAGTTTAATCTTTTAAAAAAATTCCAAATACGAACATAAGAAAACATTAATATTATGATTTTAGATTTGATATATGTTATATAAAATAAATTTCTAATCATTTTATAAATTAAATATAACCTAATTTCACACACTCTTATAAAATCATTTTTTGAAGGGAAACAATTTTTAAACCAATAAAATGAAATCAATAAAAAATTTGTGCATAATTAATTATAAATTAAAAACATAAAGGAATTTAGTAGGAACATTATAAATATTTTTAATAATTTATTTATTCATATTCATACCCTCAAATCTATAAACTAGGTTATAATGTTTTATTATATTATGGTTCTTTAGACTCATGGTTTCATGTTACGAAAGCTATCGAATACATCAATATAATTTCAATGAAATACATATTTAAAATATTTGGTTATTACAAGTATTTCCTTGAGGCCTTCAAGGTTCTATATCTGGTAGAGGTGGATCTGGAGGAATTTGGGACTGTGATTCCACATGAAGAAATATCAATAAAACAATATTCTATTGAGGTTGAGGGACTTCTTCAAGACCTTATCATTTGATACATGTTCCCAAAGGCACGATCAATTAGAAATAGTATGTGTTGTGAATGTTACATTATAGTTTGATAATAAATAGTGAATATAATAGAGTGAATTTTAGTATAATAGAATACAAGAGATAAATTTCATTATCCCCCACATATATTTTACATGATATTGAAATGGTACTCATATTTTTGTTCACTACTTATAGTGGATTGGCAGATTCGATCACCCCTTATTTCTCTAATATACTCTCTTATGGGATCAATGATTTAGGTTTACTCACATAATCATCAGGAGGATGTTAATCCATGATAATCTTGTAAAATGAAACATATTGAAGTAGTAATTTATTATCAAATATCAATGTTATATATGTAAATGATGGTTCCACCATTGATAACATGAGCATTGGTTCCTTTTGAATGATGTTATTTTGATAATTACAAGTAGGGAATGTTATTATATTAATTGACAAATGACACTCATGTAAAATCATTAATTAAGTGAAATGTTTTAATATCATGTCCTTGAATATTTCATATAAACTATATCTACATGTTTGATTATATATATTCACATCACGTCTTTATGGGGACACAATTTCCTTTAGCCAGTGACTATTTACATGCCCCCATCATGATGGGTCCAAATGCATTGGGAATGGTTTATGGAGGGTTGGATGTGACTAGGGATCCATCATTAATAGACCAAATCTTGATACATATGTTGTTTCTCTAATACTCTCTGATCTAGTATGGGATAATGAATTTTTGGTTGGTCATGACCCAAGAAGATATTATCTTGGTGATCACTCAATGATTGGGGAATTTCCTGGTGAAGATTGTTATTTCTTAGGATATATTTTACAAAATCATTCAAATATCATATTTAATAACAAATTTTTAGTCTTTATCCCATCATGGTTATGCCCCCAACACACTACATGGTAAAACAATATTTGTAGATATGACATCATCTATGTTTCCGAATTTATTACAACCTGAAGAAATATATATCACTAATGATTTTTATAGTATGGTGATAAAGGTGTCTACAATTTTAGGAAAAAAATATAAATTATTGGTGGTCATAAAAGTTGTTGATTATTTAATAACATTTATTTTTGTTGACATACTAGTTTTATGTGTCTAATTTTAGAATAACCCCATAAAATTTCATAATTGGAAATGCTTATACTTTAGGCTAACACCCATCCAAAATAAATAATATACCTACACAATATGCATCAAAACTATAGGGAGAAGTGATTATGATTCCCTACAACAGGGTCTTGGTTTTTGGTATACATCAATGTTCTTGGTACAGCCCTAGATTGAGGTTTAGAGATCATATCATTTCCTCAGAACATTAGGAAAAACGTATCTGAAATATCCTCTGATTTAGTATAGAGGCACCTTTGGAAGATATAAATAAATGATTAGACCACCTATAATTCATGTTCACAATGACTACTTGTGGTGGGTTCTAATATCTAGAGCTCATTTTTTTGGGTGAGTGAGGTGGTTTCTATTAGGTCTAAGAATATGGGATTTGAATTTAGTGTGTCAATTGATGAGTCCTCACCATCACCCATGAAATGATGAAATGAAACCCTAAAAAAGCCCTCCTGGTGCACAATTTAAATAAAAACTCACCAAAACATGGACAATGTAGTGATATTAGAAATGTTCAGGCCTAAACAATAGTTTTTTGAAATAGTTTAAATGCTCAATTTTGTGGAGAAGAAAGTTTTATAATGATAGAATATATTAGCATAGTATAAAATGATTTAATTTTTGTTCTTTCTAGAGATCTGGTGGTGTGGTAGACTGTAGTGCAAGAAAATAAAATGTTGGATCAATTGATCTAACAAATATTCTCTCTACAAAAGATGAAGTTAAATTTTGAGGAGTCTTAAAATCACCAACAATCATAGTTTTAAAACATTAGACCCTCCATTTATTTAGGATATCATGGGATAGGCTTTCATATGTAGAGATTCATCCCATATTATAATTTATAATTTAATCATATTGTTTAATTCCATTTGTTTTTGAATTTTTTCGTAGATTCAGTCATAAAAAAATATCTCATAAGTCACTGAATGTGGTTATGTTATCTATAATATTAATCCAACCAAAATAAAATAAAATCCCTTGAGAAAAAATAGATTTTTCATATGAGTGTTTGTTATATATAGATTGTTATATTAACCATCTCTATGTCACTAGCACTACTGTAAATTGGAGTATTTTTTATGGACAATTTGTGATGGGGTCCTATCATAAAAGTTCATCTATGATAGGACCCTATCACAAATGTCCCATTACAGGAAAAGGCATCGCACAATGTTTATTTGCGACGGTACATGGGCCCATCAAAAATAGTATCCCCAATATTATTTAAAAAATGAATATCTGAAAGAGGTCCTCATTGCAAATATTTTTCCAGATACATTAAAAACAAAATTTATGACACCCCATTGAAAATACTATTTGTAATAGGGGGTCCCCATCACGAAAGGTTCATCCCAAATATCTCCAAAAAATTAAATAAAATAATATTTGTAATAATAATAAAATAATATCAACAATTAATAATAAAATAATATTAGAAAATAATAATCATATTACTAATGTCTATAATATAAATTATATAACAAAATAATAATAAAATATTATTAATATTATTAATATTAAAAGAATAATATAACAAATATCATTAAAATAATTGAATATTATTATGAATATAATATTATTATTATTATTATTATTAATGAATTTATATTATGAATCTTAGTAAAATAACAAAAAATTGTAAAATAAAATTACCTCGATATTCAAAAAAAATTACTATAAATAAATAAAAAATAATGTTACAAAAATTAATAAAACAATAAATAAAAATACATAAGGTAGTAAAATATTAAATAATAAAATAAATAATAAAAAATTATATTAAAAAATATAAAAAGAAATATTCACAACAATATGAAAAAGTATATAGTAATTTAAATAATTAATATTACAAATATTATATTACAATTTTTTATAAAAAAAATATATCATTGAGGGGTTCTTATGCAGAAGCTGGAGGAGATGGTAGAGGGAAATGCTTCTGTATACCATAAGTTAGATGTCACATTACAATTTATATTCTTTCTATTGTTGCTCCAATCGACAAATCTCCTCTTGATGTTGTTGTAGTCATAGGAGGTCTTCTTACTACTGATTCCATTGGCACATCTCATACTATTGTCATTGATGAATCTCCTCATTCTACCTGTACATACTCTTTATAACCTCAGTCTGAGCTTGAATCTACTCCATATACTATGTAGCTAATAATGATGACTCTCTGCGATATCCTATTGAGCTAGATGCTGACATCATAGAGATACCATAATAACTCTCATGCATCAATTGAGAGCTGGTTTTAACAACCGGATATTTCTCAAAGGTATAGTGGGTCACCTAATTCCATGTTTTTTCATCAAATAGGTGAGCACTAGTCTAACACTCAGTTATGGCATGACTCAATGTCTGTTACTGAGACATCTATTCCCCATATGCCACCATCAATCAGAATTTAAAATTAAAACAGTAAAATTATTATTTCTTATTAATTTTAAAAATCGAAAATAAATTATACAAACCACAATGTATCATTGGTGATCACCTATAATCTCTCCAGTGACTGGATCAGTATACATCCTCATATAAATGTTATACTCCATAACATTGGGTAGTTCAACTTCATATTTGAATAAAAAATTAACCATTCCATTTAATGTAATATATGTTATTCGACAAAAAAAAGTATTCACCATTTGTTCCATTTGAGTGTGGAATTAACAAATACCGTTGTTATGTGTAACCTCCTATGTCCCCCAGTTTTGTTTAACTACTGATGATCTCCTATAATAAATTCTACCCTAAAAATTGAACATAATCCATCCCAAACCTGATATGAAATGTAATCAGGTCGTTGTGTGTGATAAGACTCATCAAACTCTATGACTCCTTTATTCATCAATTCAATTCATCTCAAATTTTGATAACACTAATGGAAATTCACATGTATAAACCCCTCCCTTGCTTTCCAAATAGCAACATGCATTCTTTCAATGATTAGATACCATAAACCTTCAAATAAATTATAATATCAAGTTATTAATTAAATAAATTTTTAAAAAACACTATTTATTTACATGCCATCCAATAATCAAACATGTGGTTCTGAATATCAATTGGAATTTTATCCCATGAGACCCATGATTCAATGAAATAATTGCGCCATATAGAAAACACCTATCTAATAGCTATTTTTGGAAATCTATAAAAAAATGAACAAATAATAGAAAAAATTGTTTGATAAAAATTAATGAAAACTAACACAAATACACTAGTAAACAGACATATATATGATGGATAGAAGGAATGACGTTGACTTCACTCTGATATTGGGACATGAATAATCAATTTTTAATGACAATGACCCTTTTGAGTCCTCCCCATTCTGCTAGTAATCTGTGAGAGAAATGATCCAACATCATGCTTGTACAAAGGTAGATAATCCTCCTACAACTAACAAAACAGATCTGGGTCCATTTGAAACACTAAATTACCATTGTTAAAAAATAGTTCAAAAATATTATATATATATATATATATTATATATGATTATACATACCATTTAACCATCTAAATATTCATATGTTTCCTAATATTCATATTTTTCGAATATGAATGTATTAATATCCCACCTTAGCATCATCAATTTCCATATGAGTTTCAGTATCATCATCTCTCTTCATTTCAAAATCATTTGTAACATCATTAACATCATTGTCGCCATCAACCCTAAACATAGGGGTTTTATCAAAGATATTTTTTTCTCCTCTTGAAAAAGAAGGATTTGGAGCAGTCTCTTGAAAAATTACAATTCCTTTCATGTTAGCAGAACCATGTTCACATTGAGAAAATGGATTTTACCGAGATCTAATTTTTATTATGCTCCACCAATCAATCAACTAATTTTAAGTAGAACAATATTTATAATAATAGTATTCATGTCCTTGATAAGCTAATAAAATTGGTTATTTTATTAAAAGAATAATATTATATTTAATATCAACGATTACTTAGGTCAGATGAAGATGAAAACCTCTCTCAGATCAAACCACAAATAGTTAAACATGGTAATGTAATTATGTACCATATAAGAAAATAAAATAATTTCTTCCGACATACCATAAAATACATCTTCAGTTTCTCTATGATAAGATCACATCTTGTAGACAACGCAATTAATTTTTTATATTCTTAATTTGTAAGTGTATGAAATCAAAAACCATTCATGGCATATGCATTATTAGATTTAACAATTTTGGAATGTGGGTTACAAAAGCCACACAATCAATAATCAATTTCATTAAAATGTTCAGATACATGAAATTTTTTAAATTAATTATTAATATAAAAAATATTTACTTTATTTTATATTTTATACCATAATTAATTTAAGTTACATGTTTTTTTAACTAGTAGGGAAAATATTTTTTGATGATCTTCAATAGATGTTATTGTAATTTGATGAAGTTGTTTCTAGATATTATTATCATATAACATAGAAATTAAATATGATTTATTTATTGTAACAATGATTGTAGAATAAGTGATAGTATCACTAAATATAAAACTGGTTTCATTTATTCAAATTCGAGAAGAACATATATATGATCTATGTGATGCTTATCATCTGAAATACATTGTTCATGAATTCCCTCAAAGACATTTAAAGATGTTCAAAAAATGGTAATTGATTTACCATTTAATCATTAACATTTCCATTGTTGCATCCCATTTATTTGTGTTTTGATTGATATTCAGATTCAAGATAATCAAAGCATAAATAAGACATTTCATATTGCAAATAAGTTTCTGTTATTGATCCATCAACTGATGCTTTCTTACATAATTTTTTCCGTAATTTTTTCATCCTTCTCTCAAATGGGTACATCCATAAGAATTATACTAGAACTCAAAATTTTTCTTCATAGAGAGAATATAATATCAAATGTTCAATTTAGTCAAAGAAATCTACTGAGAATATTTTTTATAGTTTACCTAAAATTAGAAAATACAACTTCGTTTAGTCTTCTTAGTGCATTTTAATATGTCGTATCATGTTTTGAGTTCATTTTCTTTGGATAATGTATATGATTATTTTGGGATCATTACCATCTATGATCTAATATTTTGAAATAGTTCATGTTCTGGTCGCCTGTAATTTTGTGCAGGTTCTAATAATTCCATTACATTATCTTTGATCATACATGGTGAATCCAATATAATATTAAATAAATTATCAATGTAGTTTTTTTTCAATATGCATGACATTAAACATGTAATAGACCAACAATTCAATCCAATATAGAAGACCCCAAAAAATGATTCGTTCTATTAAATTTTGTTGTTTCCCAAAGCCATCAATTTTATCTTGGATTATCATTGATCAAAATGTGATGGGAGGTAATTAATAAAAATCTCGTATACCTATGTACCTGATACCACTATTATAGGATCACATCTTTCAATTGTGATTTTTTTAAAATGATAGTTTTTCCGCTGAAAAGGAAGATTGGTTGGAAGGAATCTGTGACGAAAGTCAAAAAAATAAGGTTTTTTCATTGAAAATCATAAACACATTGCTATCTCTAATAAAATATAGACATGATATTGGACAACATGTAATCAACCCAGATAACATTCCATGTGCTGGGAAGTCAATCATTCTCCACCTCAATGCAGCTTTCAGTGAGAAAATTTTGATCATAGAGACACCATATGTACTGACACCATTACTTTACAATGAAGTTAACACATCAATAAATTGTCTCAAATAAACATCAATATTTTTTATGGATGTCCCTGAATTAATAAAGTAAAATATATTTATAGATACTTAATCAACATCAAAAGAGGTAAATTTTATGACCTTATAAAGACAGGAAAACATGAATACTGGCTACCATAAGAATCAGATGAACCTAAACTATTAGTATAATGAAACAATATCATGTTTTGGGATTAAAATGAAAAATATCGAGGCACTTTGTCGAAAATGATTCCATAAATCACCATTAGAGTGATGATAAGATATTTTACGAGTTGAAATATTGTTTTCTCCTTGACATCAACTCCATTGTGTTCTAAAACATTAATAAATGAAATAATTTGGTTTTTTGTTGGAAATATCTCAACTATTTTATAACAATCAATACATACAATCCTAGTGGAGCTTATTTATACCTTTATTTTTCACATGGGGTATAACTTTCCAACTACTCATTTTCACCATAATATAAGATTCAGTTATTTGAACATTCATGGATCTTTTGATTAAAATTCCAAAATTATGAACTGGCCCCTTTCTCTCATAAAAATTTTAGGAAAAAAATTCCCTTCAGTTAATAGTGTTTTATCCAAAGAGAACATCTGAATAAAATAGCTATTTGAAATTATAGTTATAAGGCCCCAGCCTTAAACCTTACTTAATCTTGAGTTATTACAAGATTACACATTGAGGATCTTTTCAGGTTTAGAGTTTTAGAGAATTAGTACATAACTATTACATCTCAAAAGATTACAAAGTAGTCTCTTCTACTAAATTTCCATAAAATGAAAACTCTAAAAAAAGAAACATGTCTAGTTTCATGTTTTAGGTAGCATGGTCGTCCCTTGATCCCATCCTTGACCCTATTCCACGCTAAGTCCTGTGAAAAACATTTCAAAAACTTGGCATAAGCATAAAAACTCAGTAAGGGATACACAAAGAATAAAAACTGTTAGTTTATCAAAAAAAAAAAGTAAACCATGTATACTTTAACAAGGTACTGCTTTTCACCTTTATGAATTATTAAAATCTGTTCACTGAAAAAAAAGTATCATTACTTACCTTTTTGTAACCAAAGGATTACCATAAAACCCATATAAAGAACAAATAACATATATAAAGGTAACTTGGGACATAAACATACTTAAGTGGAATAACCATACGGTCGACTCCCACACATATCACTTAATGGAATAGCCATACGGCCAATTTCCATACATACTTAATGGAATATCCATACGGCTGACTTCCATACCCAATGCATTGGAGGTTATAACGTAACCACCCGTCCTGGTATTCACGGCACCACCCGTCATATGGTTTATAACGTAACCACCCGTTAAAATGTCCAAGTACCAATATAAAATCATAAAACATAAAACCAATATAAAGGAATGATAACATTTCCACATCACAATATATCATAATAGAATCCTTTATCAAAACCATTTTCAAAACCATTTAAAACATTTAATAAAGAGATTTTGAATCAAAGTGTCCCATACCACCTTGAAGCTTAAAATTTTAAACCATTAATATCCATATAAATAAATCCTTAAAACCATTTTGAAAACATGGATATTAATAAGAACAAATAATTAAAACATTTAAAATGACATTTTGGTTAAAGGGGTTTTACCAAAATTAGAGACACTTGAATACAATAATTGAGGAAAAACATTTAGTCAGAACTTTATAATATCATGAGAATAAATGGATTCATGATATAATACTCCAAAGGACAGTATATACACCATATAAGAGTGAATTGGAGCATAACAACAATGAACCCTCAATAGAAATGTCAAATGTGATGAAATCCCTTATAAAGAAGGTATACTTAAATTAAGGACAATTCAATCTCAAAAATATGTGTGACAAATATAAATACACCCAATATAAGTTGATATTAAGTGTAAAACAATAAAAGTCCATTCACACATATTCAATGGATGACATATTCAATGACTACATGTTGAACCCAAAGAAATCGAAATTGGGTTAAAAAGTTCCCTTGACAGCCTAACAGCATCACATAAAAATGAGTTGATGAGAGATAAAAAGTGTATCTCATCACTTGGAAATAAAATTTACATCAATAAGGATATATGAGAACATATCCCAACATAACAATATGTAAATTAAAAGACCCAACAATAGAAGTCTTTTAAAAAAGAGGAGGGTGAAAGGTTCCCTTACCGACTTGGGTATCTTTCAAAACATACACCCCATGAAAGAAGGACAATAGATCATTGATGTAAATACTCATAAACGAAATTATATTACACAAAGAGTAGAATAATGGGCAGTACATACACCACTCAATGGAATTTGTGGCAAATGTAGCATAAATCTCACAGGAATAAAAGTTAGATGAAAAATCCCTTACGAAAACTCGGCAGCCTAACGGTGCCACATAAAACTTCTGAATATGGATTGATGAGATCAAATAGGGTATCTCATCACATTACAATAAAATGTACAGAAAGAGGAATATAAAAGAACATCCCCCAACATTACAAATAGGAGCTTAAACGAAGTGACATAAAGGAGAGTACTTAAAAAGAAAGAGAGACACTACTGGAAATAAACTATTTCCCAACGGTTCAGAACCGTTGGGAAAGCCCCTGAAACCGTTGGGAAAGGTTTTCCCAACGGTTCTCATAACCGTTGGGAAGTAAGCCGTTGGGAAAGGTTTTCCCAACGGTTTACTTGCAACCGTTGCAATAGGCCCATAGAAGTTACCCTACCCCAACGGTTTGGGTGAACCGTTGGGATAGTTTTTCCCAACGGTTCTCCCAAAACCGTTGGGAAAACCAAATGCCACACATTTTTTCCCAACGGTTTTAAACCGTTGGGAATTGGTGAAGTCTTTCCCAACGGTTTAGAACCGTTGGGAAAAGACATGCTAAAACTTATATGCCAACGGTTTAAAACCGTTGGCATACCCTATGCTGCAAATTGCAGCACCCTGCAATTTGCATAGCCCCTGTCCCCTGTCTATCACCACCAGTCATCAGGCCTCATTTTCACCTCATTTTCACCTCATTTTCACCTCATTTTCACCTCATTTTCGATCCAACTATTGTACCAGTAATAAAATAAAACATACATATTCAATTACGAACAAATTCATACACATTTAACATATAATGGATCCTGAAACTATACAAATCCATAATTAAATTACAATTCATAAACATACATAATTCATATAGAATTCAATTTAAAATTTAGATGACAATTATACGTGGAATCTGAAATTCAATTCATAATATGATCGGTTTTTTCTATACCATATATTTTTACCTCAAATGATGTCCATTTTAAACAAAATACATACACCTGAAGTGATACCGGCCACACCGCACCTCAGATTGAGGCGGGGTTAACTCGTACACGTCACATTTGACTCATGGATCGTTGTGCAAAAGTATCGACAGAATCCTAATGCGTTTGGTCGGTTTTCCGTATGCCAGTTGATGTTTTTCACTTAAAATGGCGTCCTTTTGAAACAAAAGACGGACACTATGAGTGGTGCCGACCACACCGCGTCTCCAATTGAGGCGGGGTTGATTCGTACACGTCACATATGACTCATGGATCGTTCTCCTAAAGTTTAAATGGAAACCGAATGCGTTTGGTCGGTTTTCCGTATGTACCTAAAATGTTGTCCATTTTAAACAAAAGAGTGACACTTAGACTCATCCCGACCACACCGCGACTCAGATTCATCCCGGGTTGGCTCGTACATGTCACATATGACCCATGGATCATTGTGATAAATTATAAAAAGATTCCGAATGCGTTTGGTCGGTTTTGCGTATGCCAGTTGTTCTTTTCATTTATAATCATGTCCATTTTAAACAAAAGAGACATAGTTAGAGCGGTGTCGGCCACACCACATCTCAGATTAAGACGGGGTTGACTTGTACACGTCACATATGACCCATGGATCGTTGTGCTAAAGTATCGATAGAATCCGAATGCGTTTGGTCGGTCTTCCGTATGTCAGTTGATGTTTTTCACTTAAAATGACGTCCTTTTGAAACAAAAGACGGACACTTTGAGTGGTGTCAGCCGCACCGCATGTCGGATTGAGGCGGGATGATTCGTACACGTCACATAGGACCCATGGATCGTTCTCCTAAAGTTACAATGGAAACCGAATGCGTTTGGTCGGTTTTCCGTATGTACTTAAAATGGTGTACATTTTAAACAAAAGAGAGCCATTTAGACTGATCCCGGTCACACCGCGACTCGGATTGACCCGGGTTGGCTCGTACACGTCACATATGACCCATGGATCGTTGTGATAAATTATCAAAAGATTCTGAATGCGTTTGGTCGGTTTTGCGTATGCCAGTTGTTCTTTTCACTTATAATCCTGTCCATTTTAAACAAAACAGACACAGTTAGAGCGGTGTCGGCCACACCGCGGCTCGGATTGAGGCGGGGATGATTCGTACACGTCACATATGACTCATGGATCGTTCTCCTAAAGTTTCAATGGAAACCGAATGTGTTTGGTCGGTTTTCCGTATGTACTTAAAATGGTGTCCATTTTAAACAAAAGAGAGCCACTTAGACTGATCTCGGCCACACCGCGACTCGGATTGAACCCGGGTTGCCTCGTACATGTCACATATGACCCATGGATTGTTGTGATAAATGATCAAAAGATTCGGAATGCATTTGGCCGGTGCACCAGACAGAAGCAAGGGATTTCTCTGGCTCCACCGGCTGACCGGTGCTGAGCCACCGGCTGGCCGGTGGTCTGGACAGAAGCATGCTATTCTGTCTGGGTTCCACCGGCTGGCCGGTGGCCAGGCACCGGCTGGCCGGTGGTCTGGATAGAAGGTATTCCATTCTGTCTGGGCCCACCGGTTGGCCGGTGGCCAGACACCGGCTGACCGGTGGCACCTGGCAGAGGGCAAGGCCTTCTGCCTTGTCCACCGGCTGGCCGATGGGCTGGATCCGGCTGGCCGGTGGACTTAAAATGACGACTTTTTGAAACAAAAGACCGACACTTTTTGAGTGGTGTCGGCCACACCGCGTCTCCGATTGTGGCGGGGTTGATTCGTACACGTCACATATGACCCATGGATCGTTCTCCTAAAGTTTCAACGGAAACCGAATCCGTTTGGTCGTTTTTCCGTATGTACTTAAAATGGTGTTCATTTTAAACAAAAGAGAGCCACTTAAACTTATCCCGGCAACACCGCGACTCGGATTCATCCCGGGTTGGCTCGTACACGTCACATATGACCCATGGATTGTTGGGATAAATTATCAACAGATTCGGAATGCGTTTGGTCGGTTTTCCGTAAGCCAGTTGATTCTTTTCACTTAAAATGACGTCCTTTTGAAACAAAAGACGGACACTTTGAGTGGTGTCGGCCACACCGCGTCTCCGGATTGAGCTGAAACCACCGTGAAACATTCTAATTATTATTCGTGACGTGTACGCGCAGACGGCACGTCAATCGGACGTGCGGTTTGCGCGGTACGGCTCAATATTAGTGTTTTAAGTGATGCGCGCGCTTCGTAAACGCGCGTGAGGGGGGTCCAAACGGGCCGAACGATGTCGGAATGGCCTGAAATCAGACGACAAATACGGGTGAGTGATTTCTGAAGTGGTCGAGCAGACGGCACGTCAATCGGACTTGTCGTGTGCCCGCGGTGACCGACAACGCAGTTATGGTGTCATAAACGGCCAGAACGGGCGTCCAACGGTCAAATTCATAGCGGACGGCCTCGGATTGATCTGAAACCACCGTGGAACATTTTAATTATTATTCGTGACGTGTACGCGCAGACGGCACCTCAATCGGACGTGCGGTTTGCGCGGTACGGCTCAATATTCGTGTTTTAAGTGATGCGCGCGCTTCGTAAACGCGCGTGAGGGGGGTCCAAACGGGCCGAACGATGTCGGAATGGCCTGAAATCAGACGACAAATACGAGCGACTGATTAAAATAATTCAACTCCAATACTATACTACGAGTCTAGATAAAACCAACAACTAGAATAGATTAAACATCACATGTCAAGTCAAAAATGTAACGGATCAATATGTCCCACATCAGCATCACCATCTCCATCATCATCATCATCATCGCCCTCGTCATCGTCCTCCTCATCGTCATCACCCTCCTCAACGCCTTCCTCCTCGCCTTCGCCCTCCTCCTCGCCCTCCTCATCTCCATCCTCTTCCGAATCAGACTGCTCGCCATCATCATCTTCAAGCTCGACATCGGCCTGACCACCACTGGAACTGCCACCTGGTGCACCATATATAGAATGTATCGACGACATGTATTCATCAATCGCTGGGCTGGCCTCTGCTGGAAGTGTTGGACGTAGAACTTCAATAAATTTCATAAATGCACTGTTTGCCCTTGCAGACTGTTCTGCCGTCTCTGTGGCCCTTTTCTCAGCCTGTTCTGCCTGTGCCCTAACTTGCTGCAGCTCGGTGGCACTACAACTCGTACCTGAGGCAGGCCAATACCTCGTCGGGGCTATCCTAGGTCGGCAGCGTACTCTGCCAGAATGATCATCTCCCAACACCTGATGTAAGTGATCAGATGGCCCAAAATTGTCTGCTTCTTGGGCATCGAGGGCCTCTAAAGCATCCTGTTACAAATATAAATATATTGTTAAGTTACGAAATAGATATTAAAATATAAAATCAACAGATTAAAACTTACAATCTGCTGCTGAGTCGCTTCGTTGACAGCACGTCCATCCTTTTTTCGTCTACTCGAGCAAAACAGTTTTGCTCGAGGCACACGTCCTTCAATATTTTGTACTTTCCTCTACAATGACATTGAAAACAAAATTTATATAAAGACTTCAGCAAATAATTAAATAATTGAGGAAAAAAAAGAAAATGTAAGTCGTAAAGAAAACTTATAAACAATTGTCATACCTGCTGCCTCTCATGATCCGGCATCGTCGTGCGTCCTAGTGTATGGAGGTATTTTTTTGCATCAATGTTTTTTTTATTTTTACCAGATGATTCCTAAATAAAATTCGATAATGCAAAGGATAATATTAATGCAAAACTTGAAAGTTATTATTTAAATACCTCAAATGTAATTCATACCTTAAACTGGGTACTCGTCCAATGAGTAATCATCTGACGATACTGCTCTATAGGACAATCATCCACGACTGGTACCGCCTCTAACTCAGTGCCAACTCTAGCACGCCAGCCAATATACAGCTCATGCTTGTAGGCTCTCCAAAGCTCGCCTAAATCCTTTAGACGTTCCATTCGTGCACCCTCACCATCAGGAAAATTAAATCGAAGCTGAAATGAAAATATTAATTTATATAAATACAAAAAAAATTCATGACATTAAATACAACATATTTTTTTACCCATATCTCTGCCCAAGCTCTATCTTTGACCTCATGTGGCAAATGTCTCCACGACAGCGGGCTGACGGGAATGATGTCGGAGTATTTGGCAAGCGTCGCCATAAAACTCCGACATTGCTGCCCTGTTTTCTCAACCATCTGATTGTCTTCATTATATTCCACCATAACCTGTGTGCGACGGTTCCACACCGAACGCATGCGTGTACGGCCCCGCCCCCGCCTCCTTTCAGTAGATGTATCTGTCATGAAAGAAAAACAAATATTTTATCAAAACATGTTATAATGAAAATAAATATTACTATAAAAATTTGATAGGGTTTTATAAATATACATGTGCTAGTCTGATCAATGAGTGGCGCCGGATCCACAGAACCTGATGGAACACCCTCTGGTGGAACGGGAGTCGAAGACGATGGAATATAAAAGCTCGGAGAGACAGAAGTAGAAGGAAAAGAAGATGGAACAACTGTATGACCTGATGCTGACTGGGGAGTGGGAATCATCATGGGATGTGAAAATGATGGGGCAGAAGATGCAGAAGGTAGCGAAAACATGGGAGGTCTAAATATCTCGTGTGTCCCTAACGACACACCGGGATCAGAATGTGGGAAGGCTGAAATGTCAGTGGGAGGGGCAGGGTCTAGTCGGGCACGCGCAGCTCTATGTCCACCTCTGGTACGAACCCTCCTCGTACCACCGGCCTGAGTACTCGGACCAGTACTAGGCTCCTCGTCAAATAACTGTCGACGTAATGGTGGATCCTACAAAAAAGTTTACAAAAAAAATTAATCACATGACATTATATATTCTGTAAATATATATATATATATTTGAAATAAAGTACTCACTGTAGGCACTAATGGTGGAATGCCCAGCTCCTCCATCCGACGATTGTTCTCCGCCATTTTTTTTCTTCGTCTCTCTTCAATTGGCTTCATTTCCTGCATTGGAAAACAAATATGTAATTAATTAGAAAAAGAAAATTAATGTGTAAACCAAAAAACTAAATATATGAGGGAATGAGGGGATTCATTGGTAATTTAGCTATCAATTGTTTTAGAAGAGCTTGAATGAATTTAATAAAACATACAAGTTGTAATGTTCACCAAGTTTGAAATATTGTTTGATTTGGTTTGAATACAGTTCAATTCCAAATTAGAAAATGCAATTCAAATAAAACAGCAACCAATAAACATTGAAAATTCACATAACGGTCAAGTCAACTAAAACATATTTGTGATCAATACTAAATAAATATGAATATTACCAACCTTAACAACCCAACTCGAGGTAAACCAAAAGAATTGAGAACATGGATGAATGATTCTATATATTTCCAACCACAACTTCAGGTTCACAATCAACTCTGACAATTGAGCTATTGGAGTCATCAAAAGAAATAAATGGATTGGTTCCAATGGCAATAGGGACAGTGTCAATTCCATCATCAGCATCATCAAAAATATGTCTTGGAATTACTTCAACTACGACACCAAATTCAGGTTGAAGTTGATCTTTGACATAAAAAACTTGTTTAGCCATTGATGCCAACACATATGGTTCTTTGGTTGCAAGAGTGCGGGTCATATTAATTACTCGAAATCCACAATCATCAATAAATGTGCCATGTCTCGTCATCGAATCAAACCAATGGCATTTCATCATTGTGACTCGTCCATGAGAGTAATAATCCAATATTATTATTTTCTCAACGACTCCATAATAACCCACATTTTCAAGTCGCGGTCTACTATCTGATGCGCTGGCATAACAATCTGTTGTGGCAGTAACCATAATACCATCATGTTGTGTTCTCATGTTTTTGGCTCGTTCAGTGACAATAAATCTGTACCCATTGATAACAATTGATTTACAGTCACGAACCACGGTATTAGGACCAAAAGCCAAAGCTCTTATTTCCTCAGAGACAGAGTCAGCAGACAAACTCAATACCTGCAATATAAATGACAGCTAAACTTAAGTAAATATTGAAATAATTAATTTAAACAGTAATATTTTTACCTTCAATTTTAACCAAGCAGAAAACTCTTTGCTATGCAATGTCTCTCTCCTTCTCAAAGATAAAGAACGATGCTTCCTATTTATCATTGTTTTATGTTCCCTGTAGATAAAAAAATATGAATAGTTTAACAGATATATATGTAAGATATACATATTCAATTTTGTTACCTGATATAGTCATCGAACAAATCACAGTTGAACAAAACTGTGCGATGTGCCATCTCCCGCTCTTCATTGCTTAATGTCTTCAATGTATATGATCCAGGAATTCCTCCTGTTTGAGGAAGTGATGGAAAACTGGGTTCAATTTGCTCATATTGTTCTTCTTCATTTCTCATTGGTCTGCTCATTCTTGTAGTAAGATCAGACAAATACATTGAACAGAAATCCATACATTCTTGAGCTAAGTAACCGTTCACGATAGAACCTTCGGGATGATTCTTGTTTCGAACATAAGACTTTAATGTGAACATATTTCTTTCAGTTGGATACATCCAACGAAAAGAAACAGGTCCTCCGAGAAGTATTTCAGTTGGAATATGGACAGTCAGATGCAGCATGCATGTGAAAAATGATGGGGGAAATATTTTCTCCAACTCACACAAAATTAATGGGGCATCTGTCAACATTTTTTGCAAGAAAGACTTCGACAACTTCTTAGCACAAAGATCTCTAAACAAATGGCACAACCGAATAACACCCACCCTTACATTATTGGACAAAAGATGACGGATTGCTATTGGAAGCAACTCATGCAGTAGAACGTGATAATCATGAGTCTTCAATGATTTTAGCTTCAACTCTCTTCTGTTGACCCGTTTAGATATGTTGCTTGAATAGCCATCAGGAACTCTAATAGTCTCTAATACTTCCAAAAATTGTTTTTTTTCAGTAGGTGTCATCACATAAGAAGCACATGGAAGTTTCCATTTATTTTCACTGATACGCACAGGATGCAATTCTGGTCTGATGCCCCAATCCACCAAGTCACGTCGAGATCGTAAATCATCTTTTGTCTTCCCCTTGACATTTAGAAGAACTGAAAGCAACATTTCACATATATTCTTTTCAATATGAATTACGTCTAAGCAATGACGTAGCAAATTGGTTGACCAATAAGGCAAATCAAAAAAGATACTCCTCTTCCTCCAATTGTAACAGGTTTCTGTGGAAACATTCTTTCTCTTTCCAGATTTCATTTGACCCTTCCCGAACGAAAAACTGAAATCTTTCAATTCATTAAGCACATCACTTCCAGACATACGCTGAGGTGGATCATCGGTCTCTATAGTATTATCAAATCTTCGACGATTCATTCTATATGGATGATCCTTTGGCAAAAATCGTCGATGTCCCATAAAACTGAAACTACAACGATGTTTCAGTCTTCTGGATCGTGTATTCTTCATACAAACTGGACATGACAGTTTCCCCTTCGTGCTCCATCCAGACATCATTGCATAAGCCGGAAAATCATTGATTGTCCACATAAGCGCAGCGCGCATCTGAAATATGTCTTTCGAACATGCATCGTATGTGCGCACACCCACATCCCAAAGAAGCTTCAACTCTTTTATTAAAGGTTGCATGTATACATCAATATCAATGCCAGGATCAGAAGGACCAGATATGAGTATACTCATGAAAGTGAAAGGTTTTTTCATACACAACCATGGGGGAAGATTATAAATGTGTATAAAAACTGGCCATGTGATGTGCGAAGTAAGCATCTGCCCAAACGGATTAAAACCGTCGCATGAAAGACCCAGCCTCACATTACGCACGTCAGCTGCAAAATCAGGATGTCGAGCATCAAATCTCTTCCATGCAAATCCATCTGCAGGATGAACCAACTCATCATCAGTCTTCTTTCTCTCGGTATCATGCCATCTCATTTTTATTGATATGTCATCAGACATAAAAAGATTCTGGAGTCTGGGAATCAATGGAAAGTGCCACATTACTTTCTGTGGAACGCGGGATGGTGTTCCATCAGATTTTGACTTCCAGCGGGATGTGCCACATTTTATACAATCATTTCGTTCAGCGGTTTCCTCCCAGAATAAACTGCAATCTTTCGGGCAAGCATGAATTTTGTTTCTTGAAAATCCAAGTTCCTCAACTAACTTCCATGCCATATAGTGGTTTGAGGGAATATCTGCATCATCTGGAAGTAAATCCTTCAAGAGGGTAAGAATGTAATCGATTGCTGTATTAGAAATCCCATACATAGTTTTCCCATGAAATAATCGGATTAAAAATTCCAGCTTTTTCATTTTATCGCATTGCCGATATACTGGAGTCGTGGCAGCATCATTCAATTTTTTCACCCTATCAATATCATCATTTTCACTAGATGCATCAGCTGTCCTCATATCGAAGTCTTCTTGAGTCGAAATCCTTTCTTTTTCATGATGACGAATAAACGGAAACCGATCATCTAACAAATTCTCCATTCCAGTCTTTTCATTTCGATCATCACCAATTTGAGATTTCGTTTTCTCCCCATTGTGATACCACAGAAAGTAGTTTGCTTGAAACCCATTTTTGGTTATGTGGTAGCTGACTTCTTCACGGCTCAACCAAGGTCTACCAACACAATTGGAACATGGGCAGTGTATGCGACCACTATCTGAAGCATTGTCAAATGCAAAATCTATAAAGCTCTCCAAATTGTTTTGAAAATCATCTGAGATCCGATCGGTTTCATACATCCAACTTCTGTCCATTCTATAAAAAGAATTTATATAAGTCATTTTGTCATAAACAATTCAATAGGCATTAACTATAATAGAATATACATTTAAGTAAACGATAAAGGAAGAAAATAATCAAGGTATCAACTACACATGTCAAAAAAACATACAAATGTGTTATTGAAAAAATGTAAAACCAACAAGAACTTAATGTGTTATATCACATAACAGCATGACTCATCCCATAACCATATTAGTAGGGTATCATGAACATGAATAACATCAACCTTGTGCCATCCTCCTACCCTACATGACCCCAACCACATGCCACATCTTATTATAGCCTTATCACATCACACCTCATCGAAAAACACTAGGGAAATCATAGTACATCTCACCTGAAGACACATGGACAATCACATCGCATCTTGCCTAAAAACACATGGTCAATCAATTTTGAAGGAAGAGTAGGGAATGTTGTACCCCACTCTCTTGGATTTTAATGATCACAATCACTCTCATAGTGATCTAATGTTGTTTCAAGTGTTCTTGTTAATAGGCATGATTTCAGGAGCAAGAAGTGGCAAAAAAAAGGAAAAGTGGACTTTTTTCAAGTCCACCGGCCAGCCGGTGTAGGACCACCGGCCAGCCGGTAAGGGCACCGGCCAGCCGGATCCAGCCCATCGGCCAGCCGGTGGACAAGGCAGAAGGGCTTGCCCTCTGCCAGGTGCCACCGGTCAGCCGGTGTCTGGCCACCGGCCAACCGATGGGCCCAGACAGAATGGGATGTCTTCTGTCCAGACCACCGGCCAGCCGGTGGCCTCCTCACCGGCCAGCCGGTGGAACTCTTTGGAATAGTGAGACCTACTGTCTCACCACCGGCCAGCCGGTGGCCTTCCCACCGGCCAGCCGGTGGCTCCTGGGCAGAAGCTCTCTCCACCTTCCATGGCACCGGCCAGCCGGTGGGCAAGCACCGGTCAGCCGGTAAGCAAAGTCAAACTAGCCGTTAGAGCTTGACCAGACTTGCCCACTTGATCCCCAACGGCTCCAAGAACCGTTGGCAAAACCTCTCAAATACCAACGGTTATACCAAACCGTTGGTATGTAAGTGTTGGGAAAACTCCAGTTTCCAGTAGTGAGGATCTTACATACTAGGATACACATCATGGATCACTATCAAAACCATAAAAACATTGACAGATCTCAAAAAATGAGTGCATGCCATCATTACCTCATAGAATTGAAAAAAGGTAAGTAACAATCAATATATCTCACTACTCCATACTCACCCCACAACATAAGGGTCTCACATTACTAGGGAATAATTCTATCCAATACTAAATGATCTTGATCCATTTTTCATATACATATATGATTCACCTCACCAATTACTAAATATTAATAACATACAAAATTATGATTCCATTTAACTAGAGTTAAACCATCAGGTTTTACAAGGAAATTCTATATAAGTATTTGTTTACACTTTAAATAAAGAACATGAATGTCATGTTAACACTCAACATTGATTCATTAATAAATTGTATTCGAATTTTATGGAAATACCAAAATAAATTAGTGAATCAATGTACCTATAGTGGTGCACATGACCACCATGAAACAATCATAAATTTTTACAAAAACCCTAATAATTGGGAATAACGAAATCAAGAATAGAAGTATATGATTTATAAGAGCTGGAACTATATCGTTGATAAAATATAGGAGTCTAACCTGGTAGGTGCTGATCTGATGGAAGATGTGGGGATTGGGAGGTCCTTCTGCAAGGAATCGCTCCAGGAGGACATGAACTGAATGCTTCTGGAATGTGGGGAGGCCGCTGGCTCGATTTGGTATTTGGGGCTTTTTTTTCCCAACGGTTATTAAAAACCGTTGGGAATGACCAACATTTCCCAACGGTTCCACAGAACCGTTGGGAAAACAAGATTTTTCACCACTTTTCCCAACGGTTCTTAGGAACCGTTGGGAAAAACCTATCTTTCCCAACGGTTGTATGAAACCGTTGGGAAAACTATGCATTGAGGGGTTTTTCCCAACGGTTTCTATAAACCGTTGGGAAAAACAAGATATGCCAACGGTTCATTGAACCGTTGGTACACAACTGTTGGGAAAGGTCCCTTTTCCAGTAGTGAGAGGTTAGATCTCTTACGAAAGTTCGGCAGCCTAACGGCGCCACTCAAAACTTTCAAAATGGATTGATGAGAGAGAATAGGGTCTCTCATCACATGAACATAAAAATTACAGTAAGTGTAATATAAGAGATCATCCGAATAACAAGAAATATGAGCTTTAAAAGGAATGACATAAAAGTGTGTACTTAAAAAGAAAGAGAGGAGTAGGATCTCTTACCTCGGGTCCGACTTGACTCGATCGTTCTTTAACGTCCTGAATAATAAAATTGAGTTAATTTCTAATTTCTTAAGAACCTTTTTCAAGTTCATTATTCCTTTTTATATCACTTATTACCAAGTCATAGACATTATGTCATCATTTAAGTTAATAATATTTGCTTTGCCGATATTTTGGTTCTTAAGTCGAAAGTGGACTTCTTACAATTACATGTTGTTCGTGTGGCCAAATGTTTATTATATCCACAATTGTATTCATGATTTAGATATCATATATGTCATATATATCCAGCATATACATGTATTTATAATAGTACACTACATTTGGGGATAAGAAATGAAATGCACCGTTCATGGAGACGGTAAGTCGTACGTACGCATGAACGCTACTTTCATTTCTATTTTGTATTTTATAGAATGTAATAATAATGATATAAAGGTATATTATAATTCCAGTATAATATCATATATAATATCATAGTTTCATCCTTTATACGTCCCACATATGGTATTTAACGAATCAAATCACTTTGAGGGGGCGGTAGTCCGCACTTCCTTAAATGAAGATATCGCGTTTACCAATAATGGAAACCATAAAGGTAAGCCACAAATAAAAAATACAGAAGCTTAAGTAAAGAATAGACATATGATATATCATATATAAAAATAGTGACATCATAATGGCCACCTTTGAAGGTGTTATATGAGTATTGAACAATCATCGTTTCGGGAGGCAGAATTTCGCCATCCACGGAAACCGTATGTTCTTTAACCATTTGATGTAGTTGTTTCAGAGGTTAGCTCGAATAAATATTATAACAACATCCTAGTATATTGAAGATACTGGTGTTGTTACAAAAGAAGTAAATAAATAGAGTTTTGGGGGTTGGAGAAGCAAAATAAAACAAATGAACATGAGAGAATGAATTACCTTTAAAAGTGTAACTCCTTTTGATTTGAGCCTAAAGGCTTCCTTTGAAAGGATTCTTCCCAAAGGGAATCATCTAGGATGAGGAGAGGGATGTGGAGAGAGTAAACGGGCAGGGTTTGGCCAAGCCAAAGGCTTTATGTGTGTGTGTAAGGTGGTAGAGGTGGGGGCCTTTTATAAGAGGAGAGGAGGGGTACTTTTGGAAAGTAAGACATATTACTTTATTTGAAACTGTGTTTCGGTTTTAAAAGGTCCCACATTGATATAATTCGTGGATAAGGTGATAAGGCTTCTAAATCCACTCATCCAATAAGTTTTGGACATGTTTAGTTCATATAGTTTACATTATCTTTCCATTTTATTTAAATCGGAAAATAATGATGTCATCGCTACATCATTATTATGTCATAAATACTTTATTTCATTTAATGTCTAAAAATTATAAAAAAATTACTATGTTGTAGGAAATCTTTTTAGCTTTCCAATTACTATTTATAATAAAAATTTGGACTTGTGTAACCCCACTTAAAAACTGTTTTAGTAAAACAACTCATGTTTGTGTCAATTTAATTTTAACATTAAATAAAAATATATTATTGTCATTTTCCAACTAAAGTGGCTCCATGGGTTCCCCAAGTTGTCCCATGGCTTGTCTTGGTCATCCATGACTCACCCAATAGGTTTAGGACAAGTTTCATGGTGTTTTCACATTCTTATAATATCATTTTTACCTTAAACTACACTAATTACCTCTAATCGCGATTAAAAACTTAATAAGTTACTATTCACCAAAAAAAATATTTTTATCCCATTGAACCACATTTTACTTCTTAATGACAACCATGTATGTCGGATTTTTGAAAATCAAAACACAATGATGGCAAAATTTCATTTAAACGGAAAATCAGTTTTTGTAAGTACCACTTAGTGGTTTCACTATTCATCAAAAATTGAAGTTTTTCAGAAAAATACCAAAACTTCACCCTAAGCTATATTTGATATTACAGATTCAAAAATGAAGTCCATTTTACAAAATTCAAAACATATTATTCACATAAATTAATTTAATAATTAATTCCCGTTGTCAGAGCAAATAGCGTGTTTTTATAAAACAATAAGTATCAAAAGATTGACACTAGTTTAAGTCTGATTTCAAAGTGAAATTAATTCCAACGACCACTATTGGATTTAATGGTAAAAATATTTTCTAATTTCACTTTAAAAACAATTCAAAATATTATCTAATCATATAAATAAATTATATTAAAAAGATTTTTTGAATTAAAACACAACATTTTACACTATTCATTAAAAAATGAACTTCATTGGAAAAATACCAAAAAATTACACAAAGTAAAATTTGATGTCCCGATTCTTAATAAGAGTTTTATTTGGTCCACAAGAATTTATAAGAGTGATCAAAACTATATTTAATGACAGTTCTCCATCCAAAAGGCGATAAGTGAACCTTTAGTGAAAACTAGGGCATATACGCCTAAAATTGAATTCTTTCCGTATTTTAAGCCTTTATATTTTATTGGATAAATGTAAAAACATTTAAAAACATATATAATCATATTTTAGTTATTTCTATCCATTCCCGCCATTACAACGGCTACATGTTAACTACCATTTAAAATAATATTATTTTATTATTAGAGTGCAACGTAAGAATCCCAAGAGACTCGTTGTTGCGTGTTGGGTACGCCATCGAGCATTGCATCCCCTTTAAAGTCATATTAATATTTTATTCACAAATATGGATAAATATGAAAATGTCATATTCTTTATTTACCTGGGGTGTTACATCCTTCCACCCTTTTGGGAATTGCGTCCTCGCAATTTTTAAAATTGAGCTTGGAAACATCCTTGAACGTCCCACATCATAACAAGAGTCGGTAAAACAATCACTTTAAAACAAAGAAAGATAAGTACAGAGGTCACCCGAGTTAACCCATACTAGGATTCCAAGTATGAAAATATGGACATGGAGGAAAAAAAAAGGGTCATGTTCTGATGGAGAGTGATAGAAAACATGTTTAGGAGAATGTTAACCACGAGAAAATCACAAACTTGTGATGGGTTAAACGGTATTCGATTCCCCAGTAGGAAAAGTTAATAGACAACATTTTTGTTTTAAGTTACTTTTTATTTAGGAATTTATTCATAAGGAAAAATAATCACTTATCATATTGACTTTCAACTTTTATTAGATTCCTTACACAAACTCATATTTTCTCCAAAAGACGAGTATTTAGGAAGACTTGTACACATTAGGAGTACTATAATCAACTTCTAGAGAATCACCTAATCCACAAAAGAGAACTATATACATCCCTTGTCTTTAGAATTTAACCAAAACCAAAACCAAAAAGGCTAGTACAAGATCAGATAATCCAGAAAAGGATAACCCCTTATAAAAAGAAAATCTATTCCTAATCTCCAAAATTTGTCCAACAAAACCCAAAGTTCAACGAGGACCATCTGATAAACAATTTGTCCATAAAATTATTCAAATTAAACCAATATAAGATTGAAGCCCAAATATTTGAAGGATTTAGTCACATAGTCTTCCAAGTTAGATCGTAACATTTATCTCCAAACAACATCAGTTTCTCCTAAAGTTTCGTATTGAAAAGTAATTAACCTAATCGCATATCCTCCATGATAGGTTAATCATTTTCATAAATAACCCAAAATCAACTTACTCTTAATTCATAAAATCATATAACTAAAAAGAATCAGTCAAACTAACCAGGGACTTCACGTAGTCCAGTGGTAGGCGATAAATACCAGTCGCACTTTGGTTGTGGGTTCGATTCCCGCAGCTTTGTCCGACGCGACGGGTTGTCACACGGTCTACGTGTTGTCCTTTTTCCAAAACTATAGAATTATTAAAACATTCCCCAAAATGAGATAAAATCTTCAAAGATGATCATAACATATTTTAACCTCAAGTTTATCTCATGCCTTTCATTTCCCATCATAACATATAGTAACCCATAATTACCTCAAAAGTAAGGATCATATAAACCCAAATGGTTCTTTATAACTAGGTCCACAAAAGAAAAGATAACTATTCCTTGAATAAAATTTCATATATTAAACATCATGGTTACACATAATATAAAAAGTTTTCTAATGTAACCCCATCATCAAAAGAGACTTAATACTCTTAAGAATTTCACCATAACTCTTGGAGCCCTTATAGGTTGACATCTTACTCATTCAACATTCTTCATGATCCATTAACCATTCCTTTCCAACTTATTCCGAAATACCTCTTTCCTACAAACAAAATCATGAATCATATCCTAAGATTCCAAAATAGGAAAACAATAGTCATGAAATAATACATACCTTTGATTGGTCATGGTCAGTTTCTTCATCCTCAATCGGAATGGCATTAGGTAGTGGTAAACAAACATTTGTACGCTCTTGGTGACCCCATTCACAAAACTTTTTCATAGGACATGTGTTTGCATAATGACCATGCATACCACATTTAAAACATTCAATTGATCCCTCAGAAAGAACTTCTTCCCCTTTCCTCGAGTCAACTGGATGCTTCCTTTTTCCATGGCAGGTTCTTGCTTTATGACCTTCATTTCCACATCTATAGCATATTTCTGTCCCATTGAAACATTTTCCTAGGTGTTTATTTCCACATTTTTGACACATATGTTTTTGAACACACTTACCTTTATGATTATTACCTGTAGTTCCGTAGGGATTTGTTTCTCGCATATATTATGACTTATAGAAATCACCAAGGTTTAGGTGGTCAATCATAACTCCAGATAGTTGGTTGAGGATAAACACAAGAGTTCTCATTACAGCTCCCATATCATTCAGTTGCTCGCTCAGAGAACTGTCACAGTTTCCTTCACATCCACCGTTACCTTGGTGCCTGCCAGATCCAGCCATTTACTGAAACCAAAAAGGGTCAGTGTGAGTATAACAACAAAACCATCATGTACTAATGAGGAAGATAAACACTAAGATATTCTTACTCATTCACTTTATCTAAAACTAGGACTCTATATGAAATCCTAACCATTATGGTAATGTCACTTATGCTTAAAGAATAACCTAACCTCTAAAGTTATCTAAACCGACCTCTGATACCAACTATTAGGCCCTAGCCTTAAACCTTACTTAATCTTGAGTTATTACAAGATTACACATTGAGGATATTTTCAGGTTTAGAGTTTTATAGAATTAGGAAATAACTATTACATCTCAAAAGATTACAAAGTAGTCTCTTCTACTATATTTCCATAAAATGAAAACTCTAAAAAAAGAAACATGTCTAGTTTCATGTTTTAGGTAGCATGACTTTCCCTTGATCCGATCCTTGACCCTATTCCACACTAAGTCCTGTGAAAAACATTTCAAAAACTTGGGATGAGCATAAAAACTCAGTAAGGGATACACAAAGAATAAAAATTGTTAGTTTATCAAAACAAAAAGTAAACCATGTATACTTTAACAAGGTACTGCTTTTCACCTTTATGAATTAGTAAAAACTCTTCACTGAAAAAAAAAGTATCATTACTTACCTTTTTGTAACCAAAGGATTACCATAAAACCCATATAAAGAACAAATAACATATATAAAGGTAACTTGGGACATAAACATACTTAAGTGGAATAACCATACGGTCGACTCCCACACATATCACTTAATGGAATAGCCATCCGGCCAATTTCCATACATACTTAATGGAATAGCCATACGGCCGACTTCCATACCCAATGCATTGGAGGATATAACGTAACCACCCGTCTTGGTATTCATGGAACCACCCGTCATATGGTTTATAACGTAACCACCCGTTAAAATGTCCAAGTACCAATATAAAATCATAAAACATAAAACCAATATAAAGGAATGATAACATTTCCACATCACAATATATCATAATAGAAGCCTTTATCAAAACCATTTTCAAAACCATTTAAAACATTTAATAAAGAGATTTTGAATCAAAGTGTCCCATACCACCTTGAAGATTAAAATTTTAAACCATTAATATCCTTATAAATAAATCCTTAAAACCATTTTGAAAACATGGATATTAATAAGAACAAATAATTAAAACATTTAAAATGACATTTTGGTTAAAGGGGTTTTACCAAAATTAGAGACACTTGAATACAATAATTGAGGAATAACATTTAGTCATAACTTTATAATATCATGAGAATAAATTTATTCATGATATAATACTCCAAAGGACAGTATATAAACCATATAAGAGTGAATTGGAGCATAACAACAATGAACCCTCAATAGAAATGTCAAATGTGATGAAATCCCTTATAAAGAAGGTATCCTTAAATTAAGGACAATTAAATCTCAAAAATATGTGTGACAAATATAAATACACCTAATATAAGGTGATATTAAGTGTAAAACAATAAAAGTCCATTCACACATATTCAATGGATTACATATTCAATGACTACATGTTGAACCCAAAGAAATCGAAATTGGGTTAAAAAGTTCCCTTGACAGCCTAACGGCATCACATCAAAATGAGTTGATGAGAGATAAAAAGTGTATATCATCACTTGAACATAAAATTTACATCAATAAGGATATATGAGAACATATCCCAACATAAAAATATGTAAATTAAAAGACCCAACAAAAGAAGTCTTTTAAAAAAGAGGAGGGCGAAAGGTTCCCTTACCGACTTGGGTATCTTTCAAAACATACACCCCATGAAAGAAGGAAAATAGATCATTGATGAAAATACTCATAAACGAAAGTATATTACACAAAGATTGTAATAATGGGCAGTACATACACCAATCAATGGAATTTGTGTCAAATGTAGCCTAAATTTCACAGGAATAAAAGTGTGATGAAAAATCCCTTACGAAAACTCGGCAGCCTAACGGCGCCACATAAAACTTCCGAATATGGATTGATGATATCAAATAGGGTATCTCATCACATTACAATAAAATTTACAGCAAGAGGAATATAAAAGAACATCCCCCAACATTACAAAGAGGAGCTTAAAAGAAGTGACATAAAGGACAGTACTTAAAAAGAAAGAGAGAGGTTAGATCTCTTATGAAAGTTCGGCAGCCTAACGGCACCACTCAAAACTTCCAAAATGGATTGATGAGAGAGAATAGGGTCTCTAATCACATGAAAATAAAAATTACAGTAAGTTTAATATAATAGATCATCCGAATAACAAGAAATATGAGCTTTAAAAGGAATGACATAAAAGTGTGTACTTAAAAAGAAAGAGAGGAGTAGGATCTCTTACCTCGGGTCCGACTTGACTCGATCGTTCTTTAACGTCCTGAATAATAAACTTGAGTTAATTTCTACTTCCTTAAGAACCTTTTTCAAGTTCATTATTCCTTTTTATATCACTTATTACCATGTCATAGACATTATGTCATCATTTAAGTTAATAATATTTGCTTTGCCGATATTTTGGTTCTTAAGTCGAAAGTGGACTTCTTACAATTACGTGTTGTTCGTGTGGACAAATGTTTATTATATCCAGAATTGTATTCATGATGTAGATATCATATATTTCATATATATCCAGCATATACATGTATTTATAATAGTACACTGCATTTGGGGATAAGAAATGAAATGCACCGTTCATGGAGACGGTAAGCCGTACGTACGCATGAACGCTACCTTCATTTCTATTTCGTATTTTATAGAATGTAATAATAATTATATAAAATTATATTATAATTCCAGTATAATATCATATATAATATCATAGTTCCATCCTTTATACGTCCCACATATGGTATTTAACGAATCAAATCACTTTGAGGGGGCGGTAGTCCGCACTTCCTTAAATGAAGATATCCCGTTTACCCATAATGGAAACCATAAAGGTAAGCCAAAAATAAAAAATACATAAGCTTAAGTAAAGCATAAACATATTATATATCATATATAAAAATAGTGACATCATAATGTCCACCTTTGAAGGTGTTAGATGAGTATTGAACAATCATCGTTTCGGGAGGCAGAATTTCGCCATCCACGGAAACCGTATGTTCTTTAACCATTTGATGTAGTTGTGTGAGAGTGTAGCTCGAATAAATATTATAACAACATCCTAGTATATTGAAGACACTGTTTTTGTTACAAAAGAAGTAAATAAAGAGAGTTTTGGGGGTTGGAGAAGAAAAATAAAACAAATGAACATTGGAGAATGAATTACCTTTAAAAGTGTAACTCCTTTTGATTTGAACCTAAAGGCTTCCTTTGAAAGGATTCTGCCCAAAGGGAATCCTCTAGGATGAGGAGCGGGATGTGGAGAGATTAAATGGGTAGGGGTTGGCCGAGCCAAAGGCTTGATGAGTGTGTGTAAGGTGGTAGAGGTGGGGGCCTTTTATAAGAGGAGAGGAGTTGCACTTTTGGAAAGTAAGAAATATTACTTTATTTGAAAATGTGTTTCGGTTTTAAAAGGTCCCACATTGATATAATTAGTGGATAAGATGATAAGGCTTCGAAATCCACTCATCCAGTAAGTTTTGGACATGTGTAGTTCATAGAGTTTACATTATATTTCCATTTTATTTAAATTGGAAAATAATGATGTCATCGTTGCATCATTATTATGTCATAAATAATTTATTTTATTTTATTTCTAAAAATTATAAAAAAAATTACTATGTTGTAGGAAATCGTTTTAGCTTTCCAATGACTATTTATAATCAAAATTTGTACTTGTGTAACCCCACTTAAAAACTGTTTTAGTAAAACATCTCATGTTTGTTTAAATTTAATTTTAACATTAAATAAAAATATATTATTGTCATTTTCCAACTAAAGTGGCTCCATGGGGTCTCCAAGTTGGCCCATGGCTTGTATTGGTCGGCCATGACTCACCCAATAGGTGTAGGACATGTGTCATGGTGTTTTCACATTCTTATAATATCATTTTTACCTTAAACTACACTAATTACCTCTAATCGCGATTAAAAACTTAATATGTTACTATTCACCAAAAAAATATTTTTATCCCATTGAACCACATTTTACTTCTTAATGACAACCATGTATGTTGGATTTTTGAAAATCAAAACACAATGATGGCAAAATTTCATTTAAATGGAAAATCAGTTTTTATAATTACCACTTAGTGGTTTCACTATTCATCAAAAATTGAAGTTTTTCAGAAAAATACCAAAACTTCACCCTAAGCTATATTTGATATTACGAATTCAAAAATGAAGTCAATTTTAAAAAATTTAAAACATAGTAGTCACATTAATTAATTTAATAATTAATTCCCACTGTCAGAGCAAATAGCGTGTTTTTATAAAACAATAAGTATCAAAAGATTGACACTAGTTTAAGTCTGATTTCAAAGTGAAATTAATTCCAACGACCACTATTGGATTTAATGGTAAAAATATTTTCTAATTTCACTTTAAAAAAAATTCAAAATATTATCTAATCATATAAATAAATTATATTAAAAAGAGGTTTTGAATTAAAACACAACATTTTACACTATTCATTAAAAAATGAACTTCATCGGAAAAATACCAAAAAATTACACAAAGTAAAATTTGATGTCCCGATTCTTAATAAGAGTTTTATTTGGTCCACAAGAATGTATAAGAGTGATCAAAACTATATTTAATGAAAGTTCTCCATCCAAAAGGCGATAAGTGAAGCTTTAGTGAAAACTAGGGCATATACGCCTAAAATTGAATTCTTTCCATATTTTAAGCCTTTATCTTTTATTGGATAAATGTAAAAACTTTTAAAAACATATATAATCATATTTTAGTTATTTCTATCCATTCCTGCCATTACAACAGATACATGTTAACTACCATTTAAAATAATATTATTTTATTATTTTAGTGCAATGTAAGAATCCCAAGAGACTTGTTGTTGCGTGTTGGGTACGCCATCGAGCATTGCATCCCCTTTAAAGTCATATTAATATTTTATTCACAAATATGGATAAATTTGAAAATGTCATATTCTTTATTTACCTGGGGTGTTATATCCTTCCCCCCTTTTGGGAATTGCGTCCTTGCAATTTTTAAAATTGAGCTTGGAAACATCCTTGAACGTCCCACATCATAACAAGAGTCGGTAAAATAATCACTTTAAAACAAAGAAAGATAAGTACAGAGGTCACCCGAGTTAACCCATACTAGGATTCCAAGTATGAAAATATGGACATGGAGGAAAAAACAAAGGGTCATGTTCTGATGGAGAGTGATAGAAAACATGTTTAGGAGAAAGTTAACCACGAGAAAATCACAAACTTGTGATGGGTTAAACGGTATTCGATTTCCCAGTAGGAAAAGTTAATAGATAACATTTTTGTTTTAAGTTACTTTTTATTTAGGAATTTATTCATAAGGAAACATAATCACTTATCATATTGACTTTCAACTTTTATTATATTCCTTACACAAACTCATATTTTCTCCAAAAGACGAGTATTTAGGAAGACTTGTTCACATTAAGAGTACTATAATCAACTTCTAGAGAATCACCTAATCCACAAAAGAGAACTATATACATCCCTTGTCATTAGAATTTAACCAAAACCAAAACCAAAAAGGCTATTACAAGATCAGATAATCCAGAAAAGGATAACCCCTTATAAAAAGAAAATCTATTCCTAATCCCCAAAATTTGTCCAACAAAACCCAAAGTTCAACGAGGGCCATCCGATAAAAAATGTGTCCATAAAATTCTTCAAAGTAAACCAATATAAGATTGAAGCCCAAATATTTGAAGGATTTAGTCACATAGTCTTCCAAGTTAGATCGTAACATTTATCTCCAAACAACATCAGTTTCTCCTAAAGTCTCGTATTGAAAAGTAATTAACTTAATCACATATCCTCCATGATAGGTTAATCATTTTCATAAATAACCCAAAATCAAATTACTCTTAATTAATAAAATCATATAACTAAAAAGAATCAGTCAAACTAACCAGGGACTTCACGTAGTCCAGTGGTAGGCGATAAATACCAGTCGCACTTTGGTTGTGGGTTCGATTCCCGCAGCTTTGTCCGACGCGACGGGTTGTCACACGGTCTACGTGTTGTCCTTTTTCCAAAACTATATAATTCTTAAAACATTCCCCAAAATGAGATAAAATCTTCAAAGATGATCATAACATATTTTAACCTCAGGTTTATCTCATGCCTTTCATTTTCCATCATAACATATAGTAACCCATAATTACCTCAAAAGTAAGGATCATATAAACCCAAATGGTTCTTTATAACTAGGTCCACAAAAGAAAAGATAACTATTCCTTGAATAAAATTTCATATATTAAACATCATGGTTACACATAATATAAAAAGTCTTCTAATGTAACCCCATCATCAAAAGAGACTTAATACTCTTAAGAATTTCACCATAACTCTTGAAGCCCTTATAGGGTGACATCTTACTCATTCAACATTCTTCATGATCCATTAACCATTCCTTTCCAACTTATTCCGAAATACCTCTTTCCTATAAACAAAATCATGAATCATATCCTAAGATTCCAAAATAGGAAAACAATAGTCATGAAATAATACATACCTTTGATTGGTCATTGTCAGTTTCTTCATCCTCAATCGGAATGGCATTAGGTAGTGGTAAACGAACATTTGTACGCTCTTGGTGACCCCATTCATGAAAATTCTTCATAGGACATGTGTTTTCATAATGACCATGCATACCACATTTAAAACATTCAATTGATCCCTAAGAAAGAACTTCTTTCCCTTTCCTCGAGTCAACTGGATGATTCCTTTTTCCATGGTAGGTTCTTGCTTTATGACCTTCATTTCCACATATATAGCATATTTCTGTCCCTTTGAAACATTTTCCTTGGTGTTTCTTTCCACATCTTTGACACATAGGTTTTTGAACACACTTACCTTTATGATTATTACCTGTAGTTCCGTAGGGATTTGTTTCTCGCATACATTATGCCTTATAGAAATCACCAAGGTTTAGGTGGTCAATCATAACTCCAGATAGTTGGTTGAGGATAAACACAAGAGTTCTCATTACAGCTCCCATATCATTCAGTTGCTCGCTCAGAGAACTATCACAGTTTCCTTCACATCCACCGTTACCTTGGTGCCTGCCAGATCCAGCCATTTACTAAAACCAAAAAGGGTCAGTGTGAGTATAACAACAAAACCATCATGTACTTATGAGGAAGATAAACACTAAGATATTCTTACTCATTCACTTTATCTAAAACTAGGACTCTGTCTGAAATCCTAACCATTATGGTAATGTCACTTATGCTTAAATAATACCCTAACCTCTAAAGTTATCTAAACCGGCCTCTGATACCAACTATAAGGCCCCAGCCTTAAACCTTACTTAATCTTGAGTTATTACAAGATTACACATTGAGGATCTTTTCAGGTTTAGAGTTTTAGAGAATTAGGAGATATCTATTACATCTCAAAAGATTACAAAGTAATCTCTTCTACTAAATTTCCATAAAATGAAAACTCTAAAAAAAGAAACATGTCTAGTTTCATGTTTTAGGTAGCATGACTTTCCCTTGATCCCATCCTTGACCCTATTCCACGCTAAGTCCTGTGAAAAACATTTCAAAAACTTGGGATGAGCATAAAAACTCAGTAAGGGATACACAAAGAATAAAAACCGTTAGTTTATCAAAACAAAAACTAAACCATGTATACTTTAACAAGGTACTGCTTTTCACCTTTATGAAGTAGTAAAAACTCTTCACTAAAAAAAAGTATCATTACATACCTTTTTGTAACCAAAGGATTACCATAAAACCCATATAAAGAACAAATAACATATATAAAGGTAACTTGGGACATAAACATACTTAAGTGGAATAACCATACGGTCGACTCCCACACATATCACTTAATGTAATAGCCATACGGCCAATTTCCATACATACTTAATGGAATAGCCATACGGCCGACTTCCATACCCAATGCATCGGAGGTTATAACGTAACCACCCGTCCTGGTATTCACGGCACCACCCGTCATATGGTTTATAACGTAACCACCTGTTAAAATCTCCAAGTACCAATATAAAATCATAAAACATAAAACCAATATAAAGGAATGATAACATTTCCACATCACAATATATCATAATAGAATCCTTTATCAAAACCATTTTCAAAACCATTTAAAACATTTAATAAAGAGATTTTGAATCAAAGTGTCCCATACCACCTTGAAGCTTAAAATTTTAAACCATTAATATCCATATAAATAAATCCTTAAAACCATTTTGAAAACATGGATATTAATAAGAACAAATAATTAAAAAAATTAAAATGACATTTTGGTTAAAGGGGTTTTACCAAAATTAGAGACACTTGAATACAATAATTGAGGAATAACATTTAGTCAGAACTTTATAATATCATGAGAATAAATGGATTCATGATATAATACTCCAAAGGACAGTATATACACCATATAAGAGTGAATTGGAGCATAACAACAATGAACCCTCAATAGAAATGTCAAATGTGATGAAATCCCTTATAAAGAAGGTATCCTTAAATTAAGGACAATTCAATCTCAAAAATATGTGTGACAAATATAAATACACCCAATATAAGTAGATATTAAGTGTAAAACAATAAAGGGCCATTCACACAAATTCAATGGATGACATATTCAATGACTACATGTTGAACCCAAAGAAATCGAAATTGGGTTAAAAAGTTCCCTTGGCAGCCTAACGGCATCACATCAAAATGAGTTGATGAGAGATAAAAAGTGTATATCATCACTTGGACATAAAATTTACATCAATAAGGATATATTAGAACATATCCCAACATAACAATATGTAAATTAAAAGACCCAACAAAAGAAGTCTTTTAAAAAAGAGGAGGGTGAAAGGTTCCCTTACCGACTTGGGTATCTTTCAAAACATACACCCCATGAAAGAAGGACAATAGATCATTGATGTAAATACCCATAAACGAAAGTATATTACACAAAGAGTAGAATAATGGTCAGTACATACACCAATCAATGGAATTTGTGGCAAATGTAGCATAAATCTCACAGGAATAAAAGTGAGATGAAAAATCCCTTACGAAAACTCGGCAGCCTAACGGCGCCACATAAAACTTCCGAATATGGATTGATGAGATCAAATAGGGTATCTCATCACATTACAATAAAATTTAAAGCAAGAGGAATATAAAAGAACATCCCCCAACATTACAAAGATGATCTTAAAAGAAGTGACATAAAGGAGAGTACTTAAAAAAAGAGAGGTTAGATCTCTTACGAAAGTTCGGCAGCCTAACGGCGCTACTCAAAACTTCCAAAATGGATTAATGAGAGAGAATAGGGTCTCTCATCACATGAACATAAAAATTACAGTAAGTGTAATATAAGAGATCATCCGAATAACAAGAAATATGAGCTTTAAAAGGAATGACATAAAAGTGTGTACTTAAAAAGAAAGAGAGGAGTAGGATCCCTTACCTCGGGACCGACTTGACTCGATCGTTCTTTAACGTCCTGAATAATAAACTTGAGTTATTTTCTACTTGCTTAAGAACATTTTTCAAGTTCATTATTACTTTTTATATCACTTATTACCAAGTCATAGAAATTATGTCATCATTTAAGTTAATAATATTTGCTTTGCCGATATTTTGGTTCTTAAGTCGAAAGTGGACTTCTTACAATTACATGTTGTTCGTGTGGCCAAATTTTTATTATATACAGAATTGTATTCAAGATGTAGATATCATATATGTCATATATATCCATCATATACATGTATTTATAATAGTACACTACATTTGGGGATAAGAAATGAAATGCACCGTTCATGGAGACGGTAAGCCGTACGTACGCCTGAACGCTACTTTCATTTCTATTTCGTATTTTATAGAATGTAATAATAATTATATAAAGGTATATTATAATTCCAGTATAATATCATATATAATATCATAGTTCCATCCTTTATACGTCCCACATATGGTATTTAACGAATCAAATCACTTTGAGGGGGTGGTAGTCCGCACTTCCTTAAATGAAGATATCGTGTTTACCCATAATGGAAACCATAAAGGTAATCCAAAAATAAAAAATACATAAGTTTAAGTAAATAATAGACATATTATATATCATATATAAAAATAGTGACATCATAATGGCCACCTTTGAAGGTGTTAGATGAGTATTGAACAATCATCGTTTCGGGAGGCAGAATTTCACCATCCACGGAAACCATATGTTCTTTAACCATTTGATGTAGTTGTGTGAGAGTGTAGCTCGAATAAATATTATAAAAACATCCTAGTATATTGAAGATACTGGTGTTGTTACAAAAGAAGTAAATAAAGAGAGTTTTGGGGGTTGGAGAAGCAAAATAAAACAAATGAACATGAGAGAATGAATTACCTTTAAAAGTGTAACTCCTTTTGATTTGAGCCTAAAGGCTTCCTTTGAAAGGATTATGCCCAAAGGGAATCCTCTAGGATGAGGAGAGGGATGTGGAGAGAGTAAATGGGCAGGGTTTGGCCGAGCCAAAAACTTGATGAGTGTGTGTAAGGTGGTAGAGGTGGGGGCCTTTTATAAGAGGAGAGGAGGGGCACTTTTGGAAAGTAAGAAATATTACTTTATTTGAAAATGTGTTTCGGTTTTAAAAGGTCCCACATTGATATAATTTGTGGATAAGGTTATAAGGCTTCGAAATCCACTCATCCAATAAGTTTTGGACATGTGTAGTTCATAGAGTTGACATTATCTTTCCATTTTATTTAAATCGGAAAATAATGATGTCATCGCTGCATCATTATTATGTCATAAATAATTTATTTTATTTAATGTCTAAAAATTATAAAAAAATTACTATGTTTTAGGAAAACCTTTTAGCTTTCCCATTACTATTTATAATCAAAATTGGGACTTGTGTAATCCCACTTAAAAACTGTTTTAGTAAAACAACTCATGTTTGTGTCAATTTAATTTTAACATTAAATAAAAATATATTATTGTCATTTTCCAACTAAAGTGGCTCCATGGGGTCCCCAATTTGGCCAATAGATTTTCTTGGTCAGACATGACTCACCCAATAGGTTTAGGACAAGTGTCATGGTGTTTTCACACTCTTATAATATCATTTTTACCTTAAACTACACTAATTACCTCTAATCGCGATTAAAAACTTAATAAGTTACTATTCACCAAAAAAAATATTTTTATCCCATTGAACCAAATTTTACTTCTTAATGACAACCATGTATTTTGTATTTTTTAAAATCAAAACACAATGATGGAAAAATTTCATTTAAACGGAAAATCAGTTTTTATAAGTACCACTTAGTGGTTTCACTATTCATCAAAAATTGAAGTTTTTCAGAAAAATACCAAAACTTCACCCTAAGCTATATTTGATATTCCAAATTCAAAAATGAAGTCCATTTTACAAAATTCAAAACATATTATTCACATTAATTAATTTAATAATTAATTCCCGCTGTTAGAGTAAATAGCGTGTTTTTATAAAACAATAAGTATCAAAAGATTGACACTAGTTTAAGTCTAATTTCAAAGTGAAATTAATTCCAACGACCACTATTGGATTTAATGGTAAAAATATTTTCTAATTTCACTTTAAAAACAATTCAAAATATTATCTAATCATAAAAATAAATTATATTAAAAAGATGTTTTGAATTAAAACACAACATTTTACACTATTCATTAAAAATGAACTTCATCCGAAAAATACCAAAAAATTACACAAAGTAAAATATGATGTCCCTATTCTTAATAAGAGTTATATTTGGTCCACAAGAATGTATAAGAGTGATCAAAACTATATTTAATGACATTTCTCCATCCAAAAGGCGATAAGTGAACCTTTAGTGAAAACTAGGGCATATACGCCTAAAATTGAATTATTTCCATATTTTAAGCCTTTATCTTTTATTGGATAAATGTAAAAACATTTAAAAACATATATAATCATATTTTAGTTATTTCTATCCATTCCCGCCATTACAACGGCTACATGTTAACTACCATTTAAAATAATATTATTTTATTATTAGAGTGCAACGTAAGATTCCCAAAAGACTCGTTGTTGCGTGTTGGGTACGCCATCGAGCATTGCATCCCCTTTAAAGTCATATTAATATTTTATTCACAAATATGGATAAATATGAAAATGTAATATTCTTTATTTACCTGGGGTGTTACAATAGTATCTGATTTAATAGCCATAAATTTTGTAATATCTTGAACTACGTTCACCATGTTGATACCAAAAAACATAATCATGTTGAAAATGAAAACCTAAAAGATGGCATCAAAAATTGTCAAATCTTTCAAACATCCACATAGCTCATATTTTTCAATGAAATTTATTAGTCAATTTTAAAAACAATTAGGTATTTGATGATGGAAATAATAAGAGTGATTCAATTCACTTAATATATACAAGATTTTAACTAGAACTATTTATATTAATTTGCGGATTTATCCAACCATGATCATTTAATAATGATGGATGTTGACTTCCTTATTCTATATCCCTTTGAAAATATAAAATATTTTTTTGAATAATTTAATATTATAAAAATACTATCCAAAAAAGAGATGAAATTTAAATTCACTTTTGTGGAAATTTATAATTATTTCTCTTTTGTCATAGTTATTCATAGTGTTTGTTTTAAAATAAATTCAAATCTACATTAATCTACACTTAATAAAAATAATTTATACTAGTTACCTCTTATAATTATTAATTTCAACAAATTTAGACGAATTGTTTCTAATTAAGAGTGACACAATTTCCAAAAAATTCAAGGAAACTCTATTTCCCAACGAATCACCTCCTTGCTAAATTATCTGACTGAAATCACATTGAAAAATCTTCTCTAACATATGAATATTCATTTTCATATGAACAATAATGGAGAGAATGGAGGAATCTCAGTGTTGTTATCTATTCTTGAACATACTATAATGGAATTTCAAAAATTGGAGAATAATTTTTATACGGATTTTAGTCAAATAAATATGCATGAAGATGAGTCATCAGAAAAAATAGCCTCTTTCTCCTGACAACTCATCTCCTTCCAAATTTGTCTCACTAAAATCAGAATGAAAAATATTCTCAGAAATATTCATGAATAAAAAAATGGATATCAAAATATTGGATTAGATTTTTCATAGTGATTTTAGTCAGAAAATGTTTCAAGGAGATTATTTGTCGGGTAAAAGGAATACCACCAACCAATTTAAAATTATGATAATTTATTAAAATTTATTGAAAATTATTTGGTAATTATATATAATGAACCTAAATTAATCCTAATTATTTCTAATTAATTCTTATTATTACTAATTAATCATAATTATGACTAATTATTCCCAATAAATACTAAGTATTATTATTTATTTCTATTTATTATAATATATTCCTATTTATTCTTAATTATTACAAATTATTCCTAATTATTACAATTTTTTCTTATTTATTTCTAAATATTACCAATTATTACTAATTATAACTAACTAGTACTCGCCCGTGCACTTGCACGGTGATATAACAAAGTTATTAGTTCATGCGTTCTCCAGACGATACGGTTCACTGCTTTTATAGAGGCAATAAAATATTTTGAAAAAATAAATGAAACTGGAAAAGTTGTTAACTGTACAATGACTAGTAATTAGTAACATAAATTAAGTGGAAATAATTCATTGATAGGAAGAACAGTTTCATAAAAAATGTGAATAATACAAGGTAAGAATATCTACGTAATATATTAACAGTATAGACTATAGAGGAAAGGAAAATTAATAAACAATGTTGAAATTAACTGAATAATGTTGATTATCAATTACCATACAATTACATCATTTTTTGGTTTCCTAAATTAGTAAACCCAGCTGCTGGTGGGTTATAACCAATACATAATAGAAGCACCATCTCAATGCAATATGAAATAATGTTTCAGTACAATACTGATATGAAAAGATAAGCTGGTTTCACTGCCACTCCTAGTTTTCCATCCTTCTTTAAACCTGTGCTAGAGCTCTTGCCAAACTGTAGTCCCATGGTGTTGTGTCCTGGAGAAGCTTGACCCAAGCAGGGAGCTAAAATTTACAAAAATAAAATTAACATTAATGCACAATCAATTGGTTTAGGTACATGTATGTCATGCCGATGAGATGAATCCATACCAGCAGGCGACCAGTAACCGACACTCGTGGCTTCGGGAGCCTGAGAATTGGGTGCAGTACCATGTGGAGACAATGAAATTCCTTCTCATAAAAACCCAATAGAAAGATGAGTGGCATGTTATCAAGTACACATCACCGAAATTTATCAAATTACCATAACGTGTGGAGATGTCGGATGAAGTGTTGTAGAGGCCCGGGAGCTGGTGGGAAAGTGTGTGGTTGAAGCGGAAGGCGGCGACCATGGTGTTGTTGAGGGGGATGTAGAGGTTGGTTGGATGTTGGTTTGAGAGATGAAAGTTAGCATACCCAACAAATGTAACATGAATAAATATTTACCATCATATTTCTTCTCTTTCATAACCACGAATGGATTGTGCCTCTTGACTGTGGGTTGTACACAGCTGTTCCCGCTGATAAACCAATCATAAGTCACACCGACATGAAAAATAATCAATACAAAAAACAAATCAGTTCAATTTCACTACACAAAAATGTAACATATCACAGTACAGATAGAATAATAATAATTTAGATATTCATATCAATTTTTACAAATACAAACAAATTGTTTTTTATTTAATTACAAAAAAACATAGACATGAAATTCGAAAATTGAAGAATAAAATGGAAAACATATGCTCATGATATCAAATAATGAACAACATAACCTAATTCTATACAGAGAAAAAAATCATACATGTACAAAACTGAACAATGTTCTAACAAACTTGCATCCAAAATTAGGAATGAAAACATACATTTAATGGAAGACATGAAATACTGGTGACCAAAAGATATGATTGAATCAATTTTACATGGAATACTGTGATTTTTTTGCATACTCACCCAAAAACCTCATCATAACTGGAGTACATAGCTTGATTAATTATCATATTGCAAACAGGATGGTCCAGAGGAAGCATAACTACTCGATTATTGTGCTGGAGAGTGTCCTTTACTTTTCCAAGTTTAAGGGGGACATTTCTAGTGCAGACCCAGCTATTTTTCTACTAATTGCTGAGTCCATTGACATGTTTCTAAAGAAAAACCCACATTATGTAAGTAGGTCTTTTGCAACAGATAGAACATGGTGGATTTATACTGATGGAAATCAAGTGCTTCATAAGATAGTTGCAGCTTCAAGAAGTGGAACTACAATGTTTTTGTAATCTGAGGAGGGATCATATGAGTATGATTAAAGGAACAACAGAAAAAACACGCACAATAAAGTGCATCATTTACATACAAACATAAAAAACATCAGCATTATCTAACAGGGATGGCTGATATGACCTCTCACACGCACAAACACTCTGATGAAGCCTTTTTCAGTGCTTGTTCTTGGGCTTCTTCACAATCATCACCGAACAGTGTGCATGGTGGACACAGTAATCGCTTACGCTCCCCAAGACCACCCTGCATTCGTATTTTCAAAACAAACCGAGCTTTATCAAGATCACACATCCTTGAATCTGCGCCTCCATGGCAGGAATGCATACCTCTTTATGACTCCATAACTGTGACTACCCACTGCCAGCATTGAAGAATGATGCCTCTCCACCACATCGCAGAACACAGTCCTCACATCACCTTCCACCACCTCAAATAACGCTTCATTCAACTGTACACAAACATAGTCATCAACAAAAGTTGTTCGTCGTCCATGGGAAGTTAAAAACAGACCTAAATAACTTGATTCTAGATATTCATATAGTCTTTCCCAATTCTAGTTCAAGGACTCGATTCAGCTCAATTGATGAAGAGCAAATTGAATCGATATCAATCAGTTATGCTTCATCGCAGATGAAAATTTCAAACAGATACAGTCGAACTTCAATGATTTTTTACTGCAGATTTTCTTGGCTTTCTCAATAACAGTATAGGCTATCTTCTTTAGATCTATGTCCACACATGGCAACACCTCCGCAGCCCCTACAAGAATCAGATATATGAGCAGAATTCTAAGAGAGTCAACGCAGAAAGTTCTAACAAATTCCAATGAAATGGTGGAAGGATTGGGGAGTTTCCAAGGATTCCAATCAATTTGTTTATGATCATGCCTATTTTGCAACCATGGATGAAGGATCGACAGATTTTGGTTTAACAAAATACTCAGGTATCATAGTGTACCGGGGCCTGCAATTCTGATAGCGTTGGCGGGCAAAGGTTTGGCATGGATAACGGCGAGCTTGAAAGGGGGATTGGAAGTGAAAGGAACGAAGAAGTGATCAAGAGTCCACCCCAGAGCGTACACGCTGTGATATCATTCATCCATCACCACCACCATCATCGGTTTCTCCTTCGGCGCTGATTCCTCCGCCATTGGAGACCACACTCAGCCTCATTCACTCCATCTCCCATTCCTTGTCTGCGTCGATCAGTTTCGCTGTGGGGTATAACAGAATTCTTAGTTCATGCGTTCTCCAGACGATATGGTTCACTACTTTTATAGAGGCAATAAAATATTTTGGAATAATAAAAGAAACTGGAAAAGTTGTTAACTGTACAATGGATGGTCATTAGTAACCTAATTAAAGTAGATATAATTCATTGAATGGAAAAAACAGTTTCAAAAAAACTGCGAATAAAACATGTTAAGAATATCTACATAATCTATTACCAGTATAGACAATAGAGGAAAGAAAAATTAAGAAACAATGTTGAAAATAACTGATTAATGCTTGTTTATCAAATACCATGCAATTACATCATTCTTTTGGTTTCATAAACCAGCAAACCCAACTGCTGGTGGGTTATAACCAATGCATAATAGAAGCATTATCCCCCCCTTCCAGCAGTCCCCCTAGCCCCCCCTGCAGCCCCATCCCCAGCTCCCCCCCCCCTCTAACAGTTAGAAAAATAATATTTCATAGCTTGAAAACAGGAAAAATTTCGGGTACAGTGGTATTTTACATGACAGAGGATATAATAATAAAATCAAAATAGAAAATGAGGGGTAGAATACATTTTAAATGAATTTTCTGTAATCTATATAATGTAATATGTTTTTCACTACAAATGTAAATCTGAAAACAATAAATAAAATAATAGAAACAGTGAATATATAAGGTTACCATGTGAATATATATGGTTACCTTGTGTTTGAAGCAGCATATATCAGTCTATTTTTTCAGTTTTCCTGGTTATATCTTCCCATGGTATGGGGTGTAATTTAGAAATATGAGTTGTCACAATAATATCCTAGCACGAATGTTGTGTGGTTTTGCTGCACTGGACCAACACTTCTGGATGTTGGTTGATAGTGATGTCAATCCCTACAACAATTAATAATATCTGAGAAAAACAAAGCAGAGAATTTGGTTCAGTGTAAAGTATATACTGATTAAAAAAGAAAAATACTTCAGAATTCTGATGATTACCTATTTTCATATGACAGGAACAAATGCAATGTGTTTTAATAAGATAAACATTGTAAATAAAACTGAAAAAATATTCATTTATACTCCAATGATGTAATGAATATAAAATACAGTGATGAAAATACAAAAATATTATGAATAGATGAAATATTAGTAGTTGTAAGAAATCCAATTTCACTGTTACAGCGAACTCCTTAACAGCCAGCACTCGTCCCCCTCCAGATCCATCCCCCCCAGGACTCCCCCCCTCCAGCCACTTCCTCTTCCCTCCATCCACCCCCCCCCCCCCTCCAGATCCATCCCCAGCTCCCCCCCCTTTCCAGACCCATCCCCAGACCCCCCCCCCCCTTCCAGCCCCATCCGCATCCCCCCCCTTCCAGCAGTCCCCCCAGCCCCCCCCCCTCCAGCCCCATCTGCATCCCCCCCTTCCAGCAGTCCCCCGAGCTCCCCCCCCCCTCCAGCCCCCCAGCCCCCAGGACTCCCCCCCTCCAGCCACTTCCTCTCCCCTCCAGCCACCCCCCCCCCTCCAGATCCATCCCCAGCTCCCCCCCCCCTTCCAGACTCATCCCCAGACCCCCCCCCCCCTTCCATCCCCATCCGCATCCCCCCCCCTTCCAGTAGTCCCCCCAGCCCCCCCCCCCCCCCTCCAGCCCCCAGCTCCCCCCCCCCTCCAGCCCCCAGCTCCCCCCCCCCTCCAGCCCCCAGCCCCAGCTCCTCCGCCCCTCCAGTAGACCCCCCCCCCCTCCAGCCCCATCTTCCAACAACCCCCCCTGCCCAGCCCCTTCGCCCACCACTTCCCTCCTGCCCAACCGCTTCCCCCATCAGGCCCCACTTCCCTCAAACAAAAAAACGACATGCCTCAATGGATAAAACAACAGGTTCATCCCTAGGTTTAAGGTCAAAAACATCCACTACTTTAATGAGAGTACATGCAGTGTAAAAAATGAATGACATCTCACATTTAATACAAGTAAAATAAACTAATAATTGAAAAAAATACCTAATTCTTGAAAATATACCCTTGTTGCAGTCTTCCATGATGGTGTCTTCTCCTCAATTTTGTGTCAATGACCCTGTCATTAAACAATCTGATTGTTAGAAATTTGAATAATTCTTGAATATGAAGAATGAAATAAGTTATGTTCTCAGTTGGGGCAGGCTGGAGGGGAGGGGAGAGGGAGAGAGGGGCTGGGCAGGTTGGAGGCAGGGGGAGGGGAGGAGAGGGTGATGGCAGGGGGGTAGGGGGTTGCTGGGAGGAAAGGTTGGGCAGGAGGGGAGGGGAGGGGCTGGGGCTGGAGAAGCTGGAGGGGTGCGGAGGGGAGGGTGATGGTAGGGGGAAACGGTTGCCCAGGGGGGGAGGGAAGGGGAGAGGCAGTTGTTGTGCTGGGGGGAGGAGAGGGGCTGGGGCTGGCTATGCTGGAGGGGAGGGGAGGGGAGGGGCTGGGGAGGGCAGAGGCGGTTAGTGGGCAGATTTCCAAACCCTCACCTAGTTGCTGCAGTTTTCCAATGTTAGGCGCGTCAAAAGGATGACCCATAGGTTCCCACCTATAAGTAATCATAGAAAAAAAACTTAAAAGCATATGATCAAACATTTTATACAAAAAAAATTCAAATTTTGATGAATAATACCCTAGAGGTGGGAAGTACATGAAGAAGATGCAACAGAAACATCACCTTCAAATCAGCAATGGTCGCCCCTAAAGGAAAACTGGAAGTCGTTATGCCCCGATGTTTGGATTGTAGGCCGTCTGACGAGATTAGCATGTCCAATTTATACATTACATGATCCCCTGCTCTAAAATACATGATCCACTACTATAAAAAACGATCTACTGGAAAAATCATTATCCATTGCCCAATAAAATGAATGTTACACTACTTACAGGGAAAACATATTCCACTACTGAAGAAAAATACATGCTCCAATCTACTGGTCAGAAAATGTAAGATCCACTACTAAAAAAAATAATCCACTAGTATAATTAATGTAAAGTCACATTTAGTATAACTAAATGTAACTAACAACTCAAATAAAATATAATGATCATGCACACCATAAAATGACAGTAAACTTATATTGTACCAAAATCTGTTGAGTCCATGAAAATCCGATAAATTAGTAATCAAGAAGTGAAGAAAACCGTCCAACATATTGGGAAATGCAGAATACAACAAAATGCCCAGATTGAAGTAATGTCCAGCATTAAATCACCAACCTAAGCAATCTGTAAAAAACATAAGAAACAGTGCAGCATTAGAAACCTACAGCATTATCTTCTAGTAGCAAAAACCTCAAGCATTATGATCACATTAATGGGAAGTATTTCTCAGTGTAGATGTATGTTTACCTTCTATTTCCAGGATGAGTTTTCAGTCTGTTTTTTTGGTTCTCTTGTTTATATATCCCTTCAGCATGCTCTGCAAATCAGTAGATGGACATGTTGTAGGCACGATGTCTGGAAATGTCTGGACAGTATCTTCCACACCATTATCAATATCAAAAGAATGCGACAGATTTTTTTACAGAGAGGTTTCATGTTAGAATAACTTGAAACTATAAAGTAGAGCAATTAAAAGCAGTGAAATTAAGAGTTGCTCAACCTGAATATGTAGACTGTTTTTTATCAGCACATAGATGTAATAACTACGTACATCTATGATTTATAAATATTTAAAAATCAGATTGCACAACAGTAATGCATTGTGTTGTTATAGTAATGGAAATAATTTAGGAGTAATAGAAGATAACATATGTATACCCTAGTAGAACACGGGTTGAAGGGTGAAGTATGTAATCCTGTATCAGTGTTTAAAGTGCCAGGAGAAGACCCCACTGTTTGATGAGCCTACGAGGAAATGTAAAAGGAATATATCAATAATCTGAAATCCATTGTTAGAAACACATAGTAATGTAATTGAAAAACAGTTACCTGCATATAATGATCTACACTACTTACTGTAGAAGAAGAACTGCTTTGATAAGCCTGCATATTATTGACGAAAATTGTAAGGTATTGTGACTTGTTGGGTTTATAGATAACGTGAATTAAATACATACTGACGTGTTTATGTTCTAAGACGTCATTAAAGAGGTTGATGTACTTCTCATTATCATTCATATAAATGACTTTGTAACAGTTTTGCTCAGATGGGCAATGACGATTCTTAATATTATAATCCGTCGGGTCAATTCCCAACAGAAAATTTATGCTTTTGAAGAAGTTCAATTCATGAGGGAAACCAAACTCGTCATCGTCCTAATAAAAAAACCCATTGTCAGTGTAATTTTAAATATTTCAAATAATTTTAAAAGAGAAGACATAAGGATATGGATTTACCTGTAACAAATTAGCTCTCAGTTGCGCTGCTGTTTTTTGTATGTATTGCATGACATGTTTTTGAAACAACACCACAGAAAAAGATTCTATCTTGTCTGTAACCATTAGTTGAACTCTAAACCTGTTGCAATTGTTATTATGACTACATTTTCAGTATCATTTCAAATGTGATTCTTAATGAAGTAGCATAATGATAAAAAGATATTATTCCAGCATTGAATACATGAAAACCTTGGAATAATGCTTGTAGGTGAGGACTTGCAGGACATGCAGCAAATGCTTCCATCTATAATATGCACTTTCTTCATGCACAACTGGCATGATTCATAGAACCAGTTGTGGGTGCTTTGAATTTTCTGAACTGTAACTGCAATTAAGAACCTAGTACTCTGCAGTAGATTAATTACATGTTAATATAGTATTTTGTACAGGACAATAGTTAGCACATAATAATATTGCATAATCAAAAAACAGAAAAGAATTAAATATTGCTAACCTGTAGACAGGTTTTCACATCTAAAATGGTTGTCTTGTTATTCCAATATGGTATTTCCATTGTTTGGTTGGGAGTTGTTGGTGATGTGGTATGTGCTGGTGATGCTATTATCAGAGTAAGCCTAGAAAAAGTCGATCAAGAATAATGTAAGTAAACACTAAAAGAATGTCGGTAGTACAGTTTTGACGATGAGATAAATAAAATATTGTACTTTGAAAGAAAAGTAAGATACACAGTTACCTGTTTTTGAAGTCCTCAACTGGTGGAAGGTTTGGGTTGTAGAGAATCCTGGTTGCATTAGCAGTTGTTGTGACAAGAACAGAGGCTAAAAGCCGTATGAAGTCAGGATTATATTTTTGTACATTAAAACCACAATTTTGAAAACACCAAGTAGATAGATTGAGATTATGAACTATAGACAGAAACCATACTCGTCAATTTCTTAACCCGGACAAGCTGTAATATCAATATGGTAGTGGGGTCTGAGTTGTTTTCCATGTACCGTGACATTTCAAATGCAAAATTTCCCCATAAACTACAGGTAATTTGCAAGCGTCTACAAATAAAACAAAGTGAGTAAATTAGTAGTTTTTTTCTGATACAGTTGTGAAATGAAATCAGTCCAAAAAAAAGTACCGGTCATCTTCTAAAACAATCTGCATTCTGTGGTTCGAAGTGCCCATTGATTGCATTGGATGTGAGTTACGTAGGACTCCAATTATTTCTAAATCACAGTACATAGAAACAATGTTTTTGTGAAAAACATTTGGCTGAAGGGAAATAAATTCTGCATGTTAATTTAACAAAACTTGGTCAAAGGTAGTGTAAATAGGTCGTATTAACCACATGTACCTATTAGATGTTCCTCAAGGACTTTTTCCTGAATTATGTCATCAAACGAAGTAAAATGAAAACTAAAAAGAGGTAGTTGTACTTCACACAGACGAACAAACGTCGTCGATGTGAACATGATTCGACACAGGTGTCTTGTTGTGAGGTAACTTCCTAGATTGGAAGCTATTTGGAAGTTCTGTACAATATAGCATAGTCCCTCAACCAACAGTTGTTTGTACTTAGAGATAAGTTGACGATTCGTAATGGTACATTGAATCTTGGTTCCCTGCATATAGTATGTTTCACTGTTGGTTAATGAGGAATCATTACAAATTGCAAGGAACAATAACATTATTTATATATATATATATAAATGTTCTCATCGTAGGTGACAGACAGTGAAAATAAATAGTAATGTCTTGTTGTAAGGAAAACTAACCTGGATGTCGCAGAGTACAAGATCAACAGCAACAACTTCATTGGAGTATTTGGAAGACGAATTGAACCACATGTTGAGGACACAAACTTGTATTCGTAGTGTTTCATCGTCGTCTGGGCTGATCTCATTCAGCATGGTTATTGAGCGTGACATATTTCTGACTGTACATAATCAGTAAGTGTTCAAATAATACATATTAATCATGTAAAAACGCCATGACAGTAAACAAAATAATTTTCCAGCGTAGAATAAAGCACATAGAAATAATTTGAAATGATACCTAAGAAAAATTCTGAAAGATTTCCTTGTAGACAATATTTTCTGTGTAACTGTTGGACTCAGGACTGGTACCTTCAACTACAATTTTCAACCCAGTAGCCGATGTGACTCTAGACACTGCAACATATAATTGACCATGAGAAAACACTGGTTTCTGAAGATAAAGCCCAACTGAAGACAGTGATTGACCCTGACTTTTATTAATAGTCATCGCATAAGAAACTGTCAAAGGATATTGTCTTCTTTATAGTTTGAATGGCCATTTACTATCAGAGTGAGTCATAGTTAATCTTGGAATGAATGCTGAATTTCCCGAATGGCACCCATTTAATACTTCAGCGCCAACAACATGTTCACCCAAGTGTGTTACTATCATTTGAGTTCCATTACACAGACCAACAGATTGGTCCACATTTCGGAGTAACATAATAGGAACACCAAGCTGAAGTGTAATTTTGTGCACTGGTAACCCAGAGACGTTTATACAATTCAACATGTCAGATGTGTAAATATTTTCTGGTTTGTCTGTATCAAAACTTGCATTGCAAACAGAGTCTGAGCTGAACTAATATTTGTTTTCACCGCCAGTGAGGCTCAACATATATTCATTTACTTCTTGTACGACATCACAGGTTAGAGCTAAAATTGCACGGTCTTGTAGATATGATCTGTCTCCATGTCTGCCAGGGAAACCCGGGTATGTATGGTTGACGATTGCAGCCATGGCATTAACATTGTCTGTAAGAAGAAACATTGACGGAATTGGAATGAGTGATTCACCATCATTTGGTTCTCCAATTCGTCCTTCACTAATATCTAAGGTCCATTTTGCAAAATCATGTAACACAGCCGCATCAGGAGTGCTAGTAGTACTATGCAATCTCATGTTTTTTGTAAGAGACAACACCCGACAGTGTTGCCAAAGAAACGATGACTTCACACTTGCGTAGACAATGTCACATCTGTTTCCTCCCGGTATAACTGGCAGTATTTGCCTAAAATCTCCTCTGAGGACAACTGTTAATCCACCGAATGGCAAATTCTGAGCATTATCATTCCGGACAGTCATAATGTCCCTAAGAGTACGGTCTAGAGCCTCAAAACAGAATTTATGAATCATAGATGCCTCATCCCAAATGATGAGCTTAGTCAATTGCAGAAGTTCTGCTACGTCACTCCCCTGTTGAATATTACAAACTGATTGTTCAGTAATGGAGATTGGAATACGGAACTTGGAATGCGTTCTTCGTCCACCAGGCAACAGTAGTGAAGCTATTCCACTCGATGCAACTGCAAGTACAATTGATCCCTATGCTCGCAGCAATGATGTTAATACTCTCCAGACGAACGTTTTACCTATGCCTCCATAACCATGCAAGAAGAAGAACCCCATTGAGTTGGTATTCAGTTAAGAGAGGATGGTAGACATAACATCTTTCTGTTCATCTGTAAGCATTCTTTGTAAACGGTTTCCCTCTTCTAGAAGTGTTTCTCTACTGTAATTCAATTATTCTGCAATTAAACGATTTGCAGTGGCATCAGAATCTGAATCTGGAAGTGGCATAGGAGGAAATAAATGAAGTGCTCTTCCATTGCTCTATAAAATGCAGTCTATCTCTCTCAAAGCATACGTTTGTATCTGGTGATCTGTGAGTGTAAAATCTACAATGTTGAGGAATAATGTTAAACAGTAGTACGAGTAACCGCTAACGAAGTCATTACAACATCTTACATTTAATTGAATATAAGAAAAATAGTTGAAGCAGAAAAATGTTGATAAAAAACATCAGTACAGATGGCAATGTAATGTGAATAAAACACATAGGTTCTTTGAATTTATTAAATTGCAGAATATTTGTACAGATTATTATATTGTAGTACAAATGGCACTGTCATCTGAACAAATGATATATGAATATGTGGATTATGTGTACAAAATTGTACAGTTTAATATATATTCAAATTATATTTGAACACCAAGGCTGTAAATTCTGATGTACTGGATTATACTGAATAAAACATATATGTTTATTGAATTTAAAAAAATGAAGAATTACTGTACGGAATCCAATATTGCAGTACATAAGGAAATGTAATGTGAAGAAACGATATATGTATATGTGTATTATATGTACGGATTTGTACAGTTTAAAATATATTGAAAATATATCTGAACAGCAGGGCTGTAAACTTTGAAGTACTGGATTATATTGAATATAAACAAATTTATAGAAGTAATTAATTTACAATGAATGCATATTCAATTTACTACGAAGTATTACATGTTTTTTTAATGTTTGATGATGCAGATTATTTATACAGATTCAAGAATTTCAGTACAGAATGCTATTTAATGTTACTAAATTATACATTAAAGTTCCAAATATCTGTACAGCATCGTACAGATTTTAAGTATGCTAGAATTACTATAATTGTATTTGAAAAGAAAGGCTGCAATCTTTGTTGTCACAAACTGTGGACAATATACTTATGTGAATTAGTGCACTGAATTTTTTTTTGAGTGTTTACAGAGTAGAATAAATAAATTCAATTGAAATATAAGTATTCTGATCAGAGGGCATAAATAATTAGACATTGGGAATACATAAAAAAGAAAACTATGAAGCAGGAACATGACTAAATGTGCACCTGGAATTTCTTGGGTCCTTCTCTGTATATATAAAATTTCTTCTGATAGTATGTATTTGGTTTCATCCCAGACCATATCTAGGTGAGATATGTTATTGTAGATTAACATGTTGGTGAATAGTCTGCGTACATGTTGTCCCATTCCCCAAGCAGACACTTCTTTTATTACTTCAACAAACTCTCTGTCATCTGTTAGTAGTCCCATAGCAGAGCAAGCCTCTCGAAATGTACCATGCGTGATGCTGTTTACAGTCCTGATATACTCAAAAGAAGTTGCACCTTTGATTTTTGTTAGAAGTATTCTCAAGTAGTAGAGTTCACCTGTGGTTTGAGGCACATAGTACAGTCTTCCAATACAGAATCCTTGTTTCCGGGGATTCCATTTTCTATCTTGAGAGTGGAAAACAAATCTAGTTGGATACTCTGCAAAAGTTAACCCTCTTCCTTCCGGGTAGTTAATATTTGCTTCGAACCAAGAGGTTAACATTGAATGAGAGCTGTTTCTATGATTCAATACATCTTCAATGATATCAGAGTCCAAGAAGGTGACACAATTCTATTGTGGCAAATGGAAATTCAACCTCTCAACTGGTGGATATCTGTAATGGATATCATATGAAAAAATCCTCCAACATGCCTCACAAGGAGATATGTAACGACAGTCATAATACATTTTTATCTCATCTATCATATTATGTGTGGACTGTTCGTTGTTTCCGTCATAGAGTGCTGCCATTACCTGGTCATTTCCTTTGCTAATATACTTAAACAGGTATTTGATTGAAGACGACTGATTAAAACTTCAATGTTGAGATGTGCATGGTACTTTAATAGCAACAGCGGATTGTATGGGACTACATAGCGATTATCCAGAGGAATGTTATTTTTCAGAATAGTTCTTTTGTCATCCCTTCTCCGATAAACGACACAGCCATCCTCATCTACTGTCGTATTTTCAGCAAATTTTTTTGCAAAAAATTTAGCACATTTATCATGTTTCATGCAAGGTGATGATCTGTTGGCAGCACCGTAGGGGCCGTGGAGCATAAATCTTTTGACAACTTCATGTTGGTTTGTGCAGGAATCTTTATCCGGGATTTCAGCACTGACGTATTTGTTTATAGCCAACGGAGTGTCCACTTTATTTTCACGGCAGAGGAATAATAAGATGTGAACGTGAGGCAAGCTGCGTTTCTGAAATTCTACAGTTCGAACTACTAAATGGAAACAAAAGTGCCATAGTCAGTAAGTGATGATAAAATTGAAAATTGCATGGAAAATATTATTTGATATATGCAAGTAGATGGTTACCTGCCCTTGAATTTCCAAAGAAACATCCTTCTCGTAAATCTCTCATTAGATATTCAAGCTTCATATTGAAAACTCAAGATAGAATTTGAGGTGAGTCTACTAGTCGAAGGTTCTTGTATCTTAGATACCGAGTGATCTCAGGCCACATTGGGTTACATGTAAAGGTTAGAAACAAATCTGGATACCCTTCCCAATTACAAATAGATATTGCATCTTGGTAATTTTGGATCATATACCTTGGACCACCTGTGAAGGATGAAGGCAAAATGATCCATTTGCCGCATGAAGAACCTTCTATGTCGCCTCGTAGAAATGCATCTTGCAAGCCGTTGTATAGATCTACCCTCAGTTTCTTTTGATTAAAGTGAATGAATGATAGTCTCTGAGATTCTATCATCGTATAAGCATCAACAACGAACTGCTGCAAAAGTCTTCTTGAATGTAGTAGTGTTGAAGATTGATTCTCACGGAATTGAAGGTGGAAAGAGAAGTACTCTCTCATGGTAACCTTCTTAAATTTTGTACTTGTTGTGAAAGAAGTTGGGCGACGTAGAATGTTGTCGACATATCCATCACTGCCATCTGTGAATATCAAAGGATATTGCAATGGAAGATATAGTGGGTGCTGCTCATCAATTCATTGAAAATCACCAGTTTTGGTATGAATAATTATATCACGCTCTTGGTTGAGATCTTCAACATCACCGACGATAAGCATTGCAATCTCAGAATTATTTGGTATGTTATATGTACTGGGATTAGTTTCTCTTCTCTTCAGCAGACGTAGTTTCAAATTCTGCACACCCTGATGTTGAAGAACATCCCTTGCACTTCTGAAGTGTCTAGCTAAACCATTGTTGTCATGAAGCATTTGTTGCAGGTTTTCGAATATGTCGTTGTCAATATGAGATTGGACATTCTGATTTTCTGAGCTGCAGGCAATAGGTATGTTAATATAGAAATAATCCACAATGAGAAATAAGTCGACAACAGATAAATGCAGCGATACCTAAACTCGCGAACCCTATTCTGACATTCATGTGCTGTGTCATACACGTATAGTTGTGCAAATCTCGGTCGGTGACCATCTGGTGGACATAAACTTCCAATACGATGGTAGTTTTGTCCATTAAATCTGAATATGCATGGAGATCCACCCTTGTTGATAGACCTATCAATCTTACCACCCATAGAAGTGAAAGAAAACATGGAGTTGTAAATATGTAAGTTTTCCTGGAATGCTCTTGCTACTGTGGATGTTGTATTGAAGAGAAACATTTCTAGATACGGCAGAGACGCTGGTATAAAGCTCAAAGAAATCTTTCCCATAGCACAACATGCAGAGAAACGTTGGCTTTGTCGGTTGCTACATTTTCTGTTTCTTTCATCGAACCACATTAAAGCATGACAGTACTGACAGACGTAAGATGGGTGACCAATGTCTAAATATCCTGGTTGAATAAAAATATATAGTAGCTGTCAGTACTTACAAAGTAGATAACGTGCGCGGTATTTGCCTCCAGTATTTTGTTACTATTAATGTTGAAAAAATTAGTATGCTGACCTGTGTTATCTGAAATCACCTGTTGTACAGAGCAGCCTGCAACAGTAACCCGTTTAATACCGAAATCACTTAGTATAAATAAGATATTACTGTTGTTAGTATCTAGGGTTATTCGTTAAATACCTGTAGTGCTTTCTGTACGTTGTATTCCACCATTGATGTCGTAATTTGTTTCTGAACTGTTAGAAACTGCTGCTTGTGGACGAAACAGCACTGTACGATGGTTTGTTATTTTTTTTATAAAACAGTATAAGAAAAAAAATGTAAGCTAATTGAACCGTGGGTGCGTGTGATGCTGTATATTTGTGTTAAATACGACGTTGAACCTGTAGATGATATATTACTATATTCCGTGTTATTTGGTCGACTCAACCTGCAACAAATGGGAAGGTAAATTGTTAATTTTTGAAGATTCCGTAATAATTATAGTAATATTTAAATGCTGAATTACGTGCTTACATTGTCAACGATCTCGGTGATGAATTTGACAGATTGGTATCATCAGTCACGATCGCTACTGAAAGTGTGAAGGAAATAGTTATATGAATAATAGCCCAGTACTGTGGTGTACAGAATGGTTTTAGCAGATATGTGTCACCAGACTTACAATATGGAATAGGAGTGTGTATGAGGGAATTTGTTCTTTGCCTTCGATTGTTCGCTCCCACGACGGATGATGTCGTACGTGATGATTGATGTTGCACTGTAGACGAAGTAATTGAAGACAAATATCTTATGTTAGTAGATATAGTGGATTTGAAATTTATGTACTTACATACTAAAATTTGAACAGAAGTAACCATTGTTAGTCAGTGGTTGTAATGGAGTGCGTGTGACTCCATTTTCACCGCCATGTGTAGATGTCAATGAAGCACCTCCGGTAGATGATGACATTGGCACTGTGTCATCAGTTCGTTATAATAATTATTGTATTATTACATAATTGAAAGAAGTATCGGGTGAAGGTATTAGTGAACTCACAATTGTGTCGTTCCCTCATGTGCAATCGTCTTTGCAACCTTGCATCTCTATAGGTCGACGGGCAGTGGAGGTTTTCGTTCGTTATGAGTGCTATCAAAATTGTGAATGGAATAGTTAGACCATGTCTTGGTTTTCATGCGGTGTGCAGTATGAAAATTGCAGATAATGGTCATTATACTTACAGAAAGGGATAGGATACTGTTTGAAGGCATATGATGTTTTCTTCCGCTTCTTTGCATTTGCGATATATGTTCTCCCTGTATCGGACTGTTGTTGAACTGCTGACAGAGTAGTTAGAGAGTGATATATTCAATTAATATGCAAAGTATTTAGTAAGTGAGCGATTTCTGTAGTGCAATGTAAACAGAACAGACCCGGTATAGACGCTGCTGTTAGTTGCGTTTGTGGGACTCCACGTACACTCCCATTTGTAGAATGCATGTCCTCAGTTATTATGAAGAGTAATAAAGAAAGTATGGATATAGATAATATAATGTAAATATAATAGACCATTGACAGACAATGGTGTTAGGGGCGTCCGTATGACTCCATCTGCACCACCATTTATAGAATGTGGTTCACTTGTTAGTGCAGGAGAGAGATTTGTAGATGTAATTGATGGACTTGAAGTTGTTGACACTGCAAGCATGACAAAATTAGGTTGTCCATATGATGGAATAAAGCTATGAAAGAAACATGTATAAAACTAAGTCGACAGTAAACTCACAGTTCCGTTGTTCCATTGTTAGCACTCTTTTCTGCAACACATCATTTGTAGAGGTTGTCGAGGAGAGAATTGTTTGGTTCTATATCTATATATATTAATGTAAAGGAGTGTACTAACACCATTGTATGGAAGGAGAGCATTAAATAAATTGTAGTTCAAATTGTGATTGAAGACTCAGAATTTGCTAAAGATATATGTGTGAAACTATATGTAACTGTCAGAAATTTATAAACAAAACATGTCTGTATGACTTTGTGGAAGGTACCGGTTGCACTTATTGGAAAATAAATCCAAATGGATAGAAGTACGAGGCCCATATAATGTGTAAGGTATACTCACATTGTGAAAATAAGCAGCAGCAGAAGACGGATCGTTGCCAGGAGGAAATCGTTGTCAGGTTACTGGGTAATACAGGATTCATAGTCAGTTGAATGATATAGGTTGCATGATTTAGTCTACTTTAAGAAGACTATTACCTCAGTGAAAATAGGGTTGTCGGTTGTTCCAGTGCAAGCTGTAGTAGTCGCCGGAACACGGAAACCGCACGGCGCAAGTCGGGTGGTGATATGGCCGTCGTCGCTGGCGCATTGCGTGGCGAAAGAATTTGCTAAGGGAGAGAAATTAATGGAGGAAGATGGTACGCTCGCTGCGGGTTCAAGAAGGTTGAAATCGGGATCAGCAGGAGGAGGTAGCAGGTTCAAATATCCTACCGGACTTAGTTGGAATTGTAGCACTGGCCGGAACAGGGAAGCCCCAGAGCGTATGTCCGCGGTTGGAGCTGGTTCGCGCGAAGCGGGCTGCAAATAATCGAAATCGTGAGAACCGGGAGGAAGGAGCAGGGAGGAAGATCCTACCGGCCGTGGGAGCTGACGGTCATCGTCGGAGAAGGTTTCTGTACGTGGGGAGCTGCGGGAGCGATTTTCCGGTAGAGGGTAACCTAATGGAAGAGACGCGGGAGGAGGCGAGGCGAAAGAGGTAACAGGTTTGGGTGGGAGGCGAAGCCCGTGATATCGGGTAGGGCACGGCCGGGATTTCGGAGGAACGTGGATGGTGTATTGGTAAATGGAGGTATGGAAGTGGTGACGTGGGAGGCTGTTGGGGAGACACGTAAGTATGGAGGTACCCAGCGTTAGTAAATATAGTGGATTATAACTAATTATAACTTATTATTTCAAATTATTTCTAATTATTACTAATTATTACTAATATTTATTAATTATTCCTAATTAATACTTATTAATCCTAATTATTAAAAACTAATCCTAACTACTTCTAATTATTCCTATTTATTACTAAATATTACTAATTATTACAAATTATATCTTATTATAATATATTACCTCAAATAATTTCTAATTATATCGGATTATTGCAAATTATTAATAAATTTTGCTAATTTTTATTAATTATTTCTATTTAATAAAAATTGTTTCTTAATTATTACTATTTATTCCTAATTATTACAATTTATTTCTAATATTAACTATTTATTCCTAATTATAACTAATTCGTCTTAATTATTCCAAATTATTTATAATTATTCCAAATTATTCTTATTAGTTTCTAATTATTCATCTTTATTTCTAATTATCATTAATTATTTCATGTTATTACTAATTAGTACTAATTATTACTATTTATTCACAATTATTACTAATTATTACTAATTATTCATAATTATTTATAATTATTCATAATTATTCATAATTATTCCTATTTCTTCCTATTTATTCGTAATTAACACTATTTATTCCTATTTTTTCATAATTATTACAATTATTCCTTGTTATTTCTATTTATTTATACTTGTTGCTACTTATTCATAATTATTACTATTTATTTCTAATTAAAACTAATTATTACTAATTATTATTAATAATTACTAAATAGTGCTAATTAGTCGTACTTATTATTAATTATTATGAATTCTTTCAATTTATTATTAATTTATACTAATTATTTATAATAATTACTAATTAGCCCAAATAATTGCTGATTAATACTAATTATTACTAACTATTACTAATTATTACTAATTATTTCTAATTACTACTAATTATTACTAATTAGTATTAATTATTTGTAATTATTACTAATTATTACTTATTAATCGCAATTATTTCGTATTAATCCCACTTATTAATAATTAATCCTAACTCTTACTAATTATTTCATATTAAATATAATGTTTACTAATTAATAATAAATCATCCAAATTACTCATAATTATTCCATATTCTTACTAATTAATACTAATTGTTACTGATTATTCCTAATTTTTCCTAATTAATCCTAATCATTTCTAATTATTCCTAATTATGCCAAATTATTACAAATTATTACTAATTATTAATAATTAATCCCAATTATTCCCAATTATTCCTAATTATTCATATGTATTACTGTTTGTTAATAATTATTACTAATTATTACTAATTATTCCTAATTAATCATAGTTATTACTAATCATTCTTACTTATTACTAATTATTCTTAATTATTCCTAATTATTTCTAATTATTCATAATTATTACTAATTATTCTAAATTATTTCTAATTATTCCTAATTAATACTAATTATTGCTAATTATACCTAATTATTCATACTTAATCATAATTAATACTTATTATTACTAGTTATTACTGTTTATTACTTTTAGTACTAATTAATACTAATTATTACTAATTATTATTATTTATAAGTATTTATTATAATTCCATACCATTTTTAACTAATTGTTATTGATTAATCCTAATTATTTCTAATTATTACTAATTATTCCTAATTATTACTAATTATTGCTAATTATTTCTAATTACTAATAATTATTACTTATTATTAATAATTACTACAAGTTATTACTAAATATAAATAATTATTCCTACTAATTCATAATTATTCCAAATTATTACTAATTATTCATAAATATTAATAATGTCTACTAATTATAACTAATGATTACTAATGACTACTAATGACTACTTATTATTACTAATAATTATTCATTATTCCTAATTATTCCCAATTTTTAATAATTATTTCTATTTGTTCATATTTATTTCTATTTATTACCAATTATTGCTAATTATTCTAAATTATTACTAATTACTTCTAATTATTACTTATTATTCCTAATTATTACAAATTATTACAAATTATTTTTAATTATTACAATTTATTCATAATAATTACTATTTATTACTAATTATTCACAATTATACATAATTATTCATATTTATCCATATCTATTCCAAATTTTAACAATTTATTACTAGTTATTAATAATATTACTAATTATTAATAATTATTTCTAATTATTACTAATTATAACATAATATTCATAATTATTACTAACCATTCATAATTATTACTAATTTTTTCTAATTAGTACTAATTATTCATAATTATTACTAATTATTCTTCATTATTACTAATTTTTCGCAATTATTACTAATTATTCCTTATTATTAGTAAATCTTTTTAATTATTCCTAATTGTTCCAAATTTTTTCTAATTATTTCTAATTATTCTTAGTTAATTCTAATTATTCTTAATTAATCCCAATTTATACTAGTTAATATAAATTTTTACTAATTAATAAAAATTATTAATAGTTAATCTTAATTATTTCATATTATTACTAATTATTATTAATTATTCCTAAGTATTAGTAATTATTAAAAATTATTCCTATTTACTAATAACAATGTCTATTTAATTATTAATTATTTCTATTTACTTCTATCTATTATTACAATTATGATGTATAAATATTTATTTCAATTTACTACTTATTAATGATAATTATTTGTAATTATCCCTTATTATTATCAATTATGACTATGTGGTGATAATTAATAATTAATTTTATAATTAAAATGAATGACTACTAATTAATAAAAATTAATATAACTATTAATTAATACTAATTAATACAAATCACAAGTATTTTTAAAAAAATAATGTAAAATAAAATGATCTAACTATAATTTAATTTAATTAAAAGTAATTAAATATTATTTTAACTATTATCAAATAAAATGAATTAACTAAAAAATAAAAAAAATAGATAAACACCCTAAAACTTAATCTTTCGGATGATTTCACACTGTGAAGATTTCTTCAATTTAATATTTTTATCTTGGAAAAACATTGAATGAAAAAATATAAATAAAGAGGGATATAGGAGTAGAGGAAGGAGTGGAATGTGAGGAAAACAGATGTGGGTATATATAGGTTAGATTTGTTGCGACGAGTTTATTTATGATCAGACCCATCGCAAATACTAACCACCCTATTAATTAGTCACGGTTGTTAAAAAGGTATTTACGAAGGGACCTGTCTCAAATACCAACCTACTTATATACTATTTTCAATGGGGTATAAATCTAATCGAAAATACTAAAAATGCTATAGGGTATTTGTGACGATGATAATAGCAGGTCACAAATACTTTTCTCATGGATTTGCGGACAACTCACACCAAACCATTTATGATTGGACCCTTCTTCATCATAAATTAACAGTCAGAAATATACATTTTCTAGTAGTATAGGGTTAGTCAATTCTAATTATCAACCAATTTACAATCAAACTTATTCACAAATGCGTATCAGTTTATACACCATCATCCATTCACTAGATTCAGTGAATTTGATGTAATGAACAATTTATCCTAGGAAAATCTCAAATGGATGATTTGGGTGAGTGTGTCCTGGAAAAGGATTTCTCTAACATTTTTTATAGGTACGGGACTAGTGACCATAGCTTGACTGGTGCTGGAAAAATATTGTGGGCCACAAAAGCTATGGGAATCATTCATTATTTCCCATTACTATTTCTTATGACTTACATGTTAAAGGCCTATTTGGAATGAACATGGATTCTACTTAGTGAACATTGCCTCTTATTTTTTATCCAACTATGTTTTATGACTGTTTTGGTTTTCAAAATACTGCTTTTTTCTGAGAATGTTCACTGTGCATGTATCGACTTTCGATGATCAAATATTTCCCTAAATTCCATCAAATTTTTTGTAGTCTAATATTTAATATATATTTATTTCAATTCATAGTTCGATGTCATTCATGTTTTACGGATGATTTTTTTTTGTTATAGGTCGAAGATAATTCACCCTACAATGCTAATGTTTAAGTTCATAAGTCATAAACAGCATGTTAGTTCATTTTATGATCATCTTGCTTTGAGAATATGATGTTGCAAATTAATGCCTTGTAACTTTGTCCATATGTCGATACATTTTAAGGTCTTATATCATAGACCATATGTTTTTGTAGTTTATATTTGTATACCTTAAAAAATAATTTTGGAATGAAGTACCATGTGACCGATAATGAAATTTTAGAAAATGTAAATTATTACTCAAAGACCTGGAATTGGGATTATGATATGGGATAAACATAATGAGGATGATTGTGAATCAAAATGTTGTTATTAATGTTGTTATAGTTTTATGGGGATAGTTACAGATATGAGGTCCTTCATTACAAAGTAAACATACCTCTAATTTATAGGCTCAACTAGGGGGCATATGCAGAATCCAATAAGGATCATGTCTACATAGTTAAGAGGAAGATTCCATTGTAGCTAAACATACATGTTACTAATATTTTTGGATTATTTGTGGGGATTCAAGTGCTCATGAAATATTGTGTTCAATGGACACGATAATTTGAGATGTTTTGTGGAAGCCTGTTGATAATTTATATGAAATAGAATGAGTGAAACTTGACAAAATTGTCTGGCATGTTTTTAATATAAATTTCCTTGAAAATGGTGCATTCTATTTATACTTATGAAGCTATAACTATTTATCACTTGATTAAACTTCACACGGTAAGTACTAAAAAAGTTTCAATAACAGGGTACTACATAATTTATCAAATAATGGGTATTATCAATGGTGATGTAATGCCAATGTTGTATAATACACTTGTATTGTCTGATCATGGAGTATGTAAATCACTTCTAAGTGTTTTTAAGTTGATGATGACGGAATGAGAGAGAAATTATGGGGATGATAAAATATCATATTAATTTGATGAGTTTTTTTGATATATCATTGGGGATACAAGAATTATTGGACCTTTTTGTGAGTAGATACCTATACTAGTTGATATGCATAGATGGGGGCACAAATGGAAGAACTATTATGGTGAATGTGTTCACAGGCGAATTGATGAATCCCTTGAATCAAGATTCACATCTTATTGTTTACCTTAAAAGATTAGTAAATGTTCATAAACATTCACAGTGATGTATAAAGGAAAATACTATCCAAGTAGTGTTTTCCCCTAAAAAGTAAGGTTGTATGGTATTGAATAAATTATCAAGGGTAAGTGTTGTAATTATTCATTTCTGTATCTTTTTTATAGAATGGTGGAACCATAGAAATTAAAAAATCTTTTTATAGGGTAGTAAGATAATCCCGATAATATTTTTTACACTTTTTTTGACTCTACCATTTCCCCAATCAATTGAGTATAGAAGCATAGTTGGTAGAGACCTAAATTTTTCTTGTACCACCCTTTACAGGTTTTCAGTCTAATAAGTTTTTCAACTATTTCATCACGAGTTTGGGTTCATTCTATTTAGACCATCATGGTCTGGAACTTATGGTAATGAAAAATTGAACACAATACACATAATTTATCATCATTACATATAAATCATCAAGAGGGCAGAATGTGTGGCACAATAAATAAATTAGGATTCCCAATATTGATAGTAATGCAATACCCTTTTTAATGGGGGATTAGGATGTAACATATAATGTATCTAGGTTCTCATATCATGAATAATAATTTGTGGAAAACACCTCAGGTAATTATACAAATCAAACATTAGTGAAATATTCCATGTGATTTTTATAAGGAAAAAGTGATCAGAGGGTCATTGTTCAATGGGTAAATGAATATGCTTAATAAGAAACTGTGAAGGCACAAATGTACGAGCTAGCATAGGGAATGAATTCATAGTCATTGAATAGTCTCATGAATCTAGATGAACCTCATTCTGATGGACATGAATGTATTTTGGTGACAAATGATACCTAATAAATTGTATTTGGTTAATGAATTGAGCTATTTAGAAAAGTTGGTGGATGTATCACAAACTGAAATTGATCATGATTGATTTATTATAGTTCATTGATAAAAAGTGATAGTTGATGATGGTTTATGTATATGAATGTTATGTAAAAATGAATAACATCCCCAAAAATTTAACAAAATTTTATGAAGATTTTGGTGTTATGTTATTTAGGGGAAGATAACAAGGACCTTATATTTTGAAGTTTAACATCACACAACAAAGAAGAATGTTTTTATATTAATTTCTTTTATCCAAATTATTTTATATATATATGAAATTTTATCCTTGAATGAATTTATGGATAAATTATAATAAATAATGGGGGTGAATACATAGTTAAAACTTATATATAATGCAATATAATCACTATTTATAATCCATTCTTATGTAAGTTAATGAAATTCAAGGTTGGACATTTATTTACCTCATCTATTATTATGATTCTCCTATAAAAATTTAATATAGTGACTAAAAAACTCCTCTAACATTATCTGAGTCATTATTCTTGTGCAAAAAATTGGTGATTAGAGAACAACCCATACTTTGTGGTCTATGGGTATATGATAGAGGAGGGATATGAAATATTGTGGGAACCTGATCATAAAATATGTATGTTAATGGAAAATGTTTCTACTCAAAATTTCTAAAATTTTGTTTATATTATCAATGGCACATATATAGATCTATCTCATACATAGATAAAGGATTTTACATTTTCGGGTTTTAGGTTGATCAAATTCACCCATTAGGTAAAATATAGTCACCTTATTGTGGATAAATAATGAAAACTATTGTGAGTGATATGTAATTTGATTGAGAATCAATGTGAGTTTGGGAGATTCTGTTATTTTGTGGATAGACCCACATGAGTTTCATTACATATCCTATGTGGAAAATAATCAGGCCATTTATAGTTATTATATATAATTCACTATAATGTTAAAGATCATATATAGTTGTGAGGGAACTTTAAGTAATGGCTCACAATGAACATAGTGGATAAGGATTTTGTATAGATCAGTCTTGTACGTAAGTGAGTGGATATTGTTCTTCGTATTATTTTAGATATGTTAAATTCATGTGTGGTAGAAGAAATATGAGTTTCACCTTGTTATAGTGAAAAAATATGAAAGGAAATGTTTTCCAATGATTTAGGATAATGTGTTGAAGGTAACAATTTTTTTAAAATTGGGGGATGGGCCTAGGGGACAATGAACTAGAATCACATCATATAAATTGGAAACTAGAATACAATCATACATATTATGATTATTCATCCCTTGGTCTATCAATATCATCTATAGGGTGCTGTGATTTTTATTTTGTAATTATGGTTGCCCCCAAGATAAGAGACCCAGAAATAGATACATATCTCATTGGTAAAAGAATCAGGACACACATAATTCATTGGGAACGTTTTACTGATTCAATGACTGGTCTCTTGTGATGGGGAATTTAAAATGGGCTCCACCATGGAATACAGAAATTCGTTGAGATGATATAGGATAAAAATTCATGTTGAATTCCATGATTTATCATACTATGTAATCATGGTGATACATTATGTAGATGGACCTAGGATAAGAGATCATGGTTTCACTATATATCCTATAATATCTATAATCAGGATACATAGTGTTCATGAATAAATTTTTCCAGCAAAAATTTTATGAGTAAATTTTGTAAGGGGGGGGGGTAATATTTGTGGAAGGGCATTTGATATATGTTTTGGATGTCACTACATATCTTGTACGCCTAAGAATCAAACCTCGCATTGTAATACTATTTTTTTGAGTGCTTGCTCACTGACTATTAGTCATTTTATAATTGTGGATGGCTCTCATATCATGAGAGGCTATCACTAGAGATGAAATCCTCGCAACCCTAGTGTTTACTAAAATTGATAAGGAATAATAATTGAGTATGTTTATGATGGTTATGAATATGTGGTTGAGCATAAAATGTCAAAAATTTCATGATGTAATTAATCATGAAGGATTTGGAATTACACAACATGCAGTTATGGAAAAGTGAGACCCCTTTATATATGTGACACATATAAAGGGGGGAATAATTTTCAAACTATATATATGGTCCAAAGATGAAGGATCTAGTCATAACAATGAATCTAATATTTATTGGAATTAAACCACAGTTAGTGTATGATGAAAAGTCTAAACGAACATATATATATCATATACAGGGGAAACATGGATTTTTTGACATTGTGGTTGGTTCTAGGATAGAGGATATCAATATAAATATGTATATAATTATGATATGTTCAGGACACTCATATTTCATATAATATATGATTAATATTATTAATAAGAATCATATGCAAGGAATATGAGGAATTGATGCTCTATGTAATAGGGTTGTTGTGAGAATGAAAATTCAATATCTATTAAGATCTAATGTAGGGGAGAAGGAGGGATTTAGGAATGGGAATCTCTAATTATTTTATATTAATTTATTATGGAATTCCACATTGTAGTCTAATGTCATATGGTAGGGAGGTTAATAATCAATTTTCACATTTTATGGTAAATACAAGGGGTGTTATTTAGTTTATTCACTTGTTATTATAAATTTAATGGTTCTTACATGGGAATTATGAAATGTATTTTGTGAGAAACCTTCAATTGGTGTGAGGCATGATGTATTCTCCATCCATAATGATTATAGAGTATGTACCACTTATTTAGGTCATGAGTATGATGTAGGTTAATTCCCAAATTGGTTCATGCATTAGAGGATCATCCCTTGTAAAATCTAGGGATTGAGAGACAATACCCAATCTCCATCAAGGAATTAGAGATGGTGAACTTTTATTGAAGTCTTGTGAAATCCAATTTTAAAATAAAATCATATTTTTTTTAAAAAGCCTATACTCATTTATTTTTTTCCAAATCATCATGTTTTTAATGATTTATTATCATATGAGAGTTGTCCATCGTTAGTGATTCAGATAGAGGATAACTAAAATTTGATGATAGACACCACCTCTCATCCAAAGACATGTTAATATATGATCTATTGTGATGAAATGTGAGTTATTTTTTGATACGGACACAATTCATGTATATGTTTATCCAACATATAATTCTATTATTTTTTCATCGTTTCATTGGGTATGTTTGACAAAATCAAATTGGAAGGATCTATATTCCCATTTTTTGAAGCATAATAGTGAGATGAATTATTTGAGTTAGTGTAATATTTCTTATACATCCTTTTCAACATTGAATAATATAATTTGGGGGAATTATCCATCAATATATAATGAGTAAAACAAAATCTAGTAATGAGGTTTTACTTCACAACATTGATGATGTTATTTTTTCTAACATCCTTGAGGGGTTTGATGTAATGATTTTTGGAAAATAATAAGCTATAAATTATGATATAATGGAACTTCTTAGCTATAGTTGGGGAATATGGCCCCATGACATTCATTCTTTATATAGAAAATATCCAAAATTATTTGGTAATATGAATAAATTATGGGGGGGGCTAGGGGATGATGTTTAAATGTATTTGAAAAATCAGGAAATATCATAGTGAACTCTCTATAGTCATGTATCACTATAAACCAAATATTAAACAACCATAAAATATGTTGGGAAATCCTCCTTCATAACTGATGAGAACTAGAAGATATTTTATGGTTTTCTTGTATCATAGCGGGGGTGTCTCATTCCTTAATTCATATGAGTTGTACTCTCTGGGAATGACATTGAGAAAGGGAATTATATTATTTTACCCCATGAAATATAGTGAATTTTTTCTTATGAGTAATGAATTCATTCTATTCTATATTGGTTATTTTGGAGGATCCTATTTTTTAGGTAGTACATTATGGGGATCATCTATCCAAGGATGGAAATCAGCGTATCATTACAAATGGGAATTATAATCTGAATGATTTTATTGATGTTAGAGATGATGAATTGGGAATCTAAACATTTTTTTGTTATGTGGAATACTATCTCTTCTTGATCAAGGCTATCCATGTATATGGAATGAGTTTTCAATACATCAGTAGACAAAATTTGTGAATGATAGATGTGACTCAATATTATTCCAAATTGGAACTCTTCTATCAGCCCCCTCAAATAGTTTATTAGAGGGGTTAACTCTTCGTTCTATGTGAAAAAATTAATTTTTTCTGTATAATTATAGTTTAATAATCATCATTGAAATTATAGTTTGATATTTATATCTATAGGTATAGTTTTAATCCAATGATTATAGATTGATATTTTGTTTCATTGTTATTACAACATTCTTAGATAATAAAGCAATATGGTAGATTTTTGTGACTGATGTTAAGATGAATACCCATAGGTTATGGTTTTAAAACATTATCATATTCACAATCATACTTCAAGTGGGACTGTCAAAATATATATCCCATGTTTATGGTGTTTTATGGGAATTGTTTCCCTCTTATTATTGGCACATGATATCAACCAGCATTTGTTTTGGTTAAGGATGTGTTGTAGGGATATATTATAGTGATTGAAATTTTATTTCTTTATGCAATAAAAATTGGATTACTTATTATTTCAGAATGAACGCCCATCTTTCAAGATGATTGTACAGTATTGGGAATTCAAGAAGAAACTAGAACAGGTCAATACATGAGAAAAAGTAAAATTCATTGTGATGTAAATTATTCCTTATAACACATAGATATTTTAAAATAAGAACATTGTGATTAGTAGAATATATGATATAGAAAACCATTCATAGAAAAGAATATAACTCTGAGATACTTTATCGTATATTTATTTTATATAAAATTCAATCTCTCATATTTCATATGGAACCGACAACCTGAAATCAAAATGAACTATTATAGTACAGTTATTATATTTTTGGGTATTAATAGGACTATACAATTATTAAAATTACATAGTTTATAAATTTAAAAAAAATTATTTATTATATAATTATTAGAAAAATAATCATCATCATTGTAAATAAAAATAATTTTTTCTCTAGAAACTACTATTTTTATAAAAGGGTGAGTACTCACGCATTGTACACATAATATAAATTTTTTTTCTAACTAATTTAATATAATTTTTTCTATAATGTAAATTACATTTTTCAAATCATCATATTAAAATTACCATATTGTATGTTTTTTTACATTTCTGAAATGTTTCGCTTATCAATTAATACTGAAAGGAATGATTATTATTAAAAAACAACCTTTATATTTAAATTATTTTGATGGGAAATCAGTCTTTATTATTTTTTTGAATTTAAAATTAGAAAAATTTTATGTCATTTAATCCAAATTATTTAAATAGAATCAATTTCAAACTTAATTTTTATATAATTTTTTTTTCATATTTAGGAAATATTTTAATTATGGAAATTTTTTCCTTCAACATGTGTGCTGATATAATTTTAAATTTAATTCATCTAGTTAAATTTATTCAATTTTTAAAATTCAATTTCATATATTTAATCATCATAATTAATATAATTTAATAAGTTTACATTAACTTGTTTCCATGAAAAATAGAGAGAATATAAAATATATTATTTACTATGCCAAATGTAAAAATGGGATTATTGAGGATTATACTAAAATTATTTTGTTAAAAATGATCCAAAACATGTATAATCATGATTTATGGTACTATTTATACCTTATATATTTTAAGGGTCTATATTGGTTTATTATGGATCCCTTTTTCATGATAAAAAATTTGGTAGAATTCTTTTTTCTCAAAAATTCAATGCATGTCATTACCCCCACTTATAAAAGGCCACTCTATCTTCCATCATTCAAAAAATTCAAAATCCCTATGGATTGTAAATTACTTAAAATTATAACTTCTTAAATTCTGAACCCTAATCCTAGAATCCTTTTTTGATCCAAAATACAAATTAGGAATGATTTTGGTATAAATTAATAAGAATATGTCCAAAGAAAAGGCAACGTCTGTAACTTAAAATTTTATTTTATTTATTCTTCCACATCCTAAAAATATAATTAAAAAATGGTGATAAAATAAAATCATTTATTTAAGTATAATTTAATTGTTTCAATTAATGTAATGACCTAAAACCATCTATTCCTCTCTCAAATTGGAAATGAAATAATTGATCACTTGTATAATGGAGTAACACCTTGTGAACCAATGTAATTCGTTTTCAAAAAATTTTCATAATGAATGATATAATGTTATTTATAATATATAAATATTATATTTAATATATAATAATAAATATTTAATTATAATATCATATATTCCTCTTTACCTTCTATTTCTTAGAAAATAGGATAATGTCACTCATGTGTTTGACAAACTATCACTTTGCAAAGCGATGTGATTAATATTTCACTTATTCATTACATGTAAAGAAATAATTATTAAATATATTTTGATATATTATATTTATGAAATATTAATAATTATTAAAAATAAATATTTCATATAACTTCTAACCTTTCAATAAATGTAATAAAAGAAAATTTTGTTCGGGTCTACGTCAAACTATAACCTCAGTAGCGATGTGATTTATTTTTCACTAATGTTTTACATGGATTTTAATAAAGGATAATTTTAATTAATATATATGATATATATAAAATTATATTGATTATATATAATGAATAAACAATCTAATTATTTACCCTTTAACAATTTAATGAAATGATAACATCAGGTTTTCATATGTATATATTATTATCTCCAAAAAGTGATATTATTTAAAATCCATGTTTAAAATTAAATAATGATTAAATAGTGTTATCTAATAATAAATTGGCGTTAAAAAATTTTATAACAATCTAGAGGTGATCTAATGATATACAAAATTCAAGATCTGGAACCTTCATCATAAAACATTCATGAGAAAACATGGAAAATCACACTTGAATCGGTTGTGATAATAAAATATTATTAAAGAATAGATAATAATATATTATAAAAAGACAATATATGATGTTGTAAATATTAAAAAAGTTATTTTATAATTTAATATCATGTCTATAACTAAAATATAGATGGTTAAATTGTGCTTATCAACAGGAATTCATGAGGTATGGGGATTCTTCACTCAATTTCTTTTCAATGGGTTATATGACTGCATCGTTCATTATATATACCAAAATTTTGAGCTAAATAATATTTTATATATTTATATAGTATTTAATATTTTATTTAGTTTTTGATACATTTTTTTAAAATACTCACCACATTGATTAAATCATACCCTAATCATATATACATTTTAAGGGTTTTATCTCAATTTTTATTATGGAGACACATGTTCCTTTATGAACCTATTTTTTGTTGAATGGTGTATATAATTTCAATTTTTAAACAATATAATGAATTAATCAAAAATTAATATATTTAATGTTACAATAAATCATTTTTTATTCACGATATGTTTTGGTTATAATGTTTCCAAACATGTATGGATTAATATTTCAATCATGTTTTAATCGGGATTTTTTAGGCTTAAATTTCCATTAAAGGATATAAATTGATCATTATATAATAAAACCATAGCATTTTTCATTCCTCTATTTATAAATATATCATTAATGTAATAGTATCGTTTCCAAACATTGTTACATCAAATTATAGAGTAAATGTTTTTAGGAAAATCAAACAAAAAATTTTCCATGCTGTTGAAAATAAATTTTTATCTGAATCCATGTTACCTAAAAGTATTTGTACAATTATTTTAATGTAATTTTTTATATAAATTATGATCATTAATTGACGTTAATTAATTTTTAAGGGGAATGCTCCTAAAAGTTTTTAAACAATTTACTTTTTCATTTTTTATTAAAAGTTTTTGAGTGGAATTATTGTTTCGTAGACATATTTTTTCATGAATGGATATTTAAGAGCATCATTTTTTAGGATTCAATGATTTTTTTAAAAAATAAATGTTTAATTTATTTTGTATGAATTTTATAATTTTATAATATATTCTTTCAAAATATAATAGATATTTTCACCATGAAAATTGTAGTGTGATATTTAAAAATCATTTTCCATCTGTGTTGATATCATTTGACATTACACAATGTAAAAAGATTGTTTTCCTCAATAATTTGTTTAATATTTTTAAAATTATTTTTTTAAAAAAGTTTCGGCATTTGGGTTATGGAATTATTTTATATTATATATATATTGTTATAACATATATACCTTTTTTATTCTCCCATACTTTGATATGGTAATACATGCCTTACAATCATTTCAAAAATTCCTTCAATATGAAATTTTCATTGATTATGATATAAATAAAGATAATGAAACCCATATTCCTTCTATTGCTAACTCCTATGTTATCCCTTATGATTTATTCCCTTTAGCAGTCACACATAGATCATAAACATATTATTAATGGTGTTCCCTAGTAGTGCTCCAATGAATTGGGTAATGAATATGTCTCACGAGGTATCATTTATTATATTAGGGACTAAGCCTAATCCATATTTGATTTTTTACACCATGTTATTTTTTATTTGAACATATCCTTCGATCATATTTATATTATTATTTTTGGACTTTTTCAAATTTTCTTTGCTATCATGATCTTATTGTACCTTGTACTTTATTTTTTTCTTCCATGAGATAACTCATGAGCCTTTTCATTAGGATATCATGTCATTCTTTTGAATCACACATTATGTCTCGTTTTAATTTTTTTCTCCTACATGGATACTTAAACCACCCATTTCTTTATGTATTCCCCATGTGATCCCATGATTTTTTATGACCTAAAATGTATTTAATAATCTCACAGTGGTAGATAATATAAGGACTCCATGTTTTAAGATCATTTTGATATATTATTAACATTTTCTCCCAAGGTCACTAGTGCTTCATTATAATTCTATTTTATTAAAGGTTATCTAGTTTTAAGAATAATTTTATAATATGTGATAAAGGATTGTGTCTTAATAGTGGTTATCAAAGGAATGATTATGTTAACTATTAGAAACATGGATTAGAAAACCATAGTGAGAACGCTAGGGATATTTATAAGGATAAGACAATGAATATGATAATGTATTTTAAAATATCATGGAATCATGGTAATCTATATAGAGAGTGATTTCTAAGATATTATATACATGTATAGATACTAATAGTATATTTAGTTCCATTATAGATATACCAAGGGTAAATGACTATAAAAAAGTCATGTCCGTCATGAAATGGGTGTACATTGTAATGAAAACAGAATTTATTTCACACCTGGTTTAATACTACTACAGGATATGGATTTGATATTCAAAAACGAACATTAAGAACCATCATGAATTATTTGAGTATATGATTACTAGAAATGAAAAATGATAAATATAAACTTTCATAGATTTTAATTAATATTTTGTGATTTAGAAATATTGAAGAAAATTTCAAGATATTGTTTTTTCTCAAGGAGAATATTTTTTACTCACTCTATTCATTATGGTTTTACATAGTTATAGAAACCAGAAAGAAATGGTATTACGATAAATATGATAGAAAATGTGTTAATGAGAAACCAAACGGTTTGATAATTATATATAAGGATATTTTGATTATTCATAATTAGGTATCACGGTTTATGATTAAGAATGTGAATTTTGGGGATATTAATATCATGAAAAACCCAAGGATGATGGATGTATATGAATTTTTATGTGATAATGATCATACAAGAAATAATATTCACCTTTATAAAAATGATTAATATTGGAGGACATTCCATGAAAAATATCCCAAATGGAGGGTAATATGATTTGTTTGTGGAAATATAGCTTACAATATAATGAATTTATATAGAATTTAATATTTATATATGGGGAAAAACAGAATTATCATTTTTAATTACATAAATTAATTGTCCGAAAATACATAAAGATAAGAGATATGTTATTACAAATCAATGTGGTAAAATAGTTGAATTATTTATGCATCAATATTTAGGAAATATGTAGTTGATATATTTTTTCAAATTGTATTATAGTTATAGAATCACGAATATTCAATGGACTATGTTAATATTTGAAGAATATATATCATAATGATAGAATAACATAATACTTATTGATACCATCATCAGTTAATGAGCTCGTGGTTTATAATAAGTTCAATTTTATGGACACACCTTTTTGGTTTTTTTAATTAGATATCTAGTTCAATAATGATATGCCATGTGATATTTTATTTAGATAAAGAATTTATAAGTGTTAATTGTAATGTAAATGATTTTCGGAAATAATTATATTACATTATTTGAGCTATGGGATGAAGGTTTGTATAGATAGAAACTTATGGAAATTATAATTATTAATATAGGGAGTTAATATTTTATATATTTCCTTATTATATAAGAGATTTTTTGTTACTGATTTTCATTTAATAAAGATATGAGGAATATATTGTTAATGTTTTATAGATCTCGTGTTCTATTATAAAATAATTTATTTCATCTAGAAAAAACTTTCATTTTTGGGATATTCATTTTAATGTGTAAGAGATGGTGTAAAAGCTGATCGAAGCTCAACCAATGGATGAAATTGTGCTTATGAAATATAATGCTATAAAGAAAATATATATGCTAATATTATTAGATTGGAAAATAAGTAATCAATGTGCTTAAAAGAATCATAAAAATAATATTATCATGTAATTTCCTATTGAATGAATCCAATGGTATTTAAATCCTCAGTTATTTATGATTTTTTATGTCATTATCATTCCCTTGAGAATTCAATTTTTAGTGATAAATGATCTTCATAACTATATATAATTTTTTAGAAATTTCCTTCATTTCAATGTCATATCATTCAAAAATAATTCTTTTTTGGGACCTAATAATGTGATTAATTTCATATATCCATAAACAAATAATAAATAGAATTTTCTATTGTTTAATTTTATGGTGTCGATTTTCCCACAAGGAGATTTTGAAACCCATTATTTCTGAGATCAATATTAAACTGTTTGGAAAAAAAATTAATTAGCGGTATAGAATGTGACATTTAAGTATTTTAAATGAGTAACATCATGTTTGATGGTATATATTACATAAACCCAAATCATAGATGATTTTATAGTGCCTGGAGACAATATGATCTATTTCTTTTTATATAAATTCAATGTCATCAATATCTTATGGAACATGTAACCATAAATATCAATTAACCATATTATCTCTGTTATTAAGAATGTGTGTATGATTAGGAAAAACTAAATTATGACATATATGTTAATTAAAAATATTTAAAAATTTTAAAAATTATATTTTTCTTAGGAAATATAGTAATCATTAATAAAAAGAAAAAATGATTTCGAAAATAACTTTATTTCTCTAAAGTGGTTGGGTCATGCATTGTAGACATAATTTAAAATTAGTAATTAATACATTAATTAAATATATTATAAAAAATGAAAATTATTTTCTAATTTTTCTTTAAAATTTATTTTAGGGAGATTTTTTTTCAAAAATGTTTCATTTATCGATGAATATAGATAAAATTTTTATTTTTTTTAAAAAAAATAAATTTTTTATTGAATTTACAAGACCTATTGCATTTTAATTCATTTTTAAAGGTAAAATTATATTAATTATGTAATAATTATTCCAAAATATTTTTTTGGAGGAAATGTTATACTGAATCTTTATATAAATACATTTTCAACTTTTGAATTTTATTCTTTTGGAAAAATATTTTCATGACACATTGGGACATTATGTTTTAAATTAAATTATTCCAAATTTCATTAATGTATTTGGAAAAATGGATTTAATTTCTTTCCTAATAATTATTTATATTATATAATTTGTGAACATAATTTATTTTCCTAATTAATTATAAAAATAGTAAAATAGTATTTACTATGATTTTTGAAAAAAATGGATTTCCAAGGGATAAAACTAAAAATATAAGGTTTAAAAATGACACAGAAAATATAATTAAAATATTATGGTCATGTTTATACCTTATATTTTCCAATATTCTAAACTGGTCCATTTATTATCCTTTATTCGTGATATAATTTTTTGTGGAATTCATTTTTTTCAATAATGCCAATAATGTCTCTCTCCCCACATATAAATAGCCACCCCATGTCCTCTTATTTACACACTTCCCAAAACAAATTATTATGATATTTTTACCCTTATTACCTTCTTAAAACACTATAAACATTTCATTATCTATGTTTTTTCAAAATTCCATAATAGGAAGGCATTTGGTATAATCTAAAATATTTTTTCTAAAGAAGAGGTAAGATCCTTAATAGATAGTTATCTTTTATTAAATACTTAGACTCATGATTCATTTTAAAACATTATCATAAAATTGCCATATAATTTTACTCATTCAAAGATGTCTTTATGTTTTTTTAATTTCCAATTATCTTCTCATGTACTCTAAAATGGTAAATGATACTATTGATTATGTGTATGATAGGGCACTACCTCACGAATATACTTAATTCTTTTTCCATCACAGATTATCATAGATAGATATAATAATTTATTTAATTTTTTTATATTATATTATTGAAATAATTATTCAACATTAATTATAATAATATATATTCTTTTTTAACATACATTACATATTAAATTTGATAATGTCGATCGTGTGTACCATAGCTTAATGCTTTGCATTGAAACGTGATTCAATTTTAAATTTAACATTTTATGTACGTTAATAATTATTAATTTAATATTGGTATCTAATATTAATTAAATATTAACAATTCATGAAAATAAACATATTATATGCTTTTTTACCTTACCATCCATTGAATAAATGATAATGCCATTTGTCTGTAAGGTATAACACAACCTCTCAAAGTGTTTTGATTAGTTTTTTAGTGATGATTTACATAGAAGGTGATAAAAGATAAATTTAGTTAATTTATGTGATACATAAGACTTGATATTGATTCATGAAAATTAATATAAAATCCAATAATTTAACAATTCACATGTTAAGGTAATGATAACGTGACTCGTACTTATATACTTCCTAATATCTCCACAAATAGAATTGATACAATTTATACGTTAAATATTAAATAATGATTCAAAATAAACATATAAGGAAATAATTATATTTATGAAATTTTTATAATTTTGATGATTATGTAACAATATATTATGTTTGGGAACTGGAACATTCAAGAAAAAACATGAATAACAAAGTAAGTAAATTAACGCCTGAAATAGTAGTGCTAATAAATGATTACTAACAAAAAAGTAAAAAGATATTATAAAAGGAACATATATGATATTATATGTATTAATATGGTTATATTATTTTACAATAACATGTTTAAACCCAATATATTTTAGTTTAAATAGTTCTCATCTAAAGTTATGCAATTAGAAAGGGGTTTATTAACTCGGTCTCAATTAAATGGGTTATGTTACTATATTATGGAATATAATATGTTAACAATAAAATAGAAATTGTATACATTATGTCTTATTTCCTCTTATATTTTTTATCTACATTTATGAAAAAATCCCTATATTTATTAAATCATCCATTAATGATATGAATATTTTATGGGTTTCGTCTCAATCTTTCTTCTTTAAAACACTTGTTCCTTTGTGCACCTATTTTAATTTTAATTGTTTATAAAATCACACTTTACATAAAATATCATGAATCCATCTAATATCAATATATTTTATGTTATAATTTATCACATCTTTTTTCGGTTTTTTTATTCAAAAATAACCATATAGGTAAGGGTTTTTCGATCAATTTTGTTTTCATTATAATTTTGTACGCATGAATTTCCATTAAAGAAAAATATTTGATCATTATATAATAACCCATTTTCATTTCATTATACTCAGGTTATTCTTGGATCATTCATGTAATTATATCATTCCTATCTATTTGGTAAATAAAATGAATGAGAAAATTATATTTAGGATATATGTTAACAATTATCTCTTTAGATGAAAATCATTTTTCTATATAATCCATGTTTTCTAAAAATTACTTCATAATTGTTTAAATTATGTCTTGTTTCCTCTTACAATTTATCCTGTGATGTTACTCAAAGTGAAAAATATATTTTCATAAAGAATGTTTTTTAATATTTTCAATGTATTTTTATCAATTAAAATGACTGTTAATGATTTAAATTTCTTAAAAATTATGAATACATGTCTATAAAATATATTCATATTTTATTCCTACTTACATTAATTTGTGATACATTACATACATTCATTTCCCAAATTCCTCCATAATGAAATTTCCATTGATAATGATATGAATAAGGATTATGAAACATATATTAATTATATGGACTATTCTTATGTTATTCATTATAATTTATTTCCATTATATGGAACCCTTATATCATTTACATGTTATGAATGGTGTACCAATATATCTCTCCAATGTATTAGAAAAATATTTATTCTCATGGTAAATCTTTTTTTAGATTTGGGTGTAAACCTAATCTATTATGGGACTTTATTCACCATGTGATTTTATCAAAGAAGTTAGAATCCAAATCGTGTTTTTTCCATTTTTTCTAATTTTTTCCCATTTACAATGCTAAAATTATATTATTAAAAAATGATCATTATGTTATCATTACATTTGATTACTAATGATCTTTCTATTGAGGAAATCATGTTATGTTTTTGACTCACATATTTTATAAATTTATTCCATTACTGTGATTTTTATTTCACCAATTTCTTTATGTATTATACAAATAATAACATTTAGTTTTAGAAGATAAAATGAATTTTAGAAGCTCACTATGGATGATAAAGTAATTATTCAAGGTTTTTTGTTCCTTTTGATATGTTATGAATGTATTCATCCCAAGGTACTATACATGTATACTCCAAGTGATATTTTAATGGATATTTATCTTTCAAAATCATTTTATAACATTTCTAAATTTCCAAGTACATTATATTACCCCTATTTTTACCATTTTAATGAGTGAAATGTATTTAACCTCTATAAAATAATATAAGTTCCCAATATCTTACATTATCTTGTTGAGATTCAAGAGGTTATTTTCAATCCATACATCATTATTTTACACGAGAAGGTTGATAAGAGATGTCTCCATAACAGCTATATATAAAATAAGATACATTTATTATAATATAGGCATTATTTCTAGTTGGTGAATTAGGTATCACTTATGGATATCATAGTATTATTAGAAATCTGCATCTACATGATAATTGAAACATTTCATCATTAACATCGTTAAGGGGAAGAATTCGAAAGTAATGATGGCAATGAAATTCCTCATATAAGTTATAAATCCCTAAATATGTATCATATCCTTTTGTTATTAAGGATATGATATCATAATAATTTCATTAGTCTTTTTAGGATCATCCTTTATGGAACATTTGAAAACCACAATGAAATAAAATTTTACCAATTGTTTCCTGGGAGGAACATTTCAGTTGGTTCATCTTCCATAAATGATGTTTCAAATTTATAAATATTTTTTTGGTGTTTAACAATATGATAAAATGGTTTTGGGATCATAAAAACCATATAATATATATATAATAAAATGGTATTATAAAATTATAGTTAAATAGATCAAGATTTTTATGATTGAATCATAAAAACCATTATTAATGTAACGTCAATTGAGAACCTTGAAACCAATATAGACCATGAGATACCCATTATAAATGTATCTAGAGACAATATTGGGAGCCATTTTTTATTTAAACTATCAAATGATCATGGATTTGATAGGGTTATCAAAATTGGATTACACCTTGAATGAATGTAAGGGTATCATTCTCATTGATACATGATTGGAATCGTTATTTTCATCTGGAAGGTGCATGGGCTAGGTAGAAACATCGATATCTATCTCATGACTTTACATAAATTTATAATTGAACATATAATGTTTTTAGTTAATGAAAGATATATACATATCTTCTTATTCCTAAGACATGGATGTACTAATAAATGTATGATATAGATCCTCATTGGTTCCATGTTTTACTATATCATTCTCATCAATAGTGGTATATATTCTATACTTCAATTAATAATCCAAATCATCATCTACATTAGGGATTTATTTTTATTTATTCTGGACTAGAATACAATATGGGCATATCCATGTCCACCATAAAGTGTGGTAGTATTTCTTGTGCCCAAAGAGTGGAAAGGAATTGGTGTAAGAATCATGAACAATTTAGAGAAGCTCACTTTCTATCCCACTATCACCAAATGTATAATAAGTATTGAAATCCAATGTTTTTAGAGACACAAAAATCCCATTTTAAATTTCAACTGGTTTTTACCTGGAAATATATGATCTCTATTGTGAATCAAGAATCCCCAAGAGTGTTGATAATATAAAATAAGTACTCTTTTATTGGAAATTAATCTCAATGGGTATGAATTAGTTTCCTTTTGATGAGTCAACTTCATCTAGAATGGAAACTATTATATAGACATATTCGAATGATGTTTTTTTGGTTAAATTGGATGAGTAGACAATAACATGCTTCATATATTTGGTTTATTACCATCATATAGTAATGTAAAAGAATTCTATAGGGATCATTGTTGGAAGTTCCCTAATCATTTGGAGTGGTTTCCCATGTATCACCAAATATCATTTACTATGTTCCTTTTATATTCTAGCAACATACCATATCATATTTTGATTCACAAGTTTCAAATTTTATGATATCACAACATTCAGTTCCATACTTTGGATTGATGGACATCCTAAAACATAGATTTATTTATAATGTAAACACATTATAGCAATCAAGTCATTCACTTTTGAGTATAACATTATATTTTTCATCATAATATATATCCATAAATAATTAATTGGATAATATATCCCTAAATTGGGCCTTGAGTATGTTCTTTACGAGGGGATTTCACTTATTTTTTCATATGTCTGAATGGTCAGAATCACATGGGACATATAATCCTTGAAATATACTCATATATAGAGAATACTAAGTGTAATAAAATAATAATTGAACAATTATCAATAATATCCCTAGAATGTTGACATTTTAAAGATCATATGAAAATTAAATGTGTCTGATATTTCATTGAATGTTTCATTCTTTATCATTACATTTGAATGAGATGGTATTTTGAAATTAATTTGTACTATTTTCCACACAGTAAACCTCAAATATGAAAAATTTCTCTCTAAAACTTGTTGGGATTTTAGAGGGCCATGATATGACCCTCTCCAAGATCATTCATAAGTTGAAGAGATTCTATGAGTGAGTTCATATCCAAAACATATGAAAAATATTTCAAAAATTTATAGTTTTGACTATAGTTCTACACATAATGGAATGGGGTTTCCCCTCGAAATACGTCTTATGGAGTTATGTTATTGTGGTAGTATTCCCTAGTGATTAGAAAATATTTGATGTAATGACTTACATAGAAGAATTTAGCTAATCTGGAAAGTCCAATCACCTAGTTTGGTTGGACCATTTTAGGATTACTAAATAGTATCCAATAACGATTAGGTTTGGATAAATCTTGATAGCTTTTATGGTGTCTCTATGATCTTTATAGACTCACTAAAATTATTTTCCATGGTTCTCAATAGTGTAGATGGATTTAGTAAGGGCGTGTCCAAATTACTAAGGTGAGACATGATTTCATCTCACATTATACAATCATTTGATGTCACATTTAACTAAGGGTAACAATTAACTTGTGGAGGAATCCATTTCATATGAATATTATTAATTAGAATAGAGGTTTTTTAAATGAATTATCTTAATACAACCAATGATTAAATCTTCAAGTGACACCAAATCCATTTCGAGGGGTACTACATATTCCCCTAACAATGATACAATGAAATCCGTTAGAGTGTGGGGTGTTTTTTTATCATATGAGACTCATGATATAATGTACTATTAAAAATTTAATAGCCACATCTAGAATCATATTATGGGTTTGATAGTGCCCCATGGGGTAATACAAAATGATCCAAGACCACATTTGGTGGACAAATATTTCTCCTAAAAATCGAGCAGGCTTGATTGTCTATCATTCAAGATATATAGTCATAAAAATTTAATTCACACATGTATAAAAATTCATTCCTATCAAATTATTTATCTAATTATGTAATTGAAACAAGGTCCAGCAATTATTCATACTAACCTACTATTTTTTATCCATAATCAACCTTATTCTTGAGGACTTCATTGAACAAGAATAATTATTTTATGGTGTGACCCAGTCTTTGTGGGAAAGGTAAATATTTGAGAAGATCCACGAGGATTACTCATTATTATTCCCAATATTAGTGAACTTGAGGAGATTTTTTTCCCTAATTTTAGAAGATAAATGGGATGGTATTCATTTTTAATAAATATTTTTTTCTTATTTTGTTACATAAAACATAGGCCTCATTCATCATATTTTCCTCTATAAGGGGTAATTTAGTTATTATTATCTCTTATTAGGAAGTGATGGTTAATGTGGATCATTCCAAGGTGTAACAGTAGTCATCAAATCTGGTCTATATATAATAGTGGTAGTTTAATCCCTATTATCCTTTTACCATCTCCTACAACCATGGAACTAGATTTTACCATGGGTCACTAAATGGTATCCTCTAAATATTCAACCATGTATTTAAACTCTACATATCTATCTAGATATTCCTTTGGGATTATGGGTGTCTCATATTCCCCTTATAAGTTATATATATTGTTCTTCAATGGTGACATCTATTTTAGTTGAATGTTGAGCGATTATGCTAAACCATTCAATATTGTGATAATATTGATGAATCTTTCATTCTCATGTTTTTTTGGATTTCATGATAATATTGACAACCTTAATACATTTAATAGAGCTTAATTGATGAAGCAATTGATGGTACATGTAATTATATTTTGATATGGACCTTGCTATTAGGCAAAAATATCTGATTGAAGGTTTCTGCAAAGGATTATGCGTAATGAAACTTATTTTTTCTATCTCTATTGGGTCACATAGTCCAATATTGTCACCCTATTATGATACAAAATGCAAAAAAAAAATCTAGCCATATATATTTCTATTGAAGGTTATGAAAATAATATTCCATGTATTAGAATGACGAATTGCAGAACCCACCAATTTGGGATAGGGCCTCCTTTCTCACTATACCAAGGATAACAATCCTTATATGGCCTTTATTTGAGAATAAATAGTATCGAAAGAGTTGAATTATTCTAGTAAAAATATTTTCTATGTTATCTCCTATGTGTGGGTAATGAGTTAATATTAACATGGGGGACTTGAATTCATTAGAGGTTGGTTTTTAGTTCATGTTCGGACATGGTAACTCTCCCAATATAAGGTACATTGTTTTCACAATGGAGGAAAAACGTGCTCTTCCTCAATCCTTGAATTCCAGAGGACCGACATTTAATAACATTACCCAATTTCATATTTAGACTTATCTATTGAGTGACAATTATCATCCTCTAGATTAGTGGGTGGAGTAATATTTTTTTATTCATGAAGGTCATACTTATTTGGAATATTAACCCTAATAAATTCTTTATTGATCCTTTTTTATTTAATGGCATAGCCTCATACTATGTGAGCATAAAATAAATAAGGATGACATAATGCTTTCATGGTGTTTATTGGTGTATATCCACAATATTCAACTTGTCTATAATGTAATAAAATCAAGGGGATTATAACTAATTATTTTATACATCCAAATTCTAGTTTCTCTATCTATTTTTGGTATTCTCAATTTCATTCCACATTTCAAAACAACGATCATGTAAGGGTATTATTTCGATAATTCATCCCTCAGTTTTAATATACCAATATGAATCATATAACAAATTCATTTTGATGAAATTGACCATGTGATTTTATGAACCATGAATCAATTTGTTCTCATTTTACTTGTAGAGTTATAGAATGTATCCCACTTATCCTTTAAGGAATATACCAAGATCTTTTCCATGGACCATCTTATCAATGAGTCATTTTTTCTTCAGATCATTAAAGGGTTGTACATATTTTTCATGTATTTACCTAATTATAATATATGAATAGTGACCATGGGGAATCTATCATTTCCCTCCCTGAATGAGTACCGAACTAAATTGGATTTTTATTTATTGAGGTAAAGGACTATAGTTCCATCTATTGAAAACCATAACATAGTATAAGGGAAACATATTTTTTCAGAGAAGATGGAAATAATGCCCCGTGGTGTGTGGGATGGGGATGATATTGGGATACCCCATGTACTTTTGGAAACATTTTAGGATTCTATGGTTATATTGGTGGATGTTATGGTATTATTCACCCATCCCTATGGTCTAGGGTAGACTCTAATCCACTATAGTTATAATATATACCCTCCAATTATTTTATGATCCTAGTGGTGGAGGTGGTGGTAACAATAATCCCACCAATATGAGTTTTCTTTTCAAATGAATAGTTTTTAGTGATGCTCCCAATGTGATCTTTTTATTTAGTATATTTTCCCCCAATGAAAATTCAGATATAGTTCTTATTCAAAATATAAACTTCTTTCAACGGGGAGAAATCTTTCAATTTGAGACATGGATCTATCTCATATGGGGCATGTTATTTGGATTTTTTGGGTAATGGCCCAATATTATTCCAACATCATTCTCTCTCTGATTATTTTTACTTATTGGATTGGTAACATTATAATTTATTGGACTAAATAATTGGTATTTTTTTGTAATAATTACTTTCCATTTGATAATCACATTGATGGATGTTATCATTGTATAAAAATGATTCCCATGTATAGAGTGAAATGACATTCCTTATACTCACACCAACCCTAGATACATATTTCTAATACGGCATCAATAGTTTTATTTTGTAGGGTTGGGATGCTATTTCTCTAAGAATCCAATAGTCTCATATAATGATTTGTTGGCCATGAATCATGAACCATAGAAAAACCTATGAGGTATATTTCCTAACAAAATTATTTAACTAAATAATGATGATTTTGATATCCATGATATAATTTATTGTTATCATTAATCCAATGAAATTTCCCCCATGAGATCTATAAAAAATTATAAATTTATTCATTCTTTATCTCACCGGGTATGTTATAGTTGGATGAGGAGTATGAAGGAACATAGATTGGATATATTTATTGTCCAATTCATTCTTGATGTCCATGTATAACTATAACAAATTTAAGGAATCATCCATTACTTATTTAAACAATAGACTTTTCATTTCCATTTATAGTAACTCATGACCCATATAAGGAATGGATATTTTTTTCCACTTGAGGTAACCTCCTGATCTAGTTATGGTGTCACTAAATATTGAAAGGAAATCATTAGATGATAAAATTAGTGGTATGGGGAGTACCATATATTATAGTTAAATTAGAGGGGGAGGATATCCTTTTATTGGTGAGGAATCACTTTGTGGAGGTCATCCTTGGATAATGTCAGGGGAAGGATCCCCAGAATCCAATAAATGAAACCACATAGAGGAATTATGTGTTTCTTATAACCTTCTTAATCGAATTAATTTCCCATAGACCATTTAAATTCTATAGAAATAATATGTATGTTCAAATGGATAATGGAATTGAAAAATTTAAAAATATATGTCTTATCCTACATTATTTATGGAATATTAAGAACATACATTTGGATTTGAGAAGGTATATGAGCCTATTTCATTGTGGATGTTGGTGTATAAAGTTTATTATCTTTTGATATTATAGGGATATGTTCTCATAGATTAAAATATATTATAATGAGATTGAATGTTTCAGAAATATTGCATGAAATATGGGACCACCTTTGGATGGCTATATGATTATGTCAACTATCCTAAGTTGAAATAGTGATTTGTGCACAATTCAAATTTTCATTTCGAATTGGTTATGATGATGTACCTTTGGAATGATATAATGGATTTGTACCTCATCTAAAATATTCTATAATGGATGGTGATATAGTCCTCCATTTGGGGGTTTAAAATTATACCACTAGATCATTTTAATTGTCCGAGTATACTTTAATTATCTTTAATGATTGGAATGGATATGAACATACCATGAGGTAAAATTTTCAATATGTTGACAACCCTTAGTAAGAACCGTAGTATGTTATTGATCCTGGTTTTCCTCTATAATAAGTTTTTTGTTCTATTAAACTGGTTTATATTCTTATCCTATGTTAACTACCATGATGGGTTGACAAACCCCACTTATAATGGTGATATGAATATAATCCTATGGATCCGTATTTATTAGAATATTTCAATAATCCTCCTAAATGGGATATATAATCTTTTATTGCTCTGGAGTAGTAATCTAGTCATTCTAGGCATGTTGATATGCTACTCAGTCTATTAAAATAGGAGTTTCTGTATGTTCCTGTATGATCAACAGAATAACACAGTGAATATACTCCATTAATATCATAATATAATGGTAAATACAAATGGTTTAATCATGAATATGTGAATGGTAATTTTTTATTTAAAGGACATACTAAAAAATTGAATATGGAATATGTTCCCACTCATATCCTCTAGTATTAATTGAGGTATGGTGATGGGCTTCATGTATGGGGTTATGGATATGTGAATGCCCCAAAATTTATACTAGAATGTCGTGGTAGGCATATTGTGAATGAATAGGGAAAAGAGTTTGCAGACTATTTTTTACTTTAATATGGACCCTGAGTTTATGTTTATTTCTCTTTATTATTGGTGATATCTCCCATATTCCTATGTTTGAGTCATTGGGTGAGATCTTCCATACAGAGCCCTTGGTATGTGGCTGAGGGATGTTTATGGGATGAATCTATTGAAAAGTATTGACAAATTCCTTATTATGTTAATATTGAAAAAAATTAATGTTTTGTAAGATCTATGTATATATATTCCTAAGATATATAAAATGTTGATTGTCATTATTTATTGATATACTACTAAAGATATTAGTTGTGGAAAAAATCATCTTCATCCTCATTGTAACCATCCACAAATGAGATAATAATGAAAACATAAACTTCTAGAAACCCATTCATGCATCCTCTAGGTTTGGGATAGTTCGTTATTATTGTTTCTGCCTGAGTATTTCATTCTCTTATTGGTTATAGAGATGCACATGATCCAAAATTGTCCTTTTTTCTCCATGGGACATGGTTCCAAAGTTAGGTAATGTACCAAAATGCTTAATCAATAATGTTACCATAATCTTATATAAAATATATCCCATGAGAAATGTATCTATAGTCGCAAAAAAGGATTCATATAAATTCATTATCAAAAATTATAAGTTGGGATCAAATAATTGTTGATGGGAAAATAAGTGCATTGTTCTTATTATAGAATGATTCACATTAGGATAACTATTTCTATTATTCCTTATAATAGGGTTTAATAAGTATTGGTTTGGATGGTTTTGTAAATTATTGTACCATGATTACAATGGGCCATTACTTCTATCATGAATGTATTTAAATGGGGGTTATTCAAGTGAATGAATGAACTCATCAATTTTCACATACATAATGAGACTCCTTCCTTATTTATATATGAATTCAACCTTTAGGGTTTCTTACTAATGCTTCTTATGAGTTCATATTGGCTAATTAAATTGGTGTTTAGGCTCTTCCTTCATTATTGGGGAAATATTTTTCCAATTCTAGGAATCACATATTTAATTAATTCATGTACATGAATGTTTCCCAAATATTTATCTTGGAACGGTTACCCTAACATTTATAAATGATTATTAGTGTGTGGTGATTTGAATAAATGATAATATTATCAACACAAGGTATACAAGATCAACCATGTGTATTAGAGTTTCCCTATATATGAAACTATTTTGATGTACAAGAGATTCCCCACCATGTTTCATATTATATCTATTTGAGGATAGTTTATGGATCAATATGTTTTATTATTGCATGGTTGAGAACTACAAAGTTTATCACAATCAAGGAATTTTTTAGGAATTTATAGCATACTTATCATGTCAATTAAGGGGATTCCAATGTATCCAGGTGAAAGGAATCAAAACTCACAAGATTCAAAGACACATTGTTGGGTATGTCATACATTTTATGGTTAAGTCACAATGACTGAACAATAATTTATAACATTGTATGTTATGGATGAATATACCAATAATTCATTGTGTTGATTCATTTCATAGATTAACATGAGTTTCTAATTTAGGTAATCCTTATTGGGAATATATATAAATAAAATTTTTGTTAATCACAAAAGTAATAGGGACTTTTGATGATAGTTACTCCTCATGTTTGTTGAATGAATTGGGTGAAATGATAGGGGCTAAAAGGAATATATCCATCATCATGGGGGAATTATATTACAGGAAATATGACCCAATTTGAGGATATCCCATAAGTAATATTGTTCCCCTGGATCGAATAGCCAAACACAAGGATGTATGGTAAGGTGAGGGAATGACATAACTGATCTCATTATTAATATATCTCCATTGGGATGATATGAATTTTGAACCATATATAGTTTCACCATGTATCATATTAAGACATTAATCAATGAACATGTAGTTTTAATGATAGAGTTTAAAGTGTTGTGATTGGACTATACCATGTAGTTTAAAATAATCGGGAATTATAGATTTCATGCATCATTTCATCAAGAAAATTTTAATATATCTGGGCCATTCATTTTTTGATATAAGTTTGTGGCCTTAGAAATTGGTCTTATGTATCCATTGAAGACATGAATTAGTGTCTTCATTATTTCTATGTACAAGAAGTTTGTTTCATAAGAAATGTGATAATGAATGAATGAGTAGGGATTACACATACTAGTCTGTGTCAAGGTGATTCATTAGGTATATTTCCCATTAAAAGAACAAATCATGGGTAAGATGACCCTTGATGAGTAGACAAGGTTATTTAGGACTACACAAAAGAATTAGTCCTATAAATGATGAATTTACATCATTCTAATTTTAAGATCATTGTAGGTAACAAATCTAATATGATTCATGCTTTGTTTGAGAAAAGATATATAAAAATATTAGATACGTTGCATGTGATCATAATATTTTATGTGAGTAGTGAATACACTGAGTTTATTATGTAAAATGAATATGGTTACATTTTGAATATAGGATGTAGATTAATTATATAACACATAGTCTTTCTTAAGGAATATTGTAGTGCGAATTATATATGGTTTATTTGATGATAACAATATTTGGGAATTATATTCTTCATAGGGTATATGGAAACATGTAAGAAAAAATATGAAACTATAAACAAAAGGGTATTCCAATATTGAATATTGTAACAATCCAAACTTTTTGAATAGTATATTAACTTGCCCTTATCGATTTAATAAAGATATTAATGGGTAATGTAGAAAGAGGATTCTATGGCTTCATCTAGTAGACTCGAACCTTATGAAGCCCACCTATCAGAGATTGGGAAGGAGGTGGTATCTTTGGGCTTCGCATTGGACCAAGCCCAAGCCGAAATCCAGCGTGTCAATATTAAACGGAAATGCCTGCAGGAGAAGTTCAAGTTAGTAGAGATTACTACTAGGGCAATGTTATCTGAGCCTCCCTCAGATTCTCTCACCATAGCACACCTTACACTTAGGTCATATGCTGGTGTTATAAGGGTCTATGTGACGATACCGTAGCTTCTTTGTGAAATCCTTTGGGATTAATAAATTGATATTTCTTCCTTTAGTGACATTTGGGAAATTTCAAATGTCCTAATAATTTTAGGATGTATTTTATTGATGAATTTTGAAAAAAAATGATATTTTAAAATATTTATGTAAACATTAAATAATTAATGATGTGTAATGAGTTTCAAAAAAAGGTCTTCTACAAAAGTGTTCAGTAAGGAATTTGGAGTCTAATAAGATCAACTTAATTTTTGATGAATAGTAAATTATGAATAGTGATTTTACACTTAGGTTTAGTAATGTGACCAAATGGATTAGTAATCTCACTTAAAGAATGTTGTAATATAATTTAGACACCTTGATTAAGTAATGTGATTAAATAAAATGGGTAAATAACGGTTTCATAAATTATTAGTCAATTATTAGTTTTTCAGGTGAATAGTATTTTTTAATTGAAAAATTAAATTAAAAAAAATTAGAAAATTATTTTTATAAAATTGACTTTATTTTTGAACTCAACATCGATATTATGTTATGGTAATTTTTGGGGATTTTTCTAGATAAAATGAATTCTCGGTGAATAGTGTTTTTATTTAAAAATTAAATTTAAAATATATAGAAAATTATTTTTATAAAATGGAGTTCATATTTGTAATCAGAGAATCTATATTTGTTTAAGGTGAAATTTTGGGATTTTTCTGAGAAAGATGAATTTTCAGTGAATAATAAAAATGCAGTTTTAGGGTTTCAGTATGTTTGATGACATCATAATTGTGTCATGATGATTTCATGAGATATTTTAAGGGTTGGCTGACGAAAGGTGATGAATTATTGTATTGGGGGCCCCATGTGGCTTAACTCCATGGAAAATACCATGGGAGATCCCATGGTTTTGAGAAAACCACTTGTGAGGTGTCCCTTGAAATTATTAAAGTATCACCTCACCTTCCCTATAAATATACACCCTTTCCTCCTTTAGTTTTCACTCCCAACTCTCCCCCAACTAAGATATGGTCTCATTAAATCCCAAGGAGTCATACCAAGGTGCCCCAAGCCCTCAATGTCCAAACCTTTGAGTTTTAAGAGTTATGTTTTAAGGTGAGGGATCTGACCTCTCTCTTTCTTTTCAAGTAATCTATTTTATGTCATTTATTTTATTCTCCATGTTCTTATGTTGGAGGATGTTATTTTATATTCATATTACTGCCCATTTCATGTTCATATGATGAGATACCCCCTCTTTCTCTCATCAATTCGTTTTAAGAATGTTTAAGTGGTGCCGATAGGCTGCCGAATTTTTAAGGGATTCTTTCACCCTTCTCATTTTTCAAAATTCTACATTCATGTCAAGTCTTTAAAGTTCATTTTTATTATTTTGGGGTATGATATCTATATCTATCATACTGTACTTTTATGTTCGTATTATGAGAGACACTATTTTATCTCGTTAATTCATTTTTCTTGAAGTTTAAGTGATGCCGTTAGGATGCCGAATTTTCATAAGAGAAATCTAATTTTTATCTTCCTTCCATGATTTTCATTTCAAATGGTATGTCCTTAAAATTTCATTACCATGTTCTTAAATCCTTTATATTCTGTTCCCCTACTATTTTATGGATCATTTATGAGTGTGTGACCCATGTCCCCTTTCTTTTCAATGTTTTCTAAAACCTCATAACATAGCCGTTATGCTGCAGAATTTCCATCTCAAAATGTCTCTATATTTTTCTAAAGTTCTTTTATTTTATTAAGTGAATACTAAAATATCTCTCTTCTATAAGGGTATTCACATATATACGAAGTTGTTCTATTTTAAATTCTATGATTTACATACATGAGACCCACCTTCCTTTTCTGTGGGTTTTAAATTGACACAAAGATCATGTCTTGAAAGCAGTTTTTAAAACCTTATGATTATGAAATGAAACCCATTTATTTTATGCTATATGGGTTGTTTATGAAATGATTGATGATGATATATGTGGCTCACATGATGATAAAGAAAAATTTAAGGGTGTGCCCTGATAGCGCTCCAATGCATTGGGTAAAGACTTAATCTCTAGAGATGCCCATTTAGACTGATACCTTGGTGAATAACCTTGGTAATTTTTATTGACACCTTGGGGATAGACCTTGGTGAAACAGAAATGATTTTCTATGTAAAATTTTGTATCCACATCTTCATGTTATGAAAAACATTATTTTTATTATGATATGCCTCATGATTTCTTTCACATGCCTTAAAGTTATTTTCAAGACCTTATTGAAGTATCTCAAGTTAACATGTAAAATGTTTCTCTTTTTTCCCTTACTGGGCCTTCTGCTCACCCTTTATTTTGATGTATGTCCCTAGGTTATGAGATGCAGTAATGAACCTAGGATGAACTTAAGGATAAGCCTTTCAATTGTTTACGAAGAATTTTTTATGTTGTTTTCATGTATTATGTTCCTGGTTTCCAAGACACTAAACCTTAAAGATCCTCAGTTTTGTGTAATGTAATAAAAGTTTATGTTATATAAAGGCGGGATGCCACAGTTGGTATCAAGGTATGGTTTAGTTATTTGTGTAAATTAGTATATAAAAACATTAGGAAGGACCCTATAGAAAATTTTAAATATAGGAAAACTTCCTGGTATTTTGGTAAGTATTGAGTAAGTGGTTTATCAAACAAATACATCCATGTCTGGATACGAGCAGGTAGAGGCGGCTCTGGAACAGATTCACATAAGGGTAAAACCTGAAAACACCGCTTTGAGCTAGACTCAAATGGGAACTGGTGCACGATAACGGGCCTTGCTGCACTCTTGGTTATGACACTCTTGGTGGATCTGTTTGGTTAATCACCAGCTTTTTATTAATAATTATGAAGGAATTATAGGGAAATGTAATTGTCTAAGCATGAAGTATTAGTTAAAAGATTCATAAATGAAATAATTTTCTCACTAAGGTTTTTTTCTTTTAGAAAATGGCGAGAAATAGGAGGAACCGTGCAGATGGTGACCGCAATGCACCATGTGCTGACGGCCCTCCGATGGAATCCGGAATGAAAACATGCATGCGAATGATGAACCAACTGACTCAAGTTATGAGTAATAACATGAATCAAGCTAAGAGGACGATATCACCACGAAGGGAACAACATTCTATTGATTCCTTCATGCGTCAACGACCACCAACATTCAGTGGATCTACTGACGCATTGGTTGCGGAATAATGGATAAGCTCCATTGAAAAGATCTTTTCTGTACTTCATTGTTCGGAACAAGAAAAAGTCACCCTTGTTGTTTACCGCCTAGAAGGAGAAGCTGATCAGTGGTGGTCACTAATCAAAAACACGAAGCCGCGAGGAGAGATGGAAGCTATGGAGTGGGAAGAGTTCAGGGGAATATTCTTTAATAATTCTTTCCCTCGTTCCATGAGAACGAGAATGGAGAAAGAGTTTCTCGAGCTGAAGTAGAAGGAGAATGAATCTATCAGAAGCTATGAGATGAACTTCACCTGACTTTCATGATATACCTCTAGCTTTGTCATGGATCCAAGTGGGAAGGTTGACAGATTTTTCGGTGGACTGAGACCTCATCTGCGGAAGAATCTATCCAACCAGGACTACAATAGCTATGAGGAGATCGTGCGGAGTGCAATGAAAGTCAAACTAGAGTTTGGTGAGACACATTGGTCTCATAAATCAAATGACAAGAAGAGATCATTGGAGCCCAGTCTAGGTAAGACTTTTGATTAGGGAAGATGTGGAAAGCAAATGCAACTTACCACATGTAATAAATGTGGGAAGAAGCATCTGAGGAACAGCTTGATCGGAAGTGGAAAGTGCTAAAAGTTTGGAAGAGAAGGCCATAATTCTCGGAAATGTCATAGTGAAGTGAAGCCTCAACTTCCTAACACTAACGATAGAGGAAAGATGTTTCCAGACCTACCCGAAGTCAAATTCATCAAGTGTGGACAGATTGGGCACATTGCTAATCACTGTCCAAATCTGAGGGTAGTAGAGAGGAATCACCATCAACCTCAACAAAGGCCAAGGGAGAAAGGTCGTGCTTTTTCTATCACAACAACTGAAGTTGAAGTTCCGGATGACGTGGTAGAAGGTACTCTTGTTGTCCTCTCAAAACTAGAAAGTACTTTGTTTGATTCTAGTTCTTCTCATTCCTTTATTTCCTCCATGTTTTTCAAAGAATATAGAATCAAACCCCAAACTGCTTGTGGTAGAATTGTCAGTCAAGACTCTAAGTGGGATTATCCATGCATCAACAGTGTTTAGAGACTCTAGTGTATACTTTAGTGAGCACAATCTTATCGCAAATCTAGTAGTCATTACCATGCTGGAATTCGACGTTATACTAGGGATGGAATGGATCTCAAAGTATAATGCTAAGATCAATTGAAGAAGTAAGGAAATCTCAGTAGTCTTGAATGAACGACCTGCAATTATCTTCCAAGGAGAGATATCCTGAACTGATCCCTATCTAAAAGAACCTCCTATAGCTTTCCTAATGGAGTTAATCAGTGATGATGAAGAAGGAAAAGGGAGTATACAAATAGAAGATGTTACGATTGTTCAGGAATAAATGGATGTATTTCCTGAGGAGTTACCTGGACCTCCCTCAGAAAGAGAGGTAGAGTTCTCCATTGAACTCGTACCTGGATCTCAACCAATATCAAAGACCCCGTATAGAATAGAAAATTTGGAGCTAGAAGAGTTAAAGAAACATCTCCAAGAATTGTTGGAGAAGGGGTTTATCTGACCAAGTGTGTCTCCTTGGGGAGCACCAGTTCTCTTCGTGAAGAGGAAGGATGGATCAATGCGGCTATGCATTGATTATAGAGAACTGAACGGGATCACAGTGAAGAACAGATACCCTATTCCAAGAATTGATGATTTATTTGACCAACTTCGTGGGTCTCAATTCTTCTCCAAGATTGGCCTTCGATCTGGTCATCATCAACTAATGGTAAAGAAGGAAGATATTCCAAAGACTTCCTTCTGGTCAGGATATGGGCCTTATGAGTTTACTGTTATTTCCTTTGGCTTGACTAATTATCCTACTATTTTCATGGATTTTATGAATAGAATCTTTAAGGACTACCTTGATAACTTTGTGGTAGTTTTTATTAATGATATTTTGATATATTCAAAAAGTCGTGAGGAGCATGAAGATCATCTAAGGGTTATTTTGAAAACTCTACGGAAGGAGAGGCTCTTTAGAAAGTTCATCAAGTGTGAGTTTTGGTTACAACAAGTGGATTTCTTGGGACACATCATAACTAATGAAGGAATCTCAGTTGACCCTGCCAAGACAATGGTTGTGGAGGAGTAGCCTCAACCCAAAATAGTAACTGAGATTCGTAGTTTCCTTTGATTAGTGGGATATTATAGGAGGTTTGTGAAAAACTTTTCACGGATTTCTAATCCACTAACCAAGTTGACTCGAAAAGGGGTTAAGTTGATTTGGGAAAAGGAATGCGAGGAAAGTTTCCAAGAGCTGAAGAAGAGATTGGTTACTTCACCTGTGTTAACACTACCCTCTATCGGAGAAGGATTCGTTATTTTTAGCGATGCATCTCTGAAAGGTCTTGGGTGTATCCTCATGCAAAATGACAAGGTAATATCTTATTCATCTCAACAGTTGAATATTCATGAGCAGAATTATCCTACGCATGATCTAGAGCTAGCGGCAGTTGTTTTTGATCTAAAGATATGGAGGCACTATCTTTATGGGGAGAAATGTGATATATACACCGACCACTAAAGTTTAAAGTATATTTTCATGCAGAAAGAATTGAACATGAGACAAAGTAGATGGTTAGAGCTTATTAAATACTATGATTGTTCAATTCATTATCACCCTGGAAGAGCAAACAAAGTCGCGGATGCGTTAAGCAGGAAAGACCCTGTTGTTCTGGAAACAATGAGGATCCTAGGGGATACCTTGATTAAAGATCTAGTAAAAATGGACATGGTAATTATAAGGGAAGGGACATCATCAACCTTATACCAAATGATTTCTCAACCTTCATTACTAGAGAAGATCAAGAAGGCTCAAAAAGAAGATCATTTGCTGCAAGAGAAGTTTGAGGCTTTAAAGGATGGGAAGTTCCCTAATCTCAATACTGATCAAGAAGGTGTATTGAAATTTTGTACAACACTATGTGTTCCATATATTCTGGAGATAAAGAAATAACTGATGGATAAATCTCATAGCTCTAGTTTCTCTATACATCAGGGAATCACTAAAATTTATAGAGACCTTCGTGATCATTATTGGTGGGATAACATGAAAACGGAGATTTCTGATTACACTACAAGGTGCCTGATGTGTTAACAAGTAAAGGCAGAATGACAACTTCCTAAGGGGGTATTACAACCTCTACCCATACCAGTATGGAAGTGGGATAATATCACTATGGAATTTGTAACTGTTCTACCAAAAACATCCAAAGGAAATAATGCGATATGGGTTATTGTGGACCATCTCACCAAGACCGCCCATTTTATCTATATTCAGGAAGATTTCACTCTAGATCAACTTGCCAAGATATACGTAAAGGAAGTGGTAAGGCTGTATGGGGTACCACTATCCATCGTGTCTGATCATGATCCAAGATTCACATCAAAATTCTGGAGAAGTCTTCAACATGCTCTGAATACTGAATTGAATTTTAGTACGGCCTATCATCCTCAAACTGATTTCCAATCTGAAAGGACTATTCAGACACTCAAAGACATGCTGAGATTATGCTCAATGGAATTTAAAGGTGGATGGTATCAACACCTCCCATTAGTTGAGTTCTCTTATAACAATAGCTTCTATTCGAGTATTCAGATGGCACCCTATAAAGCTCTGTATGGAAAGCGATGTAGAACTTTTACTTGTTGGTATGAAACTGGTGAGAGAAAGCTTCTTGGGCTTGATCTTGTGCAAGAGATGACATAACAGGTTCATGCCATCCAACAACACATAAAGGCTGCTCAGAGTCGGCAGAAGAGCTATGTTGAAAACCGTCGAAGGGACTTGGAGTTTGTTTTTAGCGACAAAGTCTTCCTTCAAATTTCTCCATGGAAGAGAATCATGTGGTTTGGTAAGAAAGGGAAACTCATCCCTAGGTACATTGGACCCTATGAAATCCTTGATCGCATAGGAGCAGTGGCCTATCATCTAGCACTTCCATCGAACCTAACTCAAGTTCACGATGTCTTCCATGTATCTCTCTTAAGGAAGTACATACCCGACCCTTCGCATGTACTGAACCCAGAGGTGGTACAACTGGAAGATGACCTCTCTTATGAGGAGCATCCAGTGGAGATCTTAGACCGTAGAGACAAGGTTCTACGAAACAGGACTACCCACCTTGTGAAAGTGTTGTGGAGGAATCATAAGTATGATGAAGTGACTTGGGAGCCTAAGGAAACAATGAAGCAAAAGTACCCTCACCTTTTTGACTAGGCCTCAAGTATAAAATTTCGGGGATGAAATTTCTTAAGGGGGGGAAGAATGTAATGATCCAAAATTTTTGAATAGTATATTAACTTACTCTTATCGATTTAATAGAGATTTTAATGGTTAATGTAGAAAGAGGATTCGATGGCTTCATCCAGTAGACACGAACCTTATGAAGACCACTTATCAGAGCTTGGGAAGGAGGTGGCATCTTTGGGCTTCGCTTTGGACCAATCCCAAGCCGAACTCCAGCATGTCAAGCTTGAACGAAAACACCTGTAGGAGAAGTTCAAGTTAGTAGAGATTACTACTAGGGCAATGTTATCTGAGCCTCCCTCAGATTCTCTCACCATAGCACACCTTACACTTAGGTCATATGCTGGTGTTATAAGGGGATATGTGACGAGACCGTAGCTTCTTTGTGTAATCCTTTGGGATGAATAAATTGAGATTTCTTCCTTTAGTGATGTTTGGGGAATTTCAAATGTCTGGATAATTTTAGGATGTATTTTATTGATGAATTTTGAAAAAAAATGACATTTTAAAATATATTTGTAAACCTTAAATAATTAATGATGTGTAATGATTTTCAAAAAAAGGTCTTCTGCAAAAGTGTTCAGTAAGGAATTTGGAGTCTAATAAGATCAACTTAATTTTTGATAAATAGTAAATTATGAATAGTGATTTTATGCTTAGGATTAGTAATGTGACCAAATGGATTAGTAATCTCACTTAAAGAAAGTTTTAATATAATTTAGACAGCTTTATTAAGTAATTTGATTCAGTAAAATGGGTAAATAATGGTTTCATAAATTATTAGTCAAGTATTAGTTTTTCGGGTGAATACTATTTTTCAATTAAAAAATTAAATTAAAAATAATTAGAAAATTATTTTTATAAAATGGACTTTATTTTTGAACTCAGAGCATCGATATTATATTATGGTAATTTTTGGGGATTTTTCTGAAAAAAATGAATTCTCAGTGAATAGTGTTTTTATTTAAAAATTAAATAAAAAATATTTAGAGAATTATTTTTATAAAATGGAGTTCAAACATGTAATCATATCATCGATATTTGGTTAAGGTGAAATTTTGGGATTTTTCTGAGAAAGTTGAATTTTCAGTGAATAATAAAAATCCAGATTTAGGGTTTCGGTATGTTTAATAACATCATAACTATGTCATGATGCTTTCATGAGATATTTTAAGGGTTGGCCGACCAAAGGTGATGAATTATTGTATTTGGGGCCCCATGTGTCCTAACTCTATGGAAAATACCATGGGAGAGCCCATGGTTTTGAGAAAACCACTTGTGAGGTGTCCCTTGAAATTATTAAAGTATCACCTCACCTTCCCTATAAATACCCACCCTTTCTTCCTTTATTTTTCACTCCCAACTCTCCCCCAACAAATATCTGGTATCATTACCTCCCAAGGAGTCATCCCAAGGTGCCCCCAAGCCCTCAAGGTCCAAACCATTGAGTTTTAAGAGTTACATTTTAAGGTAAGGGATCTGACCTCTCTCTTTCTTTTCAAGTAATCTATTTTATGTCATTTCTTTTATGATCCATGTTCTTATGTTGGAGGATGTTTATTTATATTCATATTACTTCCCTTTTCTTGTTCATATGATGAGATACCCCCTATTTCTCTCATAAATTCGTTTTAATAATTTTTAAGTGGCGCCGTTAGGCTGCCGAATTTGTAAGGGATTCTTTCACCCTTCTCATTTTTCAAAATTCTACTTTCATGTCAACTCTTTCAAGTTCCTTTTTATTATGTTGGGGTATGATATCTATATCAATCATACTGAACTTTTATGTTTATATGATTAGAGACCCTATTTGATCTCGTCAATTCATTTTTGTTGAAGTTTACGTGACGTTGTTAGGCTGCCGAATTTTCATAAGAGATATCTTATTTTTGTCTTCCTTCCATGTTTTTCATTTCAAATGGTATGTCCTTAAAATTTAATTACCATGTTCTTAAATCTTTTATATTCTGTTCCCCTACTATTTTATGGATCATTTATGAGTGGGTGACCCATGTCCCCTCTCTTTTCAATGTTTTCTAAAACCTCGTAACATAGTCGTTATGCTGTAGAATTTCTGTCTCAAAATGTCTCTCTCTTTTTCTAAAGTTCTTTTATTTTATTAAGTGAATACTCAAATATCTCTCTTCTATAGGGGTATTCACATATATAACAATTTTTTCTATTTTAAATTCTGGTATTTACATACATTAGATCCACCTTCCTTTTCTGTGGGTTTTAAAGTGACACAAAGATCATGTCTTTAAAGCAGTTTTTAAAAAATTATGATTATGAAATGAAACCCATTTGTTTTATGCTATATGGGTTGTTTATGAAATTATTGATGATGATATATGTGGATCACATGATGATAAAGGTAAAATTAAGGGTTTCCCCTAATAGTGCTCCAATGCATTGGTTAAAGACTTAATCTCTAGAGATGACCATTTAGACTGATACCTTGGTGAATAACCTTGTTAATTTTTATTGACACCTTGGGGATGGACCTTGGTGAAACGGAAATGATTTCCTTTGTAAAATTTTGTAGCCACATATTAAGGTTATGAAAAATGTTATTTTTATTATGATATGCCTCATGATTTCTTTCTCATGCCATAAAGTTATTTTCATGACCTTATTGAAGTATCTCAAGTTCACAGGTAAAATGTTTCTCTTGTTTCCCTTACTGGGCCTTCTTGTCGCCCTTTCTTTTGATGTATGTCCCCAGGTTATGAGATGATGTAATGAACCTTGGATGAACTTAATGATAAGACTTTAAAGTGTTTAAGAAGAATGTTTTATGTTGCTTTCATGTATTATGTTCCTGGTTTCCAATACACTAAACCTTAAAGATCCTCAGTTTTGTGTAACGTAATGAACGGTTATGTTATATAAAGGCGGGATGCCACAAATATAGTGATTGAGCCATGATAATGAATCTTATGTATCTTAAATACAATATTAATAAAAAACACAAATTTCCATATATTCCTATCCTTGTTGTTATTAAGCAATTAAAATCAAGAAGAATATTTCCAATTGAGTTAGAATGGCTATATAATTACAACAAGGTGGATTCTAAAGGATATAAGCTCATTAGAGAAGGAGAAAATAAAAAAATAAATGATTCAAGTTACACACCTATGGAAGAAGGTCCCTTTCAATTTAGATGAGAGTGGAATGATTACATGAAGATTAAAGGTTCATTAATTATCTTCATGGAGTCAAATTATTAAGATAACAAAAAGGATTTTGTTAAATCCACTTTTTTGAATTTTCAAATGATTTATTAGAAATGTCTATATATTGTGATGATTATTGAACCCTTAATATTATCATTCTTATGTGATAAATGATTAGTGTGTTAGAAAAAATTTTACAGTAATAAATAAGTAATATAAAAACCATTATAAATAATATTTTTCATGATTATTACTAAATGATGATGATGATGTTTTTATGTTGACAATTAAAATCCTATTTTTATAACTATTGTTAAAGGGGTGTAAAAAAAATTATCTATCAGTATACCAAAAAATTATTACCATTAAATATATGAGGTACTAGAGTTCAACCATGTGGGTGGTAGTATTATTGAAGAGGAAAATGATATAAGTGACGGTGAGTACCTTCATGGGAAGTAATTATAGTGTGAGGGTGAAAAAATAGATCCCATAAAATCATGCTCGAGTAGTTTGTTTGGGATTGGGAAATTGTGGAAACATATGTGATGGACAATACATGATTATTTTGGGTACAATGTGTACATGGTATCAATGTAGTTATAATGAAGAAAATTTAATTCAAGATCTCAACCAAGAGGATAATTGTTGTGGGATAACAATGAAACTGAAAAAAATTATCATCTAAAAAACCATGTTCATAGAATTATCACAACCCGAGATCTCTTTTTAGGTTCACACTTTTGAGGAGATATATGTCATATAATACACCATAACATGAGTATTATTCTATCCATAGGTTATCCACCAATTAATATACATGGTGACAATATAGAGCCTTGTATATTTTTCGAGGGGGTTTCAATGATCAATATATTCTCTTTTGATGAAACATTGATCTCATGGATGAGTCTCCATATGATATTCATGAATGTGTACTTTTATAATTAAAAAATGTAGATGTCTCCTATAATGAATATGTGTCTTTGAATGAAATATAACCTAGATAAATATTAGTGACCACATGGGCATGTTTGGTGAAGTGATGATGCAATGAAGAATTCATCGCATGAGCATGGTATGTGAAGAGACACTGTGATGAAGATCATACCATAAGAAATAACTATTGTAATAAATTTATGTAAATTTTCCTATAATAAGGATGTAATGTAAAAATGTTAAAAAGATTCTATAGCATCAAGAAGATGATTTGACATGCGAAGTGGAAGCTACCATAAGAGCTAAGTGAAGTGATCATGTGATAGAGGATTCTTTGACCATGGGTTATGTTGTGAAAATATATAGTAATATATAATTACATGTATATTTAAAGTAGAAGGATTATCCTTGTCTTCAAAGCCTAAAAATCACATAATTTATCTACATAAATGAATTTTCATGTAATAAATCTACTTACCTAAATTATCTTACATATTTCATATAGTTGATTTTTTCGTGGGTATTTTGACAAAGAACCCCATAGAAAATTTATATGTACATATTTTTAGAAGGAATAATGTACCCAATTTATATTAAGTAATTATAGTATGGAAGAATTGATATCAATTATATGTAGTCATTTTGAGAAGGATAAACATAGATGAAAAATCCATGTAACAGGTCTCTGATGTGCCTTTGATTAAAAATATCTATGTGGAAATGTGGAATTATTACGACCAATTTAAATAATCATGTAGAAAAATACCAATAACTATTGGGTATTTAAATTAATAATTGATTTTTATGACAGAATTCAAGTTGATATTTTATTTAATAATATCCAAATAATTATTATCATGATTCACTATACATTGATAATGAATAATTATTGGATTTAATATGACAATTAAATATCAATAATTAATATAATGAACAAACAAGAATCACTGTGACTAAATTAAAAGGTAGAATTTTTGCTGTTGTTTAGGATAATTTATGATGAATAAAAAACTGGGAAAATAATGGAGTGGATATCATGTTAAAGAGAAACTAATATTTTAGATTTATTATTACACATATATATACACTTTAGGATGTTGAAGAAACCATTGTGAGATTTTGTTCAAATTATCAGTGTTGTAGTTTTGATATGAAACCTCAACCAAACATTTTTAAGTATCATTGAATAAGAGGGATTCCTAAATCATGTCATTTACTTGAACCCTAAGGCATTACTGAAGAATAATTTTATCTAATGTAGTATTTTATTTAATGAACAAGTAAAAGAGATGAATAGATAATATAAGAAATAATTTTTTCATATCAATTTGCAAAGGAAGAATAATAAGGATGATAAGAATAATTTCATAAATTATTTTTGATGGAAATTTGACAAAATAATAGATCCTTGTACTATTATGTACAAAGAATAAGTCAATTAATATTTTTTATTTCAATTTTATACTATAATTAATATATGAATAATTCATTTGTTATTTTGTGTATACTGGACTAAAATGAGACATGATTTTATACAAGGAAATTACGGGAGTAATCTTCCCATCATCAATGATATAACATTCTATAGTGGAGTTATAACATCTTCTTATTTACAATACATTGAATTTTTAATGTTATTGAATGTACCTGTGTCAGGATACGCTATAAAATTGTGTGGAATACAAACTCTACACTATTCAAGGACTATAGTGTAAGGCTAATAGGGATTTACTATTTTGTTGTCTGTTAATGTGCTTTATTGCATAACTACTTGTAATAGACTTCTCATAATGAGATGTGAACCTTGAAAATTGATGTCTTCCTTTTTGGTGCCTATGTTTTTTGTTGGGAATTCGTTAATTAAAGATAGAAATAGAAAGAAAAAAAGCATATAAAATCATATTAACTGGTGAAATAAGTTTCCTAGAAGAGTGAAATAATATAATAAATATGACCTATACTGATTTAACCCCCCATATCCTAACATATCAGTTCCTTGTCCTTAAATGTGGTATCAGAGATGGTTCACCTCTTTTGGGATACCCATTCTGAATATTTTCACTTCAAAGAATTAATGATTCATTTATGAAATTATTATGTAGTTTAGTTTGGGATATTACCTTTTTATTTTAGATCATAATTATATTTCTACCAATAACATGGTAAATAGGAAAAGGAAAGTAATAATAAGATCAATAATTTATCCCTTTTTTCAAAATAGGAATAATATTCTTGTTATCTGAATATAAAAATTATTTATATCATAGAAGGATAAGAACATATAGTTTAGTATACCACAATTAATATGAGAAATACATCAACCTCAATGTGATTATAGGATTTAATTGGCCTTAAGGTATGTGAAAATTCTAGTATAAACTATTGAAAATAATAATTATTGAGTGAGTGTAATCATATGTCCATATATTCATCAATGGAATCAATAAAATTTATGTAAAGATCATTTTTTTGGGAAATAAATTATTTCATTTTTTAAAATTTCAAAAGAATAAAATAGAAGATCAAACAACATGAAGGTGAGGTAGATAAAGTTGATAAGGATTTAAATTAATGATCACTTTCTTTCATTACGATCTGAAAAAATGTTACTATCAATGAAGGCTATTGTGATGATCTTATAGAATGGTAATCCAAATTTAAATAAAACTAGTTCATCATAATCCATGAGATTGATTGGTCTACTAAATTGTATGAGAATAAGATACATGAATTAGGAGATAATTTTAAATGTAACAATGATGTATATAATTCAAAATTGGATATGAAATCCAATAGGATCAATGATCTTGAAGTTCCCAGTCAGGATCCAACTATCACTGAGAGGGGGAGGGGGTGAATCAGTGATATCTTTTTCTTTTTATGTTTCCCCTTTTTGAAACAACCTTCACCTCCTGTTAAAGAGTTTCTTCCCTGCTAAACACACACAACCACAGGAACACAAGATTTACAAGGTTCACTAATCAACAAGAGTAGCTACGTCCTTGGTATGGTACGGAAACAATCCAGTACCATACAATCCACTAGAAAACAATCCTTTGATGTGGAATACAATGAGTAGTATATACCCTTACACTCATGTAGCACTTTGAAAACAATCCAATAGTGTGTGTGCTCCCTCTTAGCACAAATAGGGTAACACAATGTTTCAGTGCTTCTTTACAATTGAACAGATGTATTCTCTGAAGTACAAATCTTCACTTTCTTACCCAGAAGCCGGTAAGAACTCTCTTGCGCACTACTGAATACATGCAAAGACCCAAAATATTTCACGTAGCCTTTAGGGTGCCTTGCGTGCAATTCAAATGGCTTGGACATAAAAATCCCTTTTGGCGTGAAAAACTTTTTCGCGCAACTTTCCTTTTGCGTGCAACTTTTTCTATTTTTGCGCAACTTCTCAATTTTCCGTGCAGCTATCCTCTTTTCATGAAAAATTATTTCTTTTCGCGCAACTCACTTAGCGTAAAATTTACACGCACCAGAGCTCGGGATTTCTTCTAAGTGTCGATCATTAACAACTGACAAGGGTTAGCCTCATATTTATAGGCATTTTTGAACCCGCTCAAAAAACACTAATCCACGCGTAAAACCTCCTCCATGCGCATAAAAACTCTTTTATGCAACTTCATATTTCGTGCCATGCTTCAATATTTCACGCACCTCATGCCTTTTCAATTTTTCATCCTTCTAAGTATGAAGCATCAATTGCGTGCAAAATTCCACACCGCATTCCATATTGCGCGCAAACCCAATCTTTCCCGCGACATCATATTTCGCACACTGCTCCAATCATTCACGCATTTCATGCCTTTGCCAATTTTTGAGCTTCTGATCTTGAACCACCTTTTGCGCGAAAACTTCAATCCTCAATTTCGCGCACCATGCCAATATTTTGCGAAAACATCATTTTTCGTGCAACCCATAGATATTACGCACACAACATTCTTTTTCGCGCATCCCGCTACTATTTCGCGCAACCCACATATATTGCGCGCACCACTTTAATTTTGCATGCAACATGCCTCAATTTCCGCGAACTCCATTCCTTTTTCATTTTTCAATGTTCTGTCATTGAATAACTCCTTTCACGTGAAAATATAAACCACCTTCAATCTTGTGCGCAACATCCATTTCCAAGAACATTTCTTCATCTCCCAATTTTTAGGCCCTAAAATTTGGCAAACAATGGAAAACGGCGCCACCTTAAACTGTGCTTTTCTGCCTTCCCCAGATTATCCATTGCTTTGTCATTTTCTCTCTTCACTGCTTCACATAACCATTCTTCTGCTCTTATCACGAATCCCACTATCGTGATATTTATCATTTGTTAGATCATCTTTAGCATCGTCAGAGTTGAAATGGGAACTGAAACTTCCCTATCCCCCAACAGCATCATTCCTTCCAATAAAAACTTTATATGACTGGCATCATCATTTCTCCCCCTTTCCTTCATAAGGCTTGCATCACAAGTTCTCCTAACTCATGATTTTTGTGAAATACATACCAGCAAAGCATCGTCTGATTTGTGATCCTTCTACAAAGTGAATTGATTTATCTTCTTTGACAACAAAATACAACACTCTACAAAGGCTAACTCTTCAAACATTCTTCTCCATTCAACTTGGTCCCAATAGATCTTAACATACGGTTAGAATAAAAGGTTACACAATATGATATGGATTTTGAGATGATGAGGTTGTATATCAAATCCATAATTGAATTTATTGAAGATCAAAATAATTATATTCAGATGAGATGTCTATATATGTGAATAAAATTGTAAAATAATTAAATGACTCATGTTTAGACATTAATATCATCGAATAATGTTTCCTCTACCAAAAAATGTTCTCTAAAGGATTCTATTTATAATATTCTTCCTTAATATGTAATAAAATCATTATATCATGTTGTGATCCCTCTCAAGAAGTTAAAAATAAATAGGTGAAATTCATAACTATTTGTAATAATAGTACTACTTTAGGTTCTATTAATTTTTTTGTATTATATTAATTTTCTAAAAAAATATGTACTGGGGGAAATAAATATGACCATATCTCCATTTCCCTGTTGAATATTGTGACAACCAAAACATTCGTTAATGGAAATCCCTATTGATCTAATTAAATGTCACTTTATGTGAAATTTTTATATAAATGGTCATCTTATTTGGTTTTATGTTAAGAATTTTGACCATTTATAATATAGTAATTGAACAGTGATCACATGATTAGTCCAAATATAGGGTTCTAAGAAATCCAATTTACTCAGACAAAAGAAGCGATGGCCTCATCCAGTAGACGTTCCCCATAAAAATCCCATTTGTCAGAGCTCGAAAAGGAGGTTTAATCTTTGGGATTCACTCTTGACTAATCCCAAGCTGAGTTTGAATATATTAAGCTCAAGCAGGACCGCCTACGAGAGAAGTGGAATTTGATAGAGATTACCACCCGAGCAATGTTATCCAAGCCACCCCAATAGTCTGTCACCACTGCACACCATACTCTTCAGTCTTATGCAGGTGTTATAAGGGGTTATGTAATAAGACATTATCACTATGGTTATTTACATTATGTTTGTATATAAAAATTAATATACTTTCATTTTATTATTGTTACCTTGTAAATAGTTTTTTAAAGCACAAATAGTATTTTTAGTTAATTTTCAACTAAGAAATCTATTTTGATTAATTAATGTATTTCTGAATTATATAATATTTTAATAAATTATTTTTATTATTATTAAATTAATTTTTATAAAATATAAATTATAGTATAATTTTAGGAATGAAATTGTTATTTTTATTAAGGTTTGAAAGCCATTTTTGTCAAAACCCATGAATTTTGGATAAATGTCAGTTTTTATTTTAAAATTGAAAATTAAAATAATAATAAATTTATTTAAAAAAAATTAATATTATTTCTGGAATCAGGACGTCGAAATTATTCAACGTTGAGTTTTTTATAGTTTTCTAAGACAGTCAAATTTTTGAGTAAAAATTAAATACCATTTAAATATATAATGTGTTTTATGACATCATAATGACCCAATAGTAATGAAATAAAATACTATAAACATTTTATTCAGCCAATAAATGTTTTTACATTAAAATAATGTGACTATGGGTTTGTTTGATTTATTTTACAAATATTTACTGGAACCTTCAAAATATATTAAACATTTTGTCTTTTTAAATTGTTTTCCTTAGGAGTGTGACTCACCTCCGCATATGCAACCTCATTATTTTAGGAATTTCGGAAGTTGGCCTTATAAAATATTTTCTTCCACTTCCCTTTTCCAAAAACCATGGGCGAAAACCATGGGATTCTTTGTGGTTTGGATTAGTTTAATGTGAGGTGTCCCAAACCTAAATAATAAAGAATTCTCTTACCTTTCCTGTATAACCCCACCCAAGCTCCCACTTCCTCCTCACTCAAAGTATTTGGAGTTCATCCAACCTCTTCCCTCCTCTCTCTAGAATCTTACCAAGGCTCCAAAAGCTCCCAATAATCCTCTCTCAAGCCCCACTCAAGCCTTTGGAAACATACTTCCAAGCAAGGGTTTTTCTTCCATTCTCATTTCTATCAAATATTTCTTAAATTTTTATGCCCTTTTAATTTCAATTAAAAATGTTGGGGTATGGTTTTTAATCTCCCCCATACTTCGATCTTTAATTTGGAATTATGGGAGACCCCTTTATCTCTCATTAAATGTATCCCATGTACATCTGTTTCTATGCTGAAATTCTGAAAAGAATTTCTCCCTCCTCATTTACATTTACTCAATTCTTTTGTAACATGAATCTATATTCCATTACATATTTTGGGAAATGTATTTATATGACCCCATTACAGTCCATGTCATGTAAATATGATGAGATACACCTTTCTCTCTCATCAACCATTTTTATGAGTTCTTATGTCACACTGTTATGCTATCGAAATTGTACCGCACTTTTCCAATCCCAAGTCATTGAGTAGTAAATACCATGCCCATTTCTCTATTAAGGGTATTCAACTTTAGGAACATTTACTTATTGTTTAACTGATTTCATTTATTTATTACACATTTGTTTATCATGGAATAAATGATTAAGATGAATGATTCAACTTCAAAGAACCAGAGCATCTTGCAAATCAGTTCCCTAAGAAAAGGGCTTTCAGAGGCTACCAATAACCTCCATGTCAGTAAGGGTGATCTTTTTTCATCACTACTGCCGAAGTGAACACGGAAAATGAAGTGGTGATAGGTACTCTAGTTATTCATTCAAGAATAGTGAACATACTTTTTTATTCAGGTTTTATGCAATATTTTATATCAAAAAAATTTAGTATAACAATCTAAGAACCACCACAAATCATTGATGTAAATATGTCGGTGAGTACGAAAAATGGAGAATCATTGCATCCCATAAATATAACTCCTCCCCTATCATAATCTATGGATTAAACATCCCGAAAAACCACTTTAGACTCCCTCTGGTGGAATATTATGTGATTCATGGCATGGATTGGCTTTCCTTATATATAGCCAACATAAATTTCCAGGATAGGGAAATCACTCTCCATGGTGATAATCGACCACTGATTCTATACAAGTGCAAGGAGGAAGATTAATCTTCTTTTTCTCCATCATCTCAAGCAAGGATATTACTTCTCTATGAGAATGTGTATCTGACCAAGATGATTGAGTCTAAGAAGCAACCATCCTTTAAGACATACCTATTGTGAGGGAATTCACTGAAGTGTTTCCCAAGGAATTTCCTTATCTTCCTCCTAGAAGAGATTTTGAATTTTGAATTTATATTATACTTGGGGTGTTTCCAATATCCAAGACTTTATATAGAATGGATGTTGTGGAGCTTTAGGAGATGAAGAAACAACTAGAGGAGAATCTGGATTAAGGGATTATATGCCCAAGTGCTTCACCATGGGGTGCACCAGTCCTCTTCATCAAGAAGAAGGATGGGTCAATGCTCCTTTGCATCGATTATCGTGAGCTCAAAAAGTCATGATAGAGAACAAGTATCCTCTCCCACGAATTGATGAATTATTCGATCAGCTACTTGGAACACAATAATTATTCAAGGTGGATTTTTGGTTAGGATATTATCAAGTAAGGGTGAAGAATGATGATATCCCCAAGATTGCTTTTCGTAGAACATACAGGCACTATGAATTTATAGTAATACCTTCGGACTCACTAATGCTCCAACAATCTTCATGGACTTGATGAATAGAGTCTTTATAGATTGCCTCGACAAATTTTTGGGTGTCTTTATAGATGATATTCTGATATACTCTATAACCAAAGATGATTATGAGGGGCAACAAAGAACTATACTAGAGACCTTGTGGAAGGAGAAGCTTTATGAAAAGTACATCAAGTGTGAGTTTTTGATGAAGGAGGTCTCATTCATGGGTCATATCATCACATGCAATAGGATATCCATGGATCCCTCCAAAATAGATGAAATTGAGGTATGGATAAGGCCAACATTGGTAACAGATATCCATAGATTTTTTGGGAAAGCTGGATACTATCAACAATTTGGGAGAAATTTCTCACGATTTTCAAACCCTCTTACCAAGTTAACTCAGAAGTGAGTAATGTTTTCTTGAATTGATGAATGCAAAGAAAGCATCAAGTATTTGAAAAATAGGCTTATCACTATGCCCGTTCTCACTTTACCCATAAGTGGAGAACTTTTTGTGGTATTCAGTGATGCTTCGAAGAAGGGACTGGGATGTGTATTGATGCAAAATGACAAATTCATTGCCTATGCTTCAAGGAAATTGAAATTTCAGGAAGAGAACAATCCAACACATGACCTCGATTTGGATGAAGTTATCTTTTCTTTGAAAATTTGGTGGCATTCTCTCTTTGGGGAGAAGTGTGATGGACCATAAATAACTCATGTATTTGTTCACACAGAAAGATTTGAACATGCGCCAACGATGATGGTTAGATCTGATCAAAACTATGACTTCTTAATCCATTACCACCCTGGTAAAGTGAACAATGTGGAAGATTCCCTACGTCAAAAGGACCTAGTGATTCTATCATTGATGGGAATTTAAAAGGATCCAATCTTCATAGATTTGTTAAAGATGGACATGGGAATCATAAAGAAGGGAACATCATCCATCCTTTCACAAATGATTGCTCAAACATCACTTTTGTAAAGGTTAATGGATTCTCAAAAGGATGATGTGGGAATTCTATAAAAAGTGGAAGCTATCGGAAAAGGTAAATCCTTTGAGTTTAATGTTAATGAAGAAGGAATTGTGAGATTTGGGAAAAGACTATGTGTTCCATCATGTTCGGAGCTGATGAAGGAACTTTTGGATGATGCACATAGTTCAAATTTCTCTATTCACCCAGGAAACGAAAAGATGTATTGAGATCTCCAAGAGAATTATTATTGTGATAATATGAAGAAGGAGATCATTGAATATACATCAAAGTGTCTGGTGTGTCAGCAAGTGAAGGTAGAGTGGTAGAAGTCTAATGGGATGATGTAACCATTGCCCATACAGGAATGGAAATGGGAGAAATCACCATGGACTTTGTCACTAGACTTCCGAAGACATCCAAAGTCAACAATGCAATCTGGGTTGTTGTGGATCGTCTTACAAAGGCTTCACACTTCACTACTATTCGGGTGGATTTCCCATTAGATCAGCTGACATGGATATATATTAGGGAAGTGGTAAGGCTGCATGGATTTCTACTAATTGTTGTGTCTGATCGAGATCCATAATTAACCTCTATGTTTTGGAAGAGTCTTCAACATGATTTGAATACTAAACCGTACTTCAGTACGGCCTATCATCCTCAAGCTAATAGCAAATCTGATCACACTATCCCAATACTCGAGGACATGTTGAGAGCATGTTCAGTGGACTTTAAAGGTGGATGGGATCAACATCTTCTCTGGTAGATTTCTCTTATAATAACAGTTTCCACTTGATAATCAAAATGGAACCATATGAATCCCTTTATGGGAAACGGTGAAGAACACTAGATTGTTGGGATGAGGTCATTGAGCGTAAGCTAATTGGACTAGAAATGGTTGAAAAAATAGTGGATAAGGTGAAAACCATTCAGCAGAATATAAAGGCAGCCTAGAGTCGACAGAAGTGTAATGTAGATAACCATCGAATAGACCTTGAGTTTAAAGTTGGAGACATGGTATTTCTATATATATCTGCGTGAAATAAATTCCTGATATTTGGAAATAATTGGACGTTAAGTCCAAGGTACATTATCCCCTTTGAGATTATTGATCGTGTCATGGCGGTGGCCTATCGACTAGCACATCCACCTATCATGGTCGAAGTACGTGCTTTATTTCATGTATCCCTCTTAAAGAAGTACATACTAGACCCTTCCCATATACTCTCTTCAATGGTGGTATAGTTAGAGGATGATATTTCTTATGAGGATCAACCAGTGATGATCTTAGATCATAGGTAAAAAGTTCTAAGAAATAAGACAATGCCCCTCATCAAGTTGTTGTGGAGAAACCACAATTTTTAAGGAGCGATGTGGGAATTGGAGGAAATGATGAACCAAAGTAACCGAAATCTGTTTTAGTGTAGGAAAAGTAAATTTCTAGGGCGAAATTTCTTATAGGGGGATGATTGTAATGACCCAAACATTCATTAATGGAAATACCTCTTGATCTAATTAAATTTATCATTATGTAAAATGTTTATATAAAATGTCAACTTCTTTGGTTTTATGTTACGAGTTGTGACCATTTATAATATGGTAATTGAACAATTATCACATGATTAGTATAAATATAGGGTTTTAACAAATCCAATTTACTCAAACAAAGGAATCAAGGGCCTAATCCAATAGACGTTCCCCATACGAAGCCCATTTTTCTGAGCTTGGAAAGGATGTGCCGTCTTTGGTATTTTCTCTTGACCAAGCCCCAGCCGAGCTTGAATATGTTAAGCCCAAGTAGGACTTCCTACGAGATAAGTTGAAGTTGATAGAGATTACCACCCGAGCAATGTTATCTAAGCCACCCCAGGAGTCTGTCACCATAACACACCTTACTCTTCGGTCTTGTGTTGGTGTTATAAGGGTTTATGTAACTGGACATTATCATTATGGTTATGTACATTATTTTTGTATATAATAATGAATATTCTTTCATTTTATTTTTTTTACCTTGTAAATATATTTTTAAAGCACAAATAGTATTTTTAGTTAATGTTCAAATAAGAAATATATTTTGATTAATTAATGGATTTTTAATTAAATATTATTTTAATAAAATATTATTATTATTATTATAAATATAATTTTTATTAAATATAAAGGATCTTATAATTTTATAAATTCAATTGTAATTTTTATTAACGTTTGAAACCGATTTCTGTCAAAACCCATGAATTTTCGATAAATGTCGATTTTCATTTTAAAATTAAAAATTAACATATTTATAAAATTATTTTGATAAAATTAATATTATTTCTGGAATCAGGACTTCAAAATTATCCAATGGTGAATTTTTCATAATTTTCTGAGACAGTCAAATATTTGGTAACAATTAAATACTGTTTAAATATATAATGTGTTTTATGACATCATAATGACCCAATGGTGATGTAATAAAATTCTATAAACATTATTTTCGGCCAATATATGTTTTACAATTAATATAATGTGATTTTGGGTTTTTTTGATTTATTTTACAAAGCGTTAGGGCACCATTCAAGACTTATTAAACATTTGGTCTTTTTAAATTGTTTACTTGGTAGTGTGAATCACCTCCACATAATCAAACCCATTATTTTAAGAAGTTCGGACATAAGATATATTAAATATTTTTTCCACTTCACTTTTTCAAAAACAATTGGCAAAAACCATGGGTGGGTTTGTGGTTTGGATTAGTTTAATGGGAGGTGTCCCAAACCTAAATAATGAAGAATTCCCTCACCTTTCCTTTATAAACCCACCCAAGATCCCACTTCCACCTCGCTCAAAGCCTTTGGAGTTCATCAAAACTCTTTACTCAAATATCTATAATCCTCCCAAGGTGCTCCAATCTCCCAAGAATCTTCTCTCAAGCCTTTGGAAGCACACTTCCATGTATGGGTTTTTCTTTCATTTTCATTTTAGTCCAATATTCATTAAATTGTTATGCCCTTTTAATTTTAATTTTAAATTTTGGGGTATGGTTTCACACCTCCCCCATAATGACCTATTTATGTTTGAATGATGGGAGCCCCCTTTCTCTCTCATTAAATTCCTCCCATGTACACCAGTTACTATGCTGAAATTACGAAAAAAAAATCTCTCTCCTTATATACATTAAAGAAATTATTTTGTATCATGAATCTAAATTCCATTACAATTGTTGGGAAATGTATCTATATAACCCTCTTACTGTACATGTCATTTAAATATTATGATCCACCCATTTCTCTCTCATCAACCATTTTTATGAGTTCTTATGTCACGTCGTTATACTTGCGAAATTGCACCGTGCTTTTCACAGACAAAGTCATTGTATAGTGAATACCATAACCATTTATCTATCAAGGTTATTCACCTTTATACACATTTAATAATTGTTTAAAGAGTTTCATGTAGGTATTACACATTATTTTATAATGTAATAAATGATTATGTTGAGTGATTAGATGTTTTATGATCCATATGGCACTCTTATGCAGGAAGTGAAATGTTTAAGAAGGGTGCACCTTGATAGAGTTCCAATGAATTTTATGAAGTATAGTATCATGATACGTCATGTGAAATGAGTGTTTACCCATTCCAAGTCAAGTGAAATGATGGTTTACTCATTCTTCAGGAGCAATGAGGTTTTACACATTCTCCATGTGCAATGAGCCTCGGCTCATGCTAATTCCATGTTAAGTGTTATTTATACATTTCCATGTTATGATTATCATGAATTATCATGCCTTTATGTCTATGATTCTCTTGTGATCTATTGATATTCCTATTATCTAACATGTATTATATTCCTCATATTATTCCATGATTAATCCTTTACTGGGCTTCATAGCTCACCCTTATTTTATGCATGTCCTCGGGTTTTTCCAAGAAATTATAAGTATGAGGGAATGTAGTGGGCGTGTAAAGGATGTTTTCAATAAAGATATTGTTTTCATGTTTTAAGTTGTTATGTAATGATCTGAATCCCCAATGTAACTGGACCTATTGATCTTCTATGTTGTATCAAATGATGTTTATGTAATAAATTATGATTAATTGTGTAATAAAAGATCAGGGTTGTCCTAAATATAATATTAATCATTGAATTTGGTTCCTCAAGAAAATCCCAATAGGTGGAGAAAATGACCCACAAATAGCATGCACATTATATTGTAAATTCTAGAATGTATAAATGATTTGGAAGGATGTAATGGATTGTGGAGAAATTTTGGTCTTTAAATAGGTTAATTTACTAAGAATTGGATTTGAAATTAAATTCATTAAATTTTAAATCATAAAGGATGTCTATTCTATAGGGGAGCATACTGATGTAGATGATACAATCAAAGCCTATGAAATATATATATCAATGTAGAATAGTTTTGATCCACTTAATTATCTAATTGATGTTAGAATATGTGGAGTTTTAAATGGTTATTCATGTGGAAATAAATATTTATTAATGAATAATTTATATATCTATATCACAAAATATTGAAGATGAAACATATGTTATAAATACAATGAATTTTGATTCATTAAATATAGATATGTTTCCAAACATTTTTGAACAAAATTTCATGTTAAACTAGAATCTCTGATGTGAATGAAGATTGCATCTGGATAAGATTGATATTTAATGGATAATGTTTTAAAAACCATCTCAAAAATTCTAATGAAGGTGGTATGAGATCCCTAAAACTAAACGCTAAAGTATATATTGAAAATCATATGTGGAAGAATTATGACCGTATAATAAGTAAAAACATAATAGGGAAAATATCAATATTTTATGTTTACATTGATGATTAAGAAGACCCATTTTTTTATAAAAAATATATGTGTCATATTTTCACATACACTTAATGAAATATAAGGTGAATCCTAGATTAATTGGGATAAATTGTTAAATTTATAGGGCTGTCAAATTTTGATAGTAAGGATCCAGAGGTTTATCATGACCCGACCCTACTTGTCTCGAGCCACAACTACCCAATGCCCGCCACCATAGGCCAGGGGCTTGCAACAAGCACCAAAGGCATAACAATCTCAGGGAGGACTTTTCCTAAGTACTTGTACCCACACACTCCACCTACTCAATGCAGAAGTGAAGAGTAAAAAAGGAAACCAAAGGGAAAACAACTATAACCCATCCATTGTCATGCATCAACCTCTAAATAGGAAAAGTAAAGTGCTGAAAAGTACTGACAGATACTGAACAAAAAAAGGGGAAAAACGCGCCCAAATAGAAAGGTGCCACAACTCAGCAATAGGTAAAAGAAAGTAAATAGCTGGTGAGTCTCTCACCTGAAAGACCTACTATGACCACCGAACGTATCCCAAGCTCCTATGTCCTCTACGCTCCTCCGTAGTCTCGATCGATCTGTCTGTCGTCTGCAGGGGAAAACCAAGTGTGGGCAAAGCCCAAGAAGGGGTGAGTATAAGGATACTTAGTAGGATGCCCTGAAAGCTTTAGGGAGAAACAAGAGAGGTACTAAATTGTAAATTTTTGATAGAACAAAGTGATATTACAATAGAGAGAGTTCATCTCAACCTAACAAAATAAAGGAAGTAGACTTTTCCCAACCAAGAGGAGCTAGACATGGAAAGCACATGGCATACCCTGCGTGTCTTCATCCCTCCAAGAAAGAGAGTAACTGGACCCAAGGAGTGGTAAAATAATTATGGTCTATATATATATATATATGCTCAAAAAGAAACCTGAATGAGTGTGTAAGGGGATCTCAATCTCAAAGCTCAGCCCAGGATAAGTTGCTAGCAAAAATAAGGGTGCCATCACTGATGCCCAATAGTCTCGCACGTCAAAGCTTCCTCATAGCTAGACCATACCACCAAAAATCCCGCTCTGGTAACCATAGAGAAAAACCACTAACTAGCCGCATCGAAAGGGGAGGAGTCTAAAAGAAGTAGTCAGGTAACCCACTGCCCAGCCCAATTGGAGGGTAAACCCCAAAAGGTCGTCGGGTGACCCACTTCCTAGTCCTGCTGGAGGGTAAACCCTAAAAGATCATCGGGTAACCCAATACCCAGCCCAACTGGAGGGTAAAACATAAATTCAATGGGTAACCCATTGTCCATCCCTGCTATAGGGTAAACGCTAAGGTCAACTGGTAACCCACTGTCTAGCCCTCCTAGAGGGTAAACCCAAAACTGGTCCAATAACTCTGTGCTACCCGCGCCATCGCTAAGTTTCACTAACATCATGATCGTGTGTTGGGTCGGAGTGCATCAAAGAAACCTTCGACCAATGTCCTTTCATGTTTCCACATTTAATGAGATCTCTAAAGAGGATCTACTTGCCCGAACATATTACACCGTTGTAATCCCCATAGAAAAACACGCGAGATAGACTACTTACTCTCTGAAAATGGACTCCCGACGAAAAAGTTACTCAACCCGCATTACACCCATACATCATCTCGTGGGTCCCACACCTCAGTCCCGACAGAGGTCGGGAAAAAATTTCTATCGATATGCTCTCAGAAAAAATTACAAAATGAATACTCATTCACCCAGAAGGGACGTCTGATGAAAAAGTCGCAAAACGCTACTCACAGCATAATTGACGGCCCGTGGGTCCCAGACTTCAACTCTGGATTCAATGCCCGAAACCACCCTGAACAAATTCGTCTTGAAGCGAGGGTCACAATTCTGCTGACAGTGCCTTAAATGGACTCTGGATGTGTCTTTTCCATCTGAAGGAAGAATCCTGGTGAGGTACTTAACGAGCATGTTGTGCCACAGAACCCCAGTCTCGGGAATTGAAAATTCCCGTGACCATCTCAAAAACATCATCTCGAGCCGAGGATTGCACTTACATAGACGACATGCAAAACGGACACCCGTAGTGGAAGTTATGGGTGTCCCAAGTCAAGGGGACGAAACCCCTTGGGCCGGACCGGCCCGGTCCGGTCGGTCCACCTGGCCTGGGCCGGCCCGCACTGGTCGGCCTAGCTCGCAGCGCCGACCCGCGCTGGTCGGCCTAGCTCGCAGCGCCGGCCCGCGGCTCAGCCACGCAGCCTGACCGCATACCCGCTGTTCAATATGCCTATCGTCCCTCATGGTCGGTATATGGTTCGTGCGGAGAACCACAGAAGGTGGGTCTCGGTTCCCTCACGGCGTCGCGCACTGCGACCCCTTGTCCACCCTCGCCCGCCGCTTGGAGCCCTCCATGCCGCGTGAAGCCGATGTCGCGCCACGTGAAGCCGCCGACATTGAGGATCCCACCTACAGGATGAGGAGCCCACTGTTGCTCCGCCATCCCAAAATCTGCCACTGCCACTGGAAGCCTGCCGGACCGTTGTGCCGACCACCAGACCGCCCCTGGAACCGCCGGAAAAAGGAGAAAACGGCCAGAAAACTTCCCGGGGTCACCCCAGACACCCTGGGACTCGAAAATTCAATTATAAAAAATAGTTGGGAAGATAAAATCAATCCTTACGCAACTATGGGATTCTCTTTATGATCGGACCGAATTTAGATGCATGGAATTGCAATTGAATGGGATGCAGGAATTAAAAATGAAAATGCACGATCCTACCTCGTTGGGTGGAGCCCGTAGCTTCACTAATGATCTGCCAGAGTCTTCGTGCCATGCCGAAGAGGTATAGGGAGGCTTGAAGAAGGTTCTCCCGTATTGGGAATAACTTGGGACAATGGGAAAAACAAGGGGGAGAAGAGGGTGGGGTGGTGTGTTTAAATAGAAAACACTTAAACCCCCCGCTTGTAGGCCCCATACCCGAACTTTCAGCGGGGACGGGGTTAAGCGCCCCTAGGGTAAAATCCATGTTCTGATAACAATGGATGTCTCAAAATTTCAATCCAACCCTATGTTCATAAGTTACAGAGTACACGCCCAAGGTTTCCAAATTATGAAAATACCCCTAGTGGCGTTTTCCAAACAAGGGCCTCGCAAATGAAAGTACACCCCTCCTAGGGTAAACGTCATGTTTCGGACTCAACGGTGCCCCCAGTTTCCCTATCTAAGAAAACTTTTAGGATAAATTCTATTTATTTTGTGTGCTTAGTGTGAACGCACTTAAAATTTAATTCTGGCCACATCGGGGCTTGGAATCACACACCGTCTGAATGCCTTGCTCCGGAATAACATTAAGAAAATTTCAAAGTCTTGCAGGCTCAAAACCCAGGTTCATACATAATTCCCTCCTTCAATTTTTTCATCCCTGAAAAACAAAACTATAAAAACAACTCGGGATACTGAGCCCGCATCTGGCTCTTTTATTCTCAGGTGCTCTCCTACACCCTCCTTTGTTTCCACAGCACACAAACCAAAGGAATGGTCTGTCCACGCAATGTCCACTCCTAATGGTTCTCAATAGCCACCAGGTGCTCTGCAAAGGTGGCTCGATCCTCAATGTCTATCTCTCCCAAGTCGATAATGTGCATGGGGTCGTGCACTTATTTCCTCAACTGCGACACGTGGAAGACGTCATGCACCCTCTCTAGTTGTGGGGGTAGTGCAAGACGGTAGGCCACTACACTGACCCTGTGCACGATCTCAAATGGCTCGATGAACCTCAGGGATAGCTTGCCTCCCCGGTCGAACCTCAATGTCCCACGCTGTGGAGAGACTCTAAAAAAGACATGTTCCCCCTTCTTGAACTCCAAAGGCCTGCGATGACGATCTGCATAGGACTTCTGTCTGCTCTGAGCCATCCTCATCCACTCACGAATGACCTGTACCTTCTCTGTCGTCACCTACACCAACTATGGGCCCACGAGGGATGTCTCCCCAACCTCTGTCCAGCATAATGTTGACCTGTAGAGTCGCCTGTAGAGGGCCTCAAAAGGTTCCATGACAATAGTAGAGTGTTAACTATTGTTGTACGTGAACTCCATCAAGGGTAGGCGATCCTCCCAGCTCGGGCGAAAGTCTAACACGCACGCCCTGAGCATATCTTCCAAAACATGGATAGTGTTCCAAGTTAACCCATCCGTATAGGGGTGAAAAGTTGTACTCATACGCAGCTGGTTCCCAAATGCCTCTTGTAGGCCTCACTACAATCACAACGTAAACTGCACGTCATGGTCAGAGATGATTGTCGAGGGTACTCCATGAAGGCGGACGATCTCTCGAACGTACAGCCGCCCCAGACTCTCCACCAAGCTCTACTCCCTAATGGAAAGGAAGTGCGCCGACTTCATGAGTTAGTACACTATATCCCAAATAAAATCATGGCCCTTCACTGTGCGCGGGAGCCCTATGATGAAGTACATAGATATTCCATCCCACTTCCACTCCGGGATCTCAAGGGGTAGCAACAACCCTGCCAGAACTTGATGCTCTGCCTTCACCTGCAGACAGTTAAGAAACCGAGAAAAGAACTCAGCTGCGCTCCGCATCATGCCAGACCACCAAAACGGCTGCTGAATGTCTCTGTACATCTTCCCCACAACAGGATGTATGGCCAAGGGAGAATTGTTGAACTCCCATATCACCTCCCCCCGCATCTCCACTGGTACTATAGCTCACCCTTGGAATAGGATCTCATGATTCCCTCCTTCAGAATACCCATTGGCTGTGTCGCCCGTGGATATCTGATCACACAGTACCTCGTTGTCAGCATCCCCAAGTTGCGACTCTCTCACATGCTCAAGGATCAAAGGAGTCAACACAATCGACTGTAAAAAATTCGTAACCTCATGCACCACCATGGTCAGCCTTAGGGAAGCCAACTGCTCTAAATTTTCCCGCACTAACCGAGCCTGGAAATTCCTTCTAAGAGCATATGCTACTATGTTTCACTTCCCTGGAGAGTATACTATCTCGAAATCATAGTCCTGCAGAAACTCCAGCCAGCACCTCTACTTCAGATTCAAATCCCTTTGAGTGAAGATGTACTTGAGGCTCTGGTGGTCTGAGTAGACCAAAAAACACTCACCCAGAAGGTGGTGTCACCATAACCTCAAGGCGAAGACCACTGATGCCAGATCCAAATCATAAGTCGCATAATGCTGCTCATGGGACCTCAACTGCCTCGACCCATATGCAATCACTTCCCACTGCGGCATCAGCACGCCCCGCCGAGACCAGTTCCTGAAGGATCGCAGTACACTATGAACTCAACGCCCTCCTCTAGTAGCCTCAACGCTGGATCACTAGTTAGACTCTTTCTCAACTCCTCGAAGGCCTTCTGGAACTGATCAGTCTAGGGGAACAGTTGTCTCTTCTACATCAACGCGGTCAAAGGGGCAGCAATCCTTGAGAAATCTTCCACAAACCTCTTGTAGTACCCTACCAACCCTAGGAAGCTCCACACCTCTAACGCATTCTTGGGTGGCTCCCAAGAAATAACTGCCTCTACCTTTGCCAGATCTATGGCCAATCCCTACTCCGTAATGACATACCCTAGAATGTGAACCTCATGAATCCAGAACTGACACTTCGACAACTACCCATACAGCTGGTGCTCTCAGAGTAAGTCTTGGACAATACTCAAATGCTCTACGTGCTCCTCTTCTATCGTAGAGTAGATGAGTATGTTGTCAATAAAGACAACCACAAACCGGTCCACATACTACTGAAGATCTGGTTCATCAAAGCTATGAAAATGTAGGGGGAGTTCATCCCGCCATAGGGCATCACCAGAAACTCTTAATGCCCATATCGACAATGGAAAGCCAACTTTGGGATGTCTCCCTCATGAACCCGCAACTGGTGGTAGTCGGATCGAAGATCAATCTTGGAGAAACACTTCTCACCTCTCAACTGGTTGAAGAGGTCATCAATCCTCGACAAAGGGTACTTGTTCATTATCGTGGCCTGATTCAGGTGACAGTAATCCACACAAATCCACAGACTCCCATCTGCCTTTTTCACAAACAAAATCGGAGCTGCCCAGGGGGAAATACTGGGCCTAATGAATCCCTTCTCACAAAGGTCATCCAGCTAAAGTCGTAGCTCCCTAAGCTCTGTGGGTGCCATCTGATAAGCCAGGCATGATATCAGGACAGTCCCCAGCTGCAAGTCAATGCATAACTCCATATCTCACCTCGGAGGTAGTCCCGGAACACCCTTGGGAAACACGTCCATGTATTCCTCTACAACAGTAGGGATCTAGGTGCCTATAGTGTCTACTACTCCGAGAGCCATGCTTTCCAACTTGTGCGAAAAAGGTCAGGGTATCCTGCTCAGAGTACCCATCAACTCTGCCATGATGTCTCGTTCACCAAGGATAGTGAACCTCATCCCATCAGAAAACACGCCTCTAACTCGTCTGTGATGACAGTCGATCTAGGCGTGAACCATAGAAAGAAAATCCATTCCCAGGATTTCATCATAAGGTTCCAGCATGATGAAGATAAGGTCCCACATGAAACTCCCTCCTCCAATCGATAGTTCGTAGTATCTGAAGATAAATGTCACTAACAAGGCACTTCACGTAGGAACATCGAGGCTAAGTGCAGGTTTCAGCACCTCTAATGGAAGCTCCAACTCTCGTACCAACAACAGTGATATAAAGGAGTGGCTGGTTCCTGTGTCTACAAGTACTGAAGCAAGTGTAGATTATATAAAATGTGTACCTTGAACCATATCATGTGTTAGGGGGGTCACGAACACCCCTTGCCTGAAACTTCCCACGGCCCCTACCGCTAGCTCCCTGAGCCTGGTGTGGACCGCCCGGTGGTTGCGGTGGAAGGACCTCAAAACACCATCCCGGACCTCCCAGTCCTACCGCTCTGCCTGCACACCCTTTATAAGGACCACCCTTTCCTCACCAGGGGGATCCCTGTTCATGGTGCTTCCTCTGCCGCTGCGGTGCGCCCCCTGCCTACCACGAATGCTTGGTACGTCTGGTCAGGCATTCCCATGCTAGGTGGCCCCATCCACCACAAGAATAGCATCGGCTCTCTCCTGCCTACCCCAGTTCTCCACAGTGCCACTGTGGTGTACGACCCTGCCCCTGCGTTTTCTCACGAAAGGACCTCCTCAACCGAGGCTCTGCTCTCTACCACCTGCCTTTCACCGAGGAATCTCCTCTGAAGCAGCCACTGCTAGGCCTTGTCATCTGTCATTTCTCAACCTAGAGGATTTCCATCATGAGCGCCCTCTCTAGCACCCCATCATAAGTAGGGATGCACAAGGTCACTACACTACCAGATATATCCCTGCGAAGACCATGCTCAAACATCCATGCCTGAAAGTAACTGTCACGGATCATATCCTACTAGTAGCATGTCAGATTGGTAAACTGATCCAAGTATTGTGCCATGATCATCCCCCCTACTTCATCTCCCGAAGAACTTGAATCCAAACAAAGTTTAAGAAAGAGGGGAGTACTCCTCTCAGAAGAGGTACTGTAAGCTATCCCACGTGAGAGACAACTCTTCGTGGGTCTGCATAACTAACCCCCACCAACACCCGACCATCCCATGGAAAAGGCTTGCAGCTAGGACTAATATATGGTATCATGGTCCCTATACCAGCCTAAAAAGTTGGTCCATGTAATCTAGACAATCTTCCGCTGCCTGGGGATCCGGGTCACTATGGAACTTCTGCGGTCACTGATACAGAAATTCTCAGAGCGCACTCAGCTTGCGCCCAACATCAGCCTGTTGTGCCGGTACTAACTATCGCTCCTCAGGTGGAGGGGCTACTACTAAAGCACTGGGCATAAGGGGATCACATGAGGGTCCCTGAACTGACGCCTCGTCGCTCGCCAGGTCGTCATCACGAACTGGAGAGGGTAACCTAGATGGCGGTTATCATGGTGTAATCCTGAAAATTATCAAGGATTACCGCGATCAGATGAGAATATATATATAACAGTAATCACAAAGCGAAGCTGACTCAACCAGGATAGTCAAAGACTCAATCCTATCAGATGCATGTTCCAAAGGTCCCTACAACAAATGTCTCAGTGTGCCGAGTCAACAAGAGAGTTATCAGGGTCCTGGTGAATGGATACGTTGGCCGCTCGTACCATCACTGGACTCTCTAGCCTGAGAGATACTCTCAAGTCACGTCAACACTATTGCCCTAAATCCCAACCAATTCCTTTTAGGGATGTCCGAAAAATGCCCCAAGTAATGAACCACCACTAATACCACTTTGTCACAAACCAACTCTACCAGTCTCAAGCCGTAACTACCTCAAGCGTGCCTCCATAGGCCAGGGGCTGGCGATAAGCGCTGAAGGCATAACAATCTCAGGGAGGACTTTGCCTAAGTACCTGTACACACACACCACCCACTCAATGCAGAATTGTAGAGTAAAAAAAGGAAACCAAATTAAAACCAACTATAATCCAACCACAGTCATGCATCAACCTCTAAATAGGAAAAGTAAATTGCTGAAAAGTACTGACAGATACTGAACATAAAAAGGGGGAAAACACACTTCCAACTAGAAAGGTGATACAACATGGAAACAGGTAAGATAAAGTAAATAGTTGGTGAGTCTCTCACCTAAAAGACCTATTATGACCACCAAAAGCAGCCTAAGCCCTTATTTCCTCTACACTCCTCAGTAGTCTTGATCGACCTGTCTGTCGTCTGCAAGGGCACACCAAGTGCGGGTAAAGCCCAAGCAGGGGTGAGTATAAGGATACTCAGTAGGATACCTCGAAAGATAGAGGGAGAAACAAGGGAGGTACTAAATGGTAAATGGTAGTCAAAACAAAGTAAGTGTATAATATAGAGAGTGGATCTCAACCTAATAGAAGAAAGGAAGTAGACTCGTCCCAACCAAGAGGAGCTATACACGGAAATCACGTGGAATACCCCGCATTTCTTCACCCCTCTTAAAAGAAGAGTATCTAGACCCAAGGAGTGGGAATATAAGTAGGGTGTATATATATATGCTCCACAAGAAACCCGAACGAGTGCATAAAGTGATCTCCATCTCCAAGCATAGCCCAGGATAAGTCACTAGCAATTCTAAGGGTAGCCATATCTGATGCCCTACAGTCCTACACGTCAAATCTTCCTCATCACTAGACCGTACCACCAAAAACTCCCACTCTGGTAACCATAGAGAAAAACCGCTAACTAGCCTCATCAAAAGGGGAAGAGTCTGAAAGAAGTCATCAGGTAACCCACTGCCCAGCCCAACTAGATGGTAAACCCCAAAAGGATGTTGGGTGACCCACTGTCCAGCCCTGTTGGAGGGTAAACCCTAATAGATCGTCTGGTAACCCACTTCCCTGCCCAATTGGAGGGTAAAATCTAAAGTCAATGGGTAAACCACTGCCCAAACCCACTAGAGGGTAAACCCTAAGGTCAATGGGTAACCCACTTCCCAGCCCTACTGGAGAGTAAACCCGGAATAGGTCCAATAAATCTGTTCTGCCCGTGCAATCACTGGTTGTCGCTAACATCGCGGCCATGCGTTGGGTCGGAGTGCGTCAAAGAAACCTCCAACCAACTTTCTTTCATGATTCCACATTTAATTAGATCTTGAAAGTGTCTCCTCTCTCCCAAACATATTACACCGTTGTAATCCTCATGAAAAAACACGTGAGATAGACAACTTACTCGCTGAAAACCGACTCCCGACAAAAAAGTTACTCAATGTCGCTTTATGCCCATACGATGTCTCATGGGGCCTACACCTCAGTCTTGAATGTGGTTGGCCAAACTGTTCCATCGTGATTCTCTCATAAAAACACACCAAAATCACTACTCATTCACCTCGAACGAACGTATGATGAAAAAGTCACAAAATGCTGCTCATAGATTAAAAGACGGCCCGCGGATCCTAAGCCTCAACTCCAGCTTCAATTCTTGAAACCAAAATGGACCAATTCGTCTCGACACTAGGGTCACAATGCAACTAACGGTGCCTTAAACGGACTCCAGATGTGTTCGTGCCATCCGAAGGAAGAATCCCGGTGAGGTACTTAACAAGCGTGCCACACCCCCGAACCCCCATCTCGGGAATTGAAAATTCCCGAGACCATCTCAAACACTTCATCTCGAGCCGAGGTTTGCACTGCCATAGACGACACACAAAAAAGACACCCATAGTAGAAATTACGAGTGTCCGAAGCCAAGGGGATGAACCCCCTTGGGCTATACCGGCCCGGTCCGGCCGGTCCACATGGCATGGGGCGGCCCGTGTTGGCCGGCCTGGCTCGCAGTGCCGGCCCGTGTCTCTGCCGCACGGCCCGACCATGGACCCGCGGTCCACTATGTCGACTGGCCCTCTTGGTCGGTCGCTGGTCCACGTGAGACCTTCCAAAGGCGAGTCTCAGTTCCCTCAGGGGGTCACGTGCCGCGACCCCCGGTCCACCCTCACCGTCGACCTCGCCAGCCGCCTAGAGCCCACCGTACTGCACGAAGTCGCCAATATTTGGAGCACACACTACACTGCGTGATTCCGCCTCTACTAAGGATCCCTCCACCGCGCTGAGGAGACCGCCACTGCGCCGCCTTCTCGGAAACCGCCACTGCCACTGGAAGCCCGCCGGACCACCGCGCCGACCACCAGACCACCCCTAGAACTGCAGGAAAAAGGAGAAAACGGCAGGAAAACTTCCCAGGGTCACCCCAGACACCGTGTGACTCAAATATTCGATCCAAAAGGTTAGTTGGGAAAATAAAATCGATCCCTATGAAACTATGGGCTTCGCTCGATGATCGGAAAAAAAAATTCGACGCAAATAATTTCATTTTAAGGGGTTTCGGGAATTAAAAATGAAAATGCATGAGCCGACCTCACTGGGCGAAGCCCGTAGCATTGCTGACGATCCGCCGAAGATGCCATGCCTTTCCAAAGAGGGGAATGGAGGCATGAAAGAGGTTCTCCCTTGTTTGGAAGAATGTTTTCCAAGGGAAAGAACAACGGGGAGAAGAGGGTGGGGATGGTGTGTTTAAATAGAAAACACTTAAACCCCCCACCCGTAGGCCCCGTACCTGAACTTTCAGCGAGGCCGGGGTTAAGCCGCACCTATGGTAAAATATATATTCTGATTGCAATGGAGGTCTTAGAATTTTAATTTGAGCCTCCGTTTAGAAGTTACAGAGTACACGCCTGGGGCCGCCAAATTACAAAAACACCACTAGGGGAATTTTCCACAGAAGGGTCGCGCCCACAAAAGATACACCCCTCTTATGTTAAACGGCACGTAATGGACTCAATGGTGCCCCCGGTTTCCCCATCCGAACAACTGTTTAGGAGCTATTCTGTTTATTTGGCGTGCCTAGTGTGAATGCACTTAAAATTTAATTCTGACCACATCGGGGCTCGGAATCACACGCCGTTTGAAGGACTTGCTCTAGAATAACCATAAGAAAATTTCAAATTCTTACAGGCTCAAAACTTAGGTTATTACAATTTTACTGTCATTAATTGATATTACCACCTTGAGTATTATTTAAATAAGATCATCCATTATTAATATTAGATGTTTTGAAATATTTAAAACCATATAATGGAATCAAATTTTTTTTCTTTCCATTGTGTCATCATAAAATAGAATAACTTATATGAATATATTTAGTTTCTTCCCATGAGTGGGAGAAAGGTGATGAAGAAGCTACTTTAATTATCAATCTCATTTAAATATAATTATTAAGAATTTTTTTCTTGGATAATTCCATTGATATGGTATTATTCCTTAACCATCACATCCTTATTAAAAAATTAATATTTTACAAAATAAAGTATAATTAATTTCAATGAAAAGATAAATGGGGGGATGTAGGAGATCCATGGAAGAAGGCTTGTCCTACTATTTTGAAATGAGATTTTTTTTAAATGAGTACATGTGTTTTAGGTTCAAATTTCAGTTCCTAATACGATATATATAATTTATAATATCTTTAAATATATTTGGATAGTCCTTAATGTGTATTTTTAGTTCTCATTTCAATTGGTATCACTCAATTTTACTGGGGAAAGATTTTTTGTCAAAATCAAGACATCTTGTTTTCAACACTAAGCATGAATCATTTAAAAAATGAGAGGAATGGTTGATAAAACATTTCCTTCTATTAATTTATATATATTTTTCAAAATGAATTATATTTCTTATAAATAATGGGGAATTAAATGTTAAATTTTTCGTTTATAAGGAATGGGGGAGGGAAAACATATATTCAAAAATCATTTCTACCTAGTCATTGACCAAAAAATATATATGGGGAGATTTTTTTTCTTCTTTGTGGATGTAATATCTGTTTCTAATTCCATTAATATGTACTATAATGATTGTTGAATTGGTTATAATATCTACAACATAGGATAGTATTTTTTTTATCTAAGGACATTGAATATATCTAATATTAAAGAATATACAAAGAAGGGAAAATAAATTTTTCGTGATGGTTAATTGAAGATAAAGTATATTTTTTTAGGATGGATAATTCTATTTATATTTGTATAACTATTCTTGTGTTTTTTATCAAAAAATGTCAACTATTTGACTTTAAAGATCCCCCTCAACCACATTTGAGACAAGGTTTCCACCACATGGTTGGTAGGTTATCTGAGTAGTCCCATGGTGGTAGTGATGAGAGAACTTATATAGATGTGAACAAAGATGTGTGGGAAAATCCACAACACCTGAAATAACACTCCATAAAGAAACACATGGGAGTTGGTAGGTGGGTATGTGTTGGAATGAGGTGGCACGTGAAGCTCATTGTTGTAAGGAATTTCATATGTCGAACTGTAATTTTGGATCATGAAAGTAGTCCTGATGAGGAACACTCTATAAAAATTCTCAACCAAGACAAGAATCGAAGTTGGATTGTTGTTTAAAATAATCTATTCATCCAATTTAAAAAATATATATTTAATAAACTTCCCCAAACACTCATAGCTAGTCGATCCTTTTGTGGAATGAAATGTTATATTCTCTACAATCACATCTTGGTTCTTCTGACTATTAGTTATCAAAAATTTACACGTCGTAGTGATAATTCCATCCCCAATTCATTGTTCAAGGAGAAGTAAATGATTGTGACATATTCATCTGATGAAATACAAATTTGATGCAAAATATATGTATTAGATTCATTGATGTTATATTTATGAAACCATACTATTATGATGAAACAAATATGATGACACATATAAAGAACCCGAATCTTCTAATGAAACAAAACGAAGAGAGTTTGTATATTCTAAATGACCATTGGTTTATATGTTACCCTTTAAGGAATAAGTGATAGTAAGAAAATCCTAGGTTAAGTGACCAGGTACAAAAGAAGCTACAACAATAAGAAATTATGTACTCATGTGAAGTATATGTGACCACCCAAACCTAGTAAAGTTGATATGTGAAATAGAAGCTACCGTATGGAGAAGAAGAAGTATCCATGTGAATTACAAGATATTAAATGAATATTGTAATGTGACCACATTCTTGGGTTTTATATGACTATTGGTCACATTATTATGCAAGATTGTTAAAAATAATACCATTCAGATTTATAACATCTTAATCTACCATGTTCACATAGGTTTAAGGTTATGTAGGATATCTATGTTGGGGAATTTTTATATATGTGATATATAAATCCAATTGCTACATAGTTGATTTGAGAATGTACCATGTCCAATATTACAATGTTGGTGTTTTAAGAAGGATCCACATAGATGATTTCTATGTAGTAATTTTTAGAAGGAACCATGTTGATGATTAGAACATTTTCATTTTGAGATTGAACCATGAAGTTAAAAGGTCCACATAGGAGATATTTTCTTTATAGGTGTTTTAAAATAATCCAGTGGAACTACTACAATTATTACCAATCATTTAAATAAACAGGTAAAATAATACCCATGTCCTTAAGGGTTTTAGATAAATAATTATCTATGATGATGAAATTCATTCCAAGAATTGAATTAATAAATGTATGTAATCTATACTGTGATTCATGCAATGTTCAGGAGGAATAATTTAGTGATATTATATGTCATATAAATATAAAAAATAAATAATAATGGAATTATCGTTTCATTCTCAATGAATTAAAAAAGGAAATAAATTTTTTTTGTCAAGAGGATTTATTAATAATAAATTTTGAGAAAAATATTGGAGTGGTTATCATGTGAATGGGCTATTTAAAATATATTTATTGTTATTATAGGAATATATATTTTATATGTTATTGAAGAATCTATTTTGAGTTTTTGTTGAAACTATCAGTATTACTGATTTGATAAAGAATTGAATGATTACATCTACTAGTATCAATGAACAAAAGAGTTTCCTAACTATTATCATTCACCTAAATACATATTAGTCAAAAGAAGAAGAAGGATGTGACCATGTGAAGTCTATTTTTTTCTGAAAAATAAATATAAATTAATAGAGAAGAGAATCTAGAACTATGAACATCAATATTCATAGTATGCATATGAAGAATAAAAAAACATTTTTTTGGGTTGGCTGTGAATTTCATAGTGAGAATAAGAGATTTTTGTACTCCATTATATATATAAGTAGATGAAGAATAAGTAGTATATCAGTGTAAAATATTAAAGTGGATAAGATGAATTTTTATTTGGTGTTGTCCATATTATTAAAACAAGATACATAATTCTGTGAAAGGGATAAAAATAAGATAAAACACCTCATTAAATGGCAAAATTCTATAGTTGAATAAGAATTACATATTGTTAACCCTGTATTAAATTGTGATGTTACTGGATATACCAGAGGGAAGTATTCACCAAAAAAATTGGTTGATGAAAAATCATCCCTATCATGAGACTTTAAATTATTGATCTTAGGGTTTTACTCATTGTCTATGTGACCATAGGTTTTATTATATCACAAACAGTATTATAATTATCATAATGAGAGGTGAACCGCCTTGTGTACCTTTGGGTGTGTTTTTGGATTTCAACGAAAGAAAATATGTGAGAAATAGAAATTAAAAAAGATAATAATTAACATAAAATAATGAAATAATTTATGGAGAAGACTAATATAGGGTATTATAGTGGAAGAACGTTGATTTGCCTCCCCCTTAGTGCCTAGAATTTCCCATAATTTTCCTCCCATGTTTGGGGTCATGTGATTGCAATATGGAAATGGGGTCATGTGATTGTAAGAAGATGGATGGGCTACATGATAAAATTATATAAAAGGGTTCATGTGACCACAAAGCAAGCATTATATGAGTGTTGGGAGATCAAATTATGGTCAAGGGGTCATGTGAAGACCAGAAGGAATTGGTATCATATAGACACATTATTGATTTTGGGTCATAATATTATATATCGACAATTGGTCTTGTAACAAAATAAGTTAAATTGGACAGGGGATTTCATATACGAAAAGGGGTATCATTATCTCATCTCCAATACTTTTTAAGGTGATAATTTGATGATATAATATAACCATGTAGTTATCAGGTTATTAGAACATGTGTTGTTGGTCATGTGATCATGTATTTCATAATTTTTTATAAAATGTTCAAATATTGACTACATTATAATATTTGTATCTTATGAATCAATGTGAATCCCTGAAATCCAAAATGGCACACTTAAATGTCTCTAAACACTCTATTCATTTATTTTTTCCTCCAACATTTAAGGCCCCCTAATTATGTTATCATGGATTATTTATTGGTGTTTGATCCCTATAAATCATCCACATTAAAAGGTAGGATATCCAGGTTTATGGGTATTATGTGGGGGTATATTTACACATAAGTAGGCACGATCTTTGTGTGGTTATGATAAATAAGTTCACATGTCATTTATAATGTCCTCTAGTGAATCACATTATGAAGAGTTATTAAAATAAGGCATTTTCATATAGAGTTTTCTTCATATTGATTTCCTAAAATGGTGTGGAATATGTTATAATATAGCTATGAGGCATCACATGATGATGAATAACTAGATTGAGGATTATTTACAAATAGCCTTAACCCAGAGTGGATCACATAAATCTATTGGAGTAGACACTAAGATACCTCGATGATATAACATGATGCTCAGAAGGTTATGTGATAATGTAAAAAGTTTTCATAATAAAAGGTGAAAAGTGATCTAGAAATGATGTTTATTTTCTTGTATAATTACTTATCATTATAATGTATCTTGAACATCATGTATTTTCACCACATCTTGTTTCCAACATTCATATAGCAGGCATCACTAACCATCATATAGGTAAAATGAGGGAAAATTGGTCAAAATATGTGGTAAATCATATAATAACCAAAAACACAATCTAAAATTGTGTGCATATGGGATTTTTCAATAAATCCCTATTTGTTCTCCATATTATTCATATATTTAGTTATTTTCCATTTAAATTAACATACTTAAAACAAAGAAAATGAATATTTGTGAAAATGTAACTCAAGACTCCCATATAAAAGGACCCCTCTGTAATCCATCCTAAGAAACTAAAACCATTTTATTATATCTACCAAATATTTCCATTTACTATCTCCTAAAAAGTTATATATTGTTTTATAGGTTATCTTTATAATGCGGAAGCCTAAATCATTCATTCCAAAATCATTCATGTCCCAAAGGACTAAATTTATCATGTAAGAATCTATGTTCTTCTCTTACTTTTTCAATTACCATCCCAAATAATCTTTTTTTAATTCTAATACTCCTCTATAATGATACTATATTAACATTATTATGATTATAATTGAAAACTACTAGTATTATATAACTCTTAACTATTTCTCATTGATTAATATAACATTTTATTGTTTTGTTTGGTTCAAACACCTACATGAATGAGGTTATATAAACATCAATGTTATTTACCAGAAAGAGTATAAGTATGTTAATTATTTTAATATTTGATATTTAATATGAATACCTATCCTAAAAATAATTCTAAAATGATGAATCAAAGATGAACTATCAATTTTATGTAACTGGTTTTAAATGTAGTATTTTCTAATAAAATATCACCACGAAGTCAATTCTTATGAACCGTACTCATACTTTTGATCAAATGAGTAGTGTAACCGATAAAAAATTTGAACAAATTTATTCCACTACCATGAATTATTTACAAATTATGAAATGTTTTTCAATGTTTAGGGACCTAAATCCTCATTTCGAAACATATATGAAATGATCAAAATATCTAACATTTAATAATGAAAGTCATCAATAAATATAGAATATAAGTATCATAAATTATTATAATTTAAGAATATTATACGTAATATATAAGAATATGGTTCTAAAATGTATTCTTATGAAGTATATTTTTATTATAAATGTAGTTAAATAACTTTTTTGAAGGTCATGAGTAAAGGTAAGAGTGTCATTCAAATATCACATAGAATTTGGAATAGTTATTAATAAGTTTTCTTATGAATAAATTTTATCTTTTATCTACCTAAACCCTAATTAAATTCTCATACTATATATTTCCATGAGTTTTTAATTTAATCTTATACTTCCAATGACCATATGTTTATTAATTTACTTAATGTAATACTTGTAAGAGAAATTGTCCTTACATCTACTTGTTATCCTTGAATCATTATCCTCCATGAACATATTCATTATTTTCCTCATGGATGGGAAAGTCTCTATTTTTATGATTTTATAGTATTTTTTAATAGATATGATGTTTTTTTACAAAAAGGAATCTTCTTTTACCATTTTTGTGATAGTTGTTTCTTCTAACATTGGTTGTTTACAAAAGTGTGAAAATGACCATTTTTAACACTTTTAAGATGCATTCATTTTACCTTTTTAATAAAGTTTTTTGATAATGATTCGTACTATAAAATTTACCATTGTATTACAAAATAAATCTTATATCATTTTAATTGTAAAATATTTTCTTAATAGGAATCAAAAATATAATGGGAATTTAAAAATAATTATAATAGTGAATTTTAGTGTTCATCTAATGATATTTTCAATCAACATTTACATATATTAATCCTTAATATGATTAATTAGAAATATTATTATGGGTAACTATCTAAAATAATTCATTGGATAAATTATGATAAAATCAATAAATTGTTTCATGATACCCATATATTTTTCATTGGTTAATTATGATATGATCCAATGATGAATGTTTTCATTTTCTTAGGTAACATATATATATGGTTTATCTTTATTGGATCGGTATTGATAATATATCCCTTTAATAAATTAGTAAATAATTTAAATCTCATGATATTAGGATTGGTTAGGGTAGTTATCCCATATATACTATGTTAATTGGTACATGTGGTTATCCCCAGTCCACGATGATCCAAATTTTGGTTAATATGGACAATATGATTTGAATGTAGTATATGCTAGATATGACCTATGATATGACTTTTATGATTATGTTTGTTCCAAAATATATTTTAATTATATGTAACATTGTGTAGGTAACATCAATCATGATTTTTGAATTATATTTTCACTATCATATCACTCATGTGTTATATTATGATAAAATCTATATGAAATTAAAATTGTTTTTTAATATATGATTTATTTGGTAGGATTGTTTTATGTTATAGATAGGTAAATTTATTTTGTTATCATACCTATATTCTTATCAAATTATCACATATGATCTTAAATGAACATGTATTATGTTTACAATTAATGAGAATATATGCTCACACTTTCGTATATTTCCATTCTATAGGTTATAATGATTTATACAGTAAAATGTGTAAAAATGGATATCATGTGAGAAGAATATTTTTAAGATATTTTTGGATGATTTTTTAAAAAAATTAATTTAGGTATCTCATCTCAAATTACACTATCCCTTTTTATTTTGGGAGTGATTTATTTTATATAAAATGAATTATTATGTAAAATGATGTAATATGTATATATTTTGTTCTCTAGTCCCAAAAAATATCCCTTTGTTTAAGGTCAATTAAATTTTCTATTAGAAATAGGTGGAATTGATTTTAATAAAATAATAAAGAAGAAATATGAATAATAATGTTGTAAGGGAAATGGGGTTAATTGATGTACTCTAAATTTAGTATATCTCTATTGTAATTTTTTAAGAATATTGGAGATGATTTGAAATATTAATATAACATCCAATATATTTAAAACCATTTTTAGACATTTTAAAATATCCTAAGAATGTTTTCAGAAACTATTTTTTGAATTGAAATAAATTTTAAATATCAATGAGATGAATTTTTTTTGTAATAGAATATGTAAGATCCTTATGCGAGATGACAAACAAATTTGAACAAATGAAAAAAATTTAAAAATATATATAAGAAGTAAAAAATCATATATAGGAGTCATTTTTAAATGTGTAAAAGGAATATAAAAATTTTAGTATATATGAAAAAAAATTATTTCTAAGATGTATAAGACATGTAATATATTTCATGAAGTGTTTTTGAATACTCATTTGTGGATAAAGATTAAAATGTGTATAATTTACTTATATATATTATTTTTCAAAATCATTGAGAAAATTGAATATCATAATGGTTGTTAATATAGAATATAATATCATAATGTTGTGATTTTATAATGTATATGGATGTAACAACTTGAATATAAGAAGTGGATCTGAAAGGAGTGTATAAATAATCATATGTGTCTTAATAAATAATATATTTATTTGTATTTAACAAGTATAACTTCAAATTAATTATTTAGAAGTGAAGCCATCCCATTGAAATTGGATACATCATATATGTTTGAGAAGTAACTATATTGAAAAGGAATTGGATGTGTATAATGTCCTTTAGATGTTGAAATTTTTCAAAGGCATTAAACATTACATGATATATAAAATGGATAATTATTTCTTACATGGATCATATGATCATAGAAATTATTTAAATTTATATTATTACATTTAGAAAAATAATATTTTTATGACATACAGATGATCTAATAGTTAGTATAATTGTGTAAACCAGTGCTGAAGATGGAAATCATAGAATTTAATATCTTAATTTCATATTAAAAAATATTCATAAATATATCGAAATTTTTTTTTATTAATTTTAGTTAATAAAAAAATTAGAGGAGTCCATTATTTATGACAATATTTCAAATAAAAATCATAGGAAATTTTTTTCTTAAATGTATATTTTAGAAATTTTGTATCCAGTTTCCCCCAGCATAAAGATATTTATTTAGGAAAAAGTAGAATGAATTTAAATAACAACATATTTTATACAGTGTAAGATAATAGAAATATCCCAAGTACCTTTTTTAATTGGAAATATGGCTATTAGGATTTAAAAGATAATAGTTATTTTCCTAGGTTAAGGATAGAATCAATGTTAAAAATATTATATATCAAATCTACATATTTTAAAATATTACAAACCACATAAATAGGTAGAATGAATGATTAAATATCAATAATTATTTCAAGAATAAAATATAATATATCAATAAATGATTTATAAATACTATGTTCCATTTTTTAAAATATAATATTAAACTAATTATAAAACATTGATGATATTCTCGAATGAATTGATCCTATACATTGTGGAAGAAGAATATGAATCACGAGAAGACATACCCTACAATATAAATATATTTAAGAAGATAAAAAATCAAGGTCTACGTTTTTTATACTATTAAATATATATGATTCAAAATAATTTGAAAATTTTTATTAGAAAACAACATAGAGGATATGGTTATCTATAGGTTGTAATCATTCCCTCATTTAGATGGGGTATATGGCCAACATTCATGTAGTATTTTTTATTTCACTTTCCATTGGAAGACATATTCATTGATGATGATGATCTTACCAGAATGATGTTGTGGAATTATTATTATAAAGAATACATAATTCATGGATTTTAGAGATGAATATTGAAGATGAATTGTTCTAGTACACAAAAATTTATCATTCCATTAATGATGATAATGAATTATAGGAAGATGGTGGTTATTAAATGAATAGAGGAATAATTCTACCCTTATCTTGTATTCCCTCATGTAATATATTGTAGATATATTTATTAGGATTCAAGGATTTACACTTCCCTCTTATATTTTTAATTACTCTTCCATTTAATGATAAAATTTTGTCTTAGAACAAGACTCAGTCACACAAATATTTAACTACTGACATTGGGATTAAGCCTTGAAAATAAGTATGTAAAAATATTGTTGTTTATTATATAGATTTCACATCCTTGTGGGAATTGATTTCACTGTAATATTTTAATAAGACATCTCTACAAGTGATTTCAAACTATCATTGGGATGAAATTAAAAGGAAACAAAAAAATTAGTAAAATAGAAAAATAGAAATTCTCCCTCACCCCCTCTCAATGTCACTACTGGATCCCCCAGGATCATTATTTTATAAACATTACTTTATTTTTATAAAATATTATCTTCATAGATAGTTGATTATGTTTGCTAATATATGGATGAAAACATTATAATGGATAATTTAAATTTTAAAATTTATAAAAATGATTTGAGAAGTTTTATTCATTGTTTTGGTAGTGTTGTTTTAGTAAATTGACTCCAATATATAGATGAAGAATATATGGGAGGGAAATTTGAGTAATGTTTTTTAATAAAAACCACTTCAAATCCTTGTATATGTCATTTCTCTAATGCACTTCTCAATTATATGAAAATAAATGTTGATATTTTTTGTGTAAATATATATAAAAAACATTTGATTAATTCAATTACTATTAAATCATAAATATTATTTTTCTCTATTAAAATACGTTTTAGTCTATTAAATTATATTACACTATATTTTGGGGGAAGGATTATTGTGATTTTAACCTAAAGTAGTTTTTGATCACAAACTACTCAGATTTGGTACATGTAGTTTGTCAGAGGAAGAGAGTGATTTGAATGCTTAATCATCAGATGTTTTTAGGAATAAAAGTATAATATATCTATAAGTAGTTTAAATTTTCAATAATATAAACTAAAACAAATTCTTATTTGTTAGAAATTCTAATTTTTTATTTACTCTTTCAGTTATGATCTTCAATAAAATTTCCATAAAACATTTCATAATTTTAAAAAAAAAATTATTCTTAAACTAGGAAAAAGTTTAGATTAGAATATATTTTATGATGATTAATATTATTAAGACTGTTTAAAATTGATCTATGACATTTTTTAATTGTAATTGAAAACAAATTTCAAAATTTTATTTTCTATACAAAAATAATTTTACATTTTTTTCATTGAAAATGAGGTTATATTTATTAAAAAAATATATAGAATTATTATTATTATATAGGTAAAAAATATCACATTCCACCACATTAAAATTTCTACAATGGTGTTAAATTTATTATAACATTAAAAAAATAATGTGAGTTAGTTTTTTCTTAAAAACAAGACATTTTAATTTCACCATTGATGAAAGTGTCTTTTTAGTGTGTGTCGAAACTAGAAGGGAATGTGACTTTTCCCAGTAATATGTGGATCCCATATTGGTATTTAAAAATAATTGAAACCCACATGTGTTGGTTTCTAGCTAGAGAACCATAACATTTATCTTACATTGGACATATGATGATTCTTGTCTTGCTGAAAACTATATATTTTGTAACTCATGGGTGGAAACCCATGACGTTCATACTTTTAAGATTAATTTATTTTAATATTATGTTGTTTTTTCTATTTGTTAAAAATAAGAAATATTTACTCCTAATTTATAATCATTGATCTAAATTTTCATAGACATTATATGATTACACTTTGAAAACCCCAATCTATATCCAAACTACTTGACTTTATTTGTTCTAACTCCCAAAACCTAGAGCACATATCTAATTTATTACATAATCAATGAAAAAATGGGACAATAATAGAAGGATTTATTAATATAAAATTCATGGTGAGTTATATACATACATTTTGACCATTTTAAATTGGTGATACAATATTAAATAATTTTAATGTAAATAATTCAAAATCTAGGAAATTATTCAATGATTTATTCACTATAATCTAGGGGATGGAAAATATTAAGATCATAAATTCTTATTATGGGTTCTTTATAGTGGATTATATCTTGAATCAATATTACATAATCATTATAGAAAGGTTAATAACTAAAAATATTCAATTTAATCAATAATTGTAAAACAAAGTGCATCCATGAATCATATCAAGGAAATAATCCCATGCATAATAAAAAAATGTATAATGAATAAATATACAAAATTTTAGAATTCAATAACTCATAATTATTGACATAAATATATTCAATAAATTTAATATGATATTTTAAAACTATGGGTAATGAAAAATTGAATTTGAAAAATTGAATTTCCTAAGATACCTACCGATTCATTGAGGCTCAATATAAATCTAGGCTTCACACACCACTTCATTAACCAATAATTTCACATATATCTAATGATAAATATAATTCATGAACAATATTCCCTATCAATAATATTTATATTGAGTAATTTATATGGATTTAACAATATATCCCATGTTAATAAAATAAATCTCAATGTAAAAATAATTTATAGAAATCGTATACGATATTGGATATAATCATATTCTAAATATAAAAATTATGGATATTAATGAGAAATTAACTATTCAGTGAATAAGTATCCTAATAATGTTATTTATTCAATAAATTGTTAACACACAAAAAATTATTCCAGAAATTAGAGGTGGCAATCAATTTATCGAGAATATTTGTTTTGGAAATAAAATTATGTCATTTGGAATAATTAATTTAATGTAATTAAAATATTAAAATATTATTTCATATGAATAGTTTTATTTTTAAAAAATTTATCACATATATATTAATATTCATTTCATAAAATTATTATAGTTATAGGGATGTCAATAATCACTATAAACATTAAAACAATTTATTTTAACTTTATATAAAAATTTACTCATTCTAAAAATAGTGACAATATTCTAGGGAAACATTTTTTAAAAGTTAATTATCTGATAAAGTATCCTTAATAAATCATCTGACTAAATAAATGGAAATATTTTAATTATTTTTAAAAAAATAGTGACAAGGTTGAGTAATATACCTAATTTAAAGAGAAATAAAATTTTGTTTCATTTAAACATTTATTTTCTTGATTTATGTAACAAAAAGTGGAGAATGTTTAATAAAATAAGGTATATCCTTAAATATGTAGTTTATAATAATGATGATTTGGTTTAATGGGGGGAAAATTAAAATACAATTTAATTAAAGTAAAAAAAGAATCCCAAAAGAATGTGAGAATGTAAAATAGATTATTTCTAATATGGTAACATTAAAATTATACCCCATTTAAGGAATAAATTGAATTTAACCATTCAAATTAATTTCAAAATATGTATTCATGAAAATTATATCATTTTGAATTATATAGTCATAATAAAATTGAATAGGTTCATATTAACATATATGTCTCTATAAAATGGAAATTGAGACAAAATCTATGACCACACATTTCTATATGGTTGAATGAATTTTAAAAAAACTTATAATGGTTTTAATCATGTTATTAATTTATTATAGAATGGTATCCATGTTTATAAAATCATATATGAACCACTTATAATATCTTACCGCTAATTTTTTAACAATATTTTATTATTACTATTATTTTGGGTGTTAATTACCTAATTTTCAAATGCATTTCATTCATGAATGTTCAAGTAATTAGGTAGGGTATATAGTTACTTAATTTAAATAATTATATTAATGTTTTAAGTTTCATATTTACTCATTATATACATTTTTGAAACCATTAATTAATGTTGTAAGTGTAAAACGAGTAACATGACTTCATGAAGATGACATTTTATACATACGCACAAGGGGAAATATCATCCCCTTATTGGTTTAAAGTGAAAGGAATTAGATAATATATTAATTTACAATAATTAATATCATTCTATATGTATCATTTATAATAATTTTTTCTTTCATTATAAATATGAATTTACCTTATTGATGAAAAAATAATTGTATCAGTTTGTGAGGTGGTAGCCTTCATTGCATGCGACCTCGACATTGTTTCCCATTTGATGTAGAAGGAGATGGGTAAATGTAATTACATCATTGTAATAAAATATTAGTCCATAGTAAATACTGGTGTAATTATATTTGATGTTTTAAAACAATATTGATGGTTTTGAATGAATAGTGAAAATGAAGGATCATTGTTATGAAAAATATATTATTTTAGGGAAAAATCAATTGGATCTCTTAACAAGAACCCAAAAAAATTAGACTTTTAGGGAGATTATAAGTTCAATAATGTTGAAAATGTTTTTTGGGAGATTTTTTTATTGGTTTTGGTTCTTAAAAATAGCATGAGATGTTTGAAGAGGTGTATTGAGGGATTTCACTTTTTATAATTTCGTAGGAGTGGTATTCTATTAAATATCTGACACAATTAAATAATGGTAAGTCACTATCACACCACGATTCTGGAAAATTGATAAATAATGGATTTTAGGGAATTTATGTTTATACCAAAACTGTGTCTCATAAAAATAAAAAATATTTTTAACTTGTCATTCCAATATCATCTAACATTATATACTTTTACCATTTTAGTTTTTACCATAGTAATTAGTTTTTTAATCGTAGTAATTAATAGTTTAATGCTATAATAAATTGTTAAATATTAGTTAATTTTGTCTTATTTATTTTAAATATTGAAAACAATTTATCAAAACAAAAATATGCGTGTGACAAAAATCAATTTTTAAAGATGCATATATAATATACAAAACATCATTTTAACTATAACCATGTAATTTTTTTCCTTTTTTTAATAATCATTATGATCAAAAATTAAGTTGAACATATTAACTAATATTTATTTTTCTAATTCAAAATAAGTAATACAAATCGAAAAACATTTTAAAAAAATATTTCATAAAAAATTTAGCAAATATAAGAAGTTATTATAATTATAGAAAGACTAGAAATAATTAGTATACATATTAAAATTATTATAGTTAGATATATATTATATAAATATTTCATTTAAGTAATTCATCATTACATATTTTTTAAAATTTTCATAAATTGATAGGGATTATTATTTCAAAACTAAATGAATTATGAAACAGTATTATAAAAAATATCTATTTTAACCTCTACATGATATTTTATATATTTATATAAAATTAATTGATAGAAAATTGTTAATTATCTATGTTATTATAAATTATTTTAAATTGAAGGGGATAGTTAAATACTACCTTTTTATTTTTCAAAAAATATTACTTCCAATGTATATTTTCGAAACATTATTCTAACCATATTTTTATATATTATGTTAAAAATATATATTCATTAGGTAAAATTATAATTTTCTACCACAAAAAACTAAAATATTTAGTGTATTATAATTTTATTAAAATATAAATTTCAAATACTATATGTAATGAACATGTGTAAAATTATTCCCTCCTATATATATTTCATCCTTGAAATTTTCATAGTTGTTACCTTATAAACTAATGTTTGTCATTCATCATCAAAATATCCTTTGTATCCCATGTTTCTTCATCCATTTTTAGATTTATCCAAAGTATCATTACCAATTGGGTAGTCTATTTTTTCAATACATGCACTCTAGTATCAATAATCATTATGGGCTCCTCACAATATGATATATGTGTTTAAAATTTAATTTCATTAGAGGTGGAAAATTATCATAAAACAATTCTCAACAATGGGTTATGCACAATAAATTTTATTATGAGTAAATAATTATTTTGCAATATTTAAATATAAATAAATGAAACACAAGAAATGTAATTAATAAAATTAAAAACAAATTCATCCATGGATAATATAAATGTATTAATCTCATGGATTATAACATTAAAATACTTAATAGAGGAAATTAATTGCATTGAAAATCATGATTTTAGACATCATGATTACTCTAACCTCAATAAATAGCACCCAAATAGTTTATAATATTGGTATATATACACCAGAAATGTATTTAATAGTATTTTTCTAATTTTTCTCATGGGTCCTTTCGAAGAATGATGTAAATATATAGTTTTTGTGCCTCACTCATTACATCATGTCCAATTTATTTTCATATGAATATTAATTAACTAAAATTAAAAAATAATAGGCCTTATTAAAAAAATTCAATGATAAAATTAATATCATTAATAATTCTCTACTTAATTATATATTATCCAAACTAAAACCATGTATGATGAAATTTAAAATTTTTTATTCTATAATAATATCCATTATAATGAATTTTTTAATTTATGATAATTTTATTTTTTATTGATTCAATGAAGGTACATTTTTCTTAATAATGTTAATAACCATGATATTATTCAAGAGATGAGATGAAACCCTAAAAAAGTTGACTTTATAGTAATATATATTATTTTAAAGAAGTGCTGAAAATGGAAATGGAAAATGTAAAATAAATTTCATTAAATATTTTTCTTTGTAAAACCTTTTAAAAAAAATTGATCAGGTTAATGGGTTTAAAATGGTTGTGGTGGTAGGGAAGACCATTAACATCATATATGTTAAAATAAAAAAATTCATATAAAATTTTATATAAATGAATTAAAGTTTAAAATTTAGGAATAAATTTAGAATATTCCATTAAAACCATGTAAAATTAATGAATGAATAATGTTTTCATTATGTCAGATGAGCCTTAACCCAGTTGGTGAGGTCTCTCTAAGTGAATCCATGAGACCCATGTTTTAAAATAGGCAGAGGCATAATTCTGGGGTACTATAGCAATATTGTGTCAGTATTGTAGCAATAATGTATGGGTGTTGTAGTAGGTAATGTTCTGTATTGTAGTAGCCTAATCTATTCACCTTGGGCCTCCAATTTAGGATTGCTTTTCTTAATTCTTTTTGTCTACATAGGCCTTCAGGTCAGTAAGGCTTTCGGGCCACCTCAAGGTCATCGGGCCACCTCAAGGCCTTTAGGGCCACCAGATATGCAAATTCAAAGACAAATACTACAAGGAACCCGCTCCAGAGGAGGATTCGATAGCAGGATTCATTCACTATAACAGGGCTAAAAAATTAGAAAGAATGAAAGGGTATGTCATTGCCATCAATATTGGTCATGTGCATCTTTGCACAGGACAGCTAGCTGAATATCTATACAAAGGTGGAGATCTTATCATGATATAGATGTTGGGGATAGGTTGTTTCATGTATTCATAGTCTTTATAAGTTCCATAGGACCTACGGGTCCTATAATGTATCTATGCCTATGGGAAATGTAGTCTCTAAGATTATGGACCTTGTAAGGGTTCCCCCCATCCCATGAAATGGGGTTATCAAAAATCAATAAAAAGGAAGGCCTTCATGCCATTTAGGAACTTACATTTTAATTATAATGTCATTTGACTAATAAAAATGATTATTGTATAATAATTATCAAAATTATGGATCTAGGAGACAAATATAACTAATGAAACAGAGTAAAAATATTATAATATCATTTAAAAATTACATTTCAATGAATAAAATGAAATCAATACTTAAAAATCATGAATAAATGGATATTATTGAATAATACCTAATGGTATTATATACTAACCAAATAAAATTCAATAGGTTCATAATACCAATTTAGTCCTAATAGAGGGTAAATTGATATGAAATCCCTTACAATGATTAAATCATTTATTTGAGAATCAGTTATTTAGGAAATTACATATAAAAAATCTAAATGCAAATAAAACTTGAGAAAAACTTGTGTAATAAGATTAGTGGTCAATAAAAATATAATCATAACATATCAAAGTAAATTAATGATAATTATAAACCAATAAATGGAAATTGTGTTAACAAACCCCTTACCACATAGTAACATTCATGTCAAGTATCCTTGGATGAAATGATTTTAATTTAAATATAAAATAACATGAATAATGGAGGATTCATGAAAATCCATGAAAAAATTTTATTATATGAATCATATAAAAGAAATTTTATGAATAAAATTAAAACATGTCACATTGAGGATAAATTGAGGCATGATACCTCATAAAGATCAAATCATTTTTGTGAGAATAAATTAATGATGTTTTTATGTATAACAAATGTATATCAACAAAACAAAAATTAAAATACCATATAAAATAGTTTTAAGAAATTATATATACAATAATAACATATCAAAGTAAATGATTTTGATGTATTACCCAATGACTAGAAATAGATCACTTGGTATCATTCATTTCAAATCCCCTTCGATGATATAATTTTCAATGGAATATAAAATATAGTGAATTATGAAGGAATCAAGATATAAATTGTAAAATTTATAGTATATGAAACATTAAAATTGAATTAGATACATAATATTAGAACATGGCTCAATAATGGTAAATTGAGACCAAAAACTACACAAATAGCCTAACATTGATGTGATAATTATTCAATGAAGTGATTATCCATACCAATATTAAATCCACATAAAATAGGTAAAAATAAAATATAAATTAATTTTAAGTAACTTCACAAATAATAATAGAAAATTATTGTTGATAAAGTATAATTATAAAGTAATAAATTGAAATTTAGTTAAGAAACACCATGACATAGGGCAAACTTTTCACATGCATTCTTCTTCATTAGGAATTATAAAACACATGATAATTTTTAACAGGACCAGGAAAACTATTAATGATTATAATTACATTTATAATATTTATTACCATGTTATGTTTATTTAATTACTCAATTAATTACACATCAATCATTTTGATGATATTCAAAAAATTGGTCCAAAATGATTTCATTAGGTCGGCTATGTTCAAAAGGTTCATTACTTCATATTAAAAATAAAAATAATTAAAATATTAAAATATTTATAAATAATTTACAATTTTAAACCCAATAAATAAATATTATTAAGATAAAATGAGTGTGTTATGACAATGGGGAGAGTAGGCCGTATATATGCTTGACTAATGTTCTTAATTTTTGATTGATCATCATGTAGAAAAGGTAAGTATTATATTATTTTTCAATAATAATTAATATATCATATATAAAAACATATATTAATAAAACATATATATATGTATATCATCAATGGGATGTGATGGTGAAGAACAAATTGTGTCACTTTGTAGGGGTGGTAGTCCACACGTACATAGGAACAATATTATTATTTTTTAATGAATGACATATTAACAAAATCTGTTTTATACTAATATTATGTAATTATTATTATGTCATGAATATCATATATATATATATATGTATGTATGTATATATTTATGTAGAGTATAACCATCACTATAACCTACTGTGATAGGAAATGATAGAAAACAAAATACACTATTCACATAGAGGTTGTCCTCCATTGACATGAATAGTGGTTTCACTTAAAATTTGGTAGATGATTAAATGAATATCGACTATTACATTATCATAATAATATATCAATATATTTTATATATTTATATCATTATATTGTAATGGATTAATATTATTTGAAGTAGGTGTAATAATAAATAAAACAAAATCATGTGTTAAGGAATAAGACCTCTTCTTCGAATAACTTCTTTAATATTATAAATAAATCCCAAATAGATCGGATTTTTGATTAATATAAGTTCGATAGGATTTTATGAAGGATTCAGGGTTGTTATTTGGGAAGTTATTGATTTTAAATTGATTTATTTGGGTAAAAAAACAGGATATGAGGTTCTCTTTTATATGTGAGGGATTGAACTTTTAAAATTTCGTAATTTATTAATTTAATATAATGTATCATTCAATTTAGAATTTCACCAAATTAATATAAATATATTATAAAATAAGTATTTTCTTAATTTATACCATTTAACAAAACCATACGAGGTTTTGGTTATTTATTTACCCATATCATTTTGGTTTAACCCCCCATTATCCATTTTGAAATGTGCTGTATTATAAATTTTTTATACCAAATAATGGTTAATAATATAACAATAAAATGAAAATGCAACCATAAAATTAGCATTTTATATATTTCAAAAAAAATCTATTTTATTTAGATAAATTTTATATATCTATGTATTTTATGTCATTTAATAAAATATTATTTATTATAAAATATCATTTTTTTCATTTTGGCACTAATTAATTAATTTGACTTTAAAAACATCAATAAAAAGGGCAACATCAAATAAAAAATAAAAAATCTTATTTAAATTATATATTTATGTAAAATAGATTTTATTCACAATATTTATTTCAAATTATATTACGTTTAATATTTTTCAAAAAAAATATTTTATTATTATGTTAATTAAATAAATGTTGTATTAGTGTTGCACAATCATTTAAGGTAAATATTATATCACTTTAAAATATGAAAAAATTTCCACGATAAAAAAATTAGGATTAAAATGACTATTTATAACCAAATGTATGTTTAATTTTTCTTTATCATAAAATATTATTGATAATAATTGTGGTATATAGATATTTTTCTAATTATCAATTACATAAATATTTTAATGGTAAAAATGTTTTGAAATTGAAAAAAAGTTCATATTTATGCAATTTTTTAATAATATATATTTCATAAAATCAAAAAAATTAATTTTGGAATGTTTAACTAGTTTTTATTATTGCTTTTTCACATTATTTCTAACATTAAATACTCAATTTACCCTTACTATGGTGAAATTTATTTAGTATGGCTATGTTAAGAATTGCCAGTAATAAATGGGTCTAAATTAGAAAACTTTTCTGTCATAATTCCTAATTTGGAATCAAATTTTTATGGTTTAATTTCAATTTTTCGTAGGGATTAATTAAATATTAATAAAAAATATGATTTCCTAAAAAATACATTTATGTATAATTTTTTATAGTAATTAAATAATATTATGGAAACCAATCATTATTACAATATTATTATTAATATTAAATGGATAATTCAAATTTTCGACAATTTTAAAATAAAATTACACATTTTAAATACTTTAATAAAAAAGTTTTTAATCAAATTGGTATTTATAACTATTCACTTAAAAATCTATCTTTTCAAAAGAAATCAGAATACTTAATCATAATATGAATTTGATATAGTAATTTAAAAAATGATATTATATTAATATGATTAAAATTTGTAATAATTTCTTATATTTTTTTAGTATTTTCTCAAAAAAATCTATAAAATTAATATTTTAATAAAATCTTTTTTTTTGAAGAATAAAATAACATTATTGAAAATTGAGTAGTTTTTTCATAATCATTAATCAATAATTTTTTAATCATCATCCCCTTTATATATATTTCATATTTAGTTAAAAAAATTCATTCCAACTAATATAAATCCAAGGTTATGATGGTCATGTTTAAATAATAATATTGTGTGGTTCATATTTTCTTAGTGATTCATTTTATATATACACTTTGGAAATTATTCTTTGTAAAAAACAAGGGTTTTTAAACTACCCCCTTAAAGATATTGGGTCCTAAAAATTAGAAAAATTTTAATATATTAAATTGTTTGACATTTAAAAATAACATTATGGAGAACCAATAATGATAAAAACTATTACTAAAACATCCTCTTAAGAAGATCTAAACGAAGATAAGATAGTCCTCTAAAAAAATATTAACATGGTTTCCAATTAGGAAAAAACTACTTTGATGTAAAAATATGGTAATGGAGGATGAGAAAAATGCCCAGTGATTAATAGAGGGTGATAGAGAATATGGTAATGGTAATGCTTACAACAAAAAAATCATAAATATATGATGGGTGAAGAGGCCATCAATTCATCAAAATTAACCATAATAAGATACTTTTTTCCCAAGAACCATTTCCTATAGTTGTGGTGTATTCTTACCAACTCGACTAAAAAATAACAAAATATTCTATCTTTATTTCATCCATTCCATTTTTCCCAACGATGAGCATTCAAAATTATATTTTATTATAGATGGCCTAAATAAATAAATAACATCTTACATAATCCAAAAAAATATAACAATTTCTTACTCATATCTTTAAATTTTAACCTTAACTACGATTGTTAAAACCTCGTATGATATAATAAAAATGTATATTTTCACGTACTGACCTGAGGATCCATTATATCTGAAACGTGACCCTGCCATTGGCAAGGCCTGAAGGGTACCCCCATCAACATATAGTGGAAATTGGTTTTTTTGAAACAAACATAACTTTTGGGAATGATTTATCTCACCCTAATTCAATATAAAATACCATAAGAATAACAAAATAGACCATATGAAATAACCAAAACTGAATGAAATGGGACTATCACATTGTAAACATTTTACATTAAAAAAAATCAATATACCAAAATATGGAGGGAAAAATCAAAAAAAAACTAGTCTACATGAAAAAGGCGGATGTTTTCATCATGCCTCATCAAGAAACACCAGCATTAAGGGTAAAAGGTAGAAATATGATCCACCGTCACCACCACAGAAATACTTTACATTACCTGGGTCAAAAAAATATGTATAGACACGAGGGTGTCTAAAGTGTGTGATGTAATTATTTATGGGATACTACCGAAGGGGATTCTTTTATAATAGGTTATAAGATAATTCAACTTGCATATTTTTAATGAAAAATAAAGTAAAGCATTTCTGGTGAAACGTGATATAAATTTAAGAAGGCTAATAACCATGATAACCAGAAGCCACATGTAATGCATATCTTCACATGAGTACCATGGGTGATCCATAAGGTACTAGGTTTAGTGGGGAACTTAGATCCTTATATGTCAGTAACATGTTATATGAAACATTAACCATAATGACCTCATGAACAATACACTATAGAGTGTTAAATTCCAATTTCTAGTGGTATATAATAATCTTTAAATATTTACTTAGTGTTACAACAACAATCCCAATAGTGGAAACTAGGCCACATCCCTTCTAATTTTCTTACTTTACTAGACCTAGGAAATCCAACATAGATGCCATTGATTCAACTTGTGTTAAATTTCAACCTATTGTGTCACAAGAACCAATTTTTGGACAATCAAATTTCCAACACTAAAACTCCCAAAAAAAACAACTATTTTTGTATTTAAACTACTTCAATAACCTATTACACACATTTTCCCATTGTTAGAACCATCGATAGATAACAATACTTAAAATTAAAAAAATCACTATTTAAACCATACAAACACCAAATCCTTTTGGAATCTTTATACTCACCTTCCACACAATCTATAGAATCAAATTTCAATGTAATGATAGAATGAAAAAATCATCCAAATAATTATAAAATCAAGGAATCAACCTCTTCAAGATCAAAAAATTTCAGAATCTGGAGGAAAAAACCATACATCAAGGAGACCCTTGAGATGAAATGGCACAACAGAAACATCAAGATTGACCCTAGATAATTATACTTCAGTTAGTTTTATGAAATCTAACCCACTGGATAATGAATAACCCCTGAAAGTAGGAAAAGAATCCCAATTGGAAGGAAGAATATATAATATAAAGGATTTAGTTGATGAGTTATGGATGATCCAATGATAAACCCACCAAGTAATTAGTGTCAAAATAAGAAAAGAGTGAGATACAGAAATGTTCATAGGGATGGAGATCTCAAATGGATCAAATTAGGGGTCATTTGGGTTAAAAATGAAGGGTAGTTTAGAAAATTTCTCATTTTAATTATACTGGGAAGGAGGTATGGTTTTTTCACAGGGTTTAACATGTTGTGTGGGGAGTAATGTGGCCCCTTCATCCAAATTGAACAAAAGAACTCCATTCTCATAGGGAGGTATCGTACATATGTGATTGACCATGTTCATAAAATAGAACCATTGGTCTAGGCACACGGTTATCCACATGCTTGTGAACAAGGTTGTGTGGCCCAGACATCCCCACTTTATAGGGAGAACAGTCTCTTCTAGGATAGTTAATAGTTTCTACTAAAAATGTGGAAACTATGAGCTGCATCCCATTGTTCCAATAATTGTCAGTTTTTACTTTTAATCACCTGATAATACCAAGGATGAAATATAATACCAAATTAACATAATTAATATCTAAAAATAAAGTCACATAGTTCTAAATTCTTCCAAATATTAAAACATTATTAACTCATAAATTCATTGAAATTTATTACTAGATAATATGAATGGGGTTTCCTCCTCATCCCAAATCTTTCTATCACATGTACTATGAAAACCATTTAGGTTCTTCCAAAGAGTCCAACCAAACGATATGAAATTACACCAAACCATTTTCTCATGGGAATCCACAATCCTCACTGGATGTTAAAACACAATCAATTAAAATTCCAACTTATATTATCACTAATTCATCACTGGAGATGGATCATTATTATTTTTCTTTATCTACACAATTTGGAATACGTCATGATATGATGTCAACAGAGATGGAAAATTAAACTAGTATTCTAATATATCAATTATCTACGTGATCTAAAATGGTTTTATATATGAGGATGTAATCTTACCCTACACACTGAAATTATGGTGATCTAATGTAGGAGACTCTTTCAAGAACACCCGATCACCAACTATGATTTCCAAGGCTTGGTGCTGCAAATTGGTATAATACATGTGGAGAATTTTCACTATCAAAAATGTTTTCTAATTAACTGAATTGTATCTGATTTCTCTCACACGAGGCAAAGACCCCAAAATGACGTCTCAACTACCTCGACCTTGTATAAAGTAGACCGAAACAACCAACCATAAATCACTTGAAAGGGGTCTATGATTATTGATGATTGTAAACTATTAGTATATTAATACATGAATAATACAAAATGTATGTCACATGAGACTACTAATTCCAATACACATTCCCAAAACATGACTTCCAATATCTAATTCAGTAGCTTCGTCTATCCATCCAATTGAGGATGGTATACCATATTAAACATGACTTGAAACCATGTTTACTTATGAATTTAATTATATAATATACATGTAAAATGGTTGTATCAGTATAAAATGATAGATAAAGGGAAACCATAAATCCTCAAAATCACCTGAAAATACATCCAACCCAACTCATCTACCTTATTGGAGTCCTTGGTCGAAAATAAATGGCCAGAGTAGGTTTGATAGTAAATCACCAAAAAAATTGCATTAATTCTTTGAGGTGTCTGAAGTAATTGAATAATGAAATCCATGGAAAAAGAATCACACTTTGAAGTAGTTGTAACACCCCAAGATTCCATGATATGCTTCTCTTTGAATAATACAGTTGCATGTGTTGTACGCAACTTCGAGGTTCTAACACACACCACAACCAATCAAAGTAGCTGTTATGAATAGTAATACCCACTTCTTAAAATTTTATAAATTTTATTATTCAAATTGGACTTCATTTTTGGATTAAGAATATCAAAATTATCTTAGTGTGAGTTTTTGGTATTTTTCTGAGAACTTCCAATTATTGATGAATAGTGAAAAATACTAAACATTAATGAAAAACAACTTTTTTAATCTAAATAATTTTTAGTGATAAATTATAATATTGAGTGGTTTTAAAGTATAGTTAGAATATATTTTTACCATTTAATCCGATGTTGGTTATTGAACGTAATTTAACATTTCAACTAGACATAAACAAGTGTCAATCTTTTGATAGTTATTATTTCTTAAAAAACACGTTTTTTGTTTTGACAACGGAATTAATTTTCAATTAATTTATACCACTTACTTGTTTTGAATTTAAAAAAATGGATTCCATATTTATAACCTGGAGGTCCAAATTGTGTAAATATGTATCTTTTTTTAGACATTTTTTAATAATTACTTCGGTAAATATTTTATTTACCATGGTTAAAGGGTAAATATGGTAAATAAGTGTAAAAAATAATATTATAATAATATTAAATTACCCTAAAACGTGTCCTAACCCTATTGGATGATAAATTTCCGACCTTGGGCATCTTTGGGTCGATTTGAGGACCCCATGGAGCCACTTGTAAGTGATAATGACACTTTATAGTAATTATGTTAAAGTAAATACAAAAATGACATAAGCATATATCTTTTAGAAACACAATTTTTACATAGGGTTATGTATGTTATATTTTCAACTATAAATATTCATTAGAAAGATAAAAATATTTCCTACATAATTTTATTTTATTTATAATTTTTATACATTGAATAATTAAATTTATTTATTGAAAAATAATGATGCAGTATTTTCCTTATTAATGAACGAATCAAATAAATTGTATTATAAATGTTACAATAAATACAATTTGAACGTTTTGATGACATATAATAATTTTTTAGGTTAATATGACATGTTAGTATTGATTAAATAAATTTATTTTGAACTAATAAAGTTGTTATGACTTTAACAAAAATCAATTATTAAATAGTGTCAAAATTGACATAAAAGAGTTTTTAAAACAAATATTATATTATTAATTGATATAATATCCCTAAAAATCTATGGTTTGGCCAAATAACTTATATGATGATAGGTATGTCAATGATGAACCACTTTGGGTTCTCCTGGTAGTTAATAGTATGTTTATTAACCAAATAATATAAAAATACAAAGAGACATAGTAAATGTCAAACTAATTAACTAAGAGTTAAATCTAAAAGATAAGGTTAATATAGTGACCCAAACCTATATAAAACATATTGGTTGAGTGGAGTTCGACCCATACCCACCTTATCCTTGAAATAAATCAGTTTTGAGCAATTAGAAACCAAATATGATTTTATTATAATATAATATTTTATGTTTTTCCTAAGGTGCCCTTCACCCCTCTTATAAAAGGGCACTCCCCCTTCTCTGAAATTCATACCATCAAAGCCTTTTGGTTCAGCCAAAACCTGGAAAAATAATCTATAAAATATCCTAAATTCATCTTATAGTCCCTACTTTAGTCAGAAAGCCATCCTAAGGATCCCTTTTGATCAAATCAAAAGGAAGACCCGAAGAAGAGGTAAATATCTTGCCATCTCTTTCAAGTTTCTTTCTTCTTCCACATCCATTTTCTTTGTTTTTTCCATTATAAAATAATAACTCCAATATCTTATATATACTGTGATGTTATTATAAATATGGTACAACAAAATTCATTATTCTATCCATCCTTTGAATGACATGTCACCATACGTGCGTATGTACAGCTTACCGTCTCCACATCCTGGTGTAATTGTTATTCAATACATTATTATTTGGATGGGTAAAATAATGATGTGTAATTGATGTAAATAATAAATATAACATGATAATTATTATTTATATATTATATAACATCCAATTATATATTATTTTAATATCAAAATAATGATATTGTCGCTCGTGCGTAAGTACGGATTACTGTCTCCACGAACGCGATGAGATTCATTCCCCATCGTATCCATTCAAGACTAATTTTCATTTGATGATTAAATGTAATATTAAAATACTTGATATCATTCTGGATATTAATAATATACATCCCATCCAAAACAAATATGACTCACAAAACAAAGAATATAAAGGAAAATGACTTCGTTAACACCTGAAACAACGATAATACTAAGATATTATTAACGAAGCAATGTTAAAAGATCATATATGAAATAATATTAATGTATATGATTCCTGTATAATTTAACAACAATTATTTCACTATTATACAGGAGTTTAACCTACCCTTGACCAAGGAAAAGTACAAGGTAGGGGTAAATTTCCTAATCTCTTTATTATCTGAGGTTGTTTTTATGTAAGTATCTACTGGGACCTCTTTATCATCCACTTCCATGTTTCTTAAAAATGTATTTCATAACATTATTACTATTTTATAGACTATGAGTTAAAGTCATTTGTACCCTTGTTTGAATTTATAAGATTTTTATAAATTAATCTTTCCATATTTTTTCAAATAAGGTCCTTTTTAACCTTTTCGGCAGAATTAAGGTAAGAATGTCTTTTTTAACTTATACGGCGGGTGCGGATATTTTCCGCCGTTATAATATATTTGAAGCTTCCATTAAAATCTTATAAGAATATTTTCAAAGTAAATTTTTTCTTTTATAATTATTTTACTTTTAAAATGATTTCAAAAAAAGAGATATTTCTCTCAAATAGTTTTGATTTCATCTATGTCAACATCCTTTGATGGATTTTAAGCTTATTTGAAGTTGGTTTATTATAATACAAAACTACCATATTGTATTGAAGGTTTTGTGATTTTTTTGAGTGTGGATGTGTTATTTTTATACCATTCATGTTTTATGGAGAAAGTATTGACATTTCGTATGCTAGTTTTAATATGAATGTTTATGTTATGTTTAGACATGTTCATATGAGGAATTAATTGGACTTAGTAAGTGATGGGTGGAGCCCCCTAAAGCTCCTCAATGCATCGGTAGGTCTCAGGAGACAAACTAGTGTTCCTGGCACAAGGCCTTGACCAAATCTTATTTGTAGTCTTGGCACAAGGCCTTGACTATATGGTTATGATATTCTGGAATTATGCATTCCATCATTATGAAAGTGGTTATTGATATTTCATGTGATTATTAGAATAGTAGAAGATCCATGTGAATAAGTAAATAGAAATATTTCATTTTATTTTTTCCATGTTATACTGAAGTTCTAGTTTAAAAGTTTTTTGTTTTAATTATACATTGCCTTAAATGTTTATGCTTACTTATGAAAGTTTACGCTATATTGCTATCCTTACTGAGAATCTGAGATAACCCCTTTCTATGTTTTATTTTTCCAAGGATATGAAGAAGTATTTTATGACTGGCTACAGGGATAGTCTGAGGGGATATGAGTGTGGACTATGGAGACTATGTTGTTGTAGTTTTCCTTTTTATCATGTAATGTAAGACTTATGAATGTATCTAGTGTTTCCAAGGCTACTAAACTAATCGGTATTTCGATACTTGACCTTTGTGATAATTCCAAGGTTATGTAACAATGCACCAACTATGGGTAACTGGGGTCGGGGTGTTACAGTTGGTATCATAGGAAGTTTAGTACAAACCTTGGAAGCTAGATTTAGATAAACTCTGATTAGAGAACATAGACCTAAGATATACTCTGAGGATTAGTATAGAAGAACTTCCTAGAATTTTGTTATTGTAGGGATTTTTTGGGTTTTCTGAGAAATACATCCCTGACTAGATACGAGTAGGTAGAGGCAGCTCTAGCACAGATGTACCTAGGGGTACAACCCAAAAAACGCCGCTTTGAGCTAGAAACGAATAAGAATGGTGCACCACAATGGGCCTTGCTGCACTCTTGGTTATGACACTCTCGGGGGATATGATTAGGATAACTATCATTTTCTTTACCAACCATTATGAAGGTTTTATGAGTATATACTTACTCAAAGAAAACATTTTTATGATTATGGATTATATCCATAAACTGTTCAATTTATGGTAAGTGTTTTACAAGTTTGGATTTATGTATTGTGTTTCATAAACTAATCTAGTGTTTCCCATTGTTTAGAAATGGAACCTAGTGGAAAGAATGGAAACTGTATCAATGCATGCACTCCATGTAGGTATTTTACTCCTTCATAAGATAATTATAGTGGAGCTAGTGATACAATTGGTTTTGATTAACTTATCACCATACTGGGGCAACCCACTCAGGTTATGAATAATAACCTTCCTCGTATAGAGAACCCAGATCCACAATGTGGAGGATCAATGTTAGATATCTTAATAAGGAAAAAACCACCAACATTCAATGGGATTACAAATCTATTGGTAGCCGAGCAATGGATAAGTTCTTTAGAGAAAATATTCCACGCCTTGGGAGTAGCGAAAGGGAAAAATTTATCATGGAAGTTTACCGCCTCACTGGAGATGTTGATCAATGGTGGTCATTGATTAAAAATACAAAGGAATATTATGAAGTATCAAATATGGAATGGCGGGAGTTTAAATAGCTTTTCATAGAAAAATACTTTCCTCGTGACCATCGAGCAGATATGGAAAGGCAATTTCTGAGTCAAAGGTAAAAGGAGGATTAGAATGTCGCAAAGTATGAGGCTAACTTTACAAGGTTATAGATTCATGATGAAGATTATATATGTAACCTAAGAAGTAAGATTGATCATTTCTTTGATGGGTTAAAACCATTTCTCCATCGAGCATTAGTCTCACAATCCTTCTCGTCGTACGAAGATATTGTATCATGTGCCATCAAGACAGAGAAATAATTCTATAAGTCTTACAACTTTAAAGAAAAGCGAGAGAAGAAGAGATCTACTAATCACTCTGGAAATGGAAATAAGGGGAAGAAGAGAAAAGTTGAATATCCATCCTTCAGTAAATGTGGGAAGAAACACCCCAGTACATGCTTGATGGGAATGGGAGTCTGTTACAAGTGTGGTGAAAAAGGCCACCATGCCCGTGATTACAAGGGGAAGAAAGAAGCTATTGATTTTCAATGCTACAATTACAGGGAGATTGGACATTATGCAAATGAATGTCCTAAGCGTCAGGGGGACGTACCTTAGAAAAGGCCAAGGGATCAAAGAAAAGCTTATGTTATCACTACTTCTGAGGTAGAAACTTCAAAAGATGTAGTGGCAGGTAATTTAATGGTTTCCTCATGTTTAGAAAATGATTTATTTGATTCTGGATCAACACATTGTTTCATATCTTTCGAGTTTTCTAATAAAATTAGATATTTTAAATTTGATTGAACAAGGGAGTTTTCAGTTAAAACTCTTAAGGGAAATATCATCACAACAAAGTTTTGTGAATCTGTTCCCATTAGAGCATATAAATGTTCTCTATCTGCTGATCTCATCATTATACCCATGATTTAATTTGATATAATCCTCGGTATGGATTGAATTTTGGACCATGATGTGAATATTTTTTGTAAGAAGAAGGAGGTTACAATTTTTGATAATGATGAGAAAGAACACCTTATCTTTAGAGCAGAATCGTCACCACCTGATTCTTATCTAGATTCACCCCTAGTAGCTCAACTAAATTCAATTATTGGGGAGGAAGAGAATGAAATAACTGTGACTGAGAAAAGGAATGTTTAAATAGAGGATGTACCTATTTTAAAATAATATGTTGATGTGTTTCTAGAAGATTTACCTAGACATCCTCCATAATGAGAAATTGAGTTTTCAATTGACCTAATTTCTGGTTCAAGGCCCATATTGAATACCCCTTATAAAATGGAAAATGTAGAATTAGTGGTACTAAAGAAACAGCTAGAGAAATTGAGTAATAAAGGATTAATTCTCCCTAGTGTTTCTCCATGGGGATCCCCTGTTCATTTTGTTAAGAAGAAATATGGATCTATGAGGTTTTGCATTGACTACAGGGAGATCAATGCTATAACAATAAAGAACAAATATCCCCTCCCTCGTATTGATGATTTATTCAACCAACTTCAAGGAACTCAATACTTTTCAAATATTGAACTTCGATCTGGATATCATATGTTGTGTGTGAAGAAGGAATACATTCTAAAACAGCATTTCGAACCAGGTACGGGCATTACGAGTTTATAGTAATTCCTTTTGGATTGACTAATGCAACCTCTGTCTTCATGGATCTAATGAACAGAGTTTTCAAGGAATATCTTGATGACTTTATAGTGGTATTTATTGATGATATCTTGGTATACTCCAAAATCTACGAAGATCATGAAAATCACTTTCTCATTATCTTGAAGACTCTAAGAAGTCATGAATTATATGGGAAGTTTAGCAAGTGTGAATTAGGGCTTCAGGAGATTTCTTTTCATGGCCATATTGTCTCTAAGGATGGAATCTTTGTTGATCCTTCTAAGACAAGAGAAATCCAAGAATGGCCAGCACCAACGAGTGGTACCGAGGTATATAGTTTTATTGGTTTAGCAGGTTATTATCGATGTTTCGTCCAGAATTTTTCCCGATTGGCTAGCCCATTAATGAAGCTCACATGTAAAGGGGTTAAATTTGTTTGGAAAAAAGATTGTGAAGAATGTTTTCAAGAACTGAAGATAAGATTATTCAATGCTCCTATCTTGACTCTACCACCAGGGAATGATGGGTTTGTTATTTATAGTGATGATTAAAAGAAAGGATTTGGTTGTGTCCTTATGCAGAATGATAGGGTTATTTCCTTTTCATCACGACAACTAAAAATTCATGAGAAAAACTATCCTACTCATGATCTTGAGTTAGCTGCTATAATCTTTTCTTTGAATGTATAGAGACATTATCTCTATGGTGAAAAATGTGAGATATATACCGATCATAAAAGTTTGAAGTATATTTTCTCACCGAAAAAACTCAACATGAGGCAAAGGAGATGGCTTGAACTACTCATGGATTATGATTGCATGATACACTACCACCCGGGGAAGGCAAATAATGTGGCAGATGATTTGAGTAGAAAGGATCATGGAGTTTTGAATAAGATGTGGGTTGAAAGGGATCCTACTTTCATGGATATAGTGAATATGGATATGGGAATTACCATAGAAGGTGAAACATCGATTATTTTTCAAATGGTTTTTAAACAATATTTACTAGAAAAGATAAAGAGTTCTCAGAACGATGATGAAGAATTTCAAAATAAGATTAAAGCTGTGAATGATGGGAGATTGAGTGACTTTGTGTATGAAGATAGAATTTTGAAATTTGGGAAGAGACGTTGTGTTCCCGATATACAAGTTCTAAAAATGAAATTTTTGTACGATGCTCATAGTTCCAATTTCTTTATATACCTTAGGAGCACCAAAATGTATAGAGATTTGAAGGAACATTTTTGGTGGGACAACATGAAGAGGTAGATTTCTGATTTTGGGTCAAGATATATGGTATGTCAACAAGTGAAAGCTGGAAGGAAACATCCTGGAGGAGTCCTGCAACCTCTTCCCATACCGGAGTGGAAATGGGATAATATTACGATGGAATTTGTCATGGGACTACTAAAGACTCCTAAAAGGAATGATGCAATATGGGTCATTTTTTATCGTCTTACCCAGTTAGCACATTTTCTTGTTATAAGAGAAGAATTACCACTTGAACATCTAGCAAGACTATATATTAATGATGTAGTGAGACTTCATGGAGTACCCCTATCGATTGTTTCTGATCGTGATCCACGTTTTACATCAAGATTCTGGAAAAGTATTTAGAAATCCTTGGATACTGATCTTCGTTTGAGCACTGCTTACCACCCCCAAACTAATGGACAATAAGAATGGACTATTCAAACCTTAGAAGACATGTTGAGATAATTCTCACTTGACTTTCAAGGTGTGCGGGATCAATATTTACCTCTGGTAGAATTTTCCTATAACAATAGCTTCCATTCAAGTATTCGGATGGCACCATATGAAGTGTTATACAAAAAGAGATTCCACACACCAACCTATTGGGATGACGTTGGTGAAAGAAAAATCATAGGCCCAAAACTTGTGGAGTAAACAATGGAAAAGGTGAAGGTAATCCAAACCCACATCAAAGCAACTCAAAGTAGGCATAAGAGCTATGCTGACAACCGAAGAAAGGATTTCGAACTTCAGGTACGAGATCATGTTTTCTTGAAGTTATCTCCATGGAAGGGAGTTATACATTTCAGTAAGAAAGGTAAATTGAGTCCCATGTATATAGTACCTTTTGAAATTATAGAATGAATTGGGGCTGTAGCTTATCGTTTGGAAATGCCTCCAAATCTCTCCCAAGTTCACGATGTGCTCCACATATCACTATTGAGAAAATACATGCCTGACCCAACGCATGTACTCACCTATGAGGAATTAGAACTAGAACTTGATCTATATTATTTTGAATAGCCTGTTAAGATTCTTGATACAAGAGAACAAATGTTGAGAAACCAGACAACTTGTCTAGTAAAAGTTCTATGGAGAAACCATAAGATGGAAGAGGCAACGTGGGAACCCAAGGAACTTATGATGAAGAACCACCTGAGAAATTTTATACAGTAATATTCTAGAAATTTCTAGGATGAAATTATTTTAATGAGGGTACAATGTAACACCTCAAGCTTCTACAGTACGCTTCTCTTTGAATAATACAGTAGCATGTGTTGTACGCAACTTCAAGGTTCTAACACACACCACAACCAATCAAAGTAGCCGTTATGAATAGTAATACCCTCTTTTTAACATTTTATAAATTTTATTATTCAAATTGGACATCATTTTTGGATTTGGAATATCAAAATTAGCTTAGGGTGAGTTTTTGGTATTTTTCTAAGAACTTCCAATTATTGATGAATAGTGAAAAATACTAAACATTAATTAAAAACAACTTTTTTAATCAAAATAATTTATATTGACAAATTATTCTATTGAGTGGTTTTAAAGTATTGTTAGAATATATTTTTACCATTTAATCCAATGTTGGTCATTGGACGTAATTTCACATTTAAACTAGACATAAACAAGTGTCAATCTTTTTATAGTTATTATTTCTTAAAAACACACTTTTTATTTTGACAATAGGAATTAATTTTCAATTAATTTATGCCACTTCAGTGTTTTTAATTTAGAAAAATGGATTACATATTTAGAATCATGACATTTAAATTGTGTAAATAGGTAACTTTTTTTATACATTTTTGAATAATTACTTCGGTAAATATTTTATTTACCATGATTAAAGGGTAAATCCAGTAAATATGGGTAAAAAATAATATAATAATAATATTAAATTACCCTAACATGTGTTCTAACCCTATTTTCTGATACATTTCCGACCATGGGAATCTTTGGGTCGATTTTGGGACCCCATGATGCGAAATTTAAGTGATAAGGACACTTTATATTAATTATGTTAAAGTAAATACAAAAATGACATAAACATATATCTTTTAGAAAAACAATTTTTACATAGGGTTAAATATGTTATATTTTAAACTATAAATATTCATTAGAAATATAAAAATATTTCCTACATAATGGTATTTTATTTTTAATTTTTATACATTGAATAATTAAATTTATTTATTACACAATAAAGATGCATTATTTTCCTTATTAATGAAAGAATCAAATAAATAGTATTATAAATGTTACAATAAATACAATTTGAAAGATTTGATGCCATACAAAGATTTTCTAGGTTAATATGACATGTTTTATTGATTAAATAAATTTATTTTGAATTAATAAAGTTTAATAATTTTTCAAAAATCAATTATTAAATAGTGTCAAAATTGACATAAAAGAGGTTTTAAAACAAATATTATATTATTAATTGATATAATATCTTTAAAAATATAAGGTTCAGCCAAGGGACTTATATTATGATAGGTATGTCATTACTGAACCACTTGGGGTTCTATTTTCAGTTTATAGTAAGTTTATTAACCAAATAACATAAAAATACAAAGAGGCATGGTAAATGTCAAACTAATTAACTAAGAGTTAAATCTAAAAGATAAGGTTAATATAGTGACCCAAACCTATCTAAAACATATTGGTTGAGTGGATTTATACCCATCCCCACCTTATCCTCGAAATAAACTAGTTTGGAGATATTATAAACCAAAAATTATTTTATTATAAAATAATATTTTAAGTTTTTCCTAAGGTGCCCCTCGCCCCTCTTATAAAAGGGAAATCCCCCTTCTCTAAAATTCACACCATAAAAGCCTTTTGATTCGGCCAAAACCTACCCAAATACCCTATAAACTAGAATTAATTCATCCTAAAGGCCCTCCTTTAGTCAAAAATTCAACATAAGGAGCGCTTTTGATCAAATCAAAAGGAATAACCTGAAGAAGAGGTAAATATCTCACCATCTCTTTCAAATTTCTTTCTTATTCCACTTAATTTTTATTTCTTGTTTCTATTAAAAAATAATAAATAAAGTATCTTCTATATACTGTGATGTTATTATAAATATGGTACAACAAAATCCATTATTCTATCCATCCTTTTAATGACATGTCACCATACATGCGTACGTATGCCTTACCGTCTCCACGTCATGGTGTAATTGTTATTCAATACATTATTATTTGGATGGGAATAAAAATGATGTTTAATTGATGTAAATAATAAATATAACTTGATAATTATTTTTTATATATGATATAATATCCAATTAAATATTATTTAATATCAAAATAATGATATTGTCGCTCGTGCGTACGTACAGATTACCATCTCCACGAACGCGATGAGATTCATTACCCATCATATCCATTCAAGAATAATTTTCATTTGATGATAAAATGTAATATTTAAAGACTTTATATCATTATATATTTGAATAATATATATCCCATCCAAAAAAATATGACTCACAAAACAAAGCATATAAAGGAAAACGAATCTGTTAACACCCGAAACAACAATAATACAAAGATATTATTAACGAAGAAATGTTAAAAGATCATATATGATATCATATTAATGTATATGATTATTTTATAATTTAATAACAATTATTTCATAATTATACAGGAGTTCAACCTACCCTCAACCAAGAAAAAGTACAAGGTAAGGGTTAATTTCACAATCTCTTTATTATCTGAGGTTGTTTTTACGTAAGTATCTACTGGGACCTCTTTGTCATCCACCTCCATGTTTCTTAAAAATGTATCTCAAAACATTATTACTATTTTATCGAATATGGGTTAAAGTAATTTATTCCCTTGTTTGACTTTTATAAGATTTTTATAAAGGAATTTTTCAATCGTTTTCCAAACAAGGTCCTTTTTAACCTTTTCAGCATAATTAAGGTAAGAATGTCTTTTGTTAACTTATACAACGGGTGCAGATGTTTTCCACCATTATAAAATTGTAGAAGATTCCCTTACAAGCTTATAAGAATATTTTCAAATTAAATTCTTTCTTTTATAATTATGTGACTTTTAAATGATTTCAAAAATAGATATATTTCTCTCAAATAGTTTTGATTTCATCTATGTCAACATCCTTTGATGGATTTAAAGCTTATTTGAAGTTGGTTTATTGTGATACAAAACTTTCATATTGTATTGAAGGTTTTGTGATATGTTTGAATGTGGATCTGTTATTTTTATACCATTCATGGTTTATGGATAAAGTATTGACATTTGGTATGCTAGTTTTAATACAAATGTTTATTTTATGTTTAAACCTATTCATATAGGGAATGCATTGTACTTAGTAAGTGACGGGTGCACCCTGCTATATCTCCTCAATGCATCGGTAGGTCTCATGAGACAAACTAGTGTTCTTGGTACAAGACCTTGAAAAAATCTTATTTTTAGTCTTGGAAAAAGTCCTTGAATATGTGGTTATGATTATATGGCATTATGCATTCCATAATTATGAAAGTGGTTATTGATATTGCATTTGATTATTCGACTAGTAGAATATCCATGTGAATAAGTAAATGGAATTATTTCATTTTATTTTTTCCATGTTATGCTGAAGTTCAAGTTTAATAGGATTTTTTTTAGTTATACATTCCCTTAAATGTTTGTCCTTAATTATGAAATTTTCCGCTATATTGTTATCTTTAATAAGCATCTGAGATCACCCCTTTCTATCTTTAATTTTTTCTAGGATATGAAGAAGTATTTTATGACTAACCTGTAAGGATAGTATGAGGGGATATGAGTGTGGACTATGGAGACTATGTTGTTGTATTTTTCCTTTTTATCATGTAATGTAAGACTTATGAATTTATCTAGTGTTTCCAAGGCTGCTAAAATAATCTGTCTTTCAGAACTTGATCCTTTGTGATCATGGAAATTTTATGTAATAATGTACCGACTCTGGGTAACTGGGGTTGGGGCATTACATTAGTAATGTGTAGTTGTTGTATAAACTATAGGGAATTTGTTACTCTACTTTAACTTGATAGAATGTGTGGAACCTAGATAAATTTTATGATATATCCCATCAAATTCCCAACCAACTTAAATGAACATGAACATCATAAAACTTCTTGGTGAACCTAGGATGAATGGTCCACTTAGATTAGTGACTACCACACATCAACGTCTTCCTCGAATAAAACTGCACCACAAGTTTCACCTTTAAGGAAATAACTCCCAAAAGAGTTAATGAACCCACGGTGGGCACCTCACCACCATTTAGAAATTCCATATAACACAATCACATCTCATCATTTTGTGTATTATTTCAAATATGCAACAATAGGGAGGGTATTTTCTGAAAAGTAGCCAAGAAGGCATATCCATTACCCACAATGGATTTCAGATGCTTATTGGTTAAAATCCACATCAAATACCACTCAACCCTAGACATCATAACTACTTGCACTGACATTTTCCAATTCAAAAAATCTTCTACCAAATAAACATTCCTCAAGGTATATAAGATGTAATAATAAAATCCTGAAATGTAATTGATCCACTGATGCTTCCTCAAATTCATATCCTTTTATAAAAAAATGTAGATCGTGGTCTTATGATCTTAGTATACTACAAACTTATCACCAAAAAGATATTTATTCCTCATCATAAATGCATGATTCACATCATTTGATTCTAGGAGATGGGTTGTGTAGTTCATTTCATGCGGTGAGAGATGGTGAGAACTATATTATACCACATGTTCATCCATTATCAACACACTCCCATGGCCCATACATGGGGCATCATAATAGACAAGGTATCCCTTTCTAGATTACAGAAGGATAAAAATAGGAGTTCTGATTAACTAACAATTAATCTCCCCAATAGATCCATGGAACTTGGTGATAAAATTAAACATTAACCCATTAAGAGTATGCACCATCATGAGAGAATCAATTTTAGAGAAATCTCTAACAAACTTCATAAAATACATTTTTTTGACAAACAAGATCCAAATCATGAACTCATTACACAACGACTCTAATGAAGTCATTGCAACGGTCTTATAGAGGCCCACTAAAACTCCATGATCTGAAATCACATGTCTTAGAAATATTACTTCTATGATTCATAAGTTAAACATGGAAATTATGGCATAGAGATTGTTATTTTGATTATTTCTCAATATGATCCTCAAGTTTAATTAATGCTCCTCTTTGGTCCTAGAGTATAACAAAATTTCATTCAAAAACACAAAAATTAAATAATTGAGGTACTGGTGGAGAACCCTATTCAAAAGACCCATCAAGACTACTGGAGGATTTTTATTCAAAAAGGGAGTGGCTAAATACTCAAAATTTTCATACAATCATTTCTAGTTTACTTAGGGGACATTGACCACTCATACTCTAACATTGTGATAGCTAAAATGTTGGTTGATCATCAATAACCACATATCCTAGTTATCCAATCAAATAGGAAATCAATGACTAGAAACAATTATTTGTTCATTATTTTAAGTTTATTAAATTTAGGATAATTAATAAACAACTGAAGTGATCCATTTTCCTTCTTTGAAAATAAAAATGGGGTGGTCCAAGTGGAGAAGCTCAAGTAAATGAATCCTTTGGTTTCCAAATTTTCCATTTGTATATTTAATTACATGGTGGAGGCCATACGGTATGATGGAAGATATATAGGTTGTGTCCTGGGAACCAAATCGATGGTGAATTCCAAATTCCTGCCAAGAGGAAACCGCACAAAGTCATATGAAAATACCTTTCCAAACTCACCCATCAAAGCTGGTAATCCACCCTCAAAACCACTATAATTATATTCCAACAAGAACTATAATATTGGGAAAACATTGTTTCTAAACTCTGGTTATGGGGACCAAGTATGTCCAGAAAAATGATCCAAGTCAATGTATATAAATGTGTTAATACCATCAAGTGTCAATAATCACACTCATCGAATATATAAATTGATGTTCACCTTGAAATTAACCGTCCAATCCATACCACTAATCAAATATAAGAGGTATATTTCTCGTACTAGGAAATATCATTCCATCTGAACCCCTGACATGATAAATGAACAGGATAGATATCTGATACCCAAAAATCACTTCATACCAAGTGGTGTCAAAAAAATCCATCACAAAAGGAATAACCACAATTGAAAATTTCAACCAATCCACAATATATAATGATATACATGAATTAGAAGAACCAATATCAAACAAGAAAATAGGTATTAATGGTGTAATAATAACCATAACTCAAACTAATATTGGACCTACAATGGGAATACCTATGAATTGGATCTATAACAGGATGGTTTCTCATATATTTTTGATCCTGAGTACGACTACGGACCTCTGACTCTTCCTTAAGATAGCTCTGGGAAGAGATAGATCCAGCCCTTCCACCATGAACACCAAACTGAGATCACATTGTCCATGATGGACCTATCCAACCTATCATTATACTAGTGGTGGAGGAACCTTCACCAACCTGATATGTTTTTATAGCTCTAAAAAACCTCATAATGTGTCCCAAATTTCAACATAGATGGAATGTTCTATGTGGGGTTGCACATTCTGACCTCACATGCCCCAACTTCTCAAAGTGATGGAAAAAAACTAATTTTTCATATGTAGCAATATTCGAATGTTGTTGAGATGGATGTACTGATATAAAACCTCCCCTATTTTCATTCTCATCACTCTTTATCTTCTTCTCACACACCCACCAATGTCATGACCCACTAATGAAACTACCCCCAAAAAACCAAAAATATACACTCTTATCGATCTCTTCCATCATTTCTCAATCATCCACCTCATCATATGTCTTCAACATATTCATGAAATCGTGGTAAAATATATCCATATACATACCCATCTCAAAAATTTGAGCCTTAATTTGATCATTGGAATCAAACTCTAATTCATACTAAACCATTTCTGCAAAGCTTTTAGCATACTCCAAAATGGTCTGATCCCCCATATGGAGATCTAATATAGACTGGGTCTTGGAAAATACTATTGTGTCTAGGAAATAATTCTCATGCAATATGAACATGAAGTAATTTCAACCCATCTTCACATGCTTATCATTTTTACACACTGATTCCCACTACCTCCAACTCATACCTTCAAAAAAAATTATGATATCTAAGTTCTTATACCTTATGAGTATCAAAAATCATGAAAATACATTTTATATTTTTGATTATATTATATTCTTCTTGGGGATCTATGATACCACAAAAGGAGGGAGGATATTTCATGAGGAACACCTAAGCCTTATTCTTTTCAGGACCTATTTTAGCTTCTATAACATGAGAAGGACCAGACCATGATCTTTGATCAAACACTCAAACAACCCAAACCATGGATTCCACTCATCTCAAATCAAATGGTGAGGTGGAATATTTATCTGGCCTCTTCCAATAGTTTCATAGGACATCTCTAGGAGGAATAATTATTCAAAACCTACAAACATGAAGGAAACCATAAACTAATTATTCTAGAAAAATATAACCAAAAATACTTTTTAAAATATTTAAAATCGAAAATCAAAACGAAATTAAAATAATCATATTAATAGTTTTAACCACTCATACACAACTTGATGTCTACGAAATTTGTGTATCTACTATGTATCACTATGAAGAAAAGTAATTCAGAATCTTAATGACCCCATAGAATCTTATAGCCAATCATTAGGTGTGTTACATAGAAAACCCACTCACAACTAGATCCTCAAACACAATAGTCAAAGTTACTTCCTATGAAGACTCTCCAAAATATCACAAGCCATCAAAAGTGAAAACCTAGTTATGACAACGTCATTTGAAGATCCCTTTGGGGTTCAATCAAACTTGACACCTGACCCAACCCATGGAATTGCCCAATGGGAATTCTCAATACCCATGGGTTGGAAACTACTGAATGGGCATCAAATATTACTTTTGAAACTAATTTTTTTGCTACCAATTTTCCATAAACAACGACAAAATTAACACATCAGAACACACTCAGTTACAAAAATAAATATAAATATGAATCTCACTAGTAAGAGATTTTATATTTTAATTAAAAAACAGAACTCCAAAGTGGGGATATAATCCAACATGACCACAAGTATAAATGAAACAAGTTTTACAACCACCTTATTCCACTTACACCATCACCTACATTAAGGGGGAAATATGGAAACCAAATCAATCATCACCACCATGGAACACATTTACTTTACTCAAGGCAGACCCAACATGATAGACATACACTCAATAGTGTATGTAGGATTTGTGATAATGCCTAATAGGATACGACCCAAAGAGATTCCAAGATATACAGTTATAAGACAAATCAAAATATATATTTTTTATAAAAAATAATGAATTTTTTTTGAAACATGCTTGTAGTTTAAGAAAATAGTAACCATACCAACCACAAGACTCGTGGTATACATAGCATCACATGAGAACCATGGCTTATCCATATGGTACTAGGGTTAGTCATGAACTAGGTCCACCTGCCTCAATGAAATGGATTAGAAAACATAAGCCACAATATCCTTATGCGCAATCCACTAGAGGGGAGTCAATCTAATGTTCTAGTGGTCTCCAATCATCATCAAATGTATAGAGAGTGTTTTTGCATCAATACTTCTTATGATAATTGGGCTTCCACCATGGTAATCAATATATTATACTTGACCATGTTGTTTTACCCATTATCTATGGTTTCTCTTTATGATAAATTTCCACTTCTCCTTTCATAAGAACCACTTGGTTGAAGAACACATAGACAACACTTGAACACCCAATAAAAATCACGATTTTCATTAGGAAATACATTTTCATAACCACATACATATTTTTCCAATATTATATGTATCTATTGAAACTAATTATTTTTATTTTGAAAATCACCATTTAACCCTTATATAAACCAAAAAAAATTGGAAACATGATATGCATAACCCAAAAAATATAAAGAATCAATTTAAAAAGAAATAATGAATAAAAAAACATTAAATGATGCTAAATCCTATAATCACCCACCTTTTGTTTAAAACATCATAAATCTATTATAGAAACACCACCACACCACATAGATACCCTAGAGAAAATACATCACAACATAAACATCATTATTAAACCTAAAGTACAATGTTTCAATAAACATTGGGGAAACTAACCCATTAGAGAATGAATAGCCCAATAAATAAGGAAGCAAAGGCCTAGAAGAAGGATGAATCTAGAATATTTTGGGATTTTATAATGAGTTCATGAACATACAAGGCCAAATACAACACTAAACTGGGGTTTAATGGAGAGAAGAGGTAGAGGTAGAATAACCTACGATTGGAGATCATGATTGCGTTGAATTCGGGTTAGAAAAGTGGGAAGGGTATTTCATGAAATTTTATAATTTTAATATTCTAGTATGTACAAATTGTTTTCCAATACTTGTGGGAACCAGGAATCCCACTATGTCCAATAGGAATGAGTGTTTATGGTGTCCCTAGGGACTATGTGGTCAACTGTGATCCTCAAATATATTTTTTATATGAGGAATCTCATACACGAGACTTGTCATTTTGTTATTTACAGTAAATTTGTTTCATTTTATGTAAGTAATTGTTGTTTTGTCTACTATTATATGTTTAATTATCAATATAATTACTTATGGACTTTGGATTGATTATATTCATGTTTACATTACATAATACCATATTTCTCTTAGTCGTCTTCATTGAGGTTTTGAAGTGTTAATAACTATGGGATGATGTTTAGTAGAATGTTGTTGAATAAAAGTGTGTTTTCACTAAAATATCTAATGGAATGTAATAACATACAATTGTGGATAGTGTCTCACTCTGACATTATTGGATATAAGAGCTACTTAAAAATATGTTTAATGGTTTGATGTAGTGCACCATGGTTATAGATCTTTCATTAAGAAATGATGTGGTGTGTTGTGGGGAATAATATATGGATGCTTCATGTTTCATTTTACATATGAGGATGGGATATTTCACCATGGTGTTTAGTACTACATAATAAGTTATTCATTTAAACCATAATGTAATTTTCAATGTTTTTAGTTTTTTTATATTCCTTCAGTTTATATCATGGTGTCATTTTTTGCATTGTGGATTTGTATTGGGTGATATCATGTTCCTTGTTGTGGTGGGAGGATTTCATAGTTAATCTAATGCTTTCTCACATTTTTTTGGTAGTAAATTTTGTTTCATGATATTCCTTTATTATATCTATTTTGAAATAGTATTTTCATAAGAGAAAAGGGGATATCATGTAATGATTCTAAGATAAGACCATTTTTACCCCATGATGACCCCTATGACATCATTATTTTTGGATTTCATGTTTTAATATATGTTCAATTTTAATATTGAATCATTTTATTTCTTTCTAACTTATTCACCACTATCTTCTTTATTGTTCATCTTTTATGATCATTGTTCATCCTATTGTGGGATTTTTTCCATAGTTTCAAAAGTTAAAATCTGTTCTATATAAGGTCCTCATTCTCTAGTTTTCGAACTATTTATTATTATCAATTGTATTTAAAGAATTTAGGTTCATGAGTCCTTTTTAATTTTGTTCATTTTTTGATGTTTTTATGGAGGTTTGTTTTATAAAGATTATATGGTAATTTTTTGTTGAGTTGGGTGATTTTTTAATCATCTATTCTTCAATATTATTTTATAGTAATTGGTAATTATAATTTTTTTTATATTATAATTTTATATTATAAATTTATATTATATTAATATAATGATTGTTTGATATTTTATTAAGTGATGATTCTATGTTATCAAAATGAAAATAATAACTCAACACTATAATATGAAACAATATGGTGTCTTGTCTCATTGAGGATGATTGACCAATTTTTCGTTTTTTATTTCCAATTTTTTACTTTTTATCATTTAATTATGATTATTATGATTCTGTTACATACATTATTCGTGGTGTGAATAAATATTATAACTAATAATTAATTTTATATTATAATGAAATAGAAGAACTATTATATGGATTTATTGTTATTTAATATTTTTAGGTTGTTTAATAAATATTTTGTTGATTGATATCAAATAGTTCTATCATGATCCAATCCGTGTCGACCCTCATCCAGTCACCTAAGTAGATCTGTGACATAATTAAAATAGAATTCTCAATCACCACTTGATGTAAACTAGTGTCGCATATAATCATAGTAAACAAAAAGGTAATGATGTCACCCAATAATAAGAAAAATAACTGAATAGGAGAAAGATGAACAAGAATCCCAATTTATACAACAATATATAAAGTGATCATATATGTATACAAATCTGAAAATACCACCAAAATGAATACAAATCATACAATGAACTAACTAAACCGAAAGATTAAATACCTCCTTTTGACACCAGAGTTTACTCTCCAAAATCAAATGCAACCATAACCCATGGTGATCAATTCCATGATGAAACTGATAGGATAAGCTTAAAAACAAGAAATAACTATTGGCATGAGTAATAAAATTCAGTTGGATAGCATGAATAATCTATTCTTTATTCACATCCTTTATATTAAAAGAACCATCAACATCATGTTTGAGATATACTACATAAAGAAAAAGTTTTATATATTTTTCTAAGAAAACCAAACATGTTAAATCACACTCCTTTTCCATTGAAACCCACACTCTTTTTCAAAAGAGAAGGCATATCCATTTCTGAAACTTGTATGAAACCTTTTGCAAAACACATTAATTTTTTTTAATAATTTTAGAATGAATACTTCATTATCAAGGTGATAGGTACAAAAAATCATACATTGATTGAAATAGTAGTTATCACATAAGGATGACCAAGTAACATGTGTCACAATCAAATGCTCCAAGAAACTAATTGCCAATTTACATGGGTGAACCTTGGAGATCGTGAATAATCTAGAAAATACTAATACATAAGGACCATACCTATAAGCATCCCTCACACAATGAAATAAAAAGATCCCTAAATACTCCCAACCAACCTAACTTATGATAGACCAAGGGAAAAATTCCATATAAATTAACCCAATATATCCAAATAAAATGGGTCACAAACTAGAGCATAACATATCTAGTTCAACAATTGTTCTCAACAAATTATCTCACTAATACTGGTTCCCATTTCTCATATTTGGGGGGTGGGGGAGGGGTTACCCAATTGATTCCAACCAAGAATCCATTTTAATTCATATATAATAATAATTAAACAAAAGGTATCACCCTAAACCACCCAAAGGTTCCATCTATTTGATTAAAACTCATAGATCACCAAAGTCTCCCTTTAAAAAATATACCATTCTATAAAATTTAATTGTTCACGAGGAAACCCTTAAGGGGGAAATCCCACCAATTAAGTATTCGTATACACATGGCATGTCAATTTTCTTAAGGATTTTTTTCCCAATAATCATCCTCAAAACTTTTATAACAGTTCCAAACTGACCTGAAGCACACTTCTTAAAAATAATCATTTATCTGACAAGAAAAAAAACAATTCAAAAAGGTGAAAGAGAAAAACATTAATTGTCAATATTATTCATAAAACAATTACTCTAATGAACTTAAATGAAAAATATAAAATATAAATCCATTTTCATTAAAATACCAAATGAGCCATTCCCTAATATTACCTTCCATTCTATTTCATGAGTACAAACCATTTATAAATTCATTTTAGAAACTCAAAATAACCCTTTAGGTGTCATAAATATACATTTAAATAGAAACCATGATTTAAAATTAACAAAAATATCCACAAAATCCAACAAGGTAATTCATCGAATAATTGGTATGTAATACTAAATAAAAAAAATGAATTAATAACCAAACAAGGGAGAAATCACAACTTTTCACCCCAAAAAATTTATCCAAATATCACACAAAAATATATCACATATAAGTATTTTGAGAAAATAATGAAACCAATGAATCCTAAACATTAATGTTATTTAAGAGGGAAACCTACTTCAAATCGCTTGCACATCAATGATGCCCATCTAAAATTACTCTATAATGGTTCTAAGAAGAAATAACTCCCACAAAGAACACTAAAAAACCACCAATTTGACACATCTCTATGTATTAAAATGGAACATACATTCCCACTAGTGTTATAGGAGAAATGTAAAATAAATGAAAAAAAAATAGTGAATGAAAGTGGATCCCTAACCTTTTATACAGGGTGACGATTCACGAGGAAACAACCATGAAATAAACATGGTGGGGATTTAAGGATAAAAACATCCATGGGATTCGTCTTCATCATAGGTTTCTAATAGGGGATAATAAGGGAAGAATACCCAATTAAAGAGAAGGATAAAAGACCAAAATTACCATTCTCGAGTGGGTTGAACGGTTTACTCTCACAGTTTAACAAAATGTGTGAAAACTACATGATTTCCCACTATCTAGTGAGAACAGGGTTGACACATTTGAATCATGGTTATATAAAATATCTAACCCAACCATGCGACCCATGAAATTTTATCCACATCATTAAAATAAACATGCGCATTAATCGTGAAACTTAAAAAAACTCTGTAAAAATCTCCACTATCACCCCAAAACTCATCTAACTCAAGGGGATAAACTATTCAACAAGAATATCCCACAAAAGGTGCCGCTTAGAGTTTTAAAAACTCATTTTCCAAGCTCAATTCTCATCATACATTTCATTTGAACCAATAATAGGTCCATAACCCACGCAATACTCCCAACATAAAATTTAAATCTGGAACACTCGGAAAATTGGAGAAAACCCAAGAGTAAATAAAATAATCCAAACAAATGATGAAAAAAAAATCTGGGTGTGTCATGTTCTATTTCTATATTTTTTTTGGTTGTGTGATGGCCTTGTGTGTTTAGCCATATATGTTAGGGGATGATTACATAGTTGTGTGGGTTTATTGTTTTAGAAATGTGGTGATGTTAATATTGTTGTGTAATTTATGATTTTAGAATATAGAATAGTATTGAAATGAATGAAAATAAATTTTAAAATGGGATTTTTTGACATAAATTATATGGATAGAATTTAAAATTATATTCAAAGGTGGTTGATATATGTTGAATCAAATTCTGATATGTGGAAGTGTATTTGGAAAATTCTATTGACAGGAAATTAAATATGGTGTAAATAATATAATTTTTATATGAAATTATAAATTGTGTACTGGTAATGAATTTTGATAAAGAATTTAATATTTTTTATTCATAGTGATTGTGTCATTGGTCCATGTTTTGGTTTGATGTATAAATTGTTAATAATTTTCAGTGGTGAATGTGAGATGACAGTTTTTGTTTAAGTGACTATTACAGGTGAATGAATTGATCCTTAGACATGGTTTATGTAATTAGTTATATCCATCATATTTTATATTATTTTATATGAACCACCACCCATATCAAGTATTTCTAATGATTACAATATATATTATTATATTTTTTATATAATATCATTGATGCAAGTTAGATGGATTGTTGAAAATTCACACTTCAATGATATTTTTTTCACGATATGGAATGATTAATAATAAGTTGATTTCATGGAATTTTCTAATGAAATTATAATGTATATGCATGGGGGTTGGAAACGTTGAATTTGTATGGAATTAGGTTAATGTCTTGCATTATTTCTTACCTTACCATGGGAATTATTCATATATGTGATGTATGGCTGTGATGTTTTGGTTATGAAATGGATGTTTTTTCTTATCGTGATTTATATATACTATTTTGTCTATGTTGTGGATATGCGCTCATGAGATTATGGTAATGTGATTAGGGAATGACTCCAGTATTCTAATGTATCATTTGAATAAGTATAGAAGTAGTATAAATATGATATATTGTCATCTAAATTTTGATGGCTTTTATATGGTAAAAGATTAAGTCTCTTAAATATAGTAGGTTGAGTTTATGTGATATTAGAGCATGAATTATCAATAACCACAACTGTTCTCAATATCTTTTTCAATATGGGAAAAATATGGTATGTTATTTTAAGTAGGTGATGCATATGATGATATTTTATTAGGTAAACCCACTAATTTTTTCAACGTATCATGAGGATCTATAATAGGAAAAGGTCATAAAGTAGTCGATTTCATGGACCATTTCATATTGAGGAGGAATTCCAAAAAACATTCTTACATGTCATTCCAATAGATTATATCACTCATTTTGGTAGGTAAGGTCTGAAATGGAAGTTTTTTTATATTGTGTATTTTATTCATTTTTCCTAATAGAATATAGTTTTCTATACACTATCAGGTGATTAAGTGTGATATAGTATTCTTATCTGACTTATAGATATTGATAGGTCAAATTCCAAACCATTTTCTATGATTATCCTTATACTTGTTTCACGTACAATGTAAAACTTCAATAGTATTTTTCAAATGTATCATACCAGTTTTAGAAAGTTGAACATTGTTTTGGGAAGCGACGTGGAGATTTAATTGATAAATAATAACCTTGTGGTGATCATAATCATTAAGAAATTTTGGTTTATTGTGGTTATGGTGGTTTTTTCCATCTTTGGAAAAAAACATAGTATCACTGTATAGTTATTTCCATTACATAGAGTTTATAATTTTATATTGTCCCATGACTACACTAGGTAGCCTTTATTATATTTTTCATTGACATACACATTATCTAATATGGGTTTTAGAACCTCTTATTCCACTCATCCCATAGTATATTATTTAATATTTTATGTGGGAATAATTATAGTTCATTTGGTATTGACTATTCAGGTTTGGAGGTTAGACTAGTATTATTGAAGTACTTTTGGGATGTGAGGTGATTATAGGGAAAAACAATATGTTTAATGATATATTATTAAAATTATATTGATATATGATATCATTTTTAGGATAAATTAGAAATATTTTTTTGTATTAATTATTTAATGTTTATATTCAATTTATTAAATAGGGATTGAAAATGTGTGATGATGTTTCGTGAATGGTTTTATAGTATAGTTCACATATATTTTTAGAATTTTTATTCTAGATATTGGAGTTGGTATGGAGGTAAAAGAATATTTAGATAATAGTGTTTCCTTGGGTTGTTTATGAATTACCTAATTTTTTTCTTGTATAGTTTTTAACACTACCTTAAAGATGTGATATTGATTTTAGGATTGAGTTTTACCACAACGTGTCTATAATTATAAGGCCTCCTTATCAAATGGTTTTTTAAATGATTTATAATTTAAAAATTCAAATCAATGATCTCATACCAAATAGTTTCATATATCTATATATTCATCAATGGAGGGCTCTAGTGTTTTTAATATATATATATATATATATATGGTACCATGAAAATTTGTATAATATAATAATGGTTGAACTTAGTGAAAAACTGTAATTTTTATGCCCTCCAAAGTTCTAATTATATAGTCAATGATTTGAAGGTATATATCTAGTTCTCAGTGATTGATCAAGATTTTGGATTCCATTATATGTGAGTGGATATGGAAGATAACATTAAATTGTATTTTTGGTTTCATTAATGGATCTTTTATATTGTGATTATTTCATATATTATCATGAACACCCATTTTACACTCATGGTCTTAGTAAACTAAGTGTTTAAAGGGTTCCTAGATTTGTTTTTTCTAATGATCATTGGTTACAATCTCATGTATAAAAATTTATTATAGGATCAATATGAGAATATGATGACTTTACTATAATTATATAAATGATATTATTTACATTTAATGTAACCAAATTGTATAATTTGAACTATTTGTTACATTTCCATCATAATATGGTTTCTTATCATGTTTTAGAGGTGTACCCATTTTATATTGAATTATTTTTAATAGGGGTACTAAGAATATAATAATTATTCTGAGTTACATTAGTAATTCATGATAGTATATGATATTTTTAACCAATTACCCTTGCTTTATTTTCCAAATAATAAAATTGACCTATAAAATTCATTCCATAAAATATATTGATCTTTTTCTGGGAACATTTGATAACCCAGAAAAAAAATTAGTTCTCTTTATCTCTACATTCAAAAAAACATTGTGACATTTATGGATCTCTATGATACTTAACATATTGGTTTGGGTTGAATCCCAGTGTATTAGGGATTGGTAATCACTTATGTGTCTCCAAATTTATATATTCATTAATTTTCTTATTTTACCCCTGATCATTTGTAAGATTTTTTGTGTTCTATTTTGAAAATATTGAATAGATACCTCATTAAAAAACACATAATGGCCATAAAAGGTGATAATATCATGTGGTATAACTTCCCATAATTATATTTGATTTTTTATTAGTGGAGGTAGATGATTTTCAAATAGAATTATAATTTTTATATTTCATAATCACCTATAAAATGGAATATAGTAGATTTTTTTTTGAGAAAAACAATTCATGGAAATTTTATTGATTATTTACTCGATAAATGAATGATAATTTAATATATTATAGAATTATAAGTCTATATAGATAATGATGGTCATGTGGTTTTATTTCACTCAATTATAATAAAATTTTCTTTATAAAGGTAGTTCTAAATGTTGTAGTTATGAGATCCAGAGGTGTATGATTAATGAAATTTTTTTATCATATAGGGATTCTCTTGAGGGATTGTTGGAGGATTATAAAAAATTGGTATTACTCTATGGAAATATATTTTTACTAATGGTGATGCAATAGGTAGTCTAACAATAGGTTCATGTATCACCTTTGGTAGTCAATCATATAATTTCTAAGACATACCATACATTTAGGGGTTGTTTTTTGGAGAAAAAATTTAATTGGAATTAGGTTGTATTGTTCTCTAAGTGTTATATTTATTATATGGTGAAATTAATTCATAATTCCCTAAAATGATGGTTTTATCCATTAGATATCCCTTAGTGAATGTGGGATTAAATGTTTAGGGATTATTGTCTTGTTTTCCATTATCTATTGGTGGATTTGAAACTATCTATATGATTATGGAGAACATAATAATGTTGAATCATTTATAATTGATAAGGGAACTGAGTGTGGTGGATTATTTATAAGGTAATTATATTTAAGTGATTATATAAATTTTGGGGATTCCATGTATGGTCATATGGGATAAAGATTAGAATTTTCCCCCACATATTCAGAAAGTTTCTTCATATACTTTTGACACTAAACTATAACAAAACACTAATTTTAATAATTATATAGATTATTATACTAAGTGTATGATCATGATAATATAAGAAATAATATATGCATGGGTATTTTTATTTATCTGGTTCATTAGTGATAATTTTTTATTGGATGAGTTTTCTAGTAATAATATATATCTCATTTCATTTTCCATATCCCCATCCATGAAATTTTATAAGAATTTTTATTTATCTTCAATGAACTTGATCAAGGTTAGGGAGTTTAAAATTCACAGATCAAAAATTATGTAGCGAAAAATAGAAATGTTTTTTGTGATTCATGATTAGATTACAATGGTTGAGGAACATCAAATTTTTTATACTAATAAGATGATAAGTACATTGGAATTATTATTCTGTGATCATGTGTCTCTATATATTAATGTTTATCACAGACAATGATGTTTTAGTTATAGAAATGAGAATTATCTTTGATTTTGTGTCTTTTGAGGTGTTGGAATGTATTGCTGAAGTGACATAATAATTATATCATTTACCATAGTTTGATTATAATCATGGTTTTATCCATGTGTTTATGATTTTTTGGTATATTATTGATGACTCTCATGTTAGTGATTAAGGTGAGTTAGATACTATGGTTGATTTGATGATTATATATAATCCCACTGAGAATACATATCATCATGATATTGTGTATTCTTTTCACTTCACTCATTTATTTCTTTTCCTATATTGGTATTTTGTCTTTTGGGAGTGTATATGGGATCATGAGTCTTAAATATATTACATGTATCTTAGGTTCTCATAAGCCCTTTTTTGTAATGATGTTGGTATGTTTTGTTTTATAATAATATTATTTATGTTATTTTCTAATGTGTTGTGTTTTCAAAGAATTTTCTAGATGGATATATTCATGAATAAGAGGTATATAATGGGGTTTAAGGTTTCATATTATTTGTTATTATATTGGTAATATTATATATTATATGATAATAATAATTTCAATTGTATCAAATATAGTATCATGAATTTATCCTTGTCTAAAACATTTTTTAGGTGTGGGAGATGGTGGGAGGAATCTGAGGATTATTTATTTAGAGAAATTTTCATTCATAGCTAAAAAATTAGCAGTAAACTAAACTCACAATATGAAAGATTGTTTTGTGTTAGAATTTTGAAAAATGAATTGCTAATGGGAAATGGTTTTCATATCATAAAGTGTTGAACCATTGTTAGTGAGGATACATTGTTAGGGTATGTGTTTCAATGTAGGGCTTGATCCAAGAATTTTTTGTGTGTATCAAATTGGATATGTTTTTTTTAATTATAAATTATTTTGTAATATTTTAATATAAAGGATTTGATAACATTTTTCAAAATTTGTGTATTTTTTATCCTAAATTGTTGGGGTATAATTGTCTTTTTTGTATAGAGGATAATAGTTTTTATTAATATTTATGTGGATAATTTTATGAATTTTGGGACATTATGAATTGAACAATGTAAGTCCTCACTATTCCATGATATTCTTTTATAATAAAATTTGAAATTGTTTGAGCATTGAGAAATATAGAGATCGAGTTGTTATTCTGTAATAATAAAATTAGTATTCCATGAATATCATTATTATTAGTTGATTTTACATTTTTATTTTTGATATATATTATTGGTTGAACTCAAATTCTTTCAATTCTATATAACCATAAATTAATCCACTTTCATTTTGGTTTCTTTTTTATCTTTTCATGTGTTTTAGTGGATATTTTTCTTCAGCTTTAAGAGATTTATTTATTTTATTTCATGGTGTTAATTCTTTTCCATTTCATATATTTCTTCTTATTTTATCTCATACTAGGTTTAAGGGTAGTTTCATTATTATAGGTAATGTTTGGTTAGGTTTCAATGGGGATCTACTGAAATATGTTTTTGTGAATCCTTATGAGATTGGAATATCTTCATTATTAGTACAATCATATTTAGGTCATTTGATTACGAAAGGTCTAATTATGTGATAGTATTAATGTTTTCACTTATTTCTTTATTGAACCATTGAAATATCATGATTTTTTCATATTTTGGGAAACAGTTGATATTGTACTAACAAATATAATAACTAAATATGGTCTAATGATACAAAATTAGTGATGATATCATTCGAAAATATTTAAATATTTTTTCTCATTATATTTATTATTGATGTTTTTTTGTGGATTCCTGTATATTTATTTGTGTCATAAAATGATTTACTTTGATTTTGATGATCTGAAATTTTGAAAATAATGTTAAACATAATGATTCTAATTGAATGGAATAATATGAATATGAAATTATTGTTTCATATTGTTTTTGTGTTGCTGATTTTTCAAATTTTTTATTTTATAGATTATTTTTTTCACTATGAGTTATTTTGTATTCTTTTGATAGGATTTTGTGGTAAGATTTTAATATCAGAAAAGGATGACATGTTTTTGTTGGATCATTGATCTATTTATGTCAAAAAAATATGTGGGTTTGTCATATTGTTTCTTATAATATTAAATTCTAATGAAATAAATAAAATGAAAGATTACACTTTGATTTGTTTATATAAATGAGAGGGTATGAATTATCAAATGAATTTAATTATAATTTATATTCTATATATAAAAATATATATATTATAAATATCATTGATAATTTTAATAGTTAAAAATAAAATATTGTGTAATAAATATAACATGTATGTGTATTTATAAATTTGGGATTGGTAGTGAATTTAAAAATGGAAAATTTGTTACATTTTGTGATTTTTATTTTCTAATGTTATAGTTAGTATATATTTTGTTCAAAAGTGGAAGTGGATAATGATCTGTGGTGGAAATGTGAGATTAATTTTTTGCTTGAACCAACCATTCTATGTTTCATTAATTAACCTTTTGATATGTATTTATGATCTATTATATCCATTATTTCTTGTGTTATTTCTTATGAAGCACCACTTGAGTTGGGAAATGTGATGACCTTCTATATGAGATCTTATGTTATCAGTATTTCCCCAGCATTTATTGGTGTACAAGTGGATCATGTGTTCCCCTTGAGAGGGGGTGTGAATTAGTGGTGACCAATATTTTACTGAAAAAGTTTGACATAAATTTCATGATTCATTTATCATGACTAATCTTATATCATTGGTCAGGATGTGTGGATCATTATAATTGACCCTCACCACTTTCTTCGATAGTCAATATAGATAATAAATGTAAATAATAGATCACATTTATTTGTTCATGGTTTATCCTCAATTGGAAAACTGAATACTTATCTGGTTAATTTTTATTGAGTGCATATTTTTTCAACAATGATTTATTATCAATAGATGTTATTAAAAAAGATATTATACAAATCCCATAGTTTATATCTTATATAAATAATAAAAAAATTCATATTATACTAACACATGTTATTTGAAATTATATTCACTAACTTGAATATGTCATTTGATTTAACATTGTACATAAATTGAAAATTAGTTCATTTCATCCTATTTATACATTCTATTGTAAAAATATTGAGGATCCACTTTCATTTTTTGATTTGATGAACTGAGTGAACATACAAAGTGTCTTAAAACATTAATGTTACAATTATCTATACGCTTCCTAGGAGCTGATATTTTTGTCTTCTCAAACATCATCACGATGAATATTTTTATGAAATATTTTTCTTGGTACTTACTCTCATATATTCATTATAAACTCTTTAAATATCTAATGATGGATAATTTAATGTAATTAGCCTCAAATATTTTTTTAGAATCAAAATTTCAAGATATTTTCAATGAATTGGAGTAATTAAAAATGAGCTTTTACAACTTTTAGCACATTGTTTGAACACCTTTAAAAATAACTTTTAACTTATGATTAAAAAATCATAATCATATATATACAAAAAAATTCAATGTAACAATCAATGAAATTTTTTTATTACTACAACATCCAATTCATTAATATTAGAAAATTTAATGTACCAATAACAATTTTCAAAATTAATTGTTAGTTTTCAAACCATTAATGTTCTTTAATATCATCTAGTGTATTAATTTTTAGTGATCTCAACTCTTCAACAAGTAATAACCCATTACTAAATTTTTTAATCTCATTTAGGTGAAGTCACAATAATATATATTCATTTGGTAATGATTTATCAACCGTATAAGAATATAAATTAAAAAAACCTATCATTTATTTATACCTTGGATGATTTTATAATTCAATTATTTTCATCTTCTAATGTTGTTACTTCTACTAAACTATACAATATTTATTTTGAGGAAATCAACATGAGATTTTAGGGTCATTTTATATTTCTAATTATATAGCATTGATGATCCTTATTCCCAAATGTGTGATAATAAATCATAGATATCATATGTAAAAACTTATTTCAGTGGCTTCTTAAATACCCTTTACTTTTTATATATTCAATAATCATCTATTTAGCATGATTATTTACCACATTGTGGCTTATTCCTTAAGAAATCCATATTCAAAATAATTTGATGATAATAACAATATCTATATCTTCTATAATAAAAAATATCATCATAATAAAATATAGTTCTAGAGGTATACCAAAGTACATCCTTTATAGAGGTGTAGAGCCTGTCATCTGATTTTGGATTAATTCACATCATCTGTGCAAGATATCATCATCTGCTACACTCATTTTCATGACCATATTTCATGTTACCTTTTTAATAGTATAATATAACCATACATGGAATAATATTTCATAGTAGGTAAATTCTTCTTCTACTCATGTTTTCATTAAGTATGTGGGGCTCTTACATATCATCAAGATAACCTAAGAAATATTATAATCATAGTGAACATAAAATATTTTTATGTACTATTGTGACTAAATCTTATCCCATTATTTTTCAAAAAATATTAGCACTATTTATATGATAATAATATCAATAGTTTTCATGGGGTTTTGAACCTATATAAATTATAACTAAACATTACATGAAATCACCATCTAAACACTATTTTTTATTCTAAAAAAATTATTCCAGATTTATTCACATCTCTTCTTTACAGATATTACATTATAATATAACATTTCTACATCATCATTTATTGCTGCAACTTTACAAAATGCCTTCAATGATAATCGAACATCTATAAACATTTAATAAATTCATATAAATAATGATATTGCTTTTTAGTGTGTCTACATGATGTCTCATAATCCTATCATGCATGATCTTATTTGTCATCATTTCATGGAATGAGATGTAATAAAATCTCATGAAATCCAGTATCCTATGTGAGCTCCCTAAAAAACCAAATATTTCGAGTTATTAGTTAAATAACTAGTATGTTGGAATTATTCTCTATTATGCAACAAAGAAAAAAAACATAAATGGATAATTATAAGGTAAATTTAAAGTTAGAAGGCATAATAAATGGTAAAACATTAATTATACACATATATATAATAGCTAAAAAATCTCCATGAATGTTGAACTCATGTAGTACAACTAAGAAACTAAAAAAATTCTTTTTTGATTAATAGTGAATTTTTGAAATATTTTTTTAAAATATTTATATTTTTATTATTATAGATAATTTTATAAAAATAGTTAATATACCTCAAAAATTTACTCCCCATAAAAATAGTTTAATCCAAGTATTTTATAATTGCATATTAAATGTAAATTTGTCAATTTTGGGATGTGAATTTTAAAAAATTAACACCATTTATTCTATTTGTAATTCTCATATTAATATAAATTTAATTTATTAATTTTTATAAAATAATTGGTTTTAGGTCAATAATGAAAAATACAGTATTATTCAAAAAGGATATTTTTTTCAATTTATAAATATATGTGAAAGGCAAGAAACATCCACTATTCCTTCAAATATATGGTCCTCATCTATAAGATGATCAAGAGATCAACATATGTATCACATAATTATTATAATTTAGTTCTTATTCTATATATTATAAAATAGCCATAAGATAATAATATGATTATTTTGTATCATTGTTATACTTATATGATGTTATTTTAATGGTATAACCATTAATAATTCATTTTAATCAAATTAGAAAAACAAAAGAACATTGTTATTGTGTTATGCTAACTATTGCCTCCACAAATATATGCCCTCTATATTTCTTTACCACTAATGAAGGATAACATTAATTGTGTTCTTCAAGAATCTATATGATAAATATAATATAAATATAATTATAAAATTACAATTTAAAATATAACTTTACCCTTTCTGATTCATTGATAAGTGGGAACACTAAACATGTGTTAGTGGAGACTACAAAATCCAAGTTGAAATATTTATTATTTGTCATATGATTTTTCAAATAATATATAATGATTATAAAATATTTTTCTCTATCCAAAAAACTATAAAATTATATCATTATAAATTTATATTATGTTATTATTTTTTATGAAACTCTTCTCCAACAATACCCGAAAATCAAGTAAATGTGTGTTCACATATGGGTTGGAATAATTTCCAATCTAAATAATGCTTTATAATATTATTTGGTATGACTATGGAGACATGAAAAATAATATTATTTTAATCTACTATGAAAATAATTATTTTTATGTGCATATAGAAAAATTGTTATAATTGTTTATATAATTATTAAAAATAACTTTTTAATTCTCTAAAATTATCAAAATAAGATGTTATAATTTTTTCTTTAAGATAACAAAAAACACTTGTGAAATTAAATAATTACATTTTAAATCTATTTGTGTTATATATTATAGAATCATAAATAATATTTCTGTAATGAAGTTGGAATCAAATTATGGGTAATGATATCAAAATTACTATGTATACCCAAAACATTTAATGTTATTAACAGTAAATGGTCGTAATATTCTATAAATAATTAATGTATTTATGTTAATTAATTATAATAATGATTATAAAATTTAAATAATAATTATAATGTTTCAAAAATTATAATTTATGTTAACTATATTTTGATAGGATGTTAGAGTTTGATCAACTATGTAAGGAAACAAGTTAAGGGTTTGTTTCAATTTTTCTCAACTAAGATATGTTGTAATGTAATTAAAAAATAATGATTCATGAGATCTATTTATTGAAAAATGAATTTATTTTTTAATTCTAGATGATTTAATGAATTATATTTGTCAAATAATCTTATTTTCATGCTTCCAATGTCTATTTATTCAATATTTACTAAATTTATTACAATTTCTCTGTCTCGAATTTCAGTCCCATTAGACATTTTTATAGTATAAAATATATATCATTTTGAATGTTTTATAAACATCCCCTTTTTTATTTTATATCATGATGATATTAAAATTAATTTTTAAAATTATATTTGTAATGCCCCAGGTTTTATAAACTGGTTCAAGTAAACAATGTTGTGCTTGTTAATGATGTCTCTTGTTTATTCCTTTTTATGGTTTGTGTGCTGATAAAGAATTCGAGTAGAAATCAAACATGAAGAATACAATAAACTGTTATATATTTAAAAGATACATTACAACAAGACCCATCTAATTGAAAGTACCCTGCACAAGACCTAACACGGCCACAGCAAGACTATAAAGAACCATAACACGGGCAATCAGATAGTCGTCATCTTCAGGATCCATCAGTGTGAAAAGTATAACCGCCAGAATCACCGCGCACGTACTCAGCACCAGAGGTATGAGAAGAGCCATCCGCCAAGGGTCCGGTGTTTTGAAAATATAAAACAACCTACCCCTTGCTTTTATAATGGACCTCTAAGGGAATATGACCGTTTTTTTTGGACCGTTGGGTTCCAAGGGATAAAGTGCATCTTTTTATAAAATTTGGTCTTTATTACGCTTTTATAATATTATGGTATTTCGATATTTTAATAAGTAAAAAATATTAGAATTATATCTTCAATTATTAAAATAAAATATTATTCTTTTAAATGATTCTATTTTGATTATGATGATATTTATATGGTGGAAAACATGGTATTTTAAAATGTGTCGAACGGGGTATCAGCAATAATTGAAAAAAAAATGTATCTTTTCGGACCTCTAAAACTATGTGTTTTGAATTAGAGAAAAACTACGGGTCTTTTCAACATAATAAATAAACAAGTGAAGTAAGTTATAAATTGGATTTTAATGGTTATAAGATCCTAATAGTTATAAAAGTGTGGTATTAAAAATATATATTTTTTTAAAATAAAATAACTAATAGTTATATCAAATAGTATCATTTTTTTACTTCAAATAAAAGGGGATTTTTGGATTTGAAAATTAAGGGTTAAAAGTACTTATTAAGTTTTATACAAAATCAATTTATAATGTACCGGTTATACATATATATATTGCAAAGTATTATAAATTCTAATTTAGCATTTATTAAACTTTTTTTAACACACTGTTTATACTCGGCGAAACACTTGCTGGCCATGCAATCGACCTCCTACTGTCTGATCTCGCCTAGGAGTATCCCGGCCGTTGTTGTGTTTTAAAAATGCTCAATACATCACAGTCGTCCGATCACGCCCTGGTCGAATCCCAGCCATCGCGTTTTTTTTTTTCTGCTTCTCCGCGTCTTCTTCTACCTCGCGCCAGGGACCCGCGAACCAGACAAGGTTTGCCGAGACGCCTTCCCCCACTACTCACGTTGACCTCGCGCAACCACCTACCTAGGACGCCATAGGCTCGGCCTAACCTTCCCCGGATCATCATCCTTTAAGAACTGAGAAACCCCGGTGAAAACAGGACCTCCGGAGCCAACCCGCGCCACCGCGACACCAGAGCTTCTCCTGGTTCACCGGCCACCCAGCAAACCTCCGGTGAGCTCCTCTCTTGAGCTGTAAGGGTGCCACGTTTTTATGTTCTTTTTTTTTTTCCACCCATGGTTCCCGGTACAAGTTTTTATATACATGGGTATATATATATATACGCCTAATAGTTAAAGTTGTATATATAACTTTGTATATATATATATATATATTCCATGCAAACCATACAAAATTATGTTTCTAAGACTTCCTTATAATTCAGTATTTTATGATAAGAATTATGCCTATGAAAATGGGTTATTTTAAAGCAAGTCCTAACGTGTACAATTTTTATGTAAGCCTTATATATATATATATATATATATATAATTTTATTAGTTATGTATTTAAATGCAAATCAGTTCTTTATTCTTACTTGGTCTATGAATGATATTGGATGCGAACCGGGTCTTTGTGTTAAGTGCAAACATGTAATAGTTGTAGTTGAGGTTTTATATATTTACAGTTTCTTGAACACTTAAAACCCATAAGGTTTTGTTTTTTTTTCTTTTACTGAATAAATGGTAGATTGATAGAGGTTTCAGATTTCAAGTGAACCATGATTAATTTATGAGAAACCCTATTTATATACATTGTGTATATATATCCCTATGTATGTCTGTGTTTTTAAGATTAATATCTGAAAACCCTAGTTTCAAGAAATGGTTATTAATATTTTTATGCATGTAGTATTTTAGTACTTGCCTATGCTGTGTTGTATTTCTGTGTCTAAGGGTACACCAATGAACTTGATTAATGTCGCCCTTTAAATGATTTGTGTTTTTAAAAGGATATTCCCTTGCCTGTTTTAAACTTGTTTTAAAAGGATATGGATTTAAGGGTTATGTTAATATGTAGAAATCCTCTATTATTTTTATACCAAACTCGTTGCAATGATTTTTAGCGAGCAGAGTGTAACATCAAATTCTATGACCAGAGAAGAATAATAATTAAGGAAAGGTATTATTTTTAAAGTGGTTTATTTCCAAGTGTCGGAATTTTAAAGATTGCAAGTGTTTTTATACCAAGCATGCCGCGGTAATTATTAGCGGATGGAGATTTGTTGCAAGTACTATGGCCTGTGAAGTACAATAGTTAATGCCAAGTAGTTCTTTTCCATGCACGGGAATTTTATAAACTCATCATTTAATACCCCTTGGTATCAAGTCTCACACATTCATCATCTTATGTGCTTAAATAATTGCTCTATGCACATAGTATGCTTGCTTATCCGTGCGTGCTTTTATTCCATATTTTCCATTTTATCTGCCGTAACATGTATTTGTAAACCAATTATATAATTGTTGCCTTATTCATATTTTTCATGCATATGACTCAACATGATAATGAACTAAGAACTAAATTTACCCAAAGTGGTATGGGACACCTTGGGTAATGAGAAATGAAAATGGTGTTACCCAAAGTGGTATGAGACACCTTGGGTAATATGAAATGAAAATTAAATATTCAAAGTGGTATGGGACACCTTGAATATCTGACCCTATCAACATGTGAGAAATGTATGGGACTACCCGGAATGGGGTCCGGTAAGAAGAAAACCCTCCAGGTTGGGGACTGGTTAAAGTAAGCCCTCCGGGTTGGAGACCGGTAAAAGTAACCTCCTCGATGCATCGATAGTTCTCGAGACAGTCAGATTGGGTTTTTCCCTTAGGTCATGGCACAAGGCCTTGACACAGAGATCATGAGTCCTTCAGCATACATTTCTTTGATTATGACCAACCTAGTGATTATTCCGATTAGAGGAATAACCTTGGTTATAGAACCTTACCTATGAGTATCAGATTTAAAGAAAATATACAAGACATATGATATGGAAATGTTGATGCATGTCCAGTTTCTTCTCAGGATTTTTATTACAAATGTTTCATTACATTTATCATGTCATGATGTGTTTTTTTTAGATAATGCGCTTGTGCGCGACTCTGATAATGTTTACCCCTTGTTGATCATGCACACCTTTCTTATTTATGGACACTTTACTTAATGCAACCCATGCCTTTTTATTATTATGCTTATCTTGTTTACCATGTGAGTTTCTGCTAAGTGTTTTAGTGCATACGTATGAAGTACTTTAACTCTGATATATCAACCTTTGTTTAGCCTTGAAGTTTTTCTTTTAAGAGAACTTTCTAAGTATGGAAAAGTATTTCTCAACATAGTTTTCAAAAGCTGTATTTAAGTATTTTCAAAAACCCCTTACTGAGTATTTCAATTCTCACCCTATGTTTTATGTTAAATTTTTTTACAGGTTGATAGAGCCTTTCCAAGACTTGGATGTTTGTTCTTAGCTCAGAAATAAAGAAGCAAAGCTGTTGTCTCTGGTTCTCCAGGATCTAAACCAGAAAGTTCCTCCTGATAGGTTATGATGTGTGACTTATTTGTTTCATTTGTACGAAATAAATTGCACACCATAACCAAAGCACCGGCACCGGGCTACCGGGGTCGGGCGTCATAGTTGGTATCAGAGGAATGGTTTAGGCAACCTTGTAAAATTAGGACAACACAAAAACATTAATAATATTTTACTAAGTAGGGTTTGTTCTTAAACTTCTCAGATGGAAAGACAGCGAACCACGCCTAGACTCTTGACTCTACCTACAAAAATCATAGAGACTATTGTAGCAAAATCCTGCTCAACAAGTTATCAACCTTTTGTTAACTTACGACTCACGTGCAAAACCCTCTATGAAATATCGAAAAGCTCGAATGTCCTATGAATCTTCTGAGGGTCAGAAGTTGTGTATAACCTAATGGCTAGTGCGCTGTTTGAGAATTATAAAAAGAAAGGAAAGTACTATGAGGGACTTTTCCTGTGTTTCACCATGAACAATAAATGGTTGGCTTTCCCAGCATTTGGAGAAGCTGCAAATCAGTTGGACTTCCACGCAGTCTTTATGTACCAAATCTTGTACTTCAGCATGCTTGGGGAGCTCTGTGATTTTGGATCTTTCCTAGAATCCTTCAATTATGAAATGGTTCGAGAGATCTTTAGGAACCAAATCCAAGAGGATGTCGCGAAGCTTGATGTCACTCGTTCTCACCTCTGGAAAACCACCTGTATCAAGCGGGAGCTTGGCTTCAACCACGATCCACTTTGCCAGAAATGTATTTGGGAAGAGGAGACCCACAGGCTCTGTTCAGCCCTGGGGATTGAGTTGAATAGTAACTTCTTCCATGGGCCTTGGAGGTAAAGGGACACCACCAAGGGTGACAGAGAAGCTGTGTGAGTAAGTCAGTGTTTGTACGCCGATCGAATTGCGGGGACGCAATTCTTTTAAGAGGGGGATAATGTAACGCCTCAGGTTTTATAAAATGGTTCAAGTAAACAATGTTGTGCTTGTTAATGATGTCTCTTGTTATTCCTTTTTATGGTTTGTGTGATGATAAAGAATTCGAGTAGAAATCAAACATGAAGAATACGATAAACTGTTATATATTTAAAAGATACATTACAACAAGACCCATCTAATTGAAAGTACCCTGCACAAGACCTAACACGGCCACAGCAAGACTACAAAGAACCACAACACGGGCAATCGGATAGTCGTTATCTTCAGGATCCATCAGTGTGAAAATTATAACCGCCAGAATCACCGCGCACGCACTCAGCACCAGAGGTATGAGAAGAGCCATCCGCCAAGGGTCCGGTGTTTTGAAAATATAAAACAACCTACCCCTTGCTTTTATAATGGACCTCTAAGGGAATATGACTGTTTTTTTTTTGGACCGTTGGGTTCCAAGGGATAAAGTGCATCTTTTTATAAAATTTGGTCTTTATTACACTTTTATAATATTATGGTATTTCGATATTTTAATAAGTACAAAATATTAGAATTATATCTTCAATTATTAAAATAAAATATTATTCTTGTAAATGAATCTATTTTGATCATGATGATATTTATATGGTGGAAAACATGGTATTTTAAAATGTGTCGAACGGGGTATCAGCAATAATTGAAAAAAAATGTTTCTTTTCGGACCTCTAAAACTATGTGTTTTGAATTAGAGAAAAACTACGGGTCTTTTCAACATAATAAATAAAAAGTGAAGTAAGTTATAAATTGGATTTTAATGGTTATAAGATCCTAATAGTTATAAAAGTGTGGTATTAAAAATATATATTTTTTTAAAATAAAATAACTAATAGTTATATCAAATAGTATCATTTGTTTACTTCAAATAAAATGGGATTTTAGGATTTGAAAATTAAGGGTTAAAAGTACTTATTAAGTTTTATACAAAATCAATTTATAATGTACCGGTTATATATATATATATATTGCAAAGTATTATAAATTCTAATTTAGCATTTATTAAACTTTTTTTTAACACACTCTTTATACTCGGCAAAACACTTGTTGGACATGCAATCGACCTCCTACCGTCCGATCTCGCCTAGGAGGATCCCGGCCGTTATTGTGTTTTAAAAATTCTCAATACATCACAGTCGTCCGATCACGCCCTGGTCGAATCCCAGCCATTGTGTTTTTTTTACTGCTTCTCCGCATCTTCTTCTACCTCGCGCCAGGGACCCGCGAACCAGACAAGGTTTGCCGAGACGCCTTCCCCCACTGCTCACGTTGACCTCGCGCAACCACCTACCTAGGACGCCATAGGCTCGGCCTAACCTTCCTCATATCATCATCCTTTAAGAACTGAGAAACCCCGGTGAAAACCGGACCTCCGGAGCCAACCCGTGCCACCGCGACACCAGAGCTTCTCCTGGTTCACCGGTCACCCAGAAAACCTCCGGCGAGCTCCTCTCTTGAGCTGTAAGGGTGCCACGTTTTTATGTTCTTTTTTTTTCCACCCATGGTTCCCGGTACAAGTTTTTATATACATGGGTATATATAGATATACGTCTAATAGTTAAAGTTTTATATATAACTCTATATATATATATATATTCCATGCAAACCATACAAAATTATGTTTCTAATACTTCCTTATAATTCAGTATTTTATGATAATAATTATGCCTTTGAAAAGGGGTTATTTTAAAGAAAGTCCTAACGTGTACAATTTTTATGTAAGCCTTATATATATATATAATTATATAATTTTATTAGTTATGTATTTAAATGAAAATCATTTCTTTATTCTTACTTGGCCTATGAATGATATTAGATGTGAACCGGGTCTTTGTGTTAAGTGCAAACATGTAATAGTTGTAGTTGAGGTTTTATATATTTACAGTTTCTTGAACACTTAAAACCCATAAGGTTTTGTTTTTTTTCATTTACTGAATAAATGGTAGATTGATAGAGGTTTCAGATTTCAAGTGAACCATGTTTAATTTATGAGAAACCCTATTTATATACATTGTGTATATATATCCCTATGTATGTATGTGTTTTTAAGATTAATATCTGAAAACCCTAGTTTCAAGAAATGGTTATTAATATTTTTATGCATGTAGTATTTTAGTACTTGCCTATGCTGTGTTGTATTTCTGTGTCTAAGGGTACACCAATGAACTTGATTAATGTCACCCTTGAAATGATTTGTGTTTTTTAAAAGGATATGCCCTTGCCTGTTTTAAACTTGCATTAAAAGGATATGGATTTAAGGGTTATGTTAATATGTAGAAATCCTCTATTATTTTTATACCAAACTCGTTGCAATGATTTTTAGCGAGCAGAGTGTAACATCAAATTCTATGACCAGAGAAGAATAATAATTAATGAAAGGTATTATTTTTAAAGTGGTTTATTTCCAAGTGTCAGAATTTTAAAGATTGCAAGTGTTTTTATACCAAGCATGCCGCGGTAATTATTAGCGGATGGAGATTTGTTGCAAGTACTATGGCCTGTGAAGTACAATAGTTAATTCCAAGTAGTTCTTTTCCATGCATGGGAATTTTATAAACTCGTCATTTAATACCCCTTGGTATCAAGTCTCACACATTCATCATCTTATGTGCTTAAATAATTTCTCTATGCACATAGTATGCTTGCTTATCTGTGCTTGCTTTTATTCCATATTTTCCATTTTATCTGCCGTAACATGTATTTGTAAACCAATTATATAATTGTTGCCTTATTCATATTGTTCATGCATATGACTCAACATGATAATGAACTAAGAACTAAAATTACCCAAAGTGGTATGGGACACCTTGGGTAACGAGAAATGAAAATGGTGTTACCCAAAGTGGTATGAGACACCTTGGGTAATATGAAATGAAAATTAAATATTCAAAGTGGTATGGGAAACCTTGAATATCTGACCCTATCAACATGTGAGAAATGTATGGGACTACCCGGAATGGGGTCCGGTAAGAAGAAAACCCTCCAGGCTGGGGACTGGTTAAAGTAAGCCCTCCGGGTTGGAGACCGGTAAAAGTAAGCTCCTCGATGCATCGATAGTTATCGAGACAGTCAGATTGGGTTTTTCCCTTAGGTCATGGCACAAGGCCTTGACACGGAGATCAGGAGTCCTTCAGCATACATTTCTTTGATTATGACCAACCTAGTGATTATTCCGATTAGAGGAATAACCTTGGTTATAGAACCTTACCTATGAGTATCAGATTTAAAGAAAATATACAAGACATATGATATGGAAATGTTGATGCATGTCCAGTTTCTTCTCAGGATTTTTATTACAAATGTTTCATTACATTTATCATGTCATGATGTGTTTTTTTTAGATAATGCGCTTGTGCGCGACTCTGATAATGTTTACCCCTTGTTGATCATGCACACATTTCTTGTTTATGGACACTTTACTTAATGCAACCCATGCCTTTTTATTATTATGCTTATCTTGTTTACCATGTGAGTTGCCGCTAAGTGTTTTAGTGCATACGTATGAAGTACTTTAACTCTGATATATCATCCTTTGTTTAGCCTTGAAGTTTTTATTTTAAGAGAACTTTCTAAGTATGGAAAAGTATTTCTCAACATAGTTTTCAAAAGCTGTATTTAAGTATTTTCAAAAACCCCTTACTGAGTATTTCAATGCTCACCCTATGTTTTATGTTAAATTTTTTTACAGGTTGATAGATCCTTTCCAAGACTTGGATGTTTGTTCTTAGCTCAAAAATAAAGAAGCAAAGTTGTTGTCTCTGGTTCTCCAGGATCTAAACCAGAAAGTTCCTCCTGATGGGTTATGATGTGTGACTTATTTGTTTCATTTGTACGAAATAAATTGCACACCATAACCAAAGCACCGGCACTGGGCTACCGGGGTCGGGGCGTCATAATATTTCTAATTTTCATCCTCTCAGGGGGTTTTGACTCAAAATTTATGAAGGCTATAGGGGGTCATAAAGACTTAATCTTTTTATTTTTGTCATAATGAGGCTTCATTGACTATTATCATCCAATATTTATCTATAATAACCCATGATAATGATATATTTTATTTCAACCTTCTATTATGGTGAAATAATGTTTCCAACCATATCCTTGTTCGTTAATGATTCCATTTAAGGTGATACAGACATTACATATATTAATATTATAACTTTTTTTATAAATATTAAATTCACTTATAAAATATAGGTCTATAGAACATATTGGTATAGTGTCATTGGAGAAAATATAAAAAATTCATATATTAATAAATATATTGAACATATACCATAAATATCTTCCATTTTATTAATAATCAAATAAATACCATCCACAAACCATTGAAAAAGTCCTTTAAAATTTAAAAATACACATGGGTGAGCTCAGATTTTCGGTAAGGGTAAACATTGGAGATATCAATGAATGATTGTATAAAATAAAATAATAATCATAAGGTAACAAGATCATTAATATAAAATAAAATTTTAATACACAATCAATCATTGAATATAAATTTGAGTAATGACATTAAACTATATCATTGAAGAATTCAGGAATCATAAGAAAGAGAAATAATCATAAATCAATAATGAACTATATGTTCATGTTATAGAAGAGATAAATTATAATAATAATAAAAGAATATAATATTTTAGGGTTATTTACTAAGGCCATCAATTCGTAATATTTTACGTATAGACTCCAATTTCTCATTATGTACCTAAAACATCGATTGTTTTCCCATAAGAAATCAATGACATCAATTTATTTCATATAATTGTCTAATGATATATAATAATTTTCCCTACTAATTGGAGGGATATATAATTATAGGACCTCAATTAATAGAATGAAAACCAAATATATGTGTTCTATATGATCAATAAATTTCCATATTATTATTATATTATAAACCTTACAATAAAAATGGGTTTCATAAGTAATACAAAAAATCATCCAACATAATCAATTAATAATAAATTGGTTTTGTAAAAATTAAATCATCATAATCATAAAACATATAGATAAATAATAAATATTTTATAATTAGATCATATACCAAGTAAAAAATAATTTACTTCAATGATGATATCATACCAGAAAATTCAATTATAATATTAATGGAATATATTATGAGGAAAACATCATTTTCATTTTCAAATAAATTATATAAAATCATATTATATCCTAAGTATTGACGATTTTTTATATATACAAAAAATCATGTAAAATATGATTTATCTAATTTATCATTCATGGTGGAGGTAAATTTATTTGATTTCATATACATTAAAACAAATATTTCATTCACATTTGTTATAATCGATCAAAACTACCTAATTTGAAAAAAAATCACTTAAAACAATTTTTAAAAAGTATTAAATGATTAAAAGTTAATTGAAAATAATTTTATAATATTAATAAAATTAATGAAAATCTTTTCGTAAAACATAAAAATTAAAGGAAATTTATTTTCATCTGAATAGAGAAATAAAAAATGTTTTCCATAAAATCATTCTATCAATCACATGGGTTATTAAAGTAATAAAATAAAATGAAAAAATGAATTTAATATATGTAACCAATTTATATAAAAATTAAATCTATTTTTATATAATAATCATATAATTTCCTCAATCAAAATTCAAGCTTCAACAATATCGATTAAAATTGATTGAAACACAAATACCATACGTCCAATTTTTATTTCTTCATAAACATTCAATCATAAAATATGATAAGTATATACTTTTTATACATGTATTACTGAATTGTATTCATATCTCCCTTACCAAGTATGACTTACTTATGACATCCTATCACCCTTTTATTATCATTATGTTATTAAGATAATTATTCTGGGTGATAATTTCTTTTTTTCATTCTTGTTTTAGTTTTTTAGTCTCCATACATTTACATTGGTCATGGTTTCATAATTTATAAAATTTTAATAATTAAATAATAATGAAATATATTAATTTTATATATATTTTTAGTTATACAAAAATTGTAGATAATGAAAAATGAATTACATCCTTCATAGAAATGGTAGGTGCTACATACGCATGGGTGTTGTTTCAATTTTTTATAGACGAAATAAATAAAATTTGAATAATAAGTGAACCTTAAAAAATAATTATTATATCATATATATATCATATAAAATCATTAAATCTATCATTATTACCATATTAATTATACTGAAAACAAGAAAAAAACGCATCTCATAGTGGAGGTGTTATTCCACACATATACAGGAGTAATGATATAGTTTACCAAAAAAATTTAATTTAAGAAAGTAGGTGTTAAATTATAAATACTAATATATATTCATGTTTTATGTTTCTTATATAATCACTATATCCATCATAATACCCCTCAATAAATTATGGTGATAAAAAATTGAATTATATATCTACTATTAGATGGTAAGTTGTACGTATGCAATATAGAAACGGTCACTTACCGTTTGATGAATTAGATGTTAGATAATGGGTTTTTCATTATCAAAATAATATTCTTGAATATTTGTGATAATTACTATATTATTATATGACAAAAACATATATTTAATTTGGTTAAAATAATAATTGAAAAATAAAGTTATCATTTTAGGCGATTAACACTTATTTCAATTAAATCATTTGGATATACTCCTAAGGATCATAAGGTTTGTATTCTTAGTATAAAAACACATATAAAATGTGTATTAGAATTTTTATACTATAATTTAATATGGTTTTTTTGAGATATAATGCTCAATGTTGTTTAGATAATAGATAGAATGGGTTTCATTTTATAAGGTTTGTAGGGGACATAGAGAAATTTTTCTAATAGATTAAATTATAATTACACCTTTATAAAGAATAATTATTCCAAGATCCAATTACATTTAAGAAAAAGATTATATGGTTTAGAAATCTTCCTTCAATTATAGTTATATATTATTTTGTTTCACTTTAAAACATTTCATTTTCATTAACCACTTCTATAAAAAAAATTTACCATCAATGTAGTAAAAACTATTTTCAATCCTAAAGGGTTTATAATTTTACCCAAACTAAAATAATGACTCATAAATGGAAAAAAGATGGAATTTAAAACATCATTCCATTCTCATGGATGATTATTTTATTTTTATTAACTTTTAAATGAGTAATAAAATATTATTTTATGATATAATTTATTAAAATATATTATTGATTTATTAATTTAATAGGACTTTAAGAAAATAGGGGGAATATTATATTGAAATATAACATTTTACAACTACATACTATTTCCTATATATCATAGAAAATCTTGGAACACTATCACTCAATAAAATTATATTAATTTTAGCATTTTTTTATTTATTATAATTTATGATTAATTAATGAAATAATTTATCAGTGATTCCTAAGAATTTTATTCAATTATATAATTTCTTAAAAGTATAAATATATTAACATCATTGAAATAATTGAATTATTCTCAGAATAATATTTTATGATTTTTTAAAACATTTTTCCATCCCAATGTGAGTACAAAAGATATATCTAATAGTAAGAGAGTTAAATATTGAATGACTATTAACTTAAATAAAATAAATATTATATTAAAATAATGAGGTCCCATTTTGTCAATATATTAAAGACAAGGATGGATAGGCATAATGTACAATAATACAATAGGATAAATTCATGTGTTCAATAAATTTTAATTCCTTAGTCCAATGTTTTATCCAGGTACATTGGAGTTCTAAACTTCATTGGCTAGATAACATTATAAGTAATCATCTGAATGCTCGAGTGAATTATATATTTGTAGGATAACATGAAAATATGATTTTATTGATCCAAAAACATTAAAATATATATATCAAGATCTCAACAAATCCTATTTTTTTGTACTGTTCTCTTAGGATGACTATCCATCTGGTGATAATAAGCTGTTTTGGAAGCATACTCTCTATCCAGAGCCCATCAATGAAAACCCCATAACATTGAGGTAAACAACATATCCAAATCGAATATAATAAAATTTGGTACCCCAATAAATATAACCACTTCCTTACTATATAATATAGAAATATAATCATTTGATATATCATATCTAAAAGAAATGAAGTGTGATAAATTTATAGGAAAATGGAATGCATAACAAAAAAAATTATGAGCATTATACATTTAGTAATTCCTATAATAAAATAAACAATGTTATTTTAAAATTTACACTATATTACGGGTAATACTTTAAAATTTTCCTTAGACATTTTTATCTCAGACATAACATATTGAAAACTGATGAATCAAGATATATATTCAAAAAATATATATTCATCATGTCTAACATGAAATATTCTAAATTAATATACATGTTCATACATCCATGAAAAATATATATAACTAATCTACAAGAATCATCTAAAAACTACATCATATAGGGTATATTTGGGACACATACTTGTTTTACATACCATTTAATCAAATCAGGATCAAGGATATACTCTGGGACATTTCTCAGTAACTTTTGTAGCTCTAAGTCTTCCTTCTGTGAATCATTAACCCTTCCATGGATATATAGTTGAAATATGATTTGTGAAATAATAAATTTATCTTATTCATACATGATTTTAGGATAAATTATTTTAAAATTAATAAATAATTGATCTTTTTTATACGCATCAGGGATATAAAAGGTTTATAATTTTTACATAGAGCATCTATCTATTTTTTCGCATTACCAAGGTGGTAATGTATTAAGTATTCATAATTTTTTAAAATATCCATCTATATACTCTAAATTATTTTCTTATATTTTTGAGTGAATGTATACACTATTATTTTATTATTAGTACAAAATATATCAAATAATTGAATATAAAGATAATTCCACCATATATTCAATATAAAAATTACTTTAGAAAACAAGAAATCATGATTTGGGTAATTTTTCTCATGAACAATCAATTATCATGATGCTAAATATATAACCAAATCATTCTATATGTCAAAAGATCCATTTCTATTATTACATGAATCCTTTGAGATTAAAACCCTTCTCCGATATAGGGTAATATAATGGTATGTGTGATGGATAAAATTTTATTCATTTCCTTGAAAATTTTATCTCTTTTAACTACATAAAGGAACTTTACTCTATTTTATGTTTACATAGTGAGTTTATTATATAGATATGACAAATTATCCATAAAGAATCGATAATATCAATTTAAAATATAAAAAAATTATATCTTAGTAATCATGTTCATTTTTATAACATTTTTTAATAACATGTATCGTTGAATAATCCACTTTATTACTGTCACATGAGATTATATGACCCAGGAATGAAACATTATGAAGACAACAATGACACTTCGAAATATTCTTCATATATCTTCTCCTTCCTATAGGTCACCAAAAAAATTATCAAGTGATTTTTTTACTCTTCATTTTTCCATTAATATATAAAATTATCATCTATAATGTCTTCAATAAACTAATGATCGTAAACTATAAAGACTCTATTCAACTAATCTATGAGGATACATGAAAAATTAGTAAGAAAAAATAGAATCAAAATAAATTCATAGCGTCTATAACTCATTTGGGAGATAATCAAGGGTATGTATTCACTTTTCACCATTAAATGATAGTACTAATTCAAAATGTAAATCCAATAATATTGTTGATATAAATTTTATTAATAAAACAAAACAAAAATATTGGATAATGGATTCATTTTCATTAAAGTGTTCTGGTAAATTTTTGGTTAATCAGTGTATAATTGTATTGATCCCTGGTTATTGTTAACAACAAGACATGGTGAACCCAATGGTGATACGCATGGGTGAATAAATAACTTATCTATATATTTATATAATTGTTTATGTGATTCCGCCAACTCAGTTTGGTCTATTATATATGGAGTCTTTCAAATTTGGGTAGCACTAGGTACTGGTTCTATTGAAAAAAAAAATTCATGACTCGATGTAAGACCAGAATATTCATCCATAAATACGTCAATAATCTCTTTAATAATAGGTATATAGTCATTAATGAGCATCTACCCAACCATCTGTGACAAAAATCATTCATGGATAGGAATTAATATAGGTGAGATAATATTATTTAACATTGTATGTTTTTATTCATCCTCACAGTGATACACATTCATAATTTCATTTGGATTATAATGTGTGAGTTTTATTCCTTAAAAATTGAAATGGGATCCATATAAATAAAGTCATTCCATTCCTATAATAACATATAATAAAAATAAAAATATATTCAACAAGTTTTGTAGGAACCAGATTCTGAGAAAAATTCATTAGAAGAGAAAATGTTGACTTGAGAAGTGATGATCATACAATTAAGAGATTCACCAATAACTCAATATGTAATCATCAAACTTGTAATTTGAAACCCATTGATAATTAATTAGATATAAAAAGTTGATTGAGATGGAATCAAATAAGATATTACTTATTATAGAGTTAATGATAAGTGCATCGTACACCATGAAATTATCATAACTTCCTTTAATAGACTTGATATCATGTTATTTACCTTATTCATTAATCGTAAAAGGATAGTTGTTTTGATTAACCTAATAAAACCTTTGATTCAAGAAATTTTCTTAATAATATACATACTCCATCATTTTTTAGCATTAATGCATGGGTGGTGCACTAGATTGTGTATTAATCTTTTCAACTAAATAAATTTTCTACTTCATCTACATTAAAAAATCATGGTGTTTATGACCCACCATTATAAATTTTAAGAAACACCCATTCCTATTCAATGAATTACCTAGATGTTTCTTACTATATTTCTAGCTTATAGACATATGGAATACTATTCCACCATGTGTTTTATTTGAGTTTCCTATGTCTCAATCAACCTTTTCTTATCAAAACCTTGGGGATGGTGGGAATCTACAATATCAATTTATCCATTAAGTGCACATAGAATAGTTTCTTTGTAGTTACTAATGTATATTTTAGATAATTTATTTTAGGGACATAGTTTTTATCCACCAATTAATCACTCCTCCTTATTTCTTGGAAAATCATCAAATTAGAGGAACACCATCCAAGTCATGTTAAATTGGTCACCTATGTACCAATTGATTTTTCTTACTATTGATTGAGCACAAGTTAGTATGTCACTACATTTATATATATAATATGAGGTAATTACTTGAAAAATAATTTTAATCTAATATCAATATATGGTGTAAATATTTTCCTCTTATCTTATATTCCTAATATGATTCCACCACTTTACTAATTCACTTTTCGGTTTATAAAAATCAATGGTTACCTCTTCATGTTTCAAGTAAATGAGATCTAAAAACATAAATCTCAACCACTAGTTGGATAGAAAGTGAAACAAATATATTTGAATGTTACCTCATGAAAAAAAAATAGTATGTTGTTTCATCCTTTGATAATTTTGAATTTCATCATTTGTAATAGCATGAGAAACATGCATGAGAATAGGAAAAGGGTTCGACATTCTATCTCCCAAAGAATTAAGTTTCTCATGTGTAAAATGATTACATTTTCCATAATATTAGTTTCAATATTGATATCTTCTAGTTCCATCCATTGAATTAATCCAATATGTATAAATTGAGAAAAAAACCATAGTTGTAAACGATGTATTAATTAAACATATATTAGATTTCTAAATTATGAAACATTCATTTCAAACAATAACACAGTAGGATTTACCAAGGTTATACAAGTTAATATTTATTTGAAATCTTTCAAATTGTTTTATAAATAAAAAGAGAATATTCAAATAAAAATCAAATAAGACTATCAACATTGGTTTATAGTAAGGGAAAACTTAACATTCACTAAATTGCTAGTCCATATATACATGAAAAACATTTTTGGGGTAATAACCCGACGATGAATCTTTTATTAAACTGTATCGACTATTCATATACATACAAGGATGTATTGAATGAAAACCCATTATAATATATTCCTCAACAAACCATTCGGATTTATCCATTACGTTGACTTAACCAATTTGTTGTCACAAATTTTATCAACTATAAACTATAAATATACTCTTAACTTGTACTCTGATACTAACTAAAGAAATTTAATATTATCATATATAAATATTACATCTTCATATAGTAATTTTCAACACCTTTAAAAAATACACACAAGAGGACCATAAAGGATTGGTGTCTCTAAATAATATATTCAAAATCATTTAATTTTAGGAAATATCTTCAAAATATTAGACATATATCATCACTTTTATAACTATCGATCACATGACCTACATAAACCATTATTCACAACCTATGGAATTGATACTTGAGAAATAGTTAGCATAAATTCTCAATAAGTATAAACATGGGATATATCAATTGATGATCATATAAAAGTATAAAATGTCTAGAAAAAATTTATTATTTCATATCATGCATTAAGATCTATATCATAGAGTGGACCATGAATGCCTATACGTTTTCTTGGGTGAATTAAACTCATGAACATGTTTCCTATAAATATCTCATGAGATATAATATATTACACAATTAATTTGAGGGATATATAAACTTTTCCCCACACATTTCATAATTAAATCCTTATATATGTGTATAATTTGATCATAAAATATTCATATTATCAAAATGTCATGACCCAAGAAATGAAAATTGCTTTCATAAAAATTTAAAAAATTAATCATATCATAACACATTGAAAATAAATTTTTCTCATAAATACATAATAATAATAATAATAAACTATACATGGAACGAATAAAGTTTTTTCAATTGGTTCATATCCCCAAAAAATCATAATTAACATCATGGATGTTATCATAGGTGAAAATTATATTGAAATATCAATGGGATATTTCTTTAATAATATCCCCTTTTTATTTTCAAATAACTTCTTTATATTCTAAAATTTTTACAATTATTAGGGAAAAAATTTTATTGATTATAAAATTGAAATATTTTATTGTAAGTTTCATGTAATTAGGAAATCATGATAGTATTAAATTTATTTAAAACTACACATATTTAAAAAAATATCCTAGTAATATTTTTAGTAAAAATCCAAAAGTATATTGTTTTGTAAATTAAAACAGTATTCATCTTAATTTGTTTTTAAAATTTCAATCATGGCCTAAAATGAAATAAAAAGACAATTGATAATAGTAAAAACATTTTGGAAATAATTTTTTGAATATTTATAATGGATGTAAATGTATTATTTTTACCAATGTTTGAAATAATATATGTTCTACATTAAAATACTCATTTTGTATCTTTAAAACATAAAGTGAATAAAATGAAAACAAACATTTATAAATTAAAAATATCTAGATGATAAGAAATTTAATTGGATTAATCAAATAAGGATCATATAATTTATGCAAAACAATATTCATTCATAAAAAATATCAATGTATATAGGATTTAAATTTATATATGTTACATCATGTATTTCCTTTATACATACATGTTTGAACCACCTAATGAATAAAAGTAGATATTTTAAACATGTATTCTAGAATAATACTATTATATTTCATATAATGTATGAATTATATATAACATCTGTAAAATATGACATTTATCTTTAATATTCATGGAAAATAATAATTATGTTAAATAATAATACCATTTGTATTTTTAAGATCCTTTATTTTATATTCACATTAATTACATAAATATTTTGACTTCATTGCACACAAATATAGAAAAATTATTTCATCACTAAAAATTTGAAATTAGTTTCCATGTCAAATAACCACTTCTCTTTAAAATTAATATTTATAACCAAACATTAATTTTTTTAATCGCTATAATAAATAATTATCAAAATTTAAATTAGTAATGTGACATTTTTGTCTCTGTATCTTATATAAATATTAGAATATTTAAGATAATAACCAACTAAAATAGGTAATATGTTATAATTTATGTTGAATTTAGATGATTTAGGATCATGTAATGAAATCATGGAAAGTTATGGTTTATTTTTTATGTCATATCACATTCTTTTTTACCTTAATTACTCTATATAACTCTATCATAGTGATAATTACTTACAGTGCTTATTATTAATAATTAAAATAATAAAGGCATCCAATTTCAAAATAATCCTCCTAATTGAAATAGTGTTAAAAGAATAAAAGGATTCAATTTAAAAAATAATATGAATTAAATTCAAGATGAAATCAAAAAAATGCAATGAAAACTAATAGTTAGACAAATAAATTTTAAGTGGAAAATTTGTATTTAAATAAATTAAATAATAAAATGTATTAATTAAACCATATTTCAATTGATAATATTATTAATGAACTAAAATTACATTACAAAAAATTTTAAATAAAATGCCGCTTTTAAAATTATTGGAAAAAATATAGTTTTCAATAAAAATGATATTTTTACTATTCACTAACAAATCATTATTTAAAAAAAAGATATAATATTTAATGCTAATATGAATTTAATATGTAAATTTCAAAATTATATTTTTTATTTAATTTTTTTATATAATTAATAGAAATAAACTTTATCATTTTCATAAAAAATTAATAAAAAAAATTTAAGAAAAACAAAGTTTTGAGAAATATATTAACTTTAAAAAAAATTGATACATATTTTTCTACAAATTAATTGATGAATTAAAATTTATTAAGTGAATTATAAATTATTCTTGGATAGTTTAATAATATTTATATGACCCCCATTCAATGAAAAGCTTATAAAGGTCATATTTAAAAAATAATTTATTGTGGTTTGTTTAGGATTAGTGGTGTGTGTCGTATACACTATATAACATAGAGTTCATTTATAGTATCAGAGTGTGACATGATTATTCATCAGTTTTTAATAAATTTTAATGTTAAATTTATTATCAACATCATCACATATTGATGAACTTTTAGTTTTAGATTATGCATCTTTAAAGTGATGAATTATTTAAATCAAACCACAAACTATTTTATAGTGTTCAATGAAAAAAATCATGGTTGGGGTCATAAAAAACAACTAGTTAAGAACATGGAGGAAAATGTTTGTTGAAATAATTATTGTTTTGGATAATTTTTATACAGATTATTGGTGGATATAAGGAATGAATCAATATCCTTTTTTATCCAGTTCTATCATGTTTATTGATAACATTACCATGTTTAATGACGATTCGAAAAACTAAATTTTAATAATGATGTTAAAAATGTACCATGGATGTTTAAATATTGTAGAAAAAATAACAATGTTTTTTTATCAATAAATAATTAATTATAATCATTATTGTTTATAGAAATATCTTATATACCATTCAAAGATAAAATATATCATGGTTAATGTTATTTATGTTGTAGCTATAAGAGAAAATAAATATGGATTGTTGTTCATGAAGCTATAGTTGAGACAAAATTTCATTACTCCTACTAACCACATTATGGGCACAGTCATGTATATGGTTGTTAATAGGGATATGATATGAAATATTCAAGGCGATTCCAGATATTAGATATAATTTTTCATCATTAGTCGAAAAAAATAATTTCATGGACTATTGCAACAGGTCATCTGTTGTGTTTCCTTAAGAAATAAAACATTCACATGGGCTATGAAAATACCTAGAGTTACTTAAAGATCATTTTTTAGATAATTTTAATATTCTTTTGATTGATGTGTGATAATATAACAATGTTTCACATATGATCGATCATTAAATTCACTTTAATAAGATAATGTATGATCAATCAATCTTTTCGATTGATCATTATTAAATAAATTCCTATTTATTTTCATTTGTATTCATGTTGGACACTAAGATCATATTCATACTATAGAATCTAATTTCAATATTGATATTTAAATTTTTTTGGGTGGATAAATAGTGTAACCTCTAAACATAAAATACATATACACTTAATAAAAACATATGGGGTCCTTATAAAAATATATTGTGTAATGTGTTATTAATATCATCAACCAAACTATCATTTTCAATATAATATTTGTTTCATTGGGATAAAACATTGAATAAAACCTAAGAACATTTTTTGTTTTCTGAAAAAAAAAATTGTAGCACGTATTGAACACCTATTGATTCTCATGTTCCTTCATTGATGCACAATAAAATAGATATTAATATATAACAATTATATGGTAACCACCTTCACTGTGTATAATGGGTCTATAGCCATGAATCTATAACAATGGATTAAAAAAACTCTTAGGATATATTTTCTAGGTACAATTATCTATATAGTTTTAAATAAACTATATGTATAATGTCCCTCGTATTTTGTCTCTCTTGGGATCATCCTCACAAGCCTCTCCCCCAAAAAATTATCATCCCCACTAAAAACCCTTGTCTTATCCCAAAAACCATCTCCCCTAATTATCCACCACACTTATCCCCGATGTGAACCCTCTCCTCTCCCCTACCAACCATAATCTCCCATAATTCCATTTTCATTGATTACATTTATCCATCCTAAATTTGAAACCCTACCTCAAGGATCTGCTTCAGTTTGATTCAGTTATTCCAGCATCAGCTTCCATCCTCCCTGTTAATTTTCATTCATAAGATCTTCTTTTTTTTATAAGGGTTCCAAAATATAATCACTTTCAATATTTTATTCTCACTATTTATCCCTCTTTATTCTTGGTTCTGACTTCTCCTATGAAATATACGGGTCTTTTTTCTATTATAATTTTTATTTTGGGCCAAATATTGGGGATATTTAGGTTTAGAGTCCATTGATAGAACCTTCTTCCAACTTATGATTATCACTACAAAAGGAGAAATGTTTTGGGGTTTCTTGGTTAAATATTCACTTTTTGAATACTATATTTCATTGAAATTAATTTATTTCAGTTTTCAAAGTGTGTTAGAGTTTTATAAATTCATTTCTGTAAAAATTATTCCTTTATTTGGTCCTATTTGGTGTTTCTAAATTGATCATTGATATTTATAACATTAAATAGAGTAGGTTTTTATGAATGTCAAATGTCCCTTTGAAATAAATATATATCAATTATTAAATCCTTGAAAAAATGGATATAAGAATATAAAAGGAATTTTTTATATAAATTCATGGATTTTATTCAGGTTTGGATTTTAAATAACAAAATACATGTTTTAAAAATTGTTTCTTGAAATGTAAATATTGTGTCTAGTCCTAAAGGTTGATTTAGTACTTCATGGGTTAGATGGTTGATCCCATGGGAGACCTCATTGATTTCCATTAGTTATTTTACAACGGTGGTGGATATATTATTTATAAGTGATTGATATTTCTTGTTTGAATGTTTTTTTATATGCTTGGGTTTTTTCAGAGAGTGTGAGTCATTTTTTGTTCTTTGTTCCTCAAACATCCCTAGCATGTTCAATCACCACAAATTTTTTTCATGGGAACACAAATAACTAGGTGGTAATTATATATTTATGCTACACTATTTTGAATAGATGACTATAGCATAACCTCTAGTGTAATATTGGACATGGTGGGGGATTATCTAAATAATTTTTTTGTGGGAAATGTGAGTATCTTGCATTTGGAAGACAAATCATAGGCCAACAATTTGTCCTACTTGGGTTTTTTAAATTCTGGATATTCTAAAATAAGGATCAATGTTGGATCCCATGACATATTCTACTTGACTAGTGGATTGAATTAGGGATTATTATCTCATTTTTGAATGAATTTTATACATATTTATTTTATTTTGGGAGACTTATATCATTTTCATTCATTATTTACTCATGATGGGTGGTTATTTCCTAGTGGTATACATTTCACATATATGTGGACGAATTCATTTCCATTTTTTAATGACGTTTTTTGAAAGCATTATAAATTAATGGAACTCATTTGGTGTTATAATATTTGGTTCTGAAATGTATTTTTGACTAAAAATTTCTAAGTCCATGTAAACAGATTAAAAGTTATATTTTCATGTAATTAAATCCAAAAGTAATGTTTTTTGTAATGGTAATGGACTTGATAGTGTGTTTCTTATGTTTGTATTTAATATAAAACTATTTTATACTTGTATTTAAAATTGGTTTTCATGAATTTACACATGAATAAAATTTCATGGATTCTTTTGTGACATCATACTTGACCTGTTAGAATACATCATACATATTATTTATGTATGTTTGAAGCTCATGTTATGTTTATATGTTCCAGATTCAAACTATGTTATAATCTTCTCAAGTTTTTTTATTGAGGGGTGAGTGGGGATATGGTAAGAAACATGTTATTGTACAATGGATATATTGGTAGAAATTATTTTTTTCTATTTTAGTATGTTATATAATATTTGTCATCTTATCCTAGTATTTTTATCCACTTTAATTAAATCTTATTTTTATAAACCGGTTTTTAATTTTGGAAGGATTATAATTATATTAATCTTAAATAGGTTATTTATATTTTTTTACTCATATTTATTTATCTTTCATGGATCTATAATTCATTAGTGACCCATTCTATATTTTTAATACATTATTGGACTTCTTTAACACATTCATGAGGATGAAACTATTCGTAAGGTGACGTTTTCTGACGATCTGGTAGTATTTTCTAGAAAGTAGTTGTCCAAAAAATAAGTGATATATTTTATTTCCTCTCAAATGTTAATTTCATTTTGGATTACTCTAATGGAAATTATATACTCACCAATTCATGAATTATTCAATTCCACGACCATTTAAAAGGTCCAATTTTCCTTATGATCTAAACCAATGCATTTTATTTTACCAAGACATTTTTTGTGGATTGTCTACTAATTATAATAAATCGTCATTCCATTCTATATTTATAAAGGCCTGAAAATTTCTATCAAAATATGTCGCCATATCGTACAATCTGTATTTTTTGGAAAACAAATAATTCAGAATAGTTTTCAAGTTTGATTTGTTCAATTTTAATTCATTTCCTTTTTTTAAATTTACGTGTTTTGGGGTTTTGTGTTTTTTGTGTTTTTATATAGTATTTTAGACCATGATGCGGTTGTTTCAGGTTTCCCTTATTAATGGAAACATGCATACCTATTCATCGGTACGAATATACATATATATGTTCCCCCATACATATATATACATATATATATATATATTCACTCGTGCAGATATGAATAAATATATATATATATTGGGGATAGGTGTTATTATGTGTATATACGAATAATTCCAACATTTGTAAGGTAAAGAGGTATATGCCTATTTGAGCATATATCTAATGATCCCCTTGTACACATTTGGCCCTAAAAATATGTAAATATGGGATATGTTTCATTATATATATGAAATTGTTTATATAATTGTATGTGATAAATGGAATATTTGACTTGTCATCTTCAAAATCAGAACACCTTGAGTTTGAGTTAGTTTCCCTTTTTCATTGGCCGTTAAATATAATGAATCATTGATTACATGTATTTCATACAATGATTTTGTACTAAATAATGATATATATATATATATATTTCTTACAATAATTGTTTTATATGAAATGAATCATTTAACAAATTGAATCAAATCAAATAAACCTAACCTGATTCAAATCAAAAGAAACCAAATTAAATGAAACAAACATGAACTCATTCTTACTGAATTGAATGAAATACGACATTATTTAATAATGAATAATAAAAACAATCGGAATTTTTTTTATCCTAAAAAGAGTAAAACTAAATATTCATTAATGAATCGACAATAAATTACATTATCCTATACCAAACAAAGAAATTAAAACTAAAAAAATATAAAACAAATCATATGATATTTTACCAATGAAAATAAATCATAATCAGTAGAATATAGTTAGATATCCCGTCAACATTCTTAGTTAGGATTAAAACAAACATAAATAAATAAGATGAACCATAGGTATCAAAACCAAATAAGATCATTAAGTGTAAATACAAAATGAGTTGAACTATATAAATATTCGTCGTAAAACCCCATAATGGATAAAATAAAACCAAATACAAAATTGAATGAAACAATTAATAAAAACTATTTACTAACAATAATGATTTCAAAACTATATGACACAATCGACATGAATGAAACGTAACTGAACCAAACTAATATGAACCAAATAGAATCAAAATGAATTGATTAGAACCTAAAATTATTAAATCATCTATGCTAATATAAACACGCACAATATGAAAAAAAAATTAATGAAAATGTCCCAATCAAATTTTTATCAAAAAAACCAAACTAACCTAAAACTTGATCTGCCAAGACTATATAAAATTAATAGGAAGATTAATTCCTAATTAATAGGAATTTAATATTTGATAGTTTTATTTTGAAACATTTATCTTTTCTCATTGGCTTGCAGGAATATGATTTGGCCCATGGGGTTTTGTGGATCTTATATGCTGGGTAGTGACATTTATAGTAACAGGAGAAACGTATGTTTTAGTTTAGTTTATATTATATTTTTATCTATTTCATCAACCAATTGGTGTTTCTACTTCATCATATTAATAGTGGGTAGTTATATTCAATTAAGGGGGTTATAAGTTCACTTGTGTTTTCTATGTAGTTTTTTTTGTAGGGGATGGATATTGTGGTAATATAGGGATTATTTATTGGGTTTTATTTTTTCCTACTATTATACAGTGTTCCTTGTGTTAATTTTCATTTCCATCAGTGTTTATGTACGATGTATGGATGGTTCTTGCTAAATGTGTTTATATATTTTCCACTACTACTTTAATTAACTGTTTGTGGGTGAAATAGGTCCCACGTGGTAATTCCTTGATTCTTATACCCTTGTGATAGCCCATGGGAATATCACATCTACCTTACACCATCCTATTCATTCCTACATAAGATTGAAAATAGGTAATTACAATTTCTAAACCATGGGAGGTCCTAGGGAACATGTTATAACTAGGGAGGTATTGGGCACGTCGTCATAATTCTATACCTTCATTAGTCTGGTTCATATATAATATCTCTCAAATAAAACAAAAGTCACAATCCTAGGAACATAAAATCATGACCTATATCTATTTAATTCATATTCTCTTATTTTATATCAAATGATTCATATGTAATGTATTCTTATTTAGGATGAATAAATTATTCATTTTCTGAAGAATAATCTTTCCCCAATAATATATTCCAGGTTCATTATTTTGAATTTATATACTATTAATATATAATAAAATTGATTAAAATTATCCTAAAAATAAATAAAATTTTCCTAAATCCAAACTCTATCATAAAAAAATGACAAAATAAATTCACATATGAAATTTCATGTTAGAAAACTGAATATGTTCATATTTGACATGCCAAGGACAAGAAAAATGTGTTGAGTTATCCCCTAAAATTATGGGATACATTGCATTTATACATTCCCTTCAACATATTATTATTAAACATCATCTACTATAATATGACTAATTTATCAACAATTCTATATAGCATATTCATATTCAAAAATAGATTAATAATATTTCTACTGATATAATTTTTTATTAATCAGGATCAAGAACATTTAGTTATATAGAATGAAAAATCAGAAACACAAGAATGACATGGAAGAAAAATATACATGTAATATGATCATTAAATGCATCAAACTAAGGAAAAAATAATTTTCCATCACTTAAATTTATACATTTTACTGACTAGAATTTCTTATAAACGTATTTCATATCATGTTTTTTATTGGGATAAAGAGGGTATTATATGATTAAGAAAATATATTACATGATATTAGCAATATCATTATAGGCAACAAGAAGAAAATTTCACAACCATAATTGGACAATAAAATTATGGGGATAACAAAAAGGATGTTGGCCTTGTTCTAGAACTAATGATCCTCAAAAATTTATTCATTACATTCCTTAGCAGATACCATTCATAAATAAATAATGTAACCTCTTAAAGTTCCCCCAAAGAGAAAATGTAAAACAGATTATATAGATCATTCATTTTCTTTGATAAATCGAATGGATAATGCAAAATCATTTTTCTTTCTAATTCCCATGAAGAGTTTTCATCCTTTTAATTCATTAATATATCCTTACTTGAAGCTAATTTAATATCCAATGGCACTATTATGTAATAATTAGTAAAGGTCATTTTAACCTCACCTAAATTTTCACTAGTGATTAAGAATCATCTTCTTCCTGTATTCTTAGGTTGTTTTCCATATGATCAGCAATATCCACAAAAGCATCCAAAGCTTCCTCATTGGGAATTTAATTTATAGAAATCATACCAATCAAATCTAAATCAAATTTCTTTTACTTATTCTTATAAAAAAATTATGTGGATCAAAATAACATATTATTCTAGTAGCCCCTTTTATATGTGTCTTGGAAGGGCTCATGTTATAGGTAGCCTCACCTTCCGATATACTAGTATTTGACCATGGTAAATTGGTATATTCTTTTAAATTCCAAAAAAATTTCCCTTATTGTTCAGGTATTCGGCTATGTCAAAATATCCTTTCCTTAAAATGTTTTTAACAATATGAATATAATACATAGACGACCTATCCTCCAAAGAATCTGAGGAAGATAGGTAACAAACATCATCCTTTTAGTTTCCTCATTAAGAGTTTACTTTGTAGGACCTTCTTCTCCTTTGGATATGACCTTAAACAACTAACAATTGTATGAATTCATCATTATTTATTACTTATAAATTTAATAGTTATGTTATACTATTAAGTTATATCACTATAACCCCTTTCTCCGGATTAGAACTGCATGAAAAAATTATGTAGATGAATACAATCATTTTCGAAGTTCTATTTAGTACCCTCAGCATCTAGGAGATCAGGCTTGTAATAATTTAGAGACATAATTATAACAAATAAAACATAATTTAACTCCTCTTAAATAATTTATATTGTTTTTTATCAATGGGATATAGGGGAATAAGTTCTTCAAAATTGTTCGACACTCCCTCTCATTGAGATTCACTCTCTAACAAAACATGAGATGAAGCATTTTTTGAAGGGTTTTTGGATGAAAAATTGTTCCTGATTAAATCAATCCTTGAATAGGATAGACTATATTATAAGACAATAAAGTTAGGGAGAAAAATCTAGTTTACCTTAATATTATTTTAATTTTTCACATCGATTCTTCCGGGAAGGACTTTCTCAATAAAGTGGAACATTTCTTTCACGAACCCTTATCTGTTGTAGACATGAAAATAATATGATGAAGACTATAAGTGAAACTCTTATTCATACATGTACTACCCCTCAATTTCAATTGATATAGAATTCAATGGGGTTATCAATATGTTAACCAACATGAAAACACATATGGGGATATTATGATATAAATATTGAGTTATATAGTCTAAACCTTGATAATTACAAATAAAGTTTCCAATAACCCTATTGTTGGGAATAATTTTAAATTGGATGGATGGGTTAGGAATACATACCTAAATCATTGAGATAAATAATAAAAAAATAGTCAAAACACCTTATGTGATATGAGAAATGAATAGAATTGAAAAAAAAACAAGGGTGGAAGAAATATATGTCAATACCTATCCCCTAGGGCTGATGTCCTGACTACCCCAAGCCTACCACCCATATTCTAGGGGGATTGTGACTAGTGCCATGTAGTCATATCCCACAAGTGGGATCCATTTTCCCAAATACATCTACACACGCACTAGTCTCCGAGAAAAAGTGATAAACCCAATAACACTAAGCAGACATGCATGGACAATAATAAGAAAACCCATATAGTGTAAAAAGTAAAAACATATATAAAGGGAGATGTATACAATCCAAACAATAGAAATGTATAATTTCCTGGAATCTAACTGAAAAAATATCTACCTGATGAGTAGGTATAGAAGCTATCTGAATTGGTAGATGTACACCTCGTTTGTCATAACTCCATCTATGTATAACTTAGTACTTTCCCACAAGGGATCCCATCAAATATTACCCTTATATTCACAAGGTATGTCATGTGTGGGTTAGGTCTTTGATGGGTGGATTAAAACCATACACATTAGGGACCCCAAACCACAATTATTTAGGAAAAATCAATACACAAAGCTGAAAGCCAAATAGGTACACAATGTGTAGCATCTATGATGTGCATTCAAGGGGTCACTAAATTCATCTTACACTAGAATATGTATGTGAAATACCTAAATGAATAAATTATATGAATATTCAAATCCATGGAGACCAACTATGGGTCTTTTTATGAGACACAAACTACATAGGTGTAAGAGACCCAATCTGTAGGAGACACGCTCTGTGTAGGTTCAAGAGACACACTATGTAGGGGACACAGTCTGTGTAGGCATAATAGAGACACTATGTAAGATAAAAACTCTATGTGGGTGTAGTAGAAACCCTCCATATGAGACACACACCATTTAGGTCTAATCCAACCACTAGATTCCTCTCCTAGCAGGCTCCTTCCTGGAGAACATACTCCTAGATCCAAAAAGGTTGTTCGTAAAACTCCATGAAAATCATTATCGAGTATCTCAAATGTAACTCATCATTGTGAGGGTCCCAATTCTGCAAAAGGATTGTAAAATGGAAATACGGTTTGAATGTAAGGGTCATTTTTGTAAAAATTGGCTAGTTACGCCCTGGTCCAGTCCAACCAGGTCTGTCTGACCCGACACGACCAGCTGGGTCGACCTAGCCCACCAGCTCTAGCTTGGGCAGCTCGAGCGCACCAGTTGGGTCCAACAAGATTTGTCCACTGTAGTTTCCCCACCTGATCAATGTGATCGGCTACTACATGACATACAAAATTATGGTTTCCATGGGGTCCAACTATGGTCCCACTAGATGGATGCTTTTGGCCGCGTGACGTGTCCTCCCACCGCGACTCAGTTGTTATATCCAATGACCAACCAACTAGCGGCCCTGGTCAGTACCCATTTCCAGGCACCATAGGCTCCATCCTTCGGCACAGTATCGTAAGACTACACCCATCGATGTCACCCTTCTGGTGATCTCATCCACCACAGACCACATCATCTCCTCTAGTTCCCTAATTCTCAAAACATGGACACCTTTGTGATCTTCAGGTCATCATCTTCCCAAACATGATCTCTAAATCATCATTCTATCACTCCATGAGTACAACCATGTTCAGATCCACCTAGAAGTTTCTGACATGACTACATGGGTCTGTCAGCGATGATCGCAATAATTGGGTTGGATAAACCACCAAGAACACCCCAAGAATGAACATTGGCCTTGTTCATTTTGGCCTTTTTTCATTCCATTAGAAATGGGGGATGAAACAAAAAGTATAATCAGTATGGTTTAATCCCTTTAAAATCCATAGTATAACCACCCCACACAAATGATCGAACCATGGATCAACCTATTTGTGGGTTTATTTTCATTTTTCATTGACAAAGATAATGGAGAAAGAATTCAAAATTCAACCCCTAGCTATGATTGGATCAGTCACTATTGATGATAGATCATAATGTCATCAGAATTATAGAGATCTTTTAAAGAATAGGACTTGTTCTTGTTGGTGATCTATTGTTCCTTTCCATTCATCATCAGCCAATAGGTGGGTTGCACCAACGTCTTTTCTTCATAGGATACAGGGAATTCCATTATTATGCATTAAACCTGAATTTGTATTTAATTAAGGATAATGGAAAACTAATCACCTTGATGTTGTGTTGCAAAATCTCCATGATGTTCCACTATTAAATAAAAATGGGTTCCTCATTCTTTGGTCACAAAGAAACATAAAAAGAAAACATAATAGACTTTTTAAATTTATTTTTATTAATATTATTTTAAAACACCCAAAAACATTTTCTGTAGTCAGCCCATGTTGGTAGAAGTTAGGCCCCACCTAAGGTAAACTCACTATTCTGAAATAAACAGTTCTCTAAGATTTTTCAACTAGGAAACAATTTATATGTTACTAAAATACCATATATGTTCTATTTTAAATAAAATAAAAAAAATATTCAAACATTTATTCTGAGAACCCATCATCAGAGATAATGTTTTATTAAGCAATAAGAAGTACCACCAGGCAAAAAAAACAAAAAAAAAATTAAAAGGCCAAAGGGATGATGTTTGGAGGTCTAAAGTAGTGTAGACTAAGAACATAATCTCTAATAAAATTCTCCCCTTTTGGATTCAAAAAGAGGGAGAAAGGGAAGAAAATGACATTGGTTCCTTGATCCGTAACATCTATGGATGTGAGATAGTCTGCAATACTATTCCCTTATTTCATGTATGTACCACTGAAGTGTTGTTACCAAGAATGGATTTACATTTTCTGATTGTGTAATCAATCGACCACGGTATGGAAAAATTTTAGTGCATGGAGTTGGAGATAACCTTAGAGTCAGTATCCACCAGAGAGAGATATATTTTCTATTGTTTTCATAACTAAAAACCTATGAACATCACTCTAGATTCTGCTTTCATTGATGTCTCTTGTCCATAGATAGCAGAAAAAGCAAGAAGGATGCTTCTCCAAAAATCCCGAACCATACATCCACCGAGAATGATCCCCTTCTGGAATGAATTATCCACATTAATCCTGAAACCATAAGTTGGGGGATTCCACCGCAACCACTATACATTATTACCTCAACAACCAAAATTGTCCTGGGAAACACTACTTTTCAAAAATCTCAGTAAAGGCGCATCACACTTGTTGTTGATACTGTTAACAATATCCATCGTAAGTGATAGAATTCACATAATGATGGATTATTTAGAGTATTTAATGCATCCATACCTAGTCATGATTTTGGATTTCCAAATTCACTAACATGATGCATTCAAAATGAGAGGCTTCACCAGTCTTTCAAAGGATGAGTTATTCATTCCAAAAAACTACCACTCCAATAAGTTTCTATCCAGAGTAATTTTATAGTGCAATGCTAATAAATCACCAAATATGTTCCAAATCTCATTTTCCCATTCACTTCCAAAAAAGAGGTGATTCATAGTCTCCTCTTGATTCCTTGTACAATAGTGGCAATTAGAGGGATGGTTGATACCCCACATTATTATCTTTTCCTCAGTCAGAACAACATGGTTTCTGATTCCCCATGTTAAAAAGTTATATTTGGTTAGAATCTTCCTAATCCCCACAATTCTATTCTGACAATCATATTTCTCCTGATAAATAAGATTTGTCTGAAAATCCTTCGAAGTGAGGAACCTGGAGGTGGTGGGAATAAACATGCACGTTATGGTTCTAAATTGATGCTAATGGGATCAAAAACTCCCCACTAATCCTCATCCAGAACAGAATTCCTAATTCCTAGATGCATACTGGATTCCATGAATGTAATTTTTGGGATGGGACACCCTAGGAAGCCGATCTAGGACCCCTCCTAGTTTTGGTTCCAATAAATCACATTCCCTTAACCCACAAACATGATAGAGTGATAGAGGTTGGTCGGAATGATAGAGGGAATAGTCTCCTATAATGGGGACCCATGGGTAGTCTCAGTATTTCCCACAGATATAGAATACATGATCTTTCCCCAATGAGTACTCTCATCCACTACCACCGATGAAATATTAACATTCATATAGTGGATGGTATCCAAAAGGTTCCAAAAATTGATCCCTCCTTTGTGAATGGGCCTTATAATTTCATTCCATCTCAGCACCTATTCTCAAAATAATCCCATATAATTTTTAAAAAAATCCTAGAAATTATGGCACATTAAATTATCCCATATTTAGGTTATTACATCTATGAAATCCAAAACAAGTGATAAAATGGGGATATTGAGAAAAAATATGAGCCTCTTCTCCCATGTTCTCTCCTTGAGATTTATTTACTACTACAAAAATTTTACCATTGGAATCGACAGTCCATGAATTATCCTCTCATGTCAATCCTCAATCTCCATCGGGTACTCTATGAAAGTCACCTCATCATCAATCTCAAGATCTCTATATTAAATGATGTGTTATGGTTTGTTTATGTATCTCCTCAGCTCTGATACATGGATGACAACTTGTACCATCTCTAACTATGGAGGTAGAAAACCTCACTGACTCTGCTCAAAATCCAATAAGGGCCAATGTAACTCAGATATAACTTATCGGCTCGACCAAATCTCTCTAATCCTCTTCATGGTGATACCCAATAGAAAACATGGTCTCCCACTTCAAACATCATGGGAATCCACCTCCTGTCCTTATAATATTTATGTCTTCTTTTTGTGTTGCTCATCCTCTCTTAGATGAGATGAGCATTCTCTATGGTATCATGGACCATCTCTGAGCCCATGAGTGCTGACACCCCTGGGTCCATCTACAATAGTGGTGACATGTATGGTTGCTCATGCAGGGCCTCAAATCATCCCATACCAATGGTATAGTGGAATATTTTGTTGTACAAAAACTCTACCGGAGGAATATGATCCTCACAACCATATGCATAGCGTTCATCATGATCTGAGACTACTGTAAATGGGACTTCATGGATTCGAACTATCTCCTACATAATGATTCGTTCCTAGAACTATTCTTATCTTTTCACTTGAAATGGTTGGAAGTTGTCTGACTTAGTGAGTTAGTCAATGATAACCTATATGATATCATATCCCCTATACACATGCAGTAAGCCTATCAAGACGTCCATCAATACTCCATCTCACATACACTCTAGCACCTTGAATCGGTGAGTCAGGACTACTGGAGCTTGGTGATCTTACTTCACCCACTGAAAACTAAGGCACCAAGAAACAAACCCTTCCACCACATTTTTCATCCTCGTCCCCCAAAACAGATGTCTGTGGTCCAAGTAAATATTTTTCACACCTGGATGAACCTCTAAAAAGGATGTGTGGAACTCCCTCACTACCTCCTACCACAACTACACTACTACAGTAGTGCACCCATTAAAAAATGCATGTTCACTACCTTTTGATTATCCATCAGGGGCCTTTACCATGGACAAATAAGAACATAGAGCCTCATAGTTGATATCACCTAGCTTCACCTAATATATTTTTTGTAAAAGTGGAGAGGTCACAACCATCAACTAAATATAAGATGCACTCTCATCATCCATAATGAATATCTATAGTGCGACCAATAGCTCTGACGCCTCACCCAGAAACTATATGTTGGTGCTCCTGTTGATTGTGTCATCCACCATGTTCCCCTTCCAAGAGTATAGATTATATTAATGTTATAATCCTTGATCAATTAAAGCCATCCCCTCTCCAAAATGTTTTTATCCTTTAGGAAGAATATATTACTAAATCTTTTGTGGTTAGTGTAGAATAAAACCCTCTCCTCAATCAAGTAATGTCATTGCATCATCAACACAAAGTCTATAAATTCTAGCTTATGGTCATTGGTCGGATAGTTCTTCTCATGCTTCCATACTTGTCTTGAGTTTTAGAAAATCACTCTTTCCCCTTAAATTAAGAAAAAACCCATCCCAATCCATGATGCATCATAGAACAGTATATACCTAATGCCATCCTCCATCAGTCTCAATATGGGAGCACACGTTACCCTGTACATCAACTTCTGAAAGAACTACTAGCTCTTCTCCATCCACATGAAGGGTTTCCCTTATTGTTTCAATACCGTAAAGGGTCTTTATAACCATGAAATGTTAGGAATAAAACACCTATCATACCCAAATAAACCCTAGAAACTCCTCACCTTGGTGATTCTCTTGGGTGGATTCCATGAAATCACAAACACTGTATTTTCCTAATCCACTGCAACTTTAGCCTCTGAAATGATTTGTCCTAGAAATTGCACCTCCCGAATCTAGAACTGACACATAGAGAGATTCCTATTTAGTAGGTTCTCTCGTAGTGTGTCCAATTCATTCCTCAATTGTATCACGTGCTCATTCTTTTACACCGAGTACGCCATGATGTTATCAATGATGTCCATGAAGAACCGGTCTAGTTAATGCTGGAATATATTGTTCATGAGTGACTTAAACACTAATGGGGTGTGAGATAGCCTGAATGGAATCACTGAGTAATCATAGTGGCCATACTAACATATGAAAGCTATCTTTAGTACATCCTCATATCTTACACTAATCAAATTATAGCCATATATAAGGTCTATCTTCAATAACTACCTCACTCCCTTCAGCTGATTGAAGAGGTCATCAATTCTTAGTAGTGGATACTTTTTTTCACATTCACCTGATTCATTCACCATAAGTACACACATATCATCAAGATCCTATCTACATTCTTAGAAAACAATACTGGGGCTACCCATGGTCAAACACTTGGTCTCATAAAGCCCTTCCTCTACAAGTCCCCTAACTATACCCTCTGCTCTCAAAGCTCTGCGAGAGTCATCTGAAATGCAGGTGTAGATCTTGGTTCCATCTCGGCATATAGATCAATGCATAAATCTAACTCTCTTTGGGGATTTAATATGAGGACATCCTAAGGAAATAAATCCTCATACTCCTTCACCACTATTAGAAAGCGAGTACTCTTATCATATATAACACAAAGGTTGAGGATGGGAAATAGGAGAGTGATCGGCTGCACCCCCCATTTGTTAATTCCATCTTGTTCTACATGTGTTTCCTTTTTATTGTAAAGGAAAAATTGGTCCCACATCCATGGAAACACTGCACTCTATGCCTAAAATAGTTTATCTAATCATGGAATGTGGATAACTAGCCTATACCCCTTATTATTTCATAAGGCCTCAATTCCTCTACTAGGAGATCCCAGTAGAATCTCACACCTCTAAGAGTAAGCTTGAACTATTAGAACCAGTGTGAAATTGTCATGTCCCTTACCATAGGAGCATCTAAACCTACGGAGCAAACCCACAGCTCCTCTGGAATCTCAGAGCTCTGAACAAGGACCATTGAAAGGAATGATTGAATAGAACCTATGTCTATAAGAACTGCATATATGGTGTAGAATACACAGATTTTACCTCCAATCATCTCTGGGGAACTAGGGTCTTAATCCTCCATCACTTGGAGTTGGACTCACCCCTATCGACAATATCCCTGATCTTAGGGTAGACCACCTGGGGGTGCTGGTGGTGTTACCTAGAACCTTCACTAAACTTTTGATGCTCTTCCTCCTCCTCTTCCACATCATCCAACTCATGAAAAACCTAATTCCTACCTCCTCTGCCTCAACGGTCCCTCGTCCATATATTGATCAATCGTATCATCATTCGGATAATCTCTAGGCATATGTCCTCCACCACCACCCGATTAGCACAACCTATCCATTGGAGGGAATATTCATCCCTAGAATCCCCTCACTACTGATCCTAAATCCAAGGGTTATACCTTCGACTTTCTAGTCTTTTGGGATCCCATCCTCAACTATCGGCTACCTGCTACCGATTAATCATCTACTTGATTCCTACTGGTATCCCCCTCCACAATTTCCTACTCTTCCAGAAATATCGCTATGAAAAAATCTCTGTCGTGCACCCTAACATTTGTTGGAATATTAAAGGATATAATCTATGTCGGAATATCATGGCATATCCCCTCCTATATGTTCTGGGATCTGAAGAACCAGTTTCACACCATGAATGTCGTGTAGCAAGAATGTTCTTAGAATCTCACTGAAAACTCCACAACTGTCTGACTACACTACTATATGTGTAGTAGATACTATATATGAACAGAGCATAACATCACAGGAATGGACTCCTCCATAAATCGGCTCTCATTGTTTGTCCAAGAGAGGGTCACCTCCTCGTGTGTTTGGATTGTCACGGTCCACCATCTACCCACCCAGCTCTGATGTAGGATCACATCTAGGACCTCCATTTGGTCAAGAGGAATACTCACTAAGTAATAGAACATGTTACCATATCCATCCAATCCTTATATACATAAGAATCTATGTCAACTCGAATCATGGGGGGTTTTTATCTCTAAAACTCATCCAACAAACTGGGTGTGTGTGCATCCTATAATGATAACATCTGTAAGAATTGTTGCAGTCCAGGTTGTGGTATCACTAGTACACCACCATGAGGTTCTATCTCCATCACCAGTTCATGTACTTATGCATCATCATTTAGTGGACATTCCTTGTAGTACCGCACCATAATCCAAGCTGGATGCTTGGGTGGAAGCACCCTGAAACAGAACAAGATCTACCATAGTGAATAGAGTATACCTGGTCAACTGACTCGAACTCAAAAAGGGAATGAGAATTCACTCAATTACTATATTATGTATGAAACCACTGTTTTAATGCACTGAGTTGAAAATTAGAATTCATGGTCCCAGTTTATGGATATACCGAAATCCGTACCAACACTGGACTCCCAATCCAGAAATCCATACTTGAAACACTTAAAAAAGATGCCACAAAAAAATTCACAGACTCTTGGTCCATATGATAGAACCTTCCTTGGATCTAATACTAGTATATCATGACCCATCCCCTGGGGGCTAATTTCATGACTACCCCAATTTTTTCTCCCATAGGCCAAGTGCAGGAGACTAGAACTAAGTAGTCTTATACACCACAAGAGGGGGTAATTTTACCCAGTACCTATACAAAAGCACATTTATCCTAGAAAACTAGCTAAAACAAAAACATTTAGCAAAAATGCATGTCAACAACTATGAAAACCCAAACCGAGTAAATAGTGTGAACTAAATTTAAATGGGACCATTATATAATCCCAAAAAAATAAAATTAATAACTATGGGATTCCATCTGCTGAAAACCCTACCCAAGGTGTAGGTACAGATGAAATCAGATGGTGATAAAGTGAACCATGGCTATCAGGCCTCCCTCTACGTACCAATTGTTTCTGACCCACCAAGGCTCTTTCCAATTCAATTGGTCATCTACACAATAAACTACATGTTTGGGTGAAGACCGTACAGGGGTGAATAAAACCATAATCAATAGGGATCCCAAACCAAAATGGTATAGCATATAAAATACATTAATAAAACTACCAAAGATATAAATAAAGCGTAGCCTCTAAGTTGTAAATTCAAGAGAGTCACTAGAGTCAGATCACACCAATATAAGTATATGAAATACATATATGATGACAATCCAGAAATATTCAAATCTAAGGGGACACACTCTGGGTCATCGTAGGATACACAATCCGCATAGGTATTGGAGACACACTCCATATTAGAGACACCCTATGTAGAAAAATGAGACACACATAGTGTAGGGGTATAAGAAACATGTCGTAGGATATATAATCAATTTTCACACATCAGAAAAACTCTGTAGGATACACACACCATGTGGTCACAAAATTTACACATCATAGAAGAAAGACTCTATAGTAGACACACTCTTTGTTGTTTATATCTAGCCATTGTATTTCTCTCTTAGTGTGCACGTTATGGGATAACCTACTCAAGAAAAAACGTTCATATTCCAACCTCCACAAAAACTCACATAAAGTATCTCAAATGTTACAACAAATCATGAAGGAACCAAAACTGTAAATGGCCTGTCAAACATACATATATTATGATCATTACAAGCCTTTTATTAAATAGGGGTCGGTGGGTTCCATGTTCGGTCCGACCTGGTCGGACCGACCCGACCCAATATGGGGCCCACTAGGGTGGACCTAGCCCTCCTAGATGAGGCATTTCCCACCTACTCTAGCCTATCCCACTCAAGTATTCCATTTCCTTACACCCAGACATGGCCACTAGCTCGTCCTTGCCTGGTCAACACGGCCAGCTGCCGCATGAATTGCCCCGCGGTGGTTTCCACAGGGTCCCACCATTGTCCTATTAGATTGTGGATTCCCACTGTAACTCAGTAAAAGTCATCCCCATCTACCCTTATAAAGGTGAAGATCGAAACATGTTGTTGTGTGCCACATTACCCTTCCTTAGGCATGGACTTGCTGGACTGCACCCATCACTGCTACCATGCCAGAGAGTCACACCGTCGCACACCACCATACGCCACTGCCAGAGGGTTATACATTGTGGACCTCCTTGTCTCCTCTGGTGCCCCATTTTTAGAATTGTAGAAACCATTGTGATACTTGCGTCATTATCTTCACTAATGTGGTCTCAAAATCGTCTTTCTGTAGCATTGGGGGTCCGAAAACATTTGGAACATCCCTGCAATGCCTGACATGACCACATGGGTTTATTGGTGGAGAATGCAGGAATAGGGTAGGTGAAAACACCAAGAACACATGATGAAAAAACATCATCCTTGTTCGTTTTGGGCTTCGTTTTTTCTATTATTAAAGGGGGATGAAAACAGAAGCACAATCACTAAGTATTAATCTCTTTAAACCCCATTGTCTAACCATCTCAAAAGAACAATTGAACCATGAATCAACATGTTCGTTGGTAGGATTGCATTCATCATTGAAAATAATAAAGATGAATGAGTTAAAAAGACAACCACTACATGGGTTTGGATCACTCACTGATGATGATCTATCATTGTTTCTTCGTCATTAGTGAGATCCTTCTAAGGGGAGAGACTGTTGTCATTGGTGATCAGTTGTTCATCGTAATTCTTTTTCCTTCAATAGGTGGGTACCACCAAATAATTTTTCCCATAGGATAAAGGGAATTAAAGGGTTAAAAAGTATCCTTGAATTCATGTTTAATTATGTAGAATAAAAAATTCATCACCCCATCGCTATGTTGCAGTGTCACCACATTGTTCCTTTAAGAAACGAAATGGGTTTCCTCATCGTCATGTCACAAATAAATGTTAAATGAAAAAAAAATGTTTTACGATTATTTTATATTTTTCATTAAAAATTTCCAAAAACAGTTTCCACAGTCGACACTCACCGGTTGAAGATTGGCCCCACCTAAAGTAAACTCATTGAATTGAACTCAATGGTTCTCTCATATTTTTTATTCAGGAACCTATTTATAATTTACTTAAACCACACATGAGCTCTATTTTTAAGTATCATAAAATATATTATGAATTTATTCTAGGCAACCTAGGCTTCTGAATCACATGACATCTTACCTCCTAGTCTCAAAATAATCTCATATAATTTTCAAAAAAATACATGTAAATTCCAGGAATTTACAATGGAAGTAATCGTATGTTTACCATTTTAGATATTGATTAAAATTTTTAAAAATTCAATTTGTTCCACCATTGTTCAAAATAAAAATACAACTAAATATATTGATGGACATGTTAGAAGTATTGATAGAGGGGAATTAATGGCCAAAACAATATCACAAAGAGAATAAATTAAGGGATGATGCATCCAGTAACTTGGAACTTCCAAAAAATTTATGGTGGGGACCATTAAAAGGTTAAATACTATGTGGTACACTAATGATGGGATAATATTTTTAATTAATACCATTTCGTTAATTGAATAAAACTGTGTGGGTCCCAGAACTTGTTGTGAAATTTGATACCTAGTGAGTTTGAGAGTGTGAGGTATGAATATTATGTTCTAGTGGTCATGTTTATTACAATATATCCATAATATAACATAATAAAAACTCTATTATCATATAGAAATAAAATTTCCAAAATTCATATATGTGACAATATTGATGACACAAGTTTGGTCATTATAATTGAATCACTATTCAGATTTCTACAATTTTAGTAATCCATCTCTTCTGTAAAATAATTTTCAACCATTTTACACAATTATCTACATCTACATAGGTGCAGAAAATACCAATGTGTACATTTAGGTGGGATAAGTAACAATCAACTATGTTTTCCCAATTAGTGAGTTGACTCCATAGAAATCATGTTTCTAGACACATGATCAATAAACACAAGTTATATAAAATAAATATTACAAAAAATCATATCTAATCATAAAAATATTATAATGGAAGCTTATCAAGATAACCATATATCATATTCATAATGATAACTAAATTATAATTATTTTATATAATTATAGATATACTCACACTTCATAATCATATGAATAAACAAGTCCCCCTATGAATAGTGTCCTACTAGGGATGTAATAAATACTATAATATCTATATGATATCCCTATCGTTAATGGGTAAAATCTAGTCATAAAATAATATTCATTAATGGACACAAAATATGAGATATTGGAATAATTTTAACATGGAAATATATTATTGTCAAAAAAATATAAATAACATCATAGAAATAATATTTTCATCACAACCCTTTTTTGTTTTCCAACCAAATGATTCACTATAGATGATACTAACTTAAATGATAGAGTCACATATATATTTATTAGTCATTAATTGTAAATTATATATGAATATATATCTCCCATTATCGCACAAAATAACGAATTTTTAAAATCATGTTTACCTCAAACCCACTATTGCAGGTTAAAAGGATATATTTTCGTTATCAATTTAATCCTCAGTCCTATAGTTGTGAGAGACGAGTGTAAAAAATAGGTGAATAATTTTCATTAAACATTTAGAGTCTCCTAAATATTCCATAATTAATAGAAAATATATGTTTATTGATCATTCTAAAATTATCTAATAATATATTTTCTGGTTGAATTATGATGGGATCATAGATTAAAATAATTAATTGAAGTGCAATGTGTTGCATTTGTTGTCAATGAGGTATGTTGTTGTCAAGGAATGAATGAATGGATGTCAAGGAGTCAAGATGTGAATGTCAAAGGATGTGATGGTGATGGTGATGAATGGAGAATGGCCATGGAACATAAAGATGCATGTCACTTAGGAGATTCACTAAGTGACATAGGTTGTTGTGGTTGAAACATTCTCTATGCAAATCTGACGATTGTTGAGCTGCTCTTTAAGTTCAAAGAACTTGTATCCTGATGATACAATGTCACAACATTGTTTGAAGACCATGCATTGTATTGACAATGCATGAGGAGATGAAGATGATCCATCGACAAGTTCTAAGTGGATGAAGTGGATTAAAGAAGTCCATGTGCTAACTCTTAGTGCATGTGAATTGGAAGTGATCCAACTTGATCTCTGATTAGATCAATGAAGCACATTGTAGAATTTATGTGATTAAGAGCTCGGTTGATGAAGAGAGAAACCTTCGGGAATTCCATTCTTAAATGTTGATTATATGTTGAAGAAGAATGGAGGAATTCTAATGAAGAAGATTAATGCTTGAATTCTCAAGAAGAAGATGAAGGAGAAGAAAGGCTTGAAGTGGTTCTCTTGATATGGCTTGATTTCATGGAGGACTTTGTTTTTTACAAAGTCTTATTCAAGACTTAGCCAAAAAAATTGGCCATCCCGTGGACACCTTGAGGGTTCAACCCCAAGGCACATGTGGGCCTAAGGCGCCACGCCCAAGGGGGAACCCGTGGGGCGAGTCCAGGGCGGAAGGACGCACCCAAGACACCGCTAGGCGTCTGGGGCACGCCCGGAGGAGCGCGGCAGGGGCGCATGAGCGCACCCGAGTGTGCATAGTGGGCTCTAGGAGCGCGCCCGCAGAGAGAACCCGGTGCGGGGCAGCACCGGGAGGGGAGAAGTTCAACTGAGCACTTCTCGGTAGCGCTTAGTTGATAAGCCGCGAGAAAACCGGGCTTCGTTTCGATGTGGGACGCGGGATTTTCCCGCGGAAGACATCCTGGCCGCACGATTGATCGCGCACCAGATCTCCGCCGCTCATCGCATCCCGCGCGAGATCTCCACATCGCGGCCGTCCGATGTATTTCAAATGCCGCATCCAACGGCCCAGCGTTCATCCTCAACCTCGAGCCATGCCGAAGCCACCCGCGAGCCCCGCTGAACCAGGCGCCTCCCCGAACGACTATTTCGAGTTCCCGGCCACCATTGCCGAAGATGAAGTGTCTGTTGAGTTCGTCTCCTCAAACCGAATCCATACATGCTTTAAAATGAGCTTGCATGCTACCAGTGGAGAAATTCGATGAAGGCCGAAGGCCAACGAAGTGCCGAGGCCATGTGTGTTCGTGCTATGCATGGGATGGGCCAAACAGAGGCCATGCATGCGGTTTCATGTGCATGCACGAGGAAGAGGAGAAAATAAAAGAACCCGCGTGCACCGAAGAGAAAACGCAAAAATTTGGAAAGGTTTTGAAGATCCGAAATCTTCGGTGATTCAAGATTCAACACGCGGATGGACAGAGGCGTTTCTCTGCCTATATAAAGAGAGCCCGAGGCCTTGGAGTGTTTGCTGAAGTTCTGTTGAAAACCCGAAGTCCCACGTGTGCTCTGCCTCGCGAAGTAGAATCCCTGCGCGCTAATCCTTTGCGCGGCAGGAAGACCTTGTGGCTGCAACACCTTGCACGCCCGAGGCTTGTTCCCTCTCTGCCTGCACCCTTGCGCGGCAGGAGGAAGACCCCGCGGGTGTTGCACTTGCGCGCCCCACGGCAGGAGGAGCTTGCGCGCCCGTGACTGCCTTGCCTCCTTGAGTGCTTGCGCGGCTCTTGAAGAACAGTGGAGTTCACACTTGGTGTTGTGTGTGCGAAGTGGAGAAGAGGACCCGAGGCAGTGCCTCTTGTGTAAACATTGAGAAGGCCGAGCCTTTGTGCTTGTGTGCCAAGAAGACAAGAACACCCGTGGCAGTGTGTGTGCATAAGTGGAGAAGGAAGAAGTGTGTGTGCATAAGGAGGAAGACCACACTATTTGTGTGTGTGCAAAATTGGAGAACACCCTACGGGCAGTAGGTGTGCAAAGCAAGAAGAGCCGAGGCTTTGCCTCTTGTGTGTGCAAAGTAAAAGTTGAAGGCCGAGAGGAAGTTTGTGCAAAAGAAAAATACAAGTGGAGGTCGTAGACCTTGTGTGTGCAAAATGGAGTACCAAGTGGGTGCATAAGAGGAGTGCACACTTTGAAGGAAATTAAAAGAACAAGGAAGTGTGTGTGCTTTGCAAGTGAAGTAGGCCAAGCTCAAGTGTTTGCCAAAGTGAAGAAGTTTTGTGTGCAATGAGATAAGGAGGCCGAACCTAGTGTGTGTGCACTAAGTGAAGTGAACACATTAGAAGAAGGAAGAAAGAGGAGACCCTCACACTAAAGTACAACACACTTGTGAGTGTGTAAACAAAAAGAACAAAGTGTGAAGAAGGAAGAAGTGTGTGTGCTTAAAGCAATTGCACTTATTGAGTGTTTATCACACTAAGAAGAACAGGAGAGTGCATGCATGCATGCATGCACGTGCACACGTGAACAGAGCCAAATCAGTGGTGTGCATTTGAGTTGTCCAAGACCAGAGGATCTTGAAGAAATTGAGAAGGCCATGCAGTCAGTGCATGAGGATTCAGAGTTGCCATGCATTCAGTGCATGAAGTTGAAGTGAGTTGAGACTGGACCGGACCAAAGTTAAAGATATCAGTTGTCTGAGTATTCAGTAGTTGGAGAGAGAAGCCAGGTCATCCTGAAGAAGGAGATAAAGCCTGAGCTAGACGAGAAGCCCTGATCAACCACAAGTGATCAGAAGAGAAGAGCAAGGCCAGCAGCCTTTATCCCAGACTGCTGAAGTTACTTGAAGAACTTAAAGTGAAGAAGAGCTACTCGTGTGACTCGAGGAGCCAGGAGAAGACCCTGTGGGACTCAGGGAGAAGAAGTCTTCAGTGGGATTCTGGAGCAGGCCAGTGGGACTCTGGTAACACTGTGGGATGCAGTATAAAGACCCTCCTGTGGGACTCAGGAGAGATACAGTGGGACTCTGTATCGACCATTGTAATTTTAACAGGTTATAATGGAGAATTCATGCTGGGAGAGCATGGCAAGGATGTAGGCCTTTGGTGCCGAACCTTGTAAATCCTTGTGTCCAGTGCCTTTACATTTACTGCATCATTCGTGGAAATGTGAGAGATACAAGAAGAGTGGATCGAGGCTTTAACCAGCCATAGAGGTTTAATTGATAAAGAATCAATTAGTAAAAAGTTTTAAGGGATCACTGATTCACCCCCTCCCCCTCTCAGTGATTCACACTGATCTGGGAACTTCAATTGGTATCAGAGGGAGGTTACCTCTAAAAGATCCAAGGGTGTCTTTATGAAGTGTAGATTTGAGGAAACGAGCGACCAGCCTCAAATGGAGATATCTGCCAAGACTCAGAAAAATAGAAAGAATAAACAGGCCAAGAAGATGAAGAAAGCCTGTCCTAGCTATGATGAAGTTGAAACAATGAATGATCTTCAGAGTGCACTCAAATATCTTCAGAATACAGTTCCCAAGGAAGTGGCAAAGTGTATAGTTACAGGCATCCATGATCTTCATGAAGAAAAATCACAGTTAGAAGAATAATCCAATGCTATGGAAGATCAGATGGCTAAAAGGTTTGGCATAACCAACACTCTCAGAAAGCTGGTAAATGCCAAAGATGAAACAGTATCCCTTTGCAATGAAAGATATGAAGACACTGCTGAAGAATTGCAAAGAAGCCTTTCTGAGAAAGATTTCTTTAAAATAATGGTCAGAGATGTTTTCCATGCACTGGAAAAGAGGCACAAAGTGTCAATGGTTGTCAGAGATGCTCAACTTGAAGAAAAAGTCAAAAGGGTGAAGGATCTTGACAACTCATTGCTTGAAATGAAGCAGGTGCATGATGACCAGATGAATCAGCTGAAAGAGAATTGGGAAGGAAAGCTAAGAACTGTTGAGGATGAGAAGAACTCCCTCAACATGAAATACTTAGAACTAGAGGTGATATTGAAAAATCTGCAATCACCCAAAGCTGAATCCTCCCAGTCAGCTGGAAGAAGACATGTTTCTACTCAAGTATGCTTTGAGCAGGATGATTCTAGGAGAAAGACATCCTCTAATAAAAGTGCAACATCTTCTAGAAAGAAGGTACCATCCATACCATCTTGTACTGATGCTTCTAATTGTGTTTCCACAAAAAGTGCAGGATGGAAAAATAATTCCAAACAAGTATGGATGAAGGTAGTAAAGAAGCAGAGCTCCCCTGAAACAGCACAACAGGTCAAGAAGAGTACCCTACAATCAGAAGGACTGAAGAGGTCAAGATTCGTGGGACAATGCTGGTGTTGTAATAAGTATGGGAACTGTGCAAAGGATTGTTGGTACAATCCACTGAATGTCAAAGCACAAAGGAAGCTCATGCCAAGGGGGAGCAAGCCAGAAGAAAAGAAGCAGCATCCACAGGTCCAGAGACATCTGTTTACTGCAAATAGATTTGGATTACTTGACAACATCTGGGATGATTGCAAAAGTGGTCAAAAAGATACATGTCAATCTCCAACTGTATCCAGAGCTCAAAAGAAGAAAAGATCACAGAACCTGGCTTAAAAAGATTCCTTGGGAAGCAAGAAGAAAGTAAAAAAAGCTCCCAAGAAGAGTTTGAAGAATGAAGAGAAGTCCTTGGAATTGAAATCCAAGAAGGGTTATGCATCCAGAAGGACCACCAAGAAAACATGCTTCTACTGTGGAAAGAAAGGACATATCATGGATCTTTGTAAAGAAGCCATGAAATTCAATAGAGGCAGACTGGACTCAAACAGACAATCAATCCAGAAGAAGCAGAAGGGATTGGTTGAAAATAAGTTGCCTAAGAAAGGTGGCTTAACAGTATCAAAAGAACCATGTGGAATTTCCAAAACTGAGGCCTCACTTCCAAATGACTTGTTAGTCATATGGCCTAATCAGTTGCAACTTGCCAAAGATCTGCAGAGAGATGAAGATGAAGTTCTGGCAATTTCTAAGGAAAAAGGGAAGAAGAAGATTTCACATGAAGATGTTTTGAGAACCACACCAGCACAATCATCAATGAAGATCAAATATGCAAGTGTGAAGACTGGTGAAAATGGGACATCTCGGTTGAGAGAATCTTCTCAACCTTGTTGTTCACATTGATGAACCAAGGAGGTTCCATCTCATTCCCTTATACTCTTGGTATATACATGTGCTAACATTGCAGGGAATTGAAGATGATGATCATTCTCATCTGGAGGATGGTTTGGATAGAATGGAGTGCACCCCTTGAGGGGGAGCCAATCTGGAGAAGATGGTATTCTAAGATTTAATATTATCTTGAGAAAAGCTGAAGGTATTCCAATCATACTTTCATCCCTTGTTTCTTAATTGTATTCATCATGACAATTAAGGGGGAGTATTGATTGAAGACAAATGAATGAAAGGGGGAGCTTTATCTTTGCACTGAACTTTCTAATGAGTTTTGTGAAGCATGTGCAGGATTTAGCAATTCATTGTTATATCTGAAAAATTTCAAACCCCTGAAGCATGATCTCACATGTATAGTGAAATGTGCACAGCATTGAAAAATCTTGGTTATATCACTCTTGTTTTCTACACCGGGTTAGCCCAAGTAGACTTAGAGCTGATTTACTAAAGGTTCATTGCTCAAGTGAACATGTGACATCATCCCTCTCTTAGTGATTTTCAAGAAGATGCTATTCAAAGGGAGGAAGAGATTTTTGAAAGTGAACCACACCACACCTTTGCATTTGATTGCCAATAAGGGGGAGAAAATATTGGCACACATATTGACCCATTCATATGTGCTGAAGTGGTGTATTGACAACAAATACAAAGGGGGAGATTGAAGTGCACTGTGTTGCATTTGTTGTCAATGAGGTATGTTGTTGTCAAGGAATGAATGAATGGATGTCAAGGAGTCAAGATGTGAATGTCAAAGGATGTGATGGTGATGGTGATGAATGGAGAATGGACATGGAACATAAAGATGCATGTCACTTAGGAGATTCACTAAGTGACATAGGCTGTTGTGGTTGAAACATTCTCTATGCAAATCTGACGATTGTTGAGCTGCTCTTTAAGTTCAAAGAACTTGTATCCTGATGATACAATGTCACAACATTGTTTGAAGACCATGAATTGTATTGACAATTCATGAGGAGATGAAGATGATCCATCCACAAGTTCTAAGTGGATGAAGTGGATTAAAGAAGTCCATGTGCTAACTCTTAGTGCATGTGAATTGGAAGTGATCCAACTTGATCTCTGATTAGATCAATGAAGCACATTGGAGAATTTATGTGATTAAGAGCTCGGTTGATGAAGAGAGAAACCTTCGGGAATTCCATTCTTAAATGTTGATTATATGTTGAAGAAGAATGGAGGAATTCTAATGAAGAAGATTAATGCTTGAATTCTCAAGAAGAAGATGAAGGAGAAGAAAGGCTTGAAGTGTATCTCTTGATATGGCTTGATTTCATGGAGGACTTTGTTTTTTACAAAGTCTTATTCAAGACTTAGCCAAAAAATTGGCCAGCCCGTGGACACCTTGAGGGTTCAACCCCAAGGCACATGTGGGCCTAAGGCGCCACGCCCAAGGGGGAACCCGTGGGGCGAGTCCAGGGCAGCAGGATGCACCCAAGACACCGCTAGGCGTCTGGGGCACGCCCGGAGGAGCGCGGAAGTGGCGCATGAGCGCACCCGAGTGTGCATAGTGGGCGCTAGGAGCGCGCCCGCAGGAGCAGAGAGTGGGCGCAGAGCGCGCCCGCAGAGAGAACCCGGTGCGGGGCGGCACCGGGAGGGGAGAAGTTCAACTGAGCGCTTCTCGGCAGCGCTTAGTTGATAAGCCGCGAGAAAACCGGGCTTCGTTTCGATGTGGGACGCGGGATTTTCCCGCGGAAGACATCCTGGCCGCACGATTGATCGCGCGCCAGATCTCCGCCGCTCATCGCATCCCGCGCGAGATCTCCAGATCGCGGCCGTCCGATGTATTTCAAATGCCACATCCAACGGCCCAGTGTTCATCCTCAACCTCGAGCCATGCCGAAGCCACCCGCGAGCCCCGCTGAACCAGGCGCCTCCCCGAACGACTATTTCGAGTTCCCGGCCACCATTGCCGAAGATGAAGTGTCCGTTGAGTTCGTCTCCTCAAACCGAATCCATACATGCTTTAAAATGAGCTTGCATGCTACCAGTGGAGAAATTCGATGAAGGCCGAAGGCCAACGAAGTGCCGAGGCCACGTGTGTTCGTGATATGCATGGGATGGGCCAAACAGAGGCCATGCATGCGGTTTCATGTGCATGCACGAGGAAGAGGAGAAAATAAAAGAACCTGCGTGCACCGAAGAGAAAACGCAAAAATTTGGAAAGGTTTTGAAGATCCGAAATCTTCGGTGATTCAAGATTCAACACGGGGATGGACAGAGGCGTTTCTCTGCCTATATAAAGAGAGCCCGAGGCCTTGGAGTGTTTGCTGAAGTTCTGTTGAAAACCCGAAGTCCCGCGTGTGCTCTGCCTCGCGAAGTAGAAGCCCTGCGCGCTAATCCTTTGCGCGGCAGGAAGACCTTGTGGCCGCAACACCTTGCGCGCCCGAGGCTTGTTCCCTCTCTGCTCGCACCCTTGCGCGGCAGGAGGAAGACCCCGCGGGTGTTGCACTTGCGCGCCCCGCGGCAGGAGGAGCTTGCGCTCCCGCGACTGCCTTGCCTCCTTGAGTGCTTGCGCGGCTCTTGAAGAACAGTGGAGTTCACACTTGGTGTTGTGTGTGCCAAGTGGAGAAGAGGACCCGAGGCAGTGCCTCTTGTGTAAACATTGAGAAGGCCGAGCCTTTGTGCTTGTGTGCCAAGAAGACAAGAACACCCGTGGCAGTGTGTGTGCATAAGTGGAGAAGGAAGAAGTGTGTGTGAATAAGGAGGAAGACCACACTATTTGTGTGTGTGCAAAATTGGAGAACACCCTACGGGCAGTAGGTGTGCAAAGCAAGAAGAGCCGAGGCTTTGCCTCTTGTGTGTGCAAAGTAAAAGTTGAAGGCCGAGAGGAAGTTTGTGCAAAAGAAAAATACAAGTGGAGGCTGTAGCCCTTGTGTGTGCAAAATGGAGTACCAAGTGGGTTCATAAGAAGAGTGCACACTTTGAAGGAAATTAAAAGAATAAGGAAGTGTGTGTGCTTTGCAAGTGAGGTAGGCCAAGCTCAAGTGTTTGCCAAAGTGAAGAAGTTTTGTGTGCAATGAGATAAGGAGGCCGAACCTAGTGTGTGTGCACTAAGTGAAGTGAACACACTTAGAAGAAGGAAGAAAGAGGAGACCCTCACACTAAAGTACAACACACTTGTGAGTGTGTAAACAAAAAGAACAAAGTGTGAAGAAGGAAGAAGTGTGTGTGCTTAAAGCAATTTCACTTATTGAGTGTTTATCACACTAAGAAGAACAGGAGAGTGCATGCATGCATGCATGCACGTGCACACGTGAACAGAGCCAAATAAGTGGTGTGCATTTGAGTTGTCCAAGACCAGAGGATCTTGAAGAAATTGAGAAGGCCATGCAGTCAGTGCATGAGGATTCAGAGTTGCCATGCATTCAGTGCATGAAGTTGAAGTGAGTTGAGACTAGACCAGACCAAAGTTAAAGATATCAGTTGTCTGAGTATTCAGTAGTTGGAGAGAGAAGCCAGGTCATCTTGAAGAAGGAGATAAAGCCTGAGCTAGACGAGAAGCCCTGATCAACCACAAGTGATCAGAAGAGAAGAGCAAGGCCAGCAGCCTTTATCCCAGGCTGCTGAAGTTACTTGAAGAACTTAAAGTGAAGAAGAGCTACTCGTGTGACTCGAGGAGCCAGGAGAAGACCCTGTGGGACTCAGGGAGAAGAAGTCTTCAGTGGGATTCTGGAGCAGGCCAGTGGGACTCTGGTAACACTGTGGGATGCAGTATAAAGACCCTCCTGTGGGACTCAGGAGAGATACAGTGGGACTCTGTATCGACCATTGTAATTTTAACAGGTTATAATGGAGAATCCATGCTGGGAGAGCATGGCAAGGATGTAGGCCTTTGGTGCCGAACCTTGTAAATCCTTGTGTCTAGTGCCTTTACATTTACTGCATCATTCGTGGAAAGGTGAGAGATACAAGAAGAGTGGATCGAGGCTTTAACCAGCCATAGAGGTTTAATTGATAAAGAATCAATTAGTAAAAAGTTTTAAGGGATCACTGATTCACCCCCTCCCCCTCTCAGTGATTCACACTGATCTGGGCACTTCATTAATGTTCATAGGTGATTTCATGATTATAGGTACTAGAAGAGTATTATTCATATTTATAAGTGATTTCATATTTACTAGTATATAAATAGTTAAAGAGGTGAATTATGGAGCTATGTTATTTTAATAGGAGAAGAGTATATACCAAAGGTTTACATACCATTGGAATAGAGTTATACATGATGGTCTGAGGAGAAAAGTGTATAACAACGGTTCTATATCCCACTGGTAAAAGGTATCCTAGAAATTATATATACCATTGTTTGTGAATAGTTGGCATGAATATATCCAATGGGTTTCATTGAAACTGTTGGAAGAGTGTAACTTGAGATAGCCAATACCAATGGTTTTACAGAAACTATTGGTATATGTATATTCTAACAACCAACATTCCAATAGTTCTTGAAACCATTAAGATAGCCTATCTTGATGGTTTTAGAAGATAACCCAATGAAATTAATGCATTTGGATAGGATAAATTTTCAGTAGTGCCTCTTAGTTTGGTGTGTCAATGTTGTTCCACATTTTATAATCTCTGATGAATATTAATTTATTTACAATCATTATATCCATATATATACTAAATTAAGTCACTGTCATCATTTTATCTTATACAAAATTTCATGGATATTTATATACTCCCATATTATGGTGGTTATCTTATATATTAACATTGATTCCCTTTTTATTAAATTTTTTATGTTTCACAATATATTTTTTTTGATATTTTTCTTTTCACCAACAAAAAAAATAATGATAATAAATTGTTCTATTGATATGGTTACAGATTTCTATCATCTATTAAAAAAATGAACCTTATTGATCCCTTTCAAATGATCTTTCCATTATACAATTAATAAAGTTACATGATCATTCAAACATATGACTCACTATTTCTATTTTATTGTAACTTTCTAATTCATTTCTCTCACAAATTATGAATTATTTTTTATGTAACTCCTATAGAAATATTCATATTACTAAAAAGGAATAGAATCATCCATATTGGTATATATACCATAACCTCCAACATTTAAAAAATATCATGATAATTTTATGATATTTGATTTTCAATATTTAATTTTTCTAGAAGAATCATGAATTTATTTGATAGTGTTCGTTATGTATTTCAATTTTATGTCACTTAGTGTGATGGGTTGTGACTATAAAGAAATGAAATTTAAAATATATTTCCTTAAAAGGTTATAAAATTTATTAACCTTATATATAATTTAATGTATATATTATTACTCTTAAAATCTTATAATAAATCATAAATACATCCAATGTTAGTCACTTTTTCCCATATCACTATAATTTCACCCATATCCTTCCTTGTGACATATCATTCCATTGTGTGCAATAACCCCTATCATTCCAAGTGTTCTTTTTCTTAAAAAATTGTATTTTTCTTTCAATATTCATGTAATTTTCAATTTTACTAGAGATTGAGGATTTTGTAATTGAATTTGTTTAAGGCATAAAGGGGAAAGTGGTATTAAAAACCCACCAAATACAGGGTCATCTTATATAGGGTTTTTATGGGGGTTTACTATATGCAATGCCTTATAGTTAATATATTTTCTACCTAGTATATTTGTATAGATAATCTGATTAACTTATTGTTTTTTAAAGTGATAAGTATATTGGTATTTTCCCTAAATTTACAATCCATAAAAAACCATAGGTAAATTCATTTTGGATTGGTTTAGAAACAGTTCCCCCCAATTTTTAACACTCTCTCCAATACATTCATCTCTATATAAAAAATAACTTAAATACTTCACCAATTTTATTCCAACACCACATGGAATTATTTCTTCAAAAAGGATACATTTGGTGCTTCTTCCAATCTAATATCATCTCCTATTGGTTTAAGGTATCAATCTAAAATACATCCTTCCCACTTCTATATGTTCTAAATCTGTTATTTATTCTTATATTTCTTCATCTAATAGGTTATAGGAGTTAATCATGAGTATTAAAAATGTAACAACCAATATTTAATTTTGTATTCGTCTATTACTAAAATATGTAATTTAATATCTACAGACCATTATTCTTGGTTTTATTAAACTCTCAAGTGGTGGTGTCACATCTTCTTTTAGGGTAGGGAATAATTTCTACATTAGTATAGGTAGAAAACCCATCATATCTTCCGTAAAATATATTTTTTTGGTAAAAAATGATACATGCCATGGTGATAATGATTTCAAAATATATAATTTTCTTCAAGTTACAATTCCTTGAAATTATTTCCTAAATATAAAATCATCATTGATTAGTATGTATATATATTGTTATTATCATGGTTAGTTTCTTGTACTACCTTACATAGTTTAGGTCTAGCTTAGAATACATGTTAATTATTTTTTCTATATCAACTATTATTATTATTTTGTATTTATGATTATTGTTTCTGATTTACATGATATGTCAAATCCAGAATTTATCTTATTAAATTTTCATACAGGTAATGAAGTTGAATTATGGCATGTGGTTTATGGATTTTGTTGGTTATGAGTTATGAATAATGTATTGTTATGTAAAAATGGTGATTATTTTAAATAACAACTTAAATAAAATTATTTTATCTTTATTATTTGATACATGTATCTAGTTATTAAATTGTTAATTAAATCATTTGTTTAGTGTTGTGTCATTTTTATAGATAACATGAGATGGTGTATCAAAAATTTGTGGGTAACTAATTTTTACTAGGATGTACTTCATGATTTCCCTAATTTGGTATACACCTTCTACTTTCCCTTGGGATTGGATATATGTTTTCTAAAAATTTAACTGCAACATTCCATTTCATTGGGATGTGAATTACCCCATGAATTTGAAGTATATTAATTTTACTCATATTTAGTAATTTATTTAATGAAGGTAATCATATCTTTGGGTACAATTATTATACTTGTTTTCCCATGATAGTTGTTATATCTGTATATAATTATTTGAGAAGCATCTTTTTCCAAATAAATCATCATTTCTTCATTCCCTATATTTCTATTACATGTATAACGGTGTATGATTTGTATGTAATGGTTGGATAGTGTCTTAAAATTGGGTAAAAGATATTATTTCCCAACACATGTCCTTCTATGATTCAATTAGATCGTTTTATAGATGATCCCTAAAATTTTATGGTGCTGAATCATGGTAGATCATAGCATATAGTTAATGAAATCAAGATTGATACATTTAAATTTTTTTAATGGTTTATGGGAGGATATTAGGGTTTTACAAAGATGTTCTATATTGTTTTTCTCAAACATGGGAGTTGAAATTTTGTACTTTAGGGATATTGTGGTTCATTTTGTAGTTATAGATGTTTTTCCCTATTTATACAAGTTATGTGGTCAATATAATTACCTATTTACTTATGATATATTATATTCATATATATATATATTATAATACTAGATTTCTATAAGTAAATTTCTTTTAGTTTTTTAGTTTTTATTGATGGTGGGAGGATGTTAAGAAGAATTCAAATGAACACAATTATATTTTTCATTGAAATATAAAATGGAATATATTTTTATTCCAAGAATAGTGGTTTTGTACAATGATTTTTTAGGATGGAGGATCTAGAGGAAAAGTGTTTTCATGGTATTAAGTATTTATCCATGGTTAGTGATTTCTTAGTGTGATGTGATGTGTTTGGGTGTGGGGTAAGACTTGTGAATGTTTTATATATATTTGGATAAATATATATTGGATATTTCTATATGGATTTGATTATTTTATCTAAAGTTATTTAATTAAACTATCAATTCATTTTCCTTATTATTTACTAATATTCAATTTTTTTATCTGTGTTTAATTTGTTACATTATGGTTTTTTAATGGGAGATATTGTAATCTTGGTGGTGATGTGAGGATTTGAAATTAATACTCAAGTATTCATAAATTTTTGTGTGGATGATTACTTTTTTTATTTGTTTTTATTTCTCATATCAAATTCCAAACTATTTTTAACTCTATAGAAAAGGGGATATCATTTAATTAAACATATATTAGACCATTATCACACAACAAAAAACCCCATGTCATCAATATATTATGATTTCATGTTTTAATATAAATTCAAGGTGGATATTTTATCACTTTTTTCATTTTAGACTTCTTCATCATTTATTTTCATTGTATTAAATCATTAATGGTAATTTATCATTCTATGATGGGAATTTTCGAATTACTTAAAAAGAGGAATGCTTTTTAATATAGGGTTCTCAATTATTAATTTTTCATGTATATATATATATATATATATATATTTCTCTATTATATTTCAATGAGATATATTACTGTGTGGTATTTTGTTTTTATTTTACTTTCTTTTATGGAGGGTCAAGATAAATAGGTTTTATGATGAATATTGGTGATTTTGGTGATGTTTTTATCATCAAATATTCTATTTATTATATTATTGTTAAGGATCCAATTGAGGTATGGGATTATAAAAAAATATTATTTTGATTCTATGTATTGGTGGAATCATCATGCTTTATTTTTTGTTGGATAAAGATTCTATATTATTATAATGAATATAATAACTAAACAATGTAAAATTGAACAAAATGGTCGGTGTTATAATCGAGAATGAATTTCCAAATTTTTATTTCTTCCAAATAATTTATTTCTTTTTGGTTCAATTTAAATTTGAGTAAATATTCTATTTACATAAATCATGGTGTTCCAAAAAATATAAAAACTTGTTAATTATCATAATGATGGTAATGGAATGTAAAAATACGCATCATTAATTGTTAGTATTTAATATTCTTGTATCATTTAATTCTGATTTCTGACATTATTATGGAATAATTTTGATTCTATAATTTATGTGGTGGTTTTATGGTATCCGTGTTTGTTGGAATTCAATAGTAGGGGAGAAAAAAAGGTGGGGGTTTGTTATTGTGGTAATATTGTGAAATTAAGTTGGTTGTGTGGTTTAGTTTTTTAGAGAATATAATTTTATTGAAATGAATTACAACATTTACAGGAATGTTATTTATTGATATAAATGATGGGGATGGAATTAATAAATGAATTGATTGGTAACTGAAATATGGAAAATATAAATATTTTAATTGGAATTGAATTTGAGAAATTATAATGATAGGTAATTAAATTTGAATTAATAAATATAATCCATCTATCAATTGATAACTGTTAGATTGGTAATTAATTTTGAAATTTGAAGTTATGTGGTTATTATGAGGTAATTTATTAGTGATTGTATAACTGGTATGTTTTATGGTAAGATATTTATAGGGTTTATTATTGGTTATGAGGAATGTGAGAAGTAATTTTTTACCTATATAACTGTTATTGTTTAGAGAATTTACTATTACATATTTGGATTTTGTAATCTTTTATATATATTGTTTTTTATAATCTTTCATATGAACAATCACCCTTTTTGGGTAATTATATAGATTCCCATTTGTGTTATTAGGTTTATTTGTTTTTCTAAACATAATGTATAAAGATTATTTGTCTGATTGAAAGTATCACTACTATGATTTTTATTTAATACATAGTATTGTTTATAATATATTTATTTGAATGAATTTGATTATGTGATAATAATTTTTGTTCATAAAGGGGGATTACATGTAAAAATGATGGAATCCAGATAAATTCATCAATTATTTCACACCATACCATGAGGAGGATTCGTATATGTGATGCATGGTTGTGAATTTCTTATTATGAAATGGATATGTTTTTGTGATTTTGATTTTTATATAATATTATTTCGGTAATATTTATATGTGTTCATTTTATTGTGAATGGTTATTAGGGGTTTATGTCATCCTATGATTAATTCATGAATTAGATTAAAGGATAACTTTCCTCATTAATTATGATAGAATCCATGATGGTTAATACTCTCTCTAGTAGTGTATATTGATATTTCAAGATAGTTTTATTTATCAATAAAATTCATTGTTCTCTTAATCTTCATCTTGATGTAAAATTTTGGGTACTGTATTTTTTGGAGGTGTTTAATTTGACTACTTAGCATTAGATCACCTAATTTATATTCATTATGTATCATGATGATCTAGAATAATCCATCTTAATAAGTATGTTTTAGGCAAGGACCATTTTATAATGAGAGGGAGTTCATAAAATATTTTTATATAGGGTTGTGGAAGTTTGATTTTAGTTTTATGGGTATTTGATGTTTTAACCAGAAGGGATATGATATTGGGTATCATTTTCTTGTTTCCCCATGCATTATAGTTTTCTAACAACTACTACGATCTTTAGAGTTATATAGTTTTCTTATGTGGGTTATGGAAAATGATTTTTCTAATTATTATCCATTTTCTATGGTTATAATGTGATATGTAGTAAGTTCCACATATTACCATAATAATAGTTTTTACAAAGATGTTATTAGTAGAAGTATTTTAATATTGATTTTTTAGATTAATTTGATGATTGAATCAATAAATGATAACTTTTTTATTCTCCTCCTACTCATGGGAATAAGGTTGATTGTGGTTATGGTGTTGTATAACATTTGGGAAAGAAACACATTAGAGAAAGGTGCAGTCAGTTTCATAGCATTGAGTATATAATTCAAAGTTTTTTATAGATTATATAAAGTACCATCATATAAATTTTTTTCTTGAATTACATATTACAGGATTTTGGATTTTAAAACTCCTGCTCTACTCCTACATAATTCTATGATATAGGATTTAATGTGGATAAATATATGGTTAATTAGGTGATGAGTATGTATGTTGAATGTTAGACTTGTATTCTTGAGGTATATATGGGATGTCATATGATGATAGGGAAACATACCTTTTTAAAGGATTTATTATTTTATATATATACATATCATGTCATTATCAGCATGTGTTTTTTATATTTTGTGTATGTTTGTATTAATTTTTGTGTGTTTAGATTAACCTTCTTAAATTTTGACGATAATTTGTGATATTGTTTGACGAGTGGTATCATCGAATAGTTACTATGAATATCGAGAATATTACTTCAAATATAGTGTAGTTAATTTTGAGTTAAATGAATATTTAGAATTATTTTTTTATAAAATTATGGGTTAATTCCATTATGTTATTTATTAATAGGTTGTGACATTATCTCCTCGATATGATATTGAGTACATGATTGAATTGTAAATCAGTATGCATCTAATTTTGATGTATTGCTATCATATTGTTCATTAAATGTTTTGTGAGTTTAAAATTTATATATGTGATATGTTACCAAACAATATCAATTATCCCAGTGAATCTCCATATAGGGATCTATTGTTATTTAAAAATAAAATCAATTTTAGTTTGAATATTTGAATAAAATAAAATTTGTTAGACTAGGTAAAAATATATAATTTTTATAATCTTTTAATGACTAATAATCTATTCAACTAGTTAAAGTGTTTTATCTAGTTCTCATTAATTGTTCTACATTATTAATATCATCATATATTGGAGAAGAAGGAAGATAACCTTAAAACATCATTCAGGTGTCATTAAGGGAACTTTTATTATTACTATTTCATTTAGTATCTTTAACAACCTTGTTTTTTTTTCTTATGATTTGTAAATTAATTATTTTAGGAGTTCTAAGATAACTTTTTAATAATATTCATTGGTTAAATTATAATATATAAAAATATAGAGTAGTATCATGATTCGTATATGATTACATTCCTCATATTTCATGAAGGATTTCAGTTGAATTTAATTATATTTTAGTGTATGTTTTTGTCCCATGAGGTGTATTTTCTTGGGAATATAGTTTCATATTATATAGTATAGGTGTATCCTTAAAATATTAAAACAATTTTTGTCAAGTTGGATCCTAAAAATATAATAAATATTTCAATTCTCCTTGTAAATACTTATATTATAATATGTAAATATCAAATTTCTATTCAATTATATCCTAGTAAAACACATTGAATAGAAAATATTATTCCATAATATAAATATATTAGTGTAAGGAAGAATATGAAAACATGAAGAAGAATTTTATTAGTTCAATTTTACTCTTTATTAAATGATATAGAGTCATGTTTAAGTTTTTATATAATGCTTCACATATTTTTTTTGGTTGATTGATATTATAGGTGGGATTAGAAATAACTAAAGAGTCAAAAACATTATTTCCTCAAGAGTGTTACTATGTCTCCAATGTTCTTGATTTGGGAGTGGTGGGTATTTTATATGAATCAATGATAGTAATTAACCACTAAAAATCACATAATGGCCTTCACATATTACAATATCATGAAGTATATCCTCTCATAGTGATATATAAATTTGTATCAATGGTGGTGGATGATATAATTGTTCGATTATGTCATTAAAATCTAATAAACACCTATAAAATTAAATGCAGTGGTTGACGTGTTCATAAAAAACATTGATGGATATATTTTCAATGAGTCAGGGTATATATGGAGGATAATTTAGATATTATATAACTATAAGCTTATATATAGAATAACTATCATGTACATATCATACAATCAATTAAAGAAAAATATTCCTTATTAATATAGTTTGAGAAATTTTTGTTAGGAAAAAATGGCATATAGGTTTAATGATATTTTATTATCATGTGGGTATTCTCTTAGGGGATTGTTTTAGGATGATAAATAATGGGTATTGTTCTATTGAAATAAATTTTTAACACTCGTGATGTGATAGGTAATATTAAATGAGTTTCATATATCACCTTTCGTGGTACATCTTGGTATTTCAAAGACATTGCATACCATGTGGGGTTAGTATTAAAAGTCAATGATGAAGTGGCAAGAATTTTTTTTAGTATCATAGTGTTTAAGATTTTAGAGGGTGAAAGAAAACCATAATGTTAAAATTGTTACTTTTTATACATTAGATGTTCATTACTAAATATAGTAATAAATTTAGAGTTATTTTTAACTTGTTTTAATTCAGAAATCTGTTGATTTGAAACTCTCTTGGAGGTTATTGATAAATTGAAATAGATGAATCATTTCTTATTGATGAGGGAATCTATTGTGGTGGAATAGTTTTAAAGATCATTATATAAGAAATAGTATAACTTTATGGGATTTTAGGGATAGTCAAATTGGATAAAGCCTAAAATTTTAACTGATATTTTTTGATGTGTTTGCATGATACATTTTATTCACAACAATTCATCAAAACTAATTTTAATCATTTTATGGATGATTATCTGAAGAGGATTTTCATTAATCTAGATTAAATGATATATGAATGATTTGTTTTTTTCATAAGTGTGTGTTTTCCCTTGTTTGTTTTTTCTTATATCAATAGTTATCACATTTACATTACCATATAATGGACTAATAAATTTTATACAAAACATTATATATCATCATTTCACTTGATCAATATTTTAGAGTTGGAAATTCATGGTCTAAATATTGGGTAGTGAATGATAGAATGTTTTGGGTAGATTCAATGGAAGAAAATGGTTATTAAATATCACATAGTGTCTTATAATAATAGGAGGTGGACTCCATTGGATTTCATGATGGTGATCATGTGTTTCTGGATCATTCTTTTCCTCAGGGACAATGAATGTTCAGTTATAGAAGTGTGATTACTCCATGATATTTTTGTTCGTTTGTGGTGTGGGCCCAAGATAGGGAGGTTACAATCTAATTTCCCCCTTTACCATATACTGAACAAATTCATGTTTTTTTATTTGTTTCATTTTTTTTTAATATTCATGATGACACTCCAAATTGTGATTATGGGGAGTTTGATATTAGTGATTATTTGATGTTTATTGATAATACTATTGAGAATAAGGGTCATCAAGATATAGTTTTTTCTAGGAATTTCATTCCTTTAGTTCATGTACTATAGAGGAATTATGTATTGTGGGAGTGTAAGTGGAACTATTAATATTATATACAGTCATATTATCATAATTTTTTGTAAATCTATTTTCCATGATGTTGAGATGTTTTGATTCATAATTTTTTTATTTGTGTTTTTATTTTTTTGTGTTGTGAAAGTATTATATAGAATTAATGATTCAAGATTTAGAGATATCTCATGAAGTATTAGGTTTCGTAGTTTTTTATTTTCTCACCAGGTTTTTATTTCATTATATATTATGATAATAACTTAAAGGGTGTTTAATATAGTTTAATGTATTACTCCTAGTACTCTAATTTTTTTTGAGGATTGGAGATTTATGGTGGATGTTTATAATAAATTATTTTAAGAATGGAGGCTCTTTAGCATAAAATTAAAAATGAAACTAAGATAAAAATATAAATAATAGTTATGCTTCATGATTTATTTTAAGATATAAGGAATCGAAAAAGGTTTTAATGGAATGAAGTGTTGAACTATATTTAGTGATGATACAAAGGTGTGTTACTTGTGATAGTATTGGTATTGATCTATTAATTATTAGTGTGTATGTTGATGGATATGGTTTCTGTAATAGTGTGTGGTATCTATAATGTTAGTATGAATCCTTTGGTAACATTTTAAAGGCATTGTGCATGATTTTTCATCATTTTTATATTTTTACAACATTTTACAGGAGTATCATTGTAGAATTTTGTTTTTGTATGGTGGAAATCACATTCTAAGGAGATATACAAGGTTAATTCTATGATTTACAGTTCATCAAAAAATGTAACATGGTAGTCCCCATTATGCCCAGATAATATTTTTATGTCAAATGTGAAATATTTTTAACCACTATGAAATTTATAGATCATGTCTTGATTCTCAAATAAAACAATTATTGTTCCAAAAAAAACCATTGTCATTCCTTGATTTTATGTTTTCCATTTCTAATTTAAATTTTTGATTCCTATTAAATTATTTCAATTTGATATGTCCTTATAAGAATCCTACATTGATTATAGATTAATATTTTTCATCATTGTTCATATTTTAGTGGATATTTTTCTTTGTCATTATGATATCTATACATTTTATTCCAAGGTGACCATTCCCATCAATTCAATATAGTTTTAATTATTCTATCTTTTTCTATAGTATTTTGGTATTTTCTATTATTTAGTTAACTTTTGGTAATTTTTTTAATTATGTTTCTATATTAATAAGTCCTTTGGTGAATTCATTTGAGTTTGGTAGTTTTTTTATTATTTTCAATTTCTTATTGTTGTGATATGTCTATTAAAACTTCAATTAAGAGATATTGGAAAAATAATTATCACATATTTTTATTCTGAATCTATTGATATATTTATATTTTGTAATATTTAGGTAAATATTTGAGATTAAACTAATAAATATAAAAATATAACATGGTTTATTGAAAAAAAATGGGTGGTGATATCATCCTAGATGATTTAATTTTTTTCTATTTTAAATTTTTTATTTTCTATGCAAAAATTGTTATTGGTGTGATACTATGATTAAATTTCTGTTGGTGTTACAAACCTATGGAAACTAAAATGAAACATAATTATTCTAATGGAAAGGATTAATGATAATATTGAGTGGTAATTCCATAATTTTTTTATGTTGTTAATTTTTATTTTTAAGATGTTAACGAATGTCAATGCAATTAAAATTTATTTGTGGGATTGGTGATATCCTTATGTGGTTTTATTCTTATACTAAAGGGGGTGATGTGATTTTTTGGAATCATTGACATGGTGATGTGAATAATTTTTTAAGTTTTTGTAATTTAATATCAAAAAATATCCAATGTTAAAGAAATAAATGAATATAAAGATATAAATTATATTTTTTCATATGAATGTGATGTGTATAAATAAAAAATTTATTCATAGATAATTTATATTATATATATATATATATTTATATATTTATATATAATATGTGGAAATGAAAAATTCTACTGGATAAAAATTATATTTTGTGTAACAATTTTACTTGTATGGGTATTGGAAAATCTGGGATTGGTATTCAATTAAAAAATGGATTTTTTTTATTTTTTATTTTTTTGTGGTGATGTTACAATTTTTAAATATTTTTGTTAGAAGTGGAACTCATTAATGTTGTGCGGTGGAAAAGGTGAGATGGAAGTTATGGATTAAATTATCATTGTTAGATTTATTGTTAAACATTAGTTAGAGTATGTGAGATATAATATATCCATTATATTTTTCGTTATTAATTATGAACCACCACTTGAGTTGGTTAATGTGATTAGTGACCATATGTGATTTTTTGTTTTACGTATTTCCCCAACATCCATGGGTGTGTACTGTATTTTGTGGTCACTTTAATATGGGGTGTTAATTAGTGGTCACAATGATTTTACTGATAATATTCACATTAAATTTTATGATTCCATTATATTGATTGAACCTCAATCAATGGTTTTGATGCATAAATTATTATAATTATCCCCCACCACATTATATGATATCCAATATATTTTAAAAAATTAGTAATAGTTTATATAAATTTTTACAAGTTTCATCGACAATGTAATAATCTACTCTTTATCATATCGATTACTGTTGGGTGAAATTTGTTTCACCAATAAGGTATTTTTTATAAAACTTTGATGGGAAGTTATTATTCAGAACATTATGTTTTAATTCTATTTACAACATTACAAAAATTAATATTATATAAACACCTATTATTATACAATATCTTCAATAAATTGAATAATAATTTGGTTATATCATTATAAATCAATTAAAATTTCATTCATATAAACCTTATTCTTCACCATAAAGCCTAATTCTAGAGAACTGTCATTTTTAATATGACCACCAGAATATTTTGAAAATTCAGAGTCTTATATAATTTACATTTAATTTATCTCATATCTTTTAAGAACTTGATTTTTTACCTTCTCAAACAATGACCCAATCTAATTTTCCATGAAATATTTCTATTCTAAAATTTTCTATTATTTTCATTTGAATATTTATAAATATTTACACATTTATCATTTTCTTAGGATTGTAACATTCTTTTTTATAAAATAAATGCTTTATGATATGTTCACTAATTTAATATAAATGATCATTGAGATTTTATCACTTTTAAAACATTGGTTGAACACTGTTAAAAATATTATTTAATTTAATATTTAATAATAATAAAAATATCTCTATTAAATAAAAGAATAAATATATTCATCAATTTTTTTATATAATTATAATATCCATTTATAGATTCTTTTCGAAATGTTAATGTATGATTGATAGTTTTAATAAATAAATTTCAGTTTTCATATATATGACATTCCTAAACATTTATTGTTGTATATCATTTTAGTGAAATCAACACTTCATGTAATCATACATGTTTTAATCCATCCAATGATCTCCTTTATGTGAACTCACAAAAAAATACACTCTTCCAGTAATGATTTTTCTATATCATAAGAAATGTTTTTCTAATCAATGAAACATTATTCCTATATTGGATCATTATATAATTGCACGAATTTTATGTTATGATTTAGTCACACAAATTATATTGTTACTTATATATTAGGATAGACTCATGATGATATTTCATTTTCATTTTATTTTTCTTTATTCCTAACATGCAGGTTATTGGTGCTCTACTATGTGATGATCATTCTTAGATGTCCATGTAAACATTTAATTCAATGTCTTTATTATTCACCACAACATTTTATACATTCAATTATCATTATTTAATCACTAGGATTTTCCACATGTAAGATTTTTAGAGACCCAGACCCCATATGCCTTGAGCTGGTGGCTATTATAATTACATTTGTATAATGTATAAAGAAATAAAATCTCAATGAACTGAAAATTTTATTAGTCTGGATAATCAATATTTATTCATCAATAAAAATTTACTACATAGTATTTTTTATATTTATTTTATTCCATCTAGAATATCCTTACATATATTACTTAGTACAACTCCTAGTGTTCTGGGGAAAGGGGAAAAATAAAGTTCAACACAAATTCTTAGTGAGGGTTATGTATAAGGGAATAAATAATGAATAGAGGGGAATAATAAACAGGGAATGGGAAATAATTGGGCTCGCATACCACATAATAACTGGATATAGACTAATCAGTATGGACAAAATAAAATGTGATCGAATATTTTTTATAAATAATCACATGATCTGAAAAAATTTACATGGATACTCTAACAAATCATTTAATCAAATGAAATAAAAAGATTGATGCAATTCATAATTTTCGACGCATAAAATATCAACATCTATCCTCATGAATGATTAATTATATTGGTATAAACCAATCTGATTTTTTTCAATACCTTTCACAATACACTACTATCAACATTTGACTTCTATATACACTAACACAACCTATAAAAGACCATGAATAGTTATATAATAACTAATTTCATCCCATGAGACTATTGATGCATCAATTGGATTATATTAAATAGTACCATACCCAAGGCGTACCACTTCAACATATTATTTGATGATCTAATAATCAATATACATTATCAAAACATTTATTATCATTTAATATTAATATTGAGTAAAGAATATAAATTTATCAATATTTCCATATCCATACAAATAACATAGAAGGTAAAAAATGTATGTAAAAATGGTATATAGTTAAAGAAAATAATAATACTCCTAGAAAATAATGCATATATTTAGTGGAAATTTAATTTTCTAGGTTCACTATAAAATGAATAACTCAAGGAGATGTTATTGGATACAAAAATGATTCAAGTTAATGTCAAAAATTAACTTGTTAAAAATAATCATTCATCTCTAAGATGATGAATAAAAATTATATCAATAAAAATTATACCCATTAGTGTAATAAAAAAGTTTATTTTCTTTGATGATTAAAAATAATCTAGTAATATCTTTAAAAACATATTCTTGGAAAATATCATTTTCATTTTTGAAGAAAATTTGAAAATTTTTTTACTAAAAACCCATTTAAAAAAATTATTAGAAAAATTATTTGAAAAATTATAATGGGTTCATAATATTATTGATAGGTTAGTGTAGTGGTAAATATTATATATGTTTTGAAGTTTAAAAAACTGAGATTATTTTCTTAATTTCATGAAAATCATAATGAGGATTGTGTTTTAAAATGATATAAGATCCATTTAAAAAAAAAATTGTGATGGGTAAATAAATCATTAAAAGTACATATAAATCATTTTTAATTTTTTTAAAAAAAATCATGATTTTTTTAGAAATTTTTATAAAAAATATAACATATTTCAAAAAACAATTTTGAAATAAAGTCCAAATTTCTTGAAAAATTTATAAAAACATTAAGTACCATAAATTAGAAAAATGGTATTATTAGATGAAAAATATGATTAATAACCATAGGTGAATAATATTAGAGGGTTTGCTAAAAATTTATACTAAAATTTCCATTAATTTAATTTTAAGAGTAAACTGTATCGATTAGAATTAGATTGTGAAATATAACCTTTAAATGATCCTAACAATGAGATGATAACTAATCAATAATTCCATTATGTGTATTAATATCAAATACAAATAAAAAAAGTATAAATAAATAAAAATATATTCAATGTAATTATACTCATAATCATATAATATTAATGATAACAAGGATTTAATATAACTCAATGAATAATAACTAAGTTATAAAATTAGATTTCCACTTTGCAACTTGATGTTCAAATCCCATTATTTAAAATATTATAAATTGGAACATAAAATATGATGAATAATGAAGTAATCTTAATTATAAATTTAATTCTGAAGTATATACATAATAAAAATGGTATTATATAGAATAATACTATATGACTAAATAAAATGCAATTTAGATGTAATACCATACTACTTGGGTAATTTTTGAATCGATAGGCCCAAAAAATAATAACATTAATTAAATATTTTAATATAATAAATTATAGGATATCCATGATATAACATGTCATAGTTATGTATATAAAATAATAAATGAATTGTGAATATAGAATAAGTCTCGTAGAAATAAAAGTGTGACTATAAATCCTTTTACATCGCACTTTTCTTTTGGTTGTAATTGTATTAACCTCAATTTCATTGGGTGAATAATTATTCTTTATTTGAAAAAAATTTCTTTCTTTTTATGCTACCCAATTTTAGGCATCTATGGGGAGTTTATCAATTTTGGGAGATTATTTTGGTAGTATTTGGATTAACCAAAAATAATGGGATGTGTGAACATTTTAATGGGGTGGGTACCTTTTTATAGTGGTTGATGAGTGACATTATTGTAAATATAAAAATTTAAATAATATTAGGAGGCTTCTCTTAAATTATGTTCACCCAAAAATGAACCATTTTTTATAAAATAGGATATATGGTCCAAATACATCCATAAAATGAGTTTTCAAAAAATTTATATATCAATTTATAATTGTGTTTAAAGTTTAGTCCCATAAAAATCTCATTTTTCCTTTTATAGATTTAATTATTTTTAATGGTTTTAACTAATAACATTAGTATAAAATTAATTAGCTCTTATTATAAACAATACATTATTTTTATTCACTATATGGATACAATTGTTTCAAATTAAAATAAGAAAATAGGATGAAAATAAATTAAAATTATTCTCACATTCAGGATGATAAATCAGGTTATAATGTTAGAATGTTGAAATGTTTACTATAGTTCTCTATCAAAAATGAACATAAAAATATCTCTAATTAAATAAGTTATATTTATGGATTTATATGTGAACAATTATTACTTGAAAACCTTTTTTAAATTTTATTTAAAAAATTCAGTTATCAATTAATATTTATGATTTTTCACTTTTCCTAAAAATCGAATCATTTCAGATAAATACTAAAAATTCACTGTAATATAATTTTTAAAATATAATTCTGTAATTATTGTTATTTTTGATAAAATAAATTTTTTAAATATGTAACAATTTACCTTTAATACAAGTGAAACATCATAAAGAGGAAAACAATCTTTAGGAAAATAGAGATTTTATGAAAAAATGGGATTTTCTCTTATCATATGTATAACAAATCAATTATATTATAGGAAAATTATGTTATGAATATATAATATATATTTATATTTAATTAATAATATTTTTTAATATTAATTGATTTAATTTATTATTTTAATGAACCTTTGGGCATATGAGAAATAGTTTTCAAAATTTATTTTGTTATATTAAATTATATTTTTATGTTAATTTATAATTAATTCATTATAATTGAATAGATTTTATATTTTCATAAAAAAAATTATTTTAATAAGTAAGTTAATCAAATTTATAACCAAAAATTTTATGTCTAGTAAGTAATTATAATTTCAAATAATAATATTAATATTACTGGTAAAAATCATGTCTTGTGTATAACACAATCAATGAATAATGTTTTTGTTTCAAATAACAAACTCTAAGTCAGTGTTGTCTGCATTTAAAACTAGAATGGATTTATTTATGATATTAAATATATTATATTGTTTCAAGATGTTATAAACCTTTTTATGATATGTTATTTGTGTCATACATCTATTGTATAAAATGTTATTCTTTTGAAATTTTAGGGTGTTACATTCTCCCCACCATAAATAAATTACATCCTCACAATTTAAACAAGATATCAATATTCAAGAGTTTGATATATTAAAATTAATTTTTTTTGAAATACCCACATCATAAAGTGTTGATAAAATATACTCTTAATAATTTAGAAAAGTAAGTATATAAATAATATAGAATAACACATTACAATGTTTGGAATTAGTGTAATATGGGTGGAAAATATAGACCAAGATGTGGAAGAAAAGCATATATATTTATAGAGAGTGATTGAGGAAAATTATCCCAAAAATTAAAGGATCAATTTAATTTTATGGCCTTAATGTAATAAACATTTTTGAATTAAATGGCCATCAGTTATACATAAATTTAATTATGAGGATGTAATTTTTTTAGATCACTTTCCTAATGATGTGTAATTATTTTCATCCTTAATAAATAAAAATAAATATAAAAAATTTCATCATTTGGTTGTTTTTTGAAAAATTTATTGTTTTTTCCTGACTCAACGAAATAAATATCTAAAAAATTAACAATTATACATGATGTAATAAAATTTGCAGGTGTATGTTTCCTAAAATAGTGATATGTATTTCCATATATAACTATATATTTTTCAAAAAACGTTTTAAATACATTAATGTTTAAACTAATAAAGTAATACTACTTATAAGAACCCATACACTTAAACATTTATCTATTTTCTTTCAGGGATTATAAATTTAAATTAATTATAAATTTGTAATTAAATAATAGATATTTAAAAAAAAATTGAGGAATTTAAAGTTATGGAATAGCAACGTGACATTAGGAATAGTAACATGACCATTAGGAATAGTAATTCGGCTAACAGAATAGTATCCTCACCTTTGAAAGTAAAAAAACTATGTATATTATAACTGTAATCATGATATATTTATATCATTGAATAATTAAATTAATGTTTTTGAAATTATATATTAAGTGTTGATATTTTTGTAAGTCATAAGTTTATAATTTTAATTTTATAATTAATTTAATGATTTAAAAAAATTATTATACTAAAATAAATTCCTAACATATTATTTTATTGTTTTATAATTATAAGATAATTTTAGGATAATTTTATTAATTTTATATAATGTGTTATAAAAATAGTTATAATTTTAAAATTGAGATTTTTTTAATAAATTATGATTTTAATTAAAAATTTATTTTCTCATATTTAGAAAACAATTTTCAGAAAATGGAGTTAGTTTTTCAATTGTAAATGCAGGAAATTTGTTGGAGTTAATTTTTCGGTTTTTTCTAAAATACATGAATTTTTTCTTGAATTTTAAAATATGATATTTTCTAGTATATGAACAATATAAGATAAATACCCAATTCCTAACATAATGAATGATGTAATAACCATAATCTCAAACATACCTTAATTATTTTAATATATTTATTGATAGTTCTCAAACTATTCATAGTCCTAAGACAATATAATACACTAATGAATAAAATAATCCATAAAGCCTCCCCTCCTCCACTATAAATACCACCCATTAACCCATCTTCTACTCACACTTCTCATGATTTGATAATTTTCCAAATTATACCAAATATTCTCCCTCAGCCTTTTCCCCAAGTAATATAGTTACTATTTTGACCAAAAGTCAAAAACCTCAGGCCTTAAAGAGGATCACAAGGAGAAGATATGAAGAGGTAAAAAACCTCTTTCAATTTATTTTAGTTTATTCTCAATTATTTTTATTTTCATATACACTCTTCACCTCCCATTATCCAAGAGGCCTAAAAACTCAAATATATTATATATAAAATAATTTTATAATTTATTTAGAAAAATCTATCCTCATACAACTTCTCCACACCCATTTATTCACTAAAACATCGTCCATGATGTGCTGAATTACAGACATCATCAATGATGTTTATTAAATTTCAATCACCACCTTCATGGATGGTCATAAAACCATTAATATAGTTAAATAATATTTTATTATTCATATTAAATTTTATATTATGGTTTGGAACCAGTTTTTATGCATAATATTAATTAATAATATAGAAGTCATTTTCCAGGATCAAAATCCACCATAATAAACTAATGATCTTCACCAATTATTTATATAGCAATTAAACCTCATAAAATGTATGAAATGATATAAAAGAACATTTAATATTATATATTCTCATAAAAATCATTTAATTTCAATTGTGTAGTTTTTCTCCCTTCAGACAAGAAAATCCATAATAAACCAACCATGGAAAACATGAAATCAATGCACCTAAAACAATGAAAATCAAAAAATATTATCAATTAATGGGATGAAAGAGGTTATTATAATATTAAATATGTGATTAAAATTATTGATATGGTTCTTTAATGTATTAATAAGACTCTCAAAGCAATAATACATTTGGTTTTAACATGTTTGGATCAGGACAAACCCAAGGTGAGGGAATTTTTAACCAAATTCCCATTCTTTTGGTTAACATTAAATTTTATTGATAATGTGGCACTGGTTTTATTTATTAAATGAATTGATATTATGTTGTATTATTTTTATTTATAGTGTATACACATAATCCACATTTTATCAATTCTCACTTCAAATGTATGATATATGTAAGGGACATCTCATTAAAAGTCACAATTAAATTTGTTTTCTTTTTTTGATGGAAATGATTTATATGAGGTAAGTAATATCGTATTATGATTATGTTAATGTTCTTGGGAATTTTTTATGATAAAGGGTGGCACCTATATCCCCATCTAATTCATTGTGTATGTTTTATTTGGAGGTTAGTTGTATGGTTACTCCAAGTGTAACTGTGATGCTTACACCATAAGGTAGTCTTGAGGGTTACATTGCAAGGTTTCCATGACGGCTTCAAATCATAAGGTATCCATGGGGGTTACAATATTATTTATTTAGTTCCTCATGTTAAAGTTTTTTTATTATTTAGTTTTTCAATGTTTTATTGAAATCACATGTTTTCACAAAGTAACTATATGATACTTGTTGGGCGAGAAGTATGGATTGTTTATAATGACTTCATATGTTTATAAGTATTCATACACTAATAGTTTATTCCATTCCTTATATATCTCTTACTATACTTTTTGTGCCCCTACAGATTTTTGAACTGTTTTTCATAGTTTTTAAGGATGTATAATGTAATTAAGGAATACATGTTAAATGTTAGGAATATTTTTCAAAGGAATCGTGTTTTATTATATTAGAATTTTATTTTTGAATAAAATGATATTATTTTAATAGTATCCACTATTTATAATTATGGTATGATAGGTAATTATTATGTTAAAATTCTTTAAAACTAGAAACCATAAATGAACCTCAATATGAAAGAAATTATTTTTCTGACTACAAATTAAGATTGGGTAATGTTAAAATGTTGGGTCCCTATAGTTGGTACCAGAGAAAAATTTATATAACATTAGGGGTTAATATGATGTTAATATAAAATAATAAGTGACATTAATTATATGGTTAATTTTAACTGATATAGAATTTAAATTCTATCATGTTGCATCAACTTATATATGTTTGTTTATAAAGGATTTCTGCTAAAGAAATAGGGAAGCTGGTGTAGGAATTCTCTGGGAGGCATATATCCTTCAGAAACATCAACATGGAATGTTGGGAATGAGAACTGAGTATTTTTTGATTTTAATGGATTAGTTCAAATACTACGTAAATGATTGTGGAATCTTTAAAAGAGAATATCCTGAGCTATGATAATAGAACATGGTGATAGTGGAATATTTTATAAGGCAGCACCCTCCTTTATTCAATGTATATTCTGACCAATTTGCAAATGAATGATTTATTAAATCCCTTGAAAAGATATTTGATGTTATAGTGTGTTCATATATTCAAATGGATCATTATTTACTTTATCGTACGGAATTTCAATCTAACTAGTATTGGTTAATGGTCAATAATATCAAGGATAATATTGATTTTTTTTCCTTGGAATGTGATGAATGTAAAAATATTTTCCTTGAAAAATATTTTTCTAAGGTGGTTTGATGTAGGATGGAAAATAAATTCATTGATTTGAAATCATAGGAGGAGGATTCCATGACCGTGTGGGAAGAAAACTTCACTCTATTTAGAAAGGTACGGTTGAAATAATTTTCAAGTTTTTGATAGAAAAATTCAATCACTTTTTACTCAGGATTGAAGCAATTATATTGATGGGTATTAGCCTCTCATAAATTAAAAGGATACAAGAAACATTTTTGATGTGTTGAGTGGGTAGAAATGGAGTTTTTTTATTATCATGTGTACTTTTCCAACAAGAAAAAGAAATGTTCTAGATGGAATTCAATCGGTATTAATCTATTGAAGAAATATGAAGGTGGGAAATAAAAGATTCTAATTTTACAATTTTGTGGTAAAGAGAACCTTGGGGAATTCCTCAATGATATTGGGACGTGTTTTTAATGAAAATTTTTGGACATATGGCCCAAGTATTTAGGGAAATTGATTTGAAGATTAATTTTGATTAGAAGATTTTAATGTGTATTAATTGTTGTGAAATGGTTAATTATGAACATACCATGCCAAATAAGGATCCAAGTAATATATAGCTTCCATATTACATGCATAACGGGGATGTGAAATCCTTTTCCACTATGTTAGTAGATGTAAAGCCATTTAATTAAGTGTATTCAGGTACTTTTTTTTTACTCATATTTTTCTAATTTCATGTTTGATATGTGTTCTACAAATTTTTTTATTTTGGATAAAATTATTTGTATAATGGAAATTACACCTCATAAAATGAGTCTTGAAATTATTTTTAAACCAGTATGAGAAATATTACAAAAAATGCATTATATGAATCTTTCAATTATTTTATGTGGAAAGACATTATGGGAAAAACATTTTGTTTTCCCTTAGTAATGTTTGATGTCATTCAGGGTATGGATTGGATTTTAATTTTTCATGATAATATTAATTATAGAGCTAAAGTAGTTCCTTTCAGAAAGAGTTTCAGTTTGAATAAAATAATCAACCTATATAATTAATAACATATCAGGAATCTGGGAAACTATTAAATGGTTTAAATCAAATTTATATTCCTCATATTGTTCAAAACAAAAAAAAATTATTCATTTTAATGATGTGCTAGTGGTAAATGAATACCTTGATGTTTTTCTTGATGATTATCTTGATGTTATAACAGATCAAGATGTTGAATTTACTATTTATTCTGCTCCTAATATCATAAAAATTTAAAAAACCCCTTACTGAATGGCTCGTGTAGAACTTCTTGAATTGAATATAAGTTGTAGTATTTTCATGATAATGGCTATATTCATCCTATCAAATCACCATGGCATTCTCCTCATTTGTTCATTAAAAATAAATATAGTTCCATGAGACATTGCAATGATTTTAGATCTTTGAGTAGTGCTAATGTTAATAATAAGTATTCATTACCTCATATTGATGGCTTGTTTGATCATCTTTAGGGAGATAAATATTTTTCCAATATTGACTTGAGATTCAGGTTCAATCAACTGAAGGTGATAGGGTATGAAATCCTGAAAACAAGTTTTCATACTATATATGGGCATTATTAATACACTATTATGACCATTGGTCAAAAAAAGGAACCTTACTATATATATGGAACTTATGAATAAAATATTCCTTGAATATTTGGATAATTTTATTGTTGTCTTTCTTGATGAAATTTTTGGATTTTAAAAATGTTGTGAATAAAATGAAATACAATTTAAAATTTCGTAGCAAACACACAAAGAAAAGATTTCATATGGAAAATTTAGCAAATGTGATTTTTATCCAAAATATTTATATTCATGGGAAATATATGAATAAAGATTTAATAAAAGTTTATCCTACAATAAAAGTGTATGATGAATGGTCATGACCTATAAATGTTACGTAGAATCTTATTTTTCTTTTATTAGAAGGTTATTACAGACATTTTGTTAAAAAAATTAATGGTTTTCTAGTCCTATAACTATGATAACATGAAAAGGGATTTAATATATTTGGATAAAAAATGTGATATTGGTTTTTATGAGTTAAAGAAGATATTGGTGAATGTTCCATTTAATGAAATACCATCTGGAAATGGTGAATGTTTTCTTAATAGTGATCATTTATTGGAGGGACTTGGTTTCATTCTGATACAGAATGGTTAGGTAATTTATTATTCCTCAAAACAACTAAAACTCATGAGTTAAATTATCCCACAAATGATTCAGAATTAGCAGTTTTTGTTATCGCTTTTAATAGCTAGAGGCATTATTTATATTGATCAAAATGAAAAATATATACAAATAATAAAATTATAGATTATATATTCACTCAAAATGAATTAAACACAAGGTATATAAGGTGGCTTGAATTGATCAAATATTGTGATTTGATAATAAATATCCATCATTGAAAATAAAATATTGTAGAACATGCCTTGAGTCAAAAACGTAATGCTATATTCACCATGTTACTTTTATAAATTACCCATTGAATAATGATTTAATGAATCTTGTAGTTGAAGTTATTGGTGCAAGATATTCCTCTATTTTTTCCGGTTTCATTGTAGTTGTCTGTATTACATAGAATTAATAATGTTCATAAGAAATATAGTGAGTTTGAAAAATTGTAGAATAGGTTAAAAGGGGTAATAATCTAGTATTTTATATTGATAACGATTTTTTTAATTTGGAATAAAATTATATGTTCATTATGATTCATTATTTAGGATAGAGATAATAAGTGAAGCTCATAGTTATCTATTTTTTATTCAACCTAGAAGTAATATGACAAATATTGTCATTTGGTAGGATTACTAGTTTGATGTATGGTAATGATATATTGTAGTTTCTACCAGGAATTGTTTAATATGTTTACAAGTTAAAGTAGAGTGAAAATTACCAAAGGGGATGCTTCATCATTTTCATGTTCCTAAGTGGTAATGGGAAAATATATCCATATAATTCTTGGTGGGACTACCAAAAATTATCTATGTAATAAATAAATTTTGGTTTTTGTTGATTTGTGGACTAAATATGCACATTTACTACCTATATGAGATAATTTCTCTTTGGATCATCTTTATATGTATATTAATGATATTTTTAGGATACATGGAGTCCCTTTTTCCATTGTATCTGACCATGATCCTAGGTTCACATTAATCTTTTCAAATGGACTTTATAATTTTTTGCGACCTAAAATAAATTTCATTACTTGTTTTCATCATCAATTTGTTAGATATTCTGAGAGAAAAATTCATCCATTGGAGGATATGCTTCAAACATGTTTAATAAAAAACCACATAAGGTTGGATAAACATAATTCTTTTGTTGAGTTTTCTTATAATTACATATTTAATTCTATTATACATATGTGACCTTTTTGTATACAAAGTTATGACAAACTCTAGTTTTTTGGGATGTAATCATGGAATTAATGTTTATGGGATATTAATTAGTAGTGGAAGTTGATGATAAAGTGATGATGATCAAGAAACATATGAGTACAGCTTAGACCAAGTTGAAAGGTTTTGTTTATAATGGGAGGAAATAATTTTCATTCAAGTTAGGTGATCATGTTATCCTTAAAATCTCTCTTTGTAAAAGTGATATGAATTTTGGTATGAAAGTAATGATAAGTATATGTTTGATTTTACCTTATGAAATCTTTGATAAGGTTGGACAACTTCCTATCATGTATCTTTACCTCTGAGTTTATCATTGGTATAAAATTTATTTCATGTTTTGATGTTGAAAATGTTTTTACCTGATTTATCTCATTTTTTGTGAACGAAAGTTGTTCAGCTAGAAGAGAACATTTATTATCAAGAGAAAAATAACCAGAGTCATTGTCATATAGAGAAAGTATTTCAGAATAAGGTAATATAACATGTTAAGGTTGAGTGGAGAAACCACATGGTTTAATAAGTTACACAATAATATAAAAATTAAATGAGGTAAATTTATCCTCACTTGTATAATAACTAAATAAAAAATGTGAGGATATAATTTCAATATGGTGGTGATAATGTAATAAAATAGTTAATTATAAAATAGTATGATTTTATTCTAGATTTAAATAGAAAAATTCATTTTAATTTTATAGTTACATATTATATATTTAATCAAATTAAGAAATGTATACTAATATAATAGTAACTAGACCATAGTAGTAGTAACATGACCATTAGGAATAGTAATTTGGCCAATACAACAGTAAAATCACCTATTAGTGTATAAATAAAATTTCTATATCTTATTATTATAATCAACATATATTTATATCCAAGAATATGTAAATAAATGTTTTGAAATTGATAAATTAAGTGTGAGTGTTCTTGTAAGTCATAAATATTTAATTACAATTTAATAATTAATTTAATGATTTAAAATAATATTTTTTTATAAAATATATTCAGAAATTATTTTATGATTATAAGATAATTTTATGAGACTTTAATTAATCTTTTTCAAAGTGTTATAAAATTAGTAATAATTTTCAAATTGTAATTTTTTTAAAAAAATTGATTTCAATAATAAATTAAATTTCTCATATATGTAAAACTAATTTTAAAAAAAATTATTTCATTTTTTAGTTTTACCCATCTATAAATGGTGAGGTTTATTTTTGGCATTTTTATGAAATGATTGAATTTTTTATACATAGAAAAATATGGTACTTTACGATATATATACATTATAAGATGCATTCACTATTCCTAAAAACATGAATTATGTAAACACATTAATCTTGAACATCCCTTTATTAATTTAAATTGTTTTTTATAATTATTAAACTATTCATAGTATTGAGCCAAAATAATTAACTAATAAATAAAATATTCAAAATTTCCTCCCCTGATCCTATATAAATACCACCTCTCACCCCCTCTTCTCCTCACACCTATAAATATTTTAGAATTGTCCAAATTCTATGAAATATTTATCCAAAGCCTCTTTTACAAATCCATGAGCAGTTTTTCTCACCAAAATTCCCAAACTTAGGGCCTTAATGAGGATCTCAAGGAGAAGATATCAAGAAGAAAATAACCTCTTTAATTTTCATGTATTTTCTATTCAATTTATTTTATTTTCTTATAAGCACATCACATCCACTCATACAATAGAAATAAAAAAATATAGTATATTATATATACTATATTGTTATCATGATTATAAAAAAATCATCCTCTTACTTCTTCTCCTCTCCCTATTATTCTAAAAATTTAAACATCATCTATGATGTGTGGAATTATTGACGTTGTGGGTGATGCATTTCAAATTTCCATTAACACATTCAAGTATGGTAATGAAACACTTAATATGGATAAATGATATTTTATTATACATATTATATGTAATATTATGCTCTTAAACTAGTGTATATGCATAATATTAATTAATAAAAACAATGTGTTATGTAATGATCAAAATTTACCAAAACAAACTAACGATCATCAATAATGATTCATCTAATAATTCATGATAATACCAAATAAAAAAATGATATATAATAATATATAATATACTGTATGTTAATCAATATATTTTAATTTCAATTTTGGATTTGTTTTCTCCCTTCCAACATGAAAATTCATAATGAACCTACATGGAAACTATGAAACAAATGCACCTGACAGAATGAAAATAAAAAAATACTTTAAATAAATGGATTTAAATATGTTATAAGATATAATATGAGGGATTATAAATATTAATATGGTTATTTAATCTATTAATAACATTCTTTAAATATTTATATTGGAGGTTTGAACATGTTTGATATAAGATGAACCTAATATAGGGTAATTTTTAACACAATTTTCATTTTTTTGGATAACTTTATGTTTTATTAATAATGTGGAAGTACGTTTATTTTTGAAATACAATTTTACTATTTTTTATTAATTGTATTTATATTGTATTCAAAAATTCCATTTATTTATGAATTCACAGTTCAAATATATTATTTTATAAGGATTATTTCATTAAAAATAATATTTTAATTACATTTGTTTTTTAATGAGAATGATTTTTATGATATTAGTAATATTTTGTTATTATTATGTTTTGGTTCTTGGGAAATTTTTATGATGAATAGTGGTACCAATATCTCCCTTTAATTCACTATGTATGTTTTAGTTAGAGGTTGTCTGTATGGATACTCTAAGTGTAGCTGTGATGGTTACACCATAATGTTGTCCTGAATTTTATATAGTAAGATAGTCATGAGGGTCAAAAATAATAAGGTATCCATGAGGGTTACAATTTTATTTATTTAATTCCCAGAATCACCTTTATAGTATTATTTATTTTTTCTATGTTTTATGGGAATCTCATGTTTTCAAAAACTAACAATATGATACTTATTGGGCGAGGAGAATGCCTTTTTTATAATATTTTCATTCGTTTATATGTATTTAAGTAATAATGGTTTTTACCCTTCATTTTATATCCCTTACTGATTTTTTTGTGCTCATCCAATGTTTTAAATGATTTCCACAGGTCATAAGGATTTGTATGGGAAAGAAGGATGTCAAGTTAAATGTTATGAATATTTTTCATTGGCATATGGTTTTATTTTAAATGTTTTTTATTTTTTAGGACATCTGGTTTTCTAAACTATACCAATATAATTAATATAATGTTTCCAAAAAATAATAAGGACATATTTGAAACAATGATAAAAATTAAATAAACTCTTTAATAGTATTTTTAAAAAATAGAATGCATAATACTCAGATTTTAAAATTATTAAAATTTTATTAATGATCATATCAACCCTAATGAAAATATATACATTTAAACATACATCTATAAAATATAATAGAATTATTATTCAAGTAACTTTTCTACTAATATATATTCTTTCAATACATTTAATCCAAAGAGGCCATAATATTGGTAGAATACCATCCCACAAAACCTAAAAAAACATTTAATGTCATTGATCTCAACATCAATCTTAAACACATAGAACATTAATACTATCTAGACATTGATTGATTCCTAGGGAAGGCCACATAATCTCTACATTACCAAAATTAGTATTTTCTTCTATAATAAACTCAAATTATATCTTAGGGTCATGTTACCTAAACAATGTTTTCTGAAATATAGTTCTCTTATTTCCTTTTAAATATTCTCTAATACAAATTGTATCAATATTGACCCCATAATAACAGATAAAATTACAAATACCATTACATTGTCATAAGATATAAAGAAATTACATCTCAAATGTGTAAAAAATGTATGTTTCTTGTTTAATTAGATAAAAAATTAATTTAAAAAATACATCATAATATTTTCTTGATATTAACATTATTCCATATATAATATCTTTTCATATAATTAATAGTACACCACATTGAATCATGGGGAAATGAAAAGACATAATGGTGAGATCAAATGATTAATAGGTGTTAAGTACACCGAAAGAAATAATATATAAATAAGAATAATCTATAATGTAAGGAAAATAACTAGGTATACATTCCATTAAATAACTATAGAAATCATAATCAATATGAAAATAATAATATATTATCAAATTTTTCTATATAAATAATCTCATGAGAGTGAAGTATAAACATTGATCTTATAACTAGTCAAATAATAAATTTAATAATCGTAATAAAAGAATGTATAATTTTGGAAATACAAACTATCATGATCTATCCTCAAGGTAGTTTAAGTCTATTGGAAGAATCCCATCTGATTTCTTTCAAGACCATTCACAAGACACAACTATTAACATCTATCCTATAGATAGTTAACAACTTCATGGAATCAAATGTGGATGGGTTTTCACTAACAAATTTTGTCCAATGAGAGTGTGGATTCTTCAAGGGGATTACTTTAGATGATCTCTAACCCATGTCATACCAATCCAAATAATTCCATAAAAATGAATAATGAATTTAATTATTTAACTACATACTATATCATAAAATATCCATATTGAGGAAAGATTATTTAGTTTTTAATTTTTTATCTCAACCAAATAAATTTAAAATTTAGAAATGTATTATAAATTGAATAGATTTTTATACATTAATCATATCCATGATATATAATGAAGATATTTAAGGGAAATTTAATGTTCAATGGTCACTAGAAAAGGAATAACTCAAGGATATGTGAATGACTACAAAAAATGATTCAAGAAAGGGAACCTCAATACTATCATTTTTCAAAACAGTAATAATCGATCCATAATAATAAAAATGATGGTAACAATATGAAATATACCCATTTGAGTTATATTTATATTTTTTTTCATTGATTAATATAAATAAAATTGAATGATCTTTATGATCATTAATAAGGAAAGTATCCTTTAAAATTTGGACTATATTTTTAAAATTCATTGTCATTGAAAATATTTATAAAAAAACTTATTTGAAAACCATGCAGAAAAATGTAAGGTTTGCATGAAATTATAGAGTAGTCATGGAAGTGTGAAATTTTTGTACAAGTCCTACATGTTAAAAAAATTATTTTAACATTTCATTGGAATGGAAATGATAATTATTTTGATAATGACATAATATAATTTTGTAAAATTTTTGTAAAGAGTAAAAAAAATCGGTTAAATAAAAATTCAATAATTTTGAAAATGTTATTATAATTTTTAAAACATTTTTAGAAAACAAAAATTTAATTGAAAAAAATGATCTAATAAAGAGAGAAAATAATTTGTATTTTATAAAACATTTTCAAATTCATTTTATGTGCCTAAAGTTAAAAAAATGTTAATGTTACATTAATAATATCATGAATTACTATTACAGAAGAAAATTAATGGTTTCATTAATTAATTATTATATAATTCTCTATAAACTAATATCAAGAATAAAATATCATGTTTAAAATGAAACTGTGAAATAAACCCTCAAAATTATCAAAACGTTTAAATGATAATTAATCAATGAATCAATTATGTGTAAATAAATGTAAATCCACATAAAACAAGTGAAACTACATCAATAAATATTTAAATTAATAATAAAAATAATCATAGAATATTAATGACAATGAGGATGTAATTGAATATAATTAAAATAAATATAGTTATGAAATTACATTACCACTTATTAAAATTATGTTCAAATCCCTATAAATTAAATAATTCCATGTGAAACATAAAATACCCTGAAAAAGGAATATATATATATATAAATTATGTCAATGGGAAGTATATAAACTGTAAAAATTAAATTATGTTCATAATAGTAAACTATGACACAATGAAATTAAATTAAGAATAAATAATTTATTACTTTCGTAACATTTTAATCAGGATCCCCATGAATGAATTGCATTAATTGAAACATTAGAAATCATGAATTAAAGAAATTTATGATAAAAAATTTCATTTAGAATTATATAAAAAGCATAAAATAAAAAATTGGTGAATATAGAATTACAATCCAAAAAATAAATGTTATACTTGAAATCCCCAAAAATCACACATTTCTTTTGGTCTTATATGCATTAACCACAACTTCATAGGGTAAATACTTTCGGTTTATACCAAATGCATTATCTGGTTTGATTTTTGATCAATGTTTGGCCTATAAAATGATTGTATGTGTTTTTGGAGTTTACTATTTAGGGGTTGGAAGATCATAAATGCTTTATTGCTTTGCAGGGTGGGGTGTGGGAGTGTGCTTTTAAAAGTGTAGGATGAGTCACATAGTTTTAAATATAAAAGGGAAAACACAATTGGGAGGTCATTGTTACATAATTTGTCTCCAATAAGGATCATATTTTGATCCATGGGGGGATATTTTAGAATATCCCCTTCCAATGGTTTTTGGACAAGTATATAGGTTGTTTTTTAAAAAAATTAAAGTCTAATCCCATGATAGAATCACATTTCTCTTAATGGATGGGATTAATTTTAATTTTATTTTCACTAACAACATTTCTCAAATATTATGTTGAACATATTATAAAATATGAATTATTTGGATTCAAAATATTGAATACGTTTTTTCAAATTCAATTCACATGAGTGGTATAAATTAATTTAAATTTGATATAGTAGATTATATGAAAAGGGGGTTTTGAAGGAAAAATATTCACTATATCAACGTTTTATAACCTCTTATACATAAAAAATTCTTGTTAAATTTATAATAATATTTTTATACAATAAAAATATCAAGATTTCAGTGTCTGTAAATGTTTCTTATACTCATTATTTATTCAAGAATGCATGTATCATACACATCATTTATTCATCCTTATAAATATTATCTTCAGAGTTGGCTTTTAATATTATTGTGTTTTGTTTTAGAACCATCTACATCCAGTATATTTCAAAACCTCATATCACTATTTCCATGATTGCAATATCCACTTATTGTACTTATTTTTTTAACTATAATTTTTATTACCAAACCATACAAAGAATCATTATCTAGACACTACTTTTGATTATCAAAAAAATTATACATGACAAATACACATCTCTAATATATACATTATACATTCATATCTAATGATTTTAAATCCTTGTCTGTTGATGTATAATTATCTAATGACTTTAAAGATAACTCAACATTGATAAACATTGATTAAATAATGATATATGATGATACTAATTTTTATTTTACCTCGTGGTTGAAGACACATCCTATCATGAATGACCTCATTATTCTAATTTTCATGGGAAGACTTGTAATAATATCTTACGAAATCAGGTATCTTATTTGAGATTCCAATAAAACCCTATTTATCACATTTCTCTTTAAATAAATAGTACGTGTGATGGGTTTGATAAACTAAATCATTGAAACAAAAAATATAGTTTATTATAATGCATCTGTAATTTTAAAAGGAAAAAATTGTGGTAAAAAAATTGGAAATATATATATAAGGAGAAAAAATATTTCAACCTAAACATTGAAATCAATTACTGCAACTAAGAAACTAATGAAATAAATTTTTTTGAGTGATATTTAATTTATAAAATTATAATTTTTACAATATTGATATAATAATGAATATAACCTATTCTAGGATAATAGTTAATATACTTCCAAAATTAATCCACATAAGTTTTTTTAACAATATTATATTATTTTATTTTAAAGATAATCTTATAAATTTTACGATGTAAAATTAAAAAAAATCCTCATTTTTTTCTATGTCATATAAAGTTAATTATAAATTTTTTATATTTTTTATAAAATAATTTATTTTATGTTAATTCTAAGAAATAGTATTTTTTTATGCCAACGAGTCTGCAGCCAAGTGGTAAACGCTCCTGCTTGGCATCCAAAAGACCCAGGATCCAATCTGGGAAGGGAGTATTTCTGGGGGTACTATAGCAGAATTGTAGCATTGTACTTTATCAGTACTGTATAAGCAGCAGAACTGTAGTAGTGGTGGATATATAGTGGAGGAGGCACTATAGGAGGAACTAAAGTGGCATCGGTACTTTAATAGGTACTATAGAAGCCCTGATACTATAGCAGTACTTTTCATTGAACTACTCTTTTGGGAAAAAATGGGCTTTTGGGCCTTGTCTTCAAAACACACTGTCTTGGGACTATTGATTATGTAATGGGTCTCCCTCTATCCAGTTAATAAGAGGTCTTTTCTTTAATAATAAACAAGGTTCCGACCCCATCATTTAAAAAATACTATTTTTCCAAAAATGTTTCTTTAATCATTTTATTAGTATATTTTAAAGGAAAAAAAATTATAAAATATTTTAATTTATCAAATATATATTTTGATGGTATATTTATAATATAAAAATTGTTATTTTGAACATATAAATTGAAATTTTAAAATTTTAATGCTTCTGAAATATATTATTATAATTTCAAAATGGTTTTCAGTTGTTTTTTTATTTAGATATTATCACGATGAAAATAAATAATGGAAGTATTTTATTTATATATACCTATAAATTTCAATAACAAATAAATTAATGTAATAAATCTTTGTAACAATTAAATTATCAAATATATAGTAGTAATGATTAAAAAATCTACATAAGGATAATTTTATGTGTTATGTTTAATGAATTTAAAATTTTATTTTCCCTTATTTCTGAAATGACAATTGTAAAATGGATCCCAATTTCTTAATAATATTTATTATAAAAATTTAAAATATGGGCTTACTAGTTTTTTTGTAATAATATGAATGACATGAAAAATATTTATTAATGATTAATAAGTGTTTGAATTATCAGTCTAAAGTGAGATGCATTTTCATAATTTAACATGACCTTTAAACATTTTAAAAATAAATATTTAAGTTTTAGTGAATTAACATACTTTTCATAACATCTTTACCTTACATAACACATCTAACATTAATTCCATTACATTTAAACCCCTAATTGACAATCATTTAAATGCAAAATCCTATTTCCTCCATCATGGGGGGGTCACATCTACCCTTTATGTACTCTAATCAGATTTCATAATATTCCAAAATCCAACACCGAATTTCCAATTATTTTTTCCATTAAACACTTTAATGTCCATTTTCAAAAAAAATATCACAATTCCTTCAAATATATGGCCTTTGTTATGAACAAGATCATAGACTCAACGTACATATCACACAATTATTAACATTTATGACATATTCTATCTATTATAAACCAACAATAATGATAATTATATGATTACTTATTTGAAATTATTATGAATATATATTTTTATTTTAATGTTAACAACTTAAATTATAAATTTTGAACCAATTATAAAAACAAAAGAATATTGTTACTACATTTCACAAACTATCACCTCCATGAAGAGACTTAATTTTTTTCATTTCCACCATTCATGGATGGTATTATTAGAGGTCTAAAAGTGTTAATATGATAAATTTATTATTATTTTGATTCTAAAAATTAAATTTAATATTCACCTTCACTCTATCTAGAGCATTGAGAAATGAGGACACTTTTCATACATCGATGTGGACTACTACCTCGAGTATGGAATATTTTAAATTTTTCATCTAAATTTTAATAAATTAAGTAAAAATATTAAAATATGGTTAAACTCAGATGTAATTATAATATTTAAATGGAAACATTTAAATACCAGTACCTAAAAATTAATTTAATGTGTGTTCATGTTTGTGTCAGATTAAACCCTAATGGGATGATGATTTAAAATAATATTATGCAATACTATGGGAACCAGAAAACTACATTCTTCAAATATATTATCAAAATAATTATTTTTATATGGTTATAAAATTTTAATTTTAATTACTTAACTTATTTTGAAAAAGGCATTTTTTATTAAAATTGCCTAAATAAGCCATAATCAATTAAGATTTCACATAAAATAACCAAAAATCATATGTAATGAAAATATGAAAGTATCAATTCAACATATGATATATAAAATAGAATATTAAATGATATATCAAAAATGAATGTGTTATAAAATAATGTTTAATGATGACAATATTACAAAGTATGCGCATAAAAAATTAATTTTTTTTAATCCTAAGGGTCATAATATACTATAGCTAATTAATGTATTCATGATAAAAAAATTAAATAATAAATATAAATGGATAATATTATTATATTTTTTTGAAATAGAATACCGTGTTAAAGGTTACATCAAAATTTCTCTTAACTTAGATATTTTTTTATTATGCAATGATGTCTTATTTCTGTGTTTTATTTATCTCAAAAGAACGTATTTTTTCACACTCCATGATTAAATGCATGGAATTAATAGATTACATTAATTTAAATATTATAATAACTTTTGATGAAATATTTACTTAATTCATTAGGGTTTCTCAATCCCAAATTTAAATCCATTGGGACATTTTTATTTTATACAGAATATATCCTTGTAAATTGTCTAAATACTTTCCCATTGTTATTTTATGACATGATTATACTCTAATTAATGATATTTAATTATCAAATTTATGTTATACCTATAATATGTTTTTTATATTAATGTTACAAAATCGATACAGTGTCTTCATTACTCAAACATTTTCTTTGGTTCAAAATCACATTTCACTGACTATTATGTTTCAACATTGATATATTCTAACACATAATGTTATTATGTTTTATTTTAATATTATTTTATGATGAAATTTTTTTTAAACTAAATAATTATTGTGTAATGATTCCATTTAATGTGATCCAATCATTTCATATATAAATATTAATTCCTTTTAGATAAATATTCAGTAAATTTCTAAAATACAAGACAATAGACTCTAAAGGATTACTGTATTTAAAGTATAGACATAAAATATTCTTATATCATAAAATCTATTAAAAATATATCATAAATATATTCGAATTTAGTTATAAAAATAGTTATACCCTATATAATAAATTCCACCCAGCCTGTGGAAAGAAAAAATAATAATGTGTAGTATCTAATTCTCAATATGGTTAAACTTGATAGATATCAATACATTACCATATGAATGGATAACCTAATCATAAGGTTATTGTGTTATAAATGTAACTTGCAATGTATATACCCTATTTATAATAATTGATAAAAAAGAATTATTATATTAGACTATATCATTTCAAAAGGAATCAATCATAAGAGTACGTAATCATCATAAATCAATCATTGTCAATAAGTTAATGTCATAGATGTGTTTCACTATCATATGTATAAAATAATTACATATTACATAGTTTACTATTTCGACCATGATATCATAAAAATTTATGTATCAATAGTTATTTACAATAGTGGATATAGGGAAAAGAATAATATTCTACATTGAATCAAGCACATCGAATTACTTCTCATAATTATCTCGTGATCTATAAGACATTACCCAAATCATTGGAGTGATATATAATTATATTCCATCCCTTAAATGAATTATAACCATACATATTTTTTCCATATGATTATAAAACTTTTTTCTTACCATTATATCATAACCTAGAAAATAGAAAATTGTTTCACTTATATTTTATAAATTCATCATGACATAATTAATAGAAAATAAATTGGTTTCTGAAAAATAGCAACATATTAATCAGAAATGTTATATAGAAATAATAATTTTAGTTTCATTGTATTAAATCAATATGAAATCATAATTAACATCATGGATGTTATCATATGATAAAATTATTTAAAAATAATGTGGGAATGTTTTTGAATGAAAATATCATTTTTAATTGGATATCAATTCCTTTAAATGTAAAAATATCCCATATATAAAGGAAAATTTATCCTTAAAAATAAAATTTATATATTATACTTGATGTCTGAAATAATTTAAAGGTCATGATAGTGGTAAATTTCACTCTCTACTTATACGATAATACAAATATTGACTTTGTATATTTTATAAAAAGTCAAAAGAATCCCATTTGGAAAATTATAAGATAAATTATCTTAGTACATTTTATATGAAATAAAATATTGTTGAAAATATCCTCAAAATTAATTTTAAATTTGAAAAAAATATTTTTTAAAAAATTTATTTAAATCATGGAATTTAGAAAAATATATTTTCAATAGTAGAGAAAAATATTGTTTTCTTAAAATAAAAACATCCAATTGATCGGTTGAGTTAATAATGTGAAACAATTAATGGAAAACATGCATTAATCAGATATAAACATTTTATAAAAATTTAATCAATTAATCATATAAGTATCAAATAATTACCTCAATCTAAATTCATACTAAAACCATCACAATTAAAGAAGGATTGAATCATAAATCCATTAACACGTATTATGAATTTTATTGTATAGATTAAACCCTATTTTATGTTAAATATATATTCATTAAACATTTATTACATAAAACTATTTATATATACCATTAAATTTAGTATATACTTATGACATCATATTTATCATTTATTGAAAACTATTTATCTAAAATTACTATTCTGGGATATAATTGCTTCAATTATTATGAATGTTTCTATTCTGTAGTCATGGTCCATTTACATTGATCATGTTTCCATCATAACCACAATTTTTATAATTATATTAATGTCATATTTAATCATTGTATATTTAATTACATTAAACCATAAAATTATTATATAGAAAATTTAATTAAAAAAATTATAGAGTTGGTAAGTTGTAGGTATACATACACGTTATTTCAATTTTATTATAGATGCTATAAAATAATGATAATTATTAATTAAACATTAAATAGTAATTATTATATCATATATATCATTTAAATTCATTTATTTTATCCTTATTACCTCCATGTAATATCGAAATGAAGAACAATTCGCATTACATCATGGATATGGTATTTTACACTTATGCAAGAGAGACAATGTTATTTTCTAATAGGATGGAATATAAGATTTTAGATATGATGATAAAATTAATTATATATATATTGTAAATATCATATATAAATATTATATATATTTTAATACCCATCAATAAAATATGATGATTAAAAAATGATTTATATCTCTACATAGAGATAGTAAGGTGTACTTATGATGGAGCAATTCTTTTGATAACCAATATATTGCAATAATGTTGGAAAATGGAGTTTTCATAATCATAATAATATTTTATTATATTTAGGATTATTAATTTAATACTTTAGGATGGAAGAAATATATTTTTAGGTGGTAAAAGAAGAATTAAAAATGATTGTTATCAGTTATTGTTATTACCTCTTCTTTGAAAGAACTCATATGGATGTACACTTATGGACCATTGGGTTGTAATTTTTTGAAAAAATCACATAATGAATGTGTATTGGGTTATTAATTGAGTAATTGGATAAGTTATTGTTGATCTAGAAGTCTAAATTTTTTGTAAAGAATGGCAAAAATATTTTTTTTATATGTGAAAGAGAGGACACATTAGGTGTTTCATAAATAGTTAAATTATAATAAATAAATTATAAATAAAAATGACTCCAAATGGACTTGAATTTGAAGAAAAATTTTATATGGAAAACAAAACGTCCTCTAATGATTTTTAGATAGTATTTGGTGTTATCTTTACCCTTTTCATTTTTAATAACCCCTTCATTAATCATTTTTTACCTTAATTGTAGTAACAACATGTAATATCCTAGGTAATTATAAAATAAAAAATTTCATATATATTAATATTTATGAAATATAAATTAATTTTACTTTACAAGGGATGTGTTTTCCAAATTCATACTCGACACACAATGATATGTTTCTCTGAAATCTTATGTTTCACACACAACTAATATATACTGAAAAATAATACATTGTTAATATTATTATTTAAAATGGTATTTAATTATTATCCATTTTTAGAGTGAATGAACATAACTCCCAATATTATGTTTGAAAATTTTTGTAAATTTTTTTATTTTCTTATATTAAATTTTATAGGCATTAAATGAGAATAAATCCAATTTTAAGCATAAAAGACAAATATTTTTATTAGGTAGATTAACCACATTTTTATAGTGAACCATTTTGAATCTTGTTTTTTCACCTGTATATTTTATATTTGACAAAATAAACGTCTTTTTTATGATAGTACATCAAAATTCACTTTGGGTGATTTTTGATATTTTTGGATAAAATTCATTTGTTAATGAATAGTGAACAAATACTTCTTTTTAATTCAATAATAAAATTTCTTATAATTTAATTATATTGTTATATTATCATTTTAAATGGTTTTAAGGTATAATAATATGATGTTTTTATCATTGAATATAATTTTTTCCATTGAAGTAATTTCACATTTAAAATGTATATAAACACATATAAATCTTTTGATGGTTTTTTACTTTTTAAAAAATTGTTCCTTCAATCCGTTAATCGGAATAAAGTTAAATAAATTTAAGTAATTTATTTAAATTTAATATTAAAAAATATAAATATATGGTTGTAATCAATATGAAAATTTTCATTTGATAGGATCAAAATAATTTTTGGATAATTATATCTTTAGTATTTTATTTACAATGTTTAAAATAAAAATTGGGTAATTAAAGGAAACATAATGTAATAATAATATAAAACTACCCTAACAAATGTAATAATATTATTTTATGAATTATGTCTCACTAAGATAATCGTTGGGTCAAATGGTGGACTTAGGAAGGCACTTGTGCGTGTTTATGAAATTTATAACATTTAATTTAAAGTAATGGGAAAAAGTCATAATAATGAATCTTCTTACTAAAATGTAAAGACCCGGAATTTCCGTGGAAATTTTTTTCTTAAATACATTGGAATTTTATGAGTCTGTGAAAACTAAAGGCATGTGATTCCGAGGATCGGTGTGCCCGAAATAAATTTTTTAAGTTTAGTTCAGGCACGTTCAGTAAACATACGAGCGGGTTTTAATAACTTTTGAACTGGTGCTCGGAATTGAAATCTGAGGGCACCGTTGAACTCGTAGCACTGGTATTCACTTAAGGAGACTTTCACTTTGATGGTAGTGGGTTGATGATAAAATTTAGTTTTTGGGTTTTTTGTGAAAAATAATAAAATAAAGTGAGCTTTACTTTATTTTTATTTGACCCGCCATGTGGGTGTTTGGAGGTGGCTCCCACTGGATCTATAACCTCCTTGTGGAGGTTGGAAGTGGGGACCACCCAACCATAACATCCCATGAGAGGTTATGGTGGTGGGAACCACCACGCCTCAACCTCCCATGTGGGATTAATGTAGTGGGGACCACCCATGACCACATAACCTCTTAATTTGAATAATAGGGGTGGGGACCACCCAACCCATATTAATGGGAGGAGAGGAAAATATATCAACTCCCCTCATTAATGAGTGGGAGCCCCTTGATCTCCTATACCATTTATGGTGCCACAACCTCCCCTTTAATTATTTGAGCCAACGCATAAATTATTATGCCAAATCCTACCCATTAATTAATTGAGCCATCTCTTTTAATTAAATGCTAAAATTTGGTTTTTAAACCCAACAATCTAAAATAATAGACTGTCTATTATTTGGAGTGTCAATCTATTCACTTTTTTCATTTGGGTGGAATATTGGGGAGTAGAGAGCTTGGGAGAGTTAAAATTCACCAACCAAGAACCCCATCTCCAAACGAAGAATGAGGAATGCATTATTCCAACGAAGAATTCTAGCAAGTAGCATATTAGACATCTTCCTAGGAGTAAACCTGCGTGGGAAAAATTCAACGACCTACTTCCCTCTTCATCATCGTCAACAAACTGATGCATGATCTCAGGATTGAAAGTTGGTGGCAGATGCGACGAACGACGATCTCCTCTATCTTCTTCCTCGTGACTCCGTCGATGACCAAAGATCAAGGTAGTGGTTAATTTGAGTAATATTACCTTCTTTATTCTCTTCTTTAGTTGGAAAGGATTCATTGCGGAGATTGAGAAATAATTGAAGTTCATATTTCTTACTTCTTGATGAGTCAAAATTTACCACCCTTAACGCGGAGGGTGCGGGCCAAACCAACATGGCCCAACCCCTCTGTCATTCTTGTTTGTGATCATCTTCGGCATAGCGACGTAACAAGGAAGTGGCGTTAAAGGCAACAAAGGCAACAAGCAAATTTCGTGCTTCCCACAGCGTCCGCGAGTCACGCCGCACTTCGGCCCGCACCGCCGCCGGCTTCCCCGGCCACCTCCCGACCACCACTGGCCAGCTTGCTGGCTTGCCCGGCCACCTCTTGGCTCCCGGCCGCCCGGCCTCGCGATCCACCGCCTGACCGAATTAGCGCCCTAGTTGCGTCGGCTTCCCGAGCCGGCCCACGGCCCCCCTTACAGCTCCCCTGCTGAACAGGCCCAGTCGCGCCCTCCGGGCCGAGCCACGCTGGGCCGCTCCTTCGCGGCGCCCTGGGCCAAACCACCCATGCGGCCTACTGGGCAGGGCCCAGCGGGCTAGGCCAAACCTAAAAGGAGGGCCCACCCAATGGGCCGTGCCAAAACAAACTAGTCTGACCAGACCCAGGCCCACTACTGACTCCTTTACTTTCATTGGCCATATCTTGACAACCTCTTTTATCAGTTGAAGGGAGCACAGTTGTTCTTGAAGATAGACCTCAGATCAGGCTATCACCAGCTCAGAGTTCAAGATTAGGATGTGCAGAAGATGGCTTTCAGATGTCGGTATGGCCACTAGGAGTTCTTGGTTATGTATTCCGACATAACCAACGATCCAACAATGTTCATGGGACTCATGAACAGGATTTTCCAGCATTACCTCGATCTCTTTTCCATAGTCTTCATCAATGAAATTCTGATATAATCGAATACTGAGGAGGATCATGCCTACCATTTAAAAGTAGTACTGGACACAATCTGAGAGCACCATCTTTATGGTAAGCTCTCGAAGTGCCAGTTTTTTATCCGAGAGGTTCACTTCTTGGGACACATCATCTCGAAGGCAAGAGTTTTAGTGGATCCAGTGAATATTTAGCAGGTACTTGCTTGGGGGACACCTAGGAGTGTGATGGAGGTACAGAGTTTCTTGTGTTTGGATGGATATTAACGGAGTTTCATACCAGACTTCTCTAGAGATGCAGCACCAATATCAGCATTGATGAATAAGGGGAAACTCTTTGTGTGGTCGAAGAGATGCCACTAGAGCATTCAGGAGCTGAGGTAGAGGCTGACTAGTGCCCCCATCTTGAGGCTTCCAGAGGAGGACGTAGGGTACGTAGTCTACTGTGACGCATCAAGGACCGGACTCATGTGTTTCCTGATGCAGGAGCGAGCAGTGATCATGTATGGTTCTCAGTATCTGAGACAACACGAGTAGAACTATGCTACCCATGACATGGAGTTGATAGTAGTGGTCTTCACCTTGAAGATGTGGTGATACTATCTGATGGGTGAACATTTTACTGTGTACTCTGATCACAGGAGTCTCAGGTATATCTTCCCTTAGATGGAAATGAACCTGAGACATCGACATTGGCTTGAGTTCCTCAAGGAATATGACTTTGAGATAGTCTATACTCTTGGGAATGAGAGTATTGTAGAAGATGCACTCAGTGGGTGATCTGGTATACAGCTGCTAAGTAAGGTGATAGAGCAGCTGGCCGCTTTTCAGATATCCTTTGTGGATAGAGATGGTGTGGCTTTCCCTTAGTTCCTTACAGTCACTCCCCCACTTCTTCAGCGAGTTTGGGAGGCACACCACGGGGACACTGACTACGAGACACGACGTTCTCATATATCCACAAGGTAGGCACCTGGTGGATTTTATGAAGGTGGGGAGAACGTAATTCTTTTCAGAGGATGTACTATAGTGTCAGTGTCACCTCAGGATGAATTTTTTAATGAGTTTCACACATCCATTCTAGCGGTACATCTAAGAGTGGAAAATATGTACTAGGATATCCGGAGATAGCACTGGTGGCCGGTGATGAAGAAGGCAGTTGCAGATTTTGTCTCTTGGTGCCTCACTTGTCAGCAAGTTAAGGCAGAGCACCAGGTACCAGCAAGCTTGGCTCAGCCTTTAGAGGTCCCAGAGTGGAAGTGGGATGGGATATACATGGACTTCATGATAGGACTTCCACATACATTCAAGGGACATGAATTGATTTGGTTGATCATCGACTGACTCACCAAGTCAGACCACTTCTTACCGATCAGAGATCAGGGTTCAGTAGAGAGATTGGGAAGCCTCTATGTGCATGAGATTGTGCGGCTACATGGAGTACCTTCTTCTATTGTCTCTGATCATGATACACAGTTTACTTCCTATCTATGGAAGGGGTTGCAGGAGGCTTTCGGGACGCAGCTTTTTTTGACCACTGCCTTCCATCCTCAAATGGATGGTCAGACTGAGCAGACCATTCAGACCCTAGAGGACATGTTGTGTTCTTGTGTCCTCAACTTCAGTCGTAGCTGGGAAGATCACTTACCTTTGGTGGAGTTTGCAAACAAAAAACATCTATCACTCCACCATTGGGATGGAACCTTTTGAGGCCTTATACGGGCAACCTTGCAGATTAACCTTGTCCTGGACAGACCATAGTGAGTCAGCACTAGTGGGACTAGAGATGGTACGAGCAACCATGGAGAAGATATAGATCATTCAGGAGTGGATGAAGACTGCACAGAGCAGACATAAGTTGTATGCTGATAGGATAAAGATACCTCTAGAGTTTGAGGATGGCAACCACGTCTTTCTACAGGTCTCACCTCGACAAGGATTACAGAGATTTGGCCGAGGCGGAAAGTTATCTCTAAGGTTCATCGGACCTCTCCAGGTCCTCAGTAGAGTCGGCGAGGTGGCATACCACTTAGCTCTTCCACCTTAGTTTCACTGGGTGGACAACGTCTTCCATGTATCCCAGCTGTGGAGGTACATGTACGACCCTTCTCACATCATTGTCCATGGAGAGTTGGACATCGACGATGGGGCGACTTTCATGGAGGTTCTAGTCGAGATTGAGGATCAACATGAGTGAGTCCATCATGGATGGTCGATACCTCTGGTGCGCATTCGCTGGCAGCACGAGAACCTCCAGGAGAGTACATGGGAGCGGGAGGCTCCGATGCATGCTCCGTACCCCCATTTATTTCTTTAGTTCGAGTTATAGCTTACGGGGACATAAAACCCTGAGGTTGGGAGATTGTAAAGAACCATAATTTCCATAGAAATTTTTTTCTTAAATACATGGTAATTTTACAACTCTGCAAAAACTGACGATACATGATTTTGAGGCCCGGTGTGCACGGAATAAATTTCTGAAGTTTTGTTCAAGTACGTTTTGTAAATGTATGAGTAGGTTTTTATAAATTTTGAACTGGTGCTCAAAATTGAAATCTGAGGTAACCGTTGAACTCGTAGTGATGGTATTCGCTTAAGGAGACTTTCACTTCGATGGCAGTGGGTCGAGAATAAAATTTAGTTTTTGTGTTTTTGTGGAAAATAATAAATTAAAGTGAGCTTCACTTTATTTTTATTTCATCCTCCATGTGGGTGTTTGGAAATGGGTCCCACTGGATCTATAACCTCCTTGTAGATGTTGGAAGTGGAGACCACTACGCCATAACCTCACATGAGAGGTTATGATGGTGGGGACCATCACACCTAAACCTCCCATGTGGGGTTAATGTGGTGGGGACCACCCAAGACCACATAACCTCCCAATTTGAATAATAGGGATGGGTACCACCCGACCCCTATTAATTGGAGGAGAGGAAAATATCTCAACTCCTCTCATTAATGAGGGGGAGGCCCTTGAACTCCTCTACCAATTATGGTGCCACCACCTCCCCTTTACTTATTTGAGACAACGCATAATTTATTAATCCAAATCCTTCCCATTAATTAATTGAGCCATCTCTTTTAATTAAATGCTACAATTTGAATTTTAAACCCAAAAATCTAGAATAATAGGCAATTTATTACTTAGAGGGGCTATCTATTCACTTTTGACATTTGGGTGGAATATTGGGGAGAGGAGAGCTTGGGAGAATTAGAATTCTCCAACGAAGAACCCCATCTCCCAATGAAGAACAACGAACGCGTTCTTCCAATGAAGAACACTGGCAAGGAACGTCTTCAACTTATTTCTCGAAGGCAACCGATGTGGTACATCTACGATGACCGACTACCCTACTCATCATCATTAACAAACTGATGCATGAGCTCGGGATTGAAAGTGTGTAGTGGACACGACAAATGACGATCTCCTTCATCTTCTTCCCCGCAACTCTATTGACGACCAACAATCAAGGTAGGGGTTAATTTGAGTAATATTACCTTCCTTATTCTATTCTTCAGTTGGAAAGGAATCGTTGTGTAGATTGTGAAACAATTGAAGTTCATCTTTATTACTTCTTGATGAGCCAAATGTTACCACCCTTAACACGGTGGGTGTGGGCCAAACCAATAGGGCCCGATCCATCTTCCGTTCTTTTTTGTGATGATCTTAAGCATGGAGACGTAACAACGATGTGGTGTTGAAGGAGACGAAGGAAACAGGCAAAGGCTGAGCTTCCCACGGCCTCTACGAGCCATGCCACACCCTGAACTGTTCCACTGCCGACTTCCTCGGCCACCTTCTGTCCTGCTCGGTTGCCCTCTGTCCTACCTGGCCGCCCGTCTGCCGTCCTACCCGTCCACCCGCTGGCCCGCCTGCCCTCCTGCTTGACCGCCTCCATGCTCCCAGCCGCCCGGCCTCCCAAGCCACCACCTAATCAAACCGGCGCTCTGGACGTGACTGCCTCTGGAGCCGACCCGCAGCCCCCCTCGTGGTGCCATGTCCAAACCGGCCCAGCTGTGCCTGCCGGGCCGAGCCACGCTGGGCCGCACCTTCACGGCACTCCGGGCCGAACCGCCTACGCGGCCAGCTGGGCTAGGCCCCATGGGCCGGGGCGATCCTAACAGGATGGCCCACCCAATGGGTCGGACCAGACCCAACTGGTCTTACCGGGTTGACCCAGATCAGGTCAGCCCAGACTGGGTCGGACCGGGTCGGTCCTACCGGGACGGACCAGACCCGGGCCCACTACCGACCCCTTTACTTTCTTTGGCCATATCTTTGGAACTGGACGACCATTTTATGAACCGTCAGCGGCACTGGTATTCTTAGAGCACGATGGTCCCTTTGTGTATACCACACTTGAGTTCGGGGTATAGTTGAGATATGGTATTGTTAGATCTTGCACGAATCCAACCGAGCCCCTAATATTAAAATGCTAATAACTCATAGATTGGGTGTCTGATTGATGCACCATCTATTGCATTGGGACCTCTATGACATGGAAGTCCATTGAGATACTTCTATGTGGGACTTCATGATAGTTGGAGTATCAACCTGTAGCTCGTGAAGTGGATCCTCCCAGAGACAAGCGAGCTTAGTGTAGAGACCTAGTAGCTTGCTGAGACCCGATGACTGCTGACCGATTCGACTTGGAGTGATTCGACTAGTGCAGTGGGGAGCACCTTGGAGTCGTGGAAGACCCACAGTGGGGAGTGCCTTGGTGTCACGGCAGACCCATGGTACTCGACAGGAGGAGTACCTCAGCAGGCTATGAGGGGGAGAACCTTAGTGGTGTGGAAAACCCATGGTGGGGAGCACCTTGGTGACGCAGCAGACCCATGGTATGTGACAGGAGGAGTACCTCAATAGTCCAAGGTTAGTGGGAAGCGCCTTGGTGATGTGGAAGACCCACTGTACTTGATAGAGGAGGATTTCTACATCAGCTGAGGTTTCGACAGTGTGACTAGGGATGTTACTTGATACTACCCCTAGAATAAAATCATGGTTTGAGCTGAGTCGGTATCTTTTGTTTTTACCTCATGATTGAGATGGATTACTTGATAACTTAGGTATATGTATAGGCATATACCTAAGAGGGGATATCTGTTGATTTTATACTTTTTGGTTTATCCTTGTTGGTTTTGTGATACCATGAGGGTATTGGGGTCCCAAATAAGTCTCTTTATACTCACCCATGCATAGGCTATACCCACACCTCATTGTATTGGATGCAGAAGATGGATAGTGTTGACCGAGGCTGAGTGTACAAGGATTGGATGGTATACGGAGGTGGACCACACGATGTGATGGTACATGGAGGAGACAGACGGATGTGGAGTGTTATGGAGGCTATCTATACCTACCCTTCAGATAGGATTTCCCGGTGGATGATCAAAGAGCCGTTTTACCATTTTCCAGTACTTGTACTTTCTGTTTCCTTGTACTTTACAGTTGGGCTTGTATTTTTGGTCCCCCGTTTACTTTTCAGTACTCCTTTTGTATACAGTTTTATTTAGTGCTTTTTTTGTAGCTCATACTCTGTTGTGTGCATTTTCAAGTTATAAAGGCAATGCCTTCCTAGTTTAAGTAATTACGCCTTTGGTTCTAGTCTCCAGCCCCTAGCCTATCGAAGGTGGGCTTGGGGTAGTCAAGGCATGGGCCTTAGAGGACGGGTCGTGACCTAAAACAATTTTAATATGGTGATATATACAAGTCATGTATTAGACTATAAATAGTAATTAGATAGCTAAAAAACATTACCTACATCATGGTTATTTAATTACAATTTTAAGGAAATAAATAATTATCTTTAATTATGACACAATAATGATGCAATACTAGATTTATTAATTAAATATTCTACTAAATGATATTATAAAATATTTAAATAAATATTATATGACATAATTTATGTCACACGTGAATATTAAAGGTGATTATTACATGTTATAAGTCTATTAAATTTTTTTTATCATTGTTATCTCTCTATTTAGATATTCTTTAAATTCAATGGAATGAAAATTGTCAATATTTACCAATTATTATTTAATAATATTATTAATGAATTAAATTATTTAAAATCATATAAATCTATTAAAATCAAAAAGTAACTATGATAATTTACCACCATTCATTAAGTATTCAATTAGGGTAAATTTACCCTATATAAGTAAAATTTATATATTTTAGTACTTAAAATGTTGTTAACACAACAAAAATTAAAAGTTAATAATAAAAGGTAAATCGATAAGATAATGTTGAAAATATATATATATATATATATATATATATTTAAATTTAAATTATTTTATGAGAGGATTTAGAACTATACTCATTTTATCTTTTAAATATCTCATGTTATATTCATTTGGATAAAAAAAATTATATTAATTTAATATTTTAGGAGTTTCAATGGGTTCCCCTCCACTCTCCTATAAAAGGTACCCAATATTATCTAATACTCACACATCAAGAACCATTTGATTAAACCATTATATATGAAAAATCCCTACTTATAATACCTCCAAACTTTTCGACGGTCATATTTTAGGAATAACACCATTCATGGATGTGTTACATGTTCTTCAAAGGCTATCAACTAAATAAGAGGTATCGTTTTTTTAGTTTTTTAGTTTTATTTCTTAATAAAATTACTTTAAATCTTCTTATTTTTAAATTAAATAATAAATACAGTATCCTCAATATATTTATATGTTATTATGTTAAAATAATAACATAATCCATTTCTAGTTTCCTCAAATAAGAAATGAACATTTCATTAATATGTATGGAGGACTATCGCCATGTTAACTGATATAGTTTTTTTTTCATTATTGTCTATCAAGACCAGTTATAATGATGGAATAAATGTTTTTATTTTATATTCATTATATATTTATATTTTTAAAATAATAATATTTCTATTATGTTCTTACCTTCCATGAACTTAAAAATGATAACGTCGTTTGTGCGTGCATATGAACTATCACCTCCACGAAGCGATGTGAATCAATTTTATTTACCATATCACCAGTATAATATATATAATTATATTCAAATTATTATTATGATGTTAATAATATTATTATCATTTTATGAATATAAAATAAAAATAACCTTATTTCTATAATAATCTATTAAAAATGGAAAATGTTACTCATTATTACGAACGGCCTACCGTCTCCATGATTATAAAGTTGTTCATTTTTCATAACCATAATTAGTGGTTTTATTTAAAAGTTATGATTAATGTATAAAATAGGTACTTCTTTCTTTAATTATCTTATTTAGATGATAGACTTATGACCACATAGACAATTAACATCATAATAAATTCATTTTTGAATCAAGTATCGAATATCAAAAAAACATCTTATATGATCATTAATAATTATGTATTTTTTATAACATGGTAATAGGTAATAAAAAGGAATTATAAACATGAATAATATTATCAAGAAATTATAAATTAGAATTGATTTATTATTCTAGAATATAACTATTGTATGTAATGATTGAGACTCAAGGTAAGGGACTTCATCTCTTTCCCCATTCATTGAAGCGTATTTTGATATTACACACCACCTTATTTTATATGGTGTTTAAAAAACCCCTTGGAAATTTAATATAATGTAGAGTATTTCATATGGAATCATTTTCTATGAAGCATTTTACTAAAGTAAATAAGGATGTATTTTTATTTATGCGGCGACAACAACATTTCCAACCATTGTGGCAATTATTTTATATTGGGATTATTATTCAATTAGTAATGTTTTTAAAAGAAAAATAAATACAAAATTTTACATTTATTTATTTTGTTATTTAAAATGGTTTTGATAAGTTATTTAATATGTCAATATCTTGAAATTATATCTTGTGATTGAAAAATAGAAATATTATTTTTCAATTATGTTTGTTAATGTGTTATGATTATGTTATGGTTCATGGAAATTGTGTATGATAGAGGATAAAAAAAGGTTTCTCCTAAGAGATTTAGGGAATATACTATGATGGTTATTACAAACATATCCAGGAAGGTTGCCACTATGTAGCTATAAAGGATACAATGTAAATATGATATAGATCCCACATGTTACCTTTATGATTCTTAATTTCTATGAGTTTTTCAAGAATATCATGATATCAAGAGTTATGTTAAAGAGATTATGTTTTATAGGTGAAAATTATGATTTCATGGTTTTATAAGTATTATTGGAATAACATTTTATATCCTTATATTATATTCACATGCAGAGCTTTTTGTTCTCATCCATAGTTTTTTAAATGATTTTATTAGGGTGTAAGAAGTGGTAAAAGAAAGGAAAATTTCATGATGAATGTTATAAATATTTTTATTAGGAAATATTATTCAAGTTTTATCTTAAAATGTTTTAGATTTTGAAAAAATGGATAATGAGTAGAATGTAAATGTTGTAATATTTTAGGTGTTTTGTAATTGTTATGGCCTAATTATCTAAAACTATAAATCAAAAAATAACTCCAATATGAATTATGTGACTTGACATGTGATTATGTAAAATTTATGTTTGGGGCATTGTAAAACTAATTTAGTCCAATAAAGTTAAAAATATTATCATAAATAAAAAAATAACTCATAAATGAACCATGGATTATTTAAAGACCCGTAAATTTCAAGTGAAATTTTTTCTTAATTTTCTTTGGGATTTTACGAGTACGCAGTTTCTAACGACACCTGATTCTGAGGCCCAATGTGCCCGGAATCAATTTCTGAAGTTTAGCTCGGGTACGTTTAGTGAACGAATAAGCCGGTTTTCTAAATTTTTAACCGGTGCTCGGAATCAAAATCCGAAGGCACCGATGAAACCGCAGCGCCGGTAATTGCCTAGGAACACCTTTTCTAGAGTTGTGTTTTCTCAGGTGTGGTTATTAAAAAAATGTGTTAACTAATGAATAAAATAAAATTTGTGCAAAAAATTTTATTCTAAGTAGTTTAACCCTACGTATAGAAGTTGAGGTGGGACCCACTAAATCCTAACCCCTCTTGATATGATATTAGTGACGTGGGCCCCACACGAGCCCCACCTATTCAACTTCCTCAAACCTCCCATTAAGTTGGAAAACCCCCATTAATTTTTGTGTAACACACCCACACCCCCTTTTTAAATGTCAAGTCAACTCTCGCATTTAATTGAATTATTAAACACCTCTTTAATTGGTCAATTCATGTTAATTAAATCATGATTTAAATTCTAATTTCAAAAAGGGATGGCATGAGTAATAAAATAAGGAAAAGCCTTATTTTATTATTGTTGATGTTTTGTGTGAGAAGATTTGGGGAGAAATTACTCTAGTCTTGAAGAATGTTCTTCCTCATTGAATAACGTGAAGAACGATGAAAAACGTTGGCCTCCGATGAAAGACAACGAATAATGCAAGTTCCTCTGAGATCGACGACCCGACACCATGTACCACGACACCGACGATCCTCTTCTTCGTGACGCCGTGTACCGCGACGCCCACAATCCTTTTCTACGACGCCGTCTTCCACGATGTCTTTTCCTGCGACGATCCTCGTTCGACAACTTCTTTGAGGTAGGGGGTTTTGGTTTAATTTAATTTATGTGGATTATATCCACAACATGTGTTTAAATTTTTGGAAGTTGTTTGAACCACTAACGCGGTGGGTGCGGACCAACAAACAAGTCCAAACCCACAGATTCTCTATTCTTGATGTGTGGAACGTTGGGTGAAGACGAAACGAGACCGTTGAGCAATTGGAGGCCATCACAGTAATCTACAGGTCTCGAGACGACCCCAGGCGTAGACAGGAGCAAGAAAAGACCACCAGAGCGGCTCTGGTGGCCCGTGGACTTCACCGGCGGCGCGGGTCGTAGGCGACCGGAGGCGGCGGCGTCCCGGCGCGCCGCTAGGAGGAACCGCCGCGGCTGAAGTCGTGGCGGCAGGTGACCGGGATCTCGTGGCCGCGCGGGATCTGGAGGAGGACGTGGCACCCGTCGCGTCCGCGGAGCGTGAAGGGAGGGGGGACCGCATCCCCCCATGCTCCGCCGTTGGCCGAGCCAGCGTGCCACCCGGCCGGGCCGGGCCGGGTTGCGCAGACCGGACCAAACCGTGCCCATCTGGGCCGGGCCAGGCCATGCGCTAATGGGTCGTCCCCGAACCCGGGTCGGATCGGGCCCAGACCCCCCACTTTCGAACCACTTTCGGTCTTTTGCACATAACTTTGGCTACGGAACTTTGATCGATTCATCGTCAGATGCGTAGAGATCCTTGGAATGATATGGTCGTTTCGGTATACTACAATCAAGGTTTTGGAGAACTTTGGGTACGGCCGGGTTGGTTTGAACACGAAACTAATCGGGCCCTCGGAGCGGAAATGCTCATAACTTGAGTTCCAGACGTCCGATTGGCGTTCCGTCGACTTTGTTGGATTCCTCTTAATGAGACAGACCTTTTGGATTACTCTTCTTGAGGTTTGGATGCAGTTGTCGTGCGGTCGTGTTGGTTTTGACTTAAAAACCAACTGGGCCCCTGGAACAAAAAAGCTAATAACTCTCAGACCAGGTGTCTGATTGACACTTCGTCTGTCATGTTGAGTTCCTTTTGTCGTGACGGAACTTGGGGATACATAAACTCTGGAATATGTGTCAGTTGATGTATCGACCCACTTGGCTCACGGATCGGACCCTCCCGGAATCGAGCATGTTGTGTACGGGAACCCTAGAGTTGGCTACGACTGCGACGACGATGATGACTGCACTGAAATCCTCCATGGGTTCGGCAGCGACGACGACTGCACTAAAATCCTTCGTGGGTTCGGCAGTGATGAAGACTTCACTGAAATCCTTCGTGGGTTCGGCAGCGACGAAGACCGTACTGAAATACTCCATGGGTTCGACAGTGATGACTATTGTTCTTGTATCCTACGTGGGTCTAGCAGAGTAGTTGGTCTTTATCCTATGTGGGTCCGACAGCTTAGCTGGTCTAGTATCCTACGTTGGTCCCAGCTTAGATGAATTAGTCGCTACATCTGATCATCTCTATCACCTTACGAAGAAGTAGAACTGTGTGAGCTGATTCTTGATTTTCAATCATTATCTTCGATATGATTGATTTGCTGCTATGTGGATTGTGTTGTGCTTTCCTATATGGATTGGGTTGTACCATCCTATGTGGATGTGATCGAACTTGGGCTTGGATGTTGGAGCCGAACTGGAATTGATGACTTAGGTATATGTATGGGCATATACCTAAGTAGTGTTGGATGTTACTTCATGATTGTATCTTTCCTTTGTGGATTCTAGGAGACCTTCGGGGGTCTCGGGGTCCCTACTAAGTAGCGTATACTCACCCCTGCACGGGCTATGCCTGCACTATGTTGTATTGGATGCAGACGACAGACAGCACTGATCGTGGTTGAGGCTTGTTGAGAAAGTCGGTACCTGGAGGTGGACCACTAGGCGGAACGTACACGGAGCGGACGGCTGGACCCGAGGAGCTGAGGAGGCTATCTGTACCCACCCTTCATGTGGGACTTCCAGTGGACGGCTCGACATTGCTGCTTTAATTTCTATTATTGTACTTTCATTCCAGTTGTACTTTACTTTCAGTTTGGGTTTGTATTCTAGCCCACTTACTTTCCGCACTTACTATTATACCCAGTTGTACTTAGTGTTTACTTCTGCTTGCTTACTCTGTGGTGTTTGTTTACTTTATAAAGGCAATGTCTTCCCCTTTTTTTCGGGTTTTACGCCTTGGTGCTAGTTGTCAGCCCCAGGCCTATGGGAGGCGGGCTTGGGGTAGTCATGAAACGGGTCCCAAGGACGGGTCGTGACAAATTGGTATCAGTGGAGTTCGGTTCTACCACAGAACTCAGGACTCTGATCTTTCTTCTGTGTGAAGAAATGGTGTTAAGGGTATAGAGTGTGGTTATCAGTTCAGGGAGTCCAGTGTGGGTGCGGCGGCCGACGTATCCATACACGAGGACCCTGACTTCTGATTTCTGACTCAATGCACGAAAACATTGATTGCATGTGTGTTTCAAAAGTTTTCTTTGTGATTACTCTGTGTCAGCTCACCAGGTATACTGTTTTGACTGTGGTGCACCTGTTTCCTTTCAGGATGGCCCCATGACTGCAGCCAGCTAGGGTTCCAAGTTTTATCCGGGACGACAGCCCACCGAGCGACGAGGCCTCAGTGCAGGACCCTTTTTCAGCGGAGGCACCGGCGGTACCTCTACCCGCCGAGCCACTGATGCCACCAGTCCCAGCCATTGAGAGTGCATGTCGCCTTAGTGCACTGCACAAGTTTCAGCGTCAGAGACCGCCCAGGTTCCACAGGGAGACGGACCCTCAGGTAGCCTAGGATTGGCTGAAAGCTGTATTTCGAGTTTTCAAGTTAGTGGGGACACAAGCTGACCTCATGGTGATCCTTTCAGCAAGCCTCCTACACGAGGCAGCAGGAAAATAGTGGATATTGATGCTCCAGGTGCACGATGAGGCATCGCTCCTCTGGACGGACTTTGAGAGCCTCTTCCGCTCAAAGTTCGTCCCAGCCACCCTCTGTGCGGGGCGCATCCAGGAGCTAATACCATTGCGATAGGGTAGCATGACGGTCGCCCAGTACTCGGCGAGATTTACCGATCTCTCACGCTATTCGACGGACATGGTACGGGACCAATTCTTCCAGGCCCGGACCTTCGAGCAGGGACTGAGGCATGAGATCAGTGCATCGATGATCTCCCTCAGCATTCTGACACAGGCAGGAGTACTGGAGCGAGCTCTTCTCATAGAGAGCTTTCTTGCTAAGCCTAATCATGCAGCGAGACCTACAGCAGGGTGGCACGTAGCAGATTCATCTGCAGCTAGCAGTCGACGGACGTCACAGGGGTCCATGCAGACCAGACCATTAGGAGGACAACCTCAGGACACTGGCTCAGAGGTGAGGGGAACACAGCGCAGATCCATCCTTCTGAGGAGTAGACAGTGCTACACATGCGGTGGGCAGGGCCACTTGAATCGTGACTGCCCGACCCGACGTGCGGAGGAGTAGCAGACGGTTGACGGACCACCCAGGCATAGGCAGAGGGTCGACCGTGGCGGTCTGCAGGGAGCAGGCGGATGAGGGAGAGGAGTTGGCTGAGTAGCACGTGGTGGGAGATGCTTTGAGGCTCTACCACCACCACCAGGAGGTCCACCCCGACTACAGGGAGCTGGCGGGCAGAGGCAGGCTCAGCTTCAGGCAGCGGAGGCCTATGACCATGGTGTGCCAGAGATGAGTCGAGGTACAATCTGTTTCTACTCCACCCTTTATTCAGTTCTTATAGACACAAGAGCGAGTCATTCTTATATTTTTGCTACCCTTGTTCAGAGCTCGAAGATTTCGACAGAGCCGTTGGCCCGATCTTTACGGCTAGAGACTCTTACAGGAGCAGACTCAATGATTACGCACTGGTGCCAGCAGTGTGAGCTTACTCTAGGAGGCGAGAGATTCGGCTAGGATCTTCTTGTAGTGACATTGAGGCCTTACAACTTCATCTTGGGAATGGATTGGTTATCTACAGTCTATGCTCAGATCGACTGTATTAGGCGCAAGGTGCGGTGTGTTCACACCGATCGGAGAGGTTCACCTTCACCGGTGATAAGGGAACCTTTACAGCACAAGATGGACTCATGTAGAGGAGAGGATATCCCATCACTCATCAGTTGTCTAGCCTCATCCTAGGAGCAGTTGATGTGCGGAGTCCTAGTTTTCCTGTAGTGGTGGATCAGTATGCAGACGTTTTTCCTGACGACGTTCCAGGACTACCTCCTCACAGAGAGGTAGACTTTTATATTGACATGTATCCCAGGACAGCCCCGATATCCACCCCAGCATATTGAATGGCTCCCTCCGAGCTTCGAGAGCTACAGGTACAGCTGGAGGACTTGCAGGGCAAGGGATTCATCCGACCCAGTGTTTCACCCTGGCCTTCCCTGATTTTGTTCGCCAAGAAGGCGGACGGGAGCTCGTGACTGTGTGTCGACTATCGTCGCCTGAACCAGGTAACTGTGAGGAATAAGTATCCTCTACCGAGGATAGATGACCTCTTCGATCAGATCAAGGGAGCACGGTGGTTCTCGAAGATAGACCTTAGATCAGGATATCATCAGCTCAGAGTTCGGGACGAGGACGTGCAGAAGATGGTCTTCAGATGTTGGTATGGCCACTATGAGTTCTTGGTTATGCCATTCGGAGTAACCAATGCTCCAGAGGTGTTCATGAGTCTCATGAATAGGATCTTTCTGCCATACCTCAATCGATTTGTCGTGGTCTTCATCGACGACATATTTATATACTCAACCACTGAGGAGGAGCATGCCTACCACTTGCGGGTTGTACTGGACACACTCCGAGAGCACCAGCTTTATGGTAAGCTCTCGAAGTGTCAGTTCTAGTTACGTGAGGTCCACTTATTGGGACATGTCATCTCTGAGGCGGGAGTTGCGGTAGATCCTGCGAAGATCGAGGCAGTGCTAGCTTGGAAGCCACCCAGGAGCGTGACGGAGGTGCGGAGTTTCTTGGGTCAAGCTGGGTACTACTGGAGATTTGTGCCAGACCTTTCCAGAGTTGCGGCACCACTCTCAGCTTTGACAAAGAAGGGGAAACCCTTCGTGTGGTCAGACAGATGTTAGCAGAGCTTCCAGGAGCTGAGACAGAGGTTGACCAACGCACCTATCTTGAGGCTACCAGAGGAGGGAGTAGGGTACGTAGTCTACTGCGATGCATCAGGGACTAGACTTGGATGTGTCTTGATGAAGGAGCGGCCAGTGATCTCCTATGCATCACGATAGTTGAGGCAGCATGAGCAGAACTATGCTACCCATGACCTAGAGTTAGCAGCAGTGGTCTTCGCTCTAAAGATGTGGAGACACTATTTGATGGGTGAGCGCTATACAGTCTACTCTGACCATCAAAGTCTCAGGTACATCTTCTCTCAGAAGGACCTAAATGTAACGACCTGTAAAATTCAAGGAAATTTTTTTTAAAATTTTCTTTGGTATTTTACAAGAACGCAGTTTCTGGTAGCACCTGATTCCGAGGCCCGGTGTGCCCAGAATCTTTAATCGAAGTTTAGATCTGGTACGTTCAATGAACGAACGAGCAGGTTTTCCTAACTTTTGAACCGGTGCTCAGAATCAAAATTTGAGGACACCGATGGAATTGTAGGGCTGGTAATTGCTTAAGAACACTTTTTTTGGAGTTGCGTTTTCTTGGGTGGAGTTTTACTTAATTGGGTTAACTAAAGAATAAAATAAAATATTGTGCAACAGATTTTATTTTTATTCAAGGAAGTGTTAACCTAAGCTAAGTTGTTGAGTGGGACCCACATCCTAACTAATCCACTCGGTAGGATATCAGTGGGGTGGGGCCCACACGAGTCTCGCCCTTTCAACTTCCTCAACCCCTATTAATTAAAGTAACACACCCGCACCCCCCCCCCTTTTAAATGAAGTCAAATCGTGTGTTTAATTAAATATTAAATGCCTCTATTAATTGGGTGTTTTAAACGTTTCAATTAATTCAATTAATTGATTGATTCAATTTTGAATTGATAAACGTTTGTCTTGTGTGTTAATAAAATAATACAAGTCTTATTTTTTAAAGGGGTTTGTTGTGCGAGAGGGCTTGGGAGAAATTACTGAAAGCCTTGGAGCACTCCTTCCTCGATAAAGAACACGAAGAACGTGAAGAACGCCGACCTCTGACGAAGGTCGACAAGAACACTGGATCCTCGGAGATCGATGACACGACGCCGACGAATCTTTTCTCCACGACGCGATGATCCTCCTTCTGCGACGTCTTCTTCCACGATGTGCATTTCCGTGACGAGCCTTCGTTCAACTACGCTCGAGGTAGGGGATTATTTTAATTGTTTGTTCGTGATTACTTCTATCTCCATTATTCATTTCAAATTGAGCCGCCTGATATCGCAATAACAGGAGGAGGTCGGACCGCACGAACACGGCCGACCCTCCTCCCCCTTGTTTGTTGATTTTATTGCGGCACGTGTAAGGTGGTGCAGTGCCAATGCACCGCACGGAAGCTATGTTAATGGGAGAAGAAGTGCGGCGTCGTCGCACCGTGCCTGAGAATGTCTAAGAGGTCACGGCCGGAGCGGGACCGCGACGGAGCAGGAAGCGGCGGTCGGCTTCCAGCAGCTGGCGCCAGAGCAGGAGGGCAGGACCGCGGGGTCCCGCGGCAGCGGAACGGCCGTCCAGCCGGGCTGACCGGCTTCCGAGAAGGCTCGGGGTTCATAAATCTCAGATGGCCGACAAGAGCGGCGCCCCACATGGGGGGGCATGGTTACGAACAGGTGGGGGGCAGCCCCCCCCCCCCCCTGCACCTCTACCGCTCGGCCGTTACGACCGAGCCGCCTGGCCACACTGTCCAGGCCGGGCCGGACCCAGACTCGAGTTGGGTTGACCCAGTTCGGGCCGACCCAGGGGGTATCGGGTTGGGTCGGACCGGGCCCGAACCCCCTATTCGTGTACCTTTTTCGGTATTTTGCCCATAACATGGGTTGCGCACCTCCGATCAACGCACCGTCAGCTACAATGCGATCCTTGGATTGAGACGGTCATTTTGGTATATTACACTCAAGGTTTCAGAGAACTTTGGGTTCGACCGGGTTGGTTCGTACAGGAAACCAACCGGGCCCTTGGAGCAGAAATGCTTATAACTTGAGTTCCGGACGTCTGATTGACGTATCGTCAACTTTGATGGATTACTCTTAGTGAGACTAACCTTTTGGATTACTCCGCTCAAAGTTTGGATGTAGTTGGAGTACGGTCGGGTTGGTTTTGACTTAAAAATCAACCGGGCCCCTGGGAGGAAAAAGCCAATAACTCACAGATCGGGCGTCTGATTGACGCGCCGTCTGTGACGTTGAGTTCCTATTGGCGATACGGAACTTTTGGATACATCAACTCTAGAATACATGTCAGTTGATGTATCAGCCCCTCAGCTCGTGGAGCGGACCCTCCCGAACGAGCTTGCTGTGTGCGGGAACCCTAGAGCTGGCTGTGATTGCGACAACGATGACGACTGTACAGAAATCCTCCGTGGATTAGACAGTAACGACTACAGCACTCAGTGATCCTACGTGGATCAGTGCTACCGATCCTGTGTGGGTCAGATCCTGTGTGGGTCAGCGCTCAGCGGTCCTGTGTGGGACAGCGTCTACCGATCCTGTGTGGGTCAGAACCTGTGTGGGTCATTGCGGGGGTTAGTACCTATCGATCCTTTGTGGGTCATTACAGGGGTTAGTTTCATATCGATCCTTTGTGGTTCATTATGGGGGTTAGTACCTTTTGATCTTGTGTGGGTCCAATGGATTAGATGAATCAGTGGCTACATCTGATCATCTCTATCGTCATTCGAAGAAGTATACCCTATGTGAGCTGAGTCTTGACTTTCAATCATTATCTTCGATATGATTGACTTGCTTTCCTATGTGGATTGTGTTGTGATATCCTGTGTGGACGTGATCGAACTTGGGCTTGGATGCTGGAGCCGAACTGGAATTGATGACTTAGGTATATGTATGGGAATATACCTAAGTACTGTTGGATGTTACTTCGTGATTGTATCTTTCTTTTATGGATTATCCTTTGTGGATTCTGGGAGACCTTTGGGGGTCTCGGGGTCCCTACTGAGTAGCTTATACTCACCCCTGCATGGGATATGCCTGCACTACGTTGTGTTGGATGCCGACGACGGACAATGCTGATCGTGGTAGAGGCTAGTGGATCAGTCGGTACCTGGAGGTGGACCACTGGGCGGAACGTACACGGAGCAGACGGCTGGACCCGAGGATCTGAGGTGGCTATCTGTACCCACCCTTCAGGTGGGAGTACTAGTGGATGGGTTGATGTTTCTTCTTTACTTTCAGTTACTGTACTTTATTTCCTGTTGTACTTTTCTTTCAGTTTGGGTTTGTATTCTGGCCCATTTACTTTCCGCACTTACTTGTACTCAGTTTACTTAGTCTTTACTTCTGTTGTCTTACTCTGTGGTGTTTGTTTACTTTTAAAGGCAATTCCTTCCCTTTTTGTTGGGATATACGCCTTGGTGCTAGTCACCAACCCCTGGCCTATGGAAGGTGGGCTTGGGGTAGTCACGGCACAGGCCTCGAGGACGGGTCATGACAAATTAGTTTCAGAAGAGTTCAGTTCTACTGCAGAACTGAGGACTCTGATCTTTTTCTATGTGAAACAATAATGTTAAGAGTATTGAGTGTGGTTATCAGTCCAGGGAGTCCAGTGTTGGTGCGGTGGCCGACGTATCCGTACACCAGGACCCTGACTTCTGATTTCTGACTTAGTGCACGAAAACATTGATTGCATGTGTGTTTCAAGTTTTCTTTGTGATTACTTTGTGTCATCTCACCAGGTATACTATTTAACCATGGCGCACCTGTTTCTTTTTAGGATGGCCCCACGACAGCAGCCAGCTAGGGTTCCGAGTGTTGTGTGGGACGACAGCCCACCGAGCGACGAGGCCTCGATACAGGGCCCTTTGATAGCAGAGGCACTGGCGGTACCTCTACCCGCCAATCCACTGATGCTACCAGCCCCAGCTGCTGACAATGCTCATCACCTTGGTGCACTGCATGAGTTTTAGCATCAGCGACCGCCCAGGTTCTGCGGGGAGACGGACCCTCAGGTGGCCGAGGATTGGCTGGAGGCAGTTTTATGAGTTTTCTGTTTGGTAGGGACACCAGTATACCTCATGGTGATCCTTACAACAAGTCTCCTGCATGCGGTAGCAGGCATATGGTGGAGCTTGATGCTCTAGGTGCACGACGAGGCCACACTCCTCTGGACGGACTTTGAGAGCCTCTTCTGCTCGGAGTTCGTCCCAGACACCCTCCGTGTGATGCACATCCAGGATCTTCTATAGCTGCGGCAGGGTATCATGACGGTCGCCCAGTACTCGGTGAGATTTACAGACCTCTCGCGCTATTCGAAGGACATTGTACAGGACCCATTCTTCCAGGCCCAGACCTTCGACCAAGGATTGAGGCATGAGATCAGGGCATCGCTGATCTCCCTCAGCATTCCGACATAGGTAGGAGTACTAGAGCGATCCCTTCTCATCAAGAGCATCCTTGTTGAGCCTTCATCAGCAGTGAGACATACCGCAGGGAGGAACGTTGTAGAGTCTTCTACAGCTGGCAGTCGACGGATGACACATGGGTCCAGGCGGACCAGACCCTTAGGCAGATGACCTGAGGACACTGGCTCAGAGGTTTTGGGCACACAACGTAGAGCCAGTCTTTCGAGAGGCAGACAGTGCTACGCATGCGGCGAGCAGGGCCACATGGCTCTTGACTGCCCGACCCACCATGCGGAGGAGTAGCAGACGGTTGAGGGACCACCCAGGAAGAGGCAGAGGGTTGACCGTGGCGGTCCTCATGGAGCAGGTGGATGAGGCAGAGGATCTGGACAAGCAGCATGTGGTGGGAGACGCTTTGGGGCTCTACCACCACCACTACTAGGAGGTCCACCCCGACCACAGGGAGCTGGTAGGCAGAGACAGGCTCAACTTCAGGCAGCGGAGGCCTACGACCACGGCATGCCCGAGATGATTTGAGGTACTATCTGTGTCTATTCCACCCTTTCTGCAGTTCTTATGGACACAGTAGTGAGTCATTCTTTCATAGTCATTTCCCTTGTTTAGAGCTTGGAAATTCCGACGGAGCCGTTGGCTCGATCCTTACGTCTAGAGACTCCTACGATAGCAGACTCGATGATTACGCACTGGTGTCGGTAGTGTGAGCTTACTCTAGGAGGTGAGATCTTCGGCTGGGATCTTCTTATAGCAGTGTCCAGGACTTACGACGTCATCTTGGGAATGGATTGGTTATCTACAATCCATGATCAGATTGACTGTATTAGGCGCAAGGTGTAATGTGTACGCACCAATGGGAGTAGGTTCACCTTCACCGGCGAGAAGAGAGCCTTTTCAGCACAGGATGGACTCACACAGAGTAGAGGACATCCCATCACTCATCAGTTGGCTAGCCTCATCCTAGGAGCAGTTGATGTGCGGAGTCCTGGTTTTCCTGCAGTGGTGGATCAGTATGCGGACGTTTTCCCCGATGACGTCCCAGGGCTACCTCCTCGCAGAGGGGTAGACTTCTATATTGACATGTACCCCGGGACAGCCCCGATATACACTCCATCATATCAGATGGCCCCCGCTGAGCTTAGAGAGCTACGGGTACAGTTGGAGGGCTTGCAGGGCAAGGGATTCATCTGACCCAGTGTTTCACCCTCGGCTTCCCCAATATTGTTCGCCAAGAAGGTGGATGGGAGCTTGCGACTATGTGTCGATTACTGTCGCTTAAACCAAGTGACTATGAGGAACAAGTATCCACTACTGAGGATTTATGACCTCTTCGATCAGCTCAAGGTAGCACGGTGGTTCTCAAAGATAGACCTTAGATCATGTTATCATCATATCAGAGTTTGAGATGAGGACGTGTAGAGGATAGCCTTCATATGTCGTTATGGCCACTATGAGTTCTTGGTTATGCCTTTCAGCATGACCAACGCTCCAATAGTGTTCATGGGTCTCATGAACAGGATCTTTCAGCCATACCTCGATCGATTTTTCATGGTCTTCATCGATGACATATTGATATACTCGACGACTGAGGAAGAGCACGCCTACCACTTGCAGGTTGTACTGGACACACTCCGAGAGCACCAGCTTTATGGTAAGCTCTCAAAGTGTCAGTTATGGATACGTGAGTTCCACTTCTTGGGACACGTCATATCTGAGGCGGTATTTGCAGTGGATCCTGCGAAGATCGAGGCAGTTCTAGCTTGGGAGCCACCCAGGAGCGTGACGGAGGTGCGGAGTTTCTTGGGGATAGCTGGGTACTACCGGAGATTCGTGCCAGACTTCTCCAGAGTTTCGGCACCACTCTCAGCTTTGATGAAGAAGGGGAAACCATTTTTGTGGTCAGACAGATGTCATCAGAGCTTCCAGGAGCTGAGACAGAGATTGACCAGTGCGCCTATCTTGAGGCTACTGGGGGAGGGAGTAGGGTACGTAGTCTACTGCGATGCATCAGGGACCCGACTCGTATGTGTCCTAGTGTAGGAACAGGTCATGATCGCCTATGAATCACGTCAGTTGAGGCAGCATGAGTAGAACTATGCTACCCATGACCTGGAGCTAGCAGTAGTGGTCTTCGCTCTGAAGATGTGGCGACACAATCTGATGGGAGAGCGCTTTACAGTCTACTCTGACCACCAAATTCTCAGGTATGTCTTCTCACAGAAGGACCTGAACCTGAGACAGCGGCGATGGCTCGAGTTCCTCCAGGACTATGACTTTGAGATAGTCTATACTCCTGGAAAGGGTAACCTAGTAGCCGATGCTCTCAGCAGGAGGATGGTAATCCAACTACTCGGGGAGATGACAGAGCAGCTAGATGCTTTGCAGATATCCTTCGTGGATAGTGATGGAGCAGCCTTTCTTTAGTCACTCACAGTCACTCCTCCACTACTGCAGTGGGTCAGAGAGGCACAGCGTGGGGATGCAGACTGTGAGATGCGGCATGCACAGATATCCTCAAGACAGACACCTGATGGATTATCTGTGGTAGGAGATCATGACATCCTTTTTAGAGGACATACCATGGTACCAGCTGCTTTACAGGAGGAGGTGTTGAGGGAGTTTCATACTTTCCCTTTAGCAGTATATCCAGGAGTGGCGAAGATGTACCAGGACCTCAGACGACAACACTGGTGGCTGGGTATGAAGAAGGTTTTGGTAGAGTTTGTTTCTCGATGCCTCACCTATCAGCAGGTGAAGGCAGAGCACCAGGTACCAACAGGCTTGGTACAGCCTTTGGAGGTCTCAGAGTGGAAGTGGGATGGGATATCTATGGACTTTGTGACTAGACTTCCACGCACTTCTAGAGGTCACGACTCCATTTGGGGGATTGTTGACTGACTCACCAAGTCGGCTCACTTCATACCCATCAGAGAGCAGGACTCAGTGGAGAGCTTGGGACATCTCTAAATTCATGAGATTGTACAGCTTTATGGTGTGACATCATCTATCATCTCCGATCGATATGCTATCTTTACTTCCCATCTTTGGAAGGGGTTGCAGGAGGCATTCGGGACGCAGCTACATCTGAGCACCGCCTTTCACCCTCAGACGGATGGTCAGACGGAGCGGACCATTCAGACTCTCGAGGACATGCTCCGCGCATGTGTCCTCGACTTTGGTCGTAGCTGGGAGGACCACCTACCCTTGGTGGAGTTCACGTACAACAACAGCTACCACTCCACCATTGGGATGAAACCATACAAGGTATTTTATGGCTGACCTTGCAGGTCACCTTTATGCTGGACAGACCCTAGGGAGTCAGCACTTGTGGGACCGGAGATGGTCCAGGCCACGACGAAGAAGGTCCAGGTCATCCAGGAGCGGATGAGGATATCTTAGAGTCGGCAGAAGTGTTATGCTAATAAGAGGTGGAGGCCACTAGAGTTCGAGGATGGTGACCACGTCTTCTTGCGGGTCTCACCTCGACGTGGATTACGGAGATTTAGCCGAGGTGGAAAGTTATATCCACGCTTCATCGGACCATTCTAGGTCCTTAGCATGATTGGCGAGGCAGCTTACCACCTGGCTCTACCACCTCAGTTGCACCAGGTGTACGACGTCTTCCACGTATCTCAGCTGAGGAGATACGTGCATGACCTGACGCATATCATTGACCACGGGGAGCTGGACATTGATGATGGGGCGACTTTTGCAAAGGTCCCAGAGGAGATTGAGGATCGACAAGAGCGAGTCCTACGTGGATGGTCGATTTCTCTAGTGCGCATCATATGGCAGCACGGGAACCTCTAGGAGAGCACTTGGGATCGGGAGGCTCAGATGCGTGCTCAGTACCCACATTTGTTTCCCTAGTTTATGATGTATCTTTACGGGGACGTAAAGCCCTGAGGTGGGAGTAATGTAAAGACCCGTAAAATTCAAGGTATTTTTTTTTAAATTTTCTTTGGGATTTTTCAAGAACGTAGTTTCTGACGGCACCGGATTCCGAGGCCCGGTGTGCCCGGAATCTTTAACCGAAGTTTAGCTCGGGTACGTTCAGTGAATGAACGAGCGGGTTTTTCTAACTTTTGAACCGGTGCTCGGAATCAAAATCTGAGGACACCGATGGAATCGCAGCGCTGGTAATTTCTTAAGAACACCTTTTCCAGAGTTTTGTTTGCTCGGGTGGAGTTTTACTTAATTGGGTTAACTAAAGAATAAAATAAAATACTGTGCAACAGATTTTATTTTTTTTCAAGGAAGTGTTAACCTAAGCTAAGTGGTTGAGTGGGACCCACATCCTAACTAATCCACTAGGTAGGATATTAGTGGGGTGGGTCCCACATGATCCCCACCCTTTCAACTTCCTCAACCCCTATTAATTAAGGTAACGCACCCACACCCCCCTCCCCTTTAAATGAAGTCAACTCATGCGTTTAATTAAATATTAAACGCCTCTATTAATTGGATGGTTTAAACATTGAAATTAATTCAATTAATTGATTGATTCAATTTTGAATTGATAAAAATTTGTCTTGTGTGTTAATAAAATAAGACAAGTCTTATTTTTTAAGGGGTTCGTTGTGCGAGAGGGCTTGGGAGAAATTACTCAAAGCCTTAGAGCACTCCTTCCTCGATGAAGAACGCGAAGAACGCTGACCTCCGATGAAGGTCGACAAGAACGTCGGATCCTCGGAGATCGACGATGCGACGCCGACGAATCTTTTCTCTACGACGTGACGATCCTCCTTTCGCGACTCCTTCTTTCGTGATGTGCATTTCCGCGATGAGCCTTCGTTCAACTACACTCGAGATAGGGGATTATTTTAATTGTTTGTTCGTGATTACTTTCGTCTCCATTCATCATTTCAAATTGATCCACCAGATATCACAATAACGGGAGGAGGTCGGACCACACGAACACGGCCGACCCTCCTCCCCCTTGTTTGTTGATTTTGTTGCGGCACGTGTAAGGCGGCGCGGTGCCGATGCACCGCGCGGAAGCTATGTTAATGGGCGAAGAAGCGCGGTGTCGTCGCGCCGCGCCGTTGAAGTCGAACAATCCGTGGCGTCGTCACGCCGCGCCTAAGAATGTCGAAGAGGCTGCGGCTGGAGCGGGGCCACGGTGGAGGGGCGCAGTGCCGTCGTTCCGCAACAGAATGACCAAGTCCACGGCCTTTGGTCGCGGCTAAGTAGGAAGTGGCGGCCGGCTTCCGGCTGCCGGCGCCGGAGCAGGAGGGCTGGACCGCAGGGTCCCGTGGCAGCGGCACGGCCGGCCGGCTTCCGAGAAGGGTCGGGGGTTGTAACTCCCGACTGGCCAACAGGAGTGGCCCCCACATGGGGGTCGCGGTTACGAATAGGCGGGGAGCAGCCCCCCCCCCCCCCCCCCCCCCCCGCACCCCTACCGCTTAGCCGTTACGGTCGAGCCGCCTGGCCATGCTGGCCAGGCCTAGCGAGCCAGGCCGGGTTGCGCCCAGGTGGGGCTGGGCCATGCCATTCTCTAATGGGCCGGAACTGGACCTGAGTCGGGTCGACCCAGTTTGGGCTGACCAGGGGGTATCGGGCCGGGTCGGACCGGGTCTGAACCCCCTATTCGCGGACCTCTTTCGGTCTTTTGCCCATAAATTGGGATTCGGACCTCCGATCGATGCACCGTCTGTTGCGATGTGATCGTTGGATAGAGACGGCCATTTCAGCATATTACACTCAAGGTTTTAGAGAACTTTGGGTTCAGCCGGGTTGGTTCGTACACAAAACCAACTGGGCCCTCGGAGCGGAAACACTTATAACTTGAGTTCCGGACGTCTGATTGACGTGTCGTCGACTTTGATGGATTCCTCTTAGTGAGACAGACCTTTTGGCTTACTCCACTAAAGGTTTGGACGTAGTTGGAGTATGGTCGGGTTGGTTTTTACTTAAAAACCAACCGGGCCCCTAAGATGAAAAAGCCAATAACTCACAGATCGGGCGTCCGATTGACGCGCCATCTGTGACATTGAGTTCCTGTCGGTGATATGGAACTTTTGGATACATCAACTCTGGACTACGTGTCAGTTGATGTATCAGCCCCTCAGCTTGTGGAGCAGACCCTCCTGAATGAGCTTTCTGTGTGCGGGAACCCTAGAGCTGGCTGCGACTGCAACAGCGATGACGACTATACAAAAATCCTCTGTGGATTTGATGGCGATGACTACAGCACTTAGCTATCCTACGTGGATCAGTGCTACCGATCCTGTGTGGGTCAGATCCTATGTGGGTCAGCGCTCAGCGATCTTGTGTGGGCCAGCGCCTACCGATCCTGTGTGGGTCAGATCCTGTGTGGGTCATTGCGGGGGTTAGTACCTATCGATCCTTTGTGGGTCATTGAGGGGGTTAGTTACCTATCTATCCTTTTTGGGTCATTGTAGAGGTTAGTACATTTTGATCATGTGTGGGTCTGATGACTTAGATGAATCAGTGTCTATATCTGATCATCTCTATCATCATTCGAAGAAGTATACCCTGTGTGAGCTGAGTATTGAATTTCAATCATTATCTTCGATATGATTGACTTGCTTTCCTATGTAGATTGTGTTGTGATATCATGTGTGGACGTGATCAAACTTGGGCTCGGATGCTGGAGCCAAACTGGAATTGATGACTTAGGTATATGTATGGGCATATACCTAAGTAGTGTTGGATGTTACTTCGTGATTGTATCTTTCTTTTGTGGATTATCCTTTGTGGATTCTGGGAGACCTTCGGGGGTCTCGGGGTCCCTACTAAGTAGCTTATACTCACCCCTACAAAGGCTCTGCTTGCACTACGTTGTGTTGGATGTAGACGACGGACAGCGCTGATCTTGGTAGAGGCTAGTGGAGCAGTCGGTACCTGTAGGTGGACCATTGGGCTGACCGTACACGGAGCGGACGGCTGGACGTGAGGAGCTGAGGTGGTTATCTGTACCCACCCTTCATGTGGTAGTACCAATGGACGGCTCAACGTTTCTGCTTTACTTTCAGTTTTTGTACTTTCCTTACAGTTTTACTTTACTATCAGTTTGAGTTTTTATTCTGGCCCATTTACTTTCCGCACTTTCTTGTACTCAGTTTACTTAGTCTTTACTTCTAATGGCTTACTCTGTGGTGTTTGTTTACTTTTAAAGGCAATTCATTCACTTTTTTTGGGATATACGCCTTGGTGCTAGTCGCCAACCCCTGGCATATGGAAGGCGGACTTGGGGTAGTCACGGCACGGGCCCCGAGGACGGGCCGTGACACTGAATCTGAGACAGCGGCGATGGCTCGAGTTCCTCCAGGACTATGACTTTGAGATAGTCTATACTCCTGGAAAGGGGAACGTAGTAGCCGATGCTCTTAGCAGGAGGACGGGCATTCAGCTACTTGGGGAGGCAATGGAGCAGCTAGATGGTTTTCAGATATCCTTCGTGGATAGAGATAAAGCAACCTTTCTTCAGTCACTCACACTCACTCCTCCACTTCTTCAGCGGGTTAGAGAGGCACAGCGTGGGGACATTGACTGTGAGACGCGACATGCACAGATATGCTCAGGATAGGCACCTGATGGATACTCTATGGGAGGATAGCACGTCGTCCTTTTCAGAGGACGTACCATGGTACCAGATGCTTTACAAGAGGAAGTACTGAGGGAGTTTCACACTTCCCCTTTAGCAGTACATCCAGGAGTGGCGAAGATGTACTAGGATCTCAGGTGACAGCATAGCTGGCCAGGTATGAAGAAGGTTGTAGCTGAGTTCGTTTCTCGATGCCTCACCTGTCAGCAGGTGAAGGCGGAGTACCAGGTACCATCAGTCTTGGTACAGCCCTTGGAGGTCCCGGAGTGGAAGTGGGATGGGATATCTCTGGATTTCGTGACTGGACTTCCATGCACTTCCAGAGGTCACGACTCCATTTGGGTGATTGTCGACCGACTCACCAAGTCGGCCCATTTCTTACCCATCAGAGAGCAGGGCTCAGTGCAGAGCTTGGGACACCTATATGTTCCAAAGATCATACGGATTCATGGTGTGCCATCATCTATCGTCTCCGATCGAGATTCTCTCTTTACTTACCGACTTTGGAAGGGGTTGCAGGAGGCATTTGGTATACATCTATGTCTGAGAACTGCCTTTCACCCTCAGACGGATGGTCAGACGGAGAGGACCATTCAGACCCTTGAGGACATGCTCCGCGCATGTGTCCTCGACTTTGGTCGCAGTTGGGAGGGCCACATACCCTTGGTGGAGTTTGCATACAACAACAGATACCACTCCACCATCAGGATGGCACCATACAATGCATTGTATGACTGACCTTGTAGATCACCTCTGTGCTGGACAAATCCTGGGGATTCATCACTTGTGGGACCAGAGATGGTCCAAGCCACGACAGAGAAGGTCCAGGTCATCCATGAGTGGATGAGGACAGGTCAGAGCTGGTAGAAGTCTTATGCTGACAGGAGGCGGAGACCACTAGAGTTCGAGGATGGCGACCATGTCTTCTTGCGGGTCTCACCTCGACATGGATTATGGATATTTGTCCAGGGTGTAAATTTATCTTCTCGATTCATCGGACCATTCCAGGTTCTCAGCAGGATAGGCGAGATGGCTTATCGCCTGGCTTTACCACCTCATTTGCACCGGGTGCTTGACGTCTTCCATGTATCTCAGCTGAGGAGATACGAGCACAACCCGACGCATATCATCGGCCATGGGGAGCTAGACCTTGATGATGGGGAGACTTTTGCAGAGGTCCCGATGGAGATCGAGGATCGACAGGAGCGGGTCTTATGTGGGCATTCGATTCCTCTAGTGCGCATCATATGGCAGCATGGGAAACTCCAGGAGAGCACTTGGGAGTGGGAGGCTCAGATGCATGCTCAGTACCCTTATTTGTTCCCCTAGTTTTTGATGTATCTTTTTGGGGATGTAAAGTCCTGAGGTGGTAGTAATGTAAAGACCCGTAAATTTCAATGGAAATTTTTTCTTAATTCTCTTTGGGATTTTATGAGTTCGCAGTTTCTAACGGAGCCTAATTTCGAGGCCCGGTGTGCCCGGAATCAATTTATGAAGTTTAGCTCGGGTACGTTCAGTGAACGAATGAGCGGGTTTTCTAACTTTTGAACGGGTGCTCGGAATCCAAATCCAAAGGCACTGATGAAACCGCAACGCTGGTAATTTCCTAGGAATACCTTTTCTAGAGTTTCATTTTATCGGGTGTGATTATTAAAAAAAATGGGTTAACTAATGAATAAAATAAAATTTGTGCAACAAATTTTATTCTAAGTAGTTTAAACCTACCTATGGAAGTTGAGGTGGGACCCACTAAATCCAAACCCCTCTTGATAGGATATTAGTGAGGTGGGCCCCACATGATCCCCACCTATTCAACTTCCTCAAACCTCCCATTAAGTTGGCAAACCCCCATTAATTTTTGTGTAACACACCCACACCCCCTTTTTAAATGCCAAGTCAAGTCTCGCGTTTAATTGGATTATTAAACGCCTCTTTAATTGGTCAACACACCTTAATTAAATCGTGATTTAAATTTGAATTTATAAAAGGGATAGCATGAGTAATAAAATAAGGCAAAGCCTTATTTTATTATTGTTGATGTGTTGTGCGAGAAGATTTGGGGAGAAATTACTCTAGTCTTGAAGAACGTTCTTCCTCGTTGAAGAACGTGAAGAATGACAAAGAACGTCGGCCTCCAACGAAATATGACGAAGAATGAAAGTTCCTCGGAGATCGACGACGCGACGCCGTGTACCAAGACACCGACGATCCTCTTCTCTGTGACGCCGTGTACCGTGACGCCCAAGATCCTCTTCCGCGACGCCGTCTTCCGCGACGTCTTTTCCCGCGACGATCCTCGTTCGACAAATTCTTTGAGGTATGGGGTTTTGGTTTAATTTAATTTATGTGGATTATATCCTCGACTTGTGTTTAAATTTTTGGAAGTCGTTTGAACCACTAACGCGGTGGGTGCGGACAAACGAACAAGTCCGAACCCACCGATTCTCTGATCTTGATGCCCAGAACATTGGGTGACGACAAAACGGGACCGTTGTGCGATTGGAGGCCATCTCAGTAATCTACGGGTCCTGAGACAACCCCAGACACAGACGGTAGCAAGAACAGACCAATGAAGCGGCTCTGGTGGCCCTCGGACTTCACTGGCGGTGCGGGTCACCGGCACGGCAGCGCCGGCAGCCAGAGGCGGTGGCCGGCACCGGCCGGACGCCCGGAGGCGACGGCGTCCCGGTGCGCCACCAGGAGGAACCGTCGCGGGTTTTGCCGCGGCGGCAGGCAACCGGGAGCCGGCGGCCATGCTGGATTCGGAGGAGGATGCAGCACCTGCCGCGTCCACAGAGCGCGAAGGGAGGGGGGACCGCGTCCCCCCATGCTTGGCCGCTGGTCGATCCAGAGTGCCACCTTGCCGGGCCGGGCCGGGTTGCGCGGACCGGACCAGGCCGGGTTGCGCGGACCGAACCAGGCCGGGTTGCGCGGACCGGGCCTGGCTGCGCCCACCAGGCCGGGCCGCGCCCTAATGGGCTGGACCCGGTTCGGGCCGACCCAGGGGGGTTGGGCCGGGTCGGACCTGGCCCAGACCCCCCACTTTCGGACCACTTTCGGTCTTTTAACCATAACTTGGGATACGAAACTTCGATCGACGCACCGTCAGTTGAGTAGAGATCCTTGGAACGAGACGGTCGTTTCAGTATACTACACTCAAGGTTTGGGAGAACTTTGGGTCTGGCGGGGTTGGTTCGAACACGAAACCAACCGGGCCCTCGGAGCGGAAACGCTCATAACTTGAGTTCTGGACGTCTGATTGACGTTCCGTCGACTTTGTTGGATTCCTCTTAGTGAGACGGACCTTTTGGGTTACTCCTCTCAAGGTTTGGACATAGTTGGAGTGCGTTCAGGTTGGTTTTGACCTAAAAACCAACCGGACCCCTGGAACAAAAAAGCCAATAACTCTCAGACCGGGCGTCCGATTGATGCGCCGTCTGTCACGTTGAGTTCATTTTGTCGAGACAGAACTTTGGGATACATCAACTCTGGACTACGTGTCAGTTGATGTATTGAACCCCCTGGATCGTGGAGTAGACCCTCCCGGAATTGAGCATGCAGTGTGTGGGAACACTAGAGCTGGCTGTGACTGCGACGACGATGATGACTGCACTGAAATCCTCCGTGGGTTCGGCAGCGACGATGACTGCACTGAAATCCTTTGTGGGTTCGGAAGCAATGAAGACTTCACTGAAATCCTCTATGGGTTTGGCAGCGACGAAGACCGTACTGAAATCCTCCGTGGGTTCGATGGTGATGACTACTGTTCTTGTATCCTACGTGGGTCTGGCAGTACTACTGTTCTTGTATCCTATGTGGGTCTGGCAGTGTTTGACTCTGTTCTTGTATCCTACGTGGGTCTAGTAGAGTAGTTGTTCTGTATCCTATGTGGGTCTGACAGCTTAGCTGGTCTAGTATCCTACTTGGGTCCCAGCTTAGATGAATCAGTGGCTACATCTGATCATCTCTATCACCTTACGAAGAAGTATACCTGTTTGAGCTGAGTCTTGATTTTCAATCATTATCTTCGATATGATTGATTTTCTTCCTATATGGATTGTGTTGTGCTTTCTTATGTGGATTGGGTGGTACCATCCTGTGTGGACGTGATCGAACTTGGGCTCGGATGTTGGAGCCGAACTAGAATTGATGACTTAGGTATATGTATGGGCATATACCTAAGTAGTGTTGGATGTTACTTCATGATTGTATCTTTCCTTTGTGGATTATCCTTTGTGGATTCTGGGAGACCCTCAGGGGTCTCGGGGTCCCTACTGAGTAGCGTATACTCACCCCTGCACGGGTTATGCATGTACTACGTTGTGTTGGATGCAGACGACGGACAACACTGATCGTGGTTGAGGCTTGTGGAGCAAGTCGGTACCTGGAGGTGGACCACTGGGTGGAACGTACACGGAGCGGACGGCTGGACCCAAGGAGCTGAGGAGGCTATCTGTACCCACCCTTCATGTGGGACTTTTATTGGATGGCTCGACGTTACTGCTTTACTTTCAGTTGTTGTACTTTCTTTCCAGTTGTACTTTACTTTCAGTTTGGGTTTGTATTCTGGCACACTTACTTTCCGCACTTACTATTGTACCCAGTTTTACTTAGTGTTTACTTCTTCTTGCTTACTCTGTGGTGTTTGTTTACTTTATAAAGGCAATGCCTTCCCCTTTTTGTCGGGTTTTACGCCTTGGTGCTAGTCGCCAGCCCCTGGCCTATGGGAGGCGGGCTTGGGGTAGTCAGGGCACGGGTCCCGAGGACGGGTCGTGATAGATTAAATTTTAAACCATGGTACTTTGAATTGGTCGATGTCTAGATTTTAGGATCTTTAAACAATTTAATAAATTATGATTTATTAGAAAATATAATTAATATCCATTTGAACTATTCATTTAATTTGAATATTAATGAAAAAAATTCCTCAAAATATAATATTTCTATTTGTACTTAATATTAATTATGTATCCAAAAAGGTCATAGAACAATATAACTAACTCAAATCATACTGACTTTAATATTTTTAAATTTATTAATTTTATTTTTCAATTAATTAATGAAATATTATTCCCTAATTTCCTCATTATTTAATGTTATTATATAATTTAAAAAAATTATAAATAAATTATATTAATTAAAAAAATCATTACTTTTAAAATTAAAATTTATATTCATTTAAAATTTGGTTTTGTTAAAATGTGAACCCATGAGATATATTTAATTGTAATAGAGTGACAATTTTAATTTTTCCTTTCATTAATGAATAAAATTATATTTACTCATATCTGTCACCTATAAAAATACAAGACTAAAGATAGATTTTTTATTAATTATGTAATATATAATTATTATAAAAATAATTTATAAATATTGGTACATTTAATTTGTTAATTTAAACCCAAATTGTAATCATAAATCAAGTTATTCATAAAATAAATCTCATTTATATTTTATTGATCTTTATTTTAATTTATAATTAATTTATAACCAATGAATCATTGAATACATGTGTAAATAGTAATCTTTCATAATTAAGATATTCTAATTCATACCCACTAACTCAATGATTCATTCCCACAAGTGGACATTAATGAGATATATTTATGTACGTGCCTAAAAATTGATAAATTAATTTTTCTCAAAAAATTACAATGTGTTATTTCGATGTTTTAACCCTATTTTACTCATTTAACCCATACATAGGAGAATATTATTTCATTATAACTATTTATAATTTAATAATATTAAAGGTATCAATTTATCAAATTTTATAATCATAATTTTAAATTTTGGATCTAATTTTCAAAATTGAATTTCAATAACTGTTAGAAATTCATTTTCAAAAATGACTTCAAAACCTGATGAAAATTGAATTTTAGGAAAAAAATCATTTTTATGAATAACATTTGATTTACACATATCTGTAACCCATAAAAATATTGTATGAATAATTAAATTTTTCATTGAATATGTAATATATAAATCTCATTAAAATAATTTACCAATATTTATTGATTTAATTTATTAATATAAACCTAAATTTTATGCATAAATAATGTTATTTAGAAAAAACTATCTTTTTTAATATTAATTTTTAGTTTAATTTTTAATTATTTGATAATTAATCATTTTGTTTTATACATGTGTAAATAATTTTTTATAATCAATATATTCAAATTCATAGCCACTAATCAAACAGTTAAGAAGTAACTATTACATTAAATAATAATATTTTTATATTATATCGATGTTTTTTTAAGCTCATTGTGTTTAACAAAATATATCAAAAAATTGAATTAATTTGAAAAAAAATATTTTCCAAAATCATATGGTGTTACATTATAACCCAATTAAAAACGATTTCATGCTCAAAATCCAATTATACTTATAAAAAAATTGACTATATCACTATTTCACTATATTTCAGTGCTCCCATGTAGCTTCATCAAATCTATGATTACTTGATAATTATTTAAATATGGGAGTAGTATTAATTCATAGAACATTGTCCTTATTATAAAAAATTTATACTAATTAATCTTTATAAGATAGATAATTATATATAGTTATGAACTATTAGTTTATTATATGTGATTAATCAGTTCTGTACTTTCTCAAGAGACATACATGAAATACATCATGAACAAGAGAGATATTTTACATAAGCATCAAGTGATATTCTACCATCCCTACATGATCATGAATCTCAAGTGGGGTATTATAACCATGTCTCAAAAGACATTAATTTATGAATCTCATTACCTTATTCTATATAAAAATTTAAACACTTTATTTTTTTTACAAGAATTGAAAACTATATATGAAACCAATAACTATGGCACAAATTTTCATTCAACTATAACATGATCTTATGTGATTATGAATAAAATTGGATATAAATAAATATTAGTAATTTAGATCGGGTCCCAAAATATTTATTTATATATCACTATCCTATCATAATAGTTACATTCTTTTTATTCCATAAAGGAATTTATAAGGAACCTTCTGAATGATCATGTGAAGATATTTTTGTAATCTAACATGTATAGAAGAAGGTATTAATCCCAACCACCATTAAAATCCATATAACATTTTATCAACCTATACTATAGGTTTTGGATGGTTCTATCATACATTCCATCAATATGATGATGGTAATAAGTGGTAAAACATAACTTCATATCTGAACCCTACTTAAGATTTTTCATGAACATCAATGTAAACCTAAAATACAAATACAATAAAATAAAATGTAACACTCAATACAACATTAAATATTCCATAGTATATATTATTAATTGATATACAATAAAAAATTATCTCCAATAAAAATTAAGTGTTCTGATATTTTATGGAAATTGAATACATCTCAAATTTCATTATGAACACTACATGTTTTTTGGAGTCCATAAATAAAATCCATTATGATATTTTCATTCCTTCATTTTTTATGGTTAATGGTTGTAAAATACTCTTATACTTGTGTATCTAATCTTTATATTATTGGCATAACAAGCATTAGGATCCATAATACTTAATACCCATTTTCATGTTTTCATACTAGAAATACCATTTCATGTCACTATATATCTTCATTCCTAAATAAATAATATATATTACAAAAGTATTCTCTAAAAAAATATTTTTATAAATAGGATATGGATGGAAACATATATAGTTCCTGAACCATATCAACCCAACACAATAGTGGTTATACTCAGGGAAATTTCATACCATTTTTTGTTTCTCTACATCTTCCTTTTGTACATATTCACAACAAAATGGTTAGATAGTTGAAAATTCATTTTAGTAAGACACAATTTCTTCATTAACATCATGATTTCGAGAACCATTCCATTCATATGTTGAAATATTATATATTTTTTTATCTCTATAATACATAATCTAGCATGATCATTTTTTAGTCAGATTATCTTCCCAATTTTTCCACATCCCATGGTGGTAATGTATTGAGTATTCATAATAATTAATAAGCTCAAACTATCTTCTATGACACAATTTTATCTCTTTTTAACGGAACATATACCTAATTATTTTATGATTATATAACATGTATATAATAATTCCCAGTTTAAATAATTAATATATAAATTTATTATAAAATTAATTTTAGAAAACTCAAAATCATGAGTTGGGTAACTTTTCCACAATTCATCAATTATAATGAGGTATAAACAATAACCATGTCATTTTATTTGTTAAATTATACCAATCCCTACATCCAAGAATAGCTAAAAACTAAAAAACATTACCCAATGTAGGTAAATGAATGAACTTGTGTGCTGACTAACCTTCTATTAATTTCATTCAATTTTTTTTACATTAAACTATCTAATTGAACACGGATCCCTTTTGAGTTTTCTTGGGGACTAGATTAGATATCTATGAGAATTTTCCCCAAAAATATGTGATAAAATCATATCAATGAAAAAAATAAAAAATGATAATTTTGGTTGTTATATTCCAATTCCTTATGACATATATCATTAGAGGATCCATGGAAATACCTTCAAAAGAGGTTATATGAAAAAATAATAAAGTTTTACATATAAAAAATTTACTCTTGGAAAATTTTTCTTCAAACATCTCACTCATCTATTTCTTCAATGAATTCATTGTGTGATCTATGTGATATTTATTTTTATTAATTTAATATATAATAATATAATCCCAAAATAATACCACTTACTTATAAATTTAAAATATAATGATTATATTCAATAAATCCATCAATATAGAAGCGGAATTAGTAACACAAAATAGATTAGCAATAAATTCATATTGCCTACACCATCTATGGGAGTCTATATTGATAATTATATCACTTTTTTCCTTTAATTAAAATTACTTATATTGAAGATAAAACTTTGAAAAGTACTAATATATTATAAATTAATCAATCAAAAGGCCCTCTATGATGATTCCCCTTGAATCCCTAGATAGCGGCGGTGGCCGATCCGACTCCCCTCCCCCCACGATGGGGGCAGGGCACTAGTCACCTTCATAGGGAATCTGCAACTAATTCCTTACCTCATCAAAAAAATAATTTATCCAATTATTTCCTAGAATTTCGATCATCCCTTAGGTGTATGTTCTTTTCAATGGTCAACCAAAACTCCCCATTTCTCTTTTTGAGTTTGATGAGGCCTCATATCTTCTCCAATGAACATTAATCGCAATATTCAAGGACTGATTCCCCAATGTAGATGAGTTTGATATGTTTATTTTTGGGTCATAGAACCTTCAGGATCGGGAAATGTTGGGGCTTCTGGATGGTCATCACTTAATGATTTTATTCTTCTCTAAAGAATATTTGATTCAATATTGTTCTTCAAAAACTGTCAATTTTAAAGGACTCAGGATCTTTATTATTTGATGGAACTAAGACATTAAAATGAAATGGGATTCTTCAATGACAAAAAACTGTGTAAGATTCATAGAACTACCCCTCCCTTTCCAAAACCCATCCATTATATGCTTGTTAGTAAACTTCATAGAATGATTTCTCTAATAGGATAGTGAATCTAGATCGATGTGTCATTCATTCACCCTTAGGGTGTGTGTTGAAGTTGATGTCTCACATAGACTGATTGATTTTATATTGGTTTATAAGTCCATTAAAATATGGTGGTAATCTATGAATACTGGGTATGTTTTTTGACACTTGTAAGAAGCTGGGACATGAATGGGTGAATGGTAGGAATGGAGTTAGGATTAAGGATAGTTATTTGAAGTATCGGGTGGTGGATCTTACTCCGGGGTTGAAGGATGTGGAATTAGTAGATGAGGCATACATTCAAAATAATTCTGTATGTACTACTAGAAGTGGTATTGTGGATGATACAATGGTATGAAAACTAGAAGTGCTGACACATTCTAACCCAGTGTTCACTAAAATATTCAACAGATTGAATCTAGATTTGGAAGGTCCTTCAGGGGGCATTGAGTTTTTAGAGGATGATTTCTTGGAGAAATGGAATGTGGAGGAGGAGGAGAACACTGGAGGTGTGGATTCATGTTATAGAAATGGTACCAGTGATAATGATCATGAAACTCTTATTATGAAACCACAAGAGGACTCTAAACAGGGTTCTTTATTGAAGCTTGTGGGGAAACATAAAGATGATTCTAGGATGATAAATGTTCCAGAAAGGACCAAAAATGATAAAATAAGAATTTTGGATGTTGAGAATGCATCAGAATGTGGAAGTTGGATTGTTCCTAAAAAGGTTCTAGCATAGGGGTCGGAGAGACACTGGGTTGAAGGTCAACGATATGGCTAGGAGAACATCTAAACCAGTAATCCTTTTTTATTTCTGGAGGGGATGACTCTTGAACAACGATTTATAGTGAAGTTTAAATAATTGGGTGGGTAGATAATGAAGTACTGTCTACAGGGGGAAAAAGAAAAGGGCACAAGGATTGTGGCTACCTACCAAAACCAATGGAGACCAAGTAAGGTAAAAAGATGAAATAGAATGAAAAGGAATAAAAGACTATATCAAGAGATAACCTTCAGGGTAATCCTGAAGAAGTGGTGGTCGATGTTGTTGAGGCTGTTGAGGGGGAAATTTATGTGGAATAGTAGCTAAATAGAAACCACTAGAATTTCTTTTCCACTCTTACGATGAAATTTTGGAGGAATTTAATTATATTAATGGTACCCAAGAAAAGTCAGATACGATTATGGGCAGGCCGCTACAGGTGGATGTCAATATTGAGAAAGTGGTCTGGATCAACAAGTAGGATCTTATACATATAAAGGGTTTTGATTAAGGGAATCTATGTAAGTATGAATACGCTCAATCATGGTAAAAGCTAGCTGATCACATTGAAGAGTTCATCCTCGGAGTGTTAGAAACATAGGTGAACTATGTCTCTTAGAAACTCTTTGGGGATGAAACTTCTAATAGAATAAAGTTCTACTTCAATAACATTGTGACTTCTATTGAAGGATTTCCTCCTGGTTGAACTTATGTAGTTTCTATCTTTTCATTAAAAGGATTTTTAATAAAAGATAATATTTTTCTGTCAAATAATCAATGAAAACATTGATACGGGGTAGAGGATTATTGTTCTTCATAGTGATAATATCATGTTCTTCATAATCAATGTAGATTTTTATTATCAATATTATTCTTAAAAATAAAAACTATTTCACCATATATTAATGTGATTATTTGAATCTATCCATTATCATGATTCTATATATGTTTCTTCTTTAATTCATACAACTAAATTGAGGTCATTTTATAAGGATTATTTCAAAATTATGGTGGCACCATGTATGATTTATATGGAAAATCTAACATTATGACATGAATCAAGACCCCAAATTTCATCTAGGATGACATAAATAATCTCTAAAATAATAAGAATATCATTAATTATGATCATCTTCCCAATCATATAATATAAATAGAGTTTAGTGATATGAATTTAGAGATGCAAGAAATAAGTATTTAACATTGGAAGTTTGTATTCACGTACACAATGTAAAATTTTTATTGTTTCATTGTGAATAATAAATGTGACTTATATTACTTATAAATGATATAATATCCATATAAATATATTTAATACATTACTATAATAATATTTAACTCAACTAAAAGTAGAATCAATTATTTTTTTGAAGAATAATTCCAAAAGCACAAATCAAAGATGAACTATTGAAATGAGATACAACCATAAAATAAATTTGAATCTTTACTACAAAATCAATATATAATCATTGACTTAGAAATTTTATACTTTTAAAAATTAATTAAATTAGATAGAATACGTAGATCAAGACTCAAATTAGACACTATTTGTTCTATAGTGGATGATATGTGTACCTCTAAATAGATAATCTCTGTAATCCACTTCATAGTCATAATTACATATGATTTCTCATTTTCATTGATAATAACAAAATTTGGTGATTATAATCCTAATAATCCATTAGATTCATGTATTGGTTGGAATAATATCCAAACTCCTTATATTATATCCATTGGACCCTCGATAGTTTTTTCGTTGGGGTCATCCTCTCCTCTATTGGATTATCTTTTCCCTTCATCACCTTTAAACATACATGAGGTTTTTGATCCACCATTTTAAATTTAAATAACCTCCTAGTTCAATTAAAGAAATTCAATTCGGTGTTTCATCCCATAATAATGGCATGTTGATGGATGTAATTTCATTGAACATTGATTTAATCAAGTTTTATGAGACTTAGTCATCCTTTTCAAAATAAAATCATAGAAATGGTGGGAATATAAAATTTTCATTACTCTATTTAGTTCACTATAAATGTTTTATTTATAATTAAAAAAATATCTTATATATTAATCTTTTTAGAGGCATGGTTTTAATTCAAAAAAATGACTCAATTTTTATTTCATGGAAAATGATTAAATCAGAATCATACCATAAAAGCATTGTAAAATATGCCTCATAGGTACCAAAAGATTCTTTCTCATCATTATAAATTTAAATGAAATTATTTTAAATACTTTTATATAGAAAATGAGGAATTTTCATAATGAAAGGTATACTCTTAATTTAACCACATTCCATGGAGTCAATTTTATTCTCTTATGTCCTATTATTAATAAGGTTTTATATATTTTTTCACATCTCCATCCAAATGATAAATAACTGGGATGGAATTTTAATGTTCCATGTTTTGGGGGGAAATGTATTGTAAATTTTGTTGATCTATAAATCTTCTCAAGTGGATTAGATGGCTGAATAAAAGATTGTGGAAGTTACCTCATAAAATACACAATAGTATATTTTCCCTCCTTTGATGATTTTTAATCTCATCTTGAGTCATGGAATTAGAATGATTCATGATAATAGGAACATTATTCATTAATCTATCTACCATAACATTTTTTTTACCATGTGTATAATAATCACATTTTCCATCAATTTATTTTTTATAATTATTTTTTATGAATATATACTTTGACTAAGTTGAATAATATATGTTTCCGAAAAAACGTAGTGGCAAAGAATGGGATCATTAAAACATTATAGGATATCTAAATCAAGACAATTTTTTTAATCCTATGACACATTATTCTTGACATAAGTCATTCAAGGTCATAATTTATTTAAATCAATCATAATGGTATTGAAATAAAATATGAATTACAAAATTCTATCCCTGATAGTGTAAAATAAGATGCGCAGTAAGAGAACACTCACTATGAACTAGATTAATGGTCGAGTTACACTTGGACAACTCTTTTAGGAGTTGTAACCTCTATATGCATCTATTATAAAACCACATCCTCTTATTTTATATGAACATGGATGAGTTTTTTTAAAGAAACCATATAATCTATTCTTTACCAAAAATTATTATGTTATACAATACTTAGACATATCCATGGGGTTATACCGGTTGTTTTATTACCATAATCTATAAATATTGACTAAACCTACACTCTAATAGAAACAAAATTTACTTAAAATTTCAATACATAAATATTACCTAATTTTAGATGAATTTTAAATGTATTTAAAAAATATACACACGGTGACTATAATGGTTTTGTGTTTTGAGACTATATTCAAAATCTTTTTATTTCATGAATGATTTTAAACATCTCCCATAATGATCATATCGTTTAATACTATTTAAATAACCATATTAAGATAATTTTTACCAACACAAGGAAATGAAATAAAAGAAAGGATAAGAATATATTCTTAGTTTTGGTGAACATGAGATATATCAATTGATTATCAAATCAAATTTTAAATATAAGAATATGGGTATGTGAATCTATATATAACATATAAATTTTATACTAATGAAATAATGTATCATAATCATAAGACTTTGCATAAAAAATTATCATATAAAAATATATGAATTATAAGATTGGGATATAATCCAAAAAAATACGATAAAATAAGTTAATTTAATAGATATTTGGTACCATATTATGAATGAAATCCAATTAATAGATCAAAATTCACAAACAAGATCGTAAAATCATAACATATTAGCCAAAATAACTTTTTCCCATAGTGGATCAAGAACATTGACATGTTTCACACAACTGATCAAGAACATAGACTTGTTTACCATAATTATCTAATGAGATAAAATAAATTACCCAATCCAATAGATGACTATATAATTTCTTCCCTATAATCACATAATTAAAATCATACATATGATTATTATAAAATCATTAAATATTCAAATTATTATCATATCATAACTCATGAAATGAAAATATATATATGATAAATATTTCCTCAATTCATAACTAACAAGAATGTTGTCAGCTATATGAATTTTTTTAAAATATCATTAGAATATTTTTGGAAGATAATAGCACATCCATTTTAAAATCAGTTGTTTAAAATATAAAAATTTCAAAATTATAAATAGAAAAATAAATTATTGAAAATTATATTTAAATGTTTTAATAGAATCATCAAATAATTGAGTAATCGTTATAGTTTTATATTTTGTTCATTTCATACATTTTAAAAAAATATTCAAATCCTATTTTATATAAAAATTTAAAATTAACTTATTCATTAAATGGAATGAAAATTCATTTTAACCCATTTTTTAAAAAGTAAAAATGGAATAAAATGACTTCAAATATCATTCTAGAGTACTATAAAGTTTACTCATTTCATTTTTGGCAAACATGGACTTAGATGAAAAAAAAAATTCGACCAGAGAGATGAATAAAGAAAATTTTCATTAAAACATTGTATTGATATCATTATTAATATATGTGAATAAAATGAAAAAAAATCATAAAAAATAAATAGAGGATAAAAACATTATTGGATTTATCCGATAAGAAACATATAATTTCCTCACCAAAATTTTAATCACTAATAATCTCAACTAAAATAGGATTGAAATATAAATCACCTAGTTCATGTCTAATAATTATTCATACATGGTTGAACAACATGAATAATAAAGATATATTCAATTTTAATTTATTCTATAATTATATTAATATCTATCATAAAATTTATGATTTACATATGTCATGTTATTACACATTTATCAATAACTTGTTATTTAAATAGTGGTTCTTTGTGAAAAATACTTTTATTTTATGCATGTATCATTTTGATAGATCAGATTCATGAGCATTGATAATGGTTCCATCAAAAAAATAATTTTAATAATTAAATAAATATAATATATATTAAAATGATATTATATATTTTTAATCATACATAAAATGTGGATATTGAAAAAGAATTACATTTCTCACGGAGATAGTAGGCCACACAGACGCATGAACGTTTTATTATTTTCAACAGATAGAAATAATGAAGAGTAAATAATAATACACCCATAAAAACTATTATTATATCGTTAATATAATATAAATTCATTTAATATATCCTTATTTTCAACCATGTAAATATAATTTAAAACAATCACATCTCTTCATCGAGGTGGAATTCCAAATATACGCACGATCAACTTTATAATTTCCCAATATGTTTGAAGTTAATAATGTAGATTTAATATTATATCTATATATGTATAATCTTGTCATAAATATAATATTTAAAATTATACACATAATAATATAAACTCATTAATTATGTGGACGAAAAAATAATTATATTGATTGTGGATACGATATGTCGTATGTATGAACGAGTGATTCATTTACTTATCATTTGATGGGAAAGATTGTTAATAATGGTGATTTTATCATAATAATAATAATTTAGATTATTTAAGACACAAAAGGTATACTTTTTTTAAATTCTATATATTTAGAGAAGGTAAAATGATAAGTAATTAATAAATTGATTAGTAAACATGATTACCTATTCTTTAAAATAACACTTTTGCATCAACACTTATAGTCCATAGGGTTAGTTATTTCAAGAGAATATCACCTCTATAACATTTATAAGGATATATTGGATAAATTTTTATTGTTTTTGAAATCTATAGTCTCAATGTCTTTTAAAAATGATAAATAATTATTTTAATTTAAAATAGGAGGGATAGGACACGTTTGGAATGTATTAAAATATTAAATTATAAATAAGTCGTTTTCATGAAAAATGATTCCAAGTGAAAATTAATTTTAATAAAAAGTTTATATAGTAGAAATAAAAATATAAAATTAAATTTATACTAGTGGTAGTTTTATTTTATGCCCTATATTTTTTGTTAACCCCTTCATTAATCATTTTGTAAATTAACTGTAGTAACATCATTTTAAATCATAAATTGATATGAATTTTACAATATGTGGAAAATTAACTCTTAAATAGTACTTTTTTTGAGATTTTAATCCATATTATATTTACTTTTTTGAATATAATTTTCTTAAAATTTATACATTATTTAATAAAATATTATTTATTCAAAAATATCATTAATGATATTTTTTAAATAATCCATTCAATTTAACGTTAAAGATAGAAATAAAATGATGGTATTCAAATATAATATTTTCAAACATCTATAATATTTCATAAATATCTAAAAAAAATTAACAATATTACTCATGAAAAATTATTTTATAAAACATTTATTTAATATAATATATTTTATGTTTTTAGTAATGTAATAAATATTGTGTTGTCGTTGCATAAGAATTTTTGATAATTATCTAATTAATAAAAATTATAAAATAATTAACATTATGAAACTAATTTAATTATTCTAAAAATAAATACTTATATTAATTTAGAAAATGATTTTTTGTCTATGTGATCTTATAGGATTTATTTAATAGTAAGAGAGTTCCATTTTTTACTTTTCTTATCATAAATTAATTTAACAGTCATATGCAAGGAAATGTGGATGAAAGTGTAAATATCATATATAAATTGTTCAAAATGGATGAAAAGAATTTTTATATGTGGATAAAGGAAACTGTTAAATAAATTATATATTCACATCAAATTTTTTTCCATATTTTCATTATTTTACCCTTACCAAGGTGATAAAAAATTACTCTTATCTATATCCATATTGAACAAAAAAGAGGAAATAATAACACAACCTTATTACATTAAATATTCATGAATTTTAGTCAAGAAATAATTTAAATTCAGATTTTGGATCTTTTCAAGTTTTGAGTTTAAGATAAATGTGAAATAATACATACATAACATGCCATATTCATGTGGAGCAGATACTATAAAAACACTATCTATATCTTCTAAAATATAAATATTTTTAATCGAACATGTTTTCTTCAAAAAATATTCATAACATTTAACAAGGCTTCCATATTTGTCTATAACATCCTTATAACCTGTGAAAATAATATAAAAACAATGGATGAGCCCAAAAATCTAAATTAGGGAAATAAAAAAGAAGGAAAGAAACATGAGTCCATAAATACTTGTAATATGTGAAATCAATTTGAAAAAAATACATACATGTACCCATATAATATTACCTTGTGAAACATGACATTTCCATGATATTCCCAAAAAAACATATAGAACATAATTAGAACCATAATGGTATATTGGGGTGTTACTTATATTATCTTGTAACCCTCTTAGCTACATTATAATTTGTAAGCCTCACGACTACCTTACAACTTGTGTAACTATCGTAGTTACAGTTGGAGTTACTATATGACTAACCTAAAACATAAACATACCCAAAGAATTTTAGGGAGATATAGGTCCCACCTTTCATTATAATTAATTCCCAAGAACCATAAAAAAATCTTACAACAATAATAATTGTATAAAACATTGCTTTTGAATATTTCAAATAGAATTTATAAAAAGGATTTATAAAGAAAAAACCCTTAAAAAATCATATAATTGAAATGAGACTTAATAAAGTGGATGGAATATGTATAGAAACAATAAATAAACATAATTTAACTTAATATAATACATATTTACACAAAAACTATTTTAATACCATGTAAATAATTAAGTAGAAGGTAAACCCACAGAATGGAAATCGGGTTAGGAATTATCTTACCTTAGGGTTGTCTTATATCAACTCATTTAAACCTCATGTATAATTGTTAAAATATTGTTATTAATATCTTAAATGTAACACCCCGCCCCTACCTCATTGGCTTGAGGAGGTGGTGAGGGTTACTTGGCCTTAATCGATGTTCCCAAGTTGCCAAAGCCTGGCAATAAATACCGAGGGATTCTAGAACAAGTTGGGGAACAATTTTCCCTTAAGATAAAACCAACCACTATATGATGCATGTCAATAAAACACCCAAACATTTATTCGCAAAGACAAAAAAGTTGTTCCACAATACGACCCAAAACCAACATAACCAGACATGTCCACCAACATTAGAGTACACTGCAGAAAATAAACAACTAAACACCACAAGCCATGACACCACCACAACTCCATGCCAAGCTCCAAGCTCCAAGATCCACCAAGGGATCACAATACTCCACTAAAGGAGGTTGATGCCTTACCTTTACCCATGTCATGGTACACGACATATGCAAAGACAACACAGTTCCAAAGCAAGGGGTGAGTACTAAAACTCAGAAGGATTTCCCCAAATGACTTCCCTACACACGCCACTAGGATAAAACCATTAGCACATTTATATAAAATAGTTTATATAAAATAATCACAAGTGAAACCATTACCATAATCAAACCATGCTCTTACCAAGCCATCCCACCCAAACCAAGCAACCAATGGAAATCCAACCAAACAATCCAAAATCATCCTAACATTTACACATTAGCACAACAATTCCATCTTGCAAAGCAATCCACATCAAGCAACCAAAACGGTGGGACTTCCACCCAACCCGTTCACCCATTCACAACTAGCGGTACTTCCTGACCACTACTCATATGGTGGTTCTTCCGACCACTATCTATCCCCTTTTTATAGTGAGACTTCCTGCCCACTTTCATTCAACATTTCAATCAAACCAAACCAAGAATAAACCCACCAATGTCACAACAACATACAATCAACCAATTCCATTGCATATCAATCAATTTTAATAAATCACCCATTTATTGAAAACTATTTTCCATGCCAAACAACAATTCAATAAAACAACCCTTTTATTGAAAACCCTTTACATCAACCATTTTCACAAATCAACTGTATCATCCCTTTTTAAAATATTCATTTTAAAATCCCCAAGAATAGCATTTCACCATAAAACACCCTTTTTCCCAAAAATCCCCAAAACATCCCCAAGGGATTTCTAATCAATTTCTCATAACAATTCACAATTAATTTTCAGCACAACAATTAATTGTAATAAAGAACCACTAGTTATAACCAAGTGAAGTTGAGAGAGAATCCATCTACCTTTAGGGTTCCCGAGAAATCAACCCACAAACAACTGCACCTCAAATCCGGTGAACGCACCACCGAAACCTCTCTAGATCACTTCCTATAACATCCACAAGCCTTAATATTAACATCCAAGGCAACCACAACCCTAGATCTACACACAACAAGTGTAGATCTAGAAAACCAAGAATGAGAGGGATATAAATCTAGAGGAAAACACAAGGAAACCAAGAGGAGAGACTTACCCGGGAGAAACCACCTCGAATCCACCTTGAAACACCTTCAAATTGCTTCCAAAACGTGTGGGAGAGCCCCTACAACCCTTGAGAACCGAAAATCTAGAGTGTGGCTCGAGTGGAAGAAAATTTGGAGAGGAATGAGGCAATACTGAGTGAGCCCGGGTTTTAAAACCCTATTTTATGTGGCTGCATGGTTAGCCCGCACAGTTTGGAAAACCGTGCGCTAACCATGAGAACTCTTCTGCCTTGGGAGGAAGGGTCTGTACAGTTTCCTTGCAGGGGTTGGAAAACCGTGCATAGGCCGTGTAGAGCCTATTGTCTCCCCTGCACGGTTTCCTGGAGAACCCGCACGGTTTCCACTAACCGTGCACCCCTTTAAAAGCCTCCAAACTCATCCAAAACCATTCCAAACACTCCCAACCTCTTCCCAACTCATTCCACAAACTTTAAACACATAAAAATGCATAAAAAAGGCCACATAACTCAAATCAGGGGTTCTTTATTCTCCCCACCATTGGAATTTCCATCCTCTGAAAGTAGTGAACCCGACCATTGCCGAAAGAGCTCAGGCCACTGCTCGACCATCTCTTTCCACCACTCCAAAGTCTCCTCTTGAATCTAAACATGTTTCCAAAAAACATGAAATAAACCAATGCTTTTACCATGCAAGACTTTCCATTGCCTATCCACAACCCGCACTGGCACGTGCACCAACGAAGTTGTAACGTCCCGACCCCAGGTGCCCTGAACCCGGTTCGCCACGTGACCTCAAGTGTATTTCCCTAAACTCCAGAGGCTGCCGACTAGCAGCGAGGGCCCAGGTCTGATAGTGGGGAAACTATGTCATCATTTTTTAAAGTGTAGCACAGCGGAATATGAAAGAAAACATACATCAAACAGCATAAGAAGTAAACCATACACAACTAAAATAATAAACAGTATATAAATAGTGATGCTACATGCCTCAAGTTCTAAGAAAATAGCCAGAGCATGTTATACATCAATACAGTACAGAAAAATGCAGTGTACAGCAAAACAAAACAAACAGCTGGCAGCAGCATCGCGAGCCTAGGCTCGGTCCCATGCCTTCCTACTCCTCAGCAACAGTCAAGTACCTATATAGGGACCCTTGACCCTATCTACACCTGTAGAAATGTAATCTATTTAGGCCGAAAATCATGACCCAAACAGGGTGAGAGAAATATATCTCAGTAGGCACCCACCAAAGGCCCCTGCCCAACTGTGTGTAAGTATGCAACAATAGTGTGGAATAGTAAAATGCAATAAAGTAAGCAGTACTGAAAAGTAACTAACTTAACAATTAAATTGCCATTTTATTATTCATTTAATTCATTTTACTTAGTAACATTTTTTTTCTCAACAGCACCAAGCTCTCAGGACAACCAGAACCGTGCCCTCAGGCTAAATAGTAAACCACGCCCTCAGGCTTGCCCTCAGGCTATACAGAATCTGACCCGTAGGTATTGCCCTAAGGCAGAATAGAAATTTCCCTCAGGCATAGGAAGTGTCTCCCTAAGGCACAGAAGTCAAGCCCTCAGGCACGAAATGTTTCCCTCAGGTGAAATGGTATGTTGCCCTCAAGCAAATACATTCACGCCCTCAGGCTAATACAGTGCAGTGCCCACAAACTAATCACAACAATGCCCTCAGGCTAAAAAGGTAACCGAGCCACGCCCAACATGTCAAAATGAAGTAAACAAGTAATTCCTCTCAAGGAAATTATACGATTACTACTTTAAAGGCATACCCTCGGGTATCCTGGCCAAATGGTGAAACAGTGAAACACACCCCCGGGGTGGTTCCGGATCCAAGCAACGATCCCAACCAGCATTTTATTATCACAATTTAATCACCTATGCAATTCTAGTCATTGAATATAGCAATGGCCTCATCCAAATGACACCCCAACATGGGTTTGTGGCACGAAAACGCACAAAAACACCCGACGATTGGAAATTTACACCAAACCACCTACCATATACGCCAACGAACGTTATACCCGAACGCCGACTCCAGAAACGCCCAATAACGGCATAGATCTAACGAAGAACAAAAACACATTCAAACATAAATAACTTTCCCTCGGGAAATAATTGGTAGGAATGGCTTAAGGAGAAGAAAGGGCTTACCCGTGTGGTTCCAACGAGATCGTCCAAGGCAGAATCAGATTCCAGACGAACACTCGGTGGATCTTCAAATGTTCGGCCTCCTCCTTTGGCCCCAAAATGGCTCAAATTCCTCCTCTACCAAATAAGGAGGCTACTGCCTGTTTTAAGCTGAAAAAACAAAGTACACAGTGTATACTTATGAGTACACGGCATGTACTTCCTTCATTTAACTGTTCCTCTGGCGGCACCGCCACACTGTTAATCTGTCGACATGAGTACACGGCATGTACTCCCGAGTACACGGTGTGTACTGTCGCCCAGTTGGCAGCTACACCACCTCCATACTGTTTAGGCCTACCGACAGACTACACGGCGTGTAAAGTACCACTAAATGGTGTGTAGTTAGTTCCTACACCCTTCGTCATCGACATGGCTACATGCCCCATGTACTCATCCCAACATGGCCAAAAGTACACGACGTGTGGAACAAGTACACGGCGTGTAGTTCCAAAGTTTAGTATTTTTCCCCATTTTCCATATTTTCTCAAAAACAGTTAAGTAAAAGAGAAAAGAAGAAGCCTGTACCTCAAAAATAAGAACCGGGTTCTTAAAAACTTCCCCTCTTATAGCAATTCATACCCGAATTTCCTTTCCCAGGGTGGTGAAGATAAAGCTCAGAACAGCTCTAGACACTGAGCACGTACGTCGGCCTCTCGCTCCCAGGTCTTGTCCTACACTCTCCCATGCTTCCGTAGAACCCGTACGAGAGGAACTGACCGGACTCGGAGAAACTTCATGCTCCTGTCAATGATACGAATCGGATGCTCTTCAAAGGACGCATCTGGCTGAAGCTCAACCTCCTCGGGCTAAAGGATGTAAGATGGGTCTGAATGATAGTGGCGTAACTGAGATACATGGAAGGCATCGTTCATGGCTCGGTACCGCTGTGGAAACTGCAACCGATAGGCAACCAGCCCGACTCTCTCCAGAATCTCAAATGTCCCCACATACCTCGGTGAAAGCTTACCCTATCTCCTGATCCGCTTGTGTCCCAGCCTCGGCGAAACACGCAAGAAAACCTGATCCCCGACCACTAACTCCAAAGGTCATCTGCGGTAATCAGCATATGACTTCTTTCGAGACTGCGCGGTAGCCATCCGCTTCCGAATCAACTGGACCAGATCAGATGTCTCCTACACGAGCTATGGTCCCAGAAAATCTGCCTCACCTACCTCTAACCATCACAAAGGTGATCGGCATGGCCTACCATATAAATCCTTGTATGGTGCCATCTCAATAGTTTCCTAAAAACTATTGTTATAGGCAAACTCGACTAAGGGTATATGCTTCTCCCAAGAGCCCCCAAAGTCTAGGATGCATGCACACAGTATGTCTTCTAGCACCTGTATTGTACGCTCTGATTGGCCATCTTTCTGAGGGTGGTATGATGTGCTCAGAAGCATCTATGTACCTAGTTCCCTCTAAAAACTCTTCCAGAAACGAGATGTAAAGCGGTTGTCCCTATCTGAAATGATAGAACGAGGTACCCCATGAAGACGTATAATCTCTCGGATATATAGCCTCCTGAGCTCATCTACACTGAAGGTCTCCTTAATCAGAAAGAAGTGATCTACCTTCTTGAGTCTGTCCACAACAACCCACACGGTGTCATTGCCTCGAGGTGACCTCGGCAATCCTGTCATGAAATCCATTGTGAAATCATCCCATTTTCACTCTGGAATTGGTAATTGCTGTAACAGCCTAGCTGGTCTCTGATGCTCTACCTTCACCTACTGACAGGTGGAACATCTCGTAACAAACCCAGCTACATCTCTCTTCATACACGTCCACCAGTACTGACGTCTCAAGTCACGGTACATCTTGGTAACCCCGGGATGAACTGCCCAAGATGAAGCATGAAACTCCCGCATCAGCTCCTTGTGTATATCCCCTGGAACCTACACTCGTCCATGGAAACGCAGAACCTCATCATTGCCTATTGTCCAACCAGGAGGAGGGTCCTCACTAGCCACCAACTCCTGTAGAACTAGTCCTTCAGAAACAGATAGTTGTCTCATCCTCACTCTATCCAAGAGGGTAGAAGTCACAGCTAAAGATGAAAGATAAGTTTTCCCCTGACTATCGTGCACCTCCAGATGCATCTCAAAGAACAAATCCATGAGCTGCCACTCACCACTGGCCTCCTGCACTGCATGTATCTGAGTCTTCCTGATCAGTGCATCAGCTACTGCATTACCTTTAATAGGTGTATAGGAAAGCTCAAAATCGAAGGACTGTAGGTACTCAACCCACCTTCTCTACCTCAGATTCAGGTCACGCTGAGTAAAGATATACTTGAGGCTTTTTTGGTCGGTGAAAACCACAAAATGATCTCCCAACAGATAATTTCTCCAACAGCGCAACGCATGAACAACTGCAGCCAACTCGAGATCATGCGTCAGGTAATTCCGCTCATGTGGCCTCAACTGCCGAGACCTGTACGCAACAACTCGGTCACCCTGCATCAAGACTGCTCCCAGCCAAATCCCTGATGCATCACAGTAAAATGTATATCTCTTCCCCTTCTCTGAGATTATTAGGATCGGTGCTGATGTCAACCTTCCTTTCAAGTCCTAAAAAGCTGCCTCACAAGCTTCTGACCAAACAAAATTCACACCCTTCTTAGTCAGTCTCGTCAACGGTGATGCTAAGTGGGAGAAGTATTGTATGAAGCGTCTGTAGTAATCAGATAGACCTAAGAAACTCCATATCTCAAATATTTTCTTAGGATGTTCCCAGGAAACTACTACTCTCACCTTATCTGGGTCTACTGAAACTCCTACCTCTGAGATAATATGACCCAGGAAGTGAATCTGGTCCATCCAAAAGTGGCACTTTGAGAGAATAGCATATAGCCAATGCTCTCTCAGTGTACTCAATATGATCTCAAGATGGGTGGCATGGCCGTGTCGAGTGTGAGAGTACACCAATATGTCGTCCACGAATACTACCACCAAAGAATCCAGATAAGGATGGAACACTCGATTCATCAGAGCCATGAAAACTGCTGGTTCATTCCTGAGTCCGAACGGCATAACCGTATACTCTTATAGACCATACATACTCCTGAAAGCTGTGAGAGGTATATCAGATGGTCTAACGTGCATCTGATGATATCCTGACCTCAATTCAATCTTTGAGAACACTCATGCTCCACTAAGTTGATCAAAAAGATCATCAATCCTTGGAAAAGGATATCGGTTCTTAACCGTCAACTGGTTCATCTTCCGATAATCCACACAAAGTCTGAGGGTATCGTCTGCCTTCTTCGCAAAAAGGACCGGCGAACCCCACGGAGAAGTACTGGGTCGGATAAAACCCTTTTCCTATAACTCCTCTATCTCCCTCTTGAGCTCCTACAACTCAGGCGTGGCCATCCTATAAGGAGGAATGTACACCTGTGCTACTCCTGGCACAAGCTTGATAGAGAAATCTACCTCACGTTCTGGAGGAAGACCTGAAAAGTCATCTGGGAAGACATCCCTGAAACTATCAACCACAAGAGGGAAATCTGTCTGACAAGTCCCCTGGTCATCTAGATATAAGCTCACAATCTGGGCTGTGACTCCACCTCGCCCATGATGCTCTGGTCCAGCTCGACTCGCCTAAACATCCCACTCACCTTTGTACAGAAACTCTCCGCCCTTTGGTGACGTGAAACGCACCCTATGATGATAGAAGTCTACAAAGGTTCGAAAGGGAACCAACCAGTCCATCCTGAGAATGACATCATAGCTCATCATCTCCAAGACATAGTGGTCCCAAAGGAAGTGACACCCACCAACCTCAAGGGGGAACTCCTTGCACTGACACACACTAGCTATTCTAGTCCCCAACGGAGTGTCTAGCGTCATAACAGTATAAGAAGAAGAAACACGGAGCCAAAGTCTCTCCAAAATAGGAACAGATATGAAGCTATGTGTAGCACCCGTATCAAAAAGTTCCGAAGATAAAACAGAAGCTACTAAAATAGTACCTCTGACTGTAAAAGGTCTGGGATCCTTCTCCTGCTGGGTCTGTTGCACTGCATATGTCTGCCCAGTGCCACGGCCCTGCGACATAGCCTAGCTACCCTGAGCTATCCCGCCCTGCTGCCTCTGAGATCCTCGGGTCTGGCTACCACGACTATGACCACCATCTCTGCCTTCATGCCCTGACGCATTCCAGTTCCCTGACTGGTAAGAATCCACTAGTCCTACCCCCGCACGCAGAGTCTACAAAGAACCCCTCTCACTAGCCACTGGTAGAAACGCCCTTCAAAAGCGCTTTAGATGACCCATCTTTCCGCAAGCTCGACACTCTACTGGATCGCATGGACACTACAGTCTCTTGTGTCCCTCTCTTCCACACTGGTAGCACCTGATCGGGCCACCTGAAGACGCTTCTTGGCTGGTACTGCCACCCTAAGAGAAGTCCATCTGTCTCTTCCTCTTGCTAGTAGAAATAGTACCAGTAACTAGTGCTGAACCACCCTGTCCCACACCACTAGATTCTCGTAGGTTCCTCTCATTAATCAGAGTCTGGTTCACAATAGTGTGTACTGAAGGCAACCTGAAAACATTCACCAGCGCTCGGATGTCATACCGAAGACCATCCTCAAAATGTCTGGCTCTCAGCGTCTCATCACCAACTAGCAAGGGTGCAAAACGCTGAAGCTAGGTGAAGCGAGCAGAATAGCCCATCACCGACATAGCGCCCTAATACAGATTCATGAATTCTTGAGCTCTATCTACCCTCAGCGTCTCGGGAAAGAAGAATTCATAGAAGACTGGCTGGAAATCTTCCCACGCCATGTCTCTGTGATGCTCTGACTGGGTGGTAACATCCCACCACCTCTTGGCGGAATCCAGCAGCATGTAAGTCGCGAGCTTAACCCTCCAATCTGGAGGTGTCTGAAGATGCCTGAAAATAGTTTGAATCGACCCCAACCAAGACTCCACGGCCTGTGGTCCGCCATCCCCTGAAAAAGTAGGCGGATGCTACTGCTAAAAGATACGTATAAGCTCAGCCATAGATGTGGCAGTATGCGGTGCTCCCTGAAAGTTCTGCATGAACCGCATAAAGCCTTTACGGAACTTCACCTCCACGCCTGTGTCCGGTATAAAGGCTAGCACCGCATCTGTCTCTACTGGAGGATCAACTGGTAGCCTATGGCCCACCATATCTGGAGTATAATCGTCACCGCTCTCCTGACGAATAACTCGCGGTTGTCTAGGCGACATGACACTACAAGTTCAAAATCATGCCTTAGATTCAAGATTATTAAAGACCGAGAATGAAGAAACCCAAAAGGAACAAGAGAAGAAGTCATTTTAAAAAGTTGAAAAACAAGACTACACGACATGTATACTGACTACACGGCGTGTACTTGACTTCCCTTTCCTGCCCAGGTCCTTCCACATGACTAAGCGACACGGATCCCATTGAACAAAAAACTAGATGGCATGTATATATTCTACATGGTGTGTATGGTGTTATTTCTAACTGCCCGTGTCGTTTGTGACATGGCCGACTACTCGGCTTGACACTACACGGCGTGTTACACCCGCACACGGTGTGTACACTATCCCATTTTCCAGCCACACGACTAACACCACACGGTCTGTCCTCGGACAAGACTACACGGCATGTCCCACAGGTACACGGCGTGTTCAAGGAGGGGTGACACCGACCCGTGTTGTTATTTACATGGCCGAGTCCCCAGGTCACACTACACGGCGTGTTCATCATTGACACAGTGTGTTCTATCAAGGAGTTCACCGACCCATGTTGTTAGTTACACGGCCGGACTCCGGGTCAATACTACATGGCGTGTACAAAAGCTACACGGCATGTTTTACCCAAGACTTTCCCTACCCCATGTCTCTGCCCACACAGTTTGTGACATAGGAAGAGACTACACGGCATGTACTCAAAAAGCTTATTTTTTCTTCCCAAACAGAAGAACATACACGGTGTGTATAAAAATACTACACGGCTTGTATACTGGGTTTCCGGACAGTATGCCTCTAAAACTTCTCCGGAACCCAGAAAATATTGAAAAACAACACCTAAGGGTCAAATTCTGACCCGTGAGGGCCCATACTCCCCACGAATCAAAGTTTGACGTCTCATCTGTCTTATAACAAAATAAACAGTCAATGATCCACCAAATTCTGGTAAATGGGGGCCTATACTCCCCAAAAAAACCAAATTTTAGCATCCATTTTATAAACAATCTCACATAACATACCCTATCACATAGCCGGTATTTATCAAGCAGCTATCACAACAGTGTGTTTCTCTAGCACAACAACTATCACAACAACATTCAATTTCTAATGCACCTACATGGAATGAAACTATGCATGGCATGTGATTTCTAGAATGTGCCTATATGATGCATGAGATGGAATACCCTCATCTCATCGGGTTGAAACTAAATAGAACCCACAGATAAATTATAATAGCACAATATCAAGTGCGTCGCCCAACAGTGAAAACATATTAACTGTAAAATTTGCAAAATTAGTAAAATTGCAATACGAGGTAAATTGGCTTTTCCCTATACACGGGTTAGCTACGCCCGGGCACAGCTTATTACCAACTACCATTCGTCCTATCCCTGACTATGGATTCAAATAGTAAATCAAAGAAAAGAACCCCTTTGATACCACTTTGTAATGTCCCGGCCATGGGTGCCACTCAACAGGTGCCCCGAACCCGGTTCGCCACGTGACCTCAAGCGCATTTCCCCAAATTCCAGAGGCTGCTGACTAGTAGTGGGGGCCCAGGTCTGATAGTGGGGAAACAATGCCCTCATTTGTCAAAGTGTAGCGCAGTGGAATACGAAATAAAACATACATCAAACAGCGGAAACAGTAAACCATACACAACTAAAATAATCAACAGTATATAAATAGTGATTCTACATGCCTCAAGTACTAAGAAAATAGCCAGAGCATGTTATACATCAATACAGTACAGAAAAATGCAGAGTACATCAAAACAAAGAAAACTGCTGGCAGCGGCATCGCGAGCCTAGGCTCGGTCCCATGCCCTCCTACTCCTCAGCAACAGTCAAGTACCTGTATAGGGACTCTTTCCCCTATCTACACCTGCAGTAACGTAATCTGTTTGGGCCGAAAAGCGTGACCCAAATAGGCTGTGAGAAATATATCTCAGTAGGCACTCACCAAAGGCCTGTACCCAACTGCGTGTAAGCATTCAACAACAGTGTGCAATAGTAAAATGCAATAAAGTAAGCAGTGCTAAAAAGTAACTAACTTAACAATTAAATTTCCATTTTATTATTCATTTAATTCATTTAACTTAGTAACATTTTTGTGATCAACAGTACCAAGCCCTCAGGACATCCAGAACCGTGCCCTCAGGATAAATAGTAAACCACACCCTTATGCTTGCCCTCGGGCTATACAGAATCCAACCCGCAGGTATTTCCATCAGGCGGAACAGAAATTTCCCTCAGGTGTAGGAAGTGTCGCCCTCAGGCACAAAATTCAAGCCCTCAGGCACGAAAGGTTTCCCTCAGGAAAATAGTATGTTGCACTCAGGCTAATACATTCACGCCCTCAGGCTAATACAGTGCAGTTTCCACAGTCTAATCACAACAACACCCTCAGGCTAAACAGGTAATCGGTCCATGCCCAACATGTGAAGTAAAAAAAGCAATTCCTATCAAGGCAATTCTACGATTACTACTTTAAATTCATACCCTCGGGTATCCTGGCCAAACGGATAAACAGTGAAACACACCCCTGGGTGGTTCTGGATCCAAGAAACGATCCCAACTAGTATTTTATTATCACAATTTAATCACCTATGCAATTCTAGGCATTAAATATAGCAACGGACTCAGCCACACGACACCCCAACATGGGTTTGTGGCACGAAAACACACAAAAACGCCCGACAGTTGGAAATTTACACCAAGCCACCTACCTTATACGCCAATGAACGTTATACCCGAATGCCAAATCCAGAAACGCCCAAGAATGGCATAGATTTGATGAAGAAAAAAAACCCATTCAAACATAAATAACTTTCCCTCAGGAAAGAATTGGTAAGAACTTCTTAAGGAGAAGAAAGGGCTTACCCGCGCGGTTCCAACGAGATCTTTCGAGGCGGAATCGTATTCCAAACGAACACTCGGCAGATCTTCAAAGGTTCAGCCTCCTACTTTGGCTCCAAAACAGTTCAAATGACTCCTCTTCCAAATGAGAAGGCTACTGCCTATTTTATACCGAAAAAACAAAGTACACGGCGTGTAATTCTGAGTACATGGCATGTACTTCCTTCATTTAACTATTCCTCTGGAAGCACCGCCACACTGTTCATCTATTGACATGAGTACAAGACATGTACTCCCGAGTACACAGCATGTACTGTCACCCAGCTGGCGGCTACACCATCATCATACTGTTTAGGCCTACCGACTGACTACACGGCGTGTAAAGTACCACTACACGGCGTGTAGTCGGTTCCTACACCCTTCGTCATCGACATGGCTACAGGCCCCGTGTACTCATCCCAACACCAAAAGTACACGACGTGTGGAACAAGTACACGGCGTGTAGTTCCAAAATTTATGATTTTCCCCATTTTCCATATTCTCTCAAAAACACTTAAGGAAAGGAGAAAAGAAGAAGCTCGTACCTCAAAAATAATAATCGGGTTCTTATAGAAGCATCTGAATCTAGCTCAACATGATCCCATCGAATCACATGGTCATGATCTGGCTGATACATTTTCAACTGCGAAACATGAAACACATTGTGCACTGCATTGAACCTAGGTGGAAAATCCAAACGATAAGCCACATCACCAACCCGCTCAAGAATTTCAAGAGGCCCAATATACCTCAGAGATAACTTTCCCTGCTTCCCAAACCGACGATGTCCCAACCTAGGAGAGATCCTCAAGAACACATGATCACTCACCTCGAACGATAATGGCCATCGACGATGATCCACATACGATTTCTGATGACTCATAGCCTTTTTCATTCTCTTCCTGATCAACTTGATTTTCTACGTTGTCTCCTAGACAAGGCTCAGTCCAACCATCGAGGACTCACCCGTTTCTACACAACATAGTGGAGAACGACATGGCCGCCCATAAAATGCTTGAAACAGATCCATCTGTATGGATGCCTGATAACTGTTATTGTACAAGAACTCAACAAACGAAAATTGCTCCTCCCACGAGCCACAAAATCCATGACACAAGCCCGCAACATATCCTCCAGAGTTTGTATCATCCTATCGGATTGACCATCCGTCTGAGGGAGATACGCCGCACTCATCGTCAACTGTGTCCCCAGGGCTTGCTGCAAGGATTTCTAGAAATGATATATAAACCTCGGATCTCTATCTGATACAATCGAAACTGGAACACCATGCCTCTTTACCACCTCCCAGATATAGATTTTGGACAGATCCTCCATCGTATGAGATTCATGAATCGGGATGAAATGGGCTGACTTCGTTAGCCAATCCACTATCACCCATATGGCATCGTGCTTTCTGATCGTTCTTGGGAGACCTATAACAAAATCCATCGCTATCTTCTCCCACTTCCAAACAGGGATTGGTAAAGACTGCAACATTCATGCTGGCCTTTGATGATCTGGCTTGACCTACTTACAAGTCAAGCATCTCGAAACAAACTCAGCCACACTTCTTTTCATACTAGCCCACCAGAACTGTGCTTTCAATGCTTTATACATTTTCTGAATTCCAGGATGAACAGCCCACCTGTAATGATGATACGCCCTGAGAAGATCCTCTTGACAAGAAACTGGTACCACCATCCAATTCCAAAAACACAAAACTGAATCTCCATTCAGTTGCCAACCCTCAATGGTCTCCCCACCATTGAGTCTCGAACCCATGTTCACACACTCAAAATCAGATATTTGTGCCTTTCTAACTAGGCCAACCAAGTAAGGAATCAACAAAATCGGAAAGAAGACCTCTCTATCACCCTGGTCCCCACATTCCAACAGTATATCAGCTATAACTGACATCAACTGCCACTGTTCTGATGCCTTTTTTCTCCACCTGAGCATATGATTTTCTACTTAATGCATCCGCCACTGAATTTCCCTTACCCGGTGTGTACATCAAGTCAAAAACAAACATCTGGAGATATTCCATCCATCTCCTTTGACTCAAGTTTAAATCCCTTTGTTAGAAAATGTGCTTCAATCTCTTATGATCTGTATATACTATGAATTTCTCACTGAAGAGATAATGACGCCACACTTTCAAAGCATTGACCACTACTACCAACTCCAAATCATGAGTTGGGTAGTTCTTCTCATTCACCCTCAACTATTGTGAGCCATACACAATCATATGATTCCCTTTCATGAGAATGCACCCCAACCCTGATCTAAATGCATCACAATACACCACGTACCCTTTTCCTGATTCTGGAAAAACCAACATTGGTGTTGATGTAAGACGACCCTTTAGCTCGTCAAAACACGGCTGACACTATTCATTCCACTATAATGGAACATTCTTTCTTGTCAAAGCTACCATCAGCAAAGCCAAACATGAAAAATCACAAACAAAACACCGATAATACCGACCTAGACCAAGAAAACTCTGTATCTCAAACACATTCTTTTGCGATTTCCATGAGATAACGGCCTCTATCTTTTCTAGATCCACTGAAACACCCCTTTCAAAAATCACATGGCCAAGAAAATGAAATTCCTGTATCTAAAAGTCACACTTTGACAATTTGACATACAACAGATGATCCATCAAGATCCCTAGCACTGTCACCAAGTGATGCTCATGCTCCACCCTTGTCTTTGAATACACCATAATATCATCTACAAATACCACCACAAATGAATCCAGATATCTCTAAAATATCTGATTCATCAATGCCATAAACACCGCCGGTGAATTCGTTAGACCAAAGGGCATAACCACATATTCATAATGGCCATATCTGCTTCTAAAAGCTGTTTTAGGAATATCCTCCTTCCTCACCCACAATTGATGATATCCCAACCTCATGAAAATTTTGGAGAACCACTGGGCTCCCCTCAACTGGTCAAAAAAATCATCAATTCGTGGAAGTGGATATCTATTCTTTATCGTAACTTGGTTAAGTCTACGATAATCAACACATAGCCTCAAAGTTACATCCGCCTTTTTCACAAACAACACTGGCACTTCCCACGGAGACGTGCTAGGCCAGATAAACCCTTTGCTTTCTAACTCTTCCAACTGGACTTTCAATTCCCTTAATTCATCTAGTGCCATCTGGTAAGACGGAAGTGAGATATGACTGGTCCCCAAAAGGAGATCAATCATAAACTCCACTTCTCTTACGGGAGGTTATCTCGAGAATTCATCAGGAAAACATCCATGAACTGATCCACCACTGCCGGAGGAACACTATTATCAACACCCTCTACCGATTCCAATGAAAAAACTGCCAACTGATATGATAACGTACCCACTACTGGTGCCAATAAACACATTGCTCCCTGCATTTTATGCTTCTCTCCTCTAAAGAGATGTCTAATGCCATCGTGTGTCATAAAATCCACTGTTTGTGCATCACAATCGATGTGGGCCTTAAACACCACCAGTCAATCCATTCCCAGTATTACATCATACCCATCCATCTCAAGCATTGAGAAATTCCACACTATCTCAACCTCACCCACAACGATACAACAGTCTCTACACAAGAAGGCTCGACACTCTCTACGGCCCAGAGGAGTTTGAAATTTCATAACCGAGGGAATCATTTCTACCCTTAAACTCAGAAAATCAACCACACATGCAGCAATAAAAGAGTGTGAAGCACCTGTATCAAACAACACTTTCATCAAGGTAGAATTTAAAAGAATAGTACCTCGCACCGTGGATGGTCCCGACTGATCATCCACCACAACCTGCTCAGCACCAAACACATGTTTTCTTTCCACACTCTGCTCTTTATTTCCCTTATAAGGCTTTGTGGTATTCCGATAATCACCATGACCCACTTTACTCTGCTAATGAGAGGTGTGCTGCTGTCCCCGTCCCGTCGAAGCATACAGTGCCTATGATCCCTGAGGAGTGTCACGTGAACCTGAACTTGGAGCATTCCAACAATAACACTACAGATTCCCCATCTGCTTATAATTATGACATGCTCCAGGTTGTATCGTGCAATCCCACGTGATGTTGCTCATAGAACCACACTGAAAACATCCATGCTTGCTCTGGGGCTTCGGAGGAAGATTTACCGATCCTGTCGTCGAATTATATGCAATATTCCCACCCTGGGAATAAGTTTCCCTCTTCCTCTTGAACCCAGCATTAGAGTTCCCACTATTCCCCATGGGTACCACCATGCTTCCTCCGCCCTGAGTGCCTAAAAAATCCCGCTCAGCCACTGAGGCTCTATTCACCATCATTGTGTAATCATCTATACACAACACCGCTATATTTGAACGGATTTCTTGCCATAACCTCGCTTCAAAAATCCTTGCCTTCAACGACATGCTACCCACCACCTCATGTGAAAATCGCACTAAGTTAATAAACTTATCTGCATACTCTATCATAGACATAAACTTTTTCTTCAAACTGAAGAAATCATTCATACGCTGAATTTTGAATGTATGTGGGAAGAATTGTTTGTTAAACAATTCCTCAAAGCCTTCCCACATCATACCCTTGTACATACCCACTTGGACTACCAACTCCCACCACTGAAGGGAAAGATCTTCCAACATATATGTAGCCAACTTCACTTTTATCTTTATAAGTGTTCCCAAGAACTCAAAGATCTTGTTCATTCTATTCAACCATGCTTATGCCCTCTCTGGCTTTGAATCACCCCTGAAGATGTGTGGATTCTTCTTTTGAAACTGAACCACGTGATCCACATGCCTTGGTTCATCAACTTTGTTTCCACTTTCCACAGCTTGGAAAGCTTTCACTATGCTTTGCACTAGCTGCTGGTTCACCTGAGGATCAGGTGCTACCACATTCTCAACAGCATCCTCTGGTTGGTCTCTACGATGCCTACCCGGTGCCATTTCTATAAACAGAATACAAACAACCATGATTCTCACTTCGGTAGATATCACGAAATCCTATATCAAATCATATTACACCATACTTTCACAACAAGGCTTTCCAAAAGTTCACATTTCCCATGTTTCACCATTTTGAAAATCATACCATTTTCAAAATATCAAATTTATTCACATTACATTTTCACACAAAAACCATTTATCAATTCATCCCATAGATCATTATACCCCAATGAAATATGCATCCTAGTGGGAAGTCATTTCTACCATGCATTCCATGCTCATCTCATTGGCTACACCCACGACAATGAGATTTCCAATGCCTATAAGTGTCTCCAAAACACTTATGTACCTAACTCCCTGGTAACTTGAATTTCAACATAAAAGGGTTAGCTACGTCCTTTTATTCTATACATTCCAAGTTCTAACATTCCTACACCTTACTACCATCCTGACTCAAGGAATGTAACACAATGAATATCAACACCCAATCCAAAGATCAACTGCAAAGGACCAAACAAACTGATACCACTTGTAACACCCCGCCCCTACCTCATTGGCTTGAGGAGGTGGTGAGGGTTACTTGGACTTAAGAGAAGTTCCCAATGGGCCAAAGGCTGGAAATAAATGTTGAGGGCTTCTAGAACAATTTGGGGAACAATTTTCCCTTATGATAAAACCAACCACTATATGATGCATGTCAATAAAACACCCAAACATGTATTACCAAAGACAACCAAGTTGTTCCACAATACAACCCAAAACCAACACAACCAGACATGTTCACCAACATCAGAGTACACTGCGGAAACTAAACAACCAAACACCACAAGTCATGACACCACCACAGCTCCATGCCAAGCTCCATGCTCCAATCTCCACCAAGGGATCACAATGCTCCACTAAAGGAGGGTGATGCCTTACCTTTTCCCACATTACAGTACACGACATTTGCAAAGACACCACAGTGCCAAAGCAGGGGGTGAGTACTAAAACTCGGTAGGATTTCCCCAAATGACTTCCCTACACACGCCACTAGGATAAAACCATTAGCACATTTATATAAAACAGTTTATATAAAATAATCACAAGTGTAACCATTACCATAAGCCAACCATGCTCTTACGAAGCCATCATACCCAAACCAAGAAACCAAGGGAAAGCCAACCAAACAATTCACAATCATCCTAACATTTACACATCTTGCAAAGCAATGCACAATAAGCAACCAAAATGGTGGGACTTCTACCCAACCCGTTCACCCATTCACACCAAAACAATCAAAATGGTGGGACTTCCACCCAACCCGTTCACCCATTCACAACTAGCGGTACTTCCTGACCACTACTCATATGGTGGTTCTTCTGACCACTATCCATCCCCTTTTTATAGTGAGACTTCCCACCCACTTCCATACAACATTTCAATCAAAACAAACTGAGCATAAACCCAACAAGGTCACAACAACATGAAATCAACAAATTCCATTGCGTATCAATCCACTTCAATAAATCACCCATTTATTGAAAACCATTTTCCATGCCAAACAACATTTCAACAAAACAACCCTTTTTTGAAAACCCTTTCCATCAACCATTTTCACAAATTAACCGTATCAACCCATTTTAAAATCTCCAAGAATAACATTTCACCATAAAACAACCTTTTTCACAAAAATCCCCAAAACATCACCCAAGGGATTTCTAATCAATTTTTCATAACAATTTATAATTAATTTTCAGCACAACAATTAATTTTAACAAAGAACCACTAGTTCTAACCAAGTGGAGTCGAGAGAGAATCCACCTACCTTTAGGGTTCCCGAGAAATCGACCCACGAACAATCGCGCCTCAAATCCAGAAAACGCACCACTAAAACCTATCTAGATCACTTCCCCTAACATCCAAAAGCCTTAATATTAACATCCAAGGCAACCACAACCCTAGATCTACGCACAAAAAGTGTAGATCTAGAAAACCAAGAAAGAGAGGGATGTAGATCTAGAGGAAAACACAAGGAAACCAAGAGGAGAGACTTACCTAGGAGAAACCACCTTGAATCCACCTTGAAAACCCTTCGAATCGCTTCCAAAACATGTGGGAGAGCCCCTCCAACTCTTGAGAACCGAAAATCCCAAGTGAGGCTTGAGTGGGAGTAAATTTGGAGAGGATTGAGGAAATACCGAGTGAGCCCAGGTTTTAAAACCCTATTTTGAGTGGCCTCAATATTATCCCCTAACAGTTTGGAAAACCGTGTGCTAACCATGCGCACTCTACTGCCTTGGGAGAAAGGGTCTACACGGTTGCCTCGCATGGTTTGGAAAACCATGCACAGGCCGTGCGAATCCTACAGTCTCCCCTGCACAGTTTCCTGGAGAACCCTCATGGTTTCCACTGACTGTGATCAAACTGTAAACCCCTTTAAAAGCCTCTAAACTCATCTAAAAGCATTCCAAACTTTCCAAACCTCTTCCAAACTCATCCCATGCACTTTAAACACACAAAAATGCATAAACAAAGGCCACATACCTCAAACCAGGGGTGCTACATTACAGAAAAATATTCATCTTTATAATACCTTATATGATCATTTCATTACATCGTTCCATACATTAATTGTTAGTATTTTGTTCCTTGCATTGTTTTGGGTGTGTTCTTTACATGATTTTCATGATAGGTTCATGTTGGATATTCATGACGATTGGAAGTGAAAATAAAGAATTGGAATAGAGTTATATTTGAATATCTCCACAATAATAAATTATACAATTTAGCATTTTGAATTCTTAAATGAGGATTAAAGATAATATAAAACATTATTCATATTTTTTTAGGTCATTTTGGAGATTATTCGATTGTAAATAACTCATTTTGTTTTATAAATATATAACAGGGGTACTAAATGATTCCATAGCATTATTCAAGATAAAATAAATTGTTGAGTCAATAAGGTTTTCCTTATGACTTTTTCATTCCTTATTTTTTTGAAAATCACAAACACCTTTTACTTAAGAAAATCTATATTTTACTTCTATAATGAAAATTTCTTTCCTTAAAGAAATTTACCCTAACCTATATTTTCTTATACATAGAAATATTTTTATTAAGTATAAAAATCGGATTCATACCCAAAAAACCTCAGAATCATATAATGCTAAGGTGTGAATCATTCTGTTTTTGGATCTGAATTCTGGATACGAACTCTAACAAAGTTAAACTCCGAATTTTGGTTGTGAACTGTAATGAACTTCAACTCTGAATTATGGATATGAACTCTAACAAAGTTTCACTCCAAATTTTGGATGTGAACTATAATGAAGTTTCACTCTAAATTCTGGATGTGAACTGTAATGAAGTTCTACTCCGAATTCTGGATACGAACTCTAACAAAATTCAAACTCTGAATTCTGGACTCCGAACTTTTACTAAGTTCGACTCCGAACTTTTACTAGTTCGACTCTGAACTTTTACTAAGTTCGACTCCAAACTTTTATTAGTTTGACTCTGAACTTTTATGAGTTCGAATCCGAACTTATATGAGTTCGACTCCGAACTTCTACAATTTCAACTCTGAACTCCAAAAGTTCAGATTCTGAACTCTGGTGAAACCATACTCCAAATTTCCTTAGAAATTCAGACTCCGTATTTCCATAGAATTCAGTTTCCGAGTTCTTATAAAACAGAATCCGAATATCATTTTTATTATAGACTCCGAATTCCATTTTGGTTATACTTTGAACTTTTATTTACTTACACTCTGAACTTTTTCTTATACTTACACTCATTTCATTATAAGACGATGTCGTGCATTCAGTTACACATATTTTTTTATGAAACAATGTCATCCATTCTATTTCTAACTAACCGTTGGTTGAGTTACACGTGTATAGGTCCCTCCGAATTTTAATGAGAATATGACCGTTGGAGGAGGGATCTGACCATTCCAACCAAACCTATAAATAGGAGCTCATTTGAATGAGCTTGATACTAATATTTGACACCAGTTCTTACTTGCTGATGAAGTGATTTGTAGAGAGAGAGACTCTTATCAACTCTCAAGCTTCGTGCAGAAAGTTTGAACTACTTGTTCAAAATTTTCCTTGTGCAGATTGCTTCGTGCGACTCCAAATTTTGGTGATTACATTAGAGGAATTCCGGGGATATGAAGACATAGTTGCTGACTACCTTGAAGTTCGAGGTCTTCCTTGCTGAGGAAGACAGAGGTTCCAACTACCTTGAAGTTGAGGGCTTGCGGGGATAGCAAGACAGGGACTGCGATCTTTGTATCGAGGGCTTACCCTGGTGTGGGTAAGACAGACTTGCTTGAAAGTATAAATCAAGGGACCTTTATCCAAGGTTGTTGTATACCCTTCTCTTTGGGTTAAAAGACTTATATCTTGTTACTTGTAGTTTTACTACTTGTTTTTCCGCTGCATTTTTTATTGTAAGGAAAGTATAATCTTCTTATATCTCTTTAAACTTGTACTTTGATTCATTTAGATTCTATACACTTTAAGGTAGAATCTCATATTGTAAACATTAGTTAAGTTTCAATTTCCGGAACCGGTTTTCAGAATCACTTTCCAGATTTAATAAAGTGCATAGAATTTGAAGTTTATAACTTCATACATTGTTCCAATTATCCAATTGGTGTTAGAGGTGTTGTGAATTTTATTTGTTTAACTTTTTTAAACTTAGATCTTTCCTTGTATAAGGAAATTTTTAAAGTATACAATTCACCCCCCCCCCCTCTTGTATATTGAGCATCTACGTCATTATTTCGATCCTACAATTGGTATCAGAGGTTGAAAACCTCATACTCTATACCAATCCTACAATTGGTATTAGAGGAGGTCTCTTAAATACTTATACTCACATATAAGTTTTTCTTGCTCAGTTTTTTTCCTTGATCTATATTCTCTTTGCTTAGGAATATTTTTCCTTGAATCTGAACTTTTGTTATTAACTAGTTTGTGTGGAAAGAAATTTTTCTTATAGATGGAAGGTATGAATATTGGTTCGATCGACAACTTAAATCCTACAAGACCACAAATTTTTGATGGTAATGATTATGAATACTGGAGAGATCATATGAAGACTTTTGTTATCAATACCAGAGTAGAAAAAAATTTTATTCTTACTGGAGGTTGTCAAATTCCTGATAAAGAAGTTAGAACTTTCACAAACCAAGAGAAGCATTATTATCAACTCAACTACAAAGTGCGCAACACTTTACTATGTTAAATGACTAGGAACATATATAGCCAAATCTCTTCTTGTGAAACAGCCAACTGTATCTGGAAGAAACTTGAAGTTACACATTTTGGTACATCTAAATTCATTGAGACTAGAAGATATATGCTTAGGACTGAGTATCATGGTTTCAATTTTCCTTATGGAGAACCCATATGCAAAGTGCAACGAAGATTTATGACTATTTTGAACAGTTTACAATCCATGGGTGAGAAAGGTCTGGATGATAATGATCTTGTGGACAAAATCATAGATATTATGCCTAATGAGTGGGAATCCAAGAGAACAGCTATTGATGAGTATAGGAAGGTATCCTAGATTACTCTTGATGATCTGTTTGGAACTCTTCTTCAACATGAAACAATAATGAAGAGAGATGCTGACAACATCAAAAAGAAGAATGGTAATGGTACTGTTGCTTTTACTACAACATCAAATCACATTAAAGAAAAGACTCTTGAGAGAGTAACCAGATCCAAGTCTAAGAAAGTTACTATCCAATCTGAATCTAGTGAAAGTGAAGTCTCAGAGAATGAGTTAGCAAATCTTGCTTGAAGAATGAACAAGATAGCTAGTCAAAGAAATTTCCAATCCAGGTATAAGAATTAGTAAAGGGAAGATAAGAAAGATTCAGAGTTCATGTGCTATGAATGCAAGAGAAGTGGACACATACGACATGATTTCCCTATGCTTAAAAAGAAAGAAAGAAAAGAAAGGCATTCTGAAAGGAACGGGAAAAAGTTCTACAAAGATAAAGCTAAGAAAAGTCTGAAATCTAATACTACTTGGAGTGCTAGATGTGAAGATTATTCAGAAAGTGAATCCTCAGAATATGATTCATCAGCTCAGAAGAATATGGGATTCATTGCTAATACTTCTTTTCCACATACATGTCTTATGTCCAAGGTACGCTCTGCTGAGGATTTAACAAATAAATCTCTTGATAAGAATTACTATTTTGAAAATAGTACTTCTAATGAAGATTCTTCATCCTCAGAAAATGAAGAACCGTCATATGAATAAGTATCTATATTTTCCAAGTTACTTGAAGCAAAAAATTTAAAATTTCTAGGAATTTAGACAAGGTAAATACTAGGGAAGAAGTTCTTACAAAATAGATTTCAGATCTATCTTTGGATCTTAAAGATAAATAATATTTTTTAGAGAAATTTTCTAAAGACCTTGAGAAAGAAAATTCTGATAAGGAAGAACTTTCTAAAGATCTTAAGAGTGCTATTTCAAAAATGAAAGTTTTTGAGGAAAAACCAAACTCTAAGGAAATGATTCATGAAGATAGGAATTTAGTCATTAGATTAAAATCTGAAATTTTTTCTCTAAAGAAGCTCCTTGAAAAATTTACCTCTGGGAAGGAAAATTTTGACAAGATTTATTCTCAAATTAAACCTCATGGAAACACTACTGGAGTAGGTTATACTCACCAAAAACCAGTTTTCAAAAATAACTATTTCGTTTTTTCAAGATCCCCTTTTTGCACTAAGTTTCAAAGTGGTGGACACTGGAAGAAAAATTGTTCTTTGAATAAAGTTAAATCTCTTGGGTTTCATAAAGCATATTTATCTAAAAAAATGTGGATACCAAAATTTTGTTATCTAAAAATCTTGGATCCAAACAATTTTGGATTCTGAAATTCTAACACTTTTCTTGTCTTTAGGAAGGTAAAGGAAGTACCAACAATAATACATGGTACATGGATAGTGGATTTTCCCGGAACATGACTGGTAACAAAAGCTACTTCAAAAAAATTATCAAAACGAAAGGAGGAAGAGTAACTTTCGGAGATAATTCTCAGGGAGAAATTGTTGGTATAGGTAATATTATTCTTCTTGGTAAAACTTTGATTTCAAATGTTTTGTTTGTAAAGGGTCTTAAGAACAACCTCATTAGCATAAGTTAGTTATGTGATGAAATATACCTTGTGAATTTTAGGAATGATAAGTGCTTAGTTCTCAATTCCAAGGAGGAATTTATTCTCTCAGCCAATAGGCAAGAGAATTTTTACACTTTGAATTTATAAGACTTTAGGAAACAAGACTTACCTTTCCTAAGTGCAATTGAAGATCATTCTTGGTTATGGCATAGAAGACTAGGTCACTGTAACCTTAAGAAATTATGTAAACTCTCTAAGAAAGGTTTAGTTAAGGATCTACCAGAGCTTAGATTTGATTATTCTAAAGTTTGTGATCCTTGTCAATATGACAAGCAACATAAATCTAGTTTTAAATCAATTGGTGAAGTCTCAACAACTGATGCATTACAGTTGGTGCACATGGATATTTTTGGTCCAACACAAACTAGAAGCATTGGAGGCAAATACTATGTGTTTTTCTTAGTTGATTATTACACTAGATTTACATGGGTTTATTTTCTAGCAAATAAGTCTAAAGATTTTTATAATTTAAAAAGTTTTAGAGCCCAAGTTAAAAATGAGAAAAACCTTCCATTGAAAACTATTCATAGTGATCATGGAGGAGAATTTCAAAATTCTGATTTTGAAACTTTTTGTAGTAGAAAAGTTATCACTCACAACTTTTCAGCACCTAGAACTCCTCAAAAAAATAGTGTAGTTGAAAGAAGAAATAGAATTATTCAAGAGATAACTAGAACCATGTTGAGTGAATATTCTATAGCTAGACACTTTTGGGATGAAGCTGTAAGTATTGCTTGTTATACTATAAATCGGGTTTTGATTAGACTGTTTCTTAATAAAACTCCTTATGAGTTATGGAATGGTAGAAAATCTAGACTTTCCTACTTCAAAGTTTTTGGTTGAAAGGTATTCATCCTTAATACTAAAGATAATCTACAAAAATTCACACCAAAATATGATGAAGGAATTTTCTTAGGCTACTCCACAACTTCTAAGGCTTATAGAGTTTTCAATAAAAACACTTGTACTATTGAAGAAACAGTACATGTAAAATTTGATGAATCTGATCCTTTTGTTTTTAAACCATCCCAACCTACATCCTCAGATGTGTTATCAGAAACTGGTTATCAACCTTTGTTAGAAGATTTTTCTGAGAAGGAAAATTTTCAAGAAGATACTTCTGAAACATTTACCCCAGAAGACTTCCTACCCTATGTTGGTGAACAGGTTTTACAAAACCCAAACCATGTGTTTCATAAGAATCATCCCAGTGATAGTATCATTGGTGATGTCAATCAACCTGTAAGGACTAGAAGTTCCTTAAGTAATGAAGTAGAACATCTAGCATTTCTTTCTCAATTGGAACCAAAAAACATTGTTGAAGCTTCAGGTGATAATGATTGTATTAAAGCCATGCAAGATGAACTAAATGAATTTAAAAGGAATATAGTCTGGACCTTGGTTGAAAGACCTAAGGAAACTTCTATTATTGGATTAAAGTGGGTCTTCAGAAACAAGTGTGATGAAAATGGAGTCATTGTAAGAAATAAAGCTAGACTAGTTGTTAAAGGCTATAATTAGAAAGAGGGAATAGACTATGAAGAAACCTATGCTCCAGTAGCTAGACTTGAATCTATTCGTATATTACTTGCCTTTCCAACATTCTTCAATTTTAAACTTTTTCAAGTGGATGTAAAATGTGATTTTCTTAATGGTTATGTTCAAAAGGAAGTTTTTTTTTAACAACCTTCTAGATTTGAAGATACAAAACATCCTGATCATGTTTTTAGACTTACCAAAGCTTTGTATGACCTTAAACAAGCCCCATGAGCTTGGTATGATAGAATTACAAGATTTTTGCTTCAAAATAACTATTCTAAGGGAAATGAATATCCAACCCTTTTTATAAAGAACGATAAGAAAAAAAATTTAATAGTTCAAATTTATGTTGATGACATTATATTTGGTTCAACTCATCAATCTTTAACTAACTCCTTTTCAAGTCTAAAGAAATCTGAGTTTGAAATGAGTATGATGGGTGAGTTAACATTTTTCCTTGGTTTTCAAATTTCTCAAAGACTAGAAGGAACCTATATATCTCAACATAAGTATATTAAATATCTTCTTAAAAAGTATGGTTATGACAATACTAAGAGTATAAGTACTCTTATTGGTACCTCAAACACACTTGATCTTGATGAAGTTGGGAAACCAGTAGATCAAACATCTTTTAGAGGTATGATAGGTAGTCTGCTTTACTTGATAGCTAGTTGACCAAACTTGATGTTCTCAGTATACTTATGTGCAAGATATCAATCCAATCCTAAGGAATCTCATTTAAAGGTAGTGAAAATAATTTTTCGCTACTTAAAGGGAACCATGGATCTAGGACTATTTTATACTTCTGGAAATGATTTTGTTTTAAAAAGATTTTCGATAATTACTTTGGTGGATGTAGAATGGATAGAAAGAGTACATCCGGAACTTGTCATTTCCTAGGAGATTCATTAGTTTCTTGGTCATGCAAGAAGAAACACTCAGTAGCACTCTCCACTGCTGAAGCTGAATATGTAGCAGCTGGAAGTTGTTGTGCTCAAGTGTTGTGGATGCAACACACACTCACATATTATGGCTTGAGTTTTACTAAGACTCAAATTTTGTGTGATAACACAAGTTCCATTTCACTTAGTAAAAACCCCGCACATCACTCTCATGCAAAACACATAGATATTAGGCATCACTTTCTTAGGGATCACACACTTAAAGGAGATATCATTCTTCAGTTTATCGGAACGCAAGATCAACTTGCTAATATTTTCACAAAATCATTATCCTCTGATAGATTTGAATACATTAAATAGAAGTTAGGAATGATAACCATAAGGTAATCCTTCTTCATTAACTTCTTGTTGAACAATTCTCCTTACAATAATAAACTCCTTCTCATAGGGGGAGTACATTTTCATGTTAGTATAATCAAAATGGTCGTTGTTAGTTTTTTTTCCAAACTTATCTAAATAAATTTTTTGTAACAAGTTTTTAGAAATTTTCAGAATTGAAATTCTCAGAATGAAAACATTCTAAATAGAAATTTTCAGAACTGAAATTTTCATAATGAAAATTTCTGGAATCGAAGTTTTTTGTAATGGAATTTTTGTAATGAGTTTTTCGTAATGGAATTTTCGTAATGAGTTTTTCATAATAGAATTTTGGTAATGAGTTTTTTGTAATGGAATTTTCGTAATGAGTTTTTCGTAATGGAATTTTTTTAATTAGTTTTTCGTAATGGAATTTTTATAATGAGTTTTTCGTAATGAGAATTTTCATAATGAATTTTCATAATGAGTTTTTCGTAATGGAATTTTCGTAATGAGTTTTTTGTAATGGGATTTTCATAATGTAGTTTTTCGTAATGAGTTTTTTTCGTAATGGAGTTTTCATAATGAGTTTTTTCGTAATGAGTTTTTCATAATGATTTTTTTTTAGTAATGGAGTTTTTGTAATGAGTTGTTTCGTAATGAGTTTTTTGTAATGAATTTTTTGTAATGAGTTTTTGATAGTCAAAATTTTCTTCAAGAAGAATATCACCTGTTACGAATAAACTTCCTGATCAATCTGAAAGGTATGATTTCCTTGCTTAAGTTCTCATAGTCATATTTTGCTTGCTGGTATTTTCCTGAGTCTTAAAATTATTCAGATTCTAGTTTTCCTTAAATCCAAATGTTTTTTATTAAAACCTCAAAAGATCGGAGTCAAGTTTTCCTTATGGGAATATTCTCAACTGTCAGATCAGATCAAAAAGATTTTCAACCGTTAGATAGTTTTTGGAAGACCAAAGGTCACCTCCATCGCCTATATAAAGGAGACCGTAAGAGTTGTCCCACATCGATTTTTCAAAGCTTTCACGTCTCGAAGCCCTAACTCTATTCTTAAGGACCGTTCCGATCTTTGTCAAACCCATTTCGAATCTTCCAGAACTCTCTACTCCGAATGTCTATTGAAGCTACATCTCAAGACATGTCTACCTCAAAGCTAAACTCAAAATGTTTAGCTTTCAGGGAAACGTTAGTGCATCTAGATTTCTACAATTTTGATTCTCTTCTAACCAAGAATATCAGATTGAATGGCTGGGAAGATGTTTGTCTATCCAAGACAGAGAAATAGGATCCGGTTTATACAGATTTACTTGTTGAATTCTATGAGTCTGTTTCCTTCCAGTGAGAAGATGGCAGAGACTTATTTTCCTTCAAGTCTTATGGTAAGACTTACGAATTATCTTACACCAAGGCTGCAAGCTTGGTGGGTTTATCTTACGAAGGGGAAGCTGAGTTTTGCTCACATAAGCTTCCGGATGAGCAAGGAAGTTTCAACAAGGTGAAGGCATTGAAATTTCTTGGGCTGAAAGATACAATAACTGCTAAGATTTCTCATATCACTCCGAATAATCGGATTCTACAGTTTTGGGTACAATGTTTTCTCATACCAATATGGGGTGACAAGGTTAATCTTAAGAAGAGTGACATTTATGTCCTAGATTTCCTGGTAAATCTAAGGAAGATAAATTTGATGAGGCATGTTTTGATTACAATCAAAAATATCAAGGAGGGAAACTTAAGAGATCAAATTATCATGTACCCTGCCTTACTTTCAAAGATGATAGTTCAATTCTTAGATTCTTTCAAGGTTGCTTATAAGTCAAAAGTTCGTAATTGTAAGCTTATGTTGGTCAGTGATGATACTTTGAAAATGATGAAGATGGGTTTTTCTGCTAAATCTGGAGAATTCTACCCTTTACCAGAGGGAGAGGCTGAGGTCATTCCGAAAAATGTCGAGAAGGCTGAACCAGTGAAGAAAGCTTCTAATAAGAGGAAGCTTAAGGAAGTGGTTGGTGATGAAAAAACCCCCAAGTCTAAGGAAACTTAATCTACACCTCCTAAGCCGAAGAAACAGAAATATTATACAGATGAAGTGGCAGCTAAGTGGAGAGTATACAAAGAGAAGAGAAAAGAAGGGGATCCACAGTTCGGATTGGACCCTGCAAAGGCTAAGGCCTTAAAAGAGAGAGCTGCATATGAATTAGAAAAGAAGGCAAAAGAAAATATGTTGAAAAAGAATTTTTCTGAAGCTAAAGTGGTGCAGTCTCTGTTAAGAGATACTGAAATATCTTCTGAGAAAATTCCCATTCCAGAAACCTTTGATGTCCAAACTTCTTTACCAGAGACTCCAGCAAAGAACTTTGTCACTCCGGAAAAATACAAGGGTAAAGAGGTAGTTAAAGAGGTAGAAAAACAAGCTACTGAAAAAGAAAAGGAATAGGTTATTCAAGAAGAAGAAGAATAAGAATAAGAAGAAAGTGATGAACTTAATGATCTGATCAAACAAGTATAAGAGTATCAAGAAAAAGTTGAATCTGAAAAATTAACCACTCCGGAAAAGGCAGTTGAGAAAGAAAGTGAGAAGAATAAAGATGAGCATGAGGAAGAGATGGAAAATGTTTTATATGATGAGAAAGAATCCTATGAGAAGGATTTTCCTGAAGAAGGAACACAGAAGGAAAAAATTGATGAAGACCAGATTGTTCAATTATCATAAAGTGAGGAAGAATCACCAGATGAACAACCCATTCCAAAAATAGACAAAGGTAAGCAAGTGCTCATGGATACACCAATAAAAGATATCATCAAGAAAAAAGAGGTTGGTGGTTCATCTAGAAGGAAGCTAGTTCAATTTGAGGAAGAGCAATCTCCAAGAAAATTATTTGATTCGGAGTCATCAGCTCATGGTCATGATTTTGTGGTGGAATCTCTGAAGAAGTTGGTGGACACCATTCTGATATTTCCAACTATAGACTCCAGATGCCAAATGATACAACACAGTTTGAATCATAAATTGGAATCCTTATCCATGGTGATGGATAAGTAAATAAAGATTGAGGCCAACCATACAAATTTCCTTATCAACTATGATGTGTACAGGAAATCCTGTAGCGAAATCACCATGTGGTCTAAGAAAGTTGAAGAAGACATGGCTCAGTTTGATAATTTTTAGAATGAGGTAAAAGATTCTTTTGATAATGAGGATGCTAAGATTAATAATCTTCAGGATGAGCTGATCATTGAGTAGACTTCTCAGAGTCAACAAATGAAGGATCTTAATGGAAAGCTCAACTCGGTTGCTCAAAACTTGAAAAGTGAAAGATATTTCCAGATTGACTTTAACGAGAAGCTGGAAAAGCAAGATGAGTTACTAAAGATGTAAGAAGAGGCCATGAAGGCTCAGGCAGAAGCTTTAAAATCCCAAGAAGAAAGGATAAAAGCCTTGGAGAGGAAAGCTGAGGAAGACCAAAGATATTTGAAGAAGCTCAAAAACTTGTTGAAAAAGCTGATCCCGAAGGAAAAGGAAGACAAATAAACCCACTCCGATCTTTTGTTGTATTTTTCTTTCCTTGTAAAATATTTTCTCAACTCTAATGAAATTTTTTCTTGGTTGTATCTTATTTTGTTATACACTAATGTTTCAGGTACCTTATTTTCTTTTCCATTCCTTTCAATTCTTTTTGAAAATCACAAAGGGGGAGAAGGAAAAAGAACTACTCCTAAGGGGGAGAAGGAAAAAAGAACCACTAAAAAGAGGAGAAGGAAAAATTTAAAATAAAGAAGAAGAAAATTCTAAGTGAAGATATCCTTAAAGTAAGGGGGAGTTTCTCACTACGAAGTTTTTCATTCCCTTGATAATGAAAACTCCACTCTGGAAATTCAGAATACAATCCTTAGAGTTTTAATGCCTAAGGGGGAGTTAGATGTATTCACTTTCATCCATGAATAAAAGGAGATAAGTTTTAATTTAAAAGTCTAATGAAATTTTTCAAAGTCCTTATAGGATTTTTGTGCTTTCCAAAAAGGGGGAGATTGTAGAGTCAATAAGGTTTTCCTTATGACTTTTTCATTCCTTCTTATTTTGAAAATCACAAACACCTTTTACTTAAGCAAATCCATATTTTACTTCTATAAGGAAAATTTCCTTCCTTAAAGAAATTTACCCTAACCTAGATTTTCTTATACATAGCAATATTTTTCTTAAGTATAAAAATTGGATTCATACCCAAAAACCTCCGAATTATATAATGATAAGGTATGAAGCATTCTGTTTTAGGATCTGAATTCTGGATATGAACTCTAACAAAGTTCAACTCTGAATTCTGGATGTGAACTATAATGAAGTTCCACTCCGAATTCTGGATACCAACTCTAACAAAGTTCCACTCTGAATTCTGGATGTGAACTGTAATGAAGTTTCACTCCGAATTTTGGATGTGAACTGTAATGAAGTTCTACTCTGAATTCGGGATACGAACTCTAACAAAGTTCAAAATCCAAATTCTGGACTCCGAACTTTTACTAAGTTTGACTCCGAACTTTTACTAGTTCAACTCCAAACATTTACTAAGTTCGACTCCGAACTTTTATTAGTTAGACTCTGAAATTTTATGAGTTCGACTCTGAACTTATATGAGTTCAACTCTGAACTTATACAAGTTCAACTCCGAACTCCGAAAGTTCATATTCTAAACTCTAGTGAAGCCATAATTTGAATTTCCTTAGAAATTCAGACTCCGGATTTCCATAGAATTTAGGTTCTGAATTCTTATAAAATAGAATCTGAATATCCTTTTTATTATAGACTCATAATTCCATTTTGGTTAGACTCCGAACTTTTATTTACTTACACTCTGAACTTTTTTCTTATGCTTACACTCGTTTCATTATAAAACAATGTCGTGCATTCAGTTACATATGTTTTGTTATAAAATGATGTCGTCCATTCTGTTGCTAACTAACCATTGGTTGAGTTACACGTGTACAGGTCACTCTGAATTTTAAGGAGAATATGACCATTAGAGGAGGGAGCCGACCGTTCCAACCAAACCTATAAATAAAAGATCATTTGAATGAGCTCGATACTGATATTTGACACCAGTGCTTACTTGCTGTTGAAGTTATTTCTAGAGAGAGAGACTCTTATCAACTCTCAAGCTTCGTGCAGAAATTTTGAACTACTTGTTCAAACTTTTCCTTGTGAAGATTGCTTTGTGCGACTCTGAATGTTGTTGATTACATTCGAGGACTTCTGGGGATAGGAAGACAGAGGTGCCGACTACCTTGAAGTTCGAGGTCTTCCATGCTGAGGAAGACAGAGGTTCCAACTACCTTGAAGTTGAGGGCTTGCGGGGATAACAAGACAGAGACTTTGATCTTCATATCGAGGGCTTACCCTGGTGTGGGTAAGATAGACTTTCTTGAAAGTATAAATCAAGGGACCTTTATCCAAGGTTGTTGGATACCCTTCTCTTTGGGTTAAAATACTTATATATTGTTACTTGTAGTTTTACAACTTGTTTTTCCGCTGCATTGTGTATTGTAAGGAAAGTATAATATTCATATATCTCCTTACACTTGTACTCTGATTCATTTAGATTCTATACGCTTTAAGGTAGAATCTCATATTGTAAACTTCAGTTAAGTTTCAATTTCCGGAACCAGTTTTCAAAATGACTTTCCATATTTAAGCAAGTGTATAGAATTTAAAGTCTATAACTTCATACCTTGTTCCAATTCTCCAATTGGGGTTAGAGGTGTTGTGAATTTTCTTAGTTTAACTTTGTTAAACTTAGATCTTTTCTTGTCTAAGGAAATTTTTAAAGTATACAATTCACCCCCCCCCCCCTCTTGTATATTGAGCATATACATCATTATTTTGATCCTACATTAATTAATTATAATCTGGTTCAACTATAAATTTTTTTTCATGACTCGTCTTAAAGGAAGTAAAATAAATTTAAATCACATCATCCACAATGTTGGTAAAACGACACATCACGGACTATGTTTTAATTTACAAAATAAGTGGGAGATGAGAAGAAGTATAATGGCGATTCATATATAAACATGATGGAATAAATAATATTTAAGACACTATATCCTTCATTACTCTTAGATTAGGGGATTTATGTAATAAATTAGAATATAAAAATAAAAGAAAAGAAAAGAAAGAAAACAAAATATGATGTTTACCTCTTGACCTCTTCTACTTCAGATCCTTTTTAAAGCCCATGGTTTTGGCCTTTTGGTGATATTATCAGATCTTGGAAGTGGATATGATTATTTGGGAGGCATATTGTGTAGAACATAGGCAGGGATCAAGGGTTGAGAGGTGTTACAGGAAGAGTGGAATGACAATGGTATTTATAGTGGAGGAGAGGAGGTAATTTTCATTATTTTAATCATCACTATAATATTTTCGACTCGAGACTATCAGTAGTATAAATTCATGTGACACAAAATAGTAACAAATGAATTTTTTCAAATCATGTGGGATTAAAACACTTAGGTTGTCATAAATAGTTCATTTAACAGATAATTTAAATATAATGTATTTTACCGTATTTCACTATTCCTAAAAAAATCATGAATTTTAGAAAAATCAAAAAAAATCACCCTAAACATTTTTCAATCTGTAGAATTCAAAAATGAACTCCATTTTTTTTAATAATTGTATAAATATTATTAATTTAATTTTTATGAAAAAATGATAATTTATTCAGAAATAAAAAATTTTAATATGTAACTCATTTTTTAACAACTTGAAAAATTAATCAAGTTTTTATAATCATAACACCTTAAGAAAATAAAATAATAATACAATTTACTATTCATTAGTGTTAGATTACTATTAATATTAATATTCACAATGGTATGTTACTATTAATAAAAAACAAGTTAGTCTTATGAGACACCAAATAATTTACTGATCACAACATTAGATGGTTGTTTTTCGAAATTTAATACATAAGAGTGGAAAAATTATGTATAAAGGCTAGTTATAAATATATAAATGAAACAATTTTTCATGAATTTCAATTTATTTTTAAAACATTAGTGTGTTACAATATCCCCACCTTTATGAAATTTAATCCACAGAATTTGATTTACTTATTAAATAGTTGAGGGTACCTTTACCTCATAGCATGTTCTGACTCCCATGTTGATTCTTCAACCCGGTGGTTTCTCCACAAAATCATTACTTAGTGGATTACCTTATTCCACAATACATGATCCCTTCAATCAAGAATCTAAACTAGTTTCTATTTGTAATAAATGTTATCTTCTAGCTAAACTACTTCACGGGCTCAAGACATGAGTTAAATATGAAACATACTTTCTCAACATTAAAACATTAAAAACATTGTTTACCAAGGTCAAACACGGAGGAAAAGATACTATATAGGTGATAGTCCCAACCTTCTCTTGAATTTAATATGGTTAAATAAACCACAGACATAGATTTCCACTCTTACGAAAATTCATAACACTTTTCCATGGAGAAATTCTACAAAAATCATTATCACCTACCTCAAAAGAAAATTATTTCCTCCTATTTTCTGTATAACATTTTTTCATGCTACGAGTTATTCTCATGTTTTTTTGTATCATTATCACATTATCATACACTTCCTCTCCTAATTCTGGTCCAATTAACTTCTTTTTCCCATATTCATCCCATAAATATTGAGTTTCTACACCACTTCCAATACAATTCCTTGAATGGTGTCATAAATATACTAGAATGGAAGCTATTATTATATTAAAACTCAACTAAAGAAATATGTTGATCCCAAAATTCTCGGTCGTCCATTTAACAATATTGAATAATATCCTCAAATGTCTGAATTGTTTGTTTTTATTTCCCATCTAATTATGGATGAAAAGTTGTGATGAAATTAAATTATGTTCCCAACATATCCTAAAGGACCATCCACAAATTAGAAGTGAACCTGGGATCCCAACCAGATTCAATTGAAAGAGGAACTCCATATAACCTGAAAATATCATTGAGGTACAATCGAGAAAGCTAATCCAAATTCATTAAATATTGAATTGTATGAAAATGTGTATATTTAGTCAGTTGATAAAAATTAACCCAAATCACATTGTTACATCAATATTTCTTAGGTAGTTTGACCACAATATCCATAGTTATATTCTTCCATTTACACTCTGTCCCTGGAAAATGTCGTAGCATCCCCTTCATTAATTTCCACTCTACATTAACCTATTGACATGTCAAACATTTCATGGTAAAATCAGAAATATCTCTTGTCATTCCATCACACCAATAATACTTTCAATGTTATATGTACATCATAGTACTTCCAAGATGAAATGAAAATTGAGAATTATTAGCTTCAAACAAAAAATCATTGTTCAATTGGGAATCACAAGGAACACACAAAATTTAATGAAATATTAAAATAAATGAATTTTTAATGTGAAATTTTGAAAAAATACACATTTTACCTTTTCTACCTTTTTCTATAGGTCATGGTCTTCCTTCTATGCTTTCTCAATTTTGTCTGATAATGATGAATGAAATAAAACAAGAAACACAGTAGAGATATTTTATGTACAGACATCTTCTATGAAAAAATTTATCAAATCATTAATCTAGGGATTATTTTCCAAATGTAACGTGGTTAATGATTTATGATGTTTGTGACTCGAGGCATCTGCCACATTGTTTGTTATTCAGGGATAATAATATTCTAATCTTTATTCATACATGGTTGGACTAGCTGAATAATAAATATATATTTAATATTAATTTATTCTATACTAATATGCATATTTATCATAATATTTATGATTTACTTATGAAATATTTTTACTCATTTATAAATAACTTGTTATTTAAATAATGGTTCTTGGTGATAAATACTTTTATTTTAATCACGTATCGATTTGATAGTTTGGATTTATGAATATTGAAAATGGTTCCATCAATGAAATAATTTTAATAATTAAATAAATATAATATATATTCAATAGATATGCATATGTTTTTAATCATATATAAATAGTGGGTATTGAAAAATGAATTATATTTCTCATGGGGATAGTAGGCCATACAAACGCATAAACTCTTTTTTATTTTTCAACAGATATAAATAATGAAGTGTAAATAATTATACACCCATAAAAACTATTATTATATCATTAATATAATTTAAATTAATTAAATATATCCTTATTTCCATCCAGTAATATATAATTAATAAAATATTATATCTCTTCATCGAGGTGGAATTTCAAATATATGAATGACTAAAATTATAATTTCTCAATATGATGGAAGTTAATAATGTTGATTTTAAATTATTATTATATATTTATAATCATGTCATAAATATAATATTAAAAATTATTCACATCAAAAAATAAATTCATAAATTGTGTTGGCGAAAAAATAATTATATTGATCACGGATACGGTATGCCCTATGTATGAACGAGTGATTCATTTACTTCCCATTTGATTGGAAAGATGGTTGATAATGGAAATTTAATCATAATAATAATAATTTAGATTATTTTTAACACTAAAGGTATTACTTATTATAAATTATATATATTTATAGAATTTAAAAGAATAATTAATTAAGAAATATATCAGTAAATTCAATTACATATTCATTGAAATAACACTTGTGCATCTCCACTTATAGTCTATAGTTTTCTTTATTTCTAGATAATATCACCTATATAACATTTATTAGGATATATTGGATAATTTTTTAGTGTTTTTGAAATCTATAAGGATCAATGTGTTTTAAAAATGATAAATGATGAGTGCCTTTTTAAATGGGAGGGAGAGGACACATTTGAAATTTATTAAACGATTAAAATATAAAAAATTCATTTTCATGAAAAATGATTCCACATGGAAATTAATTATAATAAAAAGAGTATTGGGTAGAAATAAATATATAAAATGAAATTTATACTATTTGAAGTTTCATTTTAAACCATATATTTTTTTATTAACCACTACATAAATCATTTTTGACTTTAACAGTAGTAACATCTTTTTAAATCATTAATTTATATGAATTTTACGATAAGTGTAAATATTAATTTGAAATAGTACATTTTTGAGATTTTTATCCATATTATATTAACTTTTTTGAAGATAATTTTCATACAATTTATATATTATTTAATAAAATATTATGTATTATAAAATATAATTAATGTCATTTTTCAATCAAATCATTTAATTTGATGTTAATGATAGAAATAAAATGATGGTATTCAAATATAATATTTTCAAACAGCCATAATATTTCATAAATATGTAAATCATTTTTTAACACTATTATTCAAGAAAAATTATTTTATATAAAATATATTTAATATCATTTATTTTATGTTTTTAGTAATTGAATAAATATCATGTTGTAGTTGTGTAATAATTTTTGATAATTATCTAATTAATAATAAATATAAAATAATAACCATTATGAAACTAATTTAATTATTCTAAAAATAACACCTTATATTAATTTAGAAAATGATTTTGGGTCTATGTGATCTTATAGGATCTATTTAATAGTAAGAGAGTGTCATTTTTTATTTTCCCTATCATAAATTAATTTAAAAGTCATATTCAAGGAAATATGGATGAAAGGGGATATATCATAGATAAATTGATCAAAATGGATGACAGACATTGATATATTTTGATAAAAGAAACCGTTATATAAATTATATATTCACGTCAAATTTTTTTACATATTTTCATTATTTTACACTTACCAAGGTGACAAAAATTTACTCTTATCTATATTCAAATTTAACAAAAAAGAGACAATAAGAACACGACCTTATTACATTACATTTTCTTGAATTTTAGTCAAGAAATAATTTACCATCAAATTTAGGTTCTTTTCAAGTTTTTAGTTTTAGAGTAATGTGATAAATTACATACAAAACATTTCACATACATGTGGAGAAGATACCACAAAAACACTATCTATATCTTATAAAATATAAACCTTTTTAAATAAAACATGTTCTCTTTGAAATTTTTTCATAACATTTAACTTAGCCTCTATATTTGTCTATAACATCCTTATAACCTGTAAAAATAATTTAAAAACATTGGATGAGCTCAAAAATCTCAATAAGAGATATAAAAAGATGGAAAGAAACATCAGTCCATGAATACTTGTAATATATGAAATCAATTTGAAAAAAAGACATACTTGTACCCATATAATCTTACCTTTTGAAACACGAAATTTTCATGATATTCCTAAAAATATATATAGAACATAATTAGAACCATAATGGTATGTTGGGGCATTATTTACATAATATTGCAACCCTCTCATCTACCTTTTAAATTGTATGTCTCGCGACTATCTTACAACTTGTGTACTCATCGCTGTTACAGTTGGTGTAACTATACGACTGACCTACAACATAAACATACCCAATTAATTTTAGGGATATATAGGTCCCCCCTTTCATTATAATCAATTCCCACAAACCATAAAAAAATTATACAACATGAATAATTGCATAAAATAATGCTTTTTAATCTTTTAAATAGAATTTATAAAAAGGATTTAAAAAGAAAAACACCGTAAAAAATCATATATTTGAAGTGAGACTTAATAAAGTGAATGGAATATGTATAGAAATAATAAATAAACATAATTTAACATAATATAATACATATTTATTAGACAAAAAATTCTAATACCCTGTAAATAATTAATTAGTAGGTAATCACAAAGAATAGAAATCGGGTTAGAAATTCTCCTACATAAGGTTTGTCTTAAATAAAATCATTTAAACCTCTTGTATAATGGTTAAAATAGTGATATTAATATCTTAAAGAAATATATTCATCTTTATAATACCTTATATGATCATTTAATTACATCATTACACACTTTAATTGTTAGTATTTTGTTCCTTGCATTGTTTTGGGTGTGTTCTTTACATGATTATCATCATCAGTTGATGTTAGATATTCATGTATATTGGAAGTGAAAATAATGATTTGGAATATATTTTTATTTGAATATCTCTAGAACCATAAATTATACCATTTATCATTTTTAATTCTGAAATGAGGATTACTCATAAGTGAAATTATTATTGATATTTGTTTTGGTCATTTTGGCGAATCTTCGATCATAAAGAACTCATTTTGTTTTGTAAATTAATAACAAGGGTAAAAAATGATTCCATAACCATATACAAGATAAAATACATTGATTATAATCTGGTTCAACTATAAAAAATGTTTTTCTGACTAGTCTTAAAGGAAGTAAAATAAATTGAAATCACATTATCCACAATGTTGTTAAATCGACAAATCACGGACTGTGTTTTAATTTCCAAAATAAGTGGGAGATGAGAAGAATTATAATGGTGATTCATATATAAACATGATTAAATAACAATATTTAAGACACTAGATCCTTCATTACTCATGGAGTAGGGGATTTCTGGAATAAAGAATAATAGAAAAATAAATGAATAGAAAAGAAAGAAAACCAAAGAGGATGTTTACCACTTGATCTCTTTTACTTGAGATCCTTCTTAAAGCCTTTTTTCCTTTTGGTGATATTATCGTATCTAGTATATGGATATGATTCTTTGGGAGGAGTATTGTACAGAACATAGGTAGGGCTCAAGGGTTGAGAGGTGTTAAAGGAAGAGGGGAATGAAGGTGGTATTTATAGTGGAGGAGAGAAGGTATTTTTCATTATTTTAATCATTATTATAATATTTTATGCTCAAGACTATCAATAGTATTAATTCATGTGACCAAAAATTTTAATAATATAATTTTTTTCAAATCATGTGGTCTTAAAACACTTATGTAGTCATAAATAGTTCATTTAAAATATAATTTGAATATAAGGTATTTTAGCGTATTTCATTATTCCTAAAAAAACAATATTTTTAAAAAAATCAAAAATATTCACCCTAACAATTTTTTAATATTTAGAATCCAAAAATGAACTCCATTTTTTATAATAATTTTCAAAATATTATTAATGTATTTTTTATAAATAAATATTATTTATTCCAAAATAACAAATTTAAATCTGTAACTCATTTTTAACACAATTAAAAATTAATCATGTTGTCATAATCATAATGCCTTAAGAAAATAAAATAATAATACAATATACTATTCATTATGGTCACATTAATATTTATAATAGTATATTACTATTAATCAAAAAACAAGATGGTCCTATCAGACAACAAATAATTTACTGATCACAACATTAGATGATTGTTGTTCGAAATTTAATACATATGAGTGGAAAAATTATGTTTAAATGATTGTTATAAATATATACATGAAACAAGGTTTCATGAATATCAATTTATTTTTATAACATTGGTGTGTTACAATATCCCCACATTCATGAATTTTTAACCATGCAATTTGATCTACTTATTAAATAGTTGAGGGTAAATTTCCCTTATAGAATTTTCTGACTCCCATATTGATTTTTCAACCCAGTGGATTCTCCAAAAAATCATTACCTGGTGGATTACCTTATTCCAAAATACATGTTATCTTCAATGAAGAATATGAACTAGTTTCTATTTTTAATAAATGTTATCTTCTAGATAAACTACATCATGGTCTCAATACATTAGTTAACTACAAAACATACTTTCTCAACATCAAAACATGAAAAAAATTGTTTACCTGGGATAAACATGGAGGAAAATCTACTCTATATGTGATTTTCCCATCCTTATCTTGAATTTAATAAGGTCAAATAAACCACAAACATATAATTCCACTCTTACCAAAATTCATAAAACTTTTACATGGAAAAATTCTATAAAAATAATGATCACCTACCTCAAAAGAAAATTATTTCTACCTATTGTCTACATAAAATTTATGCCTTCTAAGAGTTGTCCCCATGTGTTGCTGGATCATTATTACATTTTCATCCACATCCTCTCCCAATTCTGGTCCAATAAACTTCATTTTCATATCTTCATCCCATAAAGATGGAGTTCTACACCAGTTCCCATAAAATTCCTCAAATTGTTCCATCTAAATACTGTAATTGAAAGTATTATTATAAGAAAAATAAAATAATGAAAGATCTTGATCCCAACCTTCTTATTAGTCTATTTAAAAATCATAAAGCATATACTCCAATGTCTGAATTGTTTGTTCTAATTTCTCATCTGATTGTGGATTAAAAGTTATACTAAAATTTAATTATGTACCCGATGTATCCTAAAGTACCTTTCCACAAATTAGAAGTGAACCTGGTATCCTAGTCATATTAAATTGAAAGAGGAGCTCCATGTAACATGAAAATCACATTGAAGTACAATCGAGAAAGCTAATCCAAAGGCATTTTATCTTGAATTGAATGAAAATTTTTAGATTTACTCAGCTGATAAACATTAACCTAAATCACATTTTTACCTCAAGAAGTCTTAGGTAGTTCGACCATAATGTCCATGGTTACATTCTCCCATTTCCACTCTATATATAGAAAAGGTTGAAGCATCCCATTTAGTAATTTCCACTCTACTTTAACATATTGACATGTCAAAAATTTTGTGGTAAAATCAGCAATATCTATTTTCATTCCATCACACCAATAATACTTTCAATATTCTTTGTACATCACAGTACTTCTTGGTTGAACTAAAAATGGAGAACTATTAGCTTCACACAAAAAATATTTTTTCAATTAGGAATCACAAGGAACACATAATCTTTAATGAAATATTAAAATTCAGTATTTTTTAATGTGAAAATATGAAAACATACCCATTTTACCTATTCAACATTTTCTATAGTTCACAGTTTTCCTTCTGTGCTTTCTCAATTTTGTCTGATAATGATGAATGCACTAAAACATTAAACACAAAAGAGGTATTTCTTGCACAGATATCTTCTATGAAAAAATTTATTAAATCATTAATATAGTGATCACTTTCTAAAAGTAACATGTTTAATGATTCATGATGTTTTTGAGTCAATGCATCTGCCGCATTGTTTGTTTTCATGGATGATAATATTCTAATCTTTATTCCTACACGGTTAGACAACCTGAATAATAAATATATATTTAATATTAATCTATTCTATAGTAATATTCATTTCTATCATAAAATTTATGATTTACTTATGAAATTTTATTACTCATTTATCAAAAACTTGTTATTTAAATAATGGTTCTCGGTGATAAATACTTTTATTTTATTTACGTATCAATTTGATAGTTTAGATTAATGAAAATTGATAGTGGTTCTATCAACAAAATATTTTTAATAACTAAATAAATATAATATATATTCAATATATATGCACATATTTTTAATAATATAAAAATGGTGGGTATTGAAAAATAAATTATATTTCTCATGGAGACAGTAGGCCATACAGACGCATGAACGATTTTTTTTATTTTTCAAAGGATAGAAATAATAAAGTGTAAATAAGTATTAACCCATAAAAAATATTATAATATCATTAATATAATTTAAATTCATTAAATATATCCATATTTCCATCAAGTAAAATATAATTGAAAAAATATTATATCTCTTCATCGACGTCGCATTCCAAATATATGAACGACCGAAATTATAATTTCCCAATATGATGGAAGTTATTATTATTGATTTTAAAATATAATTATATATTTATAATCATTTCATAAATATAATATTTAATATTATTCACATCATTAAATCAATTCAAAAATTATGTGGATGAAAAAATAATTATATTTATTGTGGATACAGTATGTCCTATGTATAAAAGAGTGATTCATTTACTTCCTATTTGACAGGAAAGATGGTTGATAATGGATATTTAATCATAATAATAATAATTTAGATTATTTATGATACTAAATGTATTATTTTTTGTAAATTATATATATTTTGAGAAGGTACAAGAATAAGTAATTAAGAAATTGATCAGTAAACGTGATTACATATTCATTGAAATAACACTTTTTCATCTCCACTTGTAGACCATAGGGTTAGTTATTTCTAGATAATACCACCTATATAACATTTATAAGGATATATTGGATAAAGTTTTAGTGTTTTCCAAATCTATAAGGTTCAATGTGTTTTAAACATGATAAATGATGAGTGTCTTTTTAAATGGGAGGGAGATGACCCATTTAAAATTTATTAAAAGATTAAAATAAAATAATTCATTTTCATGAAAAATTATTCCACATTGAAATGAATTATAATAATAATATTATTGGATAGAAAAAAATATATAAAATGAAATCTATATTAGTTGTAGTTTCATTTTAAACCATTTATTTTTTATCAACCCCTACATTAATCATTTTTGACTTTAACCAAAGTAACATATTTTTAAATCATAAACTTATATGAATTTTAAAATAAGTGAAAAGATAAATCTAAAATATTACATTTTTTATATTTTTATCCATATTATATTTACTTTTTTGAAGATAATTTTCTTAAAACTTATACATTATTTTATAAAATATTATTTATTATAAAATATCATTAATGTGATTTTTTCAATCAAATCATTTAATTTGATGTTGATGATAGAAATAAAATGATGGTATTCAAATATAATATTTTCCAACAACCATAATATTTCATAAATATGTAAAAAAAATTAACTCCATTAATCATGAATAATTAGTTTATATAAAAAATAGTTAATATCACTTATTTTACATTTTTAGTAATGGAATAAATATTCTCTTGTCATTGTGTTAGAATTTTTAGTAATTATCTAATTAATAAAAATTATAAAATAATTACCATTATGAAACTAATTTAATTATTCTAAAAATAACAACTTATATAAATTTATAAAATTATTTTGTGTCTATGTGATCTTATAGGATCTATTTAAGTGTAAGAGAGTGTCATTTTTTGTTTTCCCTATCATAAATTAATTTAAAAGACATATGTAAGGAACTGTGGATGATAGTGGATATATCATAGATAAATTGATCAAAATGGATAGAAAACATTGATATATTTGGATAAAGGAAAATTTTATATAAATTATAAATTAACATAATAATTTTTTACATATTTTCATTATTTTAACCTTACCAAGGTGAAACAAATTTACTCTTATCTATATTCATATTGAACAAAAAATAGACTATGAGAACACAACCTTATTACTTTAAATTTTATTTATTTTTAGTCAATAAATAATTTCCATTAAAATTTATGATCTTTTCATGTTTTTTGTTTTAGAGAAATTTTATATAAAACCTACATAACATTCCATATACATGTGGAGTAGATACCACAAAAACACTATCCATATCCTGCAAAATATAAAACATTTAAAATAAAAAATGTTCTCATTAAAAAATTATCACAACATTTAACCTGGCTTCCATATTTTTCTTTCACATACTTATAACCTATGAAAATCATATTAAAATATTGGATGAGCACAACATTCTCAATAGGAGATATAAAAAAAAGGAAGGAAACATCAGTCCATGAATACTTGTAAATGTGAAATCAATTTGAAAAAAAGACAAACTTGTACCCATATAATCTTACCTTGAGAAACATGTCATTTCTATGATATTCCAAAAAAAACATATAGAACATAATTTGAACCATAATGGTATATTGGAGAATTACTTAAATAATCTTGTAACCCTCTTAGATACCTTATAATTTGTAAGCCTCGTGACTATCGTACTACTTGTGTAACCATCGCAGTTATAGTTGGAGTAACTATATGACTGACCTGGAACATAATCATACCCTAATCATTTGAGGGATATATAGGTCCCCCCTTTCATTATAATTAATTTCCATGAATAGTAACAAAATCATACAACATGAATAACAGCATAAAAACATTGCTTTTGAATCTTTTAAATAGAATTTATAAAAAGGGTTTAAAAAGAAAAACCCCTTAAAAAATAATATAATTGAAGTGAGATTTAATAAAGTTGATGTAATATGTATAGAAATAATAAATAAACATAATTTAAATTAATATAATATATATTTATCAGACAAAAAATTTTAATACCATGTGAATAATTTAGTAGAAGGTAAACCCAAAGAATGGAAATCGGGATAAGAATTCTCTTACCTCAAGTTTGCCTTACATCAACTCATTTAAACCTCATATATAATGGTTAAAAGAGTTATATTTGTAAAGACCCGTAAATTTCAAGGAAATTTTTTTTTTCTTAATTTTCTTTGGAATTTTACAAGAGCGTAGCTTCTGACGGCACCTGATTCCGAGGCCCGGTGTGCCCGGAATCTTTTTCTGAAGTTTGGCTAGGGTACGTTCAGTGAACGAACGTGCGGGTTTTTCTAACTTTTGAACCGGTGCCCGGAATCGAATTCTGAGGGCACCGATGAAATCGCAGCGTCGGTATTCGCTTAGAAACGCCTCTTCCGGAGTTTCGTTTGCTCGGGTGTGGTTTTTAATTTTTGGGCTTAAAGTTAAGAAATAAAATAATTTTACGACAACTTTATTTTATTTCACTTAAGCCACTTGGAAGCCGCTTAAAGCCACTTAAAAGCGGCTTAAGCTGACTTGAACCAGATAGGGTACTATCCAGAAATATCCTACCCTCTTGGTAGGATATTTGTGAGGTGGGGCCCACACGAGCCCCGCCGTTTATTTCCGCTAAGTAACGCACCCGCGAAAACCCGTCATTATGAAAGTCAACTGACGCGTTTTCTTAATTTCTTAACAGACCATTTAATTGGGCGGTTTATTTTCGTAAATTAAATGAGCTGTTTCTTTCGTTGAATTAATTCAACGAATTGATGGGTCGTTACTTACCCCCCTTTCGTGTGTTGGCATAATAATAAAATAAGACCAACCTATCTTTTTTTTGGAGGATTTCTCGTTGAGACAGAATCCTTGTATCTTCTTCCTCCTTCGCGAAGAACGCGAAGAACGCGAAGAACGCGAAGAACGCCGAACCCGGAAATCGACGACGCGACGCCGTGATCCGCGACGCCGACAACGTTCTTCTGCGACGTCTCTTCCTCCGCGACGTGTCTTCAATCGGCTGCTTGAGGTAAGAGTCTCGGACCTTCCTTTTTATCTCCTTCGTGGTTCTTAACCAAAACACGGATTTAATTAATTAAAATTAAAACTGTTGTTTCATTGTGCGTTGAGTTCTCCGACTCAACGCCATGTTCTGCGACGATGTGACGCCTTCCCGCGACGACGCGACGATCCCCCCCTCTTCCGCGACAAGCAATTCCACTAAGAACGCTCCCGCGCGACGACTCCGAGGTAGGGATTTTATATTTTGGAATACCCCTCTTTATATTCCTGTGAGCGTTCTTTAAAACTCAATGAACCGGTTTCAAATGAACAATTTTATTTTATTAAAAATTGTCGGTTCATGTGTTGAACAATTTTCTCCCATTGCTTTTATCTAACGCGGAGGGTGCGGGTCAAACGAACACGGCCCGGCAACCCTCCGCCGTTCTTCGTGTTTTGCGGCTTTGGCGGGCGACGACGGAACGTGCCGCAACGGATGTTTGATGATCCCGCAGTAAAGAACGGAACCCGGGAGGAACAACGGCCGAGACAGGAGGGAAAACGGGCCACCGGAGCGACTCTGGCGGCCAGCGGAAGCCGGTGGCGGCGCGGGTCGCCGGCGCGGCGGCGCCGGCGGCCGGAGGCGGCGGCACCCCGCGGGTGTCCAGGGCGACACCCCGTGGGTGCCGCGGGGTTGTCACGCGGCACCCCGCGGGTGTCCAGGGTGAGACCCCCGCGGGTGCCGCGGGGTTGTCACGCGGCACCCCGCGGGTGTCCAGGGCGACACCCCGCGGGTGCCGTGAGGTTGTCACGCGGCACCCCGCGGGTGTCCAGGGCGGCACCCCGCGGGTGCCGCGGGGTTGTCATGGGGCACCCCGTGGGTGCCGCGGGGTTGTCACGCGGCACCCCGCGGGTGTCCAGGGCGACACCCCGCGGGTGCCGCGGGGTTGTCACGCGGCACCCCGCGGGTGTCCAGGGCGGCACCCCGCGGCTGCCGCGGGGTTGTCACGCAGCACCCCGCGGGTGTCCAGGGCGGCACCCCGCGGCTGCCGCGGGGTTGTCCCGTGGCACCCCTGGGTGTCCAGGGCGGCACCCCGCGGGTGCCTCGGGGTTGTCACGCGGTGCGTCCGGCTGTCTGGCCGACACCCCGCGGGTGCCGCGGTGGTGTCACGCGGGGCGGCGGCTTTCCCCCGCGTCGGCCGCTCGGCCGAGCCGAGCCGGACCGGCCCTGGCCAGGCCGGGTTGGGCCAACCGGGTCGGATCCGACCCGGTTCGGGCCAACCAGGGGGGGTCGGGCCGGGTCGGCCCGGGCCCGGACCCCCCGTCTTCGGACGACTTTCGTTCAAACGCCCGTAACTTGAGCTATGGGCCTCCAAACGACTCGCCGTCAGCGGCAACGCAATCCTTAGAGTGAGACGATCATTTCGGTTTATGGCACTCAAGGTTTCGGAATACTTTGGGTTCGGCCGGGTTGGTTCGTACACGAAACCAACCGGTCCCTCGGAGCGGAAACGCTCATATCTTGAGCTACGGACGTCCGATTGACGTACCGTCATCTTTGTTAGTTTCCTCTTAGTGAGAAGGATCTTTTGGCTCACTCCGCCCGGGGTTTGGGCGCAGGTGGAGTACGGTCGGGTTGGTTTTTCCTTAAAAAAAACCAACCGGGCCCCTGGGACGAAAAGGCCAATAACTCTCAGACCGGGCATCCGATTGACACGCCGTCTGTTGCGTTGAGTTCCTGTTGACGATACGGAACTTTTGGAATCCTTCGCCCGAGTTTTGGATACAGTTGGTAGTGGCCGGGTTGGATCGCACCCGAAATCCAACCGGGCCCCTGGAACGGAAAAGCTGATAACTTTCAGACAGGACGTCCGTTTGACGAACCGTCAGCGGCGTTGACGATCACGTTGAGAAACGGTCCCTATGAGTATACCCTATGAGAGCTCGGGGTACAGTTGAGATACGGCTGGGTTTGGTTCGCTCACGAAACCAACCGGGCCCCTGGGACGAAAAGGCTAGTAACTCACAGACCGGGCGTCCGATCGACGCGCCGTCTGTTGCGTTGAAACCCCTGTGACGAGGTGGTCCTTTGAGATACTTTTTCGTGGGACCTTGAGATACTTGGAGTATCGACTTGCAGCTCGTGGAGCGGACCCTCCCAGAGATGAGCGTGCGGAGTACGGAGACCGTGTAGCCGACTGAGACCTGACGACTGCTTGACCAACTCGACTTGGAGTGAGTCGACTAGCCCAGTGGACGGAGCACTACTTTGTTTGGGTGCAGACCCATGGCGGACGGAGCACTACTTGTGTGATAGTGCAGACCCGCGGTACTCGTCCGGAGAGTACCTCTGCAGGCTACTAGGGGGTGTGCACTACTGTGTTTGGGTGACATACCTCGGAGGGAAGCACTACTGTGTTTGGGTGGCTGGCCCGCGGTACTCGATAGGAGGAGTACCTCAGCAGTCTTAGGTTAGTGAGTAGTACCTCGGAGTCGTGACAGGACCACTGTACACTCCAGAGACGGAGATCTTCAGCAGTTATGGTTTCGATAATGAAAATCCTGGTTTGAGCTGAGACTTTTTGACCTTTGTGTTTCCTCATGATTGAGATGCGTCACTTGATAACTTAGGTATATGTATGGGCATATACCTGGGTAGTGGTTATCCGTTGATTTCATGATCCTTGTGTTTCCTCGTGATTGAGATGGGTTACATGATAACTTAGGTATATGTATGGGCATAGACCTAAGTAGAGGTTATCTGTTGAGATCTTCTTTGTGGTTATCCTTATTGGTTTGGTGAGACCTTGAGGGTCTCGGGGTCCCTACTGAGTATCGTTATACTCACCCCTGCACGGGATATGCCCGCACCTCGTTGTGTTGGTTGCAGATGAAAGGCAGTGCTGATGGAGGCCGAGTGTTTGAGGACTGGATGGTACCCGGAGGTGGACTACACGACGAGTCAGTGTCCGGAGATGGACTTCACTGCGAGACGACACTCGGAGGAGGTCGACGGACGAGAGCACTGTGGAGGCGATCTGTACCTACCCTTCAGGTAGGATTCATGGTGGACGATCCAGGAGCTGCGCCATCTGTACCTACCCTTCAGGTAGGATCCGAGGAGGATGACCCAGGAGCCACTTCCATCCCTCCAGCTGTTTTATTTTTCTGTTGTATTTTGTTCAGTTGTAGTTGTACTTTCTTTTGGGTTTGTATTCTGGCCCATTTACTTTTCAGCACTTCTCTTGTACTTAGTGTTTACTTTTTCCGCTTGCTTACTCTGTGGTGCTTGTTTTCTTTTATAAAGGCAATGCCTTCCCTGTTATCAGGATTTAAGCCTTTGGTTCTAGTCGTCAGCCCCTGGCCTATGGAAGGCGGGCTTGGGGTAGTCACGGAATGGGCCCCGAGGACGGGTCGTGACAAATTGGTATCAGAGGTGGTCGGTTCTACCGCAGACTCTGATCTTTCTTTCTGTGAAGCAATAGTGTTAAGGGTACCGAGTGTGGTTTTCAGTTCAGGGAGTCCAGTGTTGGTGCGGGCGGCCGACGTATCCATACACCAGGACCCTGGCAACTGATTTCCAACTTTGTGCACGAAAACACTGATTGCGTGTGTGTTTTCAAAGGTTTCCCCCTTAAAACAGCTCAAACCAGGTCAGCTCACCAGGTATAATCATTTGACTGTGTTACGTTGTTTCTTTCAGGATGCCTTTTCTCAGACGACCAGTTAGAGCCCAGAGGGATGTGCGTGCTGACAGCCTGTCGAGTGATGAGGCTTCGGTACAGGGCCCTCTTACAGTTGAGGCACCAGCAGAGGCACCAGCGGTACTACCATACGTTGGGCCACCGATGCCACCAGCCCCAGCAGTAGGCGATGCCTGCTACTTGAGCGCACTGCATGAGTTCCAGTGCCTGAGGCCACCCAGGTTCGGGGGAGAGACGGACCCGCAGGCGGCTGAGGATTGGCTGGAGGCTGTGGTGGGAGTCTTCAGGCTAGTGGGGATGCCATCAGACTTCATGGTGACCTTTGCTGCCAGCCTTCTTCAGGCAGCAGCAGGCAGGTGGTGGAGCCACTTGTTCCAGTTTTGCGATGGGATGACTTTCACATGGGAAGACTTCGAGACCTTCTTCAGGGTGGAGTTTGTGCCAGTAGCTCTACACCCCGAGCGTGTTCAGGAGCTGCTGCCTTTGCTGGGTGTTTTTCGATCAGAAGCCGAGTCATCTGTGGGCAGTAGACAGATGATGCAGAGGTCCAGGAGGACCAGACCAGCAGTTGGGCGATCTTGGGTTTTAGGACCGGTGGTGCGGGGCACCCGGGGTGGGGTCAGAGCCAGGCGTGCCAGAAGCAGACTGTGTTACTCGTGCAGTGGAAAGGGGCACCTGGCACGTGACTGTCCGACTCCTCGTACAGTTGATCCATAGGCTTTTGAGGAGCCACCGAGGCAGAGGCAGCGACGAATGCTTGAGCAACAGTAGAGCAGTGGAAAAGGCAGTAGAGCTCCTGGAGCAGGTGGACAGGAGCGGAACTAGTGGATACGTCTCTTGTACTTCTAGTTCCATGTTGATGTTGTTTTTGTGTCTTTGTACCATGAGCTGCAATAAAATAAAGACACTTATCTTGTGAAGTTTGCTTTCCTGTCCTCTTTTGTGATGTTACTAAGTGGTCCTGGTTAAGACTGTTGACTTGACCCTCACTTTCGAAATTCCTACTGGAGGAGACCCAGTGACCTCACACTGATGCCGACAGTGTGACTCGACCCTTGGAGGTGAGAGTGATAGTTGGATCTCTTAGTAGTTACGTCGAGGCCTTACGACGTCATCTATGGCATGAATGCATCCTTCATGCCAGGATTGACTGTATTAGGCAATGGGCGTGGTTCATCTAGAGAGGGGATGAGACTGGGTTTCTCTTTTCAGCAAAGGAGAAATTTTAGTATCTCTTCCAGATCTTATGCAAAGGAGGTGCAGTTCATCCAGGAGCGGATGAAGACTGCACAGTGCAGTAAGAAACAGGAAACCAGTGCCAGTCTTAGAGACTCAGGCATGTTAAATGTTTCAAGAAGAGGAAGCTTTTAAAGAGAGATGAGTCTGCGAAGCGGTAGACGTGGAGGCAGAGCTAGGGGAGCAGCATGAGGTGGTGTGCATCCTAACATGGTATAACCACCCGCCTTAGTTATTCTTGTCAGGCTCATGGAGCTAGAGGGCGGTGGAAGAATGCGGCTGCATGCGGTCAAGGAGTGTGACCCAATGGCTCTAGAAATGATTCAAGGGACAGTCTGTGTCCACTAATAGCTGCTGTAGTAACAGACGTCGATATGAATCATTCCTCGCTTTCACAAATCTTGTTCCAGACCTAGAGTTTCCGGTAAGCCGTGGACTTGACCCTCACGTCTGGAGATACCTTGAGAGGAGATTCGATAATCACACTTATGCCGACAGTGTGGTCAGACCCTCAAGGAGAGAGTTCTGGTTGGAATCTCTTGGTGGCAGTGCCGAGGTCTTACGACGTTAGTTTGATTATGGAGTGGGTAATAACTATTCATACTCAAATTGACGGTTTTAGGCAAACGTCGGGATGGGTTTTCCTTGGTCGGCGGAAAAGGAAACCCCAGGCAGCGCAGGGTAACTCTTGCATTGGAGGGTGTGACCGATCACTCTTGAGTCGGTCAACCTTACCCTCGTGGCAGCAGTCATTTTGAGTTCCAGTTCTAACAGGAAATGGAGACCCCTGGAGTTCGAGGATGACGATCACGTCCTTATACGGGTCTCACCTCGATGAGGGTTACGGAGATGTGGCCAAGGCGGCAAGTTATCTCCGAGGATCAAAGGACCATTCTAGGTCCTCAGTTGGGTAGGCGGGGTGGTTTACCACTTGGTCCATCCACCTCAGTTGCACTAGGTGCACGACGTTTCCACGTATCTCAGCAGAGGAGATACGTGCACGACCCGACACAAATCTTTGACCATGGGGAGCTGGTCTTGGGTGATGAGGTGACTTCTACGGAGTTTCCTGTGGGGATCGAGGATCGACAGGAGCATATCCTAGGAGGACGGTCGATTCCTCTTGTGCACTTTCTTTGGCAGCTCGGGGACCTCCAGGAGAGCACTTGGGAGTGGAAGGCTCAGATGCGTGCTCAGTACCGCCTTTGTTTCCCTAAGTTTGTGTTGGAGCTTTACGGGGACGTAAAGCCCTGTGGTGGGAGTAATGTAAAGACCTGTAAATTTCAAGGAAATTTTTTTTTCTTAATTTTCTTTGGAATTTTACAAGAGCGCAACTTCTGACGGCACCTGATTCCGAGGCCCGGTGTGCCCGGAATCATTTTATGAAGTTTGGCTAGGGTACGTTTAGTGAACGAACGTGCGGGTTTTTCTAACTTTTGAACCGGTGCCCGGAATCGAATTCTGAGGGCACCGATGAAATCGCAGCGCCGGTATTCGCTTAGAAACGCCTCTTCCGGAGTTGCGTTTGCTCGGGTGTAGTTTTTAATTTTTGGGCTTAAAGTTAAGAAATAAAATAATTTTATGACAACTTTATTTTATTTCACTTAAGCCACTTGAAAGCTGCTTGAAGCCGCTTAAAAGCGGCTTAAACTGACTTGAACCGGATAGGGTACTATCCAGAAATATCCTACCCTCTAGGTAGGATATTTGTGAGGTGGGGCCCGCATGAGCCCCGCCGTTTCTTTCCACTAAGTAACGCACCCGCGAAAACCCATCATTATGAAAGTCAACTGACGCGTTTTCTTAATTTCTTAACAGACCATTTAATTGGGCGGTTTATTTTCGTAAATTAAATGAGCTGTTTATTTTGTTGAATTAATTCAACGAATTGATGGGTCCTTACTTACCCCCCTTTTGTGTGTTGGCATAATAATAAAATAAGACCAACCTATCTTTTTTTTGGAGGATTTCTCGTTGAGACAGAATCCTTGTATCTTCTCCCTCCTTCGCGAAGAACGCGAAGAACGCGAAGAACGCCGAACCCGGAAATCGACGACGCGACGCCGTGATCCGCGACGCCGACAATGTTCTTCTGCGACGTCTCTTCCTCCGCGACGGGTCTTCGATCGGCTGCTTGAGGTAAGAGTCTCGGACCTTCCTTTTTATCTCCTTCGTGGTTCTTAACCAAAACACGGATTTAATTAATTAAAATTAAAACTGTTGTTTCATGGTGAGTTGAGTTCGCCGACTCAACGCCGTGTTCCGCGACGATGTGATGCCTTCCCGCGACGACGCGACGATCCCCCCCTCTTCCGCGACAAGCAATTCCGCGAAGAACGCTCCTGCGCGACGACTCCGAGGTAGGGATTTTATATTTTGGAATACCCCACTTTATATTCCCGTGAACGTTCTTTAAAACTCAAAGAACCAGTTTCAAATGAACAATTTTATTTTATTAAAAATTGTCGGTTCATGTGTTGATGAATTTTCTCCCGTTGCTTTTATCTAACGCGGAGGGTGCGGGTCAAACGAACACGGCCCGGCAACCCTCCGCCGTTCTTCGTGTTTTGCGGATTTGGCGGGCGACGACGGAACGTGCCGCAACGGATGTTTGATGATCCCGCAATAAAGAACGGAACCCGGGAGGAACAACGGCGGAGACGGGAGGGAAAACGGGCCACCGGAGCGACTCCGGCGGCCCGCGGAAGCCGGTGGCGGCGCGGGTCGCCGGCGCGGCGGCGCCGGCGGCCGGAGGCGGCGGCACCCCGCGGGTGCCGCGGGGTTGTCACGCGGCACCCCGCGGGTGTCCAGGGCGACACCCCGCGGGTGCCGCGGGGTTGTCCAGCGACACCCCGCGGGTGCCGCGGGGTTGTCACGCGACACCCCGCGGGTGTCCAGGGCGGCACCCCGCGGGTGTCCAGGGCGGCAACCCACGGGTGCCGCGGGGTTGTCAGGCGGCACCCCGCGGGTGCCGCGGGGTTGTCACGCGGCACCCCGCGGGTGTCCAGGGCGGCACCCCGCGGGTGCCGCGGGGTTGTCACGCGGCACCCCGCGGGTGTCCAGGGCGGCACCCCGCGGGTGCCGCGGGGTTGTCACGCGGCGCCCCCGGGTGTCCAGGGCGGCACCCCGCGGGTGCCGTGGGGTTGTCACGCGGTGCGTCCGGCTGTCTGGTCGACACCCCGCGGGTGCCGCGGGGGTGTCATGCGGGGCGGCGGCTTTCCCCCGCGTCGGCCGCTCGGCCGCTCGGCCGAGCCGAGCCGGACCGGCCCTGGCCGGGCCGGGCCAACCGGGTCGGATCCGACCCGGTTCGGGCCAACCAGGGGGGGTCGGGCCGGGTCGGCCCGGGCCCGGACCCCCCGTCTTCGGACGACTTTCGTTCAAACGCCCGTAACTTGAGCTACGGGCCTCCAAACGACTCGCCGTCAGCGGCGACGCAATCCTTGGAGAGAGACGATCGTTTCGGTTTATCGCACTCAAGGTTTCGGAATACTTTGGGTTTGGCCAGGTTGGTTCGTACACGAAACCAACCGGGCCCTCGGAGCGGAAACGCTCATATCTTGAGTTACGGATGTCCGATTGACGTACCGTCAGCTTTGTTAGTTTCCTCTTAGTGAGACGGATCTTTTGGCTCACTCCGCCCGGGGTTTGGGCGCAGGTGGAGTACGGTCGGGTTGGTTTTTCCTTAAAAAAAACTAACCGGGCCCCTCGGACGAAAAAGCCAATAACTCTCAGACCGGGCGTCTGATTGACGCGCCGTCTGTTGCGTTGAGTTCCTGTTGAAGATACGGAACTTTTGGAATCCTTCGCCCGAGTTTTGGATATAGTTGGTAGTGGCCGGGTTGGATCGCACCCGAAATCCAACCGGGCCCCTGGAACGGAAAAGCTGATAACTTTCAGACAGGACGTCCGTTTGACGAACCGTCAGTGGCGTTGACGATCACGTTGAGAAACGGTCCCTATGAGTATACCCTATGAGAGCTCTGGGTACATTTGAGATACGGCTGGGTTTGGTTCGCTCACGAAACCAACCGGGCCCCTGGGACAAAAAGGCTAGTAACTCACAGACCGGGCGTCCGATCGACGCGCCGTCTGTTGCGTTAAGACCCCTGTGACGAGGTGGTCCTTTGAGATACTTCTTCGTGGGACCTTGAGATACTTGGAGTATCGACTTGCAGCTCGTGGAGCGGACCCTCCCAGAGACCAGCGTGCGGAGTACGGAGACCGTGTAGCCGACTGAGACCTGACGACTGCTTGACCAACTCGACTTGGAGTGAGTCGACTAGCCCAGTGGACGGAGCACTACTTTGTTTGGGTGCAGACCCATGGCGGACGGAGCACTACCTGTGTGATAGTGCAGACCCGCGGTACTCGTCCGGAGAGTACCTCTGCAGGCTACTAGGGGGTGTGCACTACTATGTTTGGGTGACATACCTCGGCGGGAAGCACTACTGTGTTTGGGTGGCTGGCCCGCGGTACTCGACAAGAGGAGTACCTCAGCAGTCTTAGGTTAGTGAGCAGTACCTCAGAGTCGTGACAGGACCACTGTACACTCCAGAGACGGAGCTCTTCAGCAGTTACGGTTTCGATAATGAAAATCCTGGTTTGAGCTGAGACTTTTTGACCTTTGTGTTTCCTCATGATTGAGATGGGTCACTTGATAACTTAGGTATATGTATGGGCATATACCTGGGTAGTGGTTATCCGTTGATTTCATGATCCTTGTGTTTCCTCATGATTGACATGGGTTATATGATAACTTAGGTATATGTATGGGCATATACCTAAGTAGAGGTTATCTGTTGAGATCTTCTTTGTGGTTATCCTTGTTGGTTTGGTGAGACCTTGAGGGTCTCGGGGTCCCTACTGAGTATCGTTATACTCACCCCTGCACGGGATATGCCCGCACCTCGTTGTGTTGGTTTCAGACGACAGGAAGTGCTGACGGAGGCCGAGTGTTCGAGGACTGGACGGTACCCGGAGGTGGACTACACGACGAGTCAGTGTCCGGAGGTGGACTTCACAGCGAGACGACACTCGGAGGAGGTCGACGGACGAGAGCACTGTGGAGGCGATCTGTACCTACCCTTCAGGTAGGATTCGTGGTGGACGATCTAGGAGCTGCGCCATCTGTACCTACCCTTCAGGTAGGATCCGAGGAGGACGACCCAGGAGCCGCTTCCGTCCCTCCAGCTGTTTTCTTTTTCTGTTGTATTTTGTTCAGTTGTAGTTGTACTTTCTTTTGGGTTTGTATTCTGGCCCATTTACTTTTCAGCACTTCTCTTGTACTTAGAGTTTACTTTTTCCGCTTTCTTACTCTGTGGTTCTTGTTTTCTTTTATAAAGGCAATGCCTTCCCTGTTATCGGGATTTACGCCTTTGGTTCTAGTCGCCAGCCCCTGGCCTATGGAAGGCGGGCTTGGGGTAGTCACGGAACGGGCCCCGAGGACGGTTCGTGACAATATTAATATCCTACAAAAACATATTCACCTTTATAATACCTTATATGATCATTTCATTAAATCATTTCACACATTAGTTTTTAGTATTTTGTTTCGTTCGTTGTTTTGGGTGTGTTCTTTTCATGATTTTCATGATCGGTTCATATTGGATATTCATGTCGATTTGAATTGAAAATAAATATTTGGAATAGAGTTTTATTTAAATATCTAAATAACCATAAATTATTCCATTTATCATTTTGAATTTTTAAATGATGATTAATCATAAGGTAAACCATTATTGATATTTGTTCATGTCATTTTGGTGATTCTTCAATCGTAAAGAACTAATTTTGTTTTATTAATTTATAACATGGGTAAAAAATGATTCCATAACATTATACAATATAAAATACATTAATTATAATCTAGTTCAACTATAAATTTTTTTTCATGACTGGTCTTAAAGGAAGTAAAATAAATTTAAATCACATCATCCACAATGTTGGTAAATTGACACATCAGGGACTGTGTTTTAATTTTAAAATAATTGTAGGAGATGAGAAGAATTATAATGGTGATTCATATATAAAAATGATGAAATAAATAATATTTAAGACACTAGAACCTTCATTAATCTTATATTAGGGTATTTGTGGAATGAAGAAGAATAGAAAAAAGAAAATAAAATAAAAGAAATAAAACAAAAGAGGATGTTTACCTCATGATCTCTTCTACATGAGATCCTTCTTAAAGAACTTTGGTTTTTAATTTTGGTGATATTATCATATCTAGAAAGTGGATAAGAATTTTTGGGAGGAGTATTTTATATAACATAGGTGGGGATCAAGGTTTGAGAGGAGTTGGATGAAGAGGGGATTGATATTGGAATATATAGTGGAAGAGAGGAGGTATTTTTCATTATTTTATTCATTATTATAATATATTCTGCTCAAGACTATCAATAGTATTAATTTATGTCACCCATAATAGTAATAATGGAATTTTTTTAGAACCATGTTGGCATAAAACACATATGTTTTCATAAATAGTTTATTTAACATATAATTTGAATATAAAGTATTTTACCGTAATTCAGTATTCCTAAAAACATAAAGAATTTTAGAAAAATCACAAAAATTCACCCTAATAATTTTTCAATCTATAGAATTCAAAAATGAATTTCATTTTTAGAATAATTTTTTATATATTATTAGTTTAATTTTTATTAAAAAAGATTATATATTCAAAAATAAAAAATTTAAATCTGCAACTCATTTTTTAACACCTTGAAAAATTAATCAAGTTTTCAAAATCATAACTCCTTATGAAAATAAAATAATGATACAATTTACTATTCATTATTGTCACATTTATATTCATATTACTATTCATAATGGTATATTACTATTAATCAAAAAACAAGTTGGTCCTATTAGACACCAAATAATTTACTGATCACAACATTATATGAATGTTTTTAGAAATTTAATACATAAGAGTGAAAATTTTATTTTTAAAGGCTAGTTATAAATATATACATGAAATAAGGTTTCATGAATTTCAATTTATTTTTAAAACATTGGTCTGTTACAATATCCCCACCTTCATGAAATTTCATCCACACAATTTGATTTACTTATTATATAGTTGAGGTTACCTTTCCCTCATAGCATTTCTGACTCCCCTATTTATTCTTCAACATAGTGGTTTCTCCACAAAATCATTACCTAGGGGATTACCTTATTCCACAATACATGTTCCCTTCGATCAATAATCAGAACTGGTTTCGATTTTAAATAAATGTTATCTTCCAGCTAAACTACCTCATGGGCTCAAGACATAATTTAAATATAAAACATACTTTCTAAACATCAAAATAGGAAAAACATTGTTTATCTAGGACAAACACGGAGGAAAATATACTCTATAGGTGACTGTCCCAACCTTCTCCAGAATTTAATAAGGTTAAAGAAACCACAGACTCAGATTTCCACTCTTACCAAAAATCATAACACTTTTCCATGGTTACATTATACAAAAATCATGATCACCCACCACCAAAGAAAATTATTTCCTCCAATTTTCTTCATAACATTTCTACCTTCTACAAGTTGTCCTCATGTGTTGCTGGATAATTTTCACATTTTCATCAACATCCTCTCCCAATTCTGGTCCAATCAACATCATTTTCCCATATTCATCCCATAAAGATGGAGTTCTACAACACTTCCCATATAATTCCTTGAATGGTGCCATATATATACTGGAATGGAAACTATTATTATAAGAAAACTAAACTAATGAAAATGTTGATCCCAAAATTCCTAGTCATTCATTTAACAACCTTGAAGCATATCCTCCAATGTCTGAATTGTTTGTTCTTATTTCCCATCTGATTATGGATGAAAAGTTATACTGAAACTTAATTATGTGCCCAATATATCCTAAAGGACCTTCCATAAATTAAAAGTGAACCAGGGATCCAGTCATATTCAATTGAAATAGGAACTCTATATAACCTGAAAATTACATTGAGGTACAATTTAGAAAGCTAATCCAAAGACAATGTATCTTGAATTGAATGAAAATTTGTAGATTTAGTCAGCTGATAAACATTAACCCTAATCACATTGTTACATCAAGAAGTCTTAGGTAGTTCGACCACAATATACATGGTTACATTATCCCATTTTAACATTATCACTGGAAAAGGATGAATCATCCCCTTCAAAAATTCTCACTCTACTTTAACCTATTGACATGTCAAACATTTCATGGTAAAATCCACAATATCTCTTGTCATTCCATCACCCCAATAATGACCTCAAGGTTCTTTGTACATCATAGTACTTCCAGGATAAACTGAAAATAGAGAACTATTAGCTACACATATAAAATCATTGTTCAATTGGGAATCACAAGGAACACAAAATATTTAATGAAATATTAAAATACAATATTTGTTAATGTGAAATTCTGAAAACATATCCATTTTACCAGTTTTACCTTTTTCTATAGGTCACAGTCTTCCTTATATGCTTTCTCAATTTTTTCTGATAACGATGAATGCACTAAAACATGAAACAAAATTGAGGTATTTCTTACACAGACAACTTCTATGAAAAAATTAATCAAATAATTAATCTAGGGATCATTTTCCAAATGTAACATGGTTAAATGATTCATGATGTTTTTTATTCAAGCCATCTGCCACATTGTTTGCTTTTCATGGATGATAATATTCTAATCTTTATTTATACATGGTTGGACAACCTGAATAATAAATATATATTTATTATTAATTTATTCTATAATAATATTCATATATATCATAAAATTTATGATTTACATATGAAATATTATTAATCATTTATCAATAACTTATTATTTAAATAATTGTTCTTGGTGATAAATACTTTTATTTTATTCACGTATCTATTAGATAGTTCAGATTAATGAAGATTGATAATGGTTCAATAAAAAAATAATTTCAATAATTAAATAAATATAATATATATTCAATAGATATGCATATATTATTAATCATATATAAATGGAGGGTATTGAAAAATGAATTACATTTCTCATGGAGACAGTAGGCATACAGACGCATGACTGCTTTTTTTATTTTTCAACAGATAGAAATAATGAAGTGTAAATAATTATACACCCATAAAAACTATTATTATATCATTTATAGAATTTTAATTCATTAAATATATCCTTATTTCCATCTAGTAAAATATAATTGAAAAAATATTATATCACTTCATCAAGGTGGCATTCCAAATATACAAACGATAGAAATTATAATTTCCAAATATTTTGGAAGTTAATAATGTTGATTTTAAATTATAATTATATATTTATAATCATGTCATAAATATAATATTTAAAATTATTCACATAATAAATCAATTCATAAATTTTATGGATGAAATAATAATTATATTGATCGTGGTTACGGTATGTCCTATGTATGAACGAGTTATTCATTTACTTCCCATTCGATGGGAAATATGGTTGATAATGGTGATTTAATCATAATGATAATAATTTAGATATTTTATGATACTAACTGTATTATTTTTTGTAAGTTCTATATATTTAGAGAAGGTAAGAGAATAATCAATTAAGAAATTGATCAGTAAACGCGATTACCTATTCATTGAAATAACACTTTTTCATCTCCACTTATAGACCATAAGGTTAGTTATTTCTAGTTAATATCACCTATAAAACATTAATAAGGATATATTGGATAAATATTTAGTTTTTTTAAAATCTATAATTATAAATGTGTTTTAAAAATGATAAATGATGAGTGTCTTTTTAAATGGGAGGGAGAGGACACATTTGAAATTTATTAAACAATTAAAATATAAATAAGTCATTTCATGAAAAATGATTCCATATGGAAATTAATTATAATAAAAAGAGTATTGGGTAGAAATAAATATATAAAATGAAATTTATACTAGTTGTAGTTTTATTTTAAACCATATATTTTTTATTGACCCCTACATTAATCATTTTTGACTTTAACCGTAGTAACATATTTTTAAATCATAAATTTATATGAATTTTTCAATAAGTGGAAAAATAACTCTTAAATAGTAAATTTTTGAGATTTTTCGCCATATTATATTTAATTTTTTGAAGTTAATTTTATTAAAATTTATACATTATTTAACAAAATATTATATATTATAAAATATCATTCATTTCATTTTTTCAATCAAATCATTTAATTTGATGTTAATGATATAAATAAAATGATGGTATTCAAATATAATATTTTATAACTTCCATGATATTTCATAAAAATGTAAAACATTTTTCTAACACTATTAATCATGAAAAAATATTTTATATAAAACATATTTAATATCAACTATTTTACATTTTTAGTAATGGAATAAATATTGTGTTGTCGTTGCGTAATAATTTTTTAAAATTATCTAATTAATAAAATTATAAAATAATTATCATTATGAAACTAATTTAATTATTCTAAAAATAACACCTTATTTTAATTTAGAAAATTATTTTGTATCTATGTGATCTTATTGGATCTTTTTAATAGTAAGAGAGTTTTATTTTTTATTTTTCCTATCAAAAATTAATTTAACAGTCACATGCAAGGAAATGTGGACGAAAGTGGATATATCATAGATAAATTGATCAAAATGGATGATAGACACTGATATATTTGGATAAATGAAACTTTTATATAAATTATAAATTCACTTCATATTTTGTTACATATTTTCATTATTTTTCCCTTACTAAGCTAACAAAAATTTACTCTTATCTATATTTATATTGAACAAAAAAGTGACTATAAGAAAGCAACCTTATTTCATTACATTTTCTTGATTTTTAGTCAAGAAATAATTTAAATTCAAATTTAGGACCTTTTCAAGTTTTGAGTTATAGATAAATGTGATATAATACCTACATAACAATCCACATACATGTGGAGCAGATACCACAAAAACACTATCCATATCTTGCAAAATATAAGACTTTTTAAATAAAAAAAATTCTCTTTGAAAAATTTTCATAAAATTTAACATGGATTCAATATTTGTCTTTCACATCCTTATAAAATGTGAAAATCATTTTAAAACATGGGATAAGCACAAAAATATCAATAAGAGATATAAAAAAAGGAAAGAAACAACAGTCCATGAATTCTTGTAACTTGTGAAATCATTTTGAAAAAAAGACATACTTGTACCCATATAAACTTACCTTGTGAAACATGAGATTTAAAATATATTCCAAAAAACATATATTGAACATAATTAGAACCATAATGTTATATTGGGTCATTACATACATAATCATGTAACCCACTCAACTACCTTATAATTTGTAACTGTCACGACTACCTTACAACTTATGTAACCATCGCAGTTACAGTTGGATTAATTATACGGCTGGCCTACAACATAAACATATCCAATGCATTTTAGGGGGATATAGGTCCACATTTTCATTATATTGAATTCCAAAGAGCCATAACATAATTATACAACATAAATAATTGAATAAAACATTTATTTTAAATCATTAAAATAAAATTTATAAAAAAAGGATTTTAAAATAAAAACCCCATAAAAATAATATAATTGAAGTGAGGCTTAATATAGTGGATTGAATATGTATATAAAGAATAAACAAACTTAATTTAACCTAATATAATAAGTATTTATCACACAATAAATTTGAATACAACGTAAATATTTAAGTATAAGGTAAACCCCTAGAATGGAAATCGGGTTATGAATTCCCATACCTCAGGTTTGTATTAATTCAACACATTTAAACCTCATATATAATGGTTAAAATAGTGGTATTAATATCTTACAGAAACATATTCATCTTTATAATACCTTATATGGTCATTTTTTTCATCGTTTCACACTTTAATTGTTAGTATTTTGTTCCTTGAATTGTTTTATGTGTGTTCTTTACAAGATTTTCATGATCAGTTAATGTTGGATATTCTTTTCGATTGGAAGTGAAAATAAAGAGTTGGAATAGGGTGGTATTTGAATATTTATAGATCCATAAATTTTATCATTTGAAAATTTTAATTCTAAACAGATGATTACTCATAAGTTAAAACATTATTGATATTTATTTAGGTCATTTTGGTGATTCTTTGATCGTAAAGAACTCATTTTGTTTTATAAATTAATAACATGGGTAAAAAATGATTTAATTACCTTATATAACATATTATACATAAATTATAATCTTTTTAAACTATAAAAAATGGTTTCATGACTGGTCTTATAGGAATTAGATTAAATTGAAATCATATTATCAACAATATCAGTAAATCAACAAATCACAAATGGTGTTTTAATTTCCTAAATAAGTGGAATATGGGAAGAAGTATAATGGTGAGTAATATATAAACATGATGATGTAAATAATATTTAAGTCACTATATTCTTCATTTATCTTGGATAAGGGGAGTTTTTCAATGAAGAAGAATAAAAATTGAATTGTAAAGAAAAGAAAGAAAACAAAAGAGGATGTTTACCTCTTGATCTATTCTCCTTGTGATCCTTATTAAGGCCCATGGTTTTGGACTTTTGGTGATACCTGTAGATATAAAAAGGTGATAAGATCCTTGGGATGTTTATTATGTAGATCTTAGGTAAGGATCAAGGGTTCAGAGGTGTTGGAGGAAGAGGGTAATGATAGTGGTAGTTAGAGTGGAGGAGTGGTGGTATTTTTCATTATTTTAATCAATATTATAATATTTCTGACCAAGGCTATCCATAATATTAATTTATGTGACCCAAACATTATATTGATATAGTTATTAATATATGTGAATAAAATGAAATAATATATTCATAAAAAATAAATAGTAGATAAAATAATTATTTGATTTATCAGATAATAATCATATAATTTCCTCAACAAAATTTCAATAACTAATAAAATAATCTTAATAAGGATTGAAATATAAATCCCTTAGTTCATGTCTAATATTTATTCATACATGATCAAACAAACTTAATAAAAAATATATATTTACTATTATTTTATTCTATAATTATAGTCATATCTATCATAAAATTTATGATTTACATATGACATGTTATTACTCATTTATCAATAACTTGTTATTTAAATATTGGTTCTTGGTGATAAATAATTTTATTTTATGCATGTATCGATTTCGTAGTTCAGATTCAGGAGCATTGGTAATAGTTCCATCAAAAAAATAATTTTAATAATTAAATAAATCTATTATATATTCAAAAGATATGTATTGATTTTTTAATTATACAATAAAGGTTGATATTGAAAAATGAATTACATTTATCACAGAGATAGTAGGCCATACAGACGTGTGAACACTTTTTTATTTTTCAATAGATTTAAATAATTAAGATTAAATAATAATACACCCATGAAAACTATTATTATATCATTGATATAATATAAATTCATTATATATATCTTTATTTACATCCATGTAAAATAGAATTGAAAAAAATCACATCTCTTCATCGAGGTGGCATTCCAAATATATGCACGAACGACATTAAAATTTCCCAATATGTTGAAAGTTTATAATGTAGATTTTATATTATAATTATATATATATAATCATTTCATAAATATTTCATTTAATATTATACACATCATAATATCAATTCATAAATTATGAGGATGAAAAAATAATTATATTGATCATGGATTATAGAGACCCAAATCTTGACATACATAGACATTACATTACTTTTGAGGAATACATAATACATGAAAAAAAATATGCCCAAAGACCATATTAGTTTAGTGTCTTTGGAAACTCGGAACATAATCTTCTAATCTTGGTGAAATATCTTCAACATCTCCCATAAAGATCTTCTTCTTTGGTTTTCTTACCAAAAACCTTTCTTTATATCCTAGTGAAATGAAAACATAAAAAGGGTGAGCTCAAATGCTCAATAAGGGTAATCATGGAGAACATAAAACAATTCCTAAACATTTGAACATAAGAACATGAACATAAAACATCAAAATTCTGATTAATGACATAAATCTTGGTAGTGCATAAGGTATATATCATAAAGGAACAGTAATCATGATAAACTAGCATGGGAATAAAACATGTAATTGTGGCATCCATTAAGCACAAGTTATGACTTCCATAGTAGTCAAGGAATTGCTTCCAAGACCATCATAGTGGACAAAGTAAATTACAGAACCAGGTTTACTTGCCGTTCAAGACCTATATTACTGAAACGGATTCACTTGTCGTTCCAGCCATTTCTATCTCATCAGATATAAATCTTTACCCAATGCATTGGATGGAGATATAGGTCCCACCCATCTCATAATGAAATCATTCTTTTGTGTTCCAAAAAATAAATATAAATCATTCATCATAACCCAAAGAATAATATGGGTTTCATAAACCTCATACCATCATAAAATAATCCATATAAAACAAATAGATATCATTTCATCATAAGAAAAATCAAACCATGTAAATAGTATTGACATTATAATTGAAACATAAACATTCTAAATAATGTCATCTTAGATGGAAAAGAGTTTTGATAAAACACTTGAAATGAATTCTTGAGTAAAATATCCTTTCTTCTTCAAAATAATTTTCTATTCTCAAAATGATGTGCAATTTTAAAAGAAAAGAATTTTTTTGAAAATAATCATGAAATATTGTAGAGTAATCTTCATGAAAATAAGGCATTATGAAACTGTAAAAATCTATTCATGATGTATAAGTTAAAAAAACATTCTCCTTATACTTTTAATGGAAATATCAAAAAGTACCACGTATGGTAAACAAAAGAAAGATTCCTTCCATAACACAAAGTAAAAGTAAAATAGGGGTAAACATGACTTTAAAAATACATGGAATAATATTAAACACTTTATGAAAAACATTTTATGTACATGGATGAAAAATATAACCCCAGTAAATACTTACGAATAAACAATCTTGGATAAGAACAAAATTGGAATAATTATCCCTTATCTTATGTCCAATTTCTTTCGTATGTGTTCGAGACTCCTATATAGTGGGTTTAAACAAATTTTTAACTTGTAACAGAACCATAATAATATTTATGATTTCATATATTATTCACTTATGACTTTATATTACCCATTCATTTGTCAATTCCATGACAAAGTAGCATTTTGGGTAAAATCATTTCATTTATCTTCGATGTTTTCACTTGTAATTATTCATATGATTACTTAGATCATGATTACATACTTCCAAAATTTAAAACATGATTTATATATAATATATATTCATAATATACATATATATAATTGTTCGATAAATGGAATGAAATACACCGTTCACGGAGACGGTAGGCCGTACGTATGCATAAACGCTGTTTTCGTTTCCTTATTAAATTGAATGGAAGTAAGTAAATAACATATAAATAAATAAATTATCATTAATATGTCATATATTTCATTATTATTTATTATATATACTTCATAATCATTCTTGAATGGTTAACTTGGACAATGAATCTCATCGCGTCGTGGAGACGGTAATCCGTACGTACGCACGAGCGATGATATCGTTCCCATAATTATTTAATGGAATTATATTGGATTATATAATATCTCAGAATTAGTATCATGTTATAATAACCATATATAGTTATTATTTACACCATTATACCCATCCAAGTAAGGTGGTGGTGGAAAAACAGATTACAGCACAGCGTGGAAACGGTATTCCGTACGTACGCACGCACGGTGATTTCATTTTCCGTATGATGGATAGAAGGTGAAATAGGTTTGGTTCATATTTATAATAACATATTAGTATATTAGTGATACGGATGTGATTACTTTATTATGAAACAAAAAAATAAGAGGAAGTATAAGAAGAAATTAATTTGAAAGAATCGGTAAAGGATATTACCTCTTCTTCGACGCGCCTCTTCAAAACCTCCTCTTAGTGCACTAAAGTTGGTCTTTGAAGAAAACCAAGAACTATAGTATGTTTCTAGGGAAGTTTATAATAAAAATAGGCAGGTTTTGTCCGATCTTGAAATCTCAAAGTGGTGTGAGGAGGAGAGGGAGGAGGTGCCCTTTTATAAGAGAGGAGAGGGGCACTTTTGGAAACCTCTAAAATATTAATTTATAATAAACTCAAACCACACTTAAAAACCTCCAAAAATGACTCAAATACAAATATTAGATGATATAGGGTTTTAATCTCATCAACAAATAAGATTTATAAATTTTGGTAATTTATTTTAAACTTTATCAACTTGATTTATCCGTATTTAATCTATTTAGTTTTATTTGAGGTAATAATATTCTAAATTATAAATTTTTATAAATATTTAATTATGTGTTTTTAATTATCCATAATTGGATACTTTATGACATTTTAGACAATATAAATTTCAATTTATAATTTTTAAATATTTTTGTGATTTTTAAACAATTTTATAATATGTTATTTTTATAAAATAACAATAGTGTCAATTTTGACACTATTCATTTATTTGAATTTAAATAAAATACATATAGTGGATATATTTGAAAAAAAATATTTAATAGACTCCTAAAATATCATATTAATCTAGAAAATTTGTATAAAACATTAATTAGTTCATATTAATATTTTTAAAACTATTTATTTGAGATTTCAATTAATAAAATAATTTCTACATCACTATTGTGTCATCATTAATGATAACTATTTAATCCATAAAAATACTAAATAAATTATCATGATGTAGATAATTTTATTATATTTCTGTAGACTATTTATAATCGATTTTCTATGAGGTTTATCACTAAATTAAAATTATTACACTTATATGATATAAGAGAGTGACATGTTGTCACCTTCTTTGGTTTTAATAATAATTATTTCATTTTCATGGTCAAAAGTATGTGAAATGAATATATTCCAACCTTTATGTGATATGGGTTGACTTTTATTCATCCAATAGAATTTTGGTAGGTCATAGGGTAATTTTATAATCTTAATTTTATCCTTAATTACCCGATTTTCCTTTAACTATAGTAAATAAAATTTACCATAGTAACTATTCATAATATCAAAAAAATAAAATTAACCTATTAAAATAATTTGGACCTACTGAATACAAATATGGAATCCATTTTTCAAAATTTAAAACACAGAAGTTGAAGTAATTAAATTAAATTTAATCTCGTTGTTAAGAAAATGGGTTTTAAAAGTTAAAACATTGTCAATGATTGAAATGATTTTACCTATGAATTCAATGTAAAATTAATGATAATGACATAAATTATATTAAATGGTAAAAATATATTCTATTTATACTTTAAAACAATTTACTATTATAATTTAACCAAATAAATTATCTCGATGAAAAAAGTTGTTTTTATGTAAAATTTAGCATGTTTTTACCATTCATCAAAATAAGAACGTTGTCAGAAAAATATCAAAACTTTATCCAATGTAAATTTTTATATCCTGATTCAAAAGAAGAAGTTTATTTTGTGAAATTGAACTTATAAACTTGTCAAAAATTATATTTAAAATGGGTGCGCCATCAAAAGGCGGTAAAACTGCATTTTTTGAAAAATACTTATTTTATCAAAAAATTGATTTTGTTTTCATATCTCATTATAGAAAATGTCTAAAATGAATTATAATGTTAAAAAATTCAAAATTTGGTTATTACTATTCATAACATCTAGTTCATATTATTATAATAATATATCATTATTTAGTGAAACTCAGTATTACGTACAACACACGCTATTGAGGAAGTTCGCTCTTGCGTGTAATGTAAGCCAAGTCAGGGTTGTGTGTAGGGAAAGATTCATTTGGTGTTGCGTATAACATACTCAAAATATATTTCATGTATACATTGATCAAAATCTATACTTGGTGTTGTGTAAAATTAATTTTATTCAAAATAACATGAAATTGTGTGCATCACAAGCCAAGAATAGTGTTTCATATACTACAAGCTAATACGGTGTTGCGTATAGCGCAAGATAATCTTGGTGAAGCGTACAACAAAAGACATCAAAGAAATTAAAAATAATAATTTCATAAAATATCAGGGTGTTACATTCTAAACCCCTTAAAATGAATTTCGCCCTTGAAATTTTTCGGGGTTATAAATGGTTTTCTACTTTAAAGTTTCTTTCATAGAAACCCACATCGTAGAAAGGAATATTAAAACATCATTTTATAAAGGAACATTAGAAACATAACGGATCCCCAAAGTAACTCATCACTGGGTTTCCACATAGGACAATATAGGTGAAAATATGGATATGGAAGAGAAATCTAACCATTATGTTTGGATGAAGAGTGGTAGAGAACATGGCTATGAAAAATCCAACAATCACAAAGCCATAAATTTGTGATGATTTAAGGAACCATCTGATTCATCAGATATGAGGGCACTAGGAAAAAATATTTATGTTTTTCAAGATCATTTCCCTAATGTTGAAGAATTTTTTAATTAAAAGAAATAATTACTTGATTTTGGTACAATATCACTGTTGTTTGTGCCTTGAACAATTTCCACTTCATCTATTAAAGAAACGAAGTTGAATTTGTCTTCTATGAAGTGTTATCAAATCATGCGATAGAATGATAGGTCATTCCATCTGTCTCAAACATAAGGTTAGAAAAATTTATATACCCAATTGCATCTTATGGTGAGATTAATCATATATAGTTCCAAAAATGGACTTATACTTCATCTATCATAACGCTTAATAAAATAAAACTAGTTTGGGACTTCTTATAGGCCAGTGGTAGGCAATAAAGGCCTTTCGCACTTCGGTTGTGGGTTCGATTCCTATAACCTTGTCCAACGCGACGGGTTGTCTCTCATCCTACAGGTTTTCCTTTTTCTAAAACTATACTATTACAACATTCCAAAAATAATGTCAAAAATTTCTAGCCTTAAACAATACTATCTGATGTCCAACATAATGCATTCCAACCATTAGTATTATTTAAAATACATCTTCCCAATCTCATAGTATAAAGAAAACGACTACTAGAAAGGTTATCTACTAAGCATGTGAATACCATCATTTATCCCCCATATATCATAAGATATATCTTGTTGGTCACATTCCAAACATTTTAATTCCTTAATCATGTATTCTATTAAAACATGAATTACCATAGAATCTTTTTAAAAAAATTAATGCTGTCAAAATTCAACTCTTTCCACATACCAAAATCCCAAAATTTCTATATACTCAAACCATGATATCACTTTGTCCTTATATCAGTCATGAGCTCATTAATACTATCAAACATTTCATTATCTCTTTATCCCTTCATTATCCCCATATAATCTTCTTTTCAAATATATATCAATCACTTTTCATGTTTACCAGTACCATAAAATTATTGAAAACCGCAATAAACCAATACATAGATATTCTAATATTCCACGATAATAAAAATGAGATTCCACAACATTATTTTGGAATCCCATTACATAAACACTTAATCATTCCACCACTTCGTTTTCATAATCAACATCTCCAAAAGTGATCGCATGTGACTTCCCATTGTCCTTTTCTTTAATAAGTTGTTGATGTCGATCATCATTAACCCATGGATTAGGGAATTGGTTAGCATAATGCTCCATTTCCCTACACATGTAGCATTGAAGTGTTGGTGGTGCATTCTCTGTACTATTTTCTCTATTCAAATCATTAGATACCTTTTTACCATTACTTTGGCACTCAGCTTCTCAATGACCTTCTTTTCCACACTTAAAACATTTTCTAGTCCCTTTAAGAAAATTTCCACCATGCTTCTTTCCACACTTTGAGAATAACGAAACATTTTTTTTCTTTTCACCATAGTTTTGAGATTTTTCCTTGAACTCCATCTTTCATTTCTTGTCAAAACCATGAGATGCATATGTAACACCAACTTCTAGTTCTACCTTGATAGAAAAATGCAAAATTTATTCATAGCTATTGAAGTCTCTTATAGCCAATGCCCTTCGAAGACTTGGTTTTAAGCCACTGAAAAATCGATCAACTTTACTCTCAGGTTGTATGATAAAGCCAGATGTATAACTTGAAATCCTTGTAAAATTCACCTCGTATATATGAATAGATTCATCATCCTTTTTCTTAAGCTCATGGAACTCCTTTTCCATCATTGTTCAAATAATATGAGGGAAGTGATTATTGAAAAACAAGTTCTTGAACTCGTCCCATTCCATGGATTCAATTTCATCTTGGGACGTTATATTTTTTATTATAGTCCACCACTGGTCTGCTTCACCTTCTAATCGATAAACAGCCAAAATGAATTTTTCATTCTCTGAACAGCAAAGTATTGAAAATATCTTTTCAATGTTATTGATCCACTGTTCAGCAACATGTGGATCAGAAGACCCACTGAAAGAAGGTGGACGTTGCCTCATGAAGGACTCAATAGAATATTTTTCCCTTATCTACTCATTTGGAAGTCAAAAATGACTCATATATTGTGTAAGTATATCAATAAGATTTTTCACTCCATATCACATAACATTGGTTTGTTCATGAGGATAGTCATTGCATTGTCCATTACATTGATCAACACGGTTCCTTCGGGTTCCAGCCATCATCTAAAACCCAAAAATATTAGTGTGAGAGGCAAATTTCATACTAGGAAAACAACATAGTAAAGGGGGAGTACCTTAAATATATAAAATCTTAGGTTTAATTCTAAGATCATTACCATAATTCTAGGACTATAACCTATATTTATACTTAACCTTAGAGACATCCCTAGACATACCTTAGAAATATCTCTAGGGATTTCACTAATGTTTTCGCATCCTAGTTTCCAAAGGTTAACTAAACCTTCGCTCTGATACCAACTGTAGAGACACAAATCTTGACGTACATAGGCATTACATTACTTTTGAGGAATAATTAATACTTGAAAAAAAATATTCCCAAAGACCGTATTATTTTAGTGTCTTTATATGCTCTGAACATAATCTTCTAATCATGGTGAAAGATCTTCAACATCTCCCATAAAGATCTTCCCCTTTGGCTTTCTTACCTAAAACCATTATTTATATCCTGGGGAAAAGAAAACATAAAAAGGGTGAGCTAAAATGCTCAATAATTGTATACATGGAGAACATAGAATAATCCCTAAACATTTGAACGTATGAACATGAACATAAAACATCAAAATCATGAGTAATGACATAAATCTTGGCAGTGCATAAGGCATAGATTATAAAGGAACATTAATCATGATAAACTAGCATTGAAATAAAATATGTAATTGTGGAATCCATTAAGCACATTTTATGATTTCCATAGTAGCCAAGGCTTTGCTGCTAAGACCATCATAGTGGACAAAGTCCATTACTGAACTGGGTTTACATGTCGTTCCAGCCCTGTATTACTGAACCAGATTCACTTGTCATTCCATCCATGTATATCTCATGAGATATAAATCTTTACCCAATTCATTGGAGGGAGACATAGGTCCCACCCATCTCATAATGAAATCATTCTTTCATGTGCCAAAAAATAAACATAAATAATTTATCATAACCCAAATAATAATATGGGTTTTATAAACCTCATCCCATCATAACATAACCCATATAAAACAAATGGATATAATTTCATTATAAGAAAAAATCAAACCATGTAAATAAAAGTGACATTATACTTGAAACATAATCATTCTAAATAATGTCATCTTAGATAGAAAAGAGTTTTGATAAAACACTTGAAATGAATTCATGAGAAAAATATCCTTTCTTCTTCAAAATCATTTTATTTTCTCAAAATGACATGAAATTTTAAAAGAAAATATTTTTGCAGAAAATAATCATGAAATCTAGTAGAGTATGCTTCATGAAAATAAAGTATTATGAAATTGTAAAAATCTGTTCGTGTCGTATAAGTTAAAAAATATTATCCTCATACTTTTAACGAAAAAATCAAAATGTATCACGAATGGTAAACAAAAAAAAGATTCCTTCTATAACACAAAGTAAAAATCAAAGAGGGGTAAACATGACTTTAAACATACATGGAATAATATTAAACACTTTATGAAAAATATTTTGTGGACATGGATGAAAAATATAACACTAGTAAATACTTACGAATAAAGAATCTCATATAAGAATGAGATTGGAATAATTATCCCTTACCTTTTGTCTAATTCCTTTCATATGTGTCCGAGACTCCTATATAGTGGGTTTAAACATATTATTAACCTGTAACAGAACCATAATAATATTTATTATGTCATATATGATTCACTTATGACTTTATATTACCCATTCATTTGTCAATTCCATGTTAAAGTAATGTTTTTGGTAAAATCGGTTCATTTATCGTCTGTGTTTTGACTTGTAATTATTAATATGATTACTTATATCATGATTACTTACTTAAAAATTGTAAAAAATTATTTATATATAATATATATTCATAATATACATATATATAATTGTTTGATAAATGTAATGAAATACATCGTTCATGGAGACGGTAGGTCGTACATACGACTGAACGTAGTTTTCGTTTCCTTATTAAATTGAATGGAAGTAAGTAAATAACATATACATAAATCCAGTATCATTAATATGTCATATATTTCATGATTATTTATTATATATACATTATAATCATTCTTGAATGGTTAACTTGGAGAATGAATATCATCGTGTCGTGGAGACGGTAATATGTACGTACGCACGAGCGATGATATCATTCCCATAATTATTGAATGGAATTAGAGTGGATGATATAATATCTCAGAATTAGTATCATGTTATAATAACCATATATAGTTATTCTTTACACCATTATACCCATCTAAGTAAGGTGGTGGTGGAAAAATAGATTACACCACAGCATGGAGACGGTATTCAGTACGTACGCACGCGCAGTGATTTCATTTTTCATAGGATGGATAGAAGGTGAAATAGGGTTGGTTCATATTTATAATAACATATAATTATATTAGTGATATTGATGTTATTGCTTTATTATTAAAACACAAGATAATAGGATGTAGAATATGAAATGAATTTGAAAGAATCGGTAAAGGATATTACCTCTTCTTCAACGCGCCTCTTTTATATCTCCTCTTAGGGAACTAATGTTGGTCTTTGAAGAAGACCAGGACCTCTAGTATGTTTCTAGGTAAGTGGAGAAGATAAATGGTTAGGGGATTTCTGAGATTGAATGCTCATAGTGGTGTGAGGAGGAGAGGGAGGAGGTTCTCTTTTATAAGAGAGGAGAGGGGCACTTTTGGAAACCTCTAAAATATTAATTTATAATAAACTCAAAACCCAATTAAAAACATCCAAAAATGACTCAAATAAAAATATTAGATGAAATAGGGTTGTAATATCATCAAAAAATAGGATTTAGATAGGTTGGTAATTATTTCAAATCTTATCAACTTGATTTATCCTTATTTAATCTATTTAATTTTATTTATGGTAATAATATTCTAAATTTTAAATTGTTATAAATAATTACTTATGTTTGGTGAATTATCCATAATTGGATACTTTATGAAATTTTAGACCATATAAATTTAAATTTATAATTTTTTAATATTTTTGTTATTTTTAATCAATTTTACAATATGTTATTTTTATAAAATAACAATAGTGTCAATTTTGACACTATTCATTTATTTGAATTTAAATAAAATAAAAACATAGTATATATTCAAAAAAAATATTTAATAGACTCTTAAAATGTCATATTAATCTGGAAAATTTGTGGAGAACATTAATTAGTTCATATAATATTTATTTTAATATTTTTTAAAAAAATTATTTGAGATTTCAATCAATTAAATAATTTCTACATCCCTATAGTGTCATCATTAATGATAATTATTTAATCCCTAAAAATTATAAATAAACTCTAATGATGTGGATAATTTTATTATATTACTGGATACTATTTATATTCAAAGTTTTATAAGTTTTATCACTAAATTAAAATTATTACACTTATAAGATATAAGAGAGTGACATGTTGTCACTTTCTTTAGTTTTAATAATAATTACATCATTTTCATGGTCAAAAGTCCATAAAATGAATCTATCTCAAACCTTAAGTGATATGGGTCAACTTTTATTCATCCAATAGAATTTTGGAAGGTCTTAGGGTAATTTTATAATCTTAATTTTACCCTTAACTACACGATTTACCTTTAACTATAGTAATATCAAAAAAATAAAAGTAACCTGTAACACCCCGCCCCTACCTCATTAGATTGAGGAGGCAGTGAGGATTACTTGTCCTTAAGCGATGTTCCCAAGGCGCCAAAGGCTGGAAATAAATGCTGAGGGCTCCGAGAACAATTGGGGAATGATTTTCCCTTGATACAAAACCAACCAAACAACCACAACTATATGATGCATGTCAACAAAACCAAACCCATACATTACCAGGACAACCAAATAATCCATAATAATCCATGCCAACACACCCAAAACAACATCAGAGTACAATGCGGAAGACTCAACAAGGAACACCACAATCCAAGACACCACCATGGCTCCACACCAAGCTCCAAGCTCCATGCTCCACCAAGACATCACAAAGCTCCACTAAAGGAGGGACATGCCTTACCTTTTCCCACGTCACGGTACACGACATCTGCAAAGACACCAATGTGCCAAAGAAGGGGGTGAAGACTAAAACTCATTAGGTTTTCCCCAAATGACTTCCCTACACACGCCACTAGGATAAAACCATTTGCACATTTATATAAAATAGTTTATATAAAATAAATCACCAATGCAACCATTTTTATAAGCCAACCATGCCTTTACCAAGCCATAACACCCAACCCAAGCAAACAAGGGAAAGCCAATGAACATGCCACAAGCCATTTCAACATTCACATTAGCACAACAATTCCATCTTGCAAAGAAATTCACAAAAACCACAACAAAAATGGTGGGATTTCCACCCAACCCGTTCACCCATTCACAACAAAGAAAACAAACCGGTGGGACTTCATCCCAACTCGTTCACCCATTAATGAGTAGCAGCACTTATGACAACTACCCTGATAGTGGCTCTTCCAACCACTATCCATCACCTCCCTGATTACGGTGGCACTTTCTTGACCACTAGCCTTGATGGTGTCACTTCTGACCATTATCCATCCTTCTCCCTGATTATAGTGGCACTTTCTTGACCACTAGCCTTGATGGTGGCACTTCTGACCATTATCCATCCTTCTCCCTGATTTTAGTGGCACTTTCTCGACCACTATCCTTGATGGTGGAACTTCTGACCATTATCCATTCTTCTACCTGATTATAGTGGCACTTTCTTGACCACTAGACTTGATTGTGGCACTTCCGACCATTATCCACCCTTCTCCCTGATTATAGTGGCACTTTCTCGACCATTAGCCTTGATGGTGGCACTCCCAACCATTATCCATCCTTCTCCCTAACTATAGTGGCACTTTCTCGACCACTAGCCTTGATGGTGGCACTTTCGACCATTATCCATCATTCTCTTTAATTATAGTGGCACTTTCTCAACCACTCCACAACATCACAACACATGCCAATACAACATTCCATCTATATCCACACAATATCTAAATAATCACTTGTTTATTGAAAATCGTTTTCCATACCAAACCACATTTCAATAAAACAGACTCTTTATTGAAAACCATTTCCATCAATAGTTTTCGAAAATCCACCATAGCATCCCATTTTAAAATCTTCATTTTAAAATCCACAACAATAGCATTTTACCATAAAACCCCATTTTTCCCAAAAATCCCCAAAACACCACAAAAGGGATTTCCAACCAATTTTTGCACAACAAAAACAATTAATTTAAAGCACAGTGAAATTAATTGTAAAAAATAACCACTAGTTCTAACCAAGTGGAGTCAAGAGAGAATCCACCTACCTTTATGGTTCCGGCGAAATTGACCCACAACCAACCGCACCTCCAATCTGGGAAATGAACCACCGAAACCTCTCTAGATCACCTTCCCTAACATCCCCAAGCATTAATATTAACATCCAAGGAAACCCCAACACTAGATCTACACACCACAAGTGTAGATATAGAAAACTAAGAAAAAGAGGGATATAGATCTAGAGGAAAACACAAGAGAAACAAGAGGAGAGACTTACCTAGGAGAAATCAGCTTAAATCCACCTTTAAACCCCTTTGAATCGCTTCCAAAACAGGTGAGAGAGCCCCTCCAACCCTAGAGAACCAAAAATCCTGAGTGAGGATCGAGTGGGAAGAAATTTGGAGTCAGAAGAGGCAAGCCTGAGGGAGCCCGGGTTTTAAAACCCTATTTTTAAGTGGTCGTACGGTTTAGCCCACACGGTTTAGAAAACCGTGTGCACTCTACTACCTCGATATCTAGGGTCTGCACCATTTACTCTCACCATTTGGAAAACCATGCGCAGGTTGTGAGGAGCCTACTGTCTCCCCCTCCACGGTTCCTAGAGCATCCGCACGGTTTACACTAATCGAGCTCAAACCGTGCACCCCTTTAAAAGCCTCAAAACTCATCCAAAACCATTCCAAACTCTCCCAAACTCTTCCCAACTCATCCCATGTACTTTAAAAACATAAAAAAGAATAAAAAATGATATATATCTCAAACCGGGGGTGCTACATTCTCCCCACCATCGGACTTTCCATCCTCAGAAAGTAGTGAACCCGCCCTTTACCAAAAGAGCTCGGGCCACTGTTCGATCATCTCTTTCTCCTGCTCCCAAGTCTCCTCTTGAATCTGACCATGTTGCCACAAAACACAAACTAAACCGATTATTTTACCACGCAAGACTTTTTCTTGCCTATCCACAACCCGCACTGGCATGTGCACCAACGAAGCATCTGGTTCTAGCTCAACATGATCCCATCGAATCACATGGTCACAATCCGGCTGATACCTTTTCAACTGCGATACATGAAACACATTGTGCTTCGCAATGAACCTAGGTGGCAAGCCCAAATGATAATCCACCTCACAAACCCACTCAAGAATCTCAAAAAGACCCAATATACCTCGGGGATAACTTTCCCTGCTTCCCAAACCGACGATGTCCCAATCTAGGAGAGATCCTCGAGAACACATGATCACTCACGTCGAACGACAATGACCGTTGACAATGATCCGCATACGATTTTGGAAAACTCTGATCCATATCCATTCTCTTCCTGATCAACTTGATCTTCTCTGTCATCTCCTGTACAAGGCACGGTCCTACCATCGAGGACTCACCCATTTCCACCCAACATAGTGGAGAACGACACGGCTGCCCATACAACGCTTCAAATGGAGCCATCTGTATGGATGCTTGATAACTGCTATTGTATGAAAAATCAAGCAAAGAAAAGTGTTCCTCCCATGAGCTGCCAAAATCCATGACACAAGCCCGCAACATATCCTCCAGAGTTTGTATCATCCTCTCGGATTGACCATCCGTCTGAGGGTGATACGTCGTACTCATGGTCAACTGCGTTCCAAGGGCTTGCTGCAATGATCTCTAGAAACGAGATGTAAACTTCGGATCTATATCTAAAACAATCAAAACTGGAACACCATGGCTCTTTACCACCTCCTGGATATAGATTTTGGACAGATCCTCTACCGTATGAGATTCACGAATCGGGATGAAATGGGCCGACTTCATTAGCCGATCCACTATCACCCAAATGGCATCGTGCTTCTTGAACGTTCTTGGGAGACCTGTGACAAAATCCATCGTTATTTACTCCCACTTCCAAACAGGGATTGGTAAAGACTGCAACATTCATGTTGGCCTCTGATGCTCTACCTTGACCTGCTGACAAGTCAAGCATCTCGAAACAAACTCAGCCACACTTCTCTTCATACCAGCCCACCAAAACTGTTCTTTCAATGCTTTATACATTTTATGAATTCTAGGATGAACAACCCACCTAGAATGATGATATGCTCTGAGAAGATCCTCCTGAAAAATAATTGGTACAACCATCCGATTCTGAAGACACAAAACTGAATCTCTATTCAGTTTCCAACCCTCAATGGTCTCCCCACCATTGAGACCCGACCCCATAGTCACACACTCAGAATCATATGGATGTGTCTCTCTAACCAGGCCAACCAAGTCAGGAATCAACAAAACCGGAAAGAAGACCTCTCTGTCACCCTGGTCCTCACATTCCAACCGCATCTCATCTATTACTGACATCAACTGCCACTGGTCCAATGCTTTTTTCACCACCTAAGCATGTGATTTTCTACTTAATGCATCCTCTACCAAATTTCCCTTACCTGGTGTGTACATTAAGTCAAAATCAAACATCTGAAGATATTTCATCCATCTCCTTTACCTCAAGTTCAAATCTCTTTGTGAGAAAATGTGCTTCAAACTCTTATGATCTGTCTATACTGTGAATTTCTCACTGAAGAGATAATGATGCCACACTTTCAAAGCATGGACCACCGCTGCCAACTCCAAATCATGAGTTGGGTAGTTCTTCTTATGCACTCTCAATTTTCGTGATCCATACGCAACCACATGATTTCCTTGCATGAGAACACACCCCAATCCTGATCCTGATGCATCGCAATACACCATGTACCCTCTACCTAGTTCTGGAAAAACCAAGATTGGTGCTGGTGTAAGGAGACCCCTTAGCTCTTCGAAGCACTGCTGACACTGTTCATTCCACTGGAATGGAACATGCTTTCTTGTCAAAGATGTCATCGGCAAAGTCAACCATGAAAAATCATGAACAAAACACCGATAATACCAGATAGACCAAGAAAACTATGTATCTCTTCTATTGATTCCAACTACAAGACTGCCAAATGATACGATAACGTACCCACTACTGGTGAAACCAACCTATTGCACCCTACCTTTTATGTCTCTATCCACTAAAGAGATGTTTAACACCATCGTGTGTCATAAAATCCACTATTCGCGCATCACAATCGATGTGTGCCTTAAACGCCACCATCCAATCCATTCCCAGGATTACATCATAGTCATCCATCTCGAGCATTGAGAAATTTCACACTATCTCAACCTCGCCCACAACGATACAACATTCTCTACACAAGAAGACTCGACACTCTCTTCGACCAAGAGGAGTTTGATGTTTCAAAACCGTGGGCATCATTTCTACCCTTAAACCCAGCAAATCAACCACACGTGCAGAAATAAAAGAGTGTGAAGCACTTGTATCAAATAGCACTTGAATCAAGGTAGAATTTAAAAGAATAGTACCTCGCACCGTGGATGATCCCGACTAATCATCCATCACAACCTTCTCAGCTCCAAACACATGTTTTCTTGCCACAATCTGCTCTTTATTTCTCTGTTGAGGCATCATGGTATTCCGAGAATCACCATAACCCACTTTACTCTATTGTTGAGGGGTATGTTGTTTCCCTCGTCCCGTCGAAGCATACGATGTCTGTGATCCCTGAGGAGTGTCACGCGCACCCGACCTTGGAGAATTCTGATAATAACACTACAGATGCCCCATCTTCTTACAATTATGACATGCCATAGGTTGTGTCGTACAATCCCGCTTGATGTGTCCTGTAGAACCACACTGAAAACATCCCGGCTTACTCTAGGGCTTCGGAGGAAGATTCACCGATCCTGCTGGCGGATTATTTGCCATATTCCCACCCTGGGAATAAGTGTCCCTCTTTCGCTTGAACCCATTATTAGAGTTCCCACTATTCTCCATGGGTACCACCATTCTTCCTCTACCCGGAGCGCCCAATAGATCCCGCTCAACCGCCGATGCTCTATTCACTATCTCTGTGTAATCATCTATACACAACACTGCTATCTTTGAACGGATTTCTAGCCTTAACCCTACTTCAAAGATACAATATTTCAACAACGTGCTACCCGCCACATCAGGTGAAAACCGCACTAAGTTCATAAACATAGCTGCATACTCCATCACAGACATATGATCTTACTTCAGACTGAAGAAATCAGTTGTGCGCGTACTCGGTTCCATTGCTATAAACATAAAACAAACCATGAGTCTCACTTCTGTAGACATCAAGAATTCCCATTTCAAATTACATTACACAAAACTATCACAACAAGGCTGTCCACAAGTTCACATTTCCCATGTTTCACCATTTTTGAAAACCGAACCATTTTCAAAATACCTCTAGTTTCCATGTTTCCAATCCTTCTGTCTTGAAACCCAGATCAAAATTTTTTTCCAAAATCCACACATTCATATCGTACCATAAATCATTATACCCCAATGAAATATGAATCCCAGAGGGAAGTCATTTCTACCATGTATTCCATGCTCATCTCATTGGCTACACCCACGACAATGAGATATCCAATGCCTATAAGTGTCTCCAAAACACTTATGTACCCAACTCCCTGGAAACTTGAATTTCAGCATAAAATGGTTAGTTATGTCCTTTTATGCTATACATTCCATGTTCCGACATTCCCACGCCTTACTACCATCCCAACTCAAGGAATGTACCACAACAAATGTCAACTCCAAATCTGAGAATCAACTCCAAGGGACCGAACAAACTGATACCACTTGTAACACCCCGCCCCTACCTCATTGGCTTGAGGAGGCAGTGAGGATTACTTGGCCTTAAGCGACGTTCCCAAGGTGCCAAAGGCTGGAAATAAATGCCGAGGGCTCTAAGAACAATTGGGGAACGATTTTCTCTTGATACAAAACCAACCAAACAACCACAACTATATGATGCATGTCAACAAAACCAAACCCATACATTACCAGGACAACCAAATAATCCATAATCATCCATGCCAACACACCCAAAACAACATTAGAGTAAAATGTGGAAGACTCAACAAGGAACACCACAATCCAAGACACCACCACGGCTCCACACCAAGCTCCAAGCTCCATGCTCCACCAAGACATCACAAAGCTCCAATAAAGGAGGGAGATGCCTTACCTTTTCCCATGTCATGGTACACGACATCTGCAAAGACACCAACGTACCAAAGTATGGGGTGAGTACTAAAACTCAGTAGGTTTCCCCCAAATGACTTCCCTACACACGCCACTAGGATAAAACCGTTAGCACATTTATATAAAATAGTTTATATAAAATAAATCACCAATGCAAACATTTTCATAATCCAACCATTCCTTTACCAAGACACAACACCCAACCCAAGAAAGCAAGGGAAAGCTAATGAACAAGCCACAAGCCATTTCAACATTCACATTAGCACAACAATCCCATCTTGTAAAGAAATTCACAACAACCACAACAAAAATGGTGGGATTTCTACCCAACCCGTTCACCCATTCACAACAAATCAAACAAACCGGTGGGACTTCTTCCCAACTCGTTCACCCATTAATGAGTAGCAACACTTCTGACCACTACCCCGATAGTGGCTCTTCCAACCACTATTCATCACCTCCCTAATTATGGTGGCACTTTCTCGGCCACTAGCCTTGATGGTGGCACTTCCGACCATTATCCATCCTTCTCCCTGATTATAGTGGCACTTTCTCGACCACTATCCTTGATGGTGGCACTTCCAACCATTATCCATCCTTCTCCCTGATTATAGTGGCACTTTCTCGACCACTAGCCTTGATGGTGGCACTTCTGACCATTATACATCCTTATCCCATATTATAGTGGCACTTTCTCGACCACTAGCCTTGATGGTGGAACTTCCAACCATTATCCATCCTTCTCCCTGATTATAGTGGCACTTTCTCAACCACTAGCCTTGATGGTGGCACTTCCGACCATTATCCATCCTTCTCCCTGATTATAGTGGCACTTTCTCGACCACTAGCCTTGATGGTGGCACTTTCGACCATTTTCCATCATTCTCTTTGATTATAGTGGCACTTTCTCGACCACTCCACAACATCACAACACATGCCAATACAACATTTCATCCATATCCACACAATATCTAAAAAATCACTTGTTTATTGAAAACCGTTTTCCATACCAAACCACATTTCAATAAAACAACCTCTTTATTGAAAACCATTTCCATCAATCATTTTCACAAATCCACCATAGCATCCCATTTTAAAATCTCCATTTTAAAATCCACAACAATAGCATTTTACCATAAAACCCCATTTTTCCCAAAAATCCCCAAAACACCACCAAAGGGATTTCCAACCAATTTTTTGACAACAAAAACAATTAATTTAAAGCACAACGAAATTAATTGTAACAAATAACCACTATTTCTAACCAAGTGTAGTTGAGAGAGAATCCACCTACCTTTAGGGTTCCGGCGAACTTGACCCACAACCAACCGCACCTCCAATCTGGGGAACGCACCACTGAAACCTCTCTAGATCACCTTTCCTAACATCCCCAAGCCTTAATATTAACATCCAAGGAAACCCCAACCCTATATCTACACACCACAAGTGTAGATCTAGAAAACCAAGAAAAAGAGGGATGTAGATCTAGAGGAAAACACAAGAGAAACAAGAGGAGGGACTTAACTGGGAGAAATCAGCTTGAATCCACCTTGAAACTCCATTGAATCGCTTCCAAAACAAGTGGGAGAGCCCCTCCAACCCTAGAGAACCAAAAATCTCGAGTGAGGCTCGAGTGGGAAGAAATTTGGAGTCAAAAGAGGAAAGCCCTAGGGAGCTCGGATTTTAAAACCCTATTTTTAAGTGGCCGCACGGTTTATCCCGCACGGTTTATCCCGCATGGTTTAGCAAATCGTGTGCTAACCGTGTGCACTCTACTGCCTCGAGATCCAGGGTCCGCACCATTTACTCGCACCATTTGGCAAACTGTGCGTGGGTTGTGCGGAGCCTACTGTCTCCCCCTACACGGTTCCCGGAGAATCCGCACGGTTTACACTAATCGTGCTCAAACCGTGCACCCCTTTAAAAGCTTCCAAACTCATCCAAAACCATTACAAACTCTCCCAACCTCTTCCCAACTCATCCCATGTACTTTAAACACATAAAAAAGAATAAATAAAGGATACATACCTCAAACCGGGGGTTCTACATAACCTATTAACAAAATTAGGACCCACTGAATCCAAATATGGAATCCATTTTTCAAAATTAAAAACACAGAATTTGCAGTAATTAATTTAAAATTAATCAAATTGTTAAGAAAACATGTTTTAAAAGTTAAAACACTGTCAAAAATTGAAATATTTTTAACTATGAATTCAATTTAAAATTAATGCTAATGACATAAATTATATTAAATTGTAAAAATATATTCTATTTATACTTTAAAACAATTTACTATTATAATTTAACCATATAAATTATCTCGATGAAAAAAGTTGTTTTTAAGTAAAATTTAGCGTGTTTTTACTATTCATCAAAATAAGAACTTTGTCAGAAAAATATCAAAACTTTATCCAATGTAAATTTTTATATATTGATTAAAAATAAGAAGTTTATTTTGTAAAATTGAACTTATAAACTTGTCAAAAAATATATTTAAAATGGGTGTGCCATCAAAAGGCAGTAAAACTACATTTTTTGAAAAATACTTCTTTTATTGAAAAATTGATTTTGTTTTCATATCTCATTCTATAAAATATGTTAGATGAATTATAATGTTATAAAATTAAAAATTTGTTTAATAATATTCATAACAGCTAGTTCATAATATTATAATAATATATCATTGTTTAGTGAAACTCGGTATTGCGTACAACACACGCTATTGAGGAAGGTCGCTTTTATGTGTAATGAAAGCCAAGTCAAGGTTGTGTGTAGGGAAATATTCCATTGGTGTTATATATAACATACTCAAAATATATTTTTGTTATACATTGATCAAAATATATACTTGGTATTGTGTAAAATGAATTTTATTCGAAAGAACTTGAAATTATGTGCATCACAAGCCAAGAATAGTGTTATGTATACTACAAGCTAATATGGTGCTGCGTATAGTGCAAGATAATCTTGGTGAAACGTACAACAAAATAAATAAAATAAATTAAAAATAATAATTCTCATAAAATCTTTGGGTGTTACACGGATATATTATGTCATATTTATGAATGAGTGATTCATTTACTTCACATTTGATGGGAAAGATATTTGATAATGGTGACTTAATCATAATAATAATAATATATATTATTTAAGATACTAAAGGTATTATTTTTTAAAATTCTATATATTTAGAGATGGTAAAAGAATAAGTAATTAAGAAATTGATCAGTAAATGTGATTACCTATTCTTTGAAATAACACTTTTGCATCACCACTTATCGACCATAGGGTTAGATATTTCATGAGAATATCACCTCTATAATATTTATAAGGATATAAGGGTTAAATATTAGGTATTTTTAAAATATATAAGGCTCAATGTGTTTTGAAAATGATATATGATGAGTGAGTTTTTAAATTGGAGGGAGAGGACACATTTGGAATTTATTAAAAGATTAAAATATAAATAAGACATTTTCCTGAAAAATGATTTCAAGTGGAAATTAATTATAAAAAAAATTAGAGTAGAAATAAAAATTTAAAATGAAATATATACTAGTTGTAGTTTTATTTTAGGCCATATACTTTTAATTAACCCCATCATTAATCATTTTTGACTTTAATCGTAGTAACATATTTTTAAATTGTAAATTGATATGAATTTTACCATAAGTGGAAAATTAACTTTTTAATAATACATTTTTGAGATTTTGAGCCTTATTATATTTAATTTTTTGAAGATAATTTTCATAAAATTTATACATTATTTAATAAAAAATTATTTTTTAAAAAATATAATTAATATCATTTTTTCAAACAATTCATTTAATTTGTCATCAATGATAGAAATAAAATCATGGTATTCAAATATAATATTTTCAAACATCCATAATATTTCATAAATATCTAAAACAATTTTTAACGTTATTACTCATGAAAATTTATTTTATATACAATATATTTTATATCATTTATTTTAAATTTTTAGTAAGTGAATAAATATTGTGTTTTCATTTAATTAGAATTATTGATAATTATTTAATTAGTAAAAATTATAAAATAATTTCCATAATGAAACTAATATAATTTTTCTAAAAATAAATCCTTATATTAATTTAGAAAATGATTTAGTGTCAATGTGATCTTATAAGATCTATTTAACATTAAGAGAGTGTCATTTTTTATTTTTCCTATCATAAATTAATTTATCAATCATATGTAAGGAAATATGGATGAATGTGGATATATCCTAGATAAATTGATCAAAATGGATGACAGACATTGATATTTTTGGATAAAAGAGACTGTTATATAAATTATATATTCACATCAAAATTTTTTCCATATTTTCTTTATTTTACCCTTAACAAGGTGAAAAAAATTTAATCTTATCTATATTCATATTAAACAAAAGAGTTACTATAGGAACAAAACCTTATTACCTTACGTATTCTTGAATTTTAGTCAAGAAATAATTTAAATTAAAATATAGTACCTTTTAATTTTTTTGAATTTTAGAGAAATGTGATATAATACATACATAACATTCCATATTCATGTGGAGAAGATACCACAAAAACCCTATCTATATATTCAAAGTATAAAACTTTTAAAATAAAACATGTTTTCATTGAAAAATATTCATAACAGTTAACTCGGATTCCATATTTTTCAATAGCATCCTTATAACCAGTGAAAATCATTTAAAAACATTGGATGTGCACAAAAATCTCAATAAGAGATATAAAAAGATGAAATTAAACATCAGTCCATGGATACATGTAACATGTGAAATCATTTTGAAAAAAAGGCATACTTCTACCCATATAAACATACCTTGTGAAACTTGATATTTCCATGATATTCCCAAAAAAACATATAGAACATAAGTAATTTGAAAATGGTATATTGTGGCATTACTTACATAATCTTGTAACCCTCTCAGCTACCTTATAATTTGTAACCCTCACGACTACCTTAATAATTGTGTAACCGTCCCTATTACAGTTGGAGTAACTATACGGCTGACTTGTAACTTAGACATACCAAATTAATTTTAGGTAGATATATCCCCCCCTTTCATTATAATGAATTACCAAGAACCATAACATAAGCATACAACATTTATAATTGTATAAAAACATTGCTTTTGAATCTTTTAAATAGAGTTTATAAAAAGGATTTAAAAAGAAAAAACCCTTAAAACAAATCATATAATTGAAGTGAGACATAATAGAATGTATGTTATGTGTATATAAACAACAAATAAACATAATTTAACATAATATAATGTGTATTATTCATACAAAAAATTTTAATATCATGTAAATAATTAAGTAGAAGGTAAACCCAAAGAATGGAAACCACATTTTGAATTCCCTTGCCTTAGGTTTGTCTTACATAAACTCATTTAAACCTCCATTATAATGGATAAAATAGTGTTATTAATATCTTATAGAAACATACTCATCTTTATAATACCTTATATGATCATTTCATTATATCATTTCTCTCTTTAATTGTTAGTATTTGGTTCCTAGCATTGTTTTGGGTGTGTTCTTTACAAGATTTCCATGATCAGTTCACGTTGGATATTCATGTCGATTGGAAGTGAAAATAAAGAGTGAGAATAGAGTTGTATTTGAATATTTACATAACCATAAATTATACCATTTATCATTTTGAATTTTTAAATGAGTATTACTCATAAGTTAAAACATTATTGATATCTATTTAGGTCATTTTGGTGATTCTTCAATCGTAAAGAACTCATTTTGTATTATAAATTAATAAAATGGGTAACAAATTATTCCATAACATTATACAAGATATAATATATAAATTATAATATGGTTCGACTATAAAATTTTGTTTCATGACTGGTCTTAAAGAATGTAAAAGAAATTGAAATCACATCATCCACAATGTCGGTAAATCGACACATCACGGACTATGATTTAATTTCATAAATAAGTGGGAGATGAGAAGAATTATAATGGTGATTCATATATAAACATGATGAAATAAATAAAATTTAAGACCCTAGATATATCATTACTATTGGATAAGCGGATTTCTGTTAGGTTGGTATGGAGTATGATATTCTCCTATGATACCAACTGTAGGAATGAAATGATGATGTAGATGCTCAATATACAATAAGGGGGGTGAATTTTATACATTAAAAATTCTTTGGGAACTTTTAATGTTTTTTAGACACCATTCTATTTTTTAACAAGGTTAAACAAGGTAAATTCACAAAACCTCTAAGTTCTACAAACTTTCTTGATTCCAGAAATGTGATTTCAAGAATGTAATTCTGAAAAAGTGATTCTGAAAATGAAACTTATCAAAACTTTACAAAGATATAGATTCTTCCTTAAAGCATATATAATCTCACTAAATCATATTATACAAGTATAAGAAATTATAAGAAATTTATACTTTCCTCAACAACCAAAATGCAGTGGAAAACTTGAAATAATACATGTAACAAGTAGTAAATATTTTAACCCAAAGAGGAGGGTATCCAACAACCTTGGATAAAGGTCCCTTTATTTATACTTTCAAGAATGTCTGTCTTACCCACACCAGGGTAAGCCTTTGATACAAATATTAATTTCTATCTTGATATCCCCACAAGCCCTCGAACTTCAAGGTAGTCAGAACCTCTTTCTTCCTATCCCCGGAAGCCCTTGAATGTACTCAGCAACAATGGGAGTTGCACAAAGAAATTCTGAACAAGGTGTTTAGTATGAACAAAGCATGAAAGCCTCTCTATCTATAAATCACTTCAATAACATGTAATCTCTAGATCGATCAACTTGTTGTGAGCTCGTTAAAATGAGCTCCTATTTATATTCACATTCTCAACGGTCGGCTCCCTCCCCCAACGGTCATATTTTTCCCTTAATTTTGGAGGGACTTGTACATGTGTCACTCAAACAATGGTTAGTTAGTAACTGAATGAACGACATCATTTTAAAACCAAAACTTGTGTAAGATAAAATATGGTTTCTTGACCAAATTCATTTTTCAGAATGTAAGGAAAAAATTTGGATTTTAACCAAAAACCATTCAGTGTTTATAATACATAAATATTCGGATTCTATTTTACAAATAATTAGTACCCTGAATTCTATAGAATTCTAGAGTCTGAATTTCAAGGAAATTTGGAATCTGAATGTATAAGAATTAAGAGTCAGAACATACAAAGTTTGGAGTCTGAATTCATTAGAATTCGGAGTCTGAACATACAAAGATCGGAGTCTAAATTTTTTAGAATTTGGAGTCTGGAAAAACAAAGTTCAGAACCTGAATTTAGAGAATTTAGAGTCTGAACTTACAATTTTTGGAACCTAAATTTAGAGAATTCGAAGTCTGAACTCGGATCTTGAAAATAGAATGCTCTATATCTAGGTATTTATAGGATTCCGAGGTTTTGGATACAAAACTAAATTTTATATTTAGACATTCTATGAACAATGAAATACATGGTAATGATAAATTTTCATGGGGAAGGAAAATTTCTCTTATAAAAACAAAACTGGTTAAGGGGAAAATTTTCTTGAGGAAGGAAAATTTCCTTTAAGGAAGGAAAATTTTCCTTATTAGGATAAAATACATTTTTACTTAAGATAAGGTGTTTATGATTTTCAAAACATGAAGTAATGGAAAAGTCATAAGGAAACCTTATTGAATCAACAATCTCCCCGTTTTTGGAAAGCACAAACATCCTTATGAAAAAGAATATAAGGACTTAGAAAATATTTTTGGGAACGTTGAATGTAAAACATATCTCCCTTAACACATGAGCATAGATGAATTCGACTAACTCTCCCTTAGGCTATGGAAACACTAAGGATCTTATTCTAGATTTCCAGAATGAGACTTATCATTTTATTGCATATGAAAATCTTCTTTGATAAGAACTCCCCCTTAGATGAACTCCCCCTAACATAGGAAAATTTCTTATTTTCTTAGTATTATTTTTCCTTTCTCCCCCTTTGTGATTTTCAAAAAGGATTAAAGGGAATGAAAAAGAAAATATGGTACCTGAAATGTTAGTACTAGAAAACAAAATATATGAAGAGAAACCCAAAAGTTTCATTACGATTGGAAAATTTTGTACAGATAAGGGATACAAAAAATGATTGGAATTGAACAAATTTTATCCTTACTTATCGTTAGGCATAATCTTCTTCACAATGGTTTTGATCTTCTTGAGTTCCTTGTGATCTTCCTCTACTCGTTTAAGAAGCTGATCCTGATCTTCGGTTTTCTTTTCTGAGGCTTTGATTCTTTATTCCTGAGCCTCAAGAACCTCTGCCTGAGCCTTCAAGGAATCTTATTGTTTGACAATATTTTCTTCTATATCAATAATGAGATCCCTTTCTCTTTTCCAATGCTGAGCAACTGAATACAACTTCCCATTCAGATCTTTTACTTTTTGAATTTGAGAATTCTGTTCTAGGGTTAGATTTTTCTAGAAGCTATTTGTGGGATACTTAATCTTCACATCTTCAGTGTCAAATGCATCCTTGACACTTTCATGGTATTCATCATGAACTATCATGTCTTCTATGGTTTTCCTTGACCAACTGGTCATTTTCTTGCAAGATCTTTTGTGGGATTCATAGTTTATGAAAAATGTTTTGAAATCTGCTTCAAGCTTGACACACTTATACATCACCATGGATACTGAATCCGATTTCTGATTCAAGGAATGTTGAAACATTTGGAATCTCAATTATATGCTTTCAAATATAGGGATAGTTCAAACAAGCTTCTTCAAGGACTGTACTATGAAATCATGTCCCAGAGAGGATGATTCTGAATCTGAAATTTTGCTTGGTGAGGTTTCTTTTTCTAACTCAGCAGCTTTCTTCTTTGAATATCCACCAACACCCTTCTTCTTTACCACAACATTGGTGGGTATATCAACTAAAACGTATTATCCTTTATTAGCTTTCGGAATGGCTTCCACTTTTTTAGGAGATTCATATTCACTATCAGATAGCTGAACAATTTTGTCTTCCTCTAACTCTTCCTTCTCCGCTCCTGCCTTATCATCTTCTGGATGAATGAAATCATGATTAGAACTTTCTTCTTCAGGTAGCTTATTCACTTCTTCTTCAACCTTTTCATCTTCACCTTTCTCATCTTTCCTAGGGTTATCATGCTTTGAAGACTCAACTTTAAAAGTTCATATTGAAAGCTTCTCAGATGGACTTTTCTTTTCATGAAAATCTTCTACTTGATTTATGAGATATTTGGTATCACCACTACCTTATTCTTCTTCTTCTTCTTCCTCCACCACATTTTCTTGAACTTTTTCCAGAGTCACATATTTATTTCCTAGTGTCTCTGGTAAAGCTTCTACTAGGGAGGATTTTGGTACCAGAATGTTTTCATAGGCCTTCTCAGCATCCTTCAGAATAGATTGTACAATCCCTACTTCAGTCATCTTCTTCTTTTGTTTCTTTTATTTTTCTTTATTTTCAAGATCATCAGCAGTATTTACTTTTATAGATTTTGCTTCAGCAGAATATAAACCAAATCTAGGATCCCCTGCTTTCTTTTTTCTCCTTGGATTCCCTCCATTTTTCTACTACCTCATATGGATATGCTTTTTTCTTCTTAGGCTTTGGTTGTTCGAATTGGGATTCCTTGGTTTCTAGAGTTTTTTCCTTCTATTCTACTTCCTTCAGCTTCCTCTTCCTTCTTGCCTTCTTAGAGGTCTCATCGGCCTCCGGTTTCTTTGATAAGGCTTCAGCTTCTACCTTAGGTAGATCATAAAATTCTTCAGATTCTTTTGAAAATACAACATTCATCCTTCTTAGAGTTTCATCACTTACCAACATGACTTTTCAATTCCTTGGCTTAGAACTACAAGGTATTTTTAAGGACTCTAAACACTAAACAATCAACTTTTTGGGAATGGATGGATACATAAGAATATAAGCCTTTAGATTTCCATTCTTTATATTCTCAATTTTAATCATAATATGCTTAACCAAGTTAATCTTTCTTAGATTCACCAAGAAATCTAGGATATACATGTCACTTTTCTTCAAATTATCCTTGTCCCCTTTTCTCGGAAAGATGAATTTTGAACCCAAATTCGAGAATCCAGAAATTTGTAGATAGGTGGACAATCTTTGGAGTCTTATCATCTGAAAATCTGAGGCAATCCATATCCTTCACCTTTACAAAGATTCCTTGAACATATGGAAGCTTATGTGAGCAGAACTCTGCCTCACCCTCATAAGGAACTCCAATCAAACTGGTTGCCTTGGTTTAAGAAAGAGCATAAGTCTTCCCATATCTCAAGAAGAAGAATTTATCTTTTCCTTCTTCCTTGAAAAGACATGCTGACTCATAGAATTCAACCAAAAAGTCCAGATATACCAGATCATGAGCTCCTAGTTTCGATACGCAAACACTCTCCCATCCGTTCAGGTTGATGTTCTTTGAGATGATAGAATCATACTTAGCAAAGAAATTTGGATGAACCAACCTTTCTCTATAAATCTACCATTCATAAATCATCTTGACAGTTGACACGTCATTCTAGAAAGATACTTCGATGGACATTCGGAGTTAAGAAAACCGTGAAAATCTAGAATGGGCTTATTTAGGAGGGCAGGGCTTCAGCATGAGAAAGTATGGATTTCGATGTAGGACTACCATTTGGAGTTCCTTTATATAGGCATTTGGGGTGACAGTTCAGCTTCCATACTCAATCCGACGGTTGAGAAACCTTATGATTATATTAGATGATTGAGATGATATCCGGAAGGAAAATTTGATAGAATCCAATCATTTGAGGTTTTAAATAAAAAAATTCTGGTTTAAGAAAAAGTGAATACGAAAATTTAAAAATAGATGAAAATACCAACAAGTAAAAAATGATTACAAAAAAAATTATGAAAGGAAGCATACCATTCGAATTGCTAGGAATATTATTCGTATTGAGTAAAATTCTTCTTGAATAATTTTAGATTCCAAAAATTAGGATTACGAAAATTTTGACTATAAAAAATTTTTAAACTAAGAAAAATTTATTACAAAAAATATAACTACGGAAATCTTCATTATGAAAAATTTTGAACTACAAAAATCTTCATTAAAAAAGTTTAAAGTAAAAATATCATCATTACGAAAAATTTTGAAGTACATAAATCTTCATTACGAAAATTTTAAGTACGAAATTTTTCATTATGAAAATTTTAAGACTATGAAAAAGATATAGACTACGAAAAATTTTAGAGAATGAAAATTTTAGAAATCAAACAAACAAATGTACTCCCTCTATGAGAAGGAGTTTTTTACTATATGGATATTTGTTTCAACAAGAAGTTAACATGGATGATTACCTTATGGTTATCATTCCTAACTTCTGTTTAATGTATTCATATCTATCGGAGGGTAAATATTTTGTGAAAATATCATCAAGTTGATCTTGTGTACCAATAAATTAAAGAATGATATCTCCTTTTTGTATGTGATCCCTAAGAAAGTGATTCCTAATATCAATGTTCTTTGCATAAGGGTGATGTGCCTGGTTCTTACATAAGGAAATGGCACTAGTATTATCACACAAAATTTTTGTTTTGGTAAAATTGATACAATAGTCTGTGAGTGTGTGTTGTATCCCAAACACCTGAGCACAACAACTTCTAGCTGCTATATATTCAGCTTCAGCAGTGGAAAGTGCTAATTAGTGTTGCTTTTTGGAAGACCAAGAAACTAATGAATCTCCTAATAAATGACAAGTTCCAAATGTACATTTCCTATCCATTCTACATCCACCAAAATCAGTATCTGGAAAAAATTTTAAAACAAAATCATTTTTGGATGTCTAAAAGAGTCCTAGATCCATGATTCCCTTTATATAGCAAAAAATCCTTTTCACTACCTTTAAATGAGATTCCATAGGATTGGATTGATATCTTTTACATAATCATATTGAAAATATTAAGTCCAGATGACTAGCTGTCAAGAAAAGTAGACTTCCTATCATACCTCTAAAAGATGTTTGATCTATTGGTTTCCCTACTTCATCAAGATCAAGTGAATTTGAGTTACCAATGGGAGTACATATACTATTAGTGTTGTCATATCCATACTTTTTATGAATATATTTAATATACTTATTTTGGGATATATAGATTCCTTCTGGTTTTTGATAAATTTGAAAACCAAGGAAAAAATTTAACTAACCCATCATACTCATTTCAAACTCAGATTTCATTAGATCTACAAAGGAACCAGTTAAAGATTGTTGAGTTAAACCAAGTATAATATCATCTACATAAATTTGTACAATCAAAACATTTTTCTTATCTTTCTTTATAAAAAGTGTTGGATCAGAATTTCCCATAACATTTTTTTTATGAAAAAATCCTATATGTCTATCATACCAAGATTGAGGGGATTTTTTAAGTCTATACAAGGATTTGTTAATTTTAAAAACATGTCCAGGATATTTTGTATCTTTAAAACTATGATATGTTCAAAAAAACTTCATCTTGTAAAAAACCATTAAGTAAAGCACATTTAATATCCATTTGAAAAAGTTTGAAATTGAAGAATGCATAAAAGGAAAGTAGGATACGAATAGATTCAAGTCTAGCTACTGGAGAATAGGATTCTTTATAGTCTATTCCTTCTTATTGATTATAGACTTTAGAAATAAACCTAGATTTATTTCTTACCATGATTCCATTTTCATCACATTTATTTCTGAAGACCCATTTTACTCCAATAATAGAAGTTTCCTTAGGTCTTTCAACCAAGGTCCTGACTTTATTCCTTTAGAATTAATTTATCTCATCTTGCATAGCATTTACCCAATCATCATCACCTAAAACTTAATTTGTGATTTTTGGCTCTAATTGGAAAAGGAATGCTAGATGTTCTACTTCATTTCTTAAGGATCTCCTAGTACTTACTGGTTGATTAACATCACTAATGATACTATCACTGGGATGATTTTTTTGAAACCACTGATTTGGGTTTTGTAAAACCTATTCATCAACATAGGGTAGAGAGTCTTCTAGGGTAAATGATTCAGAAACATTTTCTTGAACATTTTCCTTATTAGAAGGATCTTCTAACAATGGTTGATAATCAGTTTTTGAAAACACATTCGAAGATATAGGTTGAGGTTGTTTAAAAATAAAAGGATTAGTTTCATCAAATTTGACATGCAGTATTTCTTTAATAGTACAAGTATTTTTGTTGAAAACTCTATAATCCTTATAAGTTGTGGAGTATCCTAAGAAAATTCTTTCTTCATATTTTGGTGAGAATTTATGAATATTATCTTTAGTATTTAGAATGAATACAATGCAACCAAAAACCTTGAAGTAGGAAAGTCTAGGTTTTCTACCATTCCATAACTCATAAAGAGTTTTATTATAAAAAGGTTTATTCAAAACACAATTTATAGTTTAACAAGAAGTAATTATAGCTTCAGTCCAAAAATGTTTGGCTATAGAATATTCACACAACATGGTTCTTTTTATCTATTGAAGAATTCTTTTTCTTCTTTCAGCAACACTATTTTATTGAGGTGTTCTGGGTGCTGAGAAGTTAGGAGTAATGCCTTTTCTACTAAAAAAGGTTTCAAAATCAGAATTTTGAAATTCTCCTCCATGATCACTATGAATAGTTATCAAAGGAAGGTTTTTCTCATTTTTAACTTGGGCTCTAAAACTTTTGAGATAAGAAAAATCATTAGATATCTTTGCTAGAAAATAGATCCACGTAAATCTAGTGTAATCATCAACTAAGACAAAAACATAATATTTGCTTCTAATGCTTCCAGTTTGTGTTAGACCAAAGAGATCCATGTGCACTAACTGTAATGCATCAGTGGTTCAGACTTCACCGACTAATTTAAAACTTGATTTATGTTTCTTTCCATATTGAAAAGGATCACAATATTTTGAAGAATCAAATATAATCATCGGTATATCCTCAACTAGTCTATTATTAGAGAGTTTTCATAAGTTTCTTAGGTTACAGTGTCCTAACATTTTATGCCACAACCAAGAATGATCTTCCATTGCACTAAGTAAAGGTAGGTCTTGGATCCTATGGTATTCTAAGTCTAGTTTTTAAATATTCTCTTTCCTATTGGAAGAAAGAACAAACTCTTCCTTGAAATTGTGTACTAAGCACTCGTCATTCTTAAAATTCACAAGGTAACCTTCTTCACATAATTGGTTTATGATAATGAGGTTTTGCTTAAGACCCTTAACAAATAAAACATTTGAAATCAATGTTTTTCCAAGATGAATAATGTTACCTATACCAATAATTCCTCCCTTAGAATTATCTTTGAAAGTTACTTTCCCTACTTTCGTCAAGATAATCTTTTCAAAGAAGTTTCTTTTACTAGTCATATTCCAGAAACATCCACTATCCATGTACCAAGTATTTCTATTGGTACTTTCCTTATTTTCCTAAAAATAAGAATGTTATACTTTCTGAATCCAAACATTATTGGATCCAGAAACTTCCGAAAGAAATATTTTAGGTATTCACATTTCCTTAGAGAAATAAGCTTTATGAAAACATAAAAACTGGGTTTTGTTTAAGGAACAAATTTTGGCCCAGTGCCCACCACACTGACACTTAGTGTAGAATCGAGCACTTTGAGGAACAAAATAATTGTTACTAAAAATTGGTTTTGAACTAGTATAACCAAATCCAGAATTATTCCTTAGAGGTCAAATTTGAGAATACATCTTATCAAAATTTTCCTTATCTAAGGTATAGTTTGAAAAACACTTCCTCAAGGAAAATTTTTCATACTTTAGTCTAATCACTATGTTCCTATCTTCCAAAACATTAGTTTTAGCACTAGAGATAGGCTCGAGATGATTTTTCTTAGAAATTACTTTTTCTAGATCCTTTGAATTTTTATCCTTCTCAAAATTAACTTCATTAATTTTTTTGAAATACTTTCAAAATCAAAGGTGTTCATATCAAGATCTTTATAATGATCTGATATTTCATTAGTGAGAATAGAAATACTAGAATTTTCCTTATCCAACATCCTCTAGACATTAGAATTTCCATTCTCAAGAAGCTTAGAAAACCTAGACACTTCTTCATAGGTAGGTATGGTATTATCTTTATTAGGAGAAGATTATTCATCTGAGGATTCATATTATTTACTATCACTCTAATTAGAATTAAAGGATGCATTGGTCATTGATTCATTATTTTGTACCTTAGCCATTAAATAATGATTTTCAATAGGTAGTCTGGCAATTAGACCAAGATTCTTCTGTCGAAAAGATTATTAATATGAGGATTCATTAGAAGAGTGTCCACCACTGGCACTCTGAGTGTCATTAGCTTTCAAGACATTCTTAGCTTTAGCTTTGTAGTACTTATTTCTATATCTCCCAGAATGATTTTCCATTCTTTCTTTTCTATTAAGCATAGGACAATCGGGCCTTATATGTCCAGATCTTTTTCATTCAAAACAGGTGACTATCGAGTCTTTCTTATCATTCCTTTATTTATTTTTTTTATCTATACTGAAATTCTTTCTTCCCAACTATCTTGTTCATCCTTCAAGCAAGATTATATAATTCATTTTTAGAATGTTCACTTTCACTGGATTCGGATTGTATAAAAACCTTCTTAGATTTAGATTTTGTATCTCTCTCATCAGTCTTGGATTTCATATGATTTGAATTAGTTGTAAAAGCAACACTTCCATTCCCATTCTTCTTCTTAACATTCTCAGCATCTCTCTTCATTCTAGTTTTATGTTGAAGAATAGTTCCAAACAGATCTTAAAGAGTAATCTATGAGACTTTTCTATTCTCATCTATTGATTTTCTCATTGATTCCCACTCATTAGGCATGATGTATATGATATTGTCTACAAGTGCCTCATCGTCCAAAACTTTTCACCCATGGATGGTAAGATTTTGACAATAGTCACAAATCTCTGTTGTACCTTACAAATAGGTTCTCCAAAAGGAAAGAAAAAACAATGGTACTCAGCTCTATGCATAGCTCTTCTAGTTTTAATAACTTTTCAAGTACCAAAATGTGTAACCTCAAGTTTCTTCCCAATAAAATTTTCTACTTCACAAGAAAAAATATGGCTATATATATTCCTGGTCATGGAACACAACAAAGTACTGTGTACCTTATAGTTAAGTGGATATTCTAACTTCTCTTGATTAGTAATTGTTCTGACTTATCTAGAATCTTTTTATCTCCAGTAAGCATTACAAAGTTTTCCACTCCATTTTTGATGAAAAAAGTCTTTATATGATCTCTCCAATATTTGTAATCATTTCCATCAAAAATATGTGGCCTAGTAGGATTTATGTTATATATGGAACCGACATTCATTCTTACCATATTAAATAAAATATTTTCACACAAACATGTCAGTAATAAAATTTTGTAAACAAGGATAAAAATATCTTAAGTAAAATATAGAACAATGAAAAAATTGAGAAAAAAAACTTATATGTGAATATAAGTATTTCAGAGACCTCCTCTTATACCAATTGTTAGGTTGGTATGGAGTATGATATTCTCCTATGATACCAACTGTAGGATCGAAATAATGATGTAGATGCTCAGTATATAAGAGGGGGGTGAAATGTATCCTTTAAAAAAATTTGGGAACATCTAAGGTTGGTTAGAAACCTTTCTGCTTTTTAACAAGGTTAAACAAGGTAAATTCACAAAACCTTTAAGTTCTGCAACCATGCTTGATTCTGGAAATGGGATTCTGAGAATATAATTCCCAAAAAGTGATTCCAGAAATGAAACTTATCAAAAGTTTACAAAGATAAATATTCAACCTTAAAGCATAAATAATCTCACTAAATTAGAGTATACAAGTATAAGAAAGTATAAGAAAGTTATACTTTCCTCAACAACCAAAATGCAGCGAAAAAAATGAAACAATATAATAAATAAGTAGTAAATATTTTAACCCAAAGAGAAGGGTATCCAATAACATTGGATAAAGGTCCCTTGAATTATACTTTCAAGAAATTCTATCTTACCAACACCAGGCTAAGCCCTCGATATAAAGATTAGATTATGTCTTTCTATCCCCAAAAGACTTCAAACATCAAGGTAGTTGGCCCCTCTGTCTTCTAATCCCCGAAATACCTTGAATGTACTCAGAAAAATTCAGATTCGCATGAAGAAATTATGAATAAGTTGTTCAGTATGCACAAAGCATGAAAGTCTCTCTCTCTAGAAATTACTTCAGTAGCATGTAATCTTTAGATCGATCAACTTATTGTGAGCTCGTTTAAATGAGAACCTATTTATAGGCACATTCTCAATGGTCGACTCCATCATCCAATGGTCATATTTTTCCTTGAATTTCATAGGGACCTGTACACATGTCACTCAAACAATGGTTAGTTAGTAACTGAATGCATAACATAATTTTATAACCAAAACATTTGAAGCAAAAATATAGTTGCTTGACCAAATTCATTTTTCAGAATTTAAGGAAAAAAATTAGAGTCTAACCAAAAACCATTTGGTGTTTATAATATGTAAATATTAAGATTCAGTTTTCTAAATAATTTGTACCTTGAATTCTATAGAATTCCAGAGTCTCAATTTCAAGGAAATTCGAAATCTAATGCATAAGAATTCGAAGTATGAACTTACATGTTTGGAGTCAGAATTCATTTGAATTCAGAGTCTGAACTTACAAAGTTCAGATTCTGAATTCATTATAATTCATAGTCTAGACTTATAATGTACAGAACCTGAAATCAAAGAATTCTGAGTCTAAAATTACAATGTTCAGAACCTGAATTCAGAGAATTCGGTGTCTGAACTCGAATCTTGAAAACAGAATTCTCTTTATCTAATTATTTATATGATTCTGAGGTTTTTGATATGAAACTGAATTTTATATTTAGGCATGCTATGATCAATGAAAAACATGGTAAGGATTAATTTTCTTGGGGAAGGAAAATTTCCCTTATGAAAACAAAATAGGTTGAGGAGAAAATTTCCTTGAGGAAGAAAAATTTCCTTAAGGAATGAAAATTTTCATTATTAGGATAAAATACATTTTGCCTTAAGATAAGTTGTTTGTGATTTTCAAAACGTGAAGGAATGGAAAATTCATAAGGAAACCTTACTGACTCAATAATTTGTGGAATGAAGAAGAATAGAAAAATAAAAGAAAAGAAAGAAAACAATAGAGGATGTTTACCTCTTGATCTCTTCTACTTGAGATCGTTATTAATGCCCTTGGTTTTTTCCTTTTGGTGATATTATCTAATCTAAGAAGTGGGTAAGATCCTTGGGAGTAGTATTGTGCAGAACATAGGTAGGGATCAAGGGTTGAGAGGTATTAGAGGAAGTGGGGAATGACTGTGGTATTTATAGTGTAGAAGAGGAGGTATTTTTCATTATTTTAATAATTATTATAATATTTTCTACTCAAGACTATCAATAGTATTAATTTATGTGACCCAAAATAGTAATAATGGAATTTTTTTTAAACCATGTGGGCTTAAAACACTTATGATGTCATAAATAGTTCATTTAACAAATAATTTGAATATACGGTATTTTATCATATTTCACTATTCCTAAACAATTCAATAATTTAAGTAAAGTCAAAAAAATTCACCCTAACCATTTTTAAATGTGTAGAATTCAAAACCGATCTCCATTTTTTGAAATAATTTTCTAAATATTATTTATCTAATTTTTACTAAAAAATATAATTTATTAAAAAATAACAAATTTAAATTGGCAAGTCATTTTGAACACCTTGAAAAATTAATCAAGTTTTCATTATCATAATTCCTTAAGAAAATAAAATAATAATACAATTTATTATGTATGAATGAGTGATTCATTTACTTCCCATTTGATGGGAAGGATGGTTGATAATGGTGATTTAATCACAGTAATAATATTTTAGATTATTTAAGATACTAAAGGTATTATTTTTTGTTAATTCAATATATTTAGATAAATTAAAAGAATAAGTAATTAAGAAATTAATCAGTAAACATGATTACTTATTCATTGAAATAACACTTTTGCATCTCCACTTATAGACCATAGGGTTAGTTATTTCCAGATAATATCACCTATATAACATTTATAAGGATATATTAGACATATTTTTTTTTGTTTTTGAAATCTATAAGGATCAATGTGTTTTAAAAATTATAAATGATGAGTGTCTTTTTAAATGGGAGGGAGAGGACAGATTTGAAATTTATTAAACGATTAAAATATAAATAAGTCATTTCCATGATAAATGATTCCACGTAGAAATTAATTATAATAAAAAGAGTACATGTTAGAAATAAAAATATAAAATGAAATTTATACTAGTTGTTGTTTCATTTTAAACCATATTTTTTTAATCCCTATATTAATCATTTTTGACTTTCATTGTTGTAACATCTTTTTACATCATATATATATATATGAATTTTACTATAAGTGGAAAAATAACTCTTAAATAGTGCATTTTTTAGATTTTTAGCCATATTATATTTACCTTTTTTAAGATAATTTTCTTACAATTTATACATTATTTAATAAAATATTATTTATCATAAAATATCATTAATGTCATTTTTTCAATCAAATCATATAATTTGATGTAATATGTAGAAATGAAATGATGGTATTCAAATATAATATTTTCAAACATCCATAATATAACATAAATATCTAAAACTTTTTTTTAATAGTATTAATCATGAAATATTATTTTATATAAAAAATATAAAAAATAATTTATTTTACATTTTTAGTAATGAATAAATATTGTTTTGTCATTGCGTAAGAATTTTTCATAATTATCTAATTAATAAAAATTATAAAATAATTACCATTACAAAATTAATTTAATTATTCTAGAAATTACAACTTATATTAATTTATAAAATGATTTTGTGTCAATGTGATCTTATATGATCTATTAATAGTAAGTGACTGCTATTTTTTATTTTTCCTATCATAAATTAATTTAACAGTCTCATGCAAGGAAATGCGGATGAAAGTGGATATATCATAGGTAAATTGATCAAAATGGATGACATGCATTGATATATTTGGATAAAGGAAATTGTTATATATATTATAAATTCACATCATATTTTTTCCCATATTTTCCTTATTTTACCCTTACCATGTTGACAAGAATTTACTCTTATCTATATTGATGTTGATCAAAAAATAGACTTTAAGGACACAACCTTATTACATTAAATTTTCTTGATTTTTAGTCAAGAAATAATCTACATTTAAATTTAGGATCTTTTCAAGTTTTTATATTTATTGAAATGTGATATAATACATACATAACATTCCACATTCAGGTGGAGAAGATACCACAAAAACACTATCCATATCTTTCAAAATATAAAACATTTTAAATAAAACATTTTTTGTTTGAAAAAATTTCATAACATTTAACTAGTCTTCCATATTTATCTTTCACATCCTTATAACCTGTGAAAATTATTTAAAAACGTTGGATGAGAACAAAAATCTCAATAAAGGATATAAAAAGAATAAAATAAACCTCTTTCCATCAATTCTTGTAACATGTGAAATCATTTTGAAAAAAATACATACTTGTACTCATATAAACTTACCTAGTGAATCTTTAGATTTCCATGATATTCCCAAAAAAATATAGAACATAATTAGAACCATAATGTTATATTGGGGCATTACTTACATAATCTTGTAAACCTCTTAGCTACCTTATAATTTGTACACTCACGACTACATTACAACTTGTGTAACCATCGTATTTACAGTTGGAGTAACAATACAGATGGCCTATAACATAAACATATCCAATTATTTTAGGGAGATATAGGTCCATCCTTTCATTATAATGAATTCCCAAGAAACATAACATAATCATACAACATTAATAATTATATAAAAACATAGCTTTTAAATATTTTAAATTGAATTTATAAAAATTGATATAAAAAGAAAAACCCATTAAAAATCATATAATTAAAGTGAGATTTAATAGTTTGAATGGAATATGTACATAAACCATAAATAAACACAATTTTACATAATATAAAAAGTATTTATCACAAAAACAATTTTAATACCACGTAAATAATTAATTATTTGGTAAACCCAAAGAATGGAAATTGGGTTAGGAATTCCCTTACCTTAGGTTTTTCTTAATTCAACACATTTAAAACTCTTATATAATGGCTAAAAGAGTGTTATTATTATCTTATATAAACATATTCATCTTTATAATACCTTATATGATCATTTCATTACATCATTTCACCCTTTAATAGTTAGTATTTTGTTCCTTTCATTGTTTTGGGTGTGTTCTTTACATGATTTTTATGATCAGTTCATGTTGGATATTCATATCGATTGGAAGTAAAAATAAAGAGTTGGAATAGAGATGTATTTGAATATTTCTATAACTATAAAATATAAAATTTATAATTTTGAATTCTAAAAGTATTATTACTCATAAATTAATACATTATTGATATTTGTTTTGGTCATTTTGTCTATTATTCGATCATAAAGAACTCATATTGTTTTATAAATTAAAAACAATAGTAAAAAATGATTCCATTACCTTATATAAGATATAATAAATAAATTATAATCTGGTTCAACTATAAAAAATGGTTTTATGACTGGTCTTCAAGTAAGTAAATGAAATTGAAATCACATCGTCCACAATGTCGCTAAATCAACAAATCACGGACGGTGTTTTAATTTCCTAAATAAGTGGGAGATGTGAAGAAGTATAATGGTGAGTCATATATAAAAATGATGAATTAAATAATATTTAAGACATTAGATCCTTCATTCCTCTTGGATAAGGGGAGTTTTGTAAATAAGAAGAATAGAAAACAAAATTAAAACAAAATATAGAAAACAAAAGAGGATGTTTACCTCTTGATCTCTTCTCTATGAGATCCTCCTTAAGGCCCTTGGTTTTAGACTTTTGGTGATACCAATAGATCTCAAAATAGGATAAGTTCCTTGGGAGGATTATTGTGTAGAACATAGGTAGGGATCAAGGGTTGATTGTTGTTGGAGAAGAGGGAAATGACAGTGGAATTTATAGTGGAGGATTAGAGATATTTTTCATTATTTTAATCATTATTATAATACTTCCAATCAAGACTATCAATAGTAATAATTTATGTGACCCAAAATAGTAATAATAGAATTTTTGTTTGATCTAAGTGGTATTAAAACATTTATGATATCATAAATATTTTATTTAACTGATAATTTGAATATACGGTATTTTACCATATTTCATTATTCCTAAAAAATTCAATAATTTTCCAAAAATCACAAAAATTCACCCTAACCATTTTTTAATGCGTGGAATTCAAAAATAAACTCCAATTTTTTAGAATATTTTTCAATATATTATTAATTTATTTTTTATATAAAATCATTATTTATTCCAAAATAACAAATTTAAATCTATAACTCATTTTCAACACCTTGAAAAATTAATCAAGTTTTCATTATCAGTGTTCTCTTCCAGCTAAACTACTTCTGGAATCAATAAATGAGTTAAATATGGCATGTACTTTCTCAACATCAAAACATTTAAAACATTGTGTAACTGAGACAAACATGGAGGAAAATTTACTCAGTAGGAGACTGTCCCAACCTTCTCCCAAATTAAATATGGTCAAATGAACCACAGACATATCATTACTCTTTTACCAAAATTCATAACACTTTTCCATGGTGAGATTCTAAGGAAATCATGATCACCTACCTCAAAATAAAATTCTTTCCTATTATTGTCTACATAACTTTTCTTCCCACTACGAGTTATCCTCATTTATTGATGGATCATCATCACTTTCTCATCCACTACCTCTCCCAATTATGGTCTAATAAACTTCTTTTTCCCATAATTATCCCGTAAAGCTTGAGTTCTACACCACTTCTCATTCAATTCCTTGAATGGTTCCATCTATATACTGGAATATAATCTATTATTATATGAAAACTCAACTGAAAAAGATGTTTATCCCAACATTCTTGGTAGTCTATTGAACAATCTTGAAGAATATATTCCAATGTTTGAATCCTTTGTTCTGATTTTCCATTGGATTGTGGATGAAAAGTTTTATAGAAATTTAATTATGTTCTCGATGAATCCTAAAGGACCATCCACAAATTATAAGTGAACCTAGGATCCTGGTCTGATATAATTTAAAGAGGAACTCCATATAACCAGAAAATATCATTGAGGTACAATCAAGAAAGCTAATACAAAGATATTTCATCCTGAATTGAAATAAATTTTTTTGATTTAATCAGCCGATAAGCAATAACCCATATCATATTGTTATGTACAGAAGTCTTAGGTAGTTCCACCACAAAGTCCATTGTTATATTATCCCATTTCCGCTCTGTCACTAGAAAAGGATGAAGCTTCCCCTTCAATAATTGCTACTCTCATTTAACCTTTTGAAATGTCATTCATTTCATGGTAAAATCAGAAATATCTCTTATCATTCCATCCCAGCAATAATACTCTGAATGTTCTCTGTATATCATTGTACTTCTAGGATGAGATGAATATGGATAAGTATTATATTCACACAACAAATCATTGTTCAATTGGGAATCACTAGAAACGCACAACCTTTTATGAAATATTAAAATACAACATTTTTTAATGATAAATTTTGGTAACATAACCATTTTTACCAATTCTTCCTTTCCCTGTAGGTTACGGTCTTCCTTCTGCACTTTCTCAATTGATTTTGATAATGATGAATGCACTGAATCATGAAACACAATAGAGGTATTTCTTTCACAAAAAACATCTTTGACATAATTTATCATTTCATTAATCTAGGGATCATGTTTTAAACATTACATGGTTAATGATTCGGGATCATTTTGACAGAAGGAATCTGCCACATTGTTTGCTTTTCCTGGATGATAATATTCTAATATTTATTCATACATGGTCGAACAACCTGAATAATAAATATATATTTTATATTAATTTATTATATAAAAATATTCATATCTGTCACAAAATTTATGATTTACTTATGAAATATTATTACTCATTTATTAGTAACTTTTTATTTAAATAATGGTTCTTGGTGATAAATTGTTTTTTTATGCGTGTATCGATGTGATAGTTCAGATTCATGAACATTAACAATGGTTCCATCGACAAAATAATTTTAATAAATAAATAAATATAAAATATATTTAATGGATATTTATATATTTTAAATTATTCATAAATGGTGGATATTGGAAAATTAATTACATTTCTCATGGAGACAGAAGGCCATACAGATACATGAACGCATTTTTTTGTTTTTCAACAAATACAAAAATTGAAGGGTACATAATAATACACCCATAAAAACTGTTATTATATCATTAATATAATATAAATTCATTAAATATATCTTTATTTCCATCCATATAAAATAGAATTGAAAAGAAATCACATATCTTCATGGAGGTGGCATTCCAAACATACACACGACTAACACTATAATATCCCAATATGTTGGATGTTAATAATATAGATTTTATATTATAATTATATATGTATAATCATGTCATTAATATAATATCTAAAATTATACACATCATAATATTAATTCATAAAATATATGGATGGAAAAATAATTATTTTGATCATAGATATCGTATCTTGTATGTATGAACAAGTTATTCATTTACATCTCATTTGATGGTAAATATTGTCGATAATGGTGATTTAATCATTAAAATAAAAATTTAGATTATTTATGATACTAAAGGTTTTATTTTTTTGTAAATATAATAAATTTATAGAAGGTAATGAATAAGTAATTATGAAATTTATCAGTAAATGCAATTACCTATTCTTTGAAATAAAACATTTTTATCTCCACTAATAGACCATAGGTTTAGTTATTTCAAGAGAATATCACCTCAATATCATTTATAAGGATATATTGGATAAATTTTTAGTGTTTTTGATATCTATATAGATCAATGTGTTATAAAAATGGTAAATGATGAGTGTCTTTTTAAATGGGAGAGAGAGGACACATTTGGAATTTATTAAAAGATTAAATTATAAATAATTCATTTTCAGGAAAAATGATTCTAAGTGGAAATTAATTCTAATAAAAATAGTATAGGGTAGAAATAAAAATATAAAAAGAAATTTTTACTAGTTTTAGTTTCATTTTAAACCATGTTTTTTTATTAACTACTAAATTAATAATTTTGGACATTAACCATAGTAACATCCTCTTAAATCATAAATTGATATTAATTTTACAATAAGTTGAAAAATAACTTTTAAATAGTACATTTTTTAGACTATTATCCATATTATATTTACTTTTTTGAAGATGATTTTTATACAATTTATACATGATTTAATAAAATATAATTTATTATAAAATATCATTAATGTCATTTTTTCAAAATATCATTTAATTTTATGTTAAAGATAGAGATAAAATGATGGTATTCAAATATAGTATTTTCAAACATCCATAATATTTCATAAATATTTAAAAAAATTAACACTATCACTCACGAAAAATTATTTTATATAAAATATATTTAACATCATTTATTTTAAATTTTTAGAAATTGAATAATTATTGTGTTGTCATTGAGTAATTTTTTTTATTATTATATAATTACAAAAAATTATAAAATAATTAGAATTATGAAACTAATTTATTTATTCTAAAAATAACACCTTATATTAATTTAGGAAATAATTTTGTGTTTATGTGATCTTATAGTATATATTTAATAGTAAGGGAGTGTCATTTTTTCCTTTCATAAATTAATTTAAAAGTGATATGCAATGAAATATGGATGAAAGTGGATATATCATTGATAAATTGATCAAAATTGATGACAAAAATTGATATATTTTGATAAAGGAAACTTTTATATAATTATAAATTCAAAAAAAAAAATCCATATTTTACTTATTTTTCCATTACCAAGTTGATAAAAATTTACTCTTATATATATTCATATTGAACAAAAAAGAGACTATAAGAACACGACCTTATTACATTACATATTCTTGATTTTTAGTCAACAAATAATTTACATTCAAATTTATTATCTTTTCATGTTTTGAGTTATAGAGAAATATGATATAATACATACATAACATTCCACATTCATGTGAATCTTATACCACAGAAACACTATCCATATCTTCCAAAGTATAAATTTTTTTAAATATAAATGTTTTCTTTTAAATATATTCATAACATTTAACATGGATTCCAAATTTGTCTTTCACATTCTTATAACCTATCAAAATCATTTAAAAACATTGAATGGGAACAAATATCTCAGTAAGGGATATAAAAAGAAGGAAAGAATCATTAGTCCATGAATACTTGTAACATGTGAAATCATTTTGAAAAAAGACATATGTGTACCCACATAAACATACCTTATAACACATGATATTTCCATGATATTCACAAAAAAACATATAGAACATAAGTAGAACCATAATGGTATATTGGATCATTACTTACATAATCTTGTAACCCTCTCAGCTACCTTATAATTAGTAACCCTAATAAATACCTTACATCTTGTGTAACCATCACAGTTATAGTTATAGAATCTATAGGGCAGACCTACCACAAAAACAAATTCAATGAATTTGAGGGAGATATAGGTCCCCCATTTCATTATAATGAATTCCAAAGAACCATCACATAATCATAAAACATGAATAATTTCATGAAAACATTTCTTTTGAATATTTTAAATGGAATTTATAAAAAATGATTTAAAATGAAAAACCCCTTAAAAATTATATAATTGAAGTAAGACTTATTATCGTGGATTGAATATGTATAGAAACTATAAATTAACATAATTTTACATAATATAATAAGTATTTATCACACAAACAATTTTAATACATTGTAAATAATTAAGTAGAAGGTAAACCCAAAGAATGGAAATCTGGTTTGGAATTCCCTTGCCTCAGGTTTGTCTTAATTCAACACATTTAAACCTCTAGTATAATAGTTAAAATAGTGTTATTAATATCTTATAGCAACATATTAAACTTTATAATACCTTATATTATCATTTCATTAGATCATTTCACCCTTTAATTTTTAGTATTTTGTTCCTTGTAATGTTTTTAGTGTGTAATTTATAGGATTTTCATGATCGGTTCAAGTTGGATATTCTTGTTGATTGGAAGTGAATATCAAGACTGGAATAGAGTGGTATTTGAATATTTCTAGATCCATAAATTATACCATTTAGTATTTTGAATTATTAAATGAGGATTACTCATAAGTTAAAACGTTATAGATATTTGTTTAGGTCATTTTGGCGATTCTTAGATCGTAAAGAACTCATTTTGTTTTATAAATTAAAAAAATGGGTAAAAAATGATTCCATAACCTTATATAAGATATAATACATAAATTATTATTTGTTTCATATATTTTTTTTTCATGATAGGTCTTAAAGGATGTAAAAGTAATTGAAATCACAATGTCCACAAAGTCTGTAAATCAACACATCACGGATGGTGTTTTAATTTCCTAAATAAGTGGGAGATGAGAAGAAGTATAGTTGAGAGTAATATATAAACATGATGAAATAAATAATATTTAAGTCAATATATCCTTCATTTCTCTTGGATAAGGGGAGTTGTGTAACGAAGAAGAATAGAAAATGAAATGAAAAGAAAATAAAGAAAACAAAAGAGGATGTTTACCTCTTGATATATTCTCCTTTAGATCCGTATAAAGGCCCTTGGTTTGGGCCTTTTGTTGATACTAGAAGATATAGGATGTGGATGAGATCCTTGGTAGGTGTATTGTGTAAAACATAGGTAGGGATCAAGGGTTGAGAGGTGTTTGAGGAAGAAGGGAATGATAGTGGTATTTATAGTGGAGGAGTGGAGGTATTTTTTATTATCTTAATCATTATTATAATATTTCCTCTCAAGATTATCAATAGTACTAATTCATGTGACCCAAAATATTAATAATTTAATTTTGTTTCAAAACAAGTTTTCTTAAAATGCATATGATGTCATAAATAGTTTATTTAACAAATAATTTTAATATACAATATTTTAGCGTATTTCACTATTCCTAAGAAATTCAAGAATTTTAGAAAAATATCAAAAATTCACCCTAACAGTTTATATATGGGTATAATTTAAAAATGAACTCCATTTTGTTATTATAATTTTCTTAATATTATTAATTGAATTTTTAAATAAAATCCTAATTTATTCAAAAATAACAAATTTAAATCAATAACTTGTTTTTTAACACCTCTAAAAATTAATAAAGTTGGAATTATCATAAAGCCTTAAGAAAATAAAATAATAATACAATTTAGTATTAATTATGGTCACATTACTATTCATATTACTATTCATAATTCTATGTTAATATTAGTCAAAAACAAGTTGGTCCTATCAGACTCCAAATAACTTAATGATCACACCATTAGATGATTGTTTTTGAAATTCAAAACATAAGAAAGGAAAAAAATTATGGTTTAAGGAGAGTTATAAATATCTACGTGAAACAAGGTTGCATGAGTATCAAATTATTTTTAAAACATTGGTGTGTTACATTATCCCCACCTTCATGAAATTGTATCCTCTTAATTTGATTTACTAATTAAACAATTGAAGGTACCTTTACCTCATAGCATTTTCAGACACCAATGTTGATTCTTCGACCAAGTGGTTTCTCCACAAAACCTTTACCTGCTAGATTACCTTATTCTAAAATACATGTTCTCTTAGTTCAAGAATCTAAACTGGTTTCTATTTTTAATAAACTTTCTCTTCCTATTAAACTACTTTTGGGATCAAGACATGAGTTAAATATGGCACATACTTTCTCAACATCAAAACATGAAAAAAATTGTGTACCTGATGCAAACATGGAAGAATGGAAACTTTATAGGTGACTTTCCCAACCTTCTCCATAATTTAATAAGGTCAAATAAACCATGAACTTAGCTTTTCTCTCTTACCAAAATTCATAACACTTTTCTATGGCGTGATTCTTTGAAAATCTTGATCAACTACCTCAAAAAAAATTCTTTCCTCCAATTGTCGGCATAACTTTTCTTCCAACTATGAGTTTTCCTCATGTGTTGTTGGATTATCTTCACTTTCAAATCCACTTAATCTCCCGATTATGGTGTAATAAACTTCATTTTCCCATATTCATCCCATAAATATGAAGTTCTATACCACTTCAAATTCAATGCCTTGAATGGTGTTATCTGTATACTGTAATGGAAACTATTATTATAAGAAAACTCAACTAAGGAAAGATGTGGATCCCAACATTCTTGGTAGTTCATTGGACATGCTTGACATATATCCTCCTATGTTTGAATTGTTTGTTCTGATTTCCCATCTGATTGAGGATGAAATGTTTTATTGAAATTTAATTATGTGATGAACGAATCCTAAAAGATCTTCCACAAATTAGAGGTGAACCTGGGATCCCAATCAGATAAAATTTAAATAGGAACTCCATATAACTTGAAAATCTCATTAAGGTACAATTGAGAAAGCTAACCCAAAGACATTGTATCTTGAATAGAAATAAAATGTTTAGATTTAGTTAGCTAATAAACAAAAACTCAATTCACATTGTTACCTCGATAATTCTTAGGTTGTTCCACTACAAATTCCATAGTTAAAAGATATCATATACTCTCTATCACTAGAAAAGGCTAAAGTATCCCCTTCAAAAACTACCACTATGATTTAACCATTTGACATGTCAAACATTTCATTGTAAAATCAATAATATCACTTATTATTCCATCCCAACAATAATACTCCCAATATTCTCTGTACATCATAGTACGTCCAGGATGAACATAAAATAGAGAACTATTAGTTTTGAACAACATATCATTGTTCAATTGGGAATCACAAGGAACACACAACCTACTATGAAATCATAAAATAAAATCTTTTTAATGTTAAATTCTGGCAACATACCAATTTTTACCAATTCTACCTTTTTATATAGGTCACATCCTCCCTTCTGTACTTTCTCAATTTTGTCTAATAAAGATGAAGACACTGAAACATGAAACACAATAGATGTCTTTATTGAAAATAAATCTTCTACGACCAAATTTATCAAATCATTAATCTTGGGATGATGTTACAATTGTAACATGGTTAATGATTCATGATGTTTTTGACTCAAGGCATCCGCCATTTTGTTTGATTTTCCCGGATGATAATTGATCATGAAATCATTATCCTGTTTCATTTCAAGCCATCTTACCTACCTCAGGGTTAAATCCTTTTGAGTGAATATATGCTTTTTAATTTTATAGTCATTGTATATTTGACATTGGGATCCGTATAAATGATGCCTCCAAATTTTGAAAACAAAAACCACCACTGCCAATTAAAAATCACGTGTGGGGTACTTTAACTCATGATGTTTTAGTTATATTGAATCATATGAAATTACCTAATAAATCTGTTGGGAAAAATCTCTCAAGTTATCATGGAATCATTTTTTGAGGTGATTCTATTTGTTGACAATGTGGGCCTCCAGGCTGTGTTTGTTGAAAAAATGGACCATGTTGTTCAAATTGATGAAAAAGGATGGGTTTCATGGAGAGATTCTGAGTTCAAGGGATGCTTCAACCATCCTTGAATGATTGAATAATATCAATAATGGAATGTATGATCTATAGGTGGTGCAAAAAGAGAAGATACAAGGTGGTTCCATTTTCCATTGTTTGAAAAAAATTTGGGACTCAAAATCGACAAATGTCGAAAATTGTTTTTGGAAAAGAGACTTGTGCACTAGTGTCTTGGAGGCTTGGAATGTTGCGTGCCATATTATTTTCAATATCAGAATATCAAAATATAGAAAATGAAGGAGGGGTGCCCATGTTGTGGTTTGGGCATGCATGGTGAGCAGTGCAACTCACACGCAGGGCCCCAAAATGTCTATAAATTGAGGGATACGCATCCTCATTTGTAACAAAGATCAGAACATAGAAAAAATGTTATCTATAATAGGGAAAGTGGAAGTGTCATGCATGTTCTGAGAGGAACGCAAGTAGTGAGTTGTAATGTCAGTGGCACGCAAGTAGTGGCATGCAAGAAGTGGTGCACTAGTAGCGACACACAAGTAGAAGTGGGTAAGCAATGGTGCCCAAGATGTGGCGCACAAGTAGTGGCATGCATGAAGTGGATTGAAAGTATAAATAGGTGCGTATTTATAAATTTGGCATGCATGTTGGTTTTCTAGCAATAAAGGCAGAGGCTGCAAACTAGTTAATGGGGCACAGAAGTCACCCTAGGGTTGCGTGAAAGTTGGAAGTTTCCCAGTACACTTGTGGTAAATGGGTATTCATCAATGGATAAAAATTGGACTTCAAAATAGAATCTACATACAGTGTAAGATACATTAATAATAGATAATTAAGGGACCTACATGTCTATAAACTATGAGTGGATTATTTCTAAATTAGTGAGAAAAGGAAGAGGAAGAAGGTGATCCTCTCCACCGACAGTGAGCTAGGGAAATACACATAGAGAGTGACCCTTGGGAAAGTAGTGAGATGACCCTAAATATTGTAAAGGAAGTGATCCATGGCATAGAAGTGATCTAGCCTGAACATTGTAAATTGGATGTGAGATTTAGTGGATTTGGTACATTGGCACATTGTTGTTGTATACTCCTTGGTTATATCCCTTTGAGGGTAAACCAAGTAAAAATAACGGTGTCTGCCTTCTTGCTTCTCTACATTGAATTCAATTCATCGTCATCAGATAAAGATGAAAAGAATAAGATGAAAAATAATAGACAAATACAAACATAGTGACCCTTATAATACATAGGTCTAGATATAGTGGGGTAGGTATAATTTTAAAAATAATATACATACCATGATTCACCCCCTCTCAAAGTATGTAGGCCCCTTTTGGTCCTAACAATTGGTATTAGTGGGAAGGTTTATTTTATCAGATTTTTTTCTCTAACTTGTTTCAGTTGATTGTTCATGTTAATGATTCAGTTTTCTCTTATCTTGTAGAGTCATGGAAATGGGAAAATCATCAAAGAAGAAGAAGAATTCAGATGGTATTCCCAAGTGTGGAAGTTTTTATGGAATATGTGTGATTCAACTGAAGTAATCAAACATCTTGCTGAAGGAAGGATTGGATGGATCTGATAAGGAAAAGACATATTCACTCAATAATGATGTTGGAATGGGTGAAGTACTTGAAATTCATTGTGATTATGAAACTAATAATGATGAAGAAGCTTCAAGAAGGCCACCAGTAGATGATTTCCACATGTCAAAATAATTTGATCAGAAATTGGATGAAGAAGTTAATTACAAAGATATTTGGATCCAAGTATGAGAAATTGAGGTCCACAAGATTAAAGGTATAAATAAAAAGATTTTTTATGTGGCTATAGACCTGAGGGAGAAGAATGATCCCCATGCTGAAGAACTGAAAGATATGTCATCAAAGAGAGAGAAATGCAAATATGATGATAAGTGAATGAATGTGAACTCATATAACCTTAAAATTTTGAAATCTAAAAAATATGATCTTATTGCACAGTTAACTGAACTAGGTCAGGAGAATCAATGATTACAACAAGAGGGTGAATGCTATTCTGATTCTATTTATCAAGAAAAATTGAATATAAAGGAGCTATCTGAAATGGTGGATAATCTCTCACATGATTTAGAGGATGTGATGTGTTGAAGGAATAATCTCTAGATATAATTCAATGCTCAACATGAAGAAAGGGATATGAAGATTAAAAATTTATAAGTACATCTAGAGTTAGTGAAGAAAGAAGTGGAGAAATCCAATTCCAAAGTAATGTATAAAATGAAGGATTCCATGCACTTACTATTTTATTATCCTTCTGCAGGCAATGATGAAATGAAAATCCAATATGCTATTTCTTAAAAGAAGAAAGAAAAAAATTTCTCATCTTAATGGCCATACGGTTTGGGAAAATCACTTATTGGATATGATGATCCACCTAACATGCATGATAAGAAGAGAGGTGGGAAAATTTTTAGAGATATGAAAAATCCTATAGAAGCCAAAGACAGACCTACAAATATTTTCATAGGAATAATTGACAATATGTGTTATTTCTGTAGAAACCGTGGTAATACTTTATGATTTTGTTCAGAGGCGTTAGAATATATTTCTTCCTGTGAAGACAAAAACATTTCTAAATCTGAGAATAGGAAGATACCTCTTGAGAAGTTTGAATGAATAGTATCTCAGAAGAGAGTATCCATGATGTGCTTCTATTGTGGATGAACAGGGAACACAATGAGTATGTTTTAGGAAGCTCTGGTGATCAATTTCGGAATAATAGATCAAGATGAATCAACATCTCTGCTTAGAATTGATGAAATGCAGTATTCCTTTAATGTAATATTTTTTATATGATCTGATCATTTTCATTTGGAAAGACATTGAAAAATGTTGAAAGATGGGAAGGAAAATGAATCCAGAAGGAGATCCTTAGCACATGTATTGTACAATGAAAAATACTATACTTAAAGACAACATGGTAAGCTGAAAAATAGGTTTATAGTATTAGAAAAATCCCAAGGAAATCAATTAAGGGTATATCAATCACCTCCTCTATTATATTCACAACATCTCTCCTTGAGAGAACCTGACTAATCTTGGAAGAACAAGGGAAGAACATCTCAACTTGTGAGTAAGAAGAATGTAAAATCAGTGAAAGACTCATACCTGATAAGAAAGGGTGGCATTAATCATACAATTGAAAAATGAAAAATGAATAAAGAATGTCATGAAAAAATCACATGTCATGACACACATCAGGAAATGAAGGCAACAGAAAGAGCTCACCAATGGAGGAAGAATCAAGATAATATGATCAGTGGAGTGATTCCTGCTCAGATAAAGAATCATGAAAAATGGGATATAAGGGGAGTATCAAAGGATGAAATTTATACTGATGGAATTAATTACCAAATAGTTAAAAGGTCAAAAATACAAGATCTGAATATCAAAATAAGAATAAAAATGTGAGAAAATAATTCCAAGTCATATGTCCAGAACAGTTGAAGTTGGGTCAGTAGTTGGAGCAGGAAAGGAAAGAGTGTGAGTCTTTGAATGAAATAATCAAAGGGTTCTCTAATCAGGATCAACCACAATCCTCTTCTTGGAGATTCCAGAAGATCCCCTATCCATATGTTTATAAATTTTTTTATTGATGATTCATGTGTTTCAGATTTTGGGGAGGTATGATCCAAGGTGAATTGGCATCTAAACATGAAATATGAGGATGTGATATGCTCCAGAGTGTCAACTGATTCAAATCATGAACCATATTTACAAAAATAAATGGAGAAACTAAGCGCAATAGAGTGTTTTGTGTTATTAACATTATCTCTTATTTCCTACACTAAGTTCCAGCTATATAGTCTTTAAAAATTTTTGTATAGTTTATTTATATGTGGAGATTTTACCCAATGATGATCTCATTGATATAATCGACCTGGAGAAGTTTCTCAAACCTATAGTCACAAGTGAAGAAATGAAGAAGAAGAAGAAGAAGGAGAAGAAGAATGTATGTGGGTAAAAATAGTGGGCTCAATAACATGAAGAGTTGTACATCAAATGGGGGGAATTCTATATCCTAATCATATGCAAGATATTAATGGTGTTGGAAGGAGTAATTTTTGTGATTTCATACATTATGATGGCCAATTAGGGGAAAAGTCGCAACTCTCGAGTTTTTTATGATGATCTATTTGGTTCTAATAACATGGTATCAGCTAACTATTTTCAGGATACCATGAATCTATGAGAGAATATCAACAACGTTTCAATAGGAATTTGAGAAAAGAATTTGAAATAAATGAAATGACACATTGGAAAGATTCAGGGTGAATGTAATGAAGTGGTAAAATATTTAAGGGGAAAAGTGGAAAATATTGATTTTAAAGAAAATATAGATACTGTAAATGTGAAATTCAATTCTATATCTTTAATGATTCCAATGAGTTGGAATAAAAGTTATAGGAAGAGTATCATTGGTGATTAGATGATTCCAGCGCAGATGAGGAATATGGGAACTCTATAGCAAGCATGATAATTATCACAGGTAGAGCCTAAATGTACTAAAGAAGGAAGTAGTGATGAGACTTGGGATCAAGATATAAATGAAGTGCTTGAACAAGTTGAGAAGAATCAAACATTAGATACTATTTCAAGGTTAACAGATAAGATGGAGTAGTGATTCGAAACACATCACAAATATTGTGAAAAGGTTACTCCCATATAGATGGTATCGATGTCAATGGGATATTTACACCTATGATGAGGCTAGAGGCAATCAGATTATTCATGGCCATTATAGTGCAACTGGGGTTCAAATTTTTTGAGAAGTATGTTATGTCTATATTTTTTAATGGGGTTCTGGAAGAAGAATTGAATATTAAGCAGTTAGAAGAACATGGTATTCAATGCTGGATCAGTATTTGAAGAAGCTGGGATTATGGCGTGGTGGAATTGATTACAATATGTATGACAACAATTATTGTAATCAATTGATGATTGTGCTAATATATTTCAAATGCATAATATTCAAATGATATGATGAATACAATATAGGCGGTTTCATTAGAAGTCTACAGTATCTAACAGCGACATGACCTAACATTTTATTCACCATATTCCAAGAAGCGAGATATCAAAGTAATCCAATGGAAAGCCACATGATTTCAGTGAAATGAATACTTCAGTATATTAAGTGCACTATGTATTTCAGTTTTACCTATAATGAAAAATATCATCCAGAGCTATTGGGATATATAGATGCATATTGGGCTGGATCAACTAATAACAGTAAATCTACATTGTTAGGTGATTTCTATCATTGAGGTTAGTGTATTTCTTAGCAGAGCAAGAAAATAGATTGTATTTTCATTGAGCATCATATAAGCTGAGTACATTGCATCCACTCAAGCGTGCACACATTTATTATGGATGAACCAGTAGCTTGATGACATGGGTATGTCACAGTAGTCTTTGATTGGAATTCATTGTGATAACTTATTTTCTATAAATATATGAAAAAAATCTTTTCCATCACTATAAGACAAATCACATTAATAAAAAATATCATTTTATTAAGGAGAAGGTTGTGAAGTGATTGGTGAAGTTGGAGTATCTACATATTGAACTACAAGTTGTAGATATTTTGACGAAGGCCCTAACAAAAGATGCTTTTGAAATACATCAACTAGATCAAAGAGTCGAGTCGACTCCTTGCACTTGAAAATGTGTGAATGTGAACCCCCCCCCCCTCTCCTTGAGGTATGATGAGTTTTATTTACAATACCACTCTATGTTCTCTACTCTGATACAGAAAACAAAGGAGTGACATTTTGGTTCATTGAAAAGGGGGGAGAAAAAGAGTGACTCCTATTGGGGGAGAAAATATGTCTAGATAGGTTAGGGAAGGAAGATAATGACTTTCTCAATGAAACTGGGAGAATCTAACAGGTGGAGCAGTGAGATAGGGGGATTATATCAAGATAGGTGAAGAAGCTGATAGGGGGAGCACCATGTTAAGAGTATGTGGTGTTCGAAGTGCTCAACCAGAGCTTATCCTGGAAAATGAAAGACCTAAGATGTGATTAAGGAGAGTATTAAATGTAATGATTCTATAAGTGATTGATCAAAGAATATATATCGTGATAGTTGAGGATTGTGATAAATGTATAATTGTAGTGTTGGAATGGTGTTAGAAGGTTTCCAACGATAATCTATTGGTATCAGTTTGGTATCAACAATTGGTGTCAGAAATGATGTGATTTATTGATGAAGTTTTAATTTAATATTGTTTCTCACACTGATAATTGCTCATGTGGACTTAGAGTATGTGATGAGTGAAACCCCGATTGCTATTAAAATCATAAGAGGCAAATGGTGGCTGAATCATTAAAGCGGTATAATTTTATGGAAGAGTTTTCATCAATCCAAAAGTGTGAGATTGTTTGGAAAAAATACCTCAAGGTACATTTAAAGTATTTTTTGAGGTGATTTTTTTATTGTCAAAGTGGTCCTCCATGTAGTGTTTGTTGGAAAAGAAGACCAAAATGTTCAAATAGTTGATAGTGGAGGGTTTTCAAGGATTGTTTTCAAGTTAAAGGGATGTCTTCAATCATTCAGTGATGATTGAATAATGTAGAGAATAGGGTACCCCATGTTGTAGTTCTAGAATAAATGAAGCCTCTATCAAGAAAATCCTGAAACTAATTTTTCAATTCTATAAGTTCCATTTGAACCATTGTATATGGGGGTTTATAAATTGGATTAACATCAAAAACTAAGTCAATTTTGAAATCGACTTCCCAATCATATACAACATTGGGTAACTCATCAGAAAAAACATCAAGGTATTAATATAACAAGAGAACATCATTTATCTTAAAAGTCCCCTTTTCTCTACAATGTGAGAAAAATAACATTCATTTACATATTCTAATAGTTTTACAACTTCCTGATATTATATCAGTTATATGGGTTCTTTCTTATACACAAACTAAAACTCTTTCTGAAAACAACTTCTTTAGTTGTAGAGTCAATATTTTCATGATAAACAGAAATCCAATCCATTCCCAGAATGAAATCAAACTCTATTAAGTTAAAAACAACATGGTTTGTAGATAATTACTTTTCATGGACCACAATAGAAATATTCTTATAATTCCTCTTTGCTATAATATTTCCCCTTTTTTTAACAATATGTTTAGATCTCATATATTAATGTGATATTTCAAATTTACCAAATAAATTCTTCTAAATAAATGAATGTGAAGGCTCTATATCAAACAAAAAGTTAGAAAATTCTAAGTAAACAAACAATGTACCTAATACAACTTCATTGGATGGACTCATATCTACTGATGTCCTCCCAAAGGATCTCACAACACTTTTTTGCTTATATTCTAGCTTCTTTTCAACATTTAGATATCTTTTTGGGAAAGTATTTTCATAATGACCCATCTCACCACATTTAAAAAACATTACAGTATTCTTATCAGGATTTTTCATAAGATCATTTTCATTACAATCTCAGGCCATATGTCCAAACATACCACATTGAAAAGACTTCCATGTTTTGGTAAGGCATTCCCATGGGCTCTTCTTTCCACACTTATCACTAACTGGGACCTTTATTTTCATTCTATAAGATTTTATTGGATGATTCTTACCCATCACTTTCCGTCTAGACCTCTTCTTCTCTTTGTTTTCAGAATGCATGTGATCACTAGAAGGCTCCATCCATACCCTCTCATTACATCGGACAAGATTCACATGACATTTGAATTCAGGGAAATCCAATGCCCTTCGATACCTTTTCTTTAATCCTAATTAAAATTGGTTGATTTTTCTATCATGATCCAGAATATGATTTGGAGTTTACCTCACTCATCAGGTGAAGTTCACTTCATACAAATCCATTGAATCTTCATCCTTTTTGTTGAATTAAATTAATGGCTTCTTTATCATAAGTCGCACCTCCTTAGATAATTTTTTCAAGGATGATACCTTTAAATTAATCCCAATCTACGACATCAATCACCTCTCTATCATTGATATTATTTTACCATTGAGCACCACTGATCAGTTTCACCTTCAAAAACATATATGGAAAGGCTTAGCTTTTGATTACATAAACATCCCATAATAGTGAATATCCTTAAAAGGGCCTTAATCAATCATTTATCTACTACTGGGTCTGAATATCCATTAAATGAAGGATGGTTTTTTCTCATAAAATGTTCCACTATCACCAGGTTTTGATTTGGTTTCTCTGGTTGTTCCCTTACATGGATTCCACCAACATTTAATTCATGTGTTAGTTATTCCATTACAATCACAAACTACTCAGTTCCAATCACTACCATTTTGTGCTGCAGATTTAGAAGGATATCATTTTGTTAGTGCAACTCCTTTTCAGCATCCTTATTTCATATACGAACAACCATTCAAAACAAATATATCTTAGTCAAAGAAAAATGGTTATATTTAAATTCTATAACATTTTAAATTAATCGTAGAGTAAATATCATTTATTGTATTCTATTAACATTACCTTAACCCCTAATGTTATTTAAATCATCCTCTAATACCAACTATAAGGACTAAACCTTATTACATTACATAATCATGAATTCTAGTCATAAAATTACTTCCATTAAAATTTTGGATCTTTTTAGGTTTATAGTTTTAGATAATTTTGATTTAATTTATAAATAAAATTGCACAATCATATGGAGCAGATACCACAAAAACTATATCCATATCGTCCAAAATATAAAATTTTTTAAATAAAACATGTTTTCTTTAACATATCATCATAAATTAATAAATGGCATACTTATTTATCATAAAAATAATTATATCTAGTTAAAACAATTTAAAAACATGGTTTGAGAACAAGAATATTAGTAAGGGATATAAAAGAAGGAAATAAAACATTAGTCCATGAATACTTGTAATGTGGGAAATCATATTAAAAAAAGACATACTTGTACCAATATAAACATACTTTTTGAAACATTATATTTACATGTGATTTCCAAAAAACATATAGATAATAATTATAACCATTAATGTATCTTGGTTCATTACATTCATAATCATGTAACCCTATTGGCTACCATATAATTTTAACTCTCATGGCTACCTTAAAATTTGTGTATCCATCATAGTTACACTTGAATTAACCATATGGTTGACCTGCAAAATATACATAAACAATGAATTTGAGGGAGATATAGTTTCCACCCTTCATTATAATAAATTACCATGAACCAGAGCATAATAATACAACATGAATAATTGCATAAAAAACATTGCATTTTAATCTTGTAAAACCAAATTTTTAAAAGATGATTTATTAAAAACCCCTTATAAAAATCATAAACTTAAAGTGAGACTTAATAGAGAGGATCGAATTTGTATAAAAATAGTAAATACACATAATTCAACATAATATAATCTGAATTCTTTACAAAAACAATTTTAATACCACATAAATAATTAAGTAGAAGGTTAACACAAAGAATATAAATCAGATTATGAATTCTCTTAACTTGGGGTTTTCTTACTAATACTCATTTAGAACACATGTATAATGGCTAAAAGAGTGTTATTAATATATTATAGAAACATATTCATCTTTATAATACCTTATATGATCATTTACTTACATAATTTCACCCTTTAAGTTTTAGTATTTTGTTCCTTGCATTGGTTTTGGTGTGCTCTTTACTTGATTTCCACGATCATTTCATGATGGATATTTTTTGTTGATTGGAAGTGAAACACAAGAATTGTATATGAGTTATATTTATGTATTTATATAAACAAAAATTACACCAGTTATCATTTGTAATTCTTACATGATGATTAATCATAAGTTTAACCATTATTGATATTTTGTTAGGTCATTTTGGTGATTCTTTGATCGTAAATAACTCCTTTTGTTTTATAAATTAATAACATGTGTAAAAAATGATTATTGTACCTTATATAATATATAATACATACATTATTATCTTTTTAAACAATCAAAATGTTTTCATGACTAGTCTCGATATAAGTAATCGAAATTGAAATAACATCATCCACGATGTCGGTAAATCAACACATCATAGACGATGGTTTAATTTCTTGAATAAGTGGAAGAGGAGAATTAGTATAATGTTGAGTCTTCCATAAAAATGATTAAATAAATAATATATAATATAATTGTTCATTAATTCCTCTTGTATAAGGTGAGGTGGGTAATGAAGAAGAATAGAAATGGAAATGAAACAAAAAAGAAAAAAAATAAAAGCGGATGTTTACCTCTTGATCTCTTCTCCTTGATATCCTTCTTAAGGACCATGGATTTTCCCTTTTGATGAGTCCAAAATATCTAGGATGTAAGGAAGATTCTTTTTGGAATTATTTGGAAGAACTTAGGTAAGGCTCATGGCATGAGATGTGTGGGAGGAAGATAGGAATGATGGTTTTATTTATAGTGGATGAGATGAGGTATTTTTCATTAATTTAATCATTATTATAATATTTTTTTCTCAAGACTATGAATAGTCATAATTCACATGACCAAAAATTGTAATATTGGCATGTGGGTTTGAACCAAGTGGGGTTACATCACTTATGATGTCATAAATAGTGTATTTAACTAATAATTTGAATGTACGGTATTTTAGTGTATTTCAATATTCGTAAAAAATTCTAGAATTTCATTAACATTCCAAATATTCACCCTAAATTTTTTTTTAATGAATAGAATTCAAAAAAGAACGTATTATCTTAAAATAAATTTCTATATATTTTAATTTAATTTTTATATAAATTCATAATTTACTTAAAAATATGGATTATAAATCTATAACTCATTTTTTAACACAATCAAAAATTAATCAAGTTGTCATTATCATAATGCCTTAATAAAATAAAATAACAATACAATTTACTATTAATTAGGGTCATATTACTATTAATATTTCCATTCATAAGGGTATGTTACTTTTCCCTAATAAAACAAGTTGGACCCATTATCCTCCAAATAACATACTATTTACAAAAGTAGATGACCATTTTTTGAAATTGAAAACATTGAAGATGAAAAATTTTGTTTAAATGGTAGTTATAAACTATCTACATAAAAAAAGTTTCATGAATTTCAATTTATTTTTAAAACCTTGTGGTGTTACATTATCCCTACTTTCTATAAATTTCTTCCTCTGAATTTTATTTACTTATTAAACAAGTGAGGGTACCTTAATCTCATAGATTTTTAAAAATACCATGTTTCATCATAAACTATGTGGTTCCTCCATAAATACATTACAAAGTGGATTACCTTATTATATAATTCATGTTTCCTGAAAACAAAAATAATAACTGGTTTCTATTCATAAGAAAGTTTCTATTATAGGTAAACTTCTTATGGGCTTGTGGCCTGAGATGAATCTGGCACATACATTTCTCAACATCAAAACAAGAAAAACATTTTGTACCTAAGAGAATCTTGGAGTAAATGCATCTTTGTAGGATACTGGTCAAACCATCCCCATAATTCTCTAAGGCTAATGAACCTTTTACATAGAGTTCATTTATTACGAAAACACATATGACTTTTCCATGGTGAGATTCTATGAAAAACATGATCACCTACCTCAAAAGAAAAGTCTTCCATCCTTTTGTATGGATAACTTTTCTATCTTCTTTGAGTTGTACTCATGTGTTACTGGATCATCTTCACTTTCTCAGCCACTTCCTTTACTAATTATAGTCCCATAAACTACCTTCTAAAACATCATCCCAAAAAGCTGGAGTTCTACACTGCTTCCCATAAAATGCCTCGAAAGGTGCCATCTGTAAAATAGAATGAAATCTGTTATTATAAGAAAACTAAAAAATTTGATGATTCGAACATCCTTGGTAGTCTATTAAACAATCTCAAAGAATATCCTCCAATGTCTAAATCATTAATTCTGACTGTCCATCTGATTGAGGATGAAAAGTTGTACTAAAATTTAATTTTGTTCCCAATAACTTCTAAAGGCCCTTCTAATAATTAGAAGTGAACCTTGGATCCTGGTTACATAAATTCAAAATAATAACTCCATGTGACCTGAAAATCACTTTGAGTTACATCAATAAATATTATCAAAAGATATTTTATCTTTAATATAAAGAAAATGTGATGATTTAGTCAGCTAATAAAAAATTAATCAAATCAAATTGTTACCTAAATAAGTCTTAGGTAGTCCAACCACAAATTCCATAGATACATTCTCCCATTTCCACTCTAGCATTGGAAAAGGCTGAAGCATCTCTTTATTACTTACCGCTCTACTTTAACATGTCAACATGTCAATGATTTCATGGTTAAATTAGCAATATCTCTTTTCATTACATCCCAAAAATAATACTCACAAAGGACATTGTACATCTTAGTACTTACAAGATAAACTGAAAATGAAGATATATGAGCTTCACTAAAAAACATTCTTAAACTGGGAATCAAAAGGCAGACTCAACCATTTACCAAATCTTAAAGTACAATATTTATCAAGGATAAATTCTCGCAACATGCCCATTTTTACCTATTCTACATTTTTTTATTGCTCAGGTTCTTCAATTTTTTCATGCTTAATTCTATCTGATAACGATGACTGCACTATTACCTGAAACAAAAAAGAGGTATTTACTATATGAATGATTTCTAAGACAAAATTCATCAAATCATTAATCAATAGATCATGTTCCTATCATAACATGGTTATTGATGAATGATGTTATTGACTCAATGCATCTTCCACGTTGTTTTTTTTTCCATGTATAGTAATTGATAGTGAAATTATAATCCTTTATCAATTTAATCCATCTACTCTACCTCATGTTTAACTCCTTATATGGGAATATATACTTTAGATATTTATGGTAAGTATATATTTGACATTTGGATCCGTATAAACGATGCCTCCTAAATTTCAAAGAAAAAATCACAACTGCTAATTCCAAATCATTTGGGGATAATTTAACTCATGAGGTTTTAGTTGCCATGAAGAATAAGAAATTACCTAATCATTCTCCATTAGAACAAAACCATGTCCCTTCAATGAAGCATCCCTGTAGATGAGAAAATCATCATTTCGGTAAGGAAATTAAAAAACTAGAGTATCCACCATTCCCTTCTTCAGTTCCTGAAAACAAATATCACATTATTCTATCCAAATAAATTTAATCTCTTTTCTATTTAAAATAGTCTGTGGGCTAGATAACTATGAAATGCTTTTTTTAAACTGTCTGTAATAACTTTCTAATCCAATAAAACTATGAATCTATGTAATATTTGTAAGTCTTATTTATTCATGAACCACTTTTTTTGGAATGTTCAACTGTTATTCCATCCTTATTTACAATATTCCAAAAAAATAATCATTTTGTAACAAAATATCACACTTGAAAACTTTTCATATAACTTCTTTTTCATAAATGTTTTAAAAAAACCTTAGATGTTCTTCATGCTCCTCTTCACTTTTAGAAAATACCAGAATGTCACCAATAAACACAACTAATTTTTCAAAGAACTCATAAAATATTCTATTCATAAGATTCATGTATATAATAGGTGAATTAGTTAAACCAAATGTCCTAAAAACAAATTTATAATTCCCATATCTAGTATGAAAAGATATTATTGGGATTTCAACCTATGTCTCCTTCAGCTGATAGTATCTGGATCTCAAGTCAATCTTAGTAAAGTACTAATCTGCATGGAGCTCATCATACAATTTATCAATATGATGAAAAAGATACTTGATTTGACATTGATGTTATTCAAGGAAAATTAATCAATGAAAAGTATCATGGAACCATATTTAATTATAATGAACAAAATAGGGGCACCCCATGGTGATGTCCTAGTATTAATGAAGCTTTTATCAATCTAATCTTGTAATTGATTTTTCAACTCAATAAGTTCCATTGGATCCATTCTATATGGGGGTTTTGAAATTAGCTATACAAAAGGAAATAAATAAATTGTGAATTATACTTATTGATCAGGTATAACACTAGGTAACTCATCATAAAAAAACATCATGGTATTCATTTAACACTGTCACATAATTAATCTAAACAGTTACCTTATTTTCAACATTATGAGAATGACAACTTTCATTTTCATCTTTCAACAGTTTCTTAGCTTCTGGATATGTTATCAATTTTATAGATTCCTTCATTTATAAAGTCTGATACTCTTTCTGAAAAAACAACTTCTTTAGCTAGACAGTCAATATTATCATGACAAACAGAAATCCAATCATTTTCCAGAATGACATCAAACTCTACAAAGGAAAAAAAAAAGTTTGTAGGTAATTTCTTTCCAAATTAAACAATATAAATGTTATTATAATTCTTCTTTGCTATAATAATTCTCATGGTGATTTACCAATAAGTTCTGGCCTCATTTTTTAGGCGATATTTATAATTTACCAAAAAATTCTTTATAAACAAAGGAATGTGTAGAACCCGTATCAAACAAAACATTAGAAAAATCAAAATAAACAAAAAAGGTTCCTGATACAACTTCATTGGATGACCTGACATCTGCTGACATAGTCAAAAAGGATATCACAACACTTTTCTTCTTATAGTCTGGCTTCTTTTCATCATTCGAATCTCTCTTTCGGAAGTCATTTGCTTAATGAAACATCCCACCACATTTAAAACTCTTAATAGTTTTCTTATCAGGATTAGTATTAGGATTATTTTCATTACAATATCACACCATATTTCTATAAATTCTACATTGAAAACACATCGTAGTTTTGTTAAGGCATTCCCCAGGGTGTTTCATCCCAAACATTTCAGAAATTGGGAACTAGATTTTCTTGCCATCAGATTTCATTAGTTGATTCTTACCCATCACTTTCCATTTTTACCTCTTCTTTTACTTGTTCTCAAAATGAACGTTATCATCCGCAAACTCAATCTCTATCCTCTTTGAACATTGGAGAAGTTTCAAATAAAAAATGAATTCCTGGGAGGCAAACGCCCTTCAATACATTAGATTTAACCCTATGTAAAAGCGGTTGATTTTACTATCAAGATCCAGAATACGTTTTGGAGAATACTTTTCCAGTCCGGTGAAGTTCACATCATATGTAGCCACTAAATCATACTCCTATTTCTTCAATTCAAGGGATTTATTCTCCATCCTAAATTACCCCACATTAGGAAAATAGTGTTCGTGGAAAATACTTTTAAATTTATCCCACTATAAGGCATAAATCTATTCAATATACCTGATATTTTTTACTATTGACCCCCACTAATCATCTTTACCTTTAAAATGATATATGGAAAGAATTTTATTTCGATTATATAAACATCCCATAACATTGAATATATTTTCAAGGGACTTAATCTATCGTTCAACTGTTACTAGGTCAGATGATCCATTGAACAAAGGAGGGTGTTGTATCATAAAATGTTCCACTATCATCATGTTATATTGTGGTACCTCTGGTTGTTCTCATTCATGGATTCCAAATCAGTTTATTGACTGTGTTAGCTAAGTCATTACTATTACAAACTGCTCAGTTCCAATCCCTACCATTCTGGGCTACATATTTGGAAGGATATCATTCCCTCGGTGCCTATCCTCTCCAGCTTCCATGTTTCTTCTACGGTCAACCATTCAAATGAAATATATCTTAGCCGAATAAATATTTCAATCTTTAAATTCTATAACATTATAAATTATTCATAGAGTAAAAAATCATTTATTTTATTCTATTAACATCACCATAACCCATAAAGTTATCTAAACCATCATGTGATACCAACTATATGGGCTCGACCTTATTACATTATATATTCCTAAATTTTAGTCTAGAAATTATTTCATTTCAAGTTGAGTATATTTTCATATTGATAGTTTTTTAGAATTGGAATATAATACATGCAGAACATTCCACATTCATAAGGAGAAGATCCACAAAAATAGTATCAATATCTTTCAAAGTATAAAACTTATTAAATAAAACATGGTTTCTTTGAAAAATATTCATAACATTTAACATGGACTCCTTATTTGTCATACACATACTTATAAATATTGAAAATCATTTTAAAAAATGGGGTGAGAACAAAAATTTCAGTATGTGATATAAAAAGAAGGAAAGAAAACATTAGTACATTAATACTTGTAATGTGTGAAATCATTTAAAAAAGACATACTTGTACCCATATAAACATAAATTTTGAAACATGATATTTCCATGGGATTTCCACATAACATATAGAACATAAGTAGAACCATAAAGGTAAATTGTGGAATTACATTCATAATCATGTAACTCTCTTGACTACCTTATAATTTATAACCCTCACAGTTACCTTACAAATTGTGTAACCATCGAAGATACACATAGAGTAATCATAGAGATAACCACCAAATTAAACATAACCAATGAATTGGATAGAGATATTAGTCCCAAAATTCATCATAATCAACTTCAAATAACCAAAACATAGTCATACAACATGAATAATTGAATAAAAACATTTCTTTTGAATCTTGTAAAACGGAATTTTTAAAAGATGATTTTAAAAGAAAATCCACTTATAAAAATAATACAATTTAACTAAGGTTTGATAGAGTGGATGGAATATTTATAAATCCTATAAATACAAATAATTAAACATTATATAATAGTAATTCATTAGAAAAATAATTTTCATACTACATGACTATGAAGTATAAGGTTAACCCAATCAATGGAAATAGGGTTAAGAATTCCCTTACCTTGGGTTTGACTTACATCAACTCATTTAGAACTCTTATATAATTTTTAAAAGTGTGTTATTAATATATTAAAGAAACAGAAAAATATTTATAATAAATTTTATGATCATTTCATTACATAATGTCACCCTTTAATTGTTATTATTTTGTTCCTTGCATTGTTTTGGGTGTGTTGTTTAAATGATTTCCAAGATTGGTTCATGAGGGATATTCTTGTCGACTGGAAGTGAAACAATAGAATTGTAATGCAGTGGTATTTATATATTTACAAAACCATAAAATATACCATTTATAAATTTTAATAATGACTTTAGGATGACACATAAGTTAAAAAATTATTCATATTTTTTAAATCATTTTAGTGATTCTTTGAATGTAAAGAACTCATTTTGTTTTATAAATAAATAACTTGAGTAAAAAATGATTCCAAAAACTTGTATAATATATTATACAAAAATAATAATCTGTTTAAACCATAAAAATGGTATCATGACCAGTCATGATGGATGTAAATGATTTTGAAATCACATCATCCACAATGTTGGTAAATCGACACATCACGGACTATGTTTTAATTACACAAATAAGTGGGAGGGGAGAAAAAGTATAATGGTGAGTCTTCCATAAACAAGAAAAAATATAGAATTTGTATGATACCAGATAATATATTATTATTTGATGGGGGAGTTGTGGAATGAAAATGAATAGAAATTTAAATTAAACGAAAATATTGAAAACAAAAGTGGATGTTTACCTCTTGATATCTTCTCCTTGAGATCCTTTTTAAGGCCCTTGGTTTTGTACCTTTGGTTAGACCAGCAGCTATAGAACGTTTGGAAGAGCCTTGTAAGGATTATTAGGTAGAACAAAGGTAAATACCCAATCTTGAGAGATATGAGATGAATAGGGGAATCAGGGTGGTATTTATAGTGAAGGAGAGGAGGTATTTTTCATTATTTTATTCATTATTATTATATGTTTTTCTCAAGAGTATTAACAGTCCTAATTCATGTGACCCCAAATAGTAATAATGGCATGTCATTTAGACCCATGTGGGATTAAATCACTTATTAAGTAATTAATAGTTTATTTTACTTATAATTTGAATATACAGTATTTTACTATATTTCAATATTCTTCAAAAATTCAAGAATTCCATAAAAATTCCAAAAATTCACCCTGACCATTTTTCTATGTGTAGAATTAAAAAATTAATTCCATTTTTTTAAAACAAAATTAAAAATATTATTAATTTAATTTTTAAATAAATTAAATACTTATTCAAAAATAACAATTTTAAATCTATAACTCATTTTTTAACACCTTGAATAATTAATTAAGTTGTAATTATCTTAAATCCTTTTGAAAATAAAATAAAAATAAAATTTACTATTCATTAGGGTCATATTACTATTCATATTACTTTTCATAAGGGTATGTTTCTATTCACTATAAAAACAAGTTGGTATTACCTATCTCCAAATAACATACTGATCACAACAGTATATGACCGTTTTTCGAAATTTAAAACATAAAAGTGGAACAATTAAGTTTAAAGGACACATGTAAATTTATAATTAAAACAAAGGTTCATGGATTTAAATTTATTTTTAAATCCTTGTGGTGTTAAATATACACATTTAAAAAAATTTATATTCCTAATTTAAAATATGAAATAAATTTTTCAAGATTAAATTTTTAAAAGTGGCAGAAATTAATTTTATAATATGTCTGAAAAATGTGATAAAAATAACATTTTTGAAGAAAACACTTTAATAAATAACATTGGATTTACTAATATCTTATTCCAAGAAGAATATTAGATAAAATTAAATTTTGTAAGTATATAAAATATATATTTTATTAAAATCATTCAAACACAATTCTCAATATAATTTATTAATATAAAAACACATTGTGCGTAGAAAAATACTTTTTCAAAAAACTTATCCCAATACCTTCGGAGGATGGCCTAGGTATTCTTCATTAATAAAATTATTTTTATTCCTTAAAATATATTGATTACTATTGTAATAATTTTATATATGTTTTAAAAAATATTTTTAATAATTTAGTATGTCATATTCATAACATCCTCTCAAATGGTTGATGTTACTATAAAAAATACTAGTAATAATTTAATAGTACATCACAATTAGTTCAAACACATTTTTGTATGTAATTAATGATAATATAAAATAAATTTTATTTGGAAAACATATTTTAGAAATTATCAGCGTGTTTTACCATTTGATCTTTGAAATTTATTTTCTAAAGAATAAATACCATTATTTTTATATGAAGTTAATTCCATATACATATTTTAATATCTCGCTAATTTTATTCATTAAATAATATAATTTATAGTTGATATTGGTTCACAAATGATCCTTTTTTAATATTATTTCATTTTAATGAAAATGTTTCATTTTCTATTTAATGATGAGGGTTTTAATAAACATTAGTAAATAATGTTCAATCTATTTTTCCTGTCATTGAAAACAAATTGATTTTTTATCCACCCTATATTTCTTTTAGATAACCATATTTTCATTAAAAGGGTTCTTTAATGAACAATATTTTTAATAGTAATTATTTTTAAATTATTTTATCTTATCCATCTAAAAACATTATATATTCTATATTTCATAATTATTAATGATTATTTAAAATTTCAATGATTAAAAAGTATTTTCACATCACCTTTTTAAAAACATTATTTCATTTTCATATTCCCGTTACTAAATATTAATTACAAAATTAAAATATAACAATCAATTTTCACTTCCCCTTATTAAAAACATTATAAGGATCATATTATGTATAAAAAGGGATTTGGTCTTATATATTTTTGTAACCCTTATATATTTTAAAGGAATTATATTTTTATCACTTTATAATACTATTTTAGAAAGTATTTACATTCCCTTAATCCATGAATGATGAAATACATAAGGTAATAAGTAACTGAATCTCATTTCAATGGGTTATACAATCTCTTATTTAAACTTATTCTTACCTATAATTTCCATTTTATAAAACTTAATCTCTTTAATTATTTGAAAAATGGTTGTCAGCCATATCCAATCTGCATGGAATGTTTTATTTTTAATTTTCATTAATAAAAATTAGCCTTTTTTATAATATAATCATAACTATGCCTTTTCCATGATGAATACAAAATCTTTTTAAAATAATTTTTTTTGATTTTGTATTCATTATCATAAAAAAATTTCTACCTCCAATAGATATATTTTACAAGTTTCAGCTTATATAATTCATTTATTATTTCATTATATAGAATAACCAAATTTTTTGGATCAATATATTCAATTAATTACTTGATTTAGATGTTTTATGAAAGCTATTTTATTTTAATTAGTTCATTATTTGATGATGTATAAATTACATGAAACCCATTTTCCTCATTTGGGTAATTTTATTATATTATTAATATTTTCACTTGGCACAAAAATATATATATTATGAGATAGGTGGGGTCAATATATCCCTACAATGAATTTGGAAAATCCTTATATCACAGGAATTTGATATTTTATTTAAATGGGAAAGCAAGTAACTAAGTTTTAAAAGGGTGAGGGTGGTGGAATTTGGGTCTACTAAAAATATTATTATTGAATATGTATGCAGGTAAAAGTGTTAAAAATTTAAATAAATCCTAGGTTTACTATTTTTCTACTTTCATTCCTATGTTATATATCCCATGTTATATGCTTCATGTTTTATTTTCTCATGCATTGTATTTTTTTTCATCAGATATGTTTTTTATATATTACATACATATAGTTAACACATTTTATTTTATATTGTATCAATTAAGATATATTTCATTATTTATTCTTCTATTGATTTTTATTATCTAAATATTAGGGATTTTTTTTACCCCTTTTCGAGTGTTTCATCTCATCACTTTATATATTTTCATTTTTCCAATATTTGATGGGGATTATGGATCACCAAATTTCTATGAGTTTCTTTAGTATATAGATAAATGTTATCAAAATGTGAAGTGATTGTTTCTATGTTTCTAGTCTCAAGGAATCCAATATTTTAGGTCTAAAGACTGTTTGACTATTTTCGGATGTAATAATTAAACCATATTATCAATTTATCATTTATTTATATGTTGATTGGGTCACCTAAGATGGTATAATTTAATATTTTAGTTATCTAAGAATTTTTTTTTGGTATTTTTTTAAATTATTTTAGAGATTCTCAATGAAAACCTTATAGATGTGTTTATTTAGAGGATGGTATCCTGAAATTTTAGTAACTTCCTTAGTGTTTTGTTTTTTAAGAAGTATATCCCAATATAGATATTATAATGGGAATTTAGAGATGGGATAGATGAACCTGGGGTTAATCACATAGAAAATGGTTGGTGGGACATTTACTCAATAATCACCCTAATATAAAACAAGTGGACCTAATAATTCACACATGGATAGAAACTCATATGTGATACAGATTTTGTGACCATATACTCTATTCAAACTATAATTAAGGTTTGAATTCCTGGTTTCATTGAGATATCATGTTTACAAGAATTAGATATCCCATCTTACAGTATGTTATGACAAAATAATATTTAAATATGTTAAACAAATAGAATTATATGCCCATGTCATAATGATAAAGAAAAAAATTATGGTTGAATTCAATAAATGATTATGACATTTCCCATTGTAATAAATGATTCACATCTAATTTAAAACATTTTTCTTTTAGTAATGAATAGAACTAAAAGGAAGCAGTTGTGACATGGAAAATGATAGAATTTCCACAATAATATACCCTTCGAATTTGGATTTATAATGAGAAACCATGTGATTATGTAGAAAAACCTATTAATAAATATTTTTAGAAATTTAAAAATATTAAAACTTCCAAAAGGTAGATGGAAGATAATAATGGGGTTTCATGAAATATTACATGAAAATGATGAAAAAAGAAAATAATAATCAATATCCATTATGTAAAAAATGTGTAAATACATAATTTAAATAATTGGACTTGAAGATGATTTAAATTTGGAAGATAGTGTAATCAATAATCGAACAGTCAAAGGAATATATAGTGATTAGTTAACATGTCGATTGAATATATAACTCATATAAAAGATACAATAATATATAAATTTTATTTGTTTAAATAACTCAAATGTTATCTAATTAATCTTTCTAGTATAATGATCGCAATAGATGGTAGGAATCCACATCCTCTTAGTCCCAATAACAAAAGAAAAAAATTTATGTAATTTTTATCGATGAAGAGGATAGTTGTAATAAGGATTCAATTACCCTCCGCCTAATATTAGTAGACATATTTTAGTTACATAAATCATGTTGTATATAGGTTTTTTTCAAATAAAATAAAGTCACTACACTTAGTTAATTTATTTTTGAGAAAATATTTTATGATATTATTTTTATTTTTGTGGAAATGGACATTGATGGAAAACAAAATATCATCCAAAAAAATAGGACTCTTTTTTTTAATGATTATCTTCACATTTAATCCACATTAACAAATATAATATGTAAAAACACATTATAAATGAAATTTGAAGACATATTAGTGCATTTATATATATATATTTTTTTTCATGAAATAATAAAATCCATCACATAAGCCTTAATACATAGTTATCAGAAACATTCATAGAAATGGTTATGGAAAAATATGTGAATTGCATTATTCCACATTATATTGATGATTTAATATCATTAGATATTATATCAATATGAATTTTAATATTTCTTCCATAATTACATATCTCTATATGTAAATGAAAATAAAATTGTTGGAATGTAATTTATTTGAGGGAGTAGAATGTAATGACTCAATATTTTACATTTTTCCTTAAATAAATATTATGTTTCATAGATTTTACCTCATGAAAAAATGAATCCAAATTAATATATACATTTATAAGTTAGTAGTTTTGTCATAATATATAAATAGTGGTAAAAAATTATGATATGCTTATATATAACAAAACAAAAAAAAAATATCACCTTAAAAATCAAACTCAATAATTATATGTAAGAGAATAATAAATTAAATTTTTTATTTAAAATTTAATTTACAAAATCTATAATTTTTCATGTTTTATATATTTTTTATTAACACTATTTAAAAAAGAAAATTTAATAGACCAAAAAATTATTCCCAATGAAAAACTATTTTCACGATATTTAATGATTATATTTAAAAGTAAAACCTATTAGTTTTATTATATGAATTTTACAAAATTAGTTTTTCACGATTAATAAATTTCATATTATTAAAATATAATTTTTTTGAATAGTTATAAAATAATAGATTTTTTGTGAATAGTTTGAAAATAGAGTTTTTAAAAAATGGCAACATTTATTACATATTCTATAGATGTATAAGGAATAAAAGATTATAAAATACATTAATTATTCAAATATAAATTTTCATGATATAATTATGAAATATAAAATATTATTTTGAACTTGTAAATTATTTTATAAATATTTTTTGTAATTAAGAATGATTTTATTATAATTTAAATATTTTTTCATTGTTTCATTTAATTAAATATTACCATGATGAAATATTATTTTCATTTGATTTTATAGAAATATAAATGTTATATTATTCAAAATAAATAATTTACTATCATGAAAATTAGTAATAAAAAAATTATCTTATAGATACTTTCAATATTTTAAGCCCTACTTTATTAATAAATAATTTTTATTTTGTGTTATGTGAGTTTAATTTAAAAAATATTTTTCTTAGAATTATGTAATTAATTATGATAAATGGATAAAAAAATTAGAATAAAAATGTTGACATTTTTTATTAAATATATACTTATATTTTTAGTAATAAAATTTTTTACCTGGCTAATATTTAATTAATAATAATAACTGTTAAAATAGCTATACTATGGTGGATATAATTTCACTAATTTCACATGACCTTTAAGCCTTCTATAATGAAATTGGTTTTTTAAAAAATTATTATCGAAATGGATTGGAAACCATATCACAACTAACTCATGTAAATATATTGAAATTTCATTGTTCCCCTTACATAATGTTATTTTCCATTGAAAATTACCTCTTATTCATTAACAAAATGTTGATAACATCCTCACATATAGTATTACACTATTATTTAAAAATTATATTTAATACCAACACAAATTAATTAACCATGAACTCATTAAAATTAAATAACTACCTCACCAACACATCATATCTTAATTCCCTCAAATCTATGGACATCATCATGAGAAAAGTCTAGATCTCAATGTAGGTAATATATATTTCATAGTGTTTCGTTCTTAATATTTACCATAAAAAATAAACATACATAAAAATAGTGAATAAGGTATCATTATGATACATATTTTCCGATATATTAATGTTACAAGCATTATATATTAATTATTATCTAATAAAATATATTAAAGAATGTCATTATTGCGTTACATAGACTACCACATCAACAAAGAAACGCCATTTTTTTCATTTCCACATATCATTAATGGTCCAAAAGGTAATAAAGATGAATAAATATCATATATATCATATAATTATGATTCTTATATTAAAATTAAATATCTCCATCCACCCCAACACTCTCTTATTTTGATAAATGAGGACCATAATTCTGTGTGGGGGAGGATTACCGACTCTATGATGAATAGTTTTATAGTATTCATCAATAATTTCATAAATAATATAAATACATAAAAATATTTTTCAACATAACAATGAAACCATTATAATATCATTTTGTTTCAAATATAATGAATTTATGTCAAAAAAACCACTATGTAACCATGTAAGGAAATTGAGTTAATGTATGTTCCTGTTTAGTTTGGTTAAACAACCTATGTGAAAATTATTTAAAAAATAGTTATAGATCAATACAGAAATATAAAAACTTATATTATTAAAAAAATAATTAAAATACTGAGTGTTATATCATTATTTACATAATATTTTAACTATTTTTTATTATTATTAATGTAATAATTTTGTTTAGTAAAATTACTGAAATAAGTCTTTATCAATTTCATTTTCACATTATGTAACCAAAAAAGATAATAAATGAAATATAAAAAAATATAAATAGTTAAAATATATCTATATATTTCAAAAATATTAATTTTTATATAAATAATTCAGTTTGCAACAAAGTATGGGTAATAATATCAATATTATTAATCATGCGCGAAACTGTTACACTTAATACCACTCTATTGTCATAATATGAAATTACTACTAAGGTACTCATGATAAAAATTATAATAATGTTTATAAAATATAAATATTTATTAATAATTTTCAGAAATTGGATATTAATTCTGTAATGTTTTTTGATAGAATGTATTTTTTGATCAGCTAAGAAACAAAACAAGAAAATGATTTTGTCTCAATTCCTATCCATTGAGACATGATTTAATGTTATACAAAATATTTATATTTATATATTTTTTATAGGGACCATGAATTTTTTTCAAATAATCCAAAAAAATTTAATTGAATATATATAAACCTATTCTTTTAAGTTATAAAATGAATTTTAATTAAATATTTCCTAAATACTGAAGGGTTTCTCTATCTCCAATTTGAATACCTTGTGACATGGTTATGATATGCACAATGATTTTTAAAATGTTTGAAATATTGCCTCATTATAATTTTTCTCATGATTATCTTCTAAATCAATTTATTCAATGGTAAATTTTATAATATACTTATCATTGGTGTTTATTCAAAAGATTCAAAGGCTATGAGGGGTCTTCATGACTCAAATGTAATTTTTTGATAATAATCACTATTCATTGATAAATATTATTATATATTGATCTATTATAATCTATGATGATGTTATGTTGTATTTACACTATCTTTTAAAGTTAAATCATGTTACACTCAATTTTTTCACCTTATAGATTCTTTTTTTATTAAAATCCCATTTTTATGAATAATTCCCATTACAATTGATGAATTTTTAATCCTTATCTATGTTTTTTACTTCATTATAATTTCCAACATTATATTATGGAATATTTTTTTTAATCCAATGATCCTTAAATTACCCTTATTTAATTTTAATTAAAAGGATTATTTATCCTTTTATTAATGTGGGTTGAAAACAATGTTATTTGAAATGTTCAAAAAAATTACATTATTTTGAAATTAAAGGATTTGTTGTCCAAAAAAAACTACCTTTAGATAACCATTATGTATTTTTAATGTTTCAATATTAAAAAAATTAAATATAAATTTATTCAAGAATTTTCAATTATTTATTTGGAAGACATATTTTCTTTTTCTGGTCATTATTAATATTTTTTCTTTTATAAGTATAAATTTTCAACGTATTTTCACATCGCATTTTAAAACATTATTAATTTTTCAAGCTCACATTTTTTAATGATTATTTTTAAATACAAAATGTTTTAATGAATTTCCACATCCCCTTTTATAAAATAATTTACCGAATTACTTCAATTTAGTTTTAAGTATCATTTTTTGTAACCATAGATTATATTAAAGTTATTTTATTTTGATATATTTAAGATAAGGGGTTATAATTTCTTTCATTTCCAATGATCCCTGTATTTTTACTTCTATTAGGGTCTTGGTAAAGATAATTTCAATAATTAAGTTATACAATATATTATTTATACATAATTTTCCAATAATATACCTTTTAAATTATTTTCCTTTTTACATATAGGGAAAATTGTTTTGGAACCAAATCAATTTCCCTGAATATTTTTAGGTTCTATTTTCATAAAAACAAATGAGACTATTTATAAGAGACTCGTTATGATGAATTTTTATTGATGAGTGCATATTTTTTTCAAAATAAATTTTAATGTTTTTTTCATTATTATCAAAAATGATTTACATAAAATTATGCTATGTTTCATATTTAAGTCTATATTTTTATATTATTATGTTATTATTCTATGGGATCATGTTTTTGATATAATATTTTTTAATTCATGACGTTATTTTGATGTTTGATGAAAAAAAAGTTATGTTTTTGAGTTATTTATTTGTTTATTTAAAATTTTCATGAACCCATTTTATTTTTATGTGTTATATAATTTTTTTATTACTATTTTCACATGGAATAAAAATGAACTTATTATTAGTCTTATGGGTCCAATATATCCCTATAATGTATTCGATTAAATATTATATCTCATGATATATAAATGAAATTTTAATGGGATAACAAGTATGTGGGTTCGGAAAGGGTATATATGAATGAATTTATTTATACTATGAATTTTATGAGTGAATTGATTGGTAGGTATCTATGTTCACAATGATAATAAATCCCATTTTATCAATTTTTCATTTTATTTACTATGTTCTATTACATATGTTTTATGCTTCATGTTTTATTTTTTTCATGGTATTCTAAAAGTGTTATTATTTCAGATTTTATTTCTATCATTCATTCTTATGGTTAATACATAATGTTTTATGTTCTATTACATTTGATATTTTTAATATTCATGATTTTGAACATCTTTATAATATAATCCTTAATGAATTTGTTCTATTATCCTATACTGAGTAATTGAGATCTCCCTTTTTTTGTTTTCCCTTACATAGTATTTTAAGAGTATTATATATACTAGAATATATAAGTGTTTTTTAAGATAATGGATAAATGTTTATATGTTTTGAAATGATGGTTTATTAGTTTCCTGTCCCTAATATTGTAAACCAATAGGTCAATGGGTTGTATGACTATCTGGGGGTATGATAATTAAAACATGTTATCAATGTATTATTTATATATATATATCATGCGATAATTTTTAACTATATTAATGTAATCCATTTTTATAACTAGATGTTACAAGAATACATCATATAGTTTTCTCATTATTCCTTAATGATAATATATTTATAATTTCCTCAATCTCGTAAATTGATTTACTATAATAAAATATTATCAATTGCCTTATTGTGATAATAAAATCATTTAATTATTAATATAACTCTATGTCTCATTTACTTCTAGTCTCCTTACATTATCCATGACTATAATTTTGATAACATGATCAGATTTCATCTGGATGTGTCATTTTTCTAAAAAACATGTCATCTAATAATGTTACCTTAACATTAATGTTAAATCAACACAGTCAATGTTGAAACATATATGAATAATTATATATATATATATATATATATGAATATATATATATATATATGAATATATATATTAATTCCTCAATAAGGTAGTGAGATTAAATTATCCTTAAAGTCTATTGTCTGATAAATTCATCATTGGGCATGATTCTTTTTATAACATACAATTTTTTTGGGTTTATTTTTTTATGGTTTAAAAAATAAATTATTATCATAAAAATATCCTCAACTAGGTAACATATGTTTTTTAATGAAATTTAATTTAAATCCTTATTAAAATTTGTGAATTTACTCTTAATAGAAATATTTTCATGTGTTTCTCCATCATCCATCAATAACATTCCTTCCACTTTCCTCAATTACATACGGTGAAATGATTTATTGAATGTAGTGTATAATTTGAGTTGTATATTTTGGATCTATTATTATCATACTTTCAATTATTAGATCATCCAATGTATATAAATATGATAGACTATATTCCCAACCACCCATAGGAAATATCATTTTACTTAAATATACTCATTTTTTAGTAATTCATTTACAAAAATATCATTATTTACCATCATCATTCATTGGGACCACCAATATACACCTATTATATTTTTCAATACCAAATTATCACATATATTCAATTACTATATCTCCTCATTATTGAAAATAAATTCAGTTCTTCTTATGTGTTGTAAATGATTCCTTATTATATTTTATTTCCCACGAAATGACCTGAATTCAAATTCATTTTTAAAATTTATTGTATGAAAATAGTTCATTATTATCTCTTTTTTCAACAATATATCCTCTATTAACCATCTGTTCCACTAGAGAATAATAAAATTCTTTTTCATAGATAAATAAACCATTAATAAAACAATTTTATGACAATTTGATCTTATCTATTTGGTTAAACAATAGAATTTAATGTAATCATTATTTGTATCCATAAAAATTACCATGTGATGTAAACTATAAAAATATTTCTTTTGGGATGAAATCATAAATTTTTCATTAATTGTACTTCCAATAACTGTTCCTAATAAATGTATTTACAATTTCAACCCAAGGAAAAGGGGTTTCACCATTTTATAAAATATTTTTAACCTTATTAAAATTAAAAACATTTACTCCCAAAATCTCATAATTTATTATTTTGAATATATAAGTGAAAAATATCAATATAATATAACATTCTAGGATCCCCATTAACCTATTTTTTTATTAGAAAAACTATCTTCATTATTTAATTTATTGTAGACTTATAACTATAATAATTAATCCTACAGTAATTCAATATATCATTTATTAGTTTATCAGGTTTCATAAAATAAATATTTTTCACATTATAATATAAATTCTCTAGAATAACTAGCATGAACATTACATTCCCATATTAATTGAACACAATAAAACATTATTTCATTGGAAACCCTTTGCTTAATAAATAATAATTCCTTAAATTAAATTAATCTGATGTTTTTAGTTAATGGGGAATACTTTGTTTTTTTTAACTTGTTAGAATTAAATTGATGAAAAATAATTACCAGCCTTGAAAATTTCATTACCATAGAAACATTACTTTTCGTTTCATTACCCCTAACATTCCCAATGTTAATCATCTGGGGTAGAAAAAAAATTATTTGTTCCCTCTTAAGTATGTTTGTTGGTTTTGTTTCCACAATATTTAAAAATGAATTGTTATCCTTTTAAATTTACTTTTCCTATAATTTTCAGGATTATTCCAATAAAATAGACCATCTATCTCAAAAATCCTTAAAATTTATTTAATTAAATTTATTTTTAGTATGTTTTATATTAAATGTATAATCATAAACTTTTATCCTTTTATTTTCCAAATTCATGTAACATGTTAACCTTGTTATTATTTTTTGAAATGTATTTTCATCTAACAAACATATCCAACACTATTTTATAAATTTTAGTTTTTTACCACATAGTGTTGTCTTCCAATGAACCTCAATTTATTCATCAAATATGGGTTCTATAGTTCTAATTATCCTTTTACATTCCCAGATTGATTCCATTTATAATTTGAGATTTAATCTAATAAAAATAATACTTATGTATAGTGTTCAATTATCATTGGTGTGTCATATCCTTCCACAAAAGAATAAACATATATATATATATATATATATATATATATTATTAATGATTATATTCATCTTTGTTTAAATATTCACAGTAACATGCACTTACTTAAACTATATGGAATACATCCCATATTTGTTTCACATTTCATCAACTTTTGTGGAATTTTTCCTTTAAATTTAACTAAGTTGTTCATGTATTGTATAAACTAAAACCCATAATTATAATAACCACATCTTATTAAATTTTCTCAAAACATTTGAATATACTCAAATATATTATATGTTAATGGTTTTAACTTTTTCTATGAAGGTTTAATGTATTTAGTTTAATTTTCGTTACCTTCCATTTATGTCACCCATAATATTTTCTTTATTTTTCTTCTATATCATGGAATATTTAGATAAAAATATGTATTAATGTGTTCTAACATTCTATAACACCTACATTAGATAACAAACAATTTATTTTTCCATTGTGTTGAATTATTAATAGTGAATGTGTCATCCTTAATCGTATTATTTAAAACACTTATAGATTCCTTATATGGAACCATATCCTCTGTTCTTCTTATAATCCATATTTGAGGAATTTTTGTCTTTCTCTAGATTTTTCTTCACCCATTTTTGTGTGGTACATGTATTATAACTTGCACCATTCAAAAAATGATAACAAATACAAAATTTGTTTTGTATAATTTGGGTTTATCATTTTCTATAGCTCATAAATATGAACATTTTATGTTTTAATATTATTCCTACTATAAGATTTAGTATTATGAAAAATAATACCCTCCACAAATATTGTGATATTGGTCATAATTTTGACATCATGTGAGGATTCAACATGAATAGATTACATGATTCTCAACAATATATCATACTAAATGCACACTATATATAATGTATTATTTTAATATTTAAATAATTTTACATAATATTCACATCCATATTTTACATTATTCATATATTTATCATGTATCATCCATTTATATAAAATAGATTTTGTATGAACATTTATTCTCTTTCATTTTATATCTAACTGAGGGTTCAAGAAATCAAAATCTTCTTATATTACATAGATTAGTTCTTCACAAACATTTTGAAATAAAATCAGTTCATAATCAATATTTTAAAAATCATCTTCTACATGAAATAAATTATCATGGAAATGTTATACCGATTGATCATTTTCATAAATTAGGTTTTTAGAAAGAATCAAGAATATGTAATCTCTTATCCATAACCATTTCTATTTCACAAGATTTTAGCTGAAGTTATGGTTTTCTTTACATAATACATTGGTTAATAAAAATATATAATGTTAAACAATATATGGTTCATTATTTATATACTCTTTAACATGTATATTGTTTATCAATTAGTTCAAATGTCTCTAACTAATTACAACATTAACATGATTCATCTTGATGATTATTTTTTATGAATTTATTTACTACAACTTCTTCTCTATTTAGCTCACAATAATAGTGAATCCTCCTTCCACAAATTTTAGGATATTACCATTTCCCCTCCCTATATTATTTTTTATATGTTCTTCAATTTTCTAGCTTAAATTTCTATGTTTTCCAAAATATAATGTATCTTCTATTAATATAAATTATGGGCCAACTATCTGAACTTCCAAAGAGATCATGTAAATATATTTCATATCTCCTAGTTGAATTATTTATTCAACTTATGAAAATATACACTTAATTTAATTAAATTCCACTATACATGGAATGAAATTGTAGATCCCATAATAGGGAACCTAGAATAATTTACCACTTAAGAGTCATAGTGGATGATGTTGATACTCAAATGGGTAGAGGTGAATTAGGATTGAATGATGTTTTCCTAATTATGAGTTTGAAAAAACCAAAGCTTAAATTATATTAATCAGACCTCTATTACCAGTTACTATAGAATCATATGTCTGGTTTACTAATTAGTTACTAGAATGGAGATTCACCTATCCTAAATTGTTACTCCCCATACACAAGAGGATTATGATTAGTTCATAGGTTTTGTTTTGTTATTAGGTGAGGATTAAAACCATATTATAATATTGGATTAAAATTCTCTAATAAATAGAATGATCAACATCATAAATAGATACATCAATGAATAAATATGTAATATACATCCACTTAAATAAATAAATTATGGAATAAATAGAATATAAAGTTGAATAACCATATTCGATATCAAACAAAAAAAAAGATAAACATTAAATTCAATTAAAAAATTGGTTCAAACATGTGAAGTACACAAATAGGTACTAAAAATATTCTAAAATGATAAAAACCCAAAAATCAATCTATACATACATAATGAGCATATGATCGGTATTTTTATTCCATACTCCATCCTGGTATTGATAATGGGGCATTACTTCAAGGACCCATTCTATTATATCTACATGAATTCATGAATCCTATAATGATACTAATTAGTATCCTAATTAGGGTTTGAGATATACTCAGAAGAGCATTGAAAATTTTGGTTATAAAAAAAATTTCCATGCATATAAGTCATAATTTTGTGAAGGTGTAATTGGAATAAGGATAAAATTGATACAGCAATAAAAGACCATATATAAGTACATGTTATGAATTGAATTCTAAAAAATGTGGGATAACTATATATAAAAGTGAAACTTCAGCTATGAAAAACAATATGTGTATCAATTATCAAAAATATATGGGACAAGACCAAAGGACATTAATGAATACATCTAATTCGATTCTACAGAGCTCAACCATTGTAGGAATTTTAAATTCTTGATGAACATTTTCCTAGAACCAAGGATATTTACTAGGGAGTCCCCATTGAGTCTCTATAGAAAAATCTATAAAAATCATGGTAAATTATTTTGTGGATCCTAAGGAGAAATTCAATTGTGGTCCATGAAAGTTGAATCTGATGTTAAAAAATAAGGAATCCAATATATTTCCATTTGAATTCCATTCTGGGATCTTAGTTTCATAACTATGAATTCATTATGAAAATATTATTTAATGATTGAGATCTATATTATTATCCATTCCTAATTAAAAATTTTAATATTACACATTCATTTCCTTAATAAATTCACTCACATGTGATAACAGTGGGGATATGTTACTGTTAATTCCACATTTACAAATATTCACTTCAGTATTAACATTCAAAAAGATCATTCATATCATTTATAAATTCCATTTATTAAATTTTAATTATATATCATCAAGGGCCAATAGGTATTCATGACTTATAGCCCAACTCAACTCAAATAAATCTACCACACATCAATATCAAGACCAACACGTCTATAGGGTATGCATAATCATAGGAATTTATAAGAAGAAACCACAAGGGGTGGTTCATGTTGAAAGTGAAAACCACTAACCATGTTAAAAGTGATATTGGACAAAAAAACATGTTTTCAAAAATTCAATTTAATAAATTAACCATTTTTTGAAGAACCACAAGGATGATTCGTGTATGAGTCACTATAGTGAAAGTTAATTAAATCACGAGATTAGTAGATATGGTAAAGACCACATGCCTTATATGAAAATTACTATCCACAAACAGTATTTTACACCAAATTTTTGTAGAATGTATGAATGTAGAGAAATAGATTTATATACTGAAAATAGGTCATATTAGCTATCATGAATTAACTATTTAAAATGGTAGTAAAAATTAAGAAATGAATAAATATAACGACCCAAAGTTTTATCAATGAAATTACCTTCTTATAATTACTCCTTATAGTATAATCACATTAGGAAGAATAATGAAATATAATTATACTAACAATTATGTGACCATTAAACATAATTTTTCCACTTCTATGTTTTGAATTTTGAAATATCACACACACGGTTGTGATCAAAATGATTTTTTGAGTCCAATAGAACTGACAGAATATTTGGTGAATAGTAAAATTCCCTTCAGAATAGTAACCTACCGTTATGAATACTAATATGACCCTTATGAATATTAAATCATCAAAAATAATAGTAACCTAACCGATGAGTGATGAAATAAAATTTAGGCAACTTATAAGTAAAAATTTGACCATAGTAAAAGTATTTGTATTTTTGTAAGTCATACGTAATTAATTAATATTAATGAATTAATTTAAATGAAAATTTATTTCCTTAAAAAAATTTCATAAATAAACAATTCTATGTCTTTTGGATTTAAAAAAATTTATTAGACCTTATGTAAATTTTGAAAGCATTATAAAATCAGTTTTAATTTTAAAAATTGAATTTTTCAAATAAATTATGATTTTAAATAAAAATTAAATTAATAATATTTAGAAAATTATTTTTTTAAAATGGAGTTTATTTTTTTATTCTACACGTTGAAAAATGGTTAGTGTGAGTTTTTGGGATTTTACTGAAATGCATGAATTTTTTATGAATAGTGAAATACCATAATTTACAAAATATTTTAAATACATTAATTATATAGTCGTGTATAATGTTATGATAATGTAAGGCCAATTGGTTTGGATTCACATTATAAAATTACTATAATTAGTCATAGAAGACTCACTATTACTTGTATTGTGTAGAAATAATAAATTAATGAATATTATATTGAGAAACCCCCTCTCCCATCCACTATAAATGAAACACTTCACACCCTCATTTCCTCACACCTCTCAAGCTTCATGAAATTCCCAAAATCCTCAAAAATCACTACCCTATCCCTTCCTCGATGACCAGTATATCTTTTCCACATCAAAAGACCAAGTCTAGGATCCATAAGAAGGATCTCAGGAGGAGGATTCAAGAGGTAATTCATCCCTCTCTTATCAATAATTTTCCATTCAAATTTCTTTTAATCTATTCTATTATACTATGCTTATATTATAAAAATTTCATGATAACTTCAGTATATTTGATATAATGGTATTATATCATGTTATTGTATGATTACTCATTACACTCCTCCCTCCCTCTCTTTGTTAATAAAATGAAATTTTTTCCACTGATGTGTTAATTTACCTAAATCATGGGTGATACACTTCATTTTTTCATAAAATCCTTAAAGGATTCCAATAAACCCATCAAATGGTTGAAAAACTAATTTAAATTTTATGTATTATCCCCTTATATTTTTTATAAATAACTTATTTACATTACACTCTGTGAAAATCAAAACATGTTTTTTGTGAGAAAAAACTACCCAAATTTAGCTAAAAATATCATCATTAAATATTAACTGATAATTCATTCACATGGTATATAACATAATTAATTATTATATCATATAAGTCCCTGAATTTTCTTATTAACATGAAATATTTGTTATGTATGATTATCCACATTCTGCACGAACATCCATTCTTAAATACAAGCGAATCGTTCAAGAAAACCATAAAAGTGTAAATTTTTTAACATTGAATTTAAGGTTTATAACTCATCCAAATTACTATAAAATTACTTAATAAAACCCTAATAAACCATATTAAATTACAAAACTTTTTTAAATTTTTTACTAATTGATATAATGTAATTATATAGGGTATTAAAGTGACAGAAGCGTTCAGATACAAGGTAAGGGGAAATTCTCGAACCCAACATTGTTTCTTCGGGTTTTACCTCCTTCAATCCATGCACGGTATGGGAACTCAATAAAAATTGTTTCTTCATAATTATCATACCCTTTTCTGGGATATAAATTTTCCCTAATTTATTTTATGAAAAGCCTAATGGTTTCCAAAAGAACTCTTCCTTCAAATAAACACACCCATTTTTAGTTCTTGTATATTTTGTAACTCTTCACTCATGGATAATGTTTGTATTTCAAGAATGATATTCCAATACTATTTTGGGGGGGAAATTTTAGGAATTAATGTTTTATTTTGTGAAAACCATTTCTTTCCATGGGTCATTTTATGTTCATTTTTGACATATTTTCAATGTGGCATGCATGATAATGTAAATATTATGATGTGACGGGTGCACCTGGAATTATATAGCACAATTTAAATGTTGGAATATGATGACTGCACCCAGAATTATAAATCACTCCAATTTATTGGGTGAAGTGATTAATCTCATGTATAAAATGGAAATTAGGTGTTATCATGATTCTATCATTGTTCACTACTATGTGTGGTAGTTATCTACTATGACATGATGTTGCATTTTTAAACATTTCCACATTTCAAGTCTATTATTAATGATTCCTCTTATGTTCATGATCCCATAAATATGCTATGTTTATGCTCACACCATGATATATTTATATTAAATAAATTTTCATGTTTGATGTTGTAAATGTTATGTTTGGTCCTAGTCTTCCCAAGAGACTAAACCTCTGTATCCTCGTGGTGTAATATTATTATTTTGTTAATCTTTATAATGATGTAATATTAATGTTTGAAAAGGATGGGTCATAATAGTTTGTATCATTGTAAAGGTTTGTTTTATTTGGGAATTATGATTAGTGAACCATAGGAAAAAAACCACTAGCATGAGACTTAGTACAAATATGCAAACAAGAAGCTTTATATAGGGATCCCATAATTTATACTTTTACTATAAATTGTACAAATTAATAAGTAATTTATTTATGAGTTTTTGACTAATGTTTTATTATAACCTTTTATATTTTAGAAAAGGTGGGAACCAAGAGAAATAAGGACAACAACTCGTGCGTGGGCCAATGCAACGATTGCCTGAACGACATCCCCAATGATTTGGGAGGTGGATTTAAAAACATAATGGCGATTCTTAACCAATTATCTTAGGTCATGAACAATATCTAGAATAATTGTGAACATCCTCCTTCACTAAAGTGGGAGAAACTTGATATCAAAAGTTTTATGGGTCAATGACCACCAATATTTAGTGGATCTTTCGACCCACTAGTTGTGGAACAGTGGGTCAACTCGATGGAGAATATTTTTTATGTGCTTCACTATTCTAAGATAGTGAAGGTGAAACTAGCCATTTATCTTCTAGATGTAGCAGTTAATCAATGGTGGTATTTGATTAAGAACACCAGGACAAGGGATAAAAATTGATGAGATAGAATGGGAAGACATTAAGATCATGTTTCTTAATAAGAATTTCCCAGAAACTCTTAATACAAATATGGAGATAGAATTAATTGAGCTCTAGAAAAAAGAATTATAATATGTCACAACCTATGAAGAGATTATCATAGGTATTTCAAGGTATGCTTTGTGTTTTTTTATCAATAATGATAGAAATATTAATGGATTATTTTGTGGATTAAAACCACGCCTTCAAAAGGCTCATACAATTCAAGGATTTGGGAGTTATGAATAAGATGTCTGATGTGATATCAAAGTGTATATGGAGTTTAGATAATGGGCCCATGGATATGGTGATAAGAAATGAAAGATCAAGTTTCATTCTGAAGTATTTAATTATAAAGGTGGGAAGAAATCTCAATGACCAACATGCCAAAAATGTTGGAAGTTGCAACATGGGAACTGCCTAAAATGGATGGGGAAAGGCTTCATGTGTGGGAAATAAGGACACCATTGTAAAGAGTGTCGAAAAGACATGAGAAGGAAGGAGAATGTAGCCGAAGAAAGGAGAGAACCACCCATGGTTCAATACTACAACTGTATGGAGAAAGGACACTATGAAAGCCAGTGCACTAACCCTCGATTCCTTGAGGGTAATCAGCATCTATAGCCACAAAAGAATAAGGGACAAGGGAAGGATTATTATATCACTACTAAGTATTTGGACAAATATAATGATGTCATACGTGGTACACTTCCTATTCACTCGAGAATGGAAGATTTATTATTTGATTTATGTTCTACGCATTCCTTTATATCATGAATGCTTGCTAGAACTATAAAATCAAATCCTTGAAACCTTGAAGTAGAGATATCAATAAAAACAAAAGGTGGTGAAATCATTAGAACCTAAGTGTCAGACTCTTCTCATATTTTTATACAGGGGAAGATTCTTCCAGTGAATCTTGTAATACATCCCTTGGTGAAATTTGACGCTATAATGGGAATGGATTTTCACTCGTTATATAGATCACGTATCAACTATTGGGAAGAGTAAATATATATTCATATTCTGAACCATCCCATGATCCTCTACAAATGCAAGGAATTTCATTAATCTCATTTGAAAAATATTTCAACGGTGTTGGTATTGATACCCTATGAAGAAGGATACCTCGGCCAAATGGTTGAGTCAAAGGAAAGTTCCAACCTTGCATAAATTCCCATCATGATGGAAAACAATGACGTATTTCTTGAAGATTTTCTCAGAAATCCCCCAGATTGTGAGGTATTTTTATCTATAAAATTCATACCCTAAGCTACTCTTATCTCACCGTGTCTCTATAGAATGGATCCTATCGAACTGGTGGATTTAATAATGTAGCTACAAAGAATATGGACAAAGGGATCATACCCCCTTGTGCATCACCTTGGGGTGTGTCAATTCTCATTGTGAAGAAAAAGGATGGGACATTGTGGCTGTGAATCGATTATTGGTAACTGAATAAGATCACCAAAAATATAAATTATCCTCTTCCAAGGTTTGATGACTTGTTCGATCAGTTATGAAGAGCTCAATACTTATCATTGGTGGATCTTCGTTCTAGATAACATCAGCTAAAGGCGTAGAAGGAAGATATTCATAAGACTGCCTTTTGTACATGGTATGGAAAATATGAGTTTCTAGTGATGCCCTTCGGTTTTACTAATGCCCTGAAATCTTCATTGATTTTATGAATATAGTCATTATACATTACCTCGACCAATTTTTGGTATTTTTTAATGATTACATTCTCATCCACTCCAAGATGAAGGAGTTACATGAAGAATATACAAGAATTATATAATGTCCCAGACCTCTTCGATCCATTACATTGTGAAGATATGGTGTTTTAGGTGTTCTGGGAGGTCAAGGTGACTTATCCCCAACACATTGCTAATTCTCCATTTCAGTGAACATTGTTCTATCGGTGAGGTTCAGTGAATAGTGTTCTATCGGTGAGCTTCAGTGAACAGTGTTTTATCCGTGAGGTTCAGTGAATAGTGTTCTATCAGTGAGGTTTAGTGAACAGTGTTCTATCGGTGAGGTTCAGTGAACAGTGTTCTATCGGTGAGGTTCAGTGAACAGTGTTCTATTGGTGAGGTTCAGTGAACAGTGTTATATCGGTGAGGTTCAGTGAACATTGTTCTATCAGTGAGGTTTAGTGAACAGTGTTCTATCAGTGAGGTTCAATGAACAATGTTCTATCAGTGAGGTTCAGTGAACGGTGTTTCTAGACCAGTGAGGTTCTAATAGCAACCTCTATTTCCTTTTCCAATTTTTGAGTTTGGAGTAAAGTGTTTCCAACTTCCTACAGTTTTTCCCCATTGATGTTTCCTTTGACGTAAAATGCCTTTAAAGACTCATTTTAAGGAATCTTGTGGCTAATTCAAATGCCATAAATCCTATATTAATTATTCTTAAGGCCTGAGATATTTTTACGTGGTCAAACCGTGTGGTTTAATTCGATCCTTTTTTAATGGAAAATTAAATGTATCTTAAACTGTCACCCCATTAAATCTTCTAAAGGAAAGGGATATCTTCCCCCCTTGTTCTTCCTCTTTTTTCTTAGCTAGGAGGTGCTATAACCTTTCAATCCTTCCCATATGAGTTGCATAATCAAAAATTTCTCCTAGGATAGGTTCTTCTTTGTTTTGATGTAACCAAGATGTATCGATCAATATTGGATATAAGGTATGTTTTATCGTCGTTCATTTTGGGTTTATATTCCACTTTTCTCCTTTCCATATTATAGCATGTAATCTCCATTCTTTTGATGGGGTTTTCTTGGGTTTTGGTTGGTGCGATTGTACCATGGAATCCTTGGGTGGATGCAATTGACCCGAGAGGTGAATCATGACCCATTGGGTGGATAAAGAACGTTAAGAACTGTTTGAGGTAGGGGATTTTTTGCTTCTCTTTTCTTATACATGCAACTGTATTGTTATCATTTTTTAACCCACTGGACCACAATGTAATTTACATAATAAAGATTTGAACCGGATAAATAAATTGATATCGGTCATATATTATTTCTCCTTGTTTTCAAGATAGTGTGATATCCATGCTTTCTTCTCTTAGCTGTACGTTCTTGATGAAAATTTGTAAAGAACGTAAATTATAATTAGTTGAAAACTATTGGATATGGATGAAGAGGAATGTAAATGAATATGGTCCTTGTTATAATTTTAAGTTAATAAAATTGGTGCAGTAAGAATGTTTAATTATTTTTGATAGCTTACTGATTAGGTTTCCTGAATTTTGGAACCTATGAATAATAAATCTGTTAATTCAAGATGGATTAAATAACTGATTATTTGATAATTCCTTAAAGGGTTCTGAGTTACCCTCTTGATTTTTAAATGTCCAATAAACCAATTGATGAGATTTTTATTTTCCTACTACTTGTGATGTGATTGATCCTCAAAGACTGTTGTGATATGTGGGGGCATGTAGGCTTTTGGTTGTGGTAGCATATGACATCTAGAGTGGCGAGATTCATCAATTTATGCATGTGGGTGTCAGGGATGACACCAGGGATGGTGGAATGGGATGGATGTGATTGTTGGTTGCTTACTGATTTTGATTGGTTGTTTATCTGCTTTAATTTTCCCCACATCTCAAGGAAACTAGTCTTACTTACCCTTCTTCCGAAAGAGGCGAAGACATGCGGGGTATGCCACTTGACTTCCGTGTTTAGTTTCTCAAGGGAGAATGGGTATACTATCTTTCTATAGGCGGCAAAGACTCTATGGGTAGTAAATCTACTCATCGTGTTGATCCCCCTTGTGTTAAGTAGCATAGAATGTTTTTCTTGAATGCCTGGGAATGTGGAAAAGTAAGACTTTAATGAATAATTGAATAAATGGTGTTAACCCATGGTGTTGGAGTTTTTTGGAACATAATGATGAGGTTGTAATTTTAAAGGGACAGTGGACTTTGGGTGTGATACTAATGAAATTTAATGTGGAATTTTAATTGGTAAATTAATTTTCATGGAATTAATTAACATAAAGTGAAACTAATAAAAAGGTAGTTAAATAATTTATTAAATATCTTTACGTGGTTGTATACTTATTCTTAGAAGTAGCAGCCCAGAGTCTGAGAGACGTTAGCTGCAATTGTTTCTAAGACTAGGTTATTCCCATAGTGTGTTTGTGAGATATAGTATATCCTGTACATTTTGTGTTTCTATATGCTAATCCACCCTGTCATAAAGTGCAATTGACACCCAGGGGATTCTGAGCCCTGTGGGGTGTTTTCCCCAGCATTCTGTAGGGAGGATGAATGGCTGACTACCCCTTTTGGCCCCGCTCTCTTCTCTTGGTAGTTACTTGTGTTGTCAGGCACATCAGTTAGTTTTCCCTATATATGTGTGTAGATGGCTATAATGGCATGTGTTTATTCACACACATATATTCTGGATATAGTATTCTATGGACTATTATAGGTGTAACGTGTATAGGATGTGATGGCTTGAGGATCCTTACTCGGTGTATGGGTTGTAATAGCTTGAGGTATAATACCCAATTTATGATACACGTTATGCGAGTAGTGGTGGATCCCAGAAACTACCTGGTTAGTTTGGTGTGTAGACATGGTGGTTATGTTGCATGAGGTTCATATTGTGGTGTTTCACCCAAGTGTCTACGGGCAAGCCTTTTTGGAGAAAGATGCTCAAAACGTGTGACTTTGGGGAAAAGCGGAAAACCAGTGGGGAAGTAGTAGCGGGGTACCCATGATATTCTTTATTATATGATATATTCGTGTATGCATTACTTTGTGAGTGTAGTCATGGTGAGGTTGGGAAATTAGTATACATGTTGAAGTGATGAGTTAGTTTCACTATTTGTTCATTGTGCTTTAGCATGCTTTCTTTAATTTTGCATGAGAGGCTTCAGGGAGGATACTACTGAGTATAATGTTATACTCACCCTATGTATATACAAATTTTTTTTCAGGTAACTTATAGTAGAATGGAGATCAAGCTGGTTTCTATGAGCTTGGGGTTGCAGGAGCTGTCCGGGCTTGTGGTTGCTGATGTTTTTACTTTCTTTTGGGTACTTGTGGTTTTCCCCTTCTAGTTGTAGTAATTTTTCATGAAATTACATATGTGCACTTGGGTTTTCTTTTATATTATAGTTATTAGTTGGAGTTGGTTGGTGTCTATCATATCTCTCTCTTCCGCAAGTGTTCTCTTAGAGGGTAATGCCTCCCATTTGTGTGTTTATTGTACCCTTGGTGCTAGTCGCCAACCTGGGGCCTACTGTAGGTGGGACTCAGGGGTCATTATCTCCCTTATCACATTGTCGGCCCAGGAGGGGTACACATTGTGGGGAGGGGGTCATGACAGAGTGGTATCATAGGTCAGGTTGAGGGATATGATGGAGATTGGTGTTAGGCACAAGAGAGGTTACATGGGTTTGTAGGGAAACTGTGTAATTCATGTTTAGTAAGTGATGTAAACACAGAAGACCAGCTGATACATAAGCATTTAGGGCCGCCTATGATCTGATGTACAAACCATTAAGTTTACAATGGCTATTAAACAAAGTGATACTAGTTGCAGGGTAGAGACCTAGGAAAGTATCATGCATCATTCTTCTTTGTGCCTATGTTTTAATGGGTAGAACTTGGGATAGGTTAACATAAAATCAATGAAAGAAAACAATTAATTAATTAATGTTGAGTCTTCCACATTCCAGGTTTAGGAACTCTAACAGTTTGTTATTTTACAAGTACGGCTCCAGGTCGACGTCCTCGTCAGGTTTGCACAGAAAATGTCCAGTAGGCTATTCTAGTAGATCACTACAGGGTAGAGGTTGAAGACAATGACACTTGGAGGAAGACACTTCTGTAGTTTCAGTGCTAGAGTCTACAGAAGTATGAGGGATCCATTTCAGATTCAGTTACAGAAGATTGGTTGGAGGAGGTCTATATAGGCTTTAGTTTGATCTGTGCATGGAAGGTTCATAGGGTGTCCTTGGTTGTGACGATGTTCTGTGGAGCAGCAAGGCAGTGGTGGTTCTTGTTCCTCGGGGATCATGAGGAGTCAGGGATCTCCTGGGAGGAGTTCCGAGACAATTTTAGAGTTAAGTATCTTTCTTTGACTGCGAAGGCGTCCAGTAGCCATGAGCTTCTTACCCTTCGATAGGGGAGCTCCAGTGTTAGAGATTTTGGAATCTGTTTCAGGAACATTTTACGATATGCTTCAGACATGCTGCCGGATGAGGAGGCCAGGGAGAGGCATTTTGAGGAGGCTTTATATCTAGATATCTAGCACCAGGTCTCCCCATTTATGCTGAAAACTTATCTTGAGGTGCTCGCGAGGGCAGAGGTTGTCGAGAGGAATTTGGCCAGGACTATATCATCACGCGAGGGGAATTGGCATGATTCCTCATGAAGAAGAGTTGTGGTCCGGGGTTCCCTGTATTTAGGGCTGAAGAGTTTTCGTTCAGCCGAGGGTCTGTCCCAGCCCTTCACATCTCGTTTTTTCAGAGGTAGCAACTCTCTGGCCTATGGCAAGGGATCTAGCCCTTGTTTTTCTTGTAGTGGTCATGGTCATCAGTAGCAGGAGTGCCCGACCTTTCAGAGTGGTCATTATGCACCAGGTGCTATGCTCTAGGTTACTTCATTGAGGAAGTTCCAACCGAGGCAGCAGTAGCTGGTTTCACTAGCTTTAGATCAGCAAAGGGTAGATGGGGCAGGCAGAGGACAACCCCATCATGCTCCCCATCCTCAGAGAGCAGAGTGCAGCCATGGTGGTGTTCGTCATCAAGGTCAGAGAGTCTGTGGAGGAGTTTGTGGTCAGCTTCAGGCTCTACCATTACCAGCTCTAGGCGATCATGACGTCGTTCGATGTACCCTTTACTTTTTTTCTACCTTGGTGTATTCCTTGTTTGATTCAGGGGTGACACGCTCTTTCATATCACCTACCCTTTCTATGCTTTGGGAATTGAGGTAGAGATGATTCCAGTGCCCTTGGCATTGACTACGTCAGTTAGAGGTCGATCTGACTTTTTTGAAGTCTGTAGAGACTGTGAGCTAGTTTTGGGGGAACACCGATCTTGGGAAGATTTCCTATGTTTCCAAATACAACCATATGATGTCATCCTCAGTATGGATTGGTTGTATTCGGTGTAGGCTGTCGTGGATTGCTTTAGGAAGAAGGCTATTTTCATTGGTGCGGATGGAGAGAAAGTGGTGTTTGTTGGTGAGCAAGATCCTCGAATTGGTCATAGGTGCATTCCATCCTTATCATCCATGATGGATGAGATGATGTCAAGTTCATCAGAGGATCAACAGTTGGAATTTCCTAGAGTCGTAGAGGAGTACCCTGATGTCTTTCCAGAAGAGGTTGTAGCATTACCCCCTCGACGAGAGATCAAGTTTGGGATTGATCTACAGCCAGAAGAGTCTCCTATATCTATGTATCCATATCAGATGGACCCTTCTAAGTTACGAGAGCTATGTATACAGATTGATGGTATGTTACATTGCGGTTTTGTTCTTCCAAGTGTGTCACTATGGAGTGCACTAGTTTTGTTCATGAAGAAGGCAGACGACAGTCTGCGGTTGTGTGTCGATTATCTTTGCTTAAACAAAGTGAAAATAAAGAATCGCTATCCTCTTCTACGGATTGATGATTTATTCGATCAACTAAAGGGTTCAAGTTGGTTCTCAAAGATAGACTTGTGGTCAGGATATCATCAGATGTGTGTGAAGGTGGAGAATATCCCAAAAACTGATTTACGTTGTCGACATGGGAATTTTGAGTTCGTTGTAATGTCATTCGTCATGACGAATGCTCCAACTATATTCATGGGATTGATGAATGATGTGTTCTATGTGTTCCTTGACAAGTTCATGGTAGTTTTCATCGACAACATACTTGTGTACTTCACATATGATGGGGAGCATTCAGAGCATCTACATGCCATTTTGGGAGTTCTTTGTCAACATCATATGTTTGGAATGTTTTCAAAGTGTGAGTTTTAGGCTCAAGAAGTCCGTTTCGTGGGGCATGTTGTGTCCCAATAGGGAGTAGTTGTGGATCCATCGAAGATAAAAGCATTTTTTGTCTTCGGAAACCCCCAAGACAGTGTCATAGGTGTGAATTTTCCTTGGTCTTGCAGGCTACTACAGGAGGTTTGTAGCCAATTTCTCACGAGTTGCGACTCCTATGACAGCTTTGACCAGGAAGGATCAGGCATTCATATCAACTGATTAGTGTCAAGAAACTTTTGATTATCTAAAGGAGAATTTAGTAAGTTCTCCATTTCTTTGTCTTCCAGCTGAGGGAGTTCAGTTTGATGTTTTCTGTGACGCTTCACATTTGGGGTTAGGCTGTGTTCTCATGCAGCAGAGGTCAGTTGTTTCTTATGGGTCTCGTCAGTTGCATTCTCATGAACGTAACTATGCCACCCATGATCTTGAGTTTGCAGCTATGGTGTTTTCTCTGAAGTTGTGGAGACATTACCTCATTGGTGAGCGCTTTGTGGTTTTCACCAATCATAATAGTTTGAGGTATGTTTTCTCCCAGCATGACTTGAACTTATGACAGCGTCAGTGGATGGATTTCTTACAGGAATACAACTTTGAAATATCTTATACACCTAGAAAAGAGAATGTTATAGCTGATGCGCTGAGTCGAAAGTCACGTAGTGATGATGTGCGTGAATCTGGGGATTCTTGGAGAGTAATAGAAGAACTTTCAGCAATACATCTTGATATGGGAGAAGTTGGGGGTATAAGTTGTCTTTTTCAGATGACGGTAAAATCATCCCTGATGCAAAAGGTGGAAGAGTCCCATTTGGGGGATCTTGATGTGGAGGTCTGGAGAGGCCGAATTTTTTGTGACGAGGCCCCTGATGGTTGGATTGAGGATTAACAACACCGAGTGTTGTATAATGGAAGGATTTGTGTTCCTTTGATGACGCATGAGATGGTTCTCAAAGAGTTCCATAGTTCTCCTTTAGCGGTGCATCCTGGAATGACAAAGATGTACCGAGCCTTGAGGAGTCAGTTTTTGTGGCCTGGGCTGAAGCATGTAGTTGTAGAGTTTGTGTCTCGATGTTTGGTCTGCCAGAGGGTGAATTCCAAACACTGTGTTCCTGGTGGTCTTCTCTAGCCATTATAGATTCCTTAGTGGAAGTGGGAGGACATCTCAATGGACTTTATTACTGGTTTAACTCGAGCTCTGGGAGGTCATGATGCTATTTGAGTGGTATTGGATCGATTAACAAAATCATCCCACTTCAAATCGATCAAAGAGTCGAGCTTAGTGGATGTTTTTTCAAGGTAGTATCTAGAGGAGGTGGTGAGACTTCATGGAGTCCCAAGGACAATAATTTCTGATAAAGATACTCTTTTTACCTCCAGGGTGTAGAGAGGTCTCCAACATGATTTCGGTTCTCAACTATGCCTTATCACTACTTTTCATCCTCAAATGGATGGTCAGACAGAACAAACCATCCAGACTCTTGAAGTCATGTTACGCTCTTTTGTTCTTGATTTTGGAGGTTTGTTGATGAAGAACTTACCCTTGGTGGAGTTCTCTTACAGTAATAGTTTTTACTCCACCATCGGTATGTCACTGTTTGAAGCCTTGTATGGCCAACCTTTCCATTATTCGTTGTTCTGGACTGGGGTCATAGAGTCAGCAATTCTCAGACCTGAACTAGTACAGAATACAACACAGATAATTCAGGTGATTCTTGAGAGGATGAAGATAGCGCAAGATCGTCAAAAATCATATGCCAATCGAAGGAGTAGGCCCTTAGAGTTTGATGTTGGGGATCGTGTGTTTCTGAAGGTGACTCCCCATCAGGGGTAGCGAAGGTTTGGTCATGGAAGTAAGCTTTCTCCCTAGTTTGTTGGGCCTTTCGAGGTGTTATCTCATGCTGGAGTTGTGGTGTATCGAGTAGCACTTCCCCTGCAGATGAGTTGGATACATGATGTTTTCCATATATCACAGCTCTGTCGTTATCTTCATGATGACTCTCACATCATTGATTGGGGAGAGATCGATTTTGATGACGATGCAACCTTTGAGGAGTGACATGTGAAGATCCAAGACCACGAGGATAAGGTGTTTCGTGGGCTTTCTATCCCCTTGGTTCGTGTCTTGTGGCGACACGGTGGCATGGAGGAGAGTACATGGGAACGTGAGTCACAGATACGTGCTCAGTACCCAGAGTTGTTTGATGTTTAACTTTTTTCATGTATTGATGTAGCTTATGTGGTTATGAACCTTTCATGTTTATGAGATGGCCCACTTTGTTGTTTTTGTGGCTTTCTCTCTCTTGAGAGGTATCTCAAAAGGTGGTTGTTTAGACCCCGTTTCGTTTTCACTTTAGGTGGGTTTTGAATTCTCAGGGATGATAATGTTTTGAGAGGTATCTGATGTAATGTCCTAGACCTCTTCGGTAAATTCCTTTGTGAAAATATGGTGTTTGAGGTGTTCTGGGAGGTCAAGGTGACTTATCCCCAACACTTTTCCAATTTTCTAGTTCAGTGAAGAGTGTTTTATCGGTGAGGTTTAGTGAACAGTGTTCTAACGGTGAGGTTCAGTGAACAATGTTCTATCGGTGAGGTTCAGTGAACAGTGTTCTATCGGTGAGGTTCAGTGAATAGTATTCTATCAGTGAGGTTTAGTGAATAGTTTTTCCAGACCAGTGAGGTTCTAACAGCAGCCTCTATTTCCTTTGCCAAAATTTGAGTTTGGTGTACAGTGTTTCCAAACTCCTACAATTTTTCCCCTTTGACATTTCTTTTAATGTAAAATGCATTTAAAGACTCATTTTAAGGAATCTTAAGGCTGATTCAAAGGCCATAAATCCTATATTAATTATTCCTAAGGATCGTGATGTTTTTACTTGGTCAAACCGTGTGGTTTAATGTGATCCTCTTTTAATGGGAAATTAAGCGTATCTTAAACTGTCACCCCGTTAAATCTTCTAAAGGTAAGGGATATCTTCCTCCATTGTTCTTCCACTTTGTTCTCAGCTATGAGATGCTAGAAACTTTCAATACTTCCCATTAGAGTTACACAATAAAACATTCATCCTAGGATTGGTTCTGCTTTGTTTTGATGCAACCAAGCTGTATCGATCAATCTTGGATATAAGGTATGTTTTATCATCTTTATTTTGGGGTTTATCTTCTCTTGTTTCTCCTTTCCATATTACAGCATGTAATATCCATGATTCTAATAGGGTTTTTTTGGGTTTCGGTTGGTGTGTTCATACCATGGCATCCTCAGGTGGATGCAGTTGACGCGAGAGGAGAATCGTGACCCATTGGGTGGTTAAAGAAAGTCAAGAACTGTTTGAGGTAGGGGATTCGTTGCTTCTCTTTTCTTTTGTGTGAAAATGTATTGTTAGCATGTTTTTACCCACTAGACCACAATGAAATTGACATAATAAATATTTTAACTAGATAAATAAATTGATATCAGTCATATATTATTTCTCTTTGGTTTATAGATAGTGTGATATCCTTGATTGCTTCGCTTAGCTGTTATTTCTTGATGAAAATATGTAAATAACATAAACTAGATTTAATTGAAAACTATTGGCTATTGATGAAGAGGCATGTAAACGAATATGGTTCTTGTTGTAATTTGATATTAATCAAATTAGCACATAAATCATGTTTAATTATTTATAATAGCTTACTGATTAGGTTTCCTAAATTTTGGAACCTACGAATAATAAATCTGTTAATTCAAGATGGATTAAAGAACTGATTGTTTGATAATTCCTTAAAGGGTTCTGAGTTACCCTCTTGATTGTTAAAGGGCCAATAGCCCAATTGATGTGATGCTTGTTTTCCTGCTGCCTGTGTTGTGATGTGATCATGAATAGTCTTTATGATATGTGGGGGCATGGAGTCTTTTGGTTGTGGAAGCAGATGACACCTAGAATGGTGAGATGCATCAGTTTATGCATGTGGGTGTCGGGGAGGACACCAGGGATGATGAAATGGGATGAATGTGATTGTTGTTTACTTGCTGATTTTGACTGGTTGTTTATCTACTTTACTTTTCCCCACTACTCAAGACAACTGGTCTTACTTACCCTTCTTTCGAAAGAGGCAAAGACACACGGGGTATGCCACGTGCTTTCCGTGTTTAGCTTCTCAAGAGAGAATGGGTATACGCTCTTGCTATAGGCGTAGAAGACTTGATGGGTAGTACATCTACTCACCCGTGTAGATCCCCCTTTTGTTTAGTGGCATAGAATGTTTTTCTAGAATGTCTAGGAATGTGGGAAAGTAATTATTTAATGAATAATTTAATAAATGGTGTTAACCCATGGGGTTGGAGTTTTCTGGAACATAATGATGAGGTTGTAATTTTTAAGGGACAGTGGAGTTTGGTTGTGATGCTAATGAAATTTAATGTGGAATTGTATATGGTTAATTAATGTTTAAGGAATTAATTAATGTGAATTGAAACTAATAAAAATGTAATTAAATAATTTATTAAATCTCTTTAAGTGGTTGTATGATTATAGCATACCTAGTCTTAGAAGTAGTATCCCGGAGTCTGAGAGATGTTAGCTGCAGTTGTGTCTAAGATAGGTTATTCCCGTAGTGTGGTTGTGAGATATTATATATGCTGTGATTTTTGTGTTTTAATATGATACTCCACCCTGTCAGTAAGGTAAACTGACACCCCTAGGATTCTGAGCCCTAGGGGTGTTTTCCCCAACATTGTGGTGGGTGGATGAATGGCTGACTACCCCATTTGGCCATGCTCTCTTCTCTTGGTAGTTACTTGTGCTGGTAGTCACATCGGTTAATTTTTCCCATATATGTGTGTATAGGGATGTAACATATTGTGGTTATTTGCACACATATATTTTGGATATAGTTTTCTTTGGACTACTATAGGTGTAACATGTATAAGTTGTGATGGCTTGAGGATCCTTACTCGGTGTATGGGCTATAATGGCTTGAGGTATAAGAACCGACATATGATACACATTATGCGAGATGTGGTGGCTCCTAGAAACTACCTGGTTACTCTGGTGTGTGGATGTGGTGGTTTTGCTGCACGAGGTGCATATTGTGGTGCTTCGCACAGGTGTCTATGAGCAAGTCTTTTTGGAGAGAGATGCTCAGGACGTGTGACGTTGGGGAAAAGAAGTAAACCAGTGGGGAAAATAATAGTGAGGTACCCTTGATATTCATTACTATATGATATATTCTTGTATGCGTTACTTGGTGAGTGTATCCTTGGTGAGGTTGGGAACTTAGTATACCTATTTTGGTGATGGGTTAGTTTCACTTGTTGTTCACTATGATCTAGAATGCTTTCATTACTTTTTCATGAGAGGCTTCAGGGAGGATCATACTGAGTATACTATTATACTCACCATATGTATATACAAATTGTTTTTTAGGTCACTTGTAGAAGGTTGGAGATCATGCTGGTTTCTACTAGCTTGGGGTTACAGGAGCTGTTTGGGATTGTGTTTGCTGCTGTTTTTACTTTCTTTTGGGTACTTGCGGTGTTCCCCTTCCAGTTTTAGTACTTTTTCATGACATTGCATATGTGCACTTGGTTTTCCTTTTATATTTCATTTCTGAGTTGGATTTGGTTGGTGTCTATCTTATCTCTCTCTTCTGCATGTGTTATCTTGGAGGGTAATGCCTCCCATTTGTGTGTTTACTATACCCTCGGTTTTAGTCACCATCTGGGTCTTACTGGAGGTGAGACTCGGGGGTCATTATCTCCCTTCTCATATTTCCAGCCTAGGAGGGGTACACTTTGTGGGGAGGGGGTCGTGAAAAATTCAGTTGGAGTCATTGAGAAAGAATAATTTGTACGCTGAGTTCAGTAAGTGTGACTTTTGGATAACACTAGTCCCGTTCTTGGGACATGTGATCCAAAGTGAGGAAATTTCTGTAGACCCGTCAAAAACAAAGGTGATTGAGCAATGGCCCAGGCCCTCTAGTGTCATATAAATTAGTAGTTTTCTTGGATTAGCTAAGAACTACTGACATCTTGTGAGAAATTTCTCACGATTGTCAAGCCCACTAATTAAGTTAATAGGGAAGGGGTAATGTTTGTCTAGACAGAAGAATGTGAGAGAAACTTTAATGAGATAATGAGAAGTATGATCACTACACATGTACTCACTCAACTGAAAAGTGGGGAATGTTTTTTTATATACAATGACTCTTCAAATAAAATCTTAGGTTGTGTACTCATGAAAAATGACAGTGTGATAGCCTACGCCTCATAACGGTTGAAGATGCATGATCATAACTACCTGACGCATGATCATGAGCAGGAAGCTATGGTTTTTTCCTTGAAAATATAGAGTCACTACCTTTATGGTAAGAAGTGTTATATTTATACCTACCACAAGAGTCTAATGTATATATTCACCCAAAAGGATCTCAACATGCGTTAAAGTAGATGGTTAGATCTAATCAAAGATTATGATGGTTTTATTCACTATCATCTTGGAAATGAGAGCAAGGTAGCTGATGCTCTAAGAAGAAATGAACCTGATACTCTATCCCTGCTACGGATTGAGAAAGACCCTATCTTTATGAATATTAAATGGAAGGATTTGTAAATCATAAGGTAAGGGGATAAATTTTACCTTGACAAAATTATTATGAAACCATCAATCTAAGAGATGACTAAGGTGGCCTAATGGGATGATCTGGAGTTATAAAAGAAGGTGAATTTATTAAAGGAAGGGAAGATGGAAGATTTTTGTATCGACGATGAAGGTGCGATTCAGTTTGGAATGCGTCTTTGTGTGCCTTCATCAACCGGGAAAAAATAAGGAGATATTGAAAAATGCACATATCTCAAATTTCTCTATCCATCCAGGTAGCACCAAGATGTACCGAGATCTCAGAGAAAACTTCTGGTGGGATAACATGAAAAAGTATATTAGTGAATATATCTCAAGGTGCATGGTATGTCAAAAAGATAATTCATAGTGACAAATGTCTAAATGGATGATGTATTCATTGCCTATACCCATGTGGAAATGGGAAAATGTTACTATGAAATTTTTCATGGGTCTCCCAAAGACGTCGAAGGTAAATAATTCTATATATGTTTTTGTTGAACGACTCATCATGACTGCCCATTTATCGATATTCTCGAAGATCTCTCACTTGAACAACTTGCAATGATATATGTGAAGGATGTGGTGAGATTGCATCATGTTCCACTCTCGATTGTCTCTGACCCTGATCCAAGGTTCACATCTAAATTCTAGAGGAGACTTCAACATTCTTTGAGTATTGAATTAAATTTCAGCACTAACTATCACCCCCAAATTCATGGACAATATGAATGGACAATTCAGATGCCTCAAGATATGCTACGATCCTTCTCTATAGAATTCAAAAGTGGATGGGATCATCATCTCTCAATGGATGATTTCTCATACCACAATAGCTTCCCCTCAAGTATTCAGATGGCTCCATATGAAGATTTTTATAGAAAGTGATGTATAACTCCAACCTGTTGTGATGAAGTTTGAGAATGAAAAATACTTGGACAATATCTTGTGCAATAGATGACAGAGAAGGTTCATGTCATCCTGGAGGAAATCAAAGCTGCATAGAGTCACCAAAAGAGCTATGATGAAACCCATCTAAGGTAATTGGAGTTTGATGTTGGAGATAATTTCTTCCTTCTAATGTCACCACGGAAGAGAGTCATGTGGTTTGAAAAGAAAGGGAAGATAATCCCAAGGTACATTACCCCCATTGAGATCCTTGACCGCATAAGAGCCATGGAAAATCGGCTTTCTCATCCACCGAATAAGGCGAATGTTCATGATTGGTTTCACATATCACTCGTGAGGAAGTACATACCAGATCCCTCACATGTACTAAACTCAGAGGTGGTGCAATTAGAAGATGATATCTCCTATGAGGAAAAAACATTACAGATTCAAGATAGGAGAGATAAAGTCATACGCAATAAGACAACCCCACTTATCAAAGTGTTGTGGAGGAACCATAAGTTTGAATATGTTACTTGGGTACCAGATGAGAAGATGGAGGATAGGTACCCTCACATATTTGTGTAAAACAAAATTTCGAGGGAGAAATTTCATAAGTGGGGAAGAATGTAATCACCAAAAGTTTTATCATTGAAATTCCCTTTTTATAATTATTCCTTATAGTATAATCACATTAGGAAGCACAATTACAAATAATGATACTAAATAATATGTGATTAATAACAATAATTTTTCCACATCTATGTTTTGAATTTCGAAAATATGACGTACACATTTGTGTTTAGGATGATTTTTGGAGTCTAACAGTACAATCATAATATTTAGTGAATAGTAACATACCCTTATGAATTGTAACCTAACCTTATGAATAGTAATATAACCCTTAGGAATATCAATTCATCCAAAATAATAGTAACCTTACCCATTAATGATTAAATAAAATTTGAGAATCTTATAGGTGATAATTTTACCATAGTAAAGTATTTTTATTTTTGATAGTCCTAAATAATTAATTATAATTATTTAAATATTTTAAATAAAATATTTTTTTTAATAAAGTGTGTTCATATATTAACAATTCTATCTCTTCTATTTTTAAAATAATTTTAAAATACAATATATAATTTTTTAAAGCACAATAAAATCAATTTTAATTTTAATAACTTTATTTTTCAAGTAAATTGAGATTTTATTTAAAAATAAAAATAAAATTATTTATAAAAATATTTTTGAAAAATGTAATTCAAATTTGTATTCTAAACATCAAAAAATGGTTAGTGTGAATTATTGGGATTTTTCTAAAATTCTTGAATTTTGATGAATAATGAAATATCATAATTTACAAAATAAGTTAAATACACTAATTATAGAGTCATGTATGATGTTTTGTTGATGTAAGACCAATTAGTTCAGAGTGACATGATAATATTACAGTAATTAGTCATGGAAAACTCACTATTACTTCTCTTTTGAAGAAATAATAAATTAATGAATATTATATTGAGAAAACCCCTCTCCCCCCACTTTAAATCCACCCTTCACACCATCATTTCGTCACACCTCTCAAGATTTAGGACTTGCCTAAACTCTACCCAAATCTCATCCCTACCCCCCCCCCCCCAATACAAGGAGTAATTTTCCTCATCAAAGTACTAGGCCTATGCTCTTTATGGGGGATCTCAAGTGGAGTCTTCCAGAGGTAATTCCCCTCTCTCTTTTTATTCATTTTCCTTTAAAATTTCATTTCATTTATCCTATATTCCACAAATTCTCTTATCCAAATATCATGATAAATCTAGTTTTATTGATATACTGGTATGATATCATGTTAATGGAATATTATTAATTATACTCCTCCCTCCTACTTGTTAATATAATGAAATCGTGGCCCATGATATGTTAATTTCCATAAATTCATTGGCATTACACTTCCTTTTTCCTTAAAATCCTTAAATGATGATAGTAAAACCATAAAATGGTTGAAAAAATAATGTCATGTCTATTTATTATACCCTTTTTTGTTCTGAAAGTTGCTTATTTACTTGACAGTAAGTGATAAATCAAAACATGTTCGTTGTGATCCAAAAACCGCCCAAAATTAGATAAAATGATCATCATTAAATCTTAACTAATGATTCATCCACAAGGTATATAACTTAATTAATTATAATAACATTGAATATCTTGTAATTTAATTTATAACATGAAATATAATATCTGGATGACTATCCACGTTCTACACAAACATCCATTCATAAATAAAAGTGAACCATTCAAGAAAACCCTAAAAGCAAACATTCCCGAACAATGAATTTATGGATTATTACTCATCAAAAGGACAATAAAATAAAAAAATGAAACCATAGTAAACTATATTCATTTACACAATGATCTATAATAGTTTATTAATGAATATAATATCATTACACAAGACATTAAAGGGATAGAAGCATTCAGATACAAGGTAAGGGGAAATTCTTGAACCCAACATTTTTTCTTCAGCTTTTCCTCTTTCAATCCATGTTCAGAATTGGTACTCAATAAAAATTGATTATTCATCATTTTCATACCCTTTTATTGGATATACCTGTTCTCTGAGTTATTTTTTGAAAATCCCAATGTTTTCCAAAATAACTCTTCCTTCATATAAACACACACTTTTTACTTCTTGAATATTGTTTCACTCTTCACTAATAGATAATGGCTCTTTGTCAAGAATGATATTCCCACTATATTTTGGGGAACAAATTTTTATGAATTTATGATTTATTATATGAAACCCATTTTATTCAGTGGATCATTTTATGTTCATTTTTTACATATTTTCAATGTGGCATGCATGATAATGTTAATATTATGATGTGATGGGTGCACCCGAAATTATATAGCACAATATGAATATTTGAATGTGATGGGTGTTCATAGAATTATACATCGCTCTGATGCATTGGGTTAAGTGATAAATCTCATCAATGAAATGGAAATAATTTATGAACATGATTCTAGTATTGTTCACAACTATGTGTGGTAGTTAACCACTAAGACATGAAGTCGCTTTTTTATGCATTTCCACATTTAAAGTCTTTTATTATTGTTTTATCTTATGTTCATGATCCATTTCCAATGTTATGTTTATGATCACCCCATGCTATATTGTTCTTATCTTTCCACTTACTAGGCTTCTAGATCACCCCTATTGATATATATCCTCCGGTTATTATGTGTACTAAGGGGTTTTCAAGGGATAATAAGATGTTGAAGAATATTTAATTAATTAAATGTTCATTCTTGATGTTATAAATGTTATGTTTTGTCTCTGTTTTTCCAAGACACTAATCCTATTGATCCTCATGGTGTAACACAATTATATTGTTTGAATTTATAATTTTGTAATATTAATGTGTGAAAAGGATGGGTTGCTATAAGAATGATGATTGAAGGACTTACTAGTATGGATCCAATGCCTAAAATGACACTTTATTTTGATATCAATGGAAGTAGTTATCAAAATAACTTGAAGGATTAGACGAGGATTGCAACATGAGGGAGATGGATTATGTTAAATGGGGAAATAAGGTAGGAATAAGAATTAACTAACTAGAATGGATGAATGTAAATGGGAATTTTACCATTTTTTAAGAGTGTATGGTGTTGTTTCACAATTTTCAAAACCGTACACATGACCATGTGGGCTCACCACCAAAGTGGAAAAAACTATTAATTATTGAAACATGGTTAAAGGAAACCATGATATTTAATTATATAACTGATAATAATTATTTCATATCTAGTTGGTCTCCCTCATTTTTTTCTCAATTCATGTACCTCTTTATAGTGTTTCATGATTCATCCACATAGTTGTTAATAACTATGCAGCAACCTTGCACCTTTTCCTATTTATCTAAAAAAAATGGAGCAACTAACTTTGAAAACTCCCCATAAACATTAAAAACATTTCATAAACTCTTAGGAACAAATATATATATATCTATAATAAATTGGTTTCAATTTAAAAATGTGCTCACACCACATCTTAGATCATGTATGTTTCTTCCAACCCCTCTATAAAGAAACTCATCTCTAATTTTCACTTCCGTGGAGGTACAACATAATATTATAATAACAATGAAGAATGAGAATATATGGCATCCTATTTTTCTTTTGTCTCGTCCTTTAGAATTCAGTGATTCCATTACAATAAAAAGAATTAGAAATAAACCACCACAAAGATCATTTGAACCATATAAAATAATATAGATATGATAGTCCCTAGAAGAAGCATCAACCTCAAATTGAACCTCATCAAGTCCAAAAATGTGTGACAATACTAAATAGTAATAGTGATGTTGTGTAATATAGAATAAATAATTCATGGAATAGTACCTATAAGGTAGATTCAACCAATATTTTACCATCCCTGCTCTCTCTAAGATTCCAATGGGTCCAATAAACCTAGGTGAAGGATTCCCTTGCTAAATTATCTGTTGTTTCTCTAGTATTTTTGAAAAATACATGATGACCCTATCTAGAAATTAATATCTATAAGTAATAAAGAATGATCAATATTGGTATTAATCCTATATTGAGTTGTAGACTATATTTCCTAATAATTGTTACCTACTATAGTGACTACCGAATGAGGTGATGTCCCATTATTGTTTCCTCTCTAACCACTAACTAGCATAGGGGTAAACAACATGGTCTAACATATGATGACTCATAATAACCCATTTCTATTTAATCTCAAATTATGTTATTATAAAATAATTCAGCGACTGGTATCTTTTTAGCTAAGGAAAATGAAAAACTAAGGACACATTCTTGAAGTATTTCCTCTAACACCTCTATTGTATGCTTGAACTAGCTGTCGATCAAATGGTCATAGGCTATACTATGAAGTGGTTTTGAACCATTAAACCTATTTAAAATCTTCTAAAACCATTATTTGAAATGATAATACATTCTAATATTATAGTGAATGTAAAACTATAAATTTGTATGATTCCTATGATATATAACATTCCTAGACCATCTACTAAAAGGTATATCTAATAGGTAAAAAGTGGGGGACATTTTTCAATCGATCGATGATCAACCATGCTACATAAAAACCATTAGGTGACCATGGTAAAACCATTACTATGTCTTTATTTACAACATCCCATTTTCACTCAAGGATTGGTAATGTTTGTAGAATCTTTGGTGGTCATTGGTGTTCCTCCTTCAGTTTCTAAAAATTAGAACACTGAGTAACATAACCATAATTCTACTTCTATATCCATATCCACCAATATTGGTGGTGTAAGTCTTGATACATCTTTATATGTTGAAAATACACTTCCCAATTAGTTAAATTAGACTCTTGAATTAATTATTATTAGATTTTTTCAAGATCCCAGACACATACATCAATGTGCAACACCTTTTCCCAATCAATGATCTATCCAAATGTTGGATCCTTTACGGTGGAACACTCCCTTTTGACCAAGCCCCTAGTGTATAAAATGTGTCCTCATATTCACACCATTATGAAGTGAATATTTCACTAATAATGATAGAATTACACGCTTCCCATAATGGCCTTGTACATAAATTTCATATAAAAAACATGTCCATCAATATTCATTCAATACTCGCTTACTGAAATGCTTGTGTCTAAGTCTTCCAGATCAGATCATCATAAATGAAATTTTCCTTCACTAGAATAAAAAATCCTAAAAATCTAATTAATTTATGTATTCAAACATTATTCATTGTAATATATTCAATTTAAAATATATAAATATGTATTTTAGGATCCTAGGATCTAGGTATACAATGAATAACTCTTCCATCATGTAACTCATCTTGAAACGCAATGCATGAAGCACTTCTACTAACTCGAGATTGTGAATTGGTTATTTCTTCTCATGGGATATCAACTATCGATATCATCATGCCCTAAATCATTCATTCTTGATTAGAACATATCTTATCTAAATCCCTGATTTATCAAAATAAACCATATCCCTTTTTGGGATGAAGTAGAATCATGATTCATGATTATTTTAGTCTTCCATTAATCTCCTGAAAGAATTTATCATATCCTTCATACCATGTAAACATGGCCCATTTCATGGTCAATACATCAAGTGGTTTAGAAAAGGATGAGAAATCATTTATAAATAGACATTAATATCCATCCATCAATGTGAAAATATATATATCTGAATTTTTTTCTTATGTTTCACCCAAGAAAACACGAATATCACCTTCTCTACGTCATTAGATACTCTTGGTTCTATAATTTTGTAAACAATGATGTGTTCCTTGTCGATATAAAAGAGTAATTTTTTGAGCTTCAAAAATAGAATATTCTCTATTAGAATACTAAAAATCAAAAAAAAATTGTAATTTTTTTGGTGAGTATATGATTACACCATGATTTAATCCATGAAGACTACCAAAAATGAATCAAAATATGGGTAGAAATCGTGATTTACAAAATCCAAGAAAAAATTCAGTGTGTTTGTGTGGAAAATAATAATAAAAATATACTCATGTAATCTATATGTACTATAAAATGATGTGCATGGTATATTTGATGGTATACCATGTACCTAAAGAAAGAATGACCTCAAACTAATCATTGTGAAATCCCTCACTCTCAAATATGATTGAATACTTTTTCGTTATGTGGAAAAGGAAACCATTTATTAACCATATGCTATCTCAATTTCAAATGAAAATAAAACTACCAAATGGACGCTTCTTAATATTGAAAAATTCATGAGGGAACCCCTATGCAATGTAATGGGTTGTATAATCCCCTTTGATTCAAAATCATCAAACATACTATTAAGCTTTAACAAATTAGTATTATCCATTCTATAATGAGGAATGGATAATCCGGTTCATCATTGATATAGATCAATGAAAACCCCAACTATCTCTTAGGAGGTAAAATAATAACACTAGAGAGATAATGACCAAGGAAATATATACTAAATGAGTAAAAACTTGGTTTTCATTTCCATGTCATACTAAAAGAGACTTGAAAATTTGGTTGTCACTCCACCCATCCCATGATGATATAGTCTTGCATGACTCACATGCACATCCAATTGTCCCTTATAAATAAAATTACATCTCACATGTGATAGATATAAATATTTCTATTGATTCTCATGGTGATCGTGGTCTTGTCCACTAAATCAATGATTGCAGTCAGAAAAAACATGTTCACCTAAGATCAATTGGAATATATGAGACCATCTTCAAAAATCTTAACTATATAACTATTTTCAACACATATAGTTGGAATAAAATACTAAATTACCATTAAATGACCTCGATAATCCATAATATATAGTGTTCCCTCCACTATGTGTATAATTATTTTCACTATATTGGCTCTGAATGTCTCAGGAAAAAATTAATCAAAAAAACATCTATGGAAATCACCCCAAACCATAACCGGATACTAATATATCGCGGTCAATAATGACCACCATCTCTTGGACAACCCATTAAGAATATACTCATCATGTTTCTTCCAACTCTCCGTAGGTATCTCTATATGGTTAAATATATATAACATGGCCTCTACCAATAACATATTAGCATGGGGGATTCTATCCCCTAAAATATTGGTGGATGCTAGTACATAAATTACTTTGTAAAATTTTTAATAGTAGGGGCCTTTCACGGAGATCCCTATATGATATTCAAGAGTAATATATAACCCTCTCAAAACTAAGTATCAATGAATATTTGAGTAATAAAAGTTTTTGACATCTGTGGATCTATCGGAGTTAATACTGGTGGTTGAGGCCTCACTACCTCTGGATTATGTTCATCTCAACCCTCCTGGCATATGAATCAAGGCATTCATGGATTTTTATATCTGCAATTCCATTAGCGTTCCTCAGAACATCATTTTATATAGTGATAATAACATTTAAATAATAGGATAGGTACATGACTTCCTATGAAAAAAGTTATACCAATATACCTACACTTATGTCCATGTCTTGGTTATTTAAGAGATCATATGGACAATGAGAGACATTCCATATTACCAACTTCTATGGGTGGGTCAAGGTCTAGTTATTATTTTATAGCAGGGGTTCTAGTATATGGAGTTTCATATATATTTTCAAAATTAAAAAACCCATTATGTTTCAATCAACATACACATTTAATTTAAATCATTCCATTAAATAGTTATAGTCCAGTAGCATTTATATGTTCATATGGATCATGTTCTAGTTCAATGAGTAAGCATTACCATGTTATAATTCCCTATACATTATAAATTAAAATTATAACATCATGAAACTATAATCAATATGTTATAGCAGCACAATTATATAGAACTCCATTCTCAATTAATAAAGGTACACATGATTTTTAAATATAAATTGACACATATTTAATTGTAATTACAATTGTTTCAACCCATGTGAAAAAATTTTAGATTTTTTAAAAATTATAAATTTGAAAAATTATGGTTCCACCATAATGATATATGGGAAAACATTTAGGTTGATGAAAAAAATATTAATTTACTAAATATCTAATTAATTCCACATAAACATTAGAAAAATTATAATATAATCATTAGCTTAAAGAACATGATGTTGGAAATAAATTAAATAAAATAAATATGGAATGGAATATTCATGACATGGGAATCCTCAGGTTTCTAGAATAATGCATGGGTAATAACAACCCTTACATACTAGAATAGGGTATAATAAACTCCATGTTTACTAAAATAATTCCACAAATAATTTATGTCACCTAATGGTAAAATAAGGAAAACTATAATAGGAAAATAACCAAAACATAAGAACAATACTATGTAATTTTTCTTTTCCCTGTGGGTGGGTTAGAAACTCCTAAGCAATGGCTCATTACTAGTTTCAAACAAATTCCACTCCTCCTACCTACTAACTCAAATTTTAAGGAAAATATGAGAATAATTATTTGATACCACTTGTTTTCACCCAAGTCCAAATTTAATAATGAAGCATGAGAGACACCTAGCCTAAATCACATGAGCCTTAGCCCGGTTGGTAAGGACTCCGTAAGTGCATCCAAGCGACCAGGGATCAAATCCAGGCAGATACAAATTTCCGGGTACTGTAGTAGTACTGTAGCAGCACTGTAGAAGGTACGGTAGCAGTACTGTAGCAGGTACTGTAGCAGTACTGTAGCAGGTACTGTAGCGGGACTGTGCAGTACTGTAGCAGGTACTGTAGTGGGAACTGTAGCAGGCACTGTTTGGCACTGTAGTAGCCAGAAATATGCCCCTGTTTGGGCCTTCGGGCCACTGATTTGGTCCCTGGGTCCTGTAAGGCCTCCGGGACACCCAGGCCTTCGGGTCAATAAGGCCTTTGTGCCACCTCAAGGCCTTCGGGCCACCTTAAGTGCAGATGCAAACCAGACAACCTACAAGGAACAAGCTCTACAAGGAGGATGAGCAAGGAGCTTTCACCACCACAGAAGCTAAATGGATTGCAAGAATGAGAGGGTATGGAACCTGCCATCGGGACAAGCCTGTGCATGCACGGGAAAGCCTAGCCGAACAGCCATGCGAAGGTGGAGAGCTGATTTCACGATGAAGATGCTGGGGAGGAGCAGTTCCAAGTAGTTAGTCTGGGTTGTATGTAATGTTTGAAAGCCTACAGGCAATGAATTCCTCTAAGGCCTACGGGCCATGTAATACTTACACCTACGAGCCTTGTAAGGGTTCCACCTCACCCATTGAAAGGTGGATTATCAAAATCAATAAAAAATGAAGGCCTTCGGGCCATTGGAGGTATATGAAAGATTATTCTGACTAGTAGTGATGGGATGTGATATTAAATTGGGGTTACAATACCCTTATTATCATAGTGGAGCACACCAATCTAGTTAATATATAGATCAATAGAAAAATAGATACAGTAAGGCAGTATATTATAATGCACAACAAAGAAAATAAATTACCAGTGGAAGCAATAGCATATAAAATCACTTAACCATATCCAATATCATATGAGAATTTGATGATCATATTATTATATATAAAAAATTATATACATTGAAATTAGAGGACCATTCATATAAAACATCCTCTAAAAATGAACAAAAATCCGGAAAATTATCTCTATTAGAATAATAATAATATGATTTATCCTATGCTCTTATAATCAATCATCATTAAAAAATGATTCAATATTTGTATTATATCCTTTTCCCTAGTTACAACCACAATGCCTTTTCTGGTACCAATCACTATCCCAAACACAGATTGAGATACACTCAATCGGCCACCACCAATGATGACAATAACATAACCAAACAATATAAATAAGCTATAATGATGTCCACGAATAACAATAATTTGGTAGAAAATGATAATGTAATACAAGATAACCCACAAGTACATATTTTTAAATGATTTATATAATATAAAGTGAATCATTATATAGGATTAATGTAATAACAATGACATAGGACATGTTTATCAAGTATTAGACCAACTAGGGTGACCACCTATGTCTATTGACCAATGAGTCTTATTCGAGTCAATAGAGCTCATCTATAGAAAGCATTGTATATTATATAGCTACATGAGTTATTACCAATGTCCGTTGACATGGGAATCCTCCTTCATTCCAAATAGATCATCTGTATAAATCATGGTAATGTATTGGGAGGAGACTAAGGATAATTTCCCCGGAATTCCATGAAATTTGATTTGGAGGTAGTAGTACAAGGTATCCAATATAATTTTTTATTGGTTATATACATCATTGTCATTTCCATATTGATTTATTCATCATTAATATGTTATTTATGGTGCATGATCTATCTTAGGGTCTATTTAATTTTTAGAAATTTAATTTGTGACATTAAATTATTGAATCAAATGACTCACATGTGAAAAAACAGTGGCCATGTTAGTGTCTATGCCACCATTCTATCTATTTAATTTAATATTCATAAGACAAGTTATCATCCATATATCATATAGTATATATTTATACCATTTAATTTTTAAATCAACACTTTCTATGAGGTATTCATCCTTTACATCCAAACTCAATTAATATATATATATTCTACTCATGTGTGGAATTTTGAACATACCCAAATGGTGGATATAATCATATTCATTCGAATGAACTAGCATCAATGGGTGGTTTTATTTTTAGATAATGACCTCCAACAATGAAAAGGGGGGATAAAACATAAAATAAATTTTTGAAAACATATAATTTGAGGTGTTTCTCAATTTGGAATAAATATAAGATGTGTTTTAGTGTAAGGTAGTATAGCGGAATCTATAAACATCCCAAAGGTAAGGGATAAGATATGAAAAATCCACCTTAGATGGGTAGTATTCTGCTTGTACATTATCTTTATCACACCTAGGTTAAATGGAAGGAATCTATGAAAATTAAAAATTCCAAAAAAATTGGGAATATTATATCACATTTATTTAGTATTCCATACAAAAAATAAAAATGAAGAAATGAAGGAATAAAATTAAAGAGCTTTCCAATACAAATCCAAAAGGAAATAAAAAACTTTATTCTAAGATATAAATATGGTGTCATAAAAATATCTAGGAGGATTGGTGGAGGATTCCAATTTCATAGAGATGGTCATAATGCATGGAGAAAATAAAGGATATAGTTGAAAGAATTAAAAAAATGGATTTTAGAAATGTTTAATTTTAATGATTGTTTAAGGGAACTTTTTTTCGAAAAATGGTTTCCAAACAGTGCACCAAACCATGCATTCTCACTTTCTATGTGCCACCAACCATGCAAGATGAATACATTGTTAAATTAAATCATGTGCATAACCTTTCTATGTAAACCATAAATTTATTATAGGGATTTCATGGCTATGTGGACTCTCTTAAATAGTTTCTCAAACCATGTACCTCTTTATAGGGTCACATGATTGAGCCACAGAGTTACTACTAAATTTAATCCAGAATTATTCTCATTTATCTATCCCTAAAAACTAGAGCACTAATCTATGAATAAGCATGGGAAACTCGTGAACCCTTCCTTAAACCCTTAATAAATATTATAATGATAAAACTAAAGGTTGAAAAAAAAATAAGGATTCATACCCCATCAAAAATATGACACGTTACGGTTAAGATTTAAGGATATTTATAAATCATCCCCACCACTTTCTCTTATAGGAATTGAAGAAACTAAAGGTAAAAAATATCACATGGATGATTATATAATGTTAAAACTCAATGTTATAACCGACTCATTATTTTATTGACTCCTATCAAGGGAATAATTTTCTATTATTACCATATTATCAATATAATTGGCCTGGGATGTTGTTATCCTTAACCCATATATTAATCTCACATATAATGTATCCCAAGTTAATATTATATGGAATTACATTAGATTAGAATATCTTCTAAATGTGAACAAGTCATAAACTAAAACATTATACATCTATTCATCTTTCAAATAGTTCATCCATATTCTTCATAGGGATGTCTAAATCTGAATCTATTATGTTCATATTTCAATCACAAAAATCAAGTTAACATACTCAGATTCCTAATAACAATTTGTTTTCATCATCTCTTATACTCCCAAAATTAAATTTTATAGTCTTCCAAAACATAGAAAAAACTAAAAACATTATGAAATATCTCATTGGTCACATCCTATTGACATGTTAATAACATGCCTCTTTATATTTGCACATGACTCATTTTGGACAAAAAAGCCCCAGGGCCTTTTAGGTTTATTTTATTAGGTTTTTTAGATAATCCACTATTTTTAAAATCTGTTAAGAGGGAATCCTAAAAATAGATGTTTTTTTAGAGGCCCATGGCCTAATACATAACCTAATGACCTAGATTCACAATGCCTTGTACTGTACACAAAGGCCCAAATATGTGAATATACATAAATTACCCTCCCAAATATTTTCATGTTTTAAGGTTCCATTCTTCCCTTCTGATATATTTGATCAGCTAGCAGTACCTTTTGTAGTGTTTCATGGTGCCTAGTACTGATATAGATTTATATACCCTCAATTTATTCTCAATTCTTAAACACTAGTTAAATTCAATTAAAAATATCATGTATCAAAGATTTTTTAATGCCCCGGGATTTTAATCATGTAAAAATAAAATTAAATGGAAATAAAATATTTGTTTTTACTTGATGATCCATTTTTAGAACTAATCATAAAAATGTATTTTTAAATAGTTGTAACATTTCATTGTGTTTTTTAAATAAATTAAAATTAAAATTAAAATTAAATAATATTAAATGAATTAATAATATTATTATTATTATTATTATATTAAATTTGGATTTATGAAAACCCTAATGGGGAACTCCCCTTATACCCTCCCGATATACACGATGCCCCCTCTCTAGGCTCCTCAACCACACACTCACCCCTCTCTATCTCACTCTCTATATGTTTTCTATAAAATGTTTCTTGATGATTCTTTTTTTGAATCTCCTAGGTACGCCCATATATTCCATTCTCCTTCCTTTATTTGATGCATTTTTTTCATTCAGTCTCCCTATTTCATTCAGCTGAATTGCACTATCGAGGGTTAATCTGGTTTTTTAGTTTCATTGGATTATTGATTGATTGTAAGGATTCTCGAGATAAATTCTTGAATATTTCGACATCCACCGCTGAAAATAAAGAGGATTTGATCATTTTTGAATTCTTTCATCACATTAAGGTGAGGTTTTTTCCTTCTTCATTATCTTTCGGGTTTTAATTTTGATTTTTTATATGCATTTTAGTCCCTGATAACTTTTTTGGGTGTGTTACTCCTTACTATAGTGTTTTGAGATCTTAATAATTATTGTAGCATGTCAGGTCACCCTTGATGTGGGTATGAGTTACCAATGTCAATGGAGACTACCTTCATATTCATTAGTTTTCATATTTATATGTATGTTCCCCTGTTATAAGTATATTCATCCATGGAAAGGAATATATATTTATAGGACTTGGTGTGCTTATAATATGAATATTCATACATGTGTGAGTAAATATGGGTGTATGAATATAATCCTATAGGTAAGGATCCCCATTCACATATTCAAGGCCATGTGAATGTGTACATAAGCTCTAGGTGTCCCAATATATATATGATGGTGCATATTCTATAAGGGGGTAGTAGATGTTTCGAGTTTTCATCGATAAAAGGGGTATGTACCAAATCGTTTGTCTTGGAACACTTCTTGAGGTAGGATCCCTTTATTTTCATTTCTAATTTATTAAAAAATTATTTTATTAATTTAATATTCCTCACACATTTATTTAATGATTTTCCAGGTATATTTTTTTTTCAAAAATGTTTTCTTTTGATGAATAAGAAGAAAATGTTAAATTAGATAAATGGTTTTTTGATAAAAAGTCATTAATTTATAATAAATCCCTTCCAAAAGAGTTGTGATTTATTCAAGATAAAACACAATTATAGTGGATAATATCATGATTAGTTTTGGTTTTATTTTTCCATACTTCTCTTTTTGGTGCTTATTTTTTTGAATGTTTGGCCTATATGAATAGTATGAACATAATTTTCATGTTCAATTAGTTTATATGGAATTTCAATATTGGATTATGCCCAATTATTTAAAATGTAATTTCCAAGGTATGCATATTCCTTGACCATGACACATTCCATTTGACCCTTTGAGTATTAAAATTGAGTTTTCCTTGCTTATGCAAAGTGAATGAATTGGTAGATGGGTTGTGTAAGCTAGATTAATCTATATTATATCATCATAATCTATTGACCATGATACGTTCTAATGGACATTTGTATCCCTATGAGCTCATTGCCATATTTTAATGAAATTTAATGCTTTAATGGTTCTGTATTTCCACATAAATTGGAATTGGCCATGTAGGAAGCTATCCTTTTTCCATTGAGTCCTGTTATTTTCTCATTGAACATTATAAATTTATTTTCCTTATCTTAATGAAATTTACTGGTTTGAATTAAATGAAATGTCAAGAACATGATAGTTTCATCTATTAAATGGATGAATGAAATTGTCATGAGCCATATAATATTGTTAAACCATTACCTATACTTGTTTATTATTAAATTTAATTTGTCTATTGAAATTTTCCGAAAAGGATTTTAATACAACCATCATGTTTATTTAATTATATTCACAAACAATCTTATTATCTTTCATTATTTAATTAATTATTTGATTTATTATACAACGCATGTTGATTCCATGTGTTTTTTTTATATTCTATTTATTATGCAAGTGACTAATGATTATTCCTTATATGAGTGGAATGATATAAATTCTATTCTTGCTAGGTTTAGATATTGAGATTATAATAATTACGTATAATTGTTACCTGATTTAATTTAGGTTAAATTCATTATACCATTTTGATGGGTTGAATTGTTTCCATTGTACAATATAGTATCTTGGGATCTTTCCATTCCCTGGATGGAATGATATAATTATTTATTGGTATGAAATATTATAAATTATTTATATTGTGATATATACCTTGCTTGTTATGGTTATTATGAAATTAGATGAGAGAAAACTTGGGTTCTGTATTAATGATTCTTGGATGGACTCCCATGCATGGGTGGCCAATCCAAGACTTATTAGGGGTAATGATTTGGATTCCAAGGAAAGGTCTTCCCAAGTGGACTATAATATTGTTGAGTGATACTGATTCCACAGGGGATCAACCATGGTTTAATGTTTGGCAAGATGGATATGCCATGCCTTGGATCATACTAGGTAACCTATGTGATTTACCTTGGACTAACTCAGGAGTGAACATGAATTATTGTGATACAACAGAATAATTATGGATATCCATGGATGTACTCAGTGGTATTGGATTATCTAATGTTCATGTTTAAATACATGGGATTATTTTAGATCTCCATGGATGAGCACGTGACACCACCATTTTATTTTTTCAGATTGTATGATTTGTCTGTTAATTCATATAAGATGCATATCCTTAATTATTATTATGATATTTATTATGAATGTGGGATTATTATCCTTGTTTTACTAGTAATTTTTAATGATTTCTTGTGAATTTGACCCCAAAATGAATATCAACCTTGTTGGGGTACTTCTTCTTGGGATTCCTTGATCACTTTATACCATTGTGTATATATTATTGATTACACAAGTACCTTGTTTAGTCTTCCTGCTTAGGCCTAAGAAGGCCATAATTGAAGGGTGTCTGGTTAGGAAATAGGACAATGTTTTTATTATCAATTATACAAGAAATGTATTTATTACATATTGTACACATCATAATTTATATTTCACTATATATTTTTGGATGGACTCATTGGGTTCCATACAACTGAGATTTATATCTAACACCCTACTCAGGATGTCATTGCACTAGGGTATATGAGGAGTCTTATATGCTTTCAGGTCATTGGAATGATTTCATGGGATTTGTTGTGTTCATGGGATCTAGGGAACAAAGGACTTGGCTCATGCTCCTAATTCCTGTATAGATCACTATTGAGGTGTTTCTTATATTTCTTTTTCACCATTACTTTATTGTTATGTATCACTATTGTGGTGGCAGTACTGTAGTATGTACTATAGAATCTCAGATACTGTAGAAGTTGTATTAACCGAATGGCCCTTTGGGCCAAAAAATGGGCCTTCATGCCTTGTATTTAGTCCACTTGGACTTGAGCATTCAGGCTTCAAAATAAGTCTCCCTCTACCCAGATAAAAGGGTGTATTTTGATTAATAATAAAATGAGGCTTCAGTATAAACCTTTTAAAAAAAACTAGGACATTAATGCATGATTTTTATAAATGGTCATTCCCATATATATTAAACTAATATTGTTATTCATCCACTACAATATTCATTTCATTAATTATTAGTTATTTGGATGTTTTTCCACTTTTTTATACCATTTTATCAGTATTCCATTGTGATACTCTAATATATGACTGAAAAGTATCTCCACAGACAACCCTTGGCCTTAGGTACTATTCAGCTGCCTCTGGTATAACTTGAGATGTGCTTGATTTCATGTGTTAACTAGTATAGCTACCTATTTTTATGGTAAGCTGGGTGAGGATATTAGAAATTGGAATCAAAGATAATTTTTACATTGTCTTACTATTGAGGGTTTGTATATAATAGACTAGGAATGTGTCGGTACTTGGTGAATAGCCTTTCACGGGATTATTTACCCCACATATAGGGAAATGACCATGTGTCCAAGTCTGTGATTTATGTTCATGATGTTTTTTATTACAGTTGATATGATTTCACATAGAGTGAATGGTGCAATTTTCACTACTTATAGATTTATGTAATTTATTTTATTTTACCCTTGGTTTATTAATGAATGGATTAAGCATTTCATGCATCATAATACTTAGATAGATATTAACATATCATGAATATACAATTCCATGTAGTTGCATTTAATGATTTCAAGCAGATTTGATTGTGTTCATAACATTAATAGGTAATTGTATTTCATGTTTCCTGACAACTTATCATGCCTTTTTTTCCATATTTCATTATTTTTTTCTTATATAGCATGTTTCTCTATACTATTTTATCAGCTTGTAATGACAAGCCATATTTTTTCATATAATTTATTAAATGGGCTAATGAGTTTTGGTTTTATTTAAATGGGAGACAAATTCCAACTATAATGTGTGTGGATGATTTGTGTATTGGTAAGTGGACACCCATATAACTGAAATAGGATATATGACCATGTGTTATTTTATAAAATTGTTTTAAATGTAATGTGATTTTAAATTTCAATTCGAAATGAAAAGGTCACCTTCTAAAATGAACAAGTTGACCAAAGTAAGTAAGTTGGCACATGTTCCTTATGTTATCAGCAATTTTGGAATTTATAATTTGTATAATGAAGAAATTAATATGGGGATTTTTGATAGTGACCCAAGGATGAAGTATTGGTTCTCTCATTGTTCAATATATCATTAATAATATAAATGTAATTTATTTTGATAAATTTCATAATTATGAAATGGTGTTAATATAATGTTTGGTGATTTAAAAATGATGTTCTATATTATTTTTCTATTTTTCATAGAGTTTTTGGTGGAAAATCATGTTTCTATGACTTTCTTTTTAAAATGTATACTTGATGTTCTATTTTAAATCATAGGATGTTAAAATGATAAATATGAATAAATGTAATTGTAATAGATATGGAAAAATAGGTGGTTTCCTCTATTTAATAACCCTCATATATGGGTAGTTTTATTTTCTCCTTTGTGTTTCCTTATAATAGAATTGGGAGTGTTTTTTTATTGGATTTTTTTAGTAATGGCTTAAAATGGTTGACTTTTGAGCCTAGTGAAATTCTATTCAGTATGAACCAGTAATAAGGGAGGAACTTGTTTTTTCATAAGGGTATATAAAAAGGATGGTAACACCCTTATAGTTTCAACTCCTTGATAAAATTTTTTATCATTCTTGACATTTTGAATCATTCAGGTGATGTTGTCCCTAATAGGTCATATTTTCTATTAAATGAACCCCATGATCAGATAGTTGTTCCTAAAATTCATTTCCATTGATGATGGCATTAGCAGTAGGTAATTATTTATTTCATCATGATAGAAATGCCTCATGTGTGGTCATCTACTTCATATGTTGTGCGACCCTTTCTTCAACATTAGTGATGGATTACTTGGTATGTTGTTACATGTTTAATGTTCGTATGTGGAAATGTGATTCGGATTTAATTAATCTAGTTTTGGGAATAAAACACATGATTGAATATGGTGGGTAACCTATGGATATTATTTAGGATGTTTCATTTTCTTATATATCCTCAGGGTAGTGTGTGTTCTTTGATGCAATACCCCTTGAGTGTTAGATGATTAAACAAACTGGTTGGATTTGGTAGGATTGTAGATCCTTCTGATGTCGAGTATGTACTTGTGTCATCTCCATAGTATAGTGACATTCATGTTTTCAATTGATATCATCCTCATTATTAGGGTTACATTTTATGGGAGCTCAGGTGTTCTGACATGCTGGTCTATTAGGCCTTGGTTTTCATGTCATGTGTTTTATGTTTTTGATTATGGTGGTCCTGATCCATAACTCTTTTGAGAATATGGTTTACCTCTCCTATTTTGAAGAATATAAAACTCCTATGGTGAGGGGAATCATATCGGTTCATTTTAAATGTTTCTTTCCAGGTAAAATGTGCACAGCCAAAAGGGAACCATTAGAGATGGTTTTTTTCATAGAAGCCATTAGGGCTGTTGGATTTTTTAAATTTGGGTTTATTATTTGTTGCATGATGTTGTTGTGGTTGGATATGTATGAAACCCTCCAAAAAAACATTGATAATAGATATAATTTAGTGGTTAAGTGTGAGATATCACTTAATTCCTTGGGTGAAGATGTCATTTTGATCAGCTACGATTATGCATTGACATGTGATGCCAAGATTTTCTCTGAAGAAGTCGACCAACTTTTTTTTGATAGTTCTTTTTTCTTGTAATGGCTTATTATCAAATGGGAACCTTGAAAATACACATAGTTTATTATACTAAATGATGTGAATTTCCAATATCATGATGTCATCCTAAATGAACTAATTTATTGTAAATGTTACGCCATGCTAATGTTTTAAAGCTATTGGGATAATTTAATTTGTTTTTCTTGGTGTTTTATACTGGATGTGTGGTTCTTGATCAAGAAATGGATAGTATTTAGTGACACCTGGGTTCCTATGTAGGAATTACTTGGATAGACTCTCAGAAACTATATGTTCCCTTGACTTGACCACTAGATAGCTGTCATTCTAGGATCAACCAATGGTCTGATGTGGACATCTCAGCTTATTAAAAAAATTTCACTCATAAAATAGAATATGGTCTACCATATATTCAGTTACCTAGACTCCAATTAAAAATAACAGGTTATCACAGATTTAGATTCAGGCTTAGAGGTGACACTTAAATAAATGGTAATGATTCTAGTGGGATGGATCTTGATTACACCATTTTTCATGCAGTGATATGACACAATATGTTTCAGGTGATGATTTGACCAATTAATGTTAATAGAAGTCAGTTATGGGATTCAGTGGACATTTTCATTTTAAACATAAGGTTCCTTGGAGAAGTTGTTGCACTATTGTTTCAATTCACTGGTTGTTTATTCTAAGCATTTGAAAATAGTTGGATGGAACTAGATCGACTTGATATCCTATTTTTGGGATTTTTAGTTAGTGAAAGTCCGTTCCAAGGATCTTCTTTAGGTGGAGGTGAGTGTGGTATGTTTTGGGAGGGTCATTCAAGAATATCTGGCTCGACCTGGCTAATGATGTTGGTGAAAGACGTCAAAATTTTAATCTCATTAAAATTCATTCTAGAAGAATCATTGTAATACTGGAGAAAGCTTTAAAGGAAATTTTGATGGTGGGTTGTATCATTGGTTGGAATTGGAATCTTTTTATATTGAGTCCTATGGTGGGGATAACTACTAACCAAAAGTTTAATGAAAATTATGATGTGAATGTTCCTCTAGAAAAATGGGCTTAGGTAACTTTTGATTCAAATTTTCACTCAAAAACGGTCATTAGTTCAGGATTTAGGTTGCTTAAGCTTCGTATGCTTAAAAATTTAATAACGGTTTTTTGGTCTTTATGAAGTCAATGAGACCATTAAATGATACATCGATGACCTTCTAGGTTAGATGATGTTTTCATTATTCCCAAAGTATTCTTAGGGAATATTGGTTATAAGATCGGGAGGTTGTAATGTCCTGTGGTTTTCAAACTAAAAAAATTAAAATGAATTAAAATATTTGGTTGTTGGTGGATGAGCTGTTTTTAAAATAGAGCACTAAAATGTATTTTCTGTGTTAGCACACTATGGTGAGTTTTGTGTTTTTAATGAATTGAAATTGAATTAATGTTTTAAAAAATAAATGACTTAATAATGATAAGAATAATATTATTTCTGAGTGTCATCACACTGTCTCAACCTAGTTTCTTGAAGGTTATTGTCTATATCTTTGAGGTAATCCATTCTCTTCCATTATCCTTCCTCTCATGGCTTATTTTTTATCTCCTTATTTCACTATTTCATTCATCATATTCTCTATGTAAATATATAATCTGTTTTTTGTGTTTAATTAAATTCTAGGGCATGCAGAATGCTTCTCAGAACCATGTATTGCATATTCCAAAATACTTCCTTGAATGGGATATTGATTGGTTCATTTTGGCCCACTATCATCACATTGAGTTGAGGTTTTTAATTTCCTCCTTATCCTTACATACTAAATTTAGGGTCTTTATGTGTTTTTGAGTCCATAGTATCATTGTATATGTTCGTAGAACATTTCTGCAATGTTTTTGAGTTCTTACTAATAATTCTAACAAGTTGGGTCGCCCATGATTCCAGTTCAAGTTTTCGTTGTCAAAGGGTACTCAACACATATGCATCATTAGAAATATTTATATGTAAGTTACCCAATTCTTTGTATATTCATCCATGGATGTAAATATATCTGTTTAGGGATAGTTTCTCATAGGTATAATATGAAAATACGTAAACATGTGAGTGGAGATGGGTGTATGTATATATGAGTATATATATATATAAGGATCCCCATTTATAAAATTCATGGCTATGTGAATATGTGCACAGGTGATAGGTGTCCTCATATATATGTGAATTTGAATATTCTCAAAAGGGGTAGAAGTTTCTTTGAGTGGCCATCAATAAAAGTGACAAGATACACATCGTTTGGATTGGGCAACTTCTTGAGGTAGGATCGTTTTCCCTCCCCTTTTAATTTAAGAATAAATTAATTAAATAGTTTTACATTCTTCCCATCATTATTTAATTCTTCTCCATGTATATTTGTTTTTCTAAAATGACTTCCATTGGTGAATTAGAAGTAATTCTTAAATAAGAGAAATTATTTTTCTGATTAAAAATGTTATGCGTTTAAAAAAGAGCCAACCAATTGAGGTACACTAGGTTGAAGATAAAAAGTAGTTATAGTTTTTTATACCATGATTAGTTTTATTTTGATTTTTCCATATGCCTCGTGTTGATACAGGGAAAGAATAAGTATAATATCATTAGAGGAGAGAGAGGGTGCTCGTGAATCCCTCTGATGCTATCCTTCAGCTGGTGATGATGGCGTCTGGACCGAATCCACCCCCCTTTGCAAGGGAGGGGGAATCGTCATTCCCCGGGATAGCAAGGCCTTCATTCCAGCCCTTGTCCAATACTGGCATTCTTCCACAATTTCTGAAAGCATTTATGATCCCTAAAGTTCTGGATCTTTTGGATGGAAACCCTAATATTTAGATTTTGACATCCGAGTTCACAGAATCCTCTTCGCTGTTGAATCTTACTCTGGTTGCTCAGTTCAGATAGAGGAGACCTTTTGTCAATACATTATACATGTTTGTTTTCTCCTCTTGGGATCTTCAAGAAAGGGGTACCGTCGGGTTGCTAGACAGGCAGCATATTATGAATCATTTTGAGTTGGAAGAGGACCTCATCAAGGCTTGGTCAAGAGCTCCTCGCAGTTGCAATGGTATTTGGTTCTTCCTTATTCTATGGTCGTTTGACTTTCATATGAAATGGGATTCACCTTCGGCAGTGGTTTGGGTAAGTTTCCCTAATCTCCCCTTACCTTTTTACAATCCCTCTATTATAAGAATGTTGGGTAATCTTGTGGGTAGATTTCTATGTGTAGATAGCATCATTGAAGCCGTGTGCCATCCGATTAACCCTTATCTATGTGTTGAGATGGATGCTTCTAGGGTTCCATTTGAGTTTTTTTGGATTACAAATGGTGAGGAATATAGGTGTAAACAGCAGGTTATTTATAAGAACTGGTATGATTTTTTCTTGACTTGTAATCGTTTTGGGCATCTTTCGGAGAGATGTCGAAGAGATTCATCAACACAAGTGATGAATCATCGGCATTGGGAGTACTAGTCTTTGGATATGAGGGAGGATGTAGTGGGGAAAACCCATGTGACCCAGCTGATGGTGGGTCTGGAGCTGAGGACAACTGATGTTGTGGGGGAAAATGGGGGTCCCCAGTCATTGGGCCCTTTGGTCCAGAAGCTGGAATAAGGGGTTGGAAAGGGTTATGATAGTAATGGTTTTGGCTAATCCTTGATGGATGTTATGATGACTCAATACAATCTGGAGGTGCCCGATGTAGGCAAGAGACAAAGAAAGGAGAATTCTAGAAATTGGATCTCTTAGAAGAATGGTGACCCATCTATTGATGAGAACTAGGGGGATTATCATCTGATTGATGCTATGGAGAAGAGGGAACAGATGGAGGAAAGTGAAAAAGGTGGCTCGGTAGTGGAATTGGGTAGAACTGGGAGATTCTAGGATAGTGGGGGATAGGGTATCTCACCTAAGCATTTTCTCTCTTTGAGTAACAGGTTCCAGGGACTTGCTGAGGAGGGTTTGAATTCTGTTCCAGCAAAGCATGATGAATCTTTTGAGGTCAGTATGAGGGATTTTGTGGTAGGATATGTTGACCATGAGTATTCTTGTAAGGTTATGGAAAAATACATTATGGTGAATACCAATTTTCAGCAGTGAAAATCTGCCTACTTGGGAAATGTTGTTGAGGGGAAAGGTAAAAGAGCATTTAAAGATGATGGTGTCGCAGGCAACTATCTGTTTGGGATTGACTGCAACACACCTGATCAGAGGAGAGGAAGATATGAGGAGGACAAGGAATCAACCTCAGATAGCATCCTTGGGAGGAAGGTCATGCTTTCCAGGTGTGACAAAAATAATAGAGGTGGTATGGTCAATCACACCTTCAGTGATATAGTGCAAGGTGGAGATCGATCCATGACTGGGGATAGAGGAGTGGCATCTGATACTCCAAAAAAAAGGAATAAAGGATTACTCCTATCTACCTCAAATGTTGTGCACCAGAGCCTCCTTTAAGCGGGATCATGGGGTGACCCTGGCTTTTAAACAAGGCAGCCTGTCCAAACAAGATGGTCATGGGAGAATCACTTTGGATGATGTGAGGCAAGAATATAATGGTGATTTCATGAGGCGTTTTAATCCAGATTCTAAATGGGGAATGGCCACCGTGGAGGAGGACTTTTGTGTTGGTTGTGATGACAGGTATGGAGATTATGGTTTTTAGTTTTTATTGGTTTCTCTGGGTTTTTGTTTTCTTGTTCGACTTTGGATGTGTTTTGTGGGCTTCAAAGTGACATTTGGTTTCTCACGTTTCCTAAAAGTGTTTGGAAAATAATATTAAAAAGTATTTCGGAATATGCCTCATGTTGGTTCATTTTTTGTTTCAATTTATATTTTTACCCCATTGAATGGTATAAATGGAATTTTCATGTTTGATTAGTTTAAATGTCATTTCCCAGGTAGACTTATGGATGATGATATTAAATGACATTGCCCGAGTAGGTATATTCCTTGACCATGAAACTTTCAACTGGACTATTTTAGTCTTACAAATGAATTTTAGATGTTTAGACCAGCTGTATGAATTGGTAAATGGGTTGGGTACGGTGGATTAAGATACATTATAGAATCCTTCTTAATATATTGACCATGATACGTTCCAATGAAAATATGGTGCCCTATGAGCTCATTTCCATGTTTTAATAGATTTTGATGCCTTAATGTCTTCAGATTACCTTATAAATTGGAATTGAAAATGTTTGAATTTTTCTTTTTTCTCCAATGAAAAAATATATGTTCTCATTGAACATTATAATTTAATATCCCATGTCTCAATAAAATTTACTTGATTGAATTTAATAAATTGGATTGTACATGACCATTTCCAATTTTAAATGGATGAATCAAATTATGTTGACTCATATAGGATGGATAAACCATGCCTTATACATCAACTTTATTAAATTACTTATGTCAATTTTAATATTTTTAAGGGAGTTTTATGTTTCCATCCTGTTTATTTAATGGTATTCATTTGAAAGCTTGTTACCTTGGTATATTTAATATAATTGATGACCTATGGTTCAAGGCATGTTGATTCGATGTGTTTTTGTTTATATTACATTTATTATGAAAGTGCCTAATATTCATTCCCCATTATAGTGTCTTGATCCATAAACTAATATTATTAGCTTGAGATATTAAAATTATTATAATTTCATGGAATTTTTATGAAGTTTATTTTGTTCTAAATGCCCTATTCCATTTTGATGTCTTGGATTGTGTACTTGTTCATGCTTAGTAGCTTTGGATCTTGTAATTCCCTTTTTTTAATGAGATGATTATTTAGTGTTATGCAATATTATAAATGAATTAATTGTTATATATGCCTTTATTGTTATGGTTTTTTGAAATGTGATAGGGAAAACATGGGTTCTGTATTAAGTAATCATGGATGGACTCCCTTGCTCTGGTGGTTATACCACGGCCTGTCGGGGGTGATTCTTTGGCATGTTATGAAGGGCTTCCCAAATGGTTTATTATAATCTAGGGTGATACTATATAAATTTAGGAGCGACCATGGACATACCTTTTGTCAAGATGGATACACCACACCTTGTGTGATATTTGGTCCCCTATGTTAGATACCTGGGATGGACTCAGAAGTAACTAGGCCTCATACTAATTCAAGGGACTCCTTATGGATCACCATGGATGTACTCAGTGGTATTGGATTATCGGATGTTCCTATTGTTACAAATAGGATTCTTTTACATCATCTAGGATGGGCATGAGACTCCACTTATAGTTTTAACGGACTATCTAATTGGATTTTCTATTCATATGAGATAGATATCCTTCATTATTATTATGAACTTGTGTATACACTTAGGATGATTCTTCTTTTTTTACTTGTACCTTTGAATGATCACTGGTGAATTCAACCCCAAACCGAAGCACACGTTTGGAGATGTACATCTTCATGGGTTTCCACGAACACTTTTTCCCCTTGTATGCATATTATGAATTTCATAGGTACCCCAGTTAGACATCCGCTTTATCCCAAATAAGGTGATTATGGTTGGGTATTTGATTGGAATCCCAATCAAAGTTTTATTATCAATTTTTCCTCACTCTGCATTAATGATATAGGGTACACTTCCTAATTGATACTTCATTGTCTGAATTTGGATAAACACCAGGGATTCTAGCATTTTGAGATTTATATCTCACATACACCATGGGATTCCATTTCACTAAGGTCATATAGAAACCCTACATGCTTTCATATCATGGGATTGATTCCTTTTATTGTGCTATGTACGTGTGAGCTATGGAGAATATGACTGTGATCATTCTCAGGATTCATGTGGAGATTCCATTGAGGATTTTATGTTATTTATTTATCTTCATTAATGTATTGTACATTATCTATACCCATAGTATGTATTTTTTTATATTATGTAAAATCAATATGATATTCATGCATTCTTTGTATAAAAGAGAATTTACACTTAAATTATACTGATATTCATCTTCTACTTCTTCTATTTGTCTTTCATTTATTATTACTACTTATATTATTTTCCATTCTTTTATGTTATTTGTATTTGATAAAATTGTGAAACTCTTATCTATGAAGGAATAGTCTCCCCATGGACATACCCTAGTTCCTCACTAGTAGTCGGTATCCTCTAGAATTCATGGAGATGCACATGAGGTCATGTAAATACTGGTCTGACTTCTAGTTTCCATTGTATACCAGATCATGATGTTAAAGTAGTCAACAATAATCATCAGATCTTTGAAAATTCATGCATCTACTTCATTGTCTAATATTTGATAGAATTATAAAATTACTTTAAATAATATTGTAAATTGAAAATTACAACCTATAATCATCATAATTGAAAATGATTTCCCATAAATTTGTTGTTCATTAACATCTTTTTGTGTACTACCTCTCAATGGTCTCAAATATTATCATAAAATTACTAGTTTTTGAAAATCGATTAATCTCTATAAAGTGAGATGAAAATAATATCTATGATTTTAATAAAGTGTTATCTACTACATATGATTTTGGATTCTAATCACCTAACAATTATTTTGATATTGGCTCCCTCTAGAAATACATGTTTATCATCTTCTATTGTGTTATCCTAACTTAAACTATCTAATATTTATTCTAGGGGTGTAGATATAGAATTCAATGATAATCACATGTATCACATATTAAATAAGAAATTTCTTCATGGTTTACTTCATTTTACTCATTCTCATCGCTACATGAAAACATTTATTCTGGTGGATTTGAAAATAACATTTACATCTTATACAATCTTGCTTCATCTAAGGATCATATGGGGTTTCTACACACTATATCATTCTTTTAGAAAACCTCCCATAGAATATTTTGATGGTAGTAAATTTATCCACTACTTTCATATGCCTTACCATCATCAAACTCAAACATTGATATGAAATTAAGATTGTGTTATCCCTTTATAGTAGTTTAGATCTTATATTCTGAAGCTACTATTATTTTTATCATCTCCACGGAATCTCATCATCCTATAAACTTTTTTTAACAACTATTTTTTTTGTTTATGATATCATACTAACAAAAAAGATGGAATAAAATTCCGTTATTTGTTAATGTTTCTTCTATCCACATCATTTTAAATCATGTGAGGCTCATATATATTTTCAGTTCATCCTTAACAATTTTATCTTTATAGTTCATTTTGGATCTTATGTTGTAATATTGTCCCATCATTATATCTAGTATTGTTAAAAGAATCTTAACATTGTTTTAATGATCACAATATTCATGAAAATCACTATTTTATGGAGTTCACCTTATGATAATATCAAAATACATTAAATAAGCAACTAAATACTCTCTGATTCTAAAACAATTGGTTCACTTTTCATAAAAATCTATTACTTATACATATTTCATCACTATATATCAATTATACATCCTAATATATAATTAAATACTCATATTTTTCCGACATTGATCACTTATAAATATATAATCCCTATATGAATTCAAATATTAACTAATAATCATTTTAATTAACTTTCATGGTAGGATAGACATCCAAAAATATGTGATATATTTTTTTTGGTTTTTATTGTATGACCTAAAAAAATATATCAAAATGTCCAATAGCTTGTATGACACACCTATGCATTTTTTCCTTCATATAGACTATAATCTACATAAACACATCTTATAACATTTCTATTTTCCGTCATCTAATGTATTTATATCATTTATTTATTCACATACATATTTTTTCAATGAATAAAATATTCTCACTTTTCTTTATGTGATAATATAAAAAGAATATATTCATCTATTTCTATATAAAATAATTTTATATTGCCCTTATTGAATTCTTGATATTCTAAAAATATGTTCATTTATCCTCCAATTCTCTAATTATATAAAATAGGTCATTTGAAAAATATATATTCACAACATCAAGAAATCAATACAATCACAGGTTAAAATTGTATTAATAAAACCACATTCAGAAATATTACATATAGATTTTGGTAATCTTAATATCAATATTTATATTAATTCTTCATCTATTAATGACAACTTTCATGTGGATGTACATATGTACAACTAATATCCAACGATGCATTTTATATAGTTAATGAAGTGATTTAAAAAGGGTTCTGTTTTAGTAATTGTGAAACTGATTATAGTATGAACACATTTGTTGAAATATAATTGAATAAATACTAATATTCCACATGACATAAAATTCTCTTGATTGAGTTGGTCCAATATGCATGGAAATAATACCCATATGAAATATTAATTACTAAAGGATAAAAATAAGAAATAAAAACCTGAATGAATGAAGTAAATGCCATAGAATCTATATTAGGAGGCTGGAAAAGACAATACAAGTTACACTGGTCAAATCTATCATGAGAAGTTAGCACTACCCACACCTAGAAAATCCATGCGCACACAACACATAAAGGATATAATAGAAGAATACATTAAATAAATATTTCATTATTCTGAAATTATATACCAAAAACAAGTTATGGTTTTAAAGATAAATCCATAGAAACCATTATCAAGTGAGGATATTGATTTTATGTTTAAAAGAAGAAGACTCCACTTAATATTCATTGGTTGAGTGATCTATTTAAAAGAAGAATGGAACTCAACCCGCCATGGAATATGTAGTCCAGGCTTGGACCACATATATGATTTTTTTTCTTCCTAACAACTCACTATAAACCTAAGAGTCTCATGAATTCATCTCTATATATAACCATAGAAAAAATTGGAGATATATAATAATTCCAAAGGAGGTACCTGTTGTACATTAATGTATCTAGGAAAAGTGATAGCCGGTGTAGGTGAGGTGAATGGGATTCTTCCATGTTGATGACCATATAAAAGTGGTCATCAGAATAACAATTAATAATGCAGTTAGTAGGGAGACAATGAATCTTGAATGTGGTGATGCATAGGTAATATGGATCAATATCAATGAAGAAAATAACATGATGATCAAGCAGATCAATTAGATCAAAAAATTATTAAGGGTCCACAAATAATTCACTAATAATGAAAACATAATGACATCTTCTAATTAAATAATAATCGATAAATGAAAATAAAATTCCAAAAAAAATTCATATTATGAACAACCATGAATGAAATTAATTTTGAATTACAATATGAAAATTCCAATGGCACAAAAATATAAAATATCTACCATGGAATTTTAAGGGAGAAAACTTTAATTGTAGATTTTCTCACAACCTTTATTATTTAACATCAAAAAGGTACACAATTTCTAAAAAATGCCTAAATTTATATAGGGTTACAACATTAGTAAAAAAATAGAAAAATTATCCCAGATATGTATCTTGGTTACACACATTATTCTAGATTCAATTATATCCCTACCAAAGTGAAACATAACATCTATATGTTTCAATATACCATTAAAAATAATTTTTTTAGAAAAATGTAAAATAGAATGACTATTTCATTTTAAAACACCATTATGGTAGATAAATACAATTCATTAATAATTAATTATACCCAAAAGGGTTATTTAATACTTTTAGATAACCCAATATTCTGATCTCAGTGGTAGATATATAAACTATTGATTACCTTTTCCATTTTCAAGAAATGGAAGCACCATAAATAATAATAATAAATTGTATATTAATTTTAGTGTCTATATATTACTAATAAAATCCAAATCTACATAAACTAATATATAATCATTATAAAAACCATATTTAAAAACAAAATATATAAATATGAATAAACTAATAAATTCATGAAAGTGCAGTTCAGATATTTCTATTGTTATTTTCTAGGTTTTCTCATAAAACTATTTATAGTATTCCCAAAAAATGAAATATCAGTTCTTGAAAAATAATTTAATACATTTTAATTGTAATTAAATAAATATACAAAATATTACATAAGAAACCCCCCCTATTATTTACTAAAATGTTATTAACATAGGGACTACATTAAATGTTTTCACATGGGAATTATTATCAGATTAATGTTCATGTGTATATACCATTTTAAATGTCATTTTACATAATCATGATGTGAAATATACAAGGCGATACCCATTCTACTTCTAATGACTATTATTAAAAAAGAGTTATTATTTATTTCATAAATACATTATTCCAAACATAGAATTTAATTTTGAATTTTACATATAAAATTATCCCTATGTATTTATATTAAACAAAAAAGTCATAAAAATTAATCATAGTTAGATTATATCTTTATTAACATAATTTAAATAAAATAATACATAAAATTTACTTCAATTAAAACCATTTTCAATAATTATGGAATAAAAACATTTATACCATTATCTTGAATACTACATCCAACCATATAATGATTTTTTCAATAGAAAAACATTATACATTTTTAAAAACATTGGAATAACTTTACAAGGCCTCATATAAATTGTTTCATCTCATTTTATATTGAATATTTTAGTTTTAAAAAATATTTTCTATATAAATTTCATTATTATCCAAAAAACAAGTAAAACCTAGATAAAAAAATGTTTTACAACATGGAATAAAATATCACCATAATTAACCCCTTCTCCTTAAAGGATTCCAATGAAACTAATTTTTTTTATCCCATATATTCCCCTACTACTATTATATTTATTGGTATTAAAAATCCACATAAAACCTACAATATTTTCAATCAAGGGATAGTTTATAATAGACCAGGTATAATTCTAATGAACAGATTTCAACACAAATATTATGGTAGCCAATAACTATTGATATTCATTATATTTTAAAACACTCTTATGGGATTATGGTTAGTCATTTTATATGTATTAATTAGTATTAAAACCGTCCAATTATATATAATCTTGGCATAAATTCACAAGTATTATGTAAATCCTCCTTTGTTAGTGTCGAGATAACTAGAATCCCTTTGAATCACACACAACATTATCTGGTTCTGAACCATAATCAGATTATGTTTTACCTGGAGGTTTTGTGTAAGGAATTACATGGCTATGAGATAGGCTTTTTGGGACCCCAAAGTCATCACAAACATCATCACTAGTGGTTTTTTATATTCTTGGATCATAGGACGTAACATTATTATAATTAGAAAGATATGAATCACGGAACACAATAGCATGACTAATGATGCATATTTGATACCCCAGATTATATATCCACAACATGTATCCAATGAAACCCTCTGGTTAACAAATGATGATATAATTAATATAAATAGCTTCGATTGTTCCATTTCGATAATCTGCATAATATGGGAATGTAAAAACCCAACTATGAGTAATGAGTTATGGGTTTTCAATCAATAGATCTTCTATAATTTTAATCTAATTATCAGAGGATTTGAAATGATTAGTTATTTGTAAACAATGATGGTGATCTTATCCCAAAAGGAATTGGGATTGTAGAAATATGATATCATATATCTAACACTTTCAAAAAAATCATTATCATGGCTATGAAATTCTATTGTGGAGTTTCCACAATAGTCTGGTACCTTAACAAATCCTCATAGTTAAAAAACTAAAAAAATGTAATAGAAAGATGTTAAAAACCATTATCAGATCTTAATGTCTTCACCTTCTTATCAAATTCAATTTCTATAAAATCATTATAATTCATAAATTTCTAAAATGTATCATATTTTTTTATTATGTAAATAAAAAACAAGACGCAATTATAATCTGTAAAATGTGTAAAATTGGGGGCCTCCATAATGAGGGGTAAACCTAGAGGGGCCCAATAGATGTGATTGGAAAAAATCTAGATGGATTTTATCTTTTTATGATGATAATGTAGAACAAACCCTCGGATACATACCATTCACATTGTCTTCATAGAAATATAGGATATTGGGATTCTTACCAGTAACTAAGACTCATTTCCTAATAACATCAAGACCCATAGCACTAAAAAACATTATAATTTATTTAAAAATGTTGTATTGTATAATGTTGGCACTTTATTGAAATTTAGTGTCATCATTTCATTTCTTCCTCCTAAAACTGAAATCAATTTCAATAGATTCATTTCATCATAATAATAGGGAAACATACAATTCTAGGATTATTATACCCATACCAATTATTATAGCCCTTTTATTCTAGAATAACTAATAAAATGAAGTTTCTCTTATGTTGGTGTACCTATTTAACATATTCAATATTTTTAACCACCGCATCATTTATATCTAGAGATTCTAAACCTTTACCCATAATGAGACAACTCTTATTATTGTTTTGGGAAATCATCACATGATTCATTCTCTCTTAGCTCAGTGAATCACTCCTAATTTGGACACCTTTCAAAAAAACATCAGTAAGCCATGATTCATTCCTCATAGGTAGGATGCTCAGAATCATTTAACACATTATCTATCTTGAAAAAATGTTCAACTAACAAAGAATGATCACTATTACTTTTATTATGGATATTATTTTAATTAAGGTGATTAATTTTCATATGTTGTGACTTTTTGTTGTTGAAGAATTTGAACTTGTAATTATTAGAATCATAATTGTTGGATTTATAAATCTATTTTCTAGATTTAAATATCTCTTTCCAATTATCATTGTACTTTGTACTACCTCTAACATTCAATCCAATAGCATCACTCTAAATAGTTACTTTCTTTTTCGTTTATTGGGATAACAATGTAAACTTATCCACTTCTAATGTTATAGAGTACTAGCCATAAATCATCAAGGCAATACAAAAATTATAAGACACCTCTATCAATGTTAAAAGAATTATGTGTTTATCCTTATCCCCTTAATTCAATTTATATTCTATAAATATTAAATAAAATTCAATTTAAATAAATAATGATGTTTCATGGTAATTGTTTGAAGGCCCATTATGAAATTTTAAATCCTCATTTTATTAATCCTTATTCTACATAAATAATTATTCATATATATGGGGTGTATTTTGGACTAGATAATAGTATTAAAATATTGAAAATATACTTCCCTATAAAAAATATCACGCAAATATAATAAAATAATGTTATGATATTTTCTAATAACATCATCAGAAACATTATTATATGTGGTTACTAACTCTCCATAAATGGAGATTATTGAAACTTTCTTTTCTATACCACTTATAGAATCCATTAATTCATTATATTCCTGAAGATCATTTGTATAAATTCTTTATAGGTTGAAATAATTTTCCACCTAAAAATTTTCTATTTCAAACTTCATAGAGCCCATTTCAAATGCTTTAGATAGCTCTGATAGCTATTTTTAATGGATGTGATAATTTGGGAATTCATATGAAAGGAAAAGATTCTCTAGGGAATTCTATATCTTTTATGATGTTACTATACATATAATTTCAAATTTGGAAATGAGAAACCAATTACTAGATGAATGATCTTGTCGAAACAAAAAGGAAAATAATAAAAACATCAAGATATATTGAACTTCATACCAAGTTGTAGTTGCATTAATAATAAGAACACCACCACAAGAAGGATTTAATAATTAAGAAGTTGAAAAATAAATAAAGTATGAAATTATAGAAATAAAATTCTAGGTAATAAGTATGATGATACCATATTAGATGATATGAGTGGCAGGGAACAACTCAATCATAGGAAGTTAGCTTTATCTAATATTTTAAAAACAAATTCACACAAACAAAATATAATAAAAAAAATTACATAATATGAGAAATAAATAGCATATAGTTATGTAATTCATTACAAAAAACTATTTATGATCGAATGAATAAATTTATAGTGGCCATGATCATGTGAGGATCATCTAGTCCTAGTTTCTAGATGAAGTTTTCAATGAATCTCAACCAGAGTAGTGATCCGGTAATGAAAAAAAATATCTAGGTTCCAAGGAATATTTAAGAAAGTTCAAGATCATATATATATATATATATATTCTTTTACTAGAAAAATCACATGAAAATCAAATGGTTTAAGTTTTTCTCTCTAGAAAAATGATTAGAATAAATGATGGGATATATCAAAATTCTAAACAGGGTATCATGTGCACAATAATGAAACTAAGTGAATAGGAATGTGATGTAGGTGAGGTATATAGTTTGGAAGCATGTGGTTTAACTGGGTGAATGGTGTTATATAAATAAATTTTAATTGAATTGATGGTAGTGACATCATTAATATTGGAATTTTTCTTATAAAGTGGAACTAATAGAGCTTAGTGAAGAATATGAAACTATGATCAATTGGAGATTTTTTATAAAAAATATTGCATAACCATAAAAATTTATATAATAGAAAAAAAATGTCTTCAAATAGATAAAAAACAATTTAAAAATGAAACTAGAATTAAAAAACATAAAAACAATATCATGTAAACTAAACCCATGAGAGACATGATTTTTTATGGTAAATGTTACAAAACTAGTCAATGAGAAATAAAAACTTCTATTTGGTTCCTTTTTATAACTATTACTATTTTTTGTCCCAAAAATTTATAGGTGTTTTTAAAAATTAATTTATTATCTTATGGATATCCTCATATAGGAAATGTATTTTTTTCAGAAAAAAAATGCAATTGAATGTTAATCATAAAAAAATTCACTGATTTTTGAAATTTTTATTAATTTGTATTTATGATTCATACATCAAAATGATTTATTCTATATTTCTCCATTTCATCTGGTGACATGATTCGTTTAATGTTAGTATCAGGTTTTGGTGGTAAATTGTACATATTTAGTGACCCTTATTCTGATTGTTTTTCTTCCAATGTATATAATTCTAGTAGATTCACTTTTGACTCCCCATTATATCACATCATATTACATTCACTAACTCAATGAATTATATATAATAAATTGAAGATAAATACAATACATAAACTTCATCATATACTACAAACATCATTACATGATGTGGGTGATATGGATGGATGAATATGCACCCTTCCCTCTCTCTCATCCAAGCATTGTATGGTTTGTAATACCTTGAGTTTATGGCATGTGATGGTGTATCTATTATGGAGTTTCATTGTGTTGTTGAAAATTAAAGGTGAAGGGTATGGGGTTTATACTTTGTGATTAAGAACCTTTTTGTGAGGAGGGTTTATGTATATTGATATGTGGAAATGAGGTTGTGATAATTCAATGTGTTATTTTCAATATAATGTGGATATGTGGTTATGAAATTGAATGGGATATTTGTTTTGTGTGGATATGTTGAAATGTGGGTATATTATTCTGGTAATGTGATTATAGAGTGGATATGAGAACCGGGATGTCAGATATTTAGACATGAGGGTCACTAGTTCAGTTGAAATTTATTATAGTGTACCATTATACTCATATATTCTCTTTATTAACATGCTACTATTTTTAAATATTTATTTGGATAGTCACCATTAAAGAAAAAAGGTTAATGATAACGTGTTATAGGTAATGAGTTTATTTTGTTATTTATTCATGAATGATTTTATATGATTCATGAAAAAAATTATAAGATACTTTTTGGATGATCCTAAAAGTAATATTTTATGGTCTCCCATTTCAATATATATAAAATTTTTAGTGTTTTTAGTAGGGATATTGAGACCGGGATGGAAAATATTATCTTGTAGAGTTTATAACCACCATTTTACTCAGTTCCATAGGATTTTCTCATGGAATTTTTTACAGACCTTTGTTTATGTATGATATTAAATGAATTGTTTGAATTGTTTCATTTACAACATATACAAAAATTTTCCTCTATTTTATTTTTATTGGATTTATGAGTGTATTTATTCCCAATGAATTTCTTATACCTGTGATGATAGCTTCCAACCCAGGGATTATTGGCCATATTCTTTATGGGTCACACTTACCTTCATTCTCGGTCTAGGAGGGGTTCTAATTGGGTTTATTAATGAAGAAAAACTATGGTGTGTAGAAATACATAATTATTGTTTCTATATATGATTCATAGGTAACCTCATTAGTGTATAGGTTTAAAATTTCCATTTTTCCAATATCTTCCATGGTCATGGCGAAATATGGGAATAATTATTTGAAAAATTGAACCCCTTCTAAAACATTATTTTGATATTTAGTCTAGAACATGGTGGCTTAAAAGTAAACCTAATGAGTGTTGGCTTCCCAATTCAAGTAATACTTTTTGAATTTCTATTATAATCTTTATAAAAAGGTATTACAGAACACACCCTGGGATATTGGGTGTTGGATTTGAGATTTATAAGAGATATGACTATTGGGACATAGGAAGTAACCCATTAATATTTGAAGCTTCCATATTTATGCTAGACTATTTATTAACCAATGGATCTCCAAGGTTGATTTTATTTTCAGCGTGATTTAGTATTCATTATTTAAATCTTATGAACCGTGATTGAGTTTCTATAAGTAGGAAACTATTGGATCAAACCACATATTGCCTTCATTACTATGGCTATTAAATAAATATTTATTATCAATTTTATATTTTTATTAATGTATGCCTAAAAAATAAATAAATAGTGTTTCCATACATAATTATTAGTAAAAAAATATGGTAATATAAATTCATGATTGAATCATTAAATTCCATAGTACTTTTTATTGTTATTATTGATTATATTTTCCATAAAATATATTGAAGTGTGATTTCAAATATTTAAAAATATTTTTAAAAGCATTCTATAATTATATACATGGGAATTAATGTGACAAGATATAGGGTTTAAAACTATATATTAATATTTTGAATAAAATTTTAAAATTTCAATTTTAGAAGGAATGATATTTTTATGCTTTTTACATTACGATAGTATATGACATGAATGTAGCATATTCCTCCTAAACTATAAGGAGATAGATAGAGTGTAACACCAACTAGTACATATACAAATATCTTAGATCCTGGGGGTCTTGTTAAACTCCTCTAAAATTGGTGTTTTTATTATAGTTTTTGTAGAATTATTGTGTTGAGGTTCCTCTTTCATTTTATGATATATATTATAATGAAATTAAGGAATAATTTAAGAGAATTAATTTTATCAAAATAGTATAATAATATCATATCAACACTAATTTTTAGTGTAAATATTATTACAAGAAAAAATAAATTATTGTTGGTTGGATCTTATAGTGCATGAAGTAATATATCTAAAGTTATAATGAGGGATATTAAGAAAAAAAAATTATTCGAGAAGGATATGGGTTGAGCTATTTCAATTCAGGGTAACCAACATGAAAGTATTACTTTTTTATCACTAGAGGATACCTCATGTTAGATATTTTTAATGAAAATTACACAATTAATTTAACCAAACTTTACTATCAATGAAAAGCAACAATAATTTATTTCCATTATAAATATACTTGGATATTATTTTAAATAATCATATAACAAAGTGTTGTAAAGAGATTTAGGCTAACCTATATATCTCAAGATTATTTTATTTTTTATTCTACCAATTTAATATGACCACATAATAATATATCTGGTCAAGGAGGAAAACATAGAAGATGGGGATGTCAGGTAGTTGTCTTATATCTAGGTACTGAATTCTACTCTATATTTAGCCTGACAATTCAATAATGATATATTTAGTAATGAAATATATAGCTCATATGATGAAACATTTTATCTTGTTAGTGTATTTATATAAATATATTCTATATTTTATGTTTTCTTGTATGACATAGATTCATTAAATTATTTAATTTTTAAGTTCATGGCCTCTTTTTTCCATTAGGGTATTAGTCTAGTGGTTGAAAATTTGGTACAGTTTTCTACCTAGGGGAATGGAATTGTAATGTCCCAAAAATTACATATAAATTATTTTTAATTATATGGTATTATTTCGAGACCGCAAAATCAAATGGTGCACGATTCTGAGGCCTAGAGTGCCTAGAATTATCCATCAAAGTTTTGTTAATCATTAATTAGTGCTCGTAAGTAGTTTTCCTAAAAATGTGGAATAACTATTAAATGGTTTCTTGGATCAGAAACTTGATGCCACCATTATGCTCAGGATGGTGGGTTTACCCTAGGCGTGACTTATGTTTAGTCGGAGTGGGCCTCCTATGAGAAAACACGAAAATGGCATAACCCTAAATAAAATAATTAAATAAAACTATTTTATTTTTCAAATGCTTATAACTCACGAATGGTAACTCGGATTAAAAATATGAGACCACCGCTGAACTTTTGAGGGTATTCTCTCTTTAGGAAGATACTAACATTGGCTGGTGCAGGCCACAAGTGAATGTTAGTTTTTGGCTATAAATAAAGTAATTAAGTAACAATTATTTTATTATAAAATCCATAACTTTTAAACTGTAACTCAGATTAGAAATACGAGAGTACTGTTGGCTTTGTTGGGGCGTGTTACACTTAGGCAAAGCCTAAAATCGACTGGCGTGGCTTGAGGGTGACTGTTAATAATTTTACAAACATTTTTTCATGTATGTTAAGTAGACTTGTGAGCGACATTTTATAACTATTGAACCATTGCTCAGATTAAAAATCGGATGGCACCATTGAATCTGATGCACTGAGATTCTCTTAATGGAGGCATAACTTTGACCACAGTAGGTTGGGTGAAAAATTTATTTTGTGTACTTTTGAAAGATTAATAATATAACATGTTTTTTTATTTTATTTTCTTTCTTTCCTCCAATGGATGAACGGTGCTGGTGGGACCAGTGACATGTCAAGCCAATAAATGGCTTGACTCTTCTTTTCCTGTAACTGCACCATTGGGAAATAAGGAGGTTCAATAAATAAATGAACCTCATTAATTCCCTGAACGTTGTACGCTTCTTCTCCACTCCTATTAATATGCATCTTGGGGAGGGGTGTTGGCACGACTTCATCAAGCGATGAAGACCTAGAAAAGTACCATGATTCCAACCATCTGGAGGGTGAGACTAGTTCCAATGAGGGGTCTCAAGCGCCACTGAGTCATGAACCGATGACTGCGATGAAGGAGGCTCTATCGACCATCGTTAGAAAATGTTCCTTCTAGGTAGGGGGTATAATTCATTTATGCATACAGATGATTTTCCTCTCCTATGTTCTTGAATAACACGAAGAATGTGGGTCAACCGACTAACGGTTTGACCCAAGATTCATTCATCTTTGTGTGAGGTTATTACTGAGAATCTTGTGGGGTTAATCTTATGTTCAATACAATTGTTTGTTGAACTCGCTTAATATCATCCATATTGTGAGCTAACGCGAGGGCGCAGGACTAACGAACCTGGCCCAAACCCTCCACTATCTTTCTTTCCTTGCGCAACCATGTAATACCATGAGCACATCGACGCATGCTGAAAGAGGAGGGTAGTGGCTTGTCAGCCGTGGTGAACAGAGGAGGTGGCCGAAAAGACGGTCGAGCATGAGACTGAAGGTGTTGCGACTGCAGTGCCGCTGACAAATGGAAGTCGCGGCTGAAGCCATGGTAAAGACCGATCCCACCTCCAGTGGGTTCTGCGGCGACCGAGCAGTGCCCACGCGGTGCTGCCTCCTTTCCATATGAATGGAATTCAGGCAGTTAAGGAATGCATGGGATCGGGGGGTTACACCCGCTGCATCAGACCGAACCGTGATACTTCCCATGAGCCCGGCTGCTGCCGTCGAGCCGGGATTCCTCCCTCAGACTGGGCCGCCACCCTCGCAGCTGCCCTCTATCTAGGCCACCACCCTCGGATCTGGATGTCGCCCTCGGAGCAGGCCTCCACCCTCGGACCGGGCCTCTCCCCATGCGGGCTGCCGCCTGGTGGGTCGCAACCCCAACGGGCCCCCACCCCGTACTGGGCCGTCTCCCCACGAGGTCCGGGATGCCCCCCTTGCGGGCTGCCATATTCTGGCTAGGTCGCCCTTGTAGGACAGACGATCCATTGGCCTAGCGGGATGATTCCACCTCAACCTAGCGGGCTGAGTTCACCCAGGCCAAGTGGGCTGAGTCCAACCTGGCTCAGCCCAGACTGAGACGGGCACGGTCCATCCGACCAGGTCGAACCAGACTCAGAA